>JAEAOA010000568.1:0-1345000 GCA_016746295.1 Potamilus streckersoni
AGAATGCCCAATATTTTGGGATGTCCGGTTTTGATGCACTACCGTCAGTTGATGACTAAATTTTTCTTGTTTATATTTTAAAATAAGGTTTCTTTCCCGGGCAAGTTTAATCCCAGTAGGATAGAAACCAGTCTATCAAAGACAAATTTTATAGTCTTTTGAGTGTCCTGTACAGTCAAGCTAAACGATACCTATAACGAAAACCAATTTAAAACTTTGACAAGTTCAACAATAAAAAAAAGCTATAAATGTAGAGGCTTTTGTGCATTCTTCCAACCTGTCAATCTAATCGTGCTCATTAATTATTTCTGACCAATTAAAAACTAGGCATCCAATTCACCTCATAGTTACTCATTGCTATCCGCCATATTTGTTCACAAGCACAAGACCACGCTTGATTACTTTATATATATTTTTCGCATATGAAAATATAGGAATGAGAATATAAATATAACTTTTTTTTTCCCCAGTAACTTTTATTTTTTCACTTTTAGTATAGAAAAATTGATTGTAAATAAAATTTTTCTATAAAAACCAAACAAAGATTTTTTAAAATTTTAAAAAAGCTTGTAAAAATTTCGAGGCAAAAAAAGGGGAAAAACATTTACTTTTTTTCTGGGGTAATTTTGTATAAATTTTTTCATAAATTTATTTCCCAACATACTTTTTCAAAAAAACAAAATTAATTATTAATATAAAAAAGAAAAATAACTATTTAAAAAAAATTTTTGGTTTTTAATTAGTATACATAGCAATTATACAAAAAAAATATAAATAGAACCTGTGCAAATACATATCGAAGCTTTAATTTAAATAAATAAACAGAAGTTTTACTAGAAATTTGGATTTAACGAAAGAACATACACAACTCTGCAAAAACTGAAAGATTGTTTTAATTATATTGTCTTTAAGAGTTATGTCTACTTGAAGTATGTGAGCATTTTTGTTCTTCTTCGTAGACGTCCCAACGACTTTCACTTTCCCCTCTTTTTTTGCCATCAAAATTTTAAATTTTTAAAAATTTTTTTGCTGTGTAGTTAACCATTCTTAAAAACGGTCGGATCGATTCTTGTAATCATGTAGGAGAATTTCAGAACGGGTAAAAAATATTTTCCAAATAAATATTTTCATGCTGCGGACCCATCTTTTTTTATACTTGGACAAGAAGCAGTTCAGTAAAGGGGAGTTACCTTCGAAAACCGGAATTGTCCATTTTCTTGTTGAACATATATACCAAAGTAAAGTTAATTATATATTCTCTTTGTTGAACATATATACCCAAGTAAAGTTAATTATATATTCTCTTTGTTGAACATATATACCCAAATAAAGGTAATTATTTATTCTCTTTGTCGATTACCAATCCATATAAATCCCCAAGTAAAGCTATTTATATATTCTATTAGTTTATTATCTATCCCCAAAAAAATTAAGTATATTCTCTTAGCTGAATGTTAATCATCAAGTAAAGGTAATTACACATTCTTAATATTGAATAACTATTCCCAAGTAAAGGTAATTATATTCTCTTAGCTGAATATAAGCCCCCATGTGAAGGTAATTATATATAAGGTATGAGAAAAATTCGTTGTCACTAATTGTCTATATACTAATAGTTAAATGTGAATTTATGCTTCATCTCTGTACAAGAATAAGATAATAGAATTTTCTTATCAAATTACAAAGAACGGGGTATGTTAGTGGATAAACTTTTTAGAACAACAACTTTTTGAACTCCGAGGTTTTCGGAACACCGTTGACAGAGAAAAAAGCACAGGGCGACGTTGTTAAAGTTTAAAAACCTACAGTGGGGAAAATAAAGATCTGTTTTTTCCCTTTACTTGGATTAAAATTTAAATTTTTGTTTATTTTTACGATAACGGGGTTGTCTGAAAAAAATAAATAATAGAATGAAAATTTTACGTTCTGGAAAATGAAACTTGCAGTAGCACAGAGTTCTACCTTAATTGTCTATGAAGAACACCAATAATTTTCAGTGTATATGGTACTATTTTCAAAAGGGCTATAAAAATTTTAAAAAATATCGAAAAACCCAAAAATTTTAAAAAAAAAAAACCCAAAGTTTCGGGGTCCCGTTTTTGCTTTTACCTTTTATTCTAGGGGTAAAAAATAAAAAACACCAAACAGCAATTTTTTACAAAAATCATATCAGCGTGTCTCTCAAAACCATTTAACCCTCCCATCAGAATAAAGACAGGTTTTTAAACCTCAGCTAGAATATGTACACCTCCCCTTTTATGAAAAGGACTGACAATCAGGAAAAAAATTTCAAAAATTTTCGGGGTCACGTAAATTTTTCCCGCAACATAAAACCTTTTAAACAAATTTTACAGCGGGCAAAATCCTACAGACTTCCCAAAACCTTGTACACTTATCATTCGCGGGACTTTTTCTCTCACACTGACCTTTTTCCTTTTTTTTCAAATACAAACAAAGTCGCAGAAAGGGATTTTTTTTTTCGTTTTCAAGTTTTTCGGGTACAAAAAACTAATTGACTTTTATAAAAAACCCCAAGCTTTTGTCGCTTATTCAAGCTTCGAAAAAGTTTTTGTCTTTCAAAGTACTACCCTTAAATTAATTCCAAACGGGGAGTTCGTCTCAGTGTATCAATAAAAACCGAATCCGATGAATACTTTCTTTTCAAAATTTCACAAGTAAGTTCTCTTTCTTTTCTTCTTGCTCGAACCTACCTAAGTAGATTTCTTTACGGTTTTTGTTTTTTTCATTTAAACGAGTGTTTGGAAATAAAAAGCTTACATGTATATCATTTTTTTAAATAATATCTGTTTTGAATGAAAAATATGTATGTTAAGAATATCAGTTTAAGCTATTTTGATAACACGTTTTAAAATATTAATCTTGATTTCCAAAATGGGTTTTAATTTATTCTACGATTAATCAGCAGAACAAACAACATAGAGCCGGATATGCCGGCATATTATGCAAAAGAAAAGTTCTGGGTCTATGATGTTTGCAGTTCAACCCGCCTTAAACGCGATTATTTACGGTACTACATGTAATTCAGTGTTACAAAAATGGAATAAAGGTATTGGCACAGTGGAGTGAAGAATAAACAATAATTGATGATTGGTCGGAAAAGATCAATGACAATAAATCATTCAATTACAATTTTCAGTAATTGATCAAATATGTTGAAAATTTTCGTCTTTTGGATAATTGTTTATCTATCCTTTACTTTTAAAGTTTTTATTGCAACCAGGCATTTTTATTAGCTAATCAATCGTATAGTCTCAGACAATAGGGTGTTTTTGTAAAAAAAAAAAAAAAAACGATACAAAAGCAATGTTTCTAAGTATCCTAAAATAATATTTTATAGTAAAATATATCCAACCGATTAAAATCAATGATTGGTTGGTTTCTATCTACCGACCATCTATCTTTACATTTCAATCGATTCCCAAAGCTACGTAGTACAAATCGTAATGGTGAGTAGGTGGTAAAATAATTTTCATCTTCTGCTACACTTCTTTTCTAAATGTATTTCCACCTCATCACTTGTTCCTTTGTCGTATTCGTCCAACGTGGTCCATGGTTAGCGTGCTGTACTCATGACCGAAAACATCCAGATTCGAATCCTATTATCGGACCAACCCGAGTCAGTTAACGCGCTGTCTTATGGAAGGACACTTTACTCCGAATGCCTCAGCACTAAATAGCCCACATGTGCTCGTGATGCTGTACCGTACAGCACCGCACCGCACCAAACCATCGTCTTCATAAAAGCAATTTAAAATAAGAAATCAGAAATTATAATTTCATCATTTGATCTTTTACCAAAAACAGAATAAATATATCTGATTCCAGAAAGTAGACTTTGCAAGAAGTTATGTCAGTCATGATCGACTGCAATAAAGGAGCCATCAAAACGTCTGCAACCAGTATGCGAGTTAAAGCACGTTAACTGATACTGCTAAGTTGTTCATTGAGATGATTCAGCTATGATCAATTGACTAAAATCAATGGCAAGAAATCAATATTAAACAGAACATTGAACCTGGTCAAAAGCTTATTCTAATCCCAAAATATTGACATTTATCCAAAAGGGGGAATTTTTACCCTCCCAAAAAAAGAAACTACTTAAGGACTAACGGGGAAAGAATTTTACTAAACTGGTTTAAATCAGGAACAAATCAATTGTATTATTTATTTATTTATTTATTTATTTATTTATTTATTTATTTATTTATTTATTTATTTATTTATTTATTTATTTATTTATTTATTTATTTATTATTCAGTCAATTATGTCTAGACTTCCTAAGCTATATATCAAAGGTCTAGATGGTCCAGGCAGGCTGTGTATTTAGGATCTGAATGTCTATGGATGTATATCGAGAGACTGGACGCCAAATACCTAGGGTCTAGATCAGTGGTTTCCAGCCCCCGAGGACGTTCGGAAGGGTCGGTATGATATTTTTACTATGTCAGAGCTTATTAAATTGTGGAAACGGAATCGTGAGGTTCAGAAAAAGTTAGTGTTTAGGGTCGCGTTCAATACAGGTTGTGAATTACATATCTAGATGTTTTAAACTTTATCATTAGGTTTTAGAAATCCTAGGTTGTGTATATCGGGTGTTGACTTCATAGACTGTGTACCCAGGGTCATAGGGGCAGAAATTTTTATAATCTATGGTCTGATTTTTAGCGTTTTTTCTTGGGTTAATTTTCCTGGGGTTTTTGTTTTTGGGTCTAGAGACCAATGTGTACTAGTGTTGCATGTACAAGGTTTATTTTTTGGTCTATTGTCCATCTGTGTATCTTGGTCTGATTCCCAATTTTTATCAGGTGTAATTCCCAATGTATCAAGGGTCTACATTCATAAAACGGTTTTAAATTTTAGGGGTTCCTAAATTGATCTAGGGCTGTTAGTCCCTTTCATGCATTCAAAGGGTTTTTAAAATCTTATTAGGGTACTAGTGTATATTTTTTGAGGGTGTAATATATAAATTTATAAAAATTTTATATATATATTTTATATAAAATATTAATATATATATAATATATAATATAATTTAAAAAAGGGGAAAAATAGATATTATATATGATTTATTGAAAAAGAATAATATATATTAAAAATTATATAATATAATTATTAATATTATATATATATATATATATATATATATATATATGTCCAAGGGTGTCTCTCGTGGGGCAAAATACACAAAAGTTACTACGTGTATATGTCCCCAAAAGTGTTCTAGGGTCTTAAAGTCCCGGGTGCATCTAGAACTAATTTTTTAGGATTTTATTAGGGTAAAAGTCCCAGGATTTGTATCTAGGGGGCATATTCCTAGGGTTTATCTAGGGGTTGATGTCCTAGGTGTGTATTTCCCTCTTAGTCCCGGATGTGTATCTAGGGTGTTGAGCCTGGGTGTACTACGGGCTATAGTCCAGGGTGTTATCTAGGGTGTAGTGTTCAGGATTGTATCAGGGGGTAGATGTCTTGATGGTAAAATAGGATGTAATACCTAGACGGGTCTACGGTCTATCTGTCCATCGTAACAGGACTATTTTCCATTTTGTGTATCAAAAATGTGTACTAAGGTATTATGTCATAGATTTTATTTGTTGGGATATTCCTAAAAGTGTATCAAAGTGTCTATAGGTCCTATTGTGTGTATGTAGGGCCTACATGCCCTAAGATGTGTATCTAGGCTTTATATGTCCTGCTATGAGTATGGAGGGTCTAGGTCTCCCAAGAGGTGTATCTTATGTCTAGATGTCACAATCTGTTTATCTATATGTCCTAAGTTTTGTATCCAGGGTCTATAGTGGCGCTCTTCGGTTTCGTTTTGTTTGTTTTGTTTGGGGGTTTTTTATGCACAGGGTTTTATTTTTAAATGAAAATAATTTTTCAGGTTGTTCTCACTAGTTGTACCAGCCATTTCAAAAAGATCTTGTGCATCATAGGTGTTCAGATAATTTATATTCCCTTTATTTTGGTGTTTGATTGACAAGTAAAACTTAGGCTATAACAAACAAAAATACAAGTTAGCTTTACTTCAGATGTCACTTCAGAGGTATTTTTTTAAATGGAGCAAATAATTTCTGGTGCTTTTTATACTTTTCATATTTTATTCATTGTCATTGTAATTGAAGAAGCAGATATTGTCGAGTCAGGCAAAATTAGTTTAATATATGCTATTTAGCATACTTTAGAATAATAATTCGGGCTTATTTTTTCGAGCACAAGGTTGCAGTCATTTTGGTTAGCTAGTGTTTAGATCATGTACAATTTCTACAAGCACAAAATACCAAGAAATTTCGTCTACAGTACATCAAAATAATATAGTGATTTGCCACAGTTGAAATTGCTAACAAATTCACCTTACACCTGTTACTCTTTCAGAAGTACATATCATATCAGTAGAGCGCCCCCTATATATTCTACGATGTGTATCTTCTGTCTTTACGCTATAGACTGTATTAAGGGGCACCGAGTGGTCAAAAGGGCTCTCCGTTACATATCACTGCCATCTTCACCTCTGTCTGCCCGAGTTCGAGTCTAAGATTCGGTGCATGTGGATATGTGAGAAAGCTTGCCTGTAACTTCTCGTGGGTCGGTGGTTCTTTCCGCGAATTTCTCTGTTTCTTCCTCCACCATTAATACGGCCGCCATGCATAACCTATCGTGTGCTGAAAATGGCGTTAAGCCCAACAGCAACAACAACAAAAACAATAACAACAGCATAGACTGTATCTATCAGAATTGTAATCTGATTGTAGGTTCATACTTTCAATTTCGTAATGCATTCACGTGTTATCATGTATTAAAGTTACCCAGACTATAATTTTAGGAAGCAACTGTCAGGGCCGTTCATAGACTAATTGGACCGATTGGATTCAGCGCATTAATATTTTTTTTTTATCTAAAGAGAGAACGTAATTTTAAACCGATGGAAGAAAATTTTAAGTTCAGTATAATAATAAAATTTATTTTCCAAATGCCTTGCTCACAGAGTATTGAATATTATATTGAATATTACGATGTACGTAAATCCAGGAAGCCCCCCTAAAATGATCCTATTGGGCCCCTATAAAGCCGTTCCTGGTAACTATGATATTCAATCAAATGCATTATTTCTCGTTATAGTTAATGTCGTCAATGATAGACGAAGGAGGACATTTTTATTGTTGACCATTATGTAACTATGAAAACTTATAATTATTTCACGCTTAGCAATCCGTCTTGTCCAAGAGCTTGTTCTTCTACTCCGTGCATTTTGCCTGGCCACAAAGGTTCTATTAGGGACACGAGGTACTTACTAACTTTATTGAAATATGGAATCAGACTGGAAATGAGTAAAGATACACTATAGTAAATATGGGTTTGGCTGACTATGATTGACTGCAGTGCCGTCTTAAAGCATGGGCACATTGGGCAGTTGCCCAGGGCCTCACGCTTCTAGGGATATCATGCTGCCTATATCGTTAATGAATAGTAGTGCCGGTAGGGGGCCCCAGTGCTTCGCCCAGAGCTTACAATGTTGTTAAGACGGCACTAATAGGCTGATAATGAAAGTTAGATTTAGCAAAAAAGAATCTTTTGAAAGCTAATCCTAATTGCAACTGAAAAACAGAGACATTGTTTTATTGATCGAATTTCAGTCGTTTCAAAGTCATGAGCTTCGAGCACTCAGTACTGAAATTAGCACTTGACTCTTTGGCGCGGAATTGAAAGCACATGTTTCAAACACATGTAGGGCCAGAAAATGCCGTGGTTCATATCCTTTTCTATACACTAATGCTGTCATCCAGGTTTCATTTATACTGATAAAAAATATAGTGATAAAAATAGGTTTGAAAATGTAAAATTATTGAATATTACGGTGTTTGCATAGGTTTACTTTAAAAAAAATGAATTACTAATGTGAGCCCTAAAGTCTATCAGTGCTAAATCATTAGACACTTTCAAGAGATTGTCTGCTATTTATAGTTCTTCCCGATAACTCAGATGTGAGCCATCTGGTCTGGTAAAGTTCAAATTAGCATAGTACTTGACTGATTCAGTTTAGCAATTAGTTTCATATATTCTTTTTACAAGACAAATGACTGCTAAACTTCAAAAACATTCTTTGAAACAATATTAATTAAAATCATTCCCAAACCAAAAGGTCATTAATTTCACTAACCCTACATTAAATCTGCTTTTGACAGCCAGTGTCACTGTTTGATCCCTAAACGAAATATGTTAAGTTATCTTTTAAGACATTTAAAAAAAAAATTTAAGCTATTGCATTTGAGTTCAAACTGTAACTAAGATGAAAACAGTCTATAATAACAACATGCTAGAGAAAGAGCGCATACTGTATCTTGCGTAGAAAGCAAGCCAGCATTTCTTTGATTAAACATAATTAATGTGCATGTCTTTAATATGTTTCGACAATTTTCAAACGCCAAATCTTTAATAATGTCAAGTTAGTTGAGATGTTTCTCAAGGCGTGCCAAAGACGGAAAACAAAAGACGATGACCGCACCTGGTTTTGACTTTCGTCTCTCTGAATAATCTCTCTCTCTCTCTCTCTCTCTCTCTCTCTCTCTCTCTCTCTCTCTCTCTCTCTCTCTCTCTCTCTCTCTCTCTCTCTCTCTCTCTCTCTCTCTCTCTCTCTCTCTCTCTCTCATACAGTATGGAAGGATAAAGCATCACATCATTTAAGTAATAACCGCGTTGAGAAAATAACTAATGTTTACAGCTTTTAGATAAAGACTATTATATTTTTCATTCATAAAACCAGTATTTACCAGCAGTAACATCACGGGGGTGTATTTCAATTATCGTATATACAACGGTTTCCTAATTTAATTTTGGCAGCCATATCTATGCTGAGTTCATCTTTGGCATGACATTAGTTAAGAGCCTGTCATTTTCGCAACTAATGATTATTGCCTGTCATCGTTTTGTCAGAGAAAGAAATGCAGTATGGATCAAAACACAATTATTCAAACCAGGTTCATAGATAATCTGAGCTTGAAGAATTTTGGCTTATAGGCTCTTTGGCACTATTTAATATGTAGACAAATTGAAGACTTTCCTGGCTTTTTATTCCTTGTTTTCTCACTCTTAGAACTTTGAAAACCGAATTAGCACAAGCAGTAATATTTGTTCCAGCTATACAGCATGTATTACGAATTCCGTGACGATCCCATGCAGTCAAAAAAAACAGGTAAAATGTTATGGGGAATTGTGCTTTGACCCATCTGTCTGGAAATATTTGTATAAATTGCGCACAATGAAACGTCTCAACGCAATTTTTTGGCAATAGTTTAGGCTGCATTGCACAATTGTTAATATGCTCCAGCCAGTATTTACACCAAGCCAACTTTGATTGATCGTAACGACCGTAACGCTTACAGAAGATCCCTTACTAAATACATGCTTTATACGACACATACCTGACAAAAGGCTTTTAAACTCTTCAACACTGTACTCAACCAGCACGTGAGAGCCATGTTATAAGTACGGCCGAAGTTCTAAAATTACACTCGTAAAACATGCAAATACCAATGTAACGGCACAAGGGTTATGACACGAGGGGACAATTGCTATCAAGCGCCATTCAAAGGTGGTGCAACGGGAGAATCCTTTTCGCAACTAAAACTTTCACAGTGCCCACTTTCACCTTATCGTAACGGAGACAATTCTTCACAAAACTTACATTAAGAAGAGAAGGAGGACGGTTTGCAACTCATAAAAACTGTTCTCTGTAGCAAAGAACATTGCACCAGGGCGCATTGAACTCTCGCGCTGCCACTGATTGATTGATTGATTGAATTTTAACGGCGCACCAGCACTTTTAGGCTATTTAGCGCCATACAGTAGGTCATATTTGTAAAAAGGTTCAATATCGACCAGCGATATAGTAAAAAATCCATAGTAGATAAATATAAAATGGTAAATGTTGGTAACAGTTAAAGATATTGGTTCACGATCAACGGGAGATGTAAATGATGTATCTTGATGAAAAGATGTAAATAATAGTTGGTATTGGTATTAGTTAAAAATTAGTTTGGGTAAGGTCATAAAAAGTTACAGTTTAAAATAAAGATTTACTTCCTTTAGGAAATCTAAAATACTAGTGATTTGAATAGTATCAAAAAGTTCCTGCATGTCGTGTACATTATAGTATTTATCACGCGTAGGTTGCAGGTCGGAACACGTGGTCATAAAGTGTTCAACAGTAAATGGTACATTGCAAGGAACGCACTCTGGTGGATCTTCACCTTTTAGTATGTGTGAGTGGGTAATGTATGTATGACCGATTCTGATTCTTGCAATGACAACCTCCTCCCTACGAATAGTTCTGTAGGAAGGAGTCCATTCTCCCAAGATTGGTTTGATGGCATGAAGTTTGTTATTGATTGCATCATCCCATGATACCTGCCACTTTTGACGTAGATACTTAGATACGCTGCCACTGAAAGAGGAGCCTAATGATATAATATGCTTGCACTTTATCAAACTCTTCCATAATACTGCAGTTTACGCACAACAAACCGGATATAACAATTTTGCACTTGACCAATCATGGTGTATGTACAAAGGATTCTTTTTCGTGTCCGTCTGTTAACGTTAAACATGTCCACATACCATTAGATCATTTTGCCACAAGTTTTTATCTGATGTCCTCTCGAGAAGTCTTGTATTTTGCGAAGACAAAAAAAAAATGAGGTTACATCTGTCATATAATTGTGTAGGCCAATAAATCAGCCTCTTTCCCGTGTTGATTTGATTTTAGGTTTAAGGGCTGATATCACCTATTCATGAAAAGCTGCAAAAATCTGTGGGGAATCTTTCTGATTTCTCACGGCTGTGAGCTACCGTCACCTGAAGGGTTAATTCGGTGTCAAGTACATTGTATTTCCGGAGCAAATCTTTTTGTGGCTCGTAAATCCGAATGAAATAGAACAACCATGTGTCATGCGGCCTTTTTGAATTTCGCGCTAGATATGGTTATTACCAATAACCGGAATGTGTCTAAAGTGTACGCATGTGTGTTCCGGAAAGATCTGTATGCAGGTAAATTAAACATTGTAATGAACAGATCACATTAGACACATATATCAACTATGAATATCAACACAGATTGGGGGGAGGATTTATGGGACTAATACTTGTGGTAATTTAGACAATGTAGTAGTTAATGTAGTAGTTAATGAAGTAAATCTTGCACTTGTCATTTTCTGAAGGCACACCAAGTTATTGGTCGATATGAAGTATAGTTCGAACAACTGTCGCAATGAATCTATTCAAAGCCAATGATGCAATGTGTCAATATCAACAATTTTTTTTTATCATGAACCATTGCAACACTGCTGTGCCACTAGCTGGCTCTTCAGAAGGAAACATCAGGTGCTACCCTAGCATTATTTTTTAAATAATTCTCACAAGTATTATTGTATTATTACAAGATACAGACAACTTGAACATCACATATTTCTGAGAAAGATGCTTGCTCGAAAATACCTGTCTAAAATCGTATCCATTAATCAATATATTTTCCAAGATTCATTTTACCGTTAATATTTTCGACCTTGTCAGTAATGTTGCAACTTGCACAAATACCACCATTGCCTCGTCAATAAAATATATTGTGATGTCTTATTTGATATTAAAATAGAACATAAATATCCTTTCGAATCCCTATTTTGAAGTTCAGTCAAATTGTTCATTGAAATGGAAATATTAAATGTTATAATGTAAGATTTTTATATTTGAGAATTAAGTTTGTCAGCAGAATTTGAATTTCTTGCATCAATACTCATGTAGTGTCAATCTTAAATATCCATGCGAGTTCAGATAAGTAGGTAGATGATAAATAAATAGGCTGGTAGTGGGAAAAAAAGATAGAATGTATATATAAGATAGTTCAGGAGGTCGATTAATAATTAATATGTATGTATGTATGTATGTATGTATGTATGTATGTATGTATGTATGTATGTATGTATGTATGTATGTATGTATGTATGTATGTATGTACACACACATATATATGTGTGTTTGTGTATATATATATATATATATATATATATATATATATATATATATATATATATATATATATATATATATATATATATATATATATATATATATATATATATGTGTGTGTGTATGTATGTATGTATGTATGTATGTATGTATGTATGTATGTATGTATGTATGTATGTATGTATGTATGTATGTATGTATGTATGTATGTATGTATGTATGTATGTATGTATGTATGTATGTATGTATGTATATATAACAACACATAATACAACAATAAATGTGAGCCCCTAGTGGCCGAGTGGTCTAAAGCGCTCAGTTGTGATCTCTGCCGTCTCGCTTCTACCTGGGTGGGTTTGAGTCTCAGGCTCGGCTATCGTGGGTAGGTGAGAAAGCTTGCCAGTACCTTCTGGTGGGTCGGTGGTTCTTTCTGGGGTTTTCCAGGGTTCTTCATCCACCTGTTATGCTGGCCGCTAAGTATCGCCTATCTTGGGTTGAAAAATGGCATTATACCCTATAACAGCAACAACAACAATAAATGCCATTTAAACACAGTAATGAAGGCAATTGGCTATCATGTATTAAAATAATACTCTGGCTGGATTTTAATAAATGTGTGTTTAAGTCACCGATATAAAATTAATTCATGCGTGAAAGCATATTGCCATCCTCTCTGCCGTATGAATTTTATACGCTCTAATGCATTCATTACTGCAGCAACCGCTCAGTTTGTTTCAATGACTTGCATCGCAGTCACATGGCTCAATTTAGAAGTGATCAATAATCCATACACTTAAAATTATGCATCTCATATTTTAAATTAGAAAAGAGATTTTCTGATTGTGTCAATCAATAAAATATATGTATTAAAAGTATTCATGATAATTTCTTTTGTCACCACGTTACAGTAGTTTAATGTTTTATATCTTTGCTGCCTAAATTGAGTGATTCACAGCAAGGAAAATCTCTGGATTTTAACTTTATATAAAACATTGGAATAAAGTATGAAATTATATGAAAATGTGTGGTAGTAATTTTTTTTATATGTAGGTGTACATCTCAATTTATCTAACTTAGTTCAAACTTCATTATCTGACAGTCTTCCTGAACTGTCGTTTGTTCCTCTGTTTTATGCCTTTTTTTACACGTTACGACGTACCGGTAGCTCAATACGCTACGTAAGTAAGAGCCTTGTTTGCACCAGTAGACTTCGAAAAAATTGTTTTGAACTGCGTTTAATGTTATATAAATGTTCCGATCTTCGTCGCCATTGAGAACTATGTTTTGAACTACTTTCTTCACATGGACTTATGTGGTAGCAGAAGGAGACAAAAGTCAGAATCAGAATGACCTCGGCATTTTCTGCCATAACAAATGTGGTGCACTCCGCCAAAGTCGAATCACCAAAAACATCAATCTGATTCGTATTCTTACAGGCACTTCCGAGGTTATTCCACGACCTGACGAAAATGACCAAGCCATGTTTCCGATCGCTTTTATGTATCTTTCCAACATCGTTGTTCATTCCTCGTTATATTCTAGCCCTAAACAATTACTTCTAAGCAATTTATCAGATTCTTATGAAACAATACACTAACACTAACCATACCGAGCGTAGTATATAGATAATTTTTTTTCGAAATTTGTTTAGTTTGTTTTGCACTTTAATCCCACCATGACTATATGTGTGTGTGTGTGTATATATATATATATATATATATATATATATATATATATATATATATATATATATATATATATATATATATATATATATATATATATATTGTAAGCACCTCAACTTCCTGTCTGCTAGGGAGGGTTCATTGAAGAAGGTTCACTCAACAATAAAGTCAACAAAAATGTTTAATGAGGGTAACACAACAGAAATTGGAAAGCGTCACCAATATGAAATATTATTAGGAATAAAACAAATATACTCCTGCAAGGAAACACTCGTTGCTTGCACTCTTGTATTGTAACAATTAAATACTGACGTTGATCTTTGATGTCTTTTTCCTGGATCATTTCAATAAAATGTCTAAGCACATAATAGTCTGTTTCAATGTTAAATAAATAAAATAATGATTGAAAATCAGAGCGACCCTAACAGGCGAGAGTTGGAGATTTGTTTTGTATTCGTTTAACCCAGGTTACCAGTGTGGTGGTAGATAACTGCACAGTTTGGAATAATAATTTACTTGAACATTCCCTACGTAATTTTCCAAAACTGATTGCCTCTGTATATTGCTAAAAATACGGATGTTCAAATGTCCAAAGTATTGCTTATTTTACTAGCTTTTCATTTAAACAATGTCCAAATAATTCAGGATATTATTATTACTTTGTCAGTCATATAATAGCAAGTTATATAACAGGTATGTCATTACCTAAATAGGGTGTTCGACTTCACAGATGTTACTTCTGGTTTTGAATTTGACCGCGCTCGGCAGTTATCTGACATGTACTGTCTTCCACTCTAATATATAGCCTTCGGTTTTTAACCACGTGACAGTGCTGAACCAATCAGAATTGGCAGACCGAATCTGCCAACCAATCAGATGTGGCAAACTGGCAAACCTCAGTCTAAAAAACAAATTCCATTACTCATTAAATTGAACAGTTCTTATATAAACTCAGCATATATCAGATATCACTTTCGGCAATACGTTCACTTTGACTTAATATGAATGTAAATATATGTGAATCACATACCTGTAATATCGGACCATCGAGGTCATGGGTCACAAATACACAAAATGGCGTCCATACAAACTTGACTTGATCGATAAAAAGTTTGTTTACCGCGAAACACGAACAACCTGAAACTTTATATTTAATACACGGGTCATCATGCTCACGTCAAGCAATGGAGAAAACATATTTGGTATCAAATGAGGGTAATACATGCATGTAATTTGTGCAAGAAATGGTGCTGAATGTAAAATGTCAAACCTTGACAAGCCAAGTGTAATATAATGATGAACATCGTAATATCTAAGACGTATTGACAGAGATTTCCTACAGACATAATAAATATGAGACTAACCAACTAGCAATTCAATATAATGTGACTCCATGGACCGCAGGAAGTCTGAGAACATGCCTATGAAGTGACGCATTATCGGAAATAGGGAGATGCTATACGTTAAAATTCATATAACCACATAGTAACTAATTCGCCACAACTACATGCTCCTGCACTACCCAAGGTCCAATGAGCTAACATGTAACACTAATATCTTAAAAGAAAAGTATCTGAGAACAATGGAAATTTCACATGCAGTAATAAATATCCACCCCAACCCAATTATGATACACAGCTGGTTAATCCAGAGTCTATGACATTATATATATATATATATATATATATATATATATATATATATATATATATATATATATATATATATATATATATATATATATATATATATATATATATATATATACATTAGAGATAAGTAAGACATTTGATTCACTGTTATGTTTTCTTTTAGTTCAGTTAGTATGTAAAATAGATATGCGATCAACATTAATAGTGAACCGAGACTCGATTCCTGGCAAGTGGTTGAATTTAGCTGGAACTTTTAGTGTTTATCTAGAAAATACATGCTTACCTTTCCAGAGTGGCAACAACCAAAATTTGCCGTCGTCTGTTTAAGGTGAGGATAAGGATCTGAAATAATTTACTACAATACAACGGATATGTCCTCGTGTATTTACAGCATAATACATGTTAGTAAATTTTCATGCAGATGTCCTGGCAATGGTACCGAATTCTGTTTATAACGTAATTTATTATATGTTTTTTAAACAAAATCTTTAACAAGTGTTCATTATGGATGATAGTCACGAAAGAATTTTAATGTTATACAATGATCTGACTGTAGAGACGAATGAATTTGGATTGTAATTATCACACTAGACGTTAGATTTTTTCCACTATGTCATTACACCATGCATTATAAAACCATACATTACCACTATGTCATTACACCATGTATTATAAAACCATACATTACCACTATGTCATTACACCATGTATTATAAAACCATACATTACCACGTTTGTCATTACACCATGTATTATAAAACCATACATCACCACTATGTCATTACACCATGCATTATAAAACCATACATCACCACTATGTCATTACACCATGCATTATAAAACCATACATCACCACTATGTCATTACACCATGCATTATAAAACCATACATCACCACTATGTCATTACACCATGCATTATAAAACCATACATTACCACGTTTGTCATTACACCATGTATTATAAAACCATACATCACCACTATGTCATTACACCATGTATTATAAAACCATACATCACCACTATGTCATTACACCATGCATTATAAAACCATACATCACCACTATGTCATTACACCATGCATTATAAATCCATACATCACCACTATGTCATTACACCATGCATTATAAAACCATACATCACCACTATGTCATTACACCATGCATTATAAAACCATACATCACCACTATGTTATTACACCATGCATTATAAAACCATACATTACCACTATGTCATTACACCATGCATTATAAAACCATACATCACCACTATGTCATTACACCATGCATTATAAAACCATACATTACCACTATGTCATTACACCATGCATTATAAAACCATACATCACCACTATGTCATTACACCATGCATTATAAAACCATACATCACCACTATGTCATTACACCATGCATTATAAAACCATACATCACCACTATGTCATTACACCATGCATTATAAAACCATACATCACCACTATGTCATTACACCATGCATTATAAAACCATACATTACCACGTTTGTCATTACACCATGCATTATAAAACCATACATTACCACTATGTCATTACACCATGCATTATAAAACCATACATCACCACTATGTCATTACACCATGCATTATAAAACCATACATCACCACTATGTCATTACACCATGCATTATAAAACCATACATTACCACTATGTCATTACACTATGTATTAAAACCAGGTTACTTAAGGCATAGGGGGCCCCGAGTGGTCGAGTAGTCTAAAGTGCTGTCCGTTACGGATCACTGCCATCTCACCTCTGTCTGCGTGTGTTCGAGTCTAGGATTCGGCTAATGTAGATATGTGAGAAAGCTAGCCAGTAGCTTCTCGTGGGTCGGTGGTTCTTTCTGGTGATTTCCCGATTTCTTCCTCTACCATTAATACTGGCCGCCATGAATAGCCTATCGTGTGCTGAAAAATGGCGTTAAGCCCAACAACAACAGCAACTTAAGGTATACTTTACTACGTTGGTCTGTATATTATGTATTAAAACCATGTTACTTAAGGCATACACATTACCACGTTGGTCTGTACATTATGTATTAAAACCATGTTACTTAAGGCATACTTTACCACGTTGGTCTGTACACTATATATTAAAACCATGTTATTTAAGGCATACTTTACCACGTTGGTCTGTACATTATGTATTAAAACCATGCTACTTAAGGCATACTTTACCACGTTGGTCTGTACAGTATGTATTAAAACTATGTTACTTAAGGCTTACAATACCACGTTGGTCATTACACCATGTATTAAAACTATGTTAATTAAAACTTACATTCACACGTTGGTCATTACACCATGCATTAAAACTATGTTAATTAAAACTTACATTCACACGTTGGTCATTACACCATGCATTAAAACTATGTTAATTAAACTTACATTCACAAGTTGATCATTACACCATGCATTAAAACCATCTTACTTACGGCTTACATCCCCACGTTGGTCATTAAACCATGCATTAAAACTGTGTTAATTAAAACTTACATCCCCACGTCTGTCATTACACCATGTATTAAAACTGTGTTACGTTTCTTAAAGTTTATTTTCCCGTCTTAGTCATAGTACCATATATCTTTGCCTCATTACTTAAAGTTTGTGTTTCCACTTTGACTGTTACACCAACTGTTATGGCCATGTTGCTTCCTTAATGTCTGTGTTCCTACTTTGGTTAATAGACCACGTATTTATTAATCTTGATATGTAGCAAGGGACATATTATCAATGATATTCTATATGTATAATGCCTCACGTAAACAAGAAGGATATCCGGTAAAATTGTTTAAAAAAAAACACACTCATGGTGGAGCGATAAAATTAACTAAACAAGACACGACAGCAATTATCATGCTTATAGAAATGCTCCATAACTTTAGACATCTGCAACAACTTAATGAAATAAAGCAAAGGATATTATTTTTTCTAGATTGTATGATTTATATTGTTTTATATTGCATGATTTATATTGTTCTAAATAGCATGATTTATATTGTAATATATTGCATGATTTATACTGTTTTATATTGCATGATTTATATTGTTCTAAATAGCATGAATAATATTGTTTTATAATGCATGATTTATATTGTTCTAGAATGCATGAACAATATAAGATGTATTTTGTTCTACAATGCATTAGTCTAAAGATAAAAGCAAACCAGCGTGATCTGAAAAAAGAAGAGTTTTTGTCAAATTAATGGAAGAAGTATCTTGGACTCAGAGTTCTATTACGGTAATATTCAATAGTTCTTTCTATAAATTATGAAAATCGTTCAAACATCTAAGCAGTGTAATTTGCAGAAAATCTTGACAAACTAGACAATATCTACTTATAATGCTTACAATATGTTTAAAATCTTACCTTATGATAAAGTAACAGTTATTGGCAGCTAGCGATCTAAAGTCTGAAAATATGTGCCCGTGTTATTTCTGAATCTTAAATACATCATTAGTAGCTCATTAAGAACATGAACATTAGATGTGTCTGGAAAAATGCTTCTGTTTCGGCTAGTTCTGTGAAGAGTAGGAACTCATAAATAGGTAATTAACACACAATATATTTTCCGCCACTATTTTCCAGACTTTTAAACCGACTCGTTCGTTGTGATCTCTGATGTTTCATTTCACGCGTAATGATCTATTCTCCCTCATCTAATCTAGGTTTAACAAAGAACGCATGACTGAAGTGGGTCTTTCTATAATAACTAAATACATATTTCACAAAGTCGATGGTAGGAATAATAGATCATGGTCTGAAGAAGCATTTGACAATCTTAATCACTCCGTTCCTTAACATAATATTAAACCTAATACCAATGCATTGGTTTGTGGATGACTATCAAACAGAAAGCAATTCGCTTAATTAATAGAAACATTTCTGATTAAAGGATCATTAGTAGAGATGTTGCACAAGGATCCATACTGGGACCACTTTTGTTTGTTATTTCTGCAAATGAGCTACCTGAAGCTGAAGTAAACTTTCACCTTGATGACACAGATTTTTACATTGATGACACAGATTTTTACGTTGATGACAAAAATGTTGACAAAATAAGATTGGTTCTGAAGTCTGAATTCTTTGATCAAATATATTGCGTATAATTCATGTTGCCAGTCCATCATAACTTGGTAACAGAACAAAAGGGTAAACTGTTTATTAAGCCTTTTCAATGGTTTCCTGTAATCCTTGATAGAGTCTTTCATTGCCAGGTATCGCCCTTTTATCTGTAAAAACAACAGTCTTTTATTACAGAGCTATTATATTTAATTAGCTGTAACAAGTTATTTGCAAGCATTTTATGTTAATAAAATCGTATGTATAAAAGTCACGAAACCAATGCATGTCGTTAAACGCTCTAGGGTTATTTATCCAAGCAGTGTATGCAACATACCGTTTATGCTCCGTTATACGTCTAGCCCAACAGCAAACTGAAGACAGCCAGACAGGCAGTTTGTTTAGAGTGACCAGTCGAGAAAGAAAAAACACAACACTGATCCAAATTAGAATGTTATCTGCAGTTATTTTTGTGCTCGTTATTCTAAAGATTATGATCAACGCTAATTACAGCAGCATGAACGCTACGTACAGTTAACTATGATCAATAATTAGCAATGACGTAATGACGTTGTGTACGTTTAAATATGATAGCTGATTAACAATGATGAGTGTATGTACGGTTAAAAAAGGTAAACAATTACCAGTGATATAAATGACTCTATATAGAGTTAAAACGGTAAATAATTAGCAGTGATGTAAATGACTCTATATATATATATATATATATATATATATATATATATATATATATATATATATATATATAGAGAGAGAGAGAGAGAGAGAGAGAGAGAGAGAGAGAGAGTTAAAACTGTAAATAATTAGCAATGACATAATGACGATGTGTACGGCTAAATATTGTAGATAATTATCAGTGACGTAAAGTCTTACAGCATGTGTCAAGTAAATAATTAGCAGTGACGTAATGACGATGTGTACGGCTAAATATTGTAGATAATTATCAGTGACGTAAAGTCTTACAGCATGTGTCAGGCAAATAATTAGCAGTGACATAATGACGATGTGTACGGCTAAATACTGTAGATAATTATCAGTGACGTAAAGTCTTACAGCATGTGTCAAGTAAATAATTAGCAGTGACGTAATGACGATGTGTACGGCTAAATACTGTAGATAATTATCAGTGATGTAAAGTTTTACAGCATGTGTCAGGCAAATAATTAGCAGTGACGTAATGACGATGTGTACGGCTAAATACTATAGATAATTATCAGTGACGTAAAGTATTACAGCATGTGTTAAGTAAAGATGCAGAATAGCATTGCTACTTTAAAACAAGAAAAAAAAAATATGTGTAAAAACAATTGGGGAGGGGTGTCTGTGAAAATGAGCAAGATAAAAATTTATTTCGAATGTCTTTTACTTTTGATAATGAATATAGAAAACTTTTATCATCGTTTTCTTTTTAAGTACACATTTGAAGATGTTTTTAAATAATTTTCTGAGTTGCTTACTACCAGTTAAACCGCTCCGATGGACTAGTGGTTAGAGCGTCCGCCTCGGATGCGGGAAGTCGTGGGTTCGATCCCCGGTCGAGTCATACCAAAGACTTACAAAAATTGTACTAACAGCTGCCTCGCTTGACGCATCATTAGGAGGTGATTGTTATGACTGGTCGGCCTGGTGTCAGGATAATGTGACTGGGTGGGACATCAAGCTACATGTCTGCGGCATGATGCCCCAGTGCTAGAAATCACTATAAACTGCCACGCTGCAAACATCGTAGCGATATGACAGAAAAATTGTTAAAGTTACCTTAAAAATCATAACCACATCACATCACACCAATTTATATATTTGCAAACATTGCCAATGTCCCTATAAATTGGCAGAAAACCGATCACATCTTTCTGAAACTTCAATCAAGGATATACTTTGATGATTTCAAAGTAGAATGTTACTGGAACTATTCGCATATAAACTTTAAAAAGCGTAATTGTTTTGGGGCAATGAAATTTTACGCTTTTGGTCACCGACAAGCAAACACACATCTTTCCTAAGCTCCATCCTTCTTTATGTGCATCTTATCTTGATTACGACATAGTATTGTAAAAACATTTAAGTGAGAGCCCTGGTTTCTTTTTAGTTAAATTCTATATAAAAGAAAATATAATGGGCAGACGTGCGATATTTAGTACACGGCCCCCATACGAAATATATATTGCGGAACAACATTCTTTTTTTATGATGTTTGTTGACCTAGAAATCATCAGTCAAACCTGTAAGGGCATTGATGTGCATGTGTTACGCTTATCCGAGTTGACAAAACTGGCATTTTGTTTAGCTCGTCCCTAATGCGTTGACCGGTCGCTGTGAGAATAGTCATAGCCATTGTGTTCATACGGAAGCCGTTCGAATAGTCTTTCCAAAAATAGATAGACGGCAGCCGTGAAAATAGAAATTTCCCCGTTTTAATACCATCATATTTTAGAATATGTTATATGCACTTCTTCTAATTATTATTATTATTATTATTATTATTATTATTATTATTATTATTATTATTAGTAGTAGTAGTAGTAGTAGTAGTAGTAGTAGTAGTAGTAGTAGTAGTAGCAGTAGTAGTAGTAGTAGTAGTAGTAGAAGTAGTTATCAATCTTTTAAACCGTCCTTTTTACCCCTATGCCTTTTCCGTCCTGGCCCTTTTTGACACGTTACAGGCCTTTTTGGCCAGGACTTTTTAACCCGACCCTTTTCCGTACCAGCTCTTTCTGACCCGTTACCTACTTTATATGCTCTCCTTTAGGTCTTCTGTTCTAAATTGAAGTAACAACTGACATTCGCTCTTGTTAGAGGTGATCTATAAAACTCGAACTCGACTCCAGATCGGACTGAAATCAACAAAGACCACAGAGGTGTTTTCCATCACGTCCGCAAATCTATACAGCAAATTACAACAACAAAAAAAAAAAAGAAGAAAGGGCGGGTTGTTGAACAGAGCCAACGTGTTTTTTCTTAGCTCCCAGACTTTAAGGATAATATTGGATAATTCGCTACACATTAAGGGTATTACACTTGGAAAAGCTAAGGTCAAGTATAATCTACTCAAATCTACTTAAATCCACTAAATTTATAAAAGTCTATTTAAAAATCTACTTTACCTCATAACTATAAATTAATTGCCGTTATATGATCATTAAAGCCAACTAGTACTGAATTTTACCACCCTAAACAACTCTTACTAAAACCAACGATGTAAATATACCCTCCTATACAAATTTTACAAACTATTTAACATATTGAATAAAAACCAAAACTATTAACTAAAAATTCCTTTGTTCCTTTGTTCTTACGGAAAAATTCCTTTGTTCCTTTGTTCTTACGGAAACAAACACGTGGGCAGCCAAAAATATTTACTGTACAGTGGTACTACTCCACAACAATAACCTCAAACAATATACTATAAATACTTAATCATACACCCACCCCCCACATGAATTTGCATTAAAATATTTATGGAAAAATAAAAATTTAAATTAAAACTCTAAACAAAAGTTAAATTCCCCTTCCAACATACTGGGTTAATATTATACCAGCCTACAAATCAGATAACACGAAATACATAAGCCCTAATCTAAGGCTGCATCTGATTGGCCGATAAAAGCCGCGCTTAATCAAAAAAGAAAACATACAATCTTGAGCTAAAAGAAGGATTGAAAACTAAAATCTATACCAACCAATCAAAATTTAGCACTTGAATGATGTACACAAGAAACGCAACTTTAGCCCAAAAAACGCTCCTACATAACTACTAATAAAATGTACATTATATTCCAAATTAACGAGGAATAATGATTAAATCTGAATCATCCAATATTACACAGTAAATAATACGATATAAAAAAAGAAAGAATCTGAATCATACAGGAGGAGAGGGGAAGGAAACAACCAGTTAGCTAAACCAAACCTAACGAAAGTACAGCTTAATAACACCAAATAAAGGGAATCAATAAGCCCGTATCGAAACCCTAATAATCCATCCCAGCATACAAACACTAACATACCTGCAATCGCCATACCTAGTCCATAAAAAAGGAAACAGTGTGAACACTAACTAAAACTCTGAAAAAAGAATATCCCACAAACAAGGAAAAGGATTGAAAATAAAGATCATCTCTACCACGTCCGCCTAAGAACACTCACAAATTGAAGCAGGAGCACAAACAGAAAAAAAAAAACATACACCTAGAGATTTAGTTATTTTTTTTAGAACTCTATAAGTACGCTAAGTACGCAAAATTCAACCTCATCAAAATATATTCAAAATTCACAACTCAGGAACATTTGGATAATTGAATAGGTGGCTAACACATCATTGGTACAGGGACACTCGTAGGAAAAACTGGTTAAATTTGACAATAATCCACCTGAGATAAAGTTAGGTGAACTTAAACATTGGGGACTTTAGTAGGCGGGAGTTGAGGCGGAGGGCCGTTACTCTCTGTTACAATACGCAGCCAACCAAAGGGTCTTAAGGTCAGCCAATAAAGGTCAGCACCACGACCAAAAGTCCAGCCCTAGGGCTAAGCGCCTCCCTGGATAGCAATGTTATCGAAAGGTAACATCCGGCCAAGGCGGTGAGCCACCAGGGGGGTTAATAGGTCCACGCGCCGGGGCAAAAGTGTCTAGCACTGAGACACGGGTGAGCCTGGCCCCGGAAGGGGAAGAGGCCACTGGCCTTTTTCAGGGCTTAAAGTCATAAAACACTAGAATGTATACATGACTGTAAACACATATGAAACAACAAACAACAACCAAAAAGGAATATACAGCAAGTTACACAAATCGTTGGACAAAAAAGAGGGAGATAAAGTTAGGTGGACTTAGACATTGGGGACTTTGGTAGGCGGGAGTTGAGGCTGCACTGCTACAATACGCTTCATAAGGTCTTTTTTGGGGTCTCTGATCTCTAGGGGTCAGGAAAAGACCTAGCACCAAGGCCAAGTGCCCTCTTAAAGGGATTGCAGTCTATGCCCGGGACTGCAAGCAGTCGTATAAGCCTTAGGGCAGTAAGCGACTTAAAACCCGCTACCTTACCTTGTTAGAGGTGCCCCGAGTGGCTAAGTGGTCTAAAGCGCTCTCCGTTAGGGATCACTGCCATCTCGCCTCTGTCTACGTGGGTTGGAGTCTAAGATTCGGCGAATGTGGATATGTGAGAAAATTTGCCAGTAGCTTCTCGTGGGTCAGTGGTTCTTTCCGGGGATTTCCAGGTTTATTCCTCCACTTGAAGGCCCAGCTCGGGGCCGCAAACAGTTGCAGAATGCCAAGGAGTGCAATACGCGACTATAATACTTAGTCAGTCAGTCAGCTCTGTTAGCTCTTAACCCCTCATGACATCAGTCTGGATCTGCTTGTGACAAAGTTGACCAACAGGTGCATATTTGTTATTATGCCCGTCCTTGGACAGAGTATATTGCACGGATGTACAGCTATTATGACTGCGTATTTACGAGTGTCAATGATCAAGAAACTATATAATGACCGCCAGCAAATGGTATCTGAATAATACAGAACGTGATATGGATGAAACATCAAAGCGCGTTTTATGACTTCAAGCAATAAAGTTTTATCATTGACGCAAAGGACGTGCGCAAGTAACCTCGCGTACATTGGAAACAGTACGGATTCACAACTCGTGTTATGACGTGAGCAGATATGACGACAAATATTTGACCGATTTTTTTTCTAATTCAGTATTTTTGTAATTCATACATTTGTTGTTGTAAATTTATGACGTATTGAAGAATCATCTACTTTTCTTATGAAACGGTCGACTACATTCATTTTCATTGAATTCGATATGCAATCTATTCTAGACTCTAAATTGACTTGCCTTAATTGAATGGGCTTTAGTGCAAAAAATGTATTTGGAAACTAGTTTACCATGAAACATGGTATTTTATTGCATCCAAAACAGCATCAAAGACCTTCGTGATGAAGCTGAGACAAACGGAGTAGCTTAGAACTTTGGAATCCTAGCGTATTTATTTAGCAATATTTAGTCTTTCCTGTATTACCTCCGAATTTTAAATTAGTTCCTAACATGCGCTGTAAACGGCTTTAAACCCATAGCACACCCACCTTAAGCACGATTTTATATAATGGCTAACGACATGGTGGTTTTCATGTCAGTAGTAGTCGAGGAACACGACGAATTGTTTCTAATTTTTATTTCGCTACTTTCGTTTATACATGGTTTCTGTCTGAAAGAAACATCAAGAGAACTTAAGCAAAATGAATCCACTCTAACGGACGATTAATTTTTCTTAAGGTTTTGATTGTACTTGCAATAGGAATCGACTGTAATTTAATTTTGTCATCAGCCTTTTAATATTGAATATATGTCGCATTTTTCATTTAGCCATTTAAAATTTTTAACTAGATGAACATAAAATGAACGTGACTATTTCTTTTTAAATGACGGAATTTATTTTAAATGTAGATTATTTGAATGTCATATATTTCTGTAGAAAGAGAATGCGATAAGATCTTTACACAGAGGTGACTAATTTGTTAGAACAGCGCATGTGTGGAATACAATTATTCTAAAGACGGCAAACGGTTTTTACCACAAGATAACAGGATGAAAATTAAACTGTGTATTAGAACGTTTCAGTTAACAAGGTGGAAATTAAACTAGCATTAGAATGAAAATGATATTATTTTATATCTCGTTACCAATGATTAATGTTTCAACTGTTGATATTAAAAATATTTCACTATCACGACTATAGATACTAAATTTTACTTTACCACTCACACAGCGACGGGACTCAAACAGATCTTTCATTTCTGGTTTGTTCAGAGGATATTTTTTGTTGATAAAATATACCTTTGACCGATCGAGATCAATTGTGAGTTTAGTATAGTTTTGTTGGCTAATGGGGCTGTGAAAGTTTTTAAATTCCGTTAGCAACTTTTGATACAATTGTTCGAGATAATTGAAATACATGCTGTTATCAGATCTGATGAGCGAAAAGTTTTAACTTGTCACATGTTCCATTAAAACATATACCTGATGTTTCATTATTAAATTCAACTGTCAATTGTTTACCATCCATCATTAGATATTTGATGTTACTATTGTAGCTATTTGTCATTGTCAAATTTTCAAACATTATTTTATAAGTTTAGATAAAAATTTCAGTTGGAAAAGATAATGTCGAGTATAGATCTATCATCATAACAATACCCAAGGGCAAATGTATCTACCCCATTTTCACAATAGCGTTTGTCATCAAAATTATACAATCCACGTTTGATAATGACATCTGTTTCGAGTTTATGATGATTAGTTCGAATTGCATAGCTCTCATAAAACTAACACCACCATCAAGCGCATACCTGTAGTCATCAAATTTCATAAACTTTTTAACAAAATCACGAGGTAGACCTTTGGCTTTTTTCGTTATTTTATTATTATCTAACAATACGGCATACATTTTACTACGTAATCCGATAAAGTATTTGATAGCGCTCGAGTTCATTTCATCTTTAAACTTACCAATAACCTTTTTATTTGTGTCGTCATGAAATTTACTGTCACGTGGATAATCGGAAAGATCAAACAGATGTCGATTATTATACATATCCTGATAGATGTCCTCACATTCGATTTCATATACGAGTGAATCAGTATCAGTAAACAATAATCTACTAGCCGGCCACTGATTTTTAACAAAAGTGTAATGAAAATCGTACATCATCCACTTTGATAAATCTAACACTGCAGCTCCAACATAGATCGGCTTGTTTAGTTTTAGATTTTTTTTTCTTCTTTGTATCGCAACAAGATTTTCATTAAATATTTTCATGCTCACAAAATCATCGTCTGACACAAGTTTGTTTCTGCGATTGACATCATTAACTATTTCAATATTTACACGTTTCCTAATATTCTCCATCGTCTTACCAAAAACGGAATTGTTCATCAGTTTAAAGAAGTTTTTCTCAAACTCTGTTTTCGCTGCAGCTCTTCTTGAAGTGTTTGAGTTAATATAACCTCTCATCCACGGCGACTGATTAAATTTTAGTACACGATGAACTTTTCTCAACACAAGACCAGCATCGACTGCTTGTTTTAAAACTTTGTAATGCAAAACGTAATTTTTCTTATCAAGTAAATTTGGTACTAGTTTCTTGACCATGGAATGTTGCCTTGGTGATGCTAACGCTTGTTGTTCTTTTGATAACAACTATAATCTATTACCATCGATTCCGCACAGAAAGGGTAATCATTATGTAATTTGTGTAGCGAATTTGGATAATCAAGATCAACTTCAACGAAATAGGAAACATCGTCAGGTATCTTTTTTTCTGTCTCTGATAGAAATCGATCAACCGTGATCCAATGAAATCCGCTAAAAGGCATTGGTTCTGCCATCGAACCACCGTAAAGATTATTACAATCTAGATAAATTATATACTTCGAAGGAAGGTCAGGGTTATACTGTTTCAGGTATTTGTTGTTTGCTTTCAGCATATTTTTTTGTTATCACGCTAATACCACCTCGGATACCTTTCTCGATAAATTGAACATATCCACATCTGTCAGTAATTCTAACCTTACCTTACTAAACTTTAGCAAAGCATCCCATGACAACCCAGGGGCAGAATAATACCAGCAAGGATCTAGTCCATAATTTATTATAACTCACTTCACTAAAACTTACAAAAACATCTGCTAATAATAACACGTCAGTTTTCAGTACAAATCATGATAATCACCAAAAGTCTCACAATCAAACTCTTTCCAGATATCTTGTGCATACCTGTACTCGTCATCGGTTATATTTTCGTTTTTAAGTTGTGAGTAAAATTTGTCTTTGTCAGGTAAAGATATTTCATCAAATTTACTCCAATCGTCGAGGTATTCGTATGGAAAAACTCCTTTTTTAGCTAGTAGATTAAATTTATCTCCAAAACAGTCTCTTAGGTTATCAAATTTACTACAACCTTTCACTAGCTCATCTAACGAGGCTGCCATAAACTGCAGGCTGTCAATAAAACGCAATTTACCTAGCGTAACTGACATGTACTTTTCAAAATTATTTGGGATGCATTTGATGACGTTATCGAGTTTTAGATGAGATTTTATATCAGGATCACCAAAAGCTTCTACTATAATATGGCTATCATATCCTCGAAAATTGTGAAGAATAACCGGAATAAAATCTGGAGCATGAAATTTTAAATTACACTGATTATGAGCCGCTCCACGATACTGTCCAGTCAAATGACAATGGTCATGTACTTTTTGTCATCGTCAAAAGCTTTTTCACAAATATGACAAATTTCTGCTTGCTCGTGATCGGATTCTTGTTGAGGTGTTAATTTTAACATTGGCGTTACTTTTTTCAAATGAGTAAATATATTATCAACTTCATTAATCAACTGCTTGAGAAGCCAAACAGCTGGATTTTTACCACGATATAATTTGATTGATTTAGATAATCTAGAATCAGTACAACAAACTACCTTATACGCTACTCCACACGGAACATGATTTTGAACTTTTCTTGTACTCGATTGATTAGGATTATTTTCTACACCAAGTACAGGTTGAAGTAGGCATTCGAAATCAGCGTATATGACGAAAGGAATTTTTAGTTTGTGATTATGATGGACAAACTGTAACACACTATCTTTTTTAGATGGCATTGTTATTCTTTGCACATCACTACAGTACTGCAAATGCTTTTGTAATGTTTCATTGTTTGTACAGCCATGCAAGCAGCGGTAACAAAAGAACTTTTTGTTCTTATCCTTATTGTACTGTCTACCAACTAGTCCGTTAAAGTTTTTAATCCAAACATAATGATTTTGTAGTACAGTAAATTTATAGTTGATTGTGAAGCTTTTTCTGAAATATATCTCGGATATACGTCCTCCTTTTCATCTAGTCCGAAAACGTTAATTGAAACATTATTCTGCTTTTCAAATTTTGGTATTTGATTTTCTGCCACTGGAAAGTTAATATCTTTAAAATTTAATCTAGACACATGACTGATATACCTTTCAACACGAGTAGCGTTTTTTTTTCTGCTGGAAATAGTGCGGAAAGAACAGCCCATTGGAAACATTTGTTATCTACGTTTTTGATGTTTATACAACATCTTTTACTTTTTATTTTTGGTGGCAGGTCGACGTATGAACTACCTCGTAATACATTATATTTCATCGTGTGAAACAATATTCCTTTGATCATTTCAAACTTCCAACCCGAACCTAATTGACTAAATTCCTCTATTTTTTTCCAAATTTCTTGGTGTATTTCATCAGATAGTGATAACAGATCAGTCCCAAGCAAAACACGTCTTGATTTTGCGTTCATATAAGGTTCTGCAATTTCCTTGTTAGTTAATTCTTCCATTATAACTAACTTTGAAAATATAACATGATATTGCACAAATAATCTGATATACTTTTGTGTTTTTCGAGCTCACGTTTTACAATTGTCTGTAATAGGTGGTAAAGATTAGTTGCAGTAAAATTACTAAAACAATTTGATTATCAAACTGATAACTATTATCAAAACCTGCAAAAGCAGTCGCTATTTTATTAGGTTCTCCCATAAAGCTTCTCTTAGCTATATCACGCAATTTTAACATTATTATACTATAATGTAATATCTAATTGATAATTTTTTCACACTGCGCATGCGCTAAAAATCAATTAGAGATAAAAAATATCTCCTATAATATAATGACAGCAAATCTAACAAACACATGTGAGCAAGAAGCATATCAAGTTCACCCAAAACATAACTTTACCTCACACTGCGCATGCGCTAAAAATCAATTAGAGATAAAAAAATATCACCTATAATATAATGACAGCAAATCTAACAAACACATGTGAGCAAGAAACATATCAAGTTCACCCAAAATATAACTTTATCTCACACTGCGCATGCGCTAAAAATCAATTAGAGATAAAAAATATTACCTATAATATAATGACAGTAAATCTGACAAGCGCACGTGAGCAAGAGATTTATCAAATTCACCCAAAGTATAACTTATACGCTGGAAATGTAATTGGTTCGGTTATTAACATTAAAACTAGAATACCTGTTGGCAAATTAACGTCAGCGGGTTATAATATTAGTGTAAAGGGAGATAATGCCGAGAGGATTACAATGTTTAGAAAAGATTTTATTTACACGTTGTTTTGCGATGATATTCCAGAGGGACAGCGTGTATATCATTATAATGGTAAAGTCACTGATGATAATATTGAAAATTTATCCTTACAAGATGAGTTTCAGCCGCACCCAGTATTTGATTTATACGAGGCTAACGATCGCGGTATTATTAGAAATAGAAAAACTAAAAAAGTTCTTAGTACTATTAGCAATATGGGATATATCAGGGTAACTGTTAGAGGAACATCAACAAATCAAGTTCGTTATCTTGGTCATAGGTTTGTTTATGAGGTGTTCAATGGATCTATACCCAATGGTCTTGTTATTAATCACATCAATAATATACAAACTGATAATCGATTGGAAAATCTGGAGATAGTAACGCAACAGGAAAATGTGAGAAAAGGAAAAAGGAAAAAATAGTAATGGTATTAATTTTAGATGCCCAATAAAACCTGTTATTTCAAAAAACCTCGAAACGGATGAGGAGATCGAATTCAAATCGATTTCAGCTGCGGCGAAATATTATAAGATAAATCCCGCAGTCGTAAAAATTATAGCTGATGGAGCAACAAAATCAACTTTTTCAAGAGAATACGATGCTAGGATTGGTTTTAGATATGATATTTGATAGCTCGGTTTTAGTCAAGCAATGATGAGCAAATGCTATGATATCATCGTGATTAAATTTTAACGTTGTTACTGCATTTTCATTAATTTTATCTTTTTCTGCTTCTGTTAGTAATATTTTATGAGAATCACCTTGCATTACAATAACATCAACACTATAACCCAACAAACATTTTCTTACCGCTTCGGCTAGTTCGTTATAATTTACTATATTAACTTTTTGGTGATATTTTATCTCATCAGTCATCTTATAATAATAAATTAGATAAAAATATATTATAATAATGGACTTGATGAAACGACTCGCTGAACTCTACGAAGAAGATACTAGTGATAAGGTCGTCAGCGATAAGGTCGTCAGTGATGAGGTCACATTTTCCAAAGATTTTATAGACAAATCTGTTGGTTATAGCGAAGATGATATTTTATATAACAATGAATCTGATGATGGTGAAATAGTCACTGTTGCTGACAGATCTAATTTACAGCAGATCAACAACTAAACGGTATAATGTCAAGTATCACATTGCTAAGCAAAATTAAATTTAATTTTACCGTTGCCGAACAACAACTGTTCTGGCAGTTAATCAAACCTTTTTTAAATATCAAGATTCCAGGCCGACAGAAAAATATCAAATTCGATTTCATATTTGTCAAGATTTTTAATCTAATGACGATCTCTAACGATCGTAAGCAGTATCTAATATCATTATGTAAACCAGTAAAATGTAAATCTGTCAAACAAAAGTATGAGTTAATTTATAATAGCATTATATCATAATCTGCTTGGTTGGGATCCAACTGTTAAATTTATCACTATACCACGCCATTTGACTAAACTTTTATCCCCTTTTTTTCTAATCACTTTCTCGATAACAAAAACATCCTGCTCAGTTTTCTGTAGTTCTTGTTCATAAAAACTACCTACGATCGGTTCCCCTGCCAGATCTTTTAAAACGTACGTTACAGGTACTGTTAAAAGTACCTTATCAATTACAAATACTTCTTCGCTCCAGTTCGGAGTAAATCCTTTTGCAAATACCTTTTTCATCAAAGAAATTCTAACTTTATCACCAACCTTAAATTTATGTCTGCGGTACATGTTTTCATTTGCTAATATTGGATTTTTAACAGCTTTTTTAGGTGTCATTTTGATGGTTCGATGTTTCGTGTTATTATATTCGCTTACGATTTGAGAAAGGTCATCGATGTACCTGTTGGTGTTTTTAGCTGTCATATGTTTGTGTATTTTCTCGTTTAGCGTGCGATTAAATCTCTCAACAACAACGCTTTTACCCTCGTTTCCTGTAACATATTTTTTTATATTATTTTGTTCTAGAAACTGTTCAAACTTTTTGTTAAAAAACTCAGATCCATGATCAGTCCAGATTTTGTTTGGTTTTCTTTCTGTACTCGTTATTATCTGCTTTAGCGCATCGGTCATTGAAGTTCCTGTCTTATCTGAAACAGGTACACTGAAAGCGTATTTGCTAAAAACATCTATAACATTAAACAAATACCTTTTTGGAGCGCCATCAGCGCCAACGTTAAACTGAGCTAGATTAGATACATCCACCAAATCTATTGCCCAGATATCATCTACACCATTAGCGACAACTTTACGTCGTGGGAACTTTTTTTTTTAGGTCTGTGCAGCTCGACTGCAAGATCATCGTATACTTTTTTTCCATCGTGAGGTGATTGACGAGACTCTCCGAGTCCGAGTTTATATTTTGCTCCTATCATTCCCTGAACAAATCTTCTATCAAAACGTTCTCGTAGATTTGTTGGCTTCATATCACGTAATTCGTCTAACATTACTTTATCACAATCTAATTTTGAGTTTTCATGATCACGATAACAGATATCATGACGCATTGCTATTGCATCCACTTGATTGTAAGGCTCTTGTCCTGGCAATGGATTGTCGTTTTCATCTAGTTGTTGATCTAGCGGATTCCATGGACCAGTATACCGATGCCCTGGCAATGTCCAACCGCCTTTTGGTTTTGGTAATTTTCCAATTAGTTTATGTATATCTATACCTGACCCTATTATTTCTCTGTTGTTACAACATTGACAGTATGCGACAATTTTATTTTGCTCAATACACAAATCTCTGTCAGAATCACAGTTGCATATCATTCTATATTTTTTAGTCGTCGACTAAAATAATATTAGGATAACCAGATCCTAGCGACGTCGCTGGAGATACTATCGCTGGGGACGTTTTCTTTAAAAATGTATTTTTTCTTTTTCCACAGATTGCACAATACTTTTTAATATTATCCTGTTGTTTTTTGTTTTTTCTGTTGTTTCATTAATATTTTCTGTTTTAGTTTTACACTTGAGACAGTATGTTGACATTATTATACTTGTAAGTTTAGATAAAATTAATTGCGATCTCATCATTAGCGTGAGAAGGTTGCTTATCAAACTGTAAAATAAATTTTAAAAAATTAAGATTTCTGCTCATCTGTCGGATAAACATAATACAATAATATCCGCAAGCAGACGTTCCAACAGGTTGGAGTTGATTTGACGAATAATATATCTTTTAAAATTTTTTGTTCATATACTTTTTTATTACATCGCTTGGAGGAAGTCCAAACGAGTCAAAATAATTATTATTATAAACTGCTACCCAATGCGTGCCGGATCCGTCATTAAAATCTTGTATATTAATAACACATGAACTTACAGCAGATGGTGATTTTATTGCTGCGAGCTCATCTTTAGAATAAACTCCGTGAAATCCAGGAACCGCTTTTAACTTATCAATGATATCAAAATTACTCAACGGGGTCGACGAGTTCCTGGTAATGTTAGACCACGTCCGATTCCTAAAAGATTTGGCAGCAGACTTCCCGCTAGTCCCGCCAAAAGTGGAGCGAACGGAATAATTCCTCCTTGTTTTGTTTGATTGCATATGCATTTGCATTTTGGTGTTGGTGATTTTGTTTTTATTTATTTACTTTTTTTGTTGTTGGTGATTTCTTTTTCTTTGTGGCATTATAATATATTATTTACATAAAATTTACAATTTTTTTATTCCACTTCCACGAATGATACCATTACCTTTGACTGCTTTCTCCGTTGCGCCAGATATTGCTCCAGACGCTGCTGCTATTCCTAATGTGCCTAAGACTGGTAAAAGTTTAGGTATTATTGTACTAGTTAATACTGATAATGCCGGACCAAGAAAACCACCTTCTTTTGCCATCGCTGTCATTTGTGCAGCACTCAAATTTAAAACAAAAGTTTTTTTACGATCATACTTTTTTACTTGATTTTTTGTTAGCATTAATTTTGTTAAAACACCATCAGAAATATTAGGATTGATTTTTAATGATACCTGTTCTCGCTTTGCAATAGCAGCTACTAATTTTTTAACTTGGCCATCAGTCAAATACACTTCTTTTACAATATATACCTTGCCATTTTATATAACAACTGTAGATTAAACTTGAACTGTCATTTTACCTCCAATAGAATCTACTGTGATAAATCTATCACTAATCACTAATGCGTATACGTATAACGGCGCTACTGGAACCGCCCCAAGTGTCCAGGTAATTTCAATATCGCTGTGCTGTCTACAGCTCGCTCGTTATGTTTACTAACATCAAAATGAAATATAGGATAAAGCGTACGAAATCCTCTGCTGATATTTGAGTTCCATCTTCAACATCTTGATATTTTTGTATTGCGTCAAGCAGGTACATGTACGGTCGAGAAATATTTTTATTAACATCATCAGCAAAATTGCACTCGATAGCTCGTTCTGGATATTGCTTTGAATTTAATCTAGCGTATATTCGTCTGACATCAGAGTGATCAAATATTGCATTATTTTGTTGTTGGTTACCTCGTCGAGCTTGCTGTTGAAATACGACAAAGATATTTCTCGGCAGTTGTTCGCTTGATGTTGTTGTGACCCTCCACGTGTAGTCAGTAGTATTTGGAACCGCTGTCTGATATTTTATGCTGCTTAAAGTAAATTCTGTTTGTATGCTTATCAAGCGTGTTATTTAGTTCTGACATTTTAGTGATTGATGGTGTTATACGTGGCATCCACAAAGCAAGTTTGTTTATGATAAACTGTACATCAACCCCTCCAGATCTAAACAAGCAATCGTTTTGGTCTGCTCGATCTAAAATAAGAGTATGTTTTACTCCGCGAAATACTTTATCATAATCGCGACAAAAGCCGAAAATTGTGCTTAGCGGAAGCATCATTGTAATTTGACGTGATCCTGCTGCAAGTTTTCTTCGCCTAGCAAAGCCTTCGTTATAACGTGGATTTTCTCACATCAAGTGTGTTAAGAAGTAAATTTAACATCGCAGTACCGTCTGCAGCTGCAGCTGGTGGTGTTATATTTAGATTATTAAAAGCTGCTGTAAGAGAAACTCTTGTAGCGTTTGCATTAGCATCTGCAGCAGGTGCGACAATATCTAGTGCAGCAGCATTAGCAATGAGAAAATTTCTCACAATTACAGTATTTTCATCAGCATTAGCTCCATGTACTATAGCGCCTCTCTTTAAAAAATTCTGTTGATTCAGCTATACCCCGTCCAGTATCTTTAAACCACATCATATTAGTTGCAGTTGATCTCGAGTAATCGTCGGAAAACGAAATAATATTTAAAATTGTACTTGCAACTTGTAGATGACTTGAAATATCTTCTACAGTTTGATTGGCCAGTTGATATCTAGCACTTTTGAATAAACTCCAACCGTTATTTATAAGAGCTACTTCTGCTCCAACTGCAAATGCAGCAGGTGGATTGGCTACTGTCATAATCTGACCACGAACTTCTAACATAGCCTTATGTGGCAGTAGAAATACATCTTCGTCTCTGGTGTTAAAGGTTCTAATACCAGTTTTATTTGGTTCGTTAGAATTTTCATCAAGGTACTCAACAAACTCGAATTCTGTCACATCGTTGTCGATGTCATAAGTTTCTGTTAACTCGAGATAATTTTTAGTAGACATTTTATTTTATTAGATTATATAAAATTTTATTGCGGCATTGTTACTTTAGATATTAATTTTTGTATGATCTGCTCGCCCTTTGGTGATAATAATTTTTTTGTTGTTGTTATCATAGCTTTTTGAGTTTCTTTTGTTGGAGCGATTTCTGAGATAGCTTGTTTTATTTCAGATGCAGTCGGTGGATCTCCTTTTATTTTATTAGCTATTTTTTTGTCCCACCGCAGTCCCAGCGGCAGATGCAGCCCCAGTTGCAAAAGCTTTACCCGCGTCAATAGCAATTGGTGCAACTTTACGCGCTAGTCCTGGAATATTTTTAATAACTTTAGTGAATATATTTCCAAAAAATCCTCCTACTATTTTTCTTCGATAAACTTTTTTTCTTTGTTTCATTATATTTGATGTTGCATAATTTTTACTTTTGCTCGCGTAGATGTAAATAATAAGTTACAACTTCATTACTAACATGTAACTGTTTTCCTGATTGATCTGTCAACTGCATCCTTATACTTGATATTTGATCTTCAACGTTTAAAGGATAATATATAATATGTCGTGGAGTTATTTGCATGAGAGAACCTGGCGGGACTTCTGGTGAGAAACTGTAAATCGTTTGACCTTTGCTACCTTTTGATGTATAAGAGCCAGAAGCAGTAGAGCAATTTACTAATATTGTATTTACTTCTGTTATATTTGCTGGCAGTTCACTGTCATATGTAATAGGCTGATCAAGTGCAGTGTAAGTTTTTTCAGTAAATCCTAACAGTTGTGCAATACTTCTTTCTCTTGGTTCAAGATTGATTGCTATATTTTTCAAAGTTATCCTAGTTCGCAATGTGTTATAATTTGCTGCTAATTCAAAATTATCAGCCACACCGTTAGCTTTTGTTATGAGCTCTTTGATCGTCTTGTTTAGATCTTCAATATTATAAGCTCCTTGCGGAATTTTTATTTTTTTTGTTGTAGATATTGGAGATGTTGTAATCATAGTAAAATACATTTCATCGTTAACATCATTTTTCACGTTAGGTATAGCATTCCAGCAAGTACAAGAAATTAATCCAATTTCATATTGTTTTGTAGGATCTAGTTCTATAGGTGGAATATAATTTACTGAAAAATTTGCGCTATCTTCTGTAGACTCGCTAGAGTTTAGTAATAATGTTGTTTGCATTCCTTTAATATTATATCATTTTACAAAATTAAGTCGCCGCGATTAAGTCGCGGTGTAAAGTTTCATATTCGTCAGATGTTAATAATTCACTCGATCTTAGATGATCAAGTATGTCAATGATTTCATTATCAAGTTCAACACTAACATTCCCAGCTTCCTTTGATGATATTAATAACATTAATCTACCTATCATTTCAGTAGTTGAAGTAAATACTTTTACACCAGTTCCTGTTTTTTCTTTTCTATATTTTTCTACACGAGATTTATCGAGTTTATCAAATTTTCTTTTAAAACTCCACCCTTTACCAAAAGGTTTTGCTCTACTATTTTCTGCTGTTTTTTTAAACGTGAGAGCAATGACACCCTTTCTCATTCTTTCATAAAGTGGAATCATATTATCAATCTCTGTAACCGTGTTTAATTCATCTTTAGCAGCAGCTCCGTCATTAAATATTACATCTAATTTATCGATTAATGCTTGATATTCTGCATCAGTCCACTTGCTTATATCATCAATACCCCTTATATTTTCTTTGTTTAAAAAATCATCATATTCACTACCTTTTATCTCATCATTTGCTCTTTTTGTAAAATAAAATCTTTGATCTCCAACTTCCATAAACTTTACAGTAAGATCACCGACTCTTTGTTGCTCCTCTCTGATATCTTTTTATGTCTCCTGATAAATTTGTTATAATATTTGTTATTCCTTGCGTTGTTAACTCTGCTAATCTTCGCTCAAGTTCCAGCGGATTGTTTATCAATCGATCTGTTTCTGCTTGTCTAGCCGCAGGATCAGCTATATTTGCTGTAAGTGCCTCAATCAGTTTTCTTTTTTCTTCATCAGATCTAGTAACAAGTTTTGCAGCAGCTGCTTCCTGTTGTTCTCTAACAATTCCAACCAAACCTTTTTCCTGTAGTTGTTTAAGTTCTTCTTCTGACAGTGGTTTAGTTTCAGGTTGTTTACCTAATAATGCTTCAGTAACCGGCTTGAAAATTGTAGCTGTTGTTTCTGTAGCAGTTACTTGCCCACGTCGCGCTTCTTGTACTTTTTGCTTAAGTGATGCCTGAGATTGAGCAAGTTTTTTTAGATCTTCTATGTGTTGTCTGTATCTTGCTCGTTTGTCCATTATTATAATTATAAATTTTATAAAATTGAAACGCTTTATTGTAAGTAAGTGTTAATACAACAGCGAAACATTTTAGTTGGATCATTTGTAAGTTTATCAAACAAGAAAAAGTTAAATTTATCTTTTGTAGCATTACGGTAAAGTTCAATAAACTTATCTTTTGTCACGCCACCGCATTGCTCGCTTGCAATATTTCTAACGTCAACATTATCCAGTCCTGGAAATAAAATAAAACAACCCGTATTTCGCCTAATAAACCTATCAACATTATAAAATCCTTGAGCGAGATAAATAAACAGAATTACACTGTTTGTTACGTGACAGTGAGAAATATGATCTTATTTTGTTCATCTCCATGTTATTTAGCGGAATATCATCAAAAACTACTATCTTATGTTCATCTGCATCAAGTTGATTAACTGGAATAAGATCTTCTGGCTGCCTAATTATAAAAAAATCTTCACCAGCTTTAAGATCATCACGAAGTTTTTCATTATACTCACTTAATAACTCATACTTATCTTGCTGTGGATTGATTGTGTAAATATAAACTCTATCGTAGTTAAAATTATCACCAAGAAGCAAGTTCATAAGCAAATTTGTTTTCCCCGATCCAGTTCGCCCAACAATAAGATAATGACAATCAGGAAGTTCATTGTTATGTTTATGCTTCACTAGTCTCTCTGTATCAAAGTTTAATATCGACGATTTTGCCATTTTGTATAATATTAAAACTAGTGTTGATAATCTTATCTAGGATAGTAAATACTGAGCTACTATACAAAATTTGGAACACTATTAGGAGATTTATCCACAAAACGTTTTAAAGGTGACTTATCCAAATATGCAACTCTTGATCGGCTCAAAAATGAAATCAATAATTTACTAAATCTTACCAGCGTAGATCCAGATGAAGTTGTCATTTTCCAGGAAGGACGATTAAAGAAGTAAAACTGACGATTAAAAATACGAGTAACGTAAAACTGTCAGATGTAGTTGATACGAAATCCAATTTGGGGAATATTGTTATGAACACAAAACAAGATTACAGATCTTGGAAACCAACTGAGGATGGGGATGCTGTCAATAAAAAATACGTCAATGATTGGGACGCTTCAATTACTAATGAAATCACAGCGCTCAAAAATGATTTTACCAGTCACGTGAACACAATTTTAAGTTTTCGCAGAAGCATAAACAAAAAAAAGATGAATTTTTTGGAAATCCATCAAATGTTGGCATTACACTCGCTAATATTAACACAAATCTAATGATATTAACACAGAACTCAATGATATTATTAGTGGAATTCCTAATATTGTTGAGAAAACGAGTATGATTAAAATTCCTCACAAACAGATTAAAAATATTGTGTATACTGTTGCATCTGGTTAGTACATGGACGAGGCAAAATGATAATTCTATCAAAATATACTGCAGAAGTTACCGGTGTGTATAGATTGTCAGTGTTTAGCAGTGCAAAGTTTAAAATATTTACCAAATATCATTATCGTCATTCAAATGATGACATCATCTGGAGTATTATCTGTAATAATAAACAAAAAATTCTGAAGAAGAATTTTACTTGAACCAGTTGATAAATTTAAAATTATAATTTTTTCTTGGTGTTTGGAATTTATAGCTGAACAACCAGCTTTATTATGGATTAACCAAACATAGGACTATGTAAACAATATTATAATGAAAAGAAGTATAGTTGATTTCAATCATATTTCAAAAGATATTTCAGAACAGGATGTGGACGCATTAATACAATACTATAAATATTATAATAAAAAACTTTGGTGGGTGAAAAAATGTTACAAATACTACAACAAGATCCTTCGAGTAATATTTTATCTACCCTTGTTAATGACCAGTTCTGGTATAATTTCGAATGGGGTATCATTAAATCCTTTTTGTTAATGATATCCGCTATTGGTGTTTCACTTACAGCGGCGTGTAAAAAAGTAGAACCAAGACTTTTGATAAAGAAGCACGGTTGTTTAACATCAATTAAAACTTACAAGAAACTACTTGATCAGATCCGGTCTTACCTACGAGGAGTTAAATATAATATGGATGATTTATTACGTGAATTTCGTATTATTGACAATATGTTAACAGACATTCTACCAATGAGGGTTAGCAAGTATGAAAAAAAATATCACAAAAAATATGAGTAACATAAAATTTTATCTAAACTTAAGATATAATATAACTAAAATAATATCATTTTCATTCTAATGCTAGTTTAATTTCCACCTTGTTAACTGAAACGTTCTAATGCACAGTTTAATTTTCATCCTGTTATCTTGTGGTAAAAACCCGTTTGCCGTCTTTAGAATAATTGTATTCCACACATGCGCTGTTCTAACAAATTAGTCACCTCTGTGTAAAGAGCTTATCGCATTCCAACACCTGTTGTTTTGTTTGGTTACAAAATACCTGTTTACATAGTAGTAGTAGGGGGGAAAAAAGAGGTGGGGGAGGGTGAGTCAAAACCCTGTTTTATTTTGGAAAAAAAGGGGGTGGGGTGGGGGATAATTTAGGACTATAATTTATACTTGTTTGGAGGGTAAAAAAACAAAGTGAGTTGAAAACCTGATTTTCCTCTACTACTATAAGTTTCTGGTTTTATTTATTTGTTGTCAGTGTATTTATCCTAATGACATAGCTATGTGAGGTTCTCTCTGTCAAGATAGCAGATTTATTCATTAGTACATTTGCCACATTACAGCGAATCACACGGCAAACTGTTTTGCTGGCTATTTGGATATTACACTGTGCCCATCAGAAATATGATTCAGTCTTCCAAATTTATGGAATTCACTTGGAAAGAAAGAGCTTAAGCAATCGAGTCTTAATTTGTCAAAACGTCACAAACAAAAAAAAAAAGAAATCGTCTAATTGGCAAAATCGAGTTATGATGATATATTGATCGAGTAGACATAGACGTCATCAATACAGAATTCTACATGCATAGCTGGGTCGTAAATTGATGGCGTTGATGTCGATAAAAAAAATCGAGCAATCTTTTGATTTGAAATGATTTCCAAATCCATGACATATTTATTCAAGGGATATAACATCCAATGTTGTAATTTACACCAAATAATAATGGAGTATAATTGTATATACTACAATTTTCTTAGCTGCTTAATTATGATTTTTTCATTTATGCCATAAAAATTGACAAATCTGATGTTTAAAATAATTTTCGTCGTAAGTGCAATTACTGACGTCAAACGGGAAATCCTAGATGTTAAATTATCATTAATAAAAATTTAAGATTATATCTGATGTTGACTCTTAATTTAAAAATATGGAAAATACCGTTAATAATGAAGTCATAATCTGTACATATCCCTGCTAAATGAATTAAGTTGAGTTTTCACGATTAAATGAAGCTGTCTATATTGTCTTTAGTGGATTTTCTCCTAACTTTAATTTTCATTATTTTTTTTATTTATAATTTTGCTTGAATAATAAATGACACCGCAAATTTCTCCAGATCAACGTGTATTGCAAAAATCATAATATTAGAGGAGCGACAAGTGTCTTCATTTAGTTGATATTCCTTCTATTGCCGGACAATTGACTCGTTTAATTCGGGGGTGGGGTGGGGGTGGATGTCAGAATGTCTCTACGAGTCTTCATAATCTTGTGGTAAAATTCCTTGTTCTTGACGGTATTAAACTTGCCTAGTTATCGAATAAATCGCATTTTCAAGATATCAACCTCGTTAGACTTGTGTCTGATAATATTTTTCCATCAGTACTGTCTTCAAAAATGCTTCCCTGTATTCAAGAAAGTAACGTTATGCTAACTTTTTACGACAATTTCTATGACAATAAATGGATGATAAAAATAAAATCTATATTAGATTATATCAGGTTTAGCTACATATGGAGAAATAAAACTTTTGTGTCTATTAAATGGTTAACACAATTTATAGAACAACGTCTAAAAATCAATGCAGGTAAGCCTGGGCAGCTATCAATACAGGTAAGCCTAGTCAGCTGATATCAGTGTATCATCTACAGGTCTTAATTACAGGTTATTTAAAACTAGTTTAGATTTGAAAAAGATATATCTCCTATTACAAAAAATACACTCAACAAAAGCTTAATTAAGTTTACAATAGTAAATCAAAGGATTCTTCTTGATACTACTACCTGGGATGTATTCTCCATAATAAATGTTATTGTACAAGATTATCAGCAGCAAGGTACTTGATTATAGAATAATTAATCCAAATCGTGTTCGCATTTTCATGATAATATACAAAATGTAAACCTCAGTATTACATTCCAGGACTAGAATATATATATATATATATATATATATATACATATACATATATATATATATATATATATATATATATATATATATATATATATATATATATATATATAATCAATTAATGAATACAGGTAATATTCGACTCTTGAAAAAATATTCTTGAAAAAATATTTTCGGGTTCGTTTTTGAGTTTTCCGAATTTATAAACCCTGCTATGATATCACACGCTATATGATATATATATATATATATATATATATATATATATATATATTTTTTATAATATATATATATATATATATATATATATATATATATATTGTAAACTTTACAATTTGAGTGCAGTAAAGTTTTGTATTGTCTTGCCTGAAGGTCGAGTCCAACTCAGATTGCTTAGATCCAGGTTGGACATTGAACAATGCAATCGCAGATCTGGATCTGTGCAGTTTGCTAGGAGTAATCAGTAAAACAAACAATAAAAATCGTGACATGTAGGTGCATTTAGTGATAGAAGATCAGGGTCTATGCTGTTTGTGTGTAATTAGACTTATTTATGAACGTTGATAGAACGCTGAGTGAAATCTACTTCAATTATGTTTGGGCTTGGCTTGGTATATTACATTTACGTCAAGACGTTGACGAAATGTTTGGCTTGAACATAACAATACATCATGCTCAATAAAATATAATAATAATTTCAACTATTTCATTTCTGCGATACTATCAAAACATTACAAAATATTACACACCTAATTATGTGTATCTGGTTCTTTATTTGATGTAAAAACTGAATGCAGATTTTGTTATGGTCACAAGATTGATCTATTATGACGGCATAAATTCACGTTCAGTTTCAGATCAACGAATAAGTTGGATATAACGAATATGCAGGATATAACGAATACGTTGGATATAAGAAATACGCGGGAAATAAAGAATACGTTGAATATAACGAACACGCGAGATACAATAAATACCCTTGATATAACAAATACGCGGGATATAACGAACATGTTGGATATAACGAATACGTTGGATACAGCAAATGCGTTGGATATAAAAAAAACCACGTTGGATATAACGAACACGCGAGATATAACAAATACCCTGGATATAAAAATACCCTGGATATAACGAATACGCAGGATATAAGAAATACGGATATACATTACGATTATTACTGACTTATGATCTGATGCTTAAACTACTCACTTCAAAGCAAAACTAATCGGTAATCAATGCTTCTAAGTGAAATGAAAATAAGTTTTTAAGCATCATAACTATGTATATTTAATTAGGTACTAATTGAAAACAGTTTTGCACAAATCAACGGTTTGGTATGACCTGCACAAAATCGATAACATAATATACAAATTATACATGTTTGCAGAGTTTCAGCCAGAAAACTTAATCTATGGTTGCAATATCTAGCATTTAAAATGCAACTGATCAGGTAAAATCTAGAGTTTGTTTCATCATCACAAAAAGTACAAACTTACGCCTTAATTTGATCCACTTTAATTAGAAATTTGCTACCGTTTCCGCTGAGGGTAATGGTTTTATATTTCCTTTTCATTCATGTTTATTATCCACCACATTATATGTCAATTTTCTGTATATACTTGAGTAAAAGGAATCATTTTGTACAAAAGTAATATACGTAACTAACAATTGGGACGAGAGCATTATGTGTGCTTTAAAGTAAGGTACAGGCTTCAAACTGTGTACGTAACAAATGAGGGTGAAGTCATTATGTGTGCTTTAAAATAAAGTACAGGCTTCAAACTGTGTACATAACAAATGAGGGTGAAGTCATTATGTATGTTTTAAAGTAAAGTACAGGCTTCAAACTAAGTACGTAACAAATGAGGGTGAAGTCATTATGTATGCTTTAAAATAAAGTACAGACTTCATAGTGTGTACGTAACAAATGAGGGTGAAGGCATTACGTATGCTTTAAAATACAAATACAAGTTTCAAGTACTGTACATAACAAATGGGGTGGGAGCATTACGTCTGATTTAAAATAAAGTACAATTTTCGCATTCTGTCAATCTGTCTTAATGAATATATTTGCTTCAAAATGGGCATCGCAAAAGAAATTTACGACACATGTTTTACCATAATTTTTAATTGTTTTGACTCTATGATAATTTACTGCAGCGATCCAAATAATAACGGGAGCTCAGGTTGGCACAGTGGTGTCAGGCACGAACTTTTACAGATCACGGACATCTCACCTCTGTCAGCGTGGGTTCAAGTCTCGGGCTCAGCAAATGTAAGTATGTGAGAAACCAGGCCAGTAGCTTCCCGTGGGTCTCTGGATTTTAGCGGGCTTTCCTGGGTTCTCCCTCCACCAGATATACTGGCCGCCACGTAAAGCCTATCGTGTGATGAAAAATGACGTTAATTCCATAACATTAACAACAAATGCTTTTGCTTTTAGAAATTACGCTATATTATGCTCTTGTTCTTTAGAACATGCATCTGTTATAACCTTCAAGTGAGGCGCTGAAACTAGAAAAGAGCATTGTCAGTTACTTCTTAAATTGTCTTAGATTGTATGTATGTATGGATGGATGGGTGGATGAATGGATGGAATGATGCATGCATGCATGCATGCATGTAAGATGAAGTCTTGTAAGAATGCTTCAGAGCAACCAAAATACACTGCCACACCTAGACAAGAAATGAGTCTTTTCTGTTGTGAACATTTTCTTGTTTTCGTATAAAAAAAGTTAAATTTTATTATTATTGTATTTTGGAACAGTCATAATTATACACTTTTAATGTAAAGAGGCATTCGCTCATGTACAAACCATGATGTAAAAAGGCAGTATTGTGTATACTATACATTATATAAATAGGCTGTCTCACATGTACTTACCATGATGAAAATAGGCTGTCTAATATGTACTAACCCGAAGTAAATAGGCTGTCTCACATATACTAACAATAATGTAAATAGGCAATATCATATATACTATGTGCCACATTTGCTATGTCCCAGATATAAAGTGATGTATAAGCTATAATATACCTGTTTTGGAAATATTACCGAAGCCATGTGTTTGATGACTAAAGAGTATTAAACTCCTACTTAAGGTTATGTGACCCGCCGGAGACCGGAATATTGAATCTGCAAAGGCGATAAATCGCACCATCTAAACAAAGACTTGCAGTTATCACACCTACGTGTTAAATTTAGTCCAAAGATCAAAACAAACTTCACATGGCATATTCTTATCCGTCCCCACGTTGACAGAAAGCGAGAAGGGCCTTGTCCGCTAAGTTTGACTGAAACGGTTCACAGCGATGTCCAATCGGAATTAATATAGAGGGTGTGATTACAATTCCGACCCAAATTATATTTCAGATGCGTAAGAAGAAATTTAGTATTTGCCAAGAGTGATTGCGGATCAATAGGGTTTACTCCGAGGAGAAGCTACTCTTAATTTGGCGGCAAAACTTAGATGAAGATTCTAAGGAAAGACAAAGCTTCGAAAAGTTCAGGAAGCTATTTGCTCGATTTTTGCAGAATATTACGGCATTATAATTGTAATTATTTTAGCATGCATACTTGAATACTAGGATCGTTTAGTATATAGAATTACCTTTGTAGTGTTTCATTTATGTGCGTATTTTGAGAAATGGGCTTTAGCTTACGTATAGAATTATTAGATGCGAGGCAGAATTATGTAGATTGTTATCTTGTGGTCAGAATTAATTTTGTAATTCGCTGTTTGGTTATTTCGTAGTAAACCAGTGCATTTATTAATGCGTTGTGTTAGGATTTACACATGCTTGAATTGTTAATTCAGAATGTTTAAAGTATGTAAGATTAGTCAATATGGACGTATGTGTATATTAGGGCATGAATATGTAAATATTTGTGTACTTTGAGTTGTAAGGTAAAGAAATGCATCTGAATATTATGATATTGTTTGTTATAACGGGATTTGGAATATGTACTAATGTAAAGGAATTTATTGATGTATGTATGAGAAGTAACTGATACCGTGCTTTTTTTATGACTTTTGTTTACCATGCAAGAACATATGGGTATCTCGATGTGAACGAATGCGTGACCGAAGAAATTTAATAGCCTTTATCTGATGACATGCTGTTTGTAGTCAGATGAGAGGACTAGAGAAAAAGATTGTACCGTCCTTGTGTTTTCACAGGAAGTTTTTAGGGGACACAGAACTTCGGGTTCTATTGGGTTTCGAGTCTTTAAGAGTTGGAGACGGAATTAAGAACGTAGCCGAGGCAGTCCAAGTCGACAGACGAGTAGCCGTGGTAGAGACAGTGGAAGAGGTGGAGAAGGATTCTAGATAAAGTGGTGGAGGAGGAGAAATCTAGAGAGATTCGAGGAGGAGAAGGAGAATGATTTTAGGGATTAGTCGAAGAGGAAGCAGAAAAAGAATTGGGAGAAAAAAAGGAGGGAGAAAGGATACACCAGATGAATAGAAATACAAGGATAGGTGGAAATCAATCTCACACTGCTAATCAAGTGATGCAATAGGCTTATTAAATGGTCGAGCGGCAGGATTGTAACTGGAAATTTGAGTCGTTTGATTATTGAATTGTTAATGAATTGTTATTCATTGAATTTCAACATTTTTGTAAATTTTACCATCTAACAGTCGGCATTGCTGACTGTGAGCTCGAAGCTTTACATCTATCTTTCACTACATTTAACTTCCAACAAAATAGAGCCTGGGTGGGACTTCTAGTTAAATAATACATATATACATTCTGAATAATAATGATACTATACTCTCCACACTGAACGGATATTAGTATTCATACTCACAAGCAATGGATTGTGGGTTTGACTCTGATATAGAAAGATATTAATTGACTCAGGGCCTCAACATGAAGGGGTAATTAGACTTTTGCAATTAAGCACAATACATCAAGTATTCACAACACTTTGGCTTTAACAGAAAAGCTATTTTGTCATTATTACTGTTGTTGAAAAGGCACGAAATAAGCATGGGCATGCACGTGAATTTTTTTTCGGGGGGGGGGAATATAATAACCGGGAAGTGAGCAAAACCAAAAATAATGTAATGAAAAAGCAGGATCCATTTTGGGGCGTAAGGGGGTGGGTGGAGCTATTATGATTTACAAACACCATCCCACTAAAGACACCCTCTCCCATTGATGGTTCGTTTGCTAGATATATTTGTGGCGAGGGGTTGTGGCTGACAACTAATAATATAGCAAGAAAAGATGTATAAATATTTTACCCTCGCTAGCTCTCACTTCTGTACAAGCTACTCTCGGTCTACGTGTTGTTAACCCTGCCATAACCCTTGCTTTTGTCACAGGGGCACGTTACAAAGAAAATTAGGAGTATCCGTTTAATCAAGAGATGGGGGAGGTGGTCTAAACTGTAACAATGTAACACAAGGGAAAACACGTACCTGCAACGCTCAGTAGTTCCATCCCTGCTAGTTTATCCTAATTGCGTCCGCTAACTTCCAACCTAAGCCATTCGTAATCAAGAACAGCTCATTTTCAAAACAGCTCTACACACTTCTTTCAGTTTGTGACTTATTGGAGAAAATGCAAAAAATGTTAGCCTAATCTGACGTCTGGACAAGTACAGGACACACGATACTAATTGTATGGCAAAATGGGAACCAGCCTGGAAATGGGTGAACATTTGATAGAGTATACATGGGTTTGGCTGGCCAGGATTGGTAGATAATGTAAGTTATGTTTTAGGGAAAAACTCTTTTGAGAGGCTATCCTAATTGGACGTGAAAAACAATATAGACATTATTTTATTGATGGAACTCTAGTCCTTTAACAGCCTTGAACTTGGAATACTCATTACTAAAATTAGCGCCTGACTCTTTGGTGCGAAATTGAAAGCACATGTTTCAAACACATGCAGGTCCCGAAAATGCCGTGGCTCATGTCATTACCTATACATAGAAGCTGACATCCAGGTTTCATCTATACTGATAAATATAGGTTTGATGATGGGCACTCAGAAATGTTAAATTTATTGAATTTTTAATATCATGGTGTTTGTTTAGGTTTATTATGGGAACTGAATTAGTACCGTGTTTCCTATAGACAGCTACAGCAATACAGTGACTCCACATATGCAGGTGTAATTAACATTACTATAATTGGAATCATATGGTTTTATTTGTTGATAACAAGCAAAGTAATACATTTTGTAAACCACAGAGTGACTTTCAGTGGGATATTAAACACATATTCAGATATATCAGCTGTTGCCAAGAAGGGGGAGAGGGAACAGGGTGTAGATTTGACTAAGTTAGGTGTAGTGTTTTGCACTTGGGTTCATATCTAAACAATGCATATACAAAATTGATATAATTTACCATTTTTAGAGTAATTGTTGTAACCAATATGATGATGTATCTGATATTATCATTTAGGTCTCATCCACCATGCTTGATGGGGATGACCTCTCATGACTTTCCACCCAACTAATTTCTTTCAGTGAATGTTTTGAAACTTCATATTTTGCATTTTAATGGACTTGTGTCTATCTTACTTTATTTTTAAATTATATGTCTTCTGGGAGGAATTTTAGGTAATTTTTGTCATTTAAATTTTTTCTTCTGTAATAACACATGTACACATAGATGGTCATCGTAATCTTTAACCCATTAATTACATAATATGACAAGGCTGGTAATACATTTCAGTATTAAATTAAAGAGAGATAAATGGTAATATTAAAAAAGATGATTCTTATTAGACAGCTTTATTTTAATATTTTTTTATTTTCTCAAAAAAGCTCAAATATTTCAAATGTTGCCTGGAAAGCACCATTGCTTTTAGGAGAAAATTAACTTGCAATATAATTTAATATTCACTAATGTAATCTTTGACAAGAAGAACTATGAACATTGCTTACTTCTGAATTGAACTACTATTCCTAGGGCTGTCAAGATATCAGGGGTGGATATAGGACACACGGTACTAATGGTATGGAAAATTGGAACCAGCCTGGAAATGGGTGAATAGAGTACATATAAAGCATGGGTTCGACTAGCCAGGATTAGTTAATAATGTACGTTATGTTTAAGGGAAAAAATTGTTGGAGAGGTTATTCAAGTTGTAAGTGAAAAAAAAAAGAGATTTTATTTTATTGATGGAATTCCAGTCCTTTAACAGTCTTGAACTTGGTACACTCATTACTAAAATTAACACCCTACTCTTTGGTGCGGAATTGAAAGCACATGTTTCAAACATATGCAGATCCCTAAAATGCCGCGGCTCGTATCCTTTCATCTACACAGACGCTGACATCCCGATTTCATCTAGATTTACTACGGGAAGTGAATAAGGAACACATATGCGTATGACAATGGCAGATATTGTAGTATTTTCAGTCAATCTGTGTACTAGGATGATAAACATCGGAACAACATGTGTGTGTAAGCACAGTACAATTTTAAGTTCAGACCCTGGGTGTCTGTTGTCTAAAGCGCTCGCCTCTGTCCGCGTGGGTTCGAGTTTCGGGTTCGACCACTGTGGGTTTGTGAGAAAGTTTGCCAGTAGCTTCCTGTGGACCGATTAGTTCTCTCCTGGGCTTTCCATGGTTCTTTCTCTAACAGTTATACTGACCGCCATGTATAGCCTATCTTTGCGCTTAAGAAATGGTTTTAAATCTAAAACAACAACAGCAACAACAACAACAACAACAACAAGAAAAATTGTCAGTTCATGATAACATAGGATAACTTAGGTTACATTTTATCAAGGAGCCGCTTAAGGTTATTAGAGTTGGGCTCGTAGTCCAGTGATCGAGGGTTTGATATCCGCCAGGGCAAATCAGGGTCGACTGCCAATGTCCACGAGAAAGGCTCATAGCTCCAATTTGCATAGCATAATGTAGTCAATAATGTAATAAATATGCATCTAAATTTTCATAAATGAAAACAACAGCAACAACAAGAAGAAGAAGAAGAAGAAAAAAAGTATTATTTTAATTTCACGAACAAACAAAGCATTTTATCGTCTAAAACTATATAGGGTTCATTTAAGCAAGTACGGCATCTGGAGATGTGATTGGACGTGTTATTCACATGCGCTGCATACGACTGTCGTCACTACAAACGAGACTTCAAGTCAAGTGACACGTCAATAGATTGTATCTAACAGAAATGTGTACACTGTACAAGATCCTGGCCATTGTATGGATTATATACTATGTATAGACGAGGACTTTTCAAAGTGTATTAGAGAGAGCTGTTTGCTTGCCAATAACATAACCACGATACGTTTGGCGCTCAAGGTAAGTAAAGGAGTATATTGTCGTTTTGCATTTGCATTTTATAATCGCATGAACACAGCCACATACCTTGCTTTTTACATTGAGTGGAAGGATACGAGCCAACATCAGTATCACCAAAATAAATAATTTTATCCAAAATTGGGTTAAATTCCTATAATCTACATTTTCTTCCCACCAATTAAACATTGGAGAAATTTGAGAGAATCGTCTTTCATTGCTGTTTCGCCTGCGAAGCATAGTATTTTTAAGGGCTTCATTTTAGGATTCGAATTACGTCCACGTCCAGATTTTGGGATGCAGCCGAAATAAGGGGAACATCAGAGTATGTAAAATTTGACCTTTGTTATAATTTATTCGGTAGCATTTGCTAAAAGGTGTCAGTGAGATGTAACGAAGAGATTTTTTAACTTGTTTCATGAAGATGAGACGTTGCTGTCTGTTAACGAGTGTTTGTCACTGTGTGATAAAATTAAATAGACGCGTAACTCGACAGAAACCTCGGGATAAATGAATACTCAACATCGTAGTCACTACAGTAACACAGTCCTATTTCGTTTGACCTTTGGATAGCTTGATTGTAAGTAGCCACACTGGTCACGTTAAAATTGAAATTAAATGATATGAAAGTTTAAGAAGTGCACATTGGTAGAGTAGGAAGTTTGAAGAACATCACAAGCTGAAGATATAAATGTCGCCTAGAAAACGTCAAAGCATGTGCTTAAACAATGTTTTGTAATTTGACAATTCTGTTTACATTGAACCCGCGTATTTGTCTATGCATACTAGTAAATACAATCCTGCCCAGTATGCGTCTCACTATTTTCAGGCATGTTTTAATCACACATCTGCGGCAGAAAAGAGAAAAAAACCAAATCGGTATCAGATGTTACATTTTGTGATATTAGATTCAGCTTCAAAGCAATTTGAAATGCGAACGTATGAAATAAAACGTCCCATCCTTAAAATCATAACCGTCTTTTACAAATGGATCTTTTTCTTCTTCTGGTGTATAACGCAAACCTAATTGCCGACTGTCGTTTGCATTTGGGTCGCTAGATCAGGTTCAGTGTTGTTCATTCTATGTATGATTTTTAAAGATAGGCGTAGATATAGATTTGCAGGCGCATTAAATGTTGACATATCCAAGTAGACATTGCAGTTGGTTACCTGATGTTGAAAGGTAGAGCGTAAGCTTCCTTTTAATAGACGAATTTCTGCTTTATCAGAAGCACTCCACTTATTCTATGTTACGTTTCGGTCTACATTTAATCTGTCTGCTGTTAAAACGACATCGTTTATCAGTGGCTTGTCAGCTTTGGAGTGAACTCTCAATCTCTCGCTCTCGCTCTCGATAGTATATGTGTTATTGTTCACACACACACACACACACACACACACACACACACACACACACAGCTAGCTGCATGTAGGATTTCATGAGCCAGGGAGTGACATTGTCCTCCTGACCAAACAAGTGGTTCGTCTCCTCAATGGCTGCCACCAGTCACGTCAGACGAAAGAGGTGTGTGTGTGTGTGTGTGTGTGTGTGTGTGTGTGTGTGTGTGTATCCCCCTTCCCGCCTTAATTGTGATAAGAATCTTAAATTAAATTCTGATTGGATTTCTAAGTTTGTACAGAAATATATATATATATATATATATATATATATATATATATATATATATATATATATATATATATATATATATATATATGTATATATATATATATATATATATATATATATATATATATATATATGTATATATATATGTATATATATATATATATATATATATATATATATATAAATATATATATATATATATATATATATATATATATATATATATATATATATATATATATATATATATATATATATATATATATATATATATATATATATATGAATGTGTCTGTACTTTTAGTCGCAAGGAAATCCCTCAGAAAGTTAACTTTAAGTACCGATTTAGTTTTTTTCTAATTTAATAGTTCAAGTTGGATTGGAATTTGGTAACGTTATTGTAACAATCCTCGTTATTAAATGTCAGATTCTGAACTAAAGAACATAATCCCAAAATAAACTTGGCATAGCCAGCTTAGCAAATAAGTAGGTCATTGCAACCACAATTAAATTTTTATCTCACATAAGTTATAAATGCAATGCACACCTGAACTTGCTTATACCTACATGGAAAGGTGTATAAGAAACAAAGCTACCATGCAGCCACTAACTTAGGTGTCAGTCATACTTTGCCAGTGTAATTATGGTACTTGAATATATCGATTGATCGATCGATCGATCGAAAGTCCTAGCGGTAATGTTCACTCGGTAGCGTATTGAAGGACACTCACGATTCCATTGCACAACAATAGACTTGCTCAGTGGCGTAACAACCGCCCGAACAACAAACACCCGCAACTCTATGTATTTGTAATGGTTGTGGTCCAGTGGTTCCCCCAAATTCCCATCCTACAAATCAAACAACTATTTTTATTGGGAAGGGGATCATAATTTCTTGCTAAGACAATGACTTGTGTGCTAACAAATGCGGATCAGAACCACTTTAATTCATGGAGATTACATTACATTCCATTAAAATGATTCATCCCATTGATGACGGCAGTAAATAGAAATTATCCTAGAAATGAACGTGAAATCATCTCAGTGTCGGATTAAACCATGCGGAGACCCCTAAGCAGTTGAAATCTCGGGCACCACCACCCATCGCAAATTATCTCCTTATACGTCAAGATCAAATCAATTCAATATTAGTTTGATTCGTTATCGCGGGGCCCCTAAAAGGCGTGGGGCCCATAATCCGGTGCCAACTCGGCCTATTGGGTGATCCGACACTGAATCATTTCGAGGTGTACCTGCTATTCGCGTCTCAGACAGTACATTGAGGCGTCATGTGACCATATTACTTGTAGTCATGTTTTATTTTAGAATAAGAAATTCTCGCTTAGGTTTGAACTTGTCCTTTTATAAACGCGTGTTTCAACCTTTTACAATAATTTCATTTCAATAACAATAATTATATTTAATGACATAAAGATGAAGTAAAATTCAATTAGACATTAAATAGAAAAATTTTCAGTAACTGTAGTATCCCGCAAACACATGTAATTTATCAGTTAACGCACAAACATTGTTGATAAAATAATGTTCAAATGTTCATTTTCATTGAATAACGACAGACTCGTCACTAACTTTTCTGCAGTGAGTTAACACTAACAGGTCATTTTGGGTGTTACACGTAACCTACCAATCACTGTGCTAATTAAGTTTGCAATGTGAAGCAGTTTATCAGAGCACGATGAAACCATATTTCCTCAAAGAATGCTAAATTAAACTGAAGGAATGTGACAACCCAATCCCTTTTATTGCATGTCAGTGGAAACAAAATTAGCAGAATTGCGTTAGACTCTTTTACAGACATCCACAAAAAAAAATATTCAGTACATAACAGTGTCGTTATTAGAAGTGAGATGATGTTTACACAAACTCTAGAGAAGAACACTATAACAAGTTCAGTACTTGTATGAATTTATTACACATACAAGAAGATAGATTTGTTCAAGAAAACTTTTACTGGCAGAGACGTTTCGTGATCTTTTTTTTTCTCTTTACAAAACTGTGGGCACCTTAATCTTAATACAATTAAATCTACAAAACAACCTGCATGACAATTGACCTACCTCAAAAACTATCCACAGATCCTGTATTCAAAGGTATCCTCGATGACACTGAACTCGCCACTGCATACTCTACATAAATAATAAGTATTATTTGTACCTGTGATCCTCAGAACCTTCTCAAACTGCATACAGTGCTGTAACTACAGTCCACAAATCCTAGAATATGTATGTAGCATCCTGCAAACCCATAAGATTACCAATCTGAGAAAAAAGAGCTTCCTGTTTAATTCCTTAAACATATCTCCATGCCATCTTTTGAAATGCTTTATAGATCAAGTTTGTTGTTTTGAAAAATAAAGAAAAAAAAGACGCGGTGCATTGCGAAAGATTTTTTTATGACAAAAAAAGCCATAAATGATCCTGTATCTTAAAATCAGTAATATATGACATCTCACCAAACCGCTAAATCATAGCCTCAAATTTTGTTCTTTTACAAACGTGTATCATATTCCGACAACTCTCTGGCTGTATCTGGTCCAAATTACGGAACACTATTTCTGCTGAAATTAGAAATTAAACTTTTTACCACAAATTCCAGATATTGTCTAATTGTGTGGCAGTGAACTCAATTTGGATCACTGAAATGCAGAGTTCGCATTTTATGGTATATATGTGCTTTGCACTTCTTTTATTGTTTTCAGTAAATGTGATGTGATGTGATTATCATTTTTAACGTAGCTTTAACAATTTTTATGTCATATCGCTATGATGTCTGCAGTGTGGCAGTTTATAGTGATCATGCCGCAGACATGTAGCATGATGTCCCACCCAGTCATATTATCCTGACAGCAGGCCGACCAGTCCTAACAATAACCTCTTAATTTTGAGCGCTAAGCGAGGCAGCTGTTAGTATCATTTTTGTACGTATTTGGTATCTTCAATAAATGATGTCATCTTCTATTATTATATATATATATTTTTAAAATTAGTTTAGGAAGGACTGCGAATTTTGACTGCCGATTGTACGAATGCAGCATGTATACATTTTATGAGCACATTAATGTCGATATAGTAGATTTCTATTTAATGCCAAAGGCGTAATTCTCTTCCAAAAACGGATCACTCCAGTGACCTAAATGGTTAGAGCGTCCGCCTCGGATGCGGAAGGTCGCGGGTTCGAACCCTAGCCAAGTTATATCAAAGACATGAAAATGTCACTAGCTGCTGCCTCGCTTGGCGCTCAGCAATAAGAGGTTAGTGTTTGGACTGTTCGGAGTAGTAATAGGGGACGATTTGGCGTCAATGGGAGTTATCATTAAAATATTGCCTGGGACGATATAGCGTCAAGATTTTTGGCGAAAAATGGCACAGCGTGGGGTAATATAGCGTCAAGGGGAATTTTGTATTAGCACACTCTGGGACTGTATAGCGTCAAGAGAAATGGTCCCAGGTGGCATGACATCACGGTACTGAACACTTGATAACAGTGTAGCAAGGAGCTGACCTAGTTGTCCTAAATACGCGCAGCTAGCACTACAACTATAGGGAGGGACCTATAAAATAGAGACATAGAAACCGACATATATTACTATAAAACCTAGAGTTATATATAAAGCATTACATAGACTTGGAATATGTTAATGGTGTTCATAAATTTGCATATTTATAATGATGCTATAAATAGTTTTAATCAAGGAAAAGACTAACACCAAAATGGATGTGACTAAAAGTATCGCTAAAATGACGAAATTGTCCCAGAACTTAACCGAGACTAAACATGTCCCTGAACATTAATTTACATTGGTTTAGACTAAAATTAATACTAAAATTGCGACATTGTTCAATACTATAGTGGAAATTAAGAAAATCTGGAACATTAATATTCAAGTGACTGTGACTAAAAGTAACGCTAAACATACGAAATTGTTCCAGAATATGACGGAGACTGAACTTATCGCAGTAGATTAAGTTCTATCAGGGTTCCTGCAGGTCATGGAATCCTGGAAAAAAATTTGGAATTTAAAAAATAAATTTTAAGGGTCTTGAAAAGTTATGGAATTTCTCAAAACCATGAAAAGTTTTGGAAAAGTCCTGGAATTTGTGACAATGGAGTTAATGATATTGATTACTTTAAATTTTATAGAGCACCGAGAACCGATTAAATAAAATGATAAAATTACAATCGATAAATGGTTTCAATTCATATAATAAGAGTAAGTTCTCCTAATGGAAGTATCACATGATTTCAGGTGTAGTTCACTAAATAAAAGAAAGCAACTGGAAAGTAATGTATTTTGTTAATATTGTAAGTAGGAACACATACAAAAACTACTAAGAATTGTTTCCTTTTTTCTTTTCAATATAAATTACATTGATCATTCGATTATGACATGAATTACTACATAAAGTCAAAGTGTGCTTGCCCATGTAATTTTAAAAAGTACATATTAAATATATTTGTTGTTAACTTATTTCTTATTTGTTATTTTTTATGTTCATTTACTTGACAATGCAAGATAGCGCGGTCCTTGAGTTTTATGAAATGGCCCTGGAAAAGGTTTGGAAAAGTCATGGAATGTATTTTTGTTAAGTCTGCAGGAACCCTGTTATATTTGCTTAGTCTAAAAGTAGAACTAAGATTACCAAAATCTCCCAAACCATAGTAGAGACTGAGAAAAACTCTGGAAGATTGTATTCAGATTGCCTTGACTTAAAATATTCCACTAAATTTCAGAAAAGATAGCGGACTTGAATGGAAACTGGTAACTAGTCAGATGTATTGGTTGTTAGAAATAGTTAAAGACGAAGTGTAACACTAAATTCTGAAATTGCACCTGGCTTTAGCGGAGACTGAAAATAATCCATAGATAATTTTTTAAAATGTTACCAAGACTTAAAGTAGTACTGAAATTATCTAAACTCATACCGACCATCGTGGAAACTGAAAAATTGTAAATAAAAATTAAACTAAGCGATACTATTACATCTATGGTAATTAGCATTATGGGACCCTACTTTTTTAAATAGAGTGTCAAATTTTATAGCGTTAATATTAGCATTAAATGACCCTACTTTGTACTATAGAGTCAAGATTTATAGCGTTAAATGGAACACCCTGGGACACTAACAGGAAGTTTGTATGGGAACAATAGGAATGGAACAGATAAGGTAACGTCTCATTAATGGACACATGCAACCGAGAATAATGTTTTTGTGAGTTAAACACAAATTATAAAACAACTAAAAAAGCTTTTCAGGCAAGAAAGAATAAGTCTTTTCGAGACAGTGGACTGACCCTCTAAAAGGTTTTTATCGCGAATGCATGCTATCCTCACCACCGAAACGAGTAGCATAAAACACAACATATACTATCGCATCAACGAAATGAGCAGCACAAAACACACCCTATACCATCTCATCAACGAAAGGAGCAGCATAAAACCCAAAATAGACCATCTCGTCAACGAAAGAGAAGCACAAAAAACACACCCAATACTATCTCCTCAACGAAAGAAGAAGCACAAAACCCAGAATATACCATCTCATCAACGAAAGAGGAGAACACAACACACCCTATACTATCTCATCAACGAAAGAGAAGCATAAAACCCAAAAAAATAGACCATCTCATCAACGAAAGAGAAGCATAAAAACACACCCTATACCATCTCAACAACGAAAGAAGAAGCACAAAACATACCCTATACCATCTCATCAACGAAAGAAGAAGCATAAAACCCAAAACAGACCATCTCATCAACGAAAGAGAAGAACAAAACACACCCTATACCATCTCATCAACGAAAGAAGAAGCATAAAACCCAAAATAGACCATCTCATCAACGAAAAGAGAAGCACAAAAAACACACCCTATACCATCTCAAAAACGAAAGAGAAGCACAAAAACAGACCCTATACCATCTCATCAACGAAAGAAGAAGCATAAAACCCAAAACAGACCATCTCATCCATGAAAGAGAAGAACAAAACACACCCTATACTATCTCATCAACGAAAGAGAAGCATAAAACCCAAAATAGACCATCTCATCAACGAAAGAGAAGCATAAAAACACACCCTATACCATCTCAACAACGAAAGAAGAAGCACAAAACATACCCTATACCATCTCATCAACGAAAGAAGAAGCATAAAACCCAAAACAGACCATCTCATCAACGAAAGAGAAGAACAAAACACACCCTATACCATCTCATCAACGAAAGAAGAAGCATAAAACCCAAAATAGACCATCTCATCAACGAAAAGAGAAGCACAAAAAACACACCCTGTACCATCTCATCAACGAAAGAGAAGCATAAAACCAAAAAAATATACTATTTCATCAACGAAAGAGAAGCACAAAAAGCACACCCTATACCATCTCATCAACGAAAGAGAAGCATAAAACCCAAAAAATACCATCTCATCAACGAAACGAGCAGCACAAATTATACCCTACACCATCTCATCAACGAACGCGAATGTAAACACACACACACACACACATTTTTATTGAAGTGAGTGTTTATAGTTACACTTCACAATATTTAGACAAGTTGGCAAAATGGTAAATTGAAAAGTATTTCTTTTCTAGAGATTTGGTTAGCCCTGAAAAGGGCTGTTTAATTGAACTCCAATGACATCTGGCTAATGCTGACATCTTCCAGGACGAGCACCGCACACACATCGTCGGCTCCAGTCATTCTCCCAATTTATTGCTCTGACCTGCAGAGCAAACGGAGCTTGAGTGGCTTCACTATCCCACTCCTCCGTTTGTGGAATAGTGAAGACCTGCTGAACCTCTTGTCTTCGGGGTCAGAGTCGGGATTGAATAACTGGTCTCATTTCCTGAGGTCTTGGTCTCTGCGGTGCAACTGCTGCTGCTGCTGCTGGAGGTGTCCTCACCTCAGGTAGCACCTCACACACACAAGTTTTATCATAGGGTGTAACAGGATCCTCGCTGGTTCTCTATCTCCTCTTCTTTCTTTTTTGTATCCTCCTCTTCCTTAAGTTTCACTTCTTCATAATCAGTTCGTCCAGGAGACGTCTGGCATGTTTCAGATGCATTTGGAGTTCCGAAAGTTTTTGTAGTCTACTACTACTCAAAAGAAAATGTTGACGAGTCCACAATGGGAGCTAGACTGACGTATGCTCGTGTTTATATCCTTGGAGAACGGACGTTATGGAAAACATCCCCTAACTTTTTATTATGATATGAAACACGCGGACTTAAAAGAAGTTCTCACGTTAACTTTTTGACTTACCAACACAGTCAGATTTTTTTTGTATGTTGTTGGACAAGACAGAGAGAAAAGGGTGGGTTTTGTTTGTTTCGTTTTGTGGTTTTACTGACCCCCTAAAAATTGAAGTGTTTATAGTCACACTTCTAAAATTTTAAATCTTAAATTTTTTTTGGCAAATGAAAGAAGTATATCTTTTCGAGAGTCTTCAGTAGCCCTGAAAAGGGTTGATTGTTGTTGTTTTTTTTTTTTTTTTTTTGACGAAGAGTAAAGGCAATCTTTGTTGAATTTTACTGTCTAAGATTGCAACCCCGTCTGGCAGCAGGTTTTCCTACACGATAAGGTCTGCTTCTGCGAAAAGAGAAAGTGAAGTCTTTGGTGTCTATTCGACAGTCCACAAATCCTTTGTCTGGTTCTTGTTGTTGATATTGTTGTTGCTGCTGCTGCTGTTGCTGCTCTTCTCTTTGCCTCTTCTGAATTCTGTATTTCTCAGTCCATTCTTCTTTTTCTTTCTCAATTTCCTCTCTAAAGACATTCTCAATGAGATCTTGGGCTATAGAGAGCATTCTGACATTCTCTATCTCTTCAGGCTTCGGTATCAGGTTTAGCCTGACACGATGTAATTGAACGTAAGCTTCGTTGAGTTTAGCTAGTCTGGAAGGCATCTTCGTAGGATGACGAGTCAACAGTGAATGGTCAGACTGGAGACCCGTTCGCTTTATATGGTACAAGCGCGGACGGGATAGAAAACATCCCTACTGAGTTTTAGTTATTGAAACGTGAGGATAGCTCATGTCATTAGGAGGGATAGAGAGAAAGTCAAAGAGCATATATTCAAACTGTGGGTCTTTTTTATAACTAAACAAACGACAGACACGTTTTTTTTTTCAAAATACAACATTTTTTATTCAACTAACAATGAATAGAATTAACAAGGAACAAGGAACAAACAACATTTCAATTTAAAATACAAATTATTTTTGACAAGGTTGACAACGTTGTGAAATCATGTGAGATTTCCATTGATTCATATCATGAGGCCATTGATGTACACTACGTTTTCTAGCTAAAGACAAAAGATAACCATAACGGTCACAAAACCATCGATCTACTCTTTCATCATTTCTAGAAGAGTCACGATCAAAAAAAGTGACTAAATGTTCTAAAGAATGTCCCAGACTGCGATGATGAAGAAAATACACACAATATTGTCCACACACCATGGAATCGTTGCTTTGTAACTTCACATTATTGAATCGTGTCGTCTGGGCATTTCTTCTCATAAAGTCAATGATATCGTCTTCCAAAGGTGGTAATCCATACGAATCAAAGTACTCCACACAATTGACCTGAGGAAAGTACACGGCTACCCAGTGAGTTCCTGGAAGATGACTGTCGTCTGTGTTGATGACATAAGCTTGGTGGTCTTGAGTTTTGCGATGTGGGAGTTCATCTTTAGCACACACTACAGGATTCCAAGAAGCAGTATACGAACTGTTATTCAAAAGGTAATAAAGTTCCCAGGTATCCATATTTTCTGCTTGTTTTGTTTCTCTTGTTTGTTTTCTTCACAGGTGATGATAAGTCATCAATTCAATTCTGACTTTTTGCTTGAAAAGTTCTGACAAGTAACCGTTTCTTCGCCTGGTTTCCCAACTCTGGGCTAAGAGAGCTTCGATGTGATAGATTTCTCGAGTAGTCAGTGGAGGACAGGAATGATCACACAAGCCTTTATACCACTCATGCAACACGGTTTCTTCTGCGATGAGACTCCAAGCTTCGTCCAGATACTCGTCCAATTTTTCTTCTTGACTCATCATGAGACATTTATCGTGTTGAATTTGACTGGGATGATTGTTTTGACATCCATAGCAATCTTTCTTGACCAATTCCGTAATTTTATCTGCCAAATGTTTAGCAAAACAGGAGACTAAATGTTGTTCTTGTTCTGGCCATCTTGACTTCACGACCTCGTTTTCTTTGTCTTCGTCTTTGAAATTGGTTTTCACGGTATCCTCCCATTCCATGGATTCTTCCACTTTCAAAGAAGGATAAGTGTCCTCCATAGTGACTAATAGTCTAGAATAACTTCTCTCAAACTGTTGATTTCTATGGTATTATCGAATTCAGCATACAGGATGACGTTCGTTGTGTGGGGTAGAGGATCTGCAAACTGAAGTTCCACTCGCAGTTGACCGGATTTTATAGGGTGGAAATGTCCCTCGTCACTGCCTTGGTCTGGAGTGAAATCAAAGGCCCACAAAGTGTATCCTCCAGCATAATCGTCGTACGAAATGCCGTGACTGGTGTTGGTTCCTAGTTGACCGGTAGCTTCGTACAGGGACAAGTACGATCTCAAGTAATTCTTCTGGTCAAAGTTAGGTTCAAAGGGTCTGGTACACAGAGTCTTGCCATCGCGACTGACTTCAATTTTGGACACTTTGTAGTGGTTAAACTCAAAAGGATTTTCATTGTTGGCTCCGTTGAAGGCTGCATTGCTAACGATGCCAACGATTAAACGTTTGGGTAACTGACCTTGGAATAGATGATCTTCGATCTTGGATCGGAGTCCAGTAGCAATAGTGAATGTTTTCACTTCTACACGCCGTATCGGATACTTGGCAGTGGTTCTGCTCAAGGTGTGACTGATGTCGTTTCCCGCTTTAGGTAACACTTCTACGCGGCGCACGTAAAGTCTGGCTTCTTGAATTTTGGTTTTGTAGTGGACATTTTCTTCAGCCATCAAGTGGAAAGCCGTGCTGCTACGATTCAATCTCAGACGAATATCTACTCCGTTCAGCAAATACTTCTCCTGCAACCACATGTCCAAATGCAAACGATCCATCAGTTCTAAATTATGGGCTCCCATGATTTTCTTTTGACGAGCAACAAATCCTTTATTGTCTTCATCTAGTTCGTCGAACTTTTCTGGTGTGTCAGGTTTCCAAATCACGCAAGCATCCAGATGAGTGTTCTTGGCCTCCTTTCCGTACGTCAAGAGATTTTCTAGGTACGCTCGGTAAGGGTAAGTATCCATGCTACTGCTGATCAGTTTGTTATTCAAGTACAAATCCACTTCGCTAAACAAGGAATGCATGAAATTGTTGACGGGAGCTACTTTGGCATCATCTGCTAGATTGGAACCGTCGGATTTTTGCACTTTGACTTTCAGATACAAGTAACTGCTATTCAGATCGATGTAATCTTCCGGTTGTCCTTTGATTTCAAACTCGATGGGAGCGGAATCCGTCAAAGAGGAAACAGAATGAAATTCGACAAATTGGGATTCTTGCATGGTCATCATAGTGGGTGGCATGGCAAACAGATCCAGTTCTGACTTGGAACAGGCACAAGACTCTCGATGCATCATTTTCTGTTGTTTTTTGTTTACAATTTAATAATCAAAAACGTCTAAGTCTCGAACAGTTTTTCTTTTCTTAGTCTTTCTAGCTTTGAGAGTATGAAGTCCTTTGAAAGGGTGTTTTCGTCGTCTTTTTCTACCTTGTCCTTGTTGGAACCTCAGAGAAGCAGGAATGCCTGACTCCTCAGCAAACGTGGCATTTATAGGATTTTCTCGTCGACCCAAAATATCTTTGCCTGTTTGAAGCAAAACATTTTTGCCTGCTCGTAAGAAAGCTTCTTTGGGGTTTTGTTTGTCAATGATGACATCGTGGAGAAATTCTTTACCGTGTGTCATCGCAGCATCTTTCAGGGCGTGCAATCCCCGTGTCACCATTGGTTTTAACACGGGAACCACAGTACGAAAGACCGATTTGAGCATATCCCCTAAACCATGTCCTCGTTGTCGAGTGACTCCTTGGTACACAGGATACATGACTGACAAAAAAGTTTTTTTATAGTACTCTTTTTCGAAAATGGAGTTTCACAGTGACTTTCCCTTGGGTGAATGGAATATTTTGTCCCAGATCTCCTTTTATAGTTATGTTGACAGTGTCAAAATACGACTTACTGACAGGTAAATAGTGAGGATGTACAAATTCACGGTGAACGTGATAGGTGTTTCCACCTTCTTCGTCAGCAGCCATGGCAGAATCCACTTTGAAAGGAATGACACGCAGTAACGGTACAGAGGTGTGACCTACTACGTTGTACTCCACTACATCGGAGTACACAAAAATCAAATTCAGTCCTTGGTTCATTACTACAGGGAAGTGAAAATGTTTGGCAAAATCCAAATTGTTACCTATGGGTGGCATTTTGGTTGGATGATTCTTGACCATTTCGGGGTTTCCACCTAAAATGTGATACAATTCAGGACAAAATGTAATGGCCAAGACTTTGTCATGTGAAAATTTCATCAGGAGGCGACGAGCTATTTTGTGGTATTCAATCTTGACACTTTTTTAGTTTTCTCCAAGGCTTTTTCAAACATGATATTGAACCTGTCAGCAAGGGTGTTCACCAAATGTTGACCGCTAAAATAATAACCTGAAGGAATTTTCAACATGTAAGTGGTTCGATTAGTGACAGGATTCTTTGTTTTGGGAAAGTCAACTTTATCACTACGTTCATCCATGACTTGTTGCACTTGATCGTCTTCAACTTCTATGGACACAGTGTTTTGAGATTCAACGATGTTTTTAATTTGTGTTGGGTGAATCATTTCTACCAAAGCCACTTCCCAATAGGCTTCGTCATCAAATTGAATGGTCTGAGGTAATTTGGCCGTGTAACAGCACAAAGTGTTTTTGGGAAACACCTCCATGGAACTGTCACTGGGTAAGGTTAAGTAAAATTGGTTGTTCATAATTCCACAGTTCTAGTGTCCGAGGAGTCACTGGAGACCAGAGGAGTGTCTAAAAGAGAATGGTTAGGATGAATGTTGGAACTGACGTTGGACACCAGACTTCCGTTGTTGTTGTTGTTTCCGTTAGAGGAATATTTTAGGGACGGGTTGGGAAGAAGGTAACCAATGCAACTGCTGAGTAAAATGGTCCACAATTGTTTGTCTCCTTGTTGTAAACTTAGATTGGCAATGGCTGCACCGATGACACGTTCTCCACACCACACCCACAAGGGTTGCTTTTGTAGATCTTGCAGAGAAGAACTGGGGGAAGAAGCGTTCACAGTAGGAACTGAGGCTGTGTTGAAGACCATGATGGTCACTTCTTTTTATAGTCAATGATTTGAGAAGCGTTAATCCAAGAGTCAAAACTTGACGGATATCCTTTCCAATGTACTTTGACTTCTTTGACAGGTCGTTTTCCCACTTTTCGTGTTCTTCGATCGAGAATGCTTTCGATTTCGTACACGTCGTCTTCTTTTTTGGTCACACGTTGTAACTCGGGTAAGTAAAACGTTCCTTTTAAAACTTCTCCGTTCATGTCTTCCAATTTATAGACGGGAGGATAACGACCACGCACTCGTTCAGTGACACGAAACAATTCGGTGGTCCAGTTGGGCAAGTAACCTTTGTCGAAAGTACGTTTGGTTTTGCCAATGCGTACCCAATCTCCTACGGTCACTTCGTTGTCGGGAGTCACTTCTTGAGGGGCACGTCCAATGCTCCGATGGTAAGATTGGTTGTACGATTGAACGAGGTGTGGCAAGATGTCGATGTACTTGAGAGTGTGTTGATGCGTAAAATATTTCCACATGCGTTCTTTTAAAGTGCGTTGAAAACGTTCCACGATACTGGCTTTAGTTTCGGGATTCTCGGTGGTAAAAAAATGAATGTCACGTTTCTTCAATTCTTTTTGGAAAGCTTGGTTTAGAAATTCGGTACCTTTGTCGGTTTGCCATCGAAGAGGGTGACGACCACTTTGTTTCAACACCAGTTTCAAGGCTCGCACTAATTCACTGCTCGATTTGGAAGTCAAAGGCACGACCCAAGCAAATTTGGAAAAGACGTCGATGACACAAAACAAATATTTGTAGCCACGATTGTAGGTGGTCAAATGAGAGACATCGGCTAAATCCGCCTGCCATTGATGATCGATATTGAAAATTTTCGTCGAATAGGTTTGTGTAAGGTGTACGTAGCTTGTTCTTGTAACCATCGTTGCACTTGAGGTAAACGGACACTTTTCAGTTTTGTTTTGGCAGCACGATACAATTTTTGAACACCTCCGTAGCCAGCTGGATGAGATGGATCGTAGTAAATGCTAGCTAAGACCTTCTCCATTTTTTCTTTTTTGTTTTTTTTTTTTAATAAGTGATCCAATCTTCGCTGATGCTTTTCGCTATGGAGCGAGAGGGTGGTTTGGAAACGGCTTTACGTGTTCGATGTGCCACAGGAGTCGAAGTGGAAGGTAGTTTTGGTAATGGTGTTGGAGGTGGTAATGGTGGTAAGAGAATTTCTTTGGTTTTCTTGTCTTTTTTCACTTCTGGTTCCCCTTCTTTCTTTTTTACTTCTGTCGAAGAAGGAGTGGACATCTTCTTTTTAACCCAAGCTTTAAGTTCTTCTCGTTGAGGTGTAGGGGAAGGGGTCAACAAGGACGGCTGCTGGTGGTGTTTGAAAGACTTCTCGTACCTCTTCTTCAGGTATCCGTGGGGTTGCTTCTGTCTTAACCGCTGAGGTAAGTGGTGGTGGTGGTGGTGATGGACTTTTCATCAGGGCTTTCAAATCTTTCAAAGAAGGTACAGCTGTTTCGTCTAATGCTTTTTGGTGAAAGAGTTGCAGTCGTTGCAACAATTGACCGTACCGTTGAGATTTTTCCGTTTCGGACAAATCGCTACGATCCATCAACGATTGCAATTCGTGTTGTAATTGTGACATTTCGGTCAAATGAGGATTGGGAGGTAATTGTGGGGTCCGTTGTTCTTGCCAACGATGGTATTCCATCCATCGTTTATAAGGGACTAAAGTCAGTTTTCGTCCTTCCATTAGATTTCAAGAATCACGTCTGGGATCTTTTGACTCCAGTGTTCTCCTTTTATCTTCGTCCTCCCAGGATAGTTCCAAGTGATCCCATTACTCCTTGCAACAAGGGTTGTGCTAGGTGCTAACAGGGGTAAAATAGCAATTCCTCCGCGTTGCACCAACATCTTTTTCTTTTGACGAATAGGAATTTTCTTTTGGACCATTTGGCGAAGAACGTGTCGATGTTTGGCTAAGCATTTTTTCTGATGTGCAGACAAAGGAATCGTGCCTTTCAAAACATTCAGACAACATTCGCACACGGTATCAATGACGTCCTTCGAGGCGGTTTGAATGAGTTTTTTTCGCATGGGTGAAGGAGCTTTGGACAGGACAGACAACATGTCCCAATGTTTGACTAAACGAGGAGGTAGTCCTTTTCTTTTCTTTCCTTTAGGAGTAGAAGAGGAATGGGTTTTGGAGGGTGACATTTTTTTGTGAATTGTTTCCAGGGCAGACACCAAAAAGTACACTAACGTCAATCACTTGGGTACATGACCTTTTATCCTTTTTTAGCACAACGAAACTGTCTTGTTTCCTTTTGGAACAGGAGAACGATACATCTTTGGGTACACGACAATTTTTTTTGTTGTCTCTCTTTTATAAATTGCTCAACCTTTCCCAACATGTTGTCAATATGTCTGTAAACAAAAAAAGGACTGAAGAAACCGCCTCTTTGGTGACTCCTTTTTTTCTTGGAACGACTGTGTCTTTTCTGTAGGTGCCGTCGATGCTGAACTAAACGTTTCTTAGGATGACGTGACTGACGTTTTCGTTTTCCTTTTCCTTTTTGCACAGAAGAACGACGATGGTGATGGTGTACACTTCTTGGTGGTGCCATCTTGAGGTGATTAGCAGCACAAAAAAAACACACTGATGTTAAAATGGACCTCGGGTCTTTTTATACTGGAATGCGTCGCCACTGATTGTCTTTACGTCGTATCAACTTGATGACAGGCAACACACGTCGTGGAGGAGTTCGCAAAGGGCTAAATCGAATGATGACACCTCCTAGTGAACCACTACCTCCAGGTTTCAAAATGATTTGGGATCAGCTAGTTGCGTCAAGGCTACTCTGTTTCTGTCAAAAAAACGTTTGGTTTGATGTGGAATCTGAATGATGCCTTGCAGTAATTGACGTGCTGTCACCGTAAACCATCGTAAGACTTCTTTGAGACTGGCTTCTAAGACACGAGCACGTATTTGTGGATTTTTCTCGCGACTAATGCCATACAAGGCACGAATCAATTTAACGGGAAGATGAGACTGAAGGGACGTCATGTTGACAATGTGTGAGACAGAATCCAAGTAACCAAGGTTTTTATACTATTTTTGTCTTTGCTGGTCATGGTTAAGTCGACGACGGGGATGAGTACACGACAGGTCCACCGTCTTGACACCAGTGGTGAAACAGATGGGTACGAAATCGCAAATAATCGGGGGTAGTGGGTTTCAAATCCACGAGTAAATAGGCGTGTGGAGTTTGAGTGGCATCTTCGTACGCATGAGTTAGCCAAGGTGTTCCTAACTGTTTGGCTAAAGACCACGTAATGAGCATTGAGACTGATAGTACGATGGGCTTTACTTTGTTGAAACAAATTTTGAGTAATGTAAATGACACTGGCATTACGATGATGCCCTTTGCGTGTAAACCACAGCTTAATTTCTTCTTCGTCTTCTCCTAACATGTCATCAAAAATAACCAAATGGGTTTGACTGGGGTCAGACACGATACCGTCGTCTTCGACCGGAATGCCTTCCACAAACACAATGGATTCACCTTGACTTTCTCGTAGAAGGTTGTACGCGGATTGCCACTCTTTGTAACACCACACGATACGTTGAGGTGGACGATCGATCAAATGATGTTTATGTTCGATCAAACGTTTGACAAATTCGGTTTTGCCTGAACCGCTAGGTCCAGCAATGAGCATGTTAAAGGGATGTCGAAGATACAAGGCATCCCAACTAGCACGGTCTAAATGTTCGTCAATGACTTTGAAAGTAGAGGAAGAGGGAGCAGAGACAAGAGTTTTTATACTTTTTCAGGACACGTTTATTGCAAACTTTAAAATGAAATAACACGAAAGACATAAATACATAATAGCCAAATGGTTAAGTACATGATTAAAAGACACATCAACACAACTAGCGTGGAATATAAACAAGTTTCTACTTGACAACATTTTTTTGTCATTCAAATGTAGTGTCCTAGGGACAGTGTGTAATGTTCTAAACGTTTGTACATGGTTTGGTATTTTGTGCTTCTTCTTTCGTTGATGAGATAGTATAGGGTGTGTTTTTGTGCTTCTTCCTTTGTTGATGAGATGGTCTCTTTTGGGTTTTGTGCTTCTTCTTTCGTTGATGAGATGGTATAGGGTGTGTTTTGTTCTTCTCTTTCATGGATGAGATGGTCTGTTTTGGGTTTTATGCTTCTTCTTTCGTTGATGAGATGGTATAGGGTCTGTTTTTGTGCTTCTCTTTCGTTTTTGAGATGGTATAGGGTGTGTTGTGTTGATGAGATGGTCTATTTTGGGTTTTATGCTTCTTCTTTCGTTGATGAGATGGTATAGGGTGTGTTTTGTTCTTCTCTTTCGTTGATGAGATGGTCTGTTTTGGGTTTTATGCTTCTTCTTTCGTTGATGAGATGGTATAGGGTATGTTTTGTGCTTCTTCTTTCGTTGTTGAGATGGTAAAGGGTGTGTTTTTATGCTTCTCTTTCGTTGATGAGATGGTCTATTTTTTTGGGTTTTATGCTTCTCTTTCGTTGATGAGATAGTATAGGGTGTGTTGTGTTCTCCTCTTTCGTTGATGAGATGGTATATTCTGGGTTTTGTGCTTCTTCTTTCGTTGAGGAGATAGTATTGGGTGTGTTTTTTGTGCTTCTCTTTCGTTGACGAGATGGTCTATTTTGGGTTTTATGCTGCTCCTTTCGTTGATGAGATGGTATAGGGTGTGTTTTGTGCTGCTCATTTCGTTGATGCGATAGTATATGTTGTGTTTTATGCTATAGCATGCATTCGCGATAAAAACCTTTTAGAGGGTCAGTCCACTGTCTCGAAAAGACTTATTCTTTCTTGCCTGAAAAGCTTTTTTAGTTGTTTTATAATTTGTGTTTAACTCACAAAAACATTATTCTCGGTTGCATGTGTCCATTAATGAGACGTTACCTTATCTGTTCCATTCCTATTGTTCCCATACAAACTTCCTGTTAGTGTCCCAGGGTGTTCCATTTAACGCTATAAATCTTGACTCTATAGTACAAAGTAGGGTCATTTAATGCTAATATTAACGCTATAAAATTTGACACTCTATTTAAAAAAGTAGGGTCCCATAATGCTAATTACCATAGATGTAATAGTATCGCTTAGTTTAATTTTTATTTACAATTTTTCAGTTTCCACGATGGTCGGTATGAGTTTAGATAATTTCAGTACTACTTTAAGTCTTGGTAACATTTTAAAAAATTATCTATGGATTATTTTCAGTCTCCGCTAAAGCCAGGTGCAGTCTTTAACTATTTCTAACAACCAATACATCTGACTAGTTACCAGTTTCCATTCAAGTCCGCTATCTTTTCTGAAATTTAGTGGAATATTTTAAGTCAAGGCAATCTGAATACAATCTTCCAGAGTTTTTCTCAGTCTCTACTATGGTTTGGGAGATTTTGGTAATCTTAGTTCTACTTTTAGACTAAGCAAATATAACAGGGTTCCTGCAGACTTAACAAAAATACATTCCATGACTTTTCCAAACCTTTTCCAGGGCCATTTCATAAAACTCAAGGACCGCGCTATCTTGCATTGTCAAGTAAATGAACATAAAAAATAACAAATAAGAAATAAGTTAACAACAAATATATTTAATATGTACTTTTTAAAATTACATGGGCAAGCACACTTTGACTTTATGTAGTAATTCATGTCATAATCGAATGATCAATGTAATTTATATTGAAAAGAAAAAAGGAAACAATTCTTAGTGAACTACACCTGAAATCATGTGATACTTCCATTAGGAGAACTTACTCTTATTATATGAATTGAAACCATTTATCGATTGTAATTTTATCATTTTATTTAATCGGTTCTCGGTGCTCTATAAAATTTAAAGTAATCAATATCATTAACTCCATTGTCACAAATTCCAGGACTTTTCCAAAACTTTTCATGGTTTTGAGAAATTCCATAACTTTTCAAGACCCTTAAAATTTATTTTTTAAATTCCAAATTTTTTTCCAGGATTCCATGACCTGCAGGAACCCTGATAGAACTTAATCTACTGCGATAAGTTCAGTCTCCGTCATATTCTGGAACAATTTCGTATGTTTAGCGTTACTTTTAGTCACAGTCACTTGAATATTAATGTTCCAGATTTTCTTAATTTCCACTATAGTATTGAACAATGTCGCAATTTTAGTATTAATTTTAGTCTAAACCAATGTAAATTAATGTTCAGGGACATGTTCGTCATTTTAGCGATACTTTTAGTCACATCCATTTTGGTGTTAGTCTTTTCCTTGATTAAAACTATTTATAGCATCATTATAAATATGCAAATTTATGAACACCATTAACATATTCCAAGTCTATGTAATGCTTTATATATAACTCTAGGTTTTATAGTAATATATGTCGGTTTCTATGTCTCTATTTTATAGGTCCCTCCCTAGAGTTGTAGTGCTAGCTGCGCGTATTTAGGACAACTAGGTCAGCTCCTTGCTACACTGTTATCAAGTGTTCAGTACCGTGATGTCATGCCACCTGGGACCATTTCTCTTGACGCTATACAGTCCCAGAGTGTGCTAATACAAAATTCCCCTTGACGCTATATTACCCCACGCTGTGCCATTTTTCGCCAAAAATCTTGACGCTATATCGTCCCAGGCAATATTTTAATGATAACTCCCATTGACGCCAAATCGTCCCCTATTACTACTGTTCGGCCTGGTGTCAGGATAATGTGACTGGGTAGGACATGATGCAACATGTCTACCGCATGATACATCCAGTGCTAGACATCGCTATATAGTGACACACTGCGGACATCGTGAAGATATAACCAAATTTGTTGAAGCTACGTTAAAATTCCAAATGAGACAAACGTACACTTTACAGAAAACTATTATTATTTATATTAGCAGTAGTAGTAGCAATAGTAGTAGTAGTAGTAGTAGTAGTAGTAGTAGTAGTAGTAGTAGTAGTAGTAGTAAATATGATCAGAATATACAATGCCTCCAGTTAATCGTCTTACGGTGTGTCATGTAGCTAGATATATATCCTAAATGTTTGCTTTTCCAAAAACGTCATGAAAACACGATGACTAGAAATCAACTGGTCTTATTTCAAATCGTGAATGACCCTTTATATGTGTTTAATGTATTAAAAAATACTCGACTCCAATGTATGCCATGTCAATAACGTCTGTCGCAACGCTTCATTTAATAGCACTAGGTCCTTTAAGTATCGTGTTTAGATGTCAATCAAATGGTTCACTGATATGAAAATGAAAATCCGTTATGAATAAATGTTTACAACTCTCGAACTTTTTCAGCACGAAGCTCCGTTGCAAGTTCCAAGTCCCAGAACCTGAACACTGTAACTTTGCAAACTTCCATGAGCTTTTGAACCTTGGTTCCTGCAACGACATGCTGACTTTCACTTCTGTAGATTTTGAGTTTCGAATCTGAATTTTTTGCTCAGAAAGTTTAGAGCATAAAATGGCCAGAACTGTAAACAATATTATTAGACATACACAATATATTTTTCTCATAAACGATGAGAGTATTTAAGTCTATCGTTTACATATTAACGGTCTAGTTTGGACTGCCACGTTTAAATCAATAGATGGCTGGATGGATGGATGGAAACAATCTGTCTAGGTGGTCCTGCATTATTAAATATTTAAAGGAATAACATTTGTTACATCTAGGCTTGTACAAATGTAACAAAAGAAAATAGTGAAGTCAAAAAGCTTTGTAAATTTGAACAAAAATAATTTATTTTCCTGAAAATACAGTAAAAATATGAAATCAGACTTACGGTTAGTGAATATTGTCCAAAATTAATCCTAGAATTGATATATAATTCATATCACTAAACAGTTCTAATTGAATCAAGGTTCGAATCTCGATGAAACTTCAATATGTAAGGCGATGACGTCAGATGAAATATCATTTTTGACAACAGTTCCTCGTTAAATTTATGAATTAAAAATACTATTCTGGTTTTAAAATTTTAAATAGTTTCCACTGAATTTTTATTTCTCCCAGATATTTTATATTAAAAACGTACACTTGTTTGGTCTTCTAGAGAATTATTTATTACATCCAATAAACAAACTGGCAACAACAATTAGAAACACCAAATTTTCATGCTGCAAATATGTATATATACACGCGGGCAGAAATTGTCTTGGAAAAAAACCTATCATTATCACTCGATGTTTACAAACCGCGAATCATAGTCAGCTAAAAATAGTGCTAATGTAATACTTTTTACGTTCCATACAAACAGAATTTACTTGATACAAATATCGAATCCGGTGAAAATAATCATTACAAAAAAATGTGATAAAACAAAAGTAAAAAAAAAATTAACTTTAAAACCAACACACAAGCAATTTAATTACATATACGTAACACACTAAAGATGAGGTTAAAACCGTGTTTTGGTTGACCAATGTATGGACGGTGTTAGACCGGATCTAATGTATTGTCATTACAGTGATATATCCGTCTTTATTCGGCTATATCTTACAAAACTGCTCAGGATATATGAACTCAATTGTTGTACATATTTCTATTTTCTTAGTATATTTATTCAAGGCGCATATGAAAGCGAGAGTTCGTTTTGCTACAAGCAAATAAAATAAACCTATCCATATAGAAGCCTATTACATAATAATTCAATATAATAACCAGGTACTCTCACGACAAGTCCCTCCAGAACTGAGAGAAGATAAATTAAGGTAAAGGAAACACCTGAACAAGTCAGAAATGTATTGGTGCGTATTGTAAAGCGACATGGACTATTTGAGCATGGATATTCTATTATATCGTTGTTACCCCTGTCTTGTGGTTTTGCCTTATCACGAAAATGCTCCAGGATTGTTGTTTACTTTTTCAATTTTATTTTATGTAAAGGTATGTGTATTTCGCTGATAAATACTGGCGCAACACATACATGCCATAACCATAAGAAATTCAATTCGTGTGCACACTTTCGTATTTTACGACTGATTAAAGTCCTAGGCAGGGACCAGAGGCTCTCCTACCATGGCAGAGCTCTCAATTTAGCCTCCTTGGAGGGGCACAAGGCCCGGTCTAGATATCGCCTGCGTAGGTGGCGATACCGTCCTTCCAAGGAGACGCTTAGCCAATAGGCTTTGGCTTTTAGGCTGTTGTGCTGAGCCCTTTCGTGCCGACCTTAAGACCCTTGACTTACCTCCTGCAATAATGGATCGCAATAGCACAGAACACCACCCAAGCCAGCCCCAGGAAGAAAGGGCGCTCCGAAGTCCGCCCCCAGCCAACCCAAGAAGTGAGACAGGTTTTATCCCGGGTCCACATCCACACTAGAAGACAATGAAAGTCATAATCTTTTCTGTGGCGCTACAGAAAGCCACTCTGTGTGGATTTCCAGTGGCCCGAGGCGCTCTCCTTCTGCGATGATAACGCCCTCTTGTAGATTCATTGGTCGCTTCCGGCATGGTCCCAGTCACCAAAACACACCAGCAGCAAGCAAATTATTAAATTTAATGATCAGGTGTATCCCGTTGCCTATTGGGGGTGGGGTTCCCTATTTGATGCCAAACGTGTTAGCCACATACGTTTAAAATATACCTGAGTTGTGAATTTTCCTAACATATTTAGAGTTTGGTTATCTTAGTATACTATGCATACTCTTTTGTTTCGAAAAATATGTCAAATTTGATGGGTATCAGGAATTTTAAAACCAACACACAAGCAATTTAATTACAAATACGTAACATACTAAAGATGAGGTTAAAACCGTGTTTTGGTTGACCAATGTATGGACGGTGTTAGACCAGATCTAATGTATTGTCATTACAGTGATATATCCGTCTTTATTCGGCTATATCTTACAAAACTGCTCAGGATATATGAACTCAATTGTTGTACATATTTCTATTTTCTTAGTATATTTATTCAAGGCGCATATGAAAGCGAAAGTTCGTTTTGCTACAAGCAAAAAAAAATAAACATATCCATATAGAAGCCATTATATAATAATTCAATATAATAACCAGGTACTCTCACGACGAGTCCCTCCAGAACTGAGAGAAGATAAATTAAGGTAAAGGAAAAACCTGAACAAATCAGAAATGTATTGGTGCATAATGTAAAGCGGCATGGACTATTTGAGCATGGAGATTCTATTGTATCGTTGTTTTGCCTTGTCACGAAAATGCACCGGGACTGTCGATTACTTTTTCAGTTTTATTTGATGTAACGGTATGTGTATTTCGCTGATAAATATTGGCGCAACACGTACATGCCATGATGATAGCAATTATAGTCGTATATGCATGTACGTTTGCTTGACGACTTTTAGAGTCTCTTATTTTAATAAGAGACCAGAGAACCCAACCGAAGGGTGGGTCTCCAATACCCTCCTCCGTGGTTAGCCATTTGCCCGGATCAACGTGGAAGTTCTTGGCGCAGGGCTGGGCCTTATCACTTCGTACCAGACCTTAAGACCTTGACATTCAACAGTCTACACAGGCAGAAAACCACCCAACCCAGCAACAGGCCAAGAGCGCCAAGAGAGCCGCCAACAAAACCACGCCCATTCATGTAGTTGAGGTGTGGGGTTCGGCGCAATTGCAATTGTTCCACTTGTGTGGTATTCTTCTTTATTATTCTCAGTTGATTGCAATTGTTATACTATAGTTGTTATCTTCTTTATAGTCTGCCAATTCCATAATTTCGAATTGTAGAAGCCAAGTAGATTGCAAATAATCCACTTCTGTTGTATTCTTCATTATAAATCTACATGCCAGTCCATCAATTTGTATCTATAGTAAACAGCGTCACGTGGTCTAATTGATGTGAAGACGACCGAAAGTTTTGTCCTATAAATAGGTTAAAAGTTCATTCGGGCATGTACGGCATCGGAAGAGCTCGGTTCTCTAAATAGAATGTGATTTGTGTCAAGCTACAATTAAACGTGAAGTTAAAGTACATAAGTTTAGATTGTATCTAAACGAACTATGTGCGCTGCACAATGTTCCAATCGCTGTAAGGATTATACGATGTATAAACCAGGACGGTTACACGTGGATTTGTGAAAGATTGAGTTGCCATAAATTTCAACGGAAAAATTCCTAAGCCCAGGTAAGTCAATTCTTATTTCGCCCTACCGTTGGCTTGTTGTTGAATGTTATTTGGTAAATGAGATGATAGATACATGTCAGTTTTGTAGATAATTATTTGTATATGCAAGGGGATCCAATCCCTATATTTTCTTCTTCAGCTGCTTTTGGTCTTAGAAACCGAGCATTCTGTGACGCAGAAATAATGTAAACATCTCTTTTCCAGCCCGCGTCGTTTTCGTCGTCAACATCAATAGTTTTGGGTTAAATGTTCGTGTCAAATTTGTTGATATTCATGTACGGAGCGAAATAAAGTGTTTTCATGGAGCATTTGCTATCTGTTTAGGCTTCTTGACCATATATTACACCGTCATGATTGAACATTTAGTTTGACATCTTAGCAGGCATCAAGCTATCGTGCTAACGTTTTTCCAAGCCGAGTGGAACGTTAGAGTGCCGTTTACTGTTCGTCTTCTTCCAGGGGCTTCCGCACATAAGACCAAGGGGGATGGGGCAGTTCCAACCCACCCCCATTTCACCACCAAACATGTTTTTGCATTCATTCTAAAAACTTAATAGCTGATATATACCCCTCCCCCAATGATACGGAAGCTTCTTCCACATCTTCCAATCAACCATGGACAAGAGTAACCAGTGGATGTTTAGCTGTTTTCTACCTCAGCCTTAACTAATACTTGACCTGTATGGATACATTACTCTCCTTTTTCTCTGAAATGAAGTAATAACTCAGCTTACACACTTCGCAGGAGTAAGTCCGGTGTCATGTTTTTTTTAGGGTTGAACGCCGTTTATTAACGCAAGATTCTTTACATGACAGCTAGTATAATTGGTGGAGGAAAAGTCCGGAAAAACAACGAGAAAAAAAAAAACAACACTGACCCACGGGAAGCTGCTGGGAGCTTTTTCACATACCCACAGTAGACAAGCCCGAAACTCTAACCCATACGGATGCGGATAGATGTGAGTAGTGAATGGGGATAGAATAGCGTCAATGGGAGTTATCATTAAAAACCAGCCTGGGATAGAATAGCGTCAAGGTTTTTGGCGTCATGAACAACCAGCCTGGGATAGAATAGCGTCAAGATTTTTGGCGACCAATGGCACAGCCGTGCCTTTATAGCGACAATGGGAATATTGTATTAGCACACCCTGGGACTGTATAGCGTCAAGAGAAATGGTCCCAGGTAGCATGACGTCACGGTACTGGACACTTGTCAACAGTGTATCAATGTGCAAGTACTGTGACGTCAAGCATTCGTCAAGTACTGTGACATCAAGCGTTCGTTGTGTTAGTGAATGTAGTGAAATGTATGTTTTATAACTTATACAGGCAATTTGTTATTGAAAAGTATAATCTTTTCGAGGCATGGAAAGTGGCCCTGAAAAGGGCCTTTGTTTTCTTCTTCTTCTTTTCATTGTCTGCATTTCTTCCACCATAGGCTAACTTTCTCTAAAATTCCTCTCTTTTTCTTCTTTTTTACTTCTTCGTATGGCATCCAGTCTTTATGTCCCATATCTCTAAACTTTTTTTGTATCTTCATCCAATTTTCATTCAGTTTTTCAAAGTCTTTTTCTTCTTTTGGTTTTCTTTCTCTTTTCTTTCTTTTGCCCAGGTCTCCTTAATTTTCTTGACCTCTTCTTCCAGTATTTGTTTGATATTGTCTTCGCCTTTCTTCATGTGATCTACACCTTTTTTCACAAAATCCCACTGGAAGATGTCTTCCATATAGCATCTCGCTTGGATGACATCTTCTAGAATCTGTTTCAAGGTTCCCCACTTTGAAGTATTTTGAAATGACGATTCCTCGTATTTTGTCTGCTTCTTCTATGGTTATCAGTTGTAACTGATAACTGGTTACTCTTAGTTTGTTTATCAAGTCCTCAGTACTTGTTAACTTCCATTCTTGGTTAAGTTTGTCCAGTTCGTGCACTCCATCCACGATCCAATACAAAGTATCTCTTAACTGAGTAAATAGCTCTAGTCATTTTGTATTCTGTGTAGAATGGCACGAATGGTGAACACTAGGGTTTTATATACGTAAAGCACGGACGTGAATGAAAACATCCCTTAAACTCACTTCACATATGATATACCATCTCATCAACGAAAGAGAAGCACAAAACACACCCTATACTATCTCATCAATGAAAGAGAAGTACAAAAACACACCCTATACCATCTCATCAACGAAAGGAGTAGCATAAAACCCAAAACATACCATGTCATCAACGAAACGAGCTGCACAAAAATACAACATATACTATCTCATCAACGAAAGAGAAGCGCAAAAATCATACCCTATACTATCTCCTGAACGAAAGAGAAGCATAAAACCCAAAATATACCATCTCATCAACGAAAGAGAAGCACAAAAACACACCCTATACTATCTCAACAAACGAAAGAGAAACACAAAAACACACCCTATACCATCTCATCAACGAAAGAGAAGCATAAAACCCAAAATATACCATCTCATCAATGAAAGAAGAAGCACAAAACCCAAAATATACCATCTCATCAACGAAACGAGCAGCACAAATCATACCCTACACCGTCTCATCAACGAACGAGCATGCAAACACACACACACACATCTTTATTGTAGTGAGTGTTTATAGTTACACTTCACTATATTCATACAAATTGGCAAAATGGCAAATTGAATAGTATTTCTTTTCTAGAGATTTGGTTAGCCCTGAAAAGGGCTGTTTTATTGAGCTCCAATGACACCTGGCTAATGCTGACATCTTCCAGGACGAGCACCGCACACACATCGTCGGCTCCAGTCAGTCTCCCAATTTATTGCTCTGACCTGCAGAGCAAACGGAGCTTGAGTGGCTTCAATATCCCACTCCTCCGTTTGTGAAATAGTGAAGACCTGCTGAACCTCTTGTCTTCGGGGCCAGAGTCGGGGATGAATAACTGGTCTCTGCGGTGCAACTACTGCCGCTGCTGCTGCTGAAGGTGTCCTCACCTCAGGTAGCACCTCACATACAAGTTTTATCATAGGGTGCAACAGTATTCCTCGCTGGTTCTCTATCTCCTCTTCTTTCTTCTTTCTATCCTCCTCTTCCTTAAGTTTAACTTCTTCTTTGTAAGCCTCCATAGTCAGTTCGTCCAGAAGACGTCTGGCATGTTCCAGATGCATTTGGAGTTCGGAGAGTTTTTGTAGTCTACTACTACTCATTTTCAAAATGTTGACGAGTCCACAATGGTAGCTAGACTGACGTGTGCTCACGTTTATATCCTTGGAGAACGGACGTGATGGAAAACATTCCCTAATTCCTAATTTTTTTACCATGATATGAAACACACGGACTTAAAAGAAGTTCTCACGTTAACTTTTTGACTTTTTTGTCTTGCAAACACAGACAGAAAGTTTTTTGTATGTTGTTGACAAGACAGAGAGAAAAAGAGTTGGTTTTGTTTGTTTTGTTTTGTGTTTTTTACTGACCCCCTAAAAATTGAAGTTTTTATAGTCACACTTCTAAAATTTAAACAAAAAAATTTGGCAAATGAAATAAGTATATCTTTTCGAGAGTCTTGGGTAGCCCTGAAAAGGGCTGATTGTTTTTTGTTTGTTTTTTTTGACGAAGAGTAATGGCAATCTTTGTTGAATTTTACTGTCTAAGATTGCAACCCCGTCTGACAGCAGGTTTTCCTACTCGATAAGGTCTGCTTCTGCGAAAAGAGAAAGAGAAGTCTTTGGTGTCTATTCGACAGTCCACAAATCCTTTGTCTGGTTCTTGTTGCTGATATTGTTGTTGCTGCTGATGCTGCTGTTACTGTTGCTGCTCTTCTCTTTGCCTCTTTTGAAGTCTGTATTTCTCAGTCCATTCTTCTTTTTCTTTCTCAATTTCCTCTCTAAAGACATTCTCTATGAGATCTTGGGCTATAGAGAGCATTCTGACATTCTCTATCTCTTCAGGCTTCGGTATCAGGTTTAGCCTGACACGATGTAATTGAACGTAAGCTTCGTTGAGTTTAGCTAGTCTGGAAGGCATCTTCGTAGGTTGACGAGTCAACAGTGAATGGTCAGACTGGAGACCCGTTCGCTTTATAAGGTACAAGCGCGGACGGGATAGAAAACATTCCTATTGAGTTTTAGTTATTGAAACGTGAGGTTAGCTCATGTCATGAGGAGGGATAGAGAGAAAGTCAAAGAGCATATATTCAAACTGGGTTTTTTATAACTAAACAAACGACAGACACTTTTTTCTTCAAAATACAACATTTTTTATTCAACTAACAATGAACAGAATTAATAAGGAACAAGGAACAAACAACATTTCAATTTAAAATACAAATTATTTTTGACAAGGTTGACAACGTTGTGAAATCATGTGAGATTTCCATTGATTCATATCATGAGGCCATTGATGTACACTACGTTTTCTAGCTAAAGACAAAAGATAACCATAACGGTCACAAAACCATCGATCTACTTTTTCATCATTTCTAGAAGAGTCACGATAAAAAAAGTGACTAAATATTCTAAAGAATGTCCCAGACTGCGATGATGAGGAAAATACACACAATATTGTCCACACACCATGGAATCGTTGCTTTGTAAATTCATATTATAGAATCGTGTCGTCTGGGCATTTCTTCTCATAAAGTCAATGATATCGTCTTCCAAAGGTGGTAATCCATACGGACCAAAATACTCCACACAATTGACTTGAGGAAAGTACACGGCTACCCAGTGAGTTCCTAAAAGATGACTGTCGTCTGTGTTGATGACATAAGCTTGGTGGTCTTGAGTTTTGCGATGTGGTAGTTCATTTTTAGCACAACCACAGGATTCCAAGAAGCAGTATACGAACTGTTATTCAAAAGGTCATAAAGTTCCCAGGTATCCATTTTTTCTGCTTGTTTTGTTTCTCTTGTTTGTTTTTTTTTCTTCACAGGTGATGATAAATCATCAACTAAATTCTGACTTTTTGCTTGAAAAGTTTTGACAAGTAACCGTTTCTTCACCTGGTTTCCCAACTCTGGGCTAAGAGAGCTTCGATGTGATAGATCTCTCGAGTAGTCAGTGGAGGACAGGAATGATCACACAAGCCTTTATACCACTCATGCAACACGGTTTCTTCTGCGATGAGACTCTAAGCTTCGTCCAGATATTTGTCCAATTTTTCTTCTTGACTCATCATGAGACATTTATCGTGTTGAATTTGACTGGGATGATCTTTTTGACATCAACAGCAATCTTTCTTGACCAATTCCGCAATTTTATCTGCCAAGTGTTTAGCAAAAAATGAGACTAAATGTTGTTCTTGTTCTGGCCATCTTGACTTCACGACCTCGTTTTCTTTGTCTTCGTCTTTGAAATTGGTTTTCACGGTATCCTCCCATTCCATTGATTCTTCCACTTTCAAAGAAGGATAAGTGTCCTCCATAGTGTCTAATAGTCTAGAATAACTTCTCTCAAACTGTTGATTTCTATGGTATTATCGAATTCAGCATACAGGATGACGTTCGTTGTGTGGGGTAGAGGTTCTGCAAACTGAAGTTCCACTCGCAGTTGACCGGATTTTATAGGGTGGAAATGTCCCTCGTCACTGCCTTGGTCTGGAGTGAAATCAAAGGCCCACAAAGTGTATCCTCCAGCATAATCGTCGTACGAAATGCCGTGACTCGTGTTGGTTCCTAGTTGACCGGTAGCTTCGTACAGGGACAAGTACGATCTCAAGTAATTCTTCTGGTCAAAGTTAGGTTCAAAGGGTCTGGTACACAGAGTCTTGCCATCGCGACTGACTTCAATTTTGGACACTTTGTAGTGGTTAAACTCAAAAGGATGTTCATTGTTGGCTCCGTTGAAGGCTGCATTGCTAACGATGCCAACGACTAAACGTTTGGGTAACTGGCCTTGGAATAGATGATCTTCGATCTTTGATCGGAGTCCAGTAGCAATAGTGAATGTTTTCACTTCTACACGTCGTATCGGATACTTGGCAGTGGTTCTGCTCAAGGTGTGACTGATGTCTTTTCCCGCTTTAGGTAACACTTCTACGCGACGCACATAAAGTCTGGCTTTTTGAATTTTGGTTTTGTAGTTGACATTTTCTTCAGCTATCAAGTGGAAAGTCGTACTGCTACGATTCAATCTCAGACGAATATCTACTCCGTTCAGCAAATACTTCTCCTGCAACCACATGTCCAAATGCAAACTATCCATCAGTTCTAAATTATGGGCTCCCACGATTTTCTTTTGACGAGCAACAAATCCTTTATTGTCTTCATCTAGTTCGTCGAGCTGTTCTGGTGTGTCAGGTTTCCAAATCACGCAAGCATCCAGATGAGTGTTCTTGGCCTCTTTTCCGTACGTCAAGAGATTTTCTAGGTACGCTCGGTAAGGGTAAGTATCCATGCTACTGCTGATCAGTTTGTTATTCAAGTACAAATCCACTTCGCTAAACAAGGAATACATGAAATTTTGTTGACGGGAGCTACTTAGGTATCGGCTTCCGGATTGGTACCGTCGGATTTTTGCACTTTGACTTTCAGATACAAGTAACTGCTATTCAGATCGATGTAATCTTCGGGTTGTCCTTTGATTTCAAACTCGATGGGAGCGAAATCCGTCAAAGAGGAAACGGGATGAAATTCGACCCATTGGGATTCTTGCATGGTCATCATAGTGGGTGGCATAGCAAACAGATCCAGTTCCGACTTGGAACAGGTACAAGATTCTCGGTGCATCATTTTCTGTTGTTTTTTTTTTGTTTACAATTTAATAATCAAAAATGTCTAAGTCTCGAACAGTTTTTCTTTTCTTAGTCTTTCTAGCTTTGAGAGTATGAAGTCCTTTGAAAGGGTGTTTTCGTCGTCTTTTTCTGCCTTGTTGGAACCTCAGAGAAACAGGAATGCCTGACTCAGCAGCAAACGAGGCATTTATAGGATCTTCTCGTCGACCCAAAATATCTTTGCCTGTTTGAAGCAAAACTTGTTTGCCTGCTCGTAAGAAAGCTTCTTTTGGGTTTTGTTTGTCAATGATGACATCGTGAAGAAATTCTTTACCGTGTGTCATCCCAGCATCTTTCAGGGCGTGCAATCCCCGTGTCACCATTGGTTTTAACACGGGAACCACAGTACGAAAGACCGATTTGAGCATATCCCCTAAACCATGCCCTCGTTGTCGAGTGACTCCTTGGTACACAGGATACATGACTGACAAAGTTTTTAGAGTACTCTTTTTCGAAAATGGAGTTTCACAGTGGCTTTCCCTTGGGTGAATGGAATATTTTGTCCCAGATCTCCTTTTATAGTTATCTTGACAGTGTCAAAATGCGACTTACTGACAGGTAAATAGTGAGGATGTACAAATTCACGGTGAACGTGATGGGTGTTTCCACCTTCTTCGTCAGCAGCCGTGGCAGAATCCACTTTGAAAGGAATGACACGCAGTAACGGTACAGAGGTGTGACCTACTACGTTGTACTCCACTACATCGGAGTACACAAAAATCAAATTCAGTCCTTGGTTCATTACTACAGGGAAATGAAAATGTTTGGCAAAATCCAAATTGTTACCTACGGCTGGCATTTTGGTTGGTTGATTCTTGATCATTTCGGGGTTTCCACCTAAAATGTGATACAATTCAGGACAAAATGTAATGGCCAAGACTTTGTCATGTGAAAATTTCATCAGGAGTCGACGAGCTATTTTGTGGTACTCAATCTTGACACTTTTTTTAGTTTTCTCCAAGGCTTTTTCAAACATGACATTGAACTTGTCAGCAAGGGCGTTCACCAAATAATAACCTGAAGGAATTTACATCATATAAGTGGTTCGATTAGTGGCAGGATTCTTTGTTTTCGGAAAGTCAACTTTATCACTGCGTTCATCCATGACTTGTTGCACTTGTTCATCTTCAACTTCTACGGACACAGTGTTTTGAGTTTCAACGATGTTTTTAATTTGTGTAGGGTGAATCATTTCTACCAAAGCCACTTCCCAATAGGCTTCGTCATCAAATTGAATGGCCTGAGGTAATTTGGCCGTGTAACAGCACAAAGTGTTTTTGGGAAACACCTCCATGGAACTGTCACTGGGTAAGGTTAAGTAAAATTGGTTCATAATTCCACAGTTCTAGTGTCCGTGGAGTCACTGGAGACCAGAGGAGTGTCTAAAAGAGGATGGTTAGGATGAATGTTGGAACTGACGTTGGACACCAGACTCCCGTTGTTGTTGTTGTTTCCGTTAGAGGAATATTTTAGGGACGGGTTGGGAAGAAGGTAACCAATGCAACTGCTGAGTAAAAATTGGTCAAGCTTTCCCAACATGTTGTCAATATTTCTGCAAACAAAAAAAAAGGACTGAAGAAACCTTCTCTTTGGTGACTTCTTTTTTTCTTGGAACGACTGTGTCTTTTCTGTAGGTGTCGTCGATGCTGAACTAAACGTTTCTTAGCATGACGTGAAGGACGTTTTCGTTTTCCTTTTCCTTTTTGCACAGAAGAACGACGATGGTGACGGTGTACACTTCTTGGTGGTGCCATATTGAGGTGATTAGCAGCACAAAAAACACTGATGTTAAAATGGACCTCAGGTTTTTTTATACTGGAATGCGTCGCCACTGATTGTCTTTACGTCGTATCAACTTGATGACAGGCAACACACGTCGTGGAGGAGTTCGCAAAGGGCTAAATCGAGCCAATTCTCGGTTGCACAAATCCAGTAAACTTTGTAACACACCTGTTCTCTCTTGGACTTTGATTTTGGGGGCAGGTGCTTTGTAAGCAGCAGCCACTGCTGCTAAAGAGGAAGAGGGTATTACTGCTGGAGAAGACATTTTTGGAGACGCTCTCTTGTAGGTTGAATCTGTTTTCGGTGTTCTTTTCTTTTTCGTTTTCTGAGGTGGTAACTTGGTTTTGGTACCGTGGCTCTTTTTCGTTTTCTGAGGTGGTGACTTGGTTTTGCTACCGTGGCTTTTTTCTTTTTCTTCTGGGTACGTTTGGGAGTGACATGTTTCTTGGGGACAAGTTTGGGTGCATTTGGGATCCCATTTTAGGAGGGAAAGAATGATGACACCTCCTAGTGAACCACTACCTCCAGGTTTCAAAATGATTTGCCTTTTGGTTTGAGTGTCAATGCGAGGATCAGCTAGTTGCGTCAAGGCTACTTTGTTTCTGTCAAAAAAACGTTTGGTTTGATGTGGAATCTGAATGATGCCTTGCAGTAATTGACGTGCTGTTACCGTAAACCATCGTGAGACTTCTTTGAGACTGGCTTCTAAGACACGAGCACGTATTTGTGGATTTTTCTCGCGACTAATGCCATACAAGGCACGAATCAATTTAATGGGAAGATGAGACTGAAGGGACGTCATGTTGACAATGTGTGAGACAGAATCCAAGTAACCAAGTAATACATTTTTGTCTTTGCTGGTCATGGTTAAGTCGACGACGGGGATGAGTATACGACAGGTCCACCGTCTTGACACCAGTGGTGAAACAGATGGGTACGAAATCGCAAATAATCGGGGGTAGTGGCTTTCAAATCCACGAGTAAATTGGCGTGTGGCGTTTGAGTGGCATCTTCGTACGCATGAGTTAGCCAAGGTGTTCCTAACTGTTTGGCTAAGACTTGCACTTGCAATTTATCTCTAGGACTTTTAAACAAGACCACGTAATGAGCATTGAGACTGATGGTACGATAGGCTTTACTTTGTTGAAACAAATTTTGAGTAATGTAAATGACACTGGCATTACGATGATGCCCTTTGCGTGTAAACAACAGTTCAATTTCTTCTTCGTCTTCTCCTAACATGTCATCAAAAATAACCAAATGGGTTTGACTGGGGTCAGACACGATACCGTCGTCTTCGACCGGAATGCCTTCCACAAACACAATGGATTCACCTTGACTTTCTCGTAGAAGGTTGTACGCGGATTGCCACTCTTTGTAACACCACACGATACGTTGAGGTGGACGATCGATCAAATGATGTTTATGTTCGATCAAACGTTTGACAAATTCGGTTTTGCCTGAACCGCTAGGTCCAGCAATGAGCATGTTAAAGGGATGTCGAAGATGCAAGGCATCTCAACTAGCACGGTCTAAATGTTCGTCAATGACTTTGAAAGTGGAGGAAGAGGGAGCAGAGACAGTAGAGGTAGCCATAGTAGTGTCAGGAATGTCACCTTTCGTGTAACACGATAACAAACAAGACAAGAGTTTTTATACTTTTTCAGGACACGTTTATTGCAAACTTTAAAATGAAATAACACGAAAGACATAAATACATAATAGCCAAATGGTTAAGTATATGAATAAAAGACACATCAACACAACTATCGTGGAATATAAACAAGTTTCTACTTTACAACATTTTTTTTGTCATTCAAATGTAGTGTCCTAGGGACAGTGCGTAATGTTCTAAACGTTTGTACATGGTTTGGTACTGTCACACAAAGGTTCTCCTGGAATGGTCTTTCGGAAAGGTCAAGGACCGTCCTGTCCTGAAGAGAATGGTTTTCCTCCGAGACAGACTGTTCTTCTGGTATTGTCACTAATGCAGAATGAAAAGTGACTTTGTTCACGGAACGTTTTAATGTTTCAGGATTACAAATCTCGGGCATAGTTAGCCACTTCTTTAGTCCAAGCCTCAAAGCCCACACTTTTCCAGTCACGTACATCTGACCAGTGAGGGTGTAAGTCACAAGCTACACACACATCCTCATACACCTCTTCGGTACCTAAAAGTTGACGAATCTTGTTTTCCCGTAAAGGTTTAGAAGTATCCAGATCAAAACGCAAAGCTTTCAGGAGAATGAGTTTCTCGTGAGCATTTAAAGGCATCACTTTCATATTTTGTTTTTTGAAGTGGTACGTACTGTTCGTAAAGTGTCCACAAATCATCGGACGATAAACGAAATCCCACTAACTAAAGCACTTGACTTTATCCCCGTCACCCAAGTAGAAAAATCCAGCTCTGGCTAATTCTTTGGGGGTAGGTCCTCCCAGATATTTTGGCCATTTACCTCGAAAGGTTTGGATCCGACTTTCATAATCAGAGTATTCTGGCAGACGCACAGGGAACGAATATTCGTATTGTGCAGATTCACCTCGATGAGGGTAAGGTGAGATATGCAAAAGTTTGCTCAGTTTTACGTGAAATCCGTAGGGTGGTAACCGAAGCGTTTGTTGTGGAGGATGACATCCACAGATAATGTGAAAAGGTGTACAAAGACGAGCGGCATCACTTTCGCATCCGTCAGGTTTGACACGTATACCATCATTATCATTCGTTTCCAGGATAGGTTTGGTCGTCTTTGTAAAGTTCCCATGACGATAATGTGGTACTGAATCGCTGAGGTCACAGCGTATGGCATCTACGTCATCGCAAGGTACAGCATCGCACTCAAGTTTACTCTTGCTGGATATTTGATGTGTAAAAGGATTCATCTTTTTCTCTTGGTCTTGGTAGTCCAAATGAACTATTGGTCTTGAACGTTGTCTCTTTTTATATGCTGAGCAATATCAGCGTGTCCGTATGGTAAAATGAAGTGATTGGGAAGCCGTACTCGCTTCTGGTAGACGATTTGATAATTTTTTTTCCAAGGGTCGACTGACGATTTGATGTGTGGGTAAACTTACAATCTTGTTAGGTTGGTAAGTGGTCACTTTAAAGTTTCCATCCTGACCAGACTGCAAGGCTTCTTTGAGTGCACCAAAGTTCACCACTTGACTGGTGCGATAATTGAGAGTCAATCCTTTCACTTTACACTCCGTGTACACTTCTCCTTGCGGGCTACGGAATTCGTAACCGTAATTTTTGGGACCGCCACTGGCAAAATTTACAATCTTGTCCTCGGGATGCTCGTCCGTCCAGGCTCCTAAACGGTCTCCTTCGATTTTAGGTTGCTCTTGTCCCAAACGACTAATGTAGATGCAACTGTCCGTGTCAAAATACAACACACGATCTCCTAACAGTTCTAAAGCTTCGTACAGTTTTAAGCGAGCATGAGCTGTCACGTAAGCCGCAATGATGACATTTCCAAATTCGTTGGCTTCTACAAAGTCCAGTTATTCTTCATAATTAACTAAGAGCAAGTCCTCACGAACGACGTCCACGTGTTTTAAGAATTTGGTTTTGTCGTGAATCATCTGGAAGTAACGAAAAAGTTGTGACAAATACTCCGTTTGGGGTAAACACGGACGTTGTGCCATTTTACCCCACCAACAATTTAACATTACTTTGGCAAACGATCGCCTTCCTTCGTTTTTTCCACGTGGTCTAAAGTGATGCCTTCCTGTTTTCAGTATTTCTCTTTGAATTTCTTTTGACTTTCGGGAGTGTGACACCAGGAAGGATAGCCACTGGCTTTTTGCTTCAGTTTCAAAAAAAGTATTTACGTAGTCTGAGAAAATGCCTTTTTGAGTCTGGTCACCCTTGTGGTACTTTTCTGTCTTGGGAAAGTGGTAAATTTCGTACACTTCTAACAGTCGGTATCCCAGATCCAGAGCTTTAAACAATTCTACACTAACCCATGTTCCCGTAAAGGCACGTTCTTTCTGTGTGTGCTGACAAGGGTGGTTTTGGTTGCACATTTCAGCACAAGTGCGACACAAAGGAAACATCAGTTTTCCTTGGCAATGATAGGGTAACACGGGATGATACAAATTCGTGGGAGGCAAGACTTTGCACTTGATCAATCCTTAGCATTGTCGAATATTGTCCACGTCGATGTGTTCGGTCAGCAATTGTGGGTGACCTACGGGAAAGTGACAATACTTGCACACGTATGGGTACAGCGAACACACGTCCAAGTATTTGATTTCTTCTCCTTTCTCCTCGTCGGCTTGGTACAGCAAACAGGTGGCATTCGTCCATCCTCCGTACAAACTGACCCTTGGGTTCAGAGGGTCCGCCAGCTTGTAACTTTCCACGATACGCTTAAACTCGGGATCGGTTTTCAATCGCTGGTCATATTCGTGTTCCCACATTTCTATCACTTGGTATCCTTGCTCTTCTAACTTCAAGCGACGTTGACAAGTGGCCTGGTACAAGTCTTCCATGGTTCGTTGTAAAAACTGATTTTTAGTGCTCCGTTGAGGATAACAGATAGGACATCCGTGAAATAAGCAACCGTGAAACTCGTACACGATCTGAGGGTTTTCTAAGTCCCAACCATCTACCGAATACCTTCCGATGGTCTTTTCACCTCTTCCGTTTCGGGCATGTTGAATCCATTTGTCTTCCTTGTCACACAAGTAATGTAACCAGCATAGTGCTTTAACCGAGTATTGTCGTTTGACAAAATGGGTCGTTTGAGGGGTGATAACAGCTAGGGTGTTTTCGGACATGAATCGTTGACGGTAGACTAAGGAACACGTTTTAGCAGGGGAGCAGGCTTCTTTCAAGGGATCGATTCCTCAGTGTTCCATGAATAATTCTCGAAATTTACCACAACAACGCCGTAAAATGTCCACGTCGGAACGACAATATTTTAACATTTCTTCCTGAAAGTCGAAATGGTCCGAAGCGTGACTCTGGTATCATGCGTAGAAAGCTTCTCGTTGTTCGGTACGCATGTTGTCGGTGTCGTAGTAGTGAACTTCAGGCAAATGAGGTATAATAGCATGTTGATTGGCTTCGGTATTGAAAAAGTGAGGAAAATAGCCTTTGGCCATTTCTGTCATGCCAAATGTTTTAGGCATGCGACTCAAAGGCATGGCCAAGTAACTCATTGAATCTTTAAACTGTACTTGTCCCACTTGCATGGAAATGATTTTGGCTCCGTTCAAAGTCACTTTAGGACGTTCGGTACTTTGTTCTGTATAGTATCTCAACAAAAACTGTCCATCGTATCCCGAGAAACTGTGAGCCATGACTGTGGCATAACGATGACAATCTCCGTAACGTTCGATATCTTCTTGGCTCCACGTTTCGTCGATAGGGTCTAAGACCCATTGGGCAAAATCGGTCAATGTGTTCGACCCTCGAAAGATTTTTTCACGTCCACCAGGAATCTTGCTACAGTGAGGGCAATGAGTCAAGGTAGGCTCTTGGATGCATTTTTCGCACGCTCGATGAGCCACGCAGAAATTATGAATGTAAATGCCAGTCTCTTGCATGCATTCGAAATCGAAAAAGATGAAATTGCCTTTCTTCTTCTGGTCCTCTTCTTTTTCTTCATATTTAGAATGGTATTTTTGAATGTAGCATTGGTGTTCCAAGTCCACCATTTGGTGACAAATGTGACATTTTTTCTTTCCTGAACAGACGTGTGCCTTGGCACTGTTGGTACGTATGCCTTGTCCACAAGTAGGGCAATCTCAGGAGTTGACATGCACTTTTCCGCTGTGAACCTTGCGTCTTCAAATGTTGTTGGTAATAGGCAGGACTGACAAACGTACGCTGACAAGCAGAGCAATGCACTCGTTCTTGTCCTTGGTCCAAACAGGGTTTAGAGGCCAAACATCCCTCACATTTCGATCCGCAATGCTTATGTTGCTCTCGATTGTTATAGCCGTAGTCACATTTCTCACAGTAATAACAGTATGACAGGAATGCAGTGATACTGGTAATGGCATCAAAATGTTCATCGTGATAATAGATGTGAATATATTTTCCGACTTTGAAATCTTTGCCTCGAAACAACAGAGGTCCGCGCACTTCTTGTGGGTGCACTTTCAAGGTGTAACGTGGAGCCAAAACGTCTTGAAACTTTTGCATTTCAGGAATGCCTCAGGATGTGTCTTTAGGTAGTCCCGCTTGCTGTAACAGGAGTTCTACTTCTCTTGGTTGTTTGGTTCGGTCCGATTGTTGAATAGTTTTCCAGGCTCTTTTCCGTTCTGGCGTGTTATTCTTGTCGGCATACATTCGTCCCACCACGATGGCAGGGGCTAAACACATTTTGTCTTGAGGGTTTTTAATTTGGACGATGCTCTTTTTGATGCTGCGAAGGTTGTCTACCAAGAGCATTTTTTTTGCCAGGTCCCGTCCCTTGGGGAAGAGAAACGTGGGTCATGAACAGTGTCGCTTTTCCGTCGGTGATATGAAACTTGTCGTTGGATTGTTGCACGTGTTGAATCTTGTCGATGATTTTGGAAGGTGTCAATTCTGATGGACTGCTAAACTCGATCCAAACGGGATACTTCAAATTGTCGTGATGAATGGAAAGTCTCAAGCGATCGTCTTCTTTGGCTTGACATTGTTTTTTCAAATTTGCTAACAAAGAATCCCACACATCAGTGATGAACTCTTCTGCTTTCTCCAGTGGTACGTCGGACTTGAAATCTTTAAACTTCACGGTGTATGTGTGGGCTGTAGTTCTAAATTTTCTAGAGGATCGTTTGTCCGTCTCTCCAATGTGATAGTAATATTTAGGGTTTACTGTTGGTACTTTATTTTGTTTTGCTGTAGACTCCCTGGGTTTAGATTCTGGTTCACTCATCTCATCTTCAAAATCACTGGCATGAATTTGAGCCAAGACGTCGGCTACTGTGCGAGGCGATAAATCACGTTTCTGCCTCTTGCTTTCTTTTTCTCTCTCACTGAAATCGTGCGATCGTTTCATCTTGATTGCAAAAAGTGAAATGACCACATTTGAAATGCTGTGGACACTATATATTCATGTCAAATCAGTGCATATATAAAGGGCTAGTGTCTTCCCTCTCACTATTCATTTTGCTCTCAAGCTGACCAGTACGATGGAAGAACCCACACAAATCTAACTTCTCATTAGAGCTTTACGAGGTGTCATACGAAAGTTTTCGCCAGACAATCCAACGGACTATTCTTCCTCTTTTCGAGATAAAAGTCAGGATACTTGCTATATCTGTAAGCATAAAGGACATTGGGCTACAGAATGTCCAGGCCGTCAAAAAACCAGTGTCAAAAAAGACAAGAGTCGAGATACCTGTTATCATTGTAAAGAGAGAGGACATTGGTCTACAGGGTGCCTTAAGAAACAACAACAGGAGCAGGAGAAGGAGGAAGAAGATTAAAAGGAAGAACCCCGAGACAGGAAGAGAAGAAGGAAACTGTGAAAGTGAAGAAATTAAAAAAAAAAAAACACAGGCACAGAAGAAGTCTATTAACTTTTTTTTAAACAAGTGTTGCGTTCTGTTGTGAATTGAATTGTTAAGAACTGTACCAGAATAGATCAGATTGAAAAAACGTAAGTGTCTCCTGGTTTTAATTTTTTAGAATAAGAGTCAACATTCACGCACGCACACACACACACACACACACACACACACACACATACATAAATGCATACATACATACTAAAGGTTGATACAAGGATTTTATGTTTTCATTGATTTTTTTTTTGGCAAAATGAATATTATTTCTTTTCGAAAAAAATGAGTGGTCCTGAAAAGGACCGTTGGGTCTTTTGTTTCCTAAGAACACACTCAAGAACGAGAAGCAATTCGCTTTCATTGCTTTATGCCTTTGCCACGGCCAATGCCAACTTGTCGACTTGCTCTTGTCAATGATTGAGTAGAAATTACTAATGGTGGAATCTCTGGTGTAGTCACAGGGTTAAGCTGCTTGGCTCGGGAAGGTCTTTTTCTCTTCGGTCGTAATAAAGAAGTCAGATAGATTTCTTTCAGATTTCTTAACTCCGCTAAAATATCCAAGAGTATCGTGACCGTTTGACTTTCACTGTTTTCTTTCTCTCCTGGACTTGCTTTCTTTTCAACTGCATCTTCTTCTTGTCCTTTCCTTCTCGTCTCTTCTTCTTCTCGCTGTTGCTGTTCAAGCAGAAATGCTTCTTCTGCTTCTTTCTGCTGCTGTAAAAATTTCTCTAATTCTTCTTTTTGTCTTTCTTTAAAATCGTCGATGCGTGGTAAAGAAGGAGAAATTGGTGAAGGTACTGGTGCCGGTACAAATTCTTGCGAAGAGAGAAAATCAACTAAATCCCAGTTGAAATCAACCTCTTCGGTCAGTGACACTGTGTTCACTTTAGTAGCTGATGCTATATCATCGCTTTTCGTCTCCGCAGCTGGTGCACCCCAAGTCATTGTCTTCTTAAGTTCCGTCATGTTTGATTCAACAATGCCGCATCTATTCACTGTGCACAAACGCTAGTGAACGTATATAGGTATTGTGACGTCACATGGAACTCTCTTCGGATTGGAAGACAGGCTCTGCGAAGTGACCGAATTTTGTAACGCGTATTGGGAATGGTCAACCATTTCAATCCGTTTCGATCCAGTCTTTCCCTATAAATACACACAGTTCACTTCATTTCCTTCACCTGTTCTCATCACACACAAAGAAGATGTTGATCACTGCTAAATCCTCTAGTTCGTTATCGTCATTGTTTTTCGATCCGGAATTACCCGTGTATGCGAAAATAAAATGGACTGTCATCCGGATTAAGGGTGCCACTGTTTGGAAAAGAAGATGTTATGTGGAAAGATAAGGCTGTTTGAAGCGGACTCTCATCTTCGGACAAGAAGTGAGATGCAGTTTAAGACAAGCTTTGAGAAAGAAAAGAGCAATGCGATGTCCTGTATGTTAACGGCATGATGTTAACATCATAAACAACGGCCCTTTTCAGGGCCACTTTCCATGTCTCGAAAAGATTATACTTTTCCATAACAAATTGCCTGTATAAGTTATAAAACATACATTTCACTACATTCACTAACACGACGAACGCTTGATGTCACAGTACTTGACGAATGCTTGACGTCACAGTACTTACACATTGCTACACTGTTGACAAGTGTCCAGTACCGTGACGTCATGCTACCTGGGACCATTTCTCTTAATGCTATACAGTCCCAGGGTGTGCTAATACAAAATTCGCATTGTCGCTATAAAGGCACGGCTGTGCCATTTGTCGCCAAAAATCTTGACGCTATTCTATCCCAGGCTGGTTGTTCATGACGCCAAAAACCTTGACGCTATTCTATCCCAGGCTGGTTGTTCATGACGCCAAAAACCTTGACGCTATTCTATCCCAGGCTGATTTTTAATGATAACTCCCATTGACGCTATTCTATCCCCATTCACTACTGATGTGAGATCAGTGATTTAAGTGCACACACCCCTCTCCTTCAGTTAGATTGTATATTTCTAGCGAGGACATTGGACTCTCTACACAAAGGCCTACTATACACTGCCATTGGCAATCTCTCTCTCTCTCTCTCTCTCTCTCTCTCTCTCTCTCTCTCTCTCTCTCTCTCTCTCTCTCTCTCTCTCTCTCTCGTTTGATCAAGCATCACAAAAAGTTCCCTAATTAGGAAATATTTAAGAGCACGATAGTAAAATAAAATGTATTCAAAAACATTTTTGATGGTATTCTACTGCAATACAATAGGCTGATATTGACAATGCAAATATGTAGATAAACACACGGGATGAAATTGTCTTGGAAAAAGCCTGTCATTATCACTTGAGGTTTACAAACTGCGAACCATAGTGAGCTAAAAATAGTACTAATGTAATACCTTTCGCGTTCCATACAAACATAATTTACTTGATACAAATATCGAATCCGGTGAAAATAATCATTCCAAAAAAATGTGATAAAACAAAAGTAAAATAAAAAGGAATTTTAAAACCAACACACAAGCAATTTAATTGCATATACGTAACACACTAAAGATGAGGTTAAAACCGTGTTTTGGTTGACCAATGTATGGACGGTGTGAGACCGGATCTAATGTATTGTCATTACAGTGATATATCCGTCTTTATTCGGTTATATTTTACAAAACTGCTCAGGATATATGAACTCAATTGTTGTACATATTTCTATTTTCTTAGTATATTTATTCAAGGCGCATATGAAAGCGAGAGTTCGTTTTGCTACAAGCAAATAAAATAAACCTATCCATATAGAAGCCTATTACATAATAATTCAATATAATAACCAGGTACTCTCACGACAAGTCTCTCCAGAACTGAGAGAAGATAAATTAAGGTAAAGGAAAAACCTGAACAAGTCAGAAATGTATTGGTGCGTAATGTAAAGCGGCATGGACTATTTGAGCATGGATATTCTATTTTATCGTTGTTACCCCTGCCTTGTGGTTTTGCCTTATCACGAAAATGCTCTGGGACAGTCGATTACTTTTTCAATTTTATTTTATGTAACGGAATGTGTATTTCGCTGATAAATACTGGCGCAACACATACATGCCCTAACCATAAGAAATTAAATTCGTGTGTACACTTTCGTGTTTCACGATTGATTTAAGTCCTCGGCAGGGACCAGAGGCTCTCCTACCATGGCAGAGCTCTCGATTTAGCCTCCTTGGAGGGGCACACGGCCCGGTCTAGATATCGCCTGCGTAGGTGGCGATACCGTCCTTCCAAGGAGGCGCTTAGCCAATAGGCTTTGGCTTTTAGGCTGTTGTGCTGAGCCCTTTCGTGCCGACCTTAAGACCATTGACTTACCTCCTGCAATAGTGGACCGCAATACCACAGAACACCACCCAAGCCAGTCCCAGGAAGAAAGGGCGCTCCGAAGTCCGCCCCCAGCCAACTCAAGAAGTGAGACAGGTTTTACCCCGGGTCCACATCCAAACTAGAAGACAACGAAATTCATAATCTTTTCTGTGACGCTACAGAAAGCCACTCTGTATGAATTTCCAGTGGCCCGAGGCGCTCTCCTTCTGTGCTGGTAACTCCCTCTTGTAGTTTCCTTGGTCGCTTCCGGCATGGTCCCAGTCACCAAAACACACCAGCAGCAAGCAAATTATTAAATTTAATGATCAGGTGTATCCCGTTGCCTATTGGAGGTGGGTTTCCCTATTTGATGCCAAACGTGTTAGCCACATACGTTTCAAATATACCTGAGTTGTGAATTTTCCTAACATATTTAGAGTTTGGTTATTTTAGTATACTATGCGTACTCTTTTGTTTCGAAAAGTATGTCATATTTGGTGGAAATCAGGAATTTTAAAACCAACACACAAGCAATTTAATTACATATACGTAACACACTAAAGATGAGGTTAAAACCGTGTTTTGGTTGACCAATGTATGGACGGTGTTAGACCGGATCTAATCTATTGTCATTACAGTGATATATCCGTCTTTATTCGGCTATATCTTACAAAACTGCTCAGGATATATGAACTCAATTGTTGTACATATTTCTATTTTCTTAGTATATTTATTCAAGGCGCATATGAAAGCGAGAGTTCGTTTTGCTACAAGCAAATAAAATGAACCTATCAATATAAAAGCCATTACATAATAATTCAATATTATAACCAGGTACTCTCACGACAAGTCTCTCAAGAACTGAGAGAAGATAAATTAAGGTAAAGGAAAAACCTGAACAAGTCAGAAATGTATTGGTGCGTAATGTAAAGCGGCATGGACTATTTGAGCATGGATATTCTATTGTATCGTGGTTACCCCTGTCTTGTGGTTTTGCCTTATCACGAAAATGCTCCGGGACAGTCGATTACTTTTTCAGTTTTATTTTAGGTAACGGTATGTGTATTTCGCTGATAAATATTGGCGAAACACGTACATGCCAGTACATCAATTTGTATATATAGTAAACAGCATCACGTTGTCTAATTGATGTGATGACGACCGAAAGTTTTGTCCTATAAATAGGTTGGAAGTTCATTCGGGCATGTACGACATCGGAAGAGCTCGGTTCTCTAAATAGAATGTGATTTGTGTCAAGATACAATTAGACGTTAAGTTAAAGTACACAAGTTTAGTAGATTGTATCTAAACGAACTATGTGCGCTGTACAATGTTCCAATCGCTGTAAGGATGATACGATGTATAAACCAGGACGGTTACATGTGTATTTTGTGAAATATTGAGTTGCCATAAACTTCAACGGAAGAATTCGTACGCCCAGGTAAGTCAATTCTTATTTCGCCCTACCGTTGGCTTGTAGTTGAATGTTATTTGGTAAATGAGATGATAGATACATGTCAGTTTTGTAGATAATTATTTGTATATGCAAGGGGATCCAATCCCTATATTTTCTTCTTCAGCTGCTTTTGGTCTTAGCACAGGAGTCTGCAGTTTTATCAACAAGGCATGACGAAATCTCTGACTACATGAAATCACCTTAACGGTATTATAAAATAATACAAGGAATGCAACTCGACCACAACCCTCCGCTCGATTCGAATTTTCTCACGCATCTTTTATCCCCTTCAGAATCGCACGAAGACTGAAAAACTACACCTTCCCATTAAAAAGACAATAACGTACCTTCTCATCAATCTCGGACGACCATCGCATGAATTAACCGGCGAATTAACCATTACGGTCACAAACGCTGGAAGCGTTAACCATTTGAGTAAGTAGTCCATTTGTACTAGATTCTACATAGCAGTAAATATTTGTTAGGGTGTAATAATCGTTCCGAACACGGCGCAGAATCTTCCTCGTTCATCATCCGTCTGGGCTCTATTATTTGAATATGATGACGTCATCAACTGTTATTTGTACTATCAGAACTTTAACTATACATTTCTGTTCTGGAAATTGATACAAAAATTATAAAATGTTGCAATCCGAAATAAAAACAAGTTAAACATTTTATCTTGTAAAATTAGTTGAATGAGGTTGTTTAGCCCGTGGTAGAAATGGGCTACATCCTCAAATGGTTAACGCGTCCTGTGTTTGTGACCGTAATGGTGAAAATAAAGGTTAATTCGCGGGGTTGGATTCATGCGATGGTCGTCCGAGAGTGATGAGAAGGTACGTTACTGTCTTTTTAATGGATATGTGTAGTTTTTCAGTCTTCGTGCGATTCTGAAGGGATAAAAGACGAGTAAGAAAATTCGAATCGAACGGAGAGTTGTGGTCGAGTTGCATTCCTTGTATTATTTTATAATACTGTTAAGGTGATTTCTTGTAGTCAGAAATTTCGTCGTGCTTTATTGATAAAACTGTAGACTCCTATGGTCTTAGAAACCGAGCATACTGTGACGAAGAAATAATGTAGACATCTCTTTTCCGGCCTGCGTCGTTTTCGTCGTCAACGTCAATATTTTTAGGTTAAATGTTCGTGTCAAATTTGTTGATATTCATGTACGGAGCGAAATAATGTGTTTTCATGAAGCATTTGCTATCTGTTTAATCTTCTTGACCATATATTACACCGTCATGATTGAACATTTAGTTTGACATCTTAGCAGGCATCAAGCTATCGTGCTAACTTTTTTTTCCAAAGCCGAGTGGAACGTTAGGGTGCCGTTTATTGTTCTTCTTCTTCCTTGGGCTTCCGCACATAAGACCAAGGGGGATGGGGCAGTTCCAACCCACCCCCATTTCACCACCAAACATGTTTTTGCCTACATTCTAAAAACTTAACAGCTGATATATACCCCTTCCCCCAATGATACGGCAACTTCGTCCACATCTTCCAATCAACCATGGACAAGAGTAACCAGTGGATGTTTAGCTGTTTTCTACCTCAGCCTTAACTAATACTTGACCTGTATGGATACATTACTCTCCTTTTTTCTCTGAAATGAAGTAATAACTCAGCTTACACACTTTGCAGGAGTAAGTCCGGTGTCATGTTTGTTTTAGGGTTGAACGCAATTTATTAACGCAAGATTCTTTACGTGAAAGTCAGTATAATTGGTGGAGAAAGAATCCGGAAAAACGAGAAAAAAAAAAAACATGAACCAACGGGAGGCTGTTGGGAGCTTTTTCACATACCCACAGTAACCAAGCCCGAAACTCTAACCCACACGGATGCGGATAGATGTGCGATCAGTGATTTGAGTGACTCCCCCCCCCAGTCAGGTTGTATATTTCTAGCGAGTTCATTGGACTCTCTACATACAGACCTATACACTGCCATTGGCAATCTCTCTCTCTCTCTCTCTCTCTCTCTCTCTCTCTCTCTCTCTCTCTCTCTCTCTCTCTCTCTCTCTCTCTCTCTCTCTCTCTCTCTCTCTCTCTCTCTCGTTGTTCTAAGTGACTTGATCAATCATCACAAAAATTTACCTAATTAGGAAATATACACTTGTTCTAAGTGACTTGATCAAGCATCACAAAAAGTTACCTTATTAGGAAATATTTAAGAGCACGATAGTAAAATAAAATGTATTCAAAAACATTTTTGATGGTATTCTACTGCAACACAATAAGCTGATATTGACAATGCAGTCAATTGATATTATTTTGCCACATTTCTTGAATTAAACAGGAAGTAATAATCGTACTAAAAGAGGTTATACGTTATGTAATATAGTCAAAATTCGATTGTACACTAAACTATTTTGTCTTATTCATTGCGTACTCGTACAATTTCTCCTAAATATATTTACTTCATAAAAATGTATATGATTACTTGTATAAATATGTATCCCATAAACTATTAAGAAAAATTGTTGCTGATATATCGCATTAGGTGTAATGGTGAAATCACGAACAGGAACGAAAAGTAATAAAGTAATTTAAAGTACCCGAATATGGTGAACTTGCTAAGCTGTTCTAAATCTGCATACCAATAAAAAGAAAAACAGAAAATGTATATTGTGACGTTTAAAATATTGAAAATACAGATTTTTCTTTTAATATTATATTATAATGACACTTTCATGCTAGGAGATTAGGAATTTATGAAAATTAATAGCTTGATGTAAGAAATTATGGCAGTAAAATTGTTTTGTTTCATAAAAGAAGCATTTTTCCTTTATTGTCTAATGTTAAAAATGTCCGCATTTGAGTCTGAATATTTTCCCAGTACTTAAATGTTTCTTGTCTTATTTAGAAAATGTATTTATGTCAATGGCGTGTTGTTCTTTCCAACTGTATTGAGGATAATAGGGCTAAATGACAAAAGGTGTGGGGATCCTGGACTGGCTAAGTGGTCTAAAGCGATCACCATTCCGGATCACTGCCATATCATCTCTGTCTGCATGGGTTCGAGTCTCAGACTCAGCTAACGTGGGTACGCGAGAAAGTTTGCCATTAGCTTCTCGTGGTTCGGTAGTTCTTCCCGGGGTTTTCCAAGGTTCTTCCTCCACCAGTTATACTGGCCACCATGTATAGCCTGTCTTGTGCTGAAAAATGGCGTTAAACCCTACTGTATTAAACTATATAACGATTAAAAACACAACAACAGAAAATGTATATTGTGATGTATGAAATATTGAAAATATCTATTCTTCTTCTAATATTATATTATAATGATACATATATGCTTGGAGATTAGGAATTTATGAAAATTAATAGCTTTATATAAGAAATTATAACAGTAAACTTGTTTTGTTCTATAAAGGAAGCATTTTTCATGTATTGCCTAATGTTAACAAATTCCGGATTTTATTTTAGGTTTGCATGGGTTCGAGTCTCAAACTCAGCTAACGTCGGTACGTGAGAAAGTTTGCCATTAGCTTCGCGTGGTTCGATGGTTCTTCGCGGGGTTTTCCAGGGTTTTTCCTCTACCAGTTATACTGGCCACCATGTGTAGCCTATCTTGTGCTGAAAAATGGCGTTAAAACCTACAACAACTTAAGTGTGAAGGTATATTATTAAATTCTGGGTGATTAGGCCTGGTCATGTTGGAGAAATAAGTATGATGGATGAACACACAGGCAAACATCTATACAGGCAGGATGACAGCTTGTCTGACGGAAAGAGGTTTAAACAATTCCGTTAAATCTTTACCAATAGTCTAGGAAATAATCACGATCCGCAAATAAAGGACAGTCCTTCCTTTCAGAAAAGAATTAGACTTTTAAGACTATCCAGTTCTAAAATTCAAAGGGTACGAAGACCTCAGTATTTGAGGCACCGTATAAACGAAGAAAAAACAAAATTGTTCCTTTTCATATATCAGTGGCCGTCAAAGCAGGTAAAATCTGACGGCTTTAATGTGTGTGTGTGTGTGTGTGTGTGTGTGTGTGTGTGAAGAAAACAAACGTTTTTGAATCTCGAGACGTTATTATAAAAACTTTGTAATAAAGGTGTCAGTGGGGTGGGGTCAGTGTCTTCACTAGTAATGTCAACTAATTTTGTTCAGCATAACTATTTCCAAAGGTAAAATTCGCTCGAATTTTCTGTTAGCATATACGATCACCATGGTTTCGTGACTAAGACTAAGAAGATTGTCTTCTAGTAACTTTGCTTAAAATGAGCTTCTAGTATACTACTGTACATTAGTTATGGTATGGGCACCCGGATAATAAAAATATGAAATAGAAAGATTGTAAGTCTGAATTTGTTAGGATTGTCATTTCTTACTCATGATGTAAAAATTAGTTGGAAAATTATGCCTGCAGCAATTTATGCCCCCCACCCACCCCCAAACAATCAAACCCCCAAACAAAACAAAACATGGACACCGGAGCCACCAACTTGCGACCTTGCATATATCTCCCCGGTGAGTAAATTATTTTCAGGCAAAGAAAGTTGAAATAAACTTTCGATTCTCGCTGCTTTGAGAGACGGTTGTTTCGTTGAAAATGCGTTTGTTGTCAGATTGATATGTGACTGTGTTTGGAAGAGAAAATCTTATCGCCTCGATCGATCGATCGATCGATCGATCGATCGATCGATCGAGAGAGAGAGAGAGAGAGAGAGAGAGAGAGAGAGAGAGAGAGAGAGAGAGAGAGAGAGAGAGAGAGAGAGAGAGAGAGAGAGAGAGATTTTCATCTAAGGTTTGTTACGATTGATGTTTTTTCTAACTCTTGGCCCTATCTGTTAGTTCAATATGAACGTTTTATATGAAATCCATGGCATCCGAAGTGGATATAAAATGATTCAAGACGTGAAAGCATTTTCGAAATCTTGGAATTTTTTCAGAAACGGAGAATATTCGTATGACAGTGCCTCACGCTTCATATCGGTGAGTGTAAACTTATAACTTGACAATGACAAATCAAAAACATAAATTAGAAAATATAGAGACTGCTGTGGATAACATGGACGGTCAGTCTTATCTGGACAACTTTATGTTGTTGTTGTTTTGTTTTTTTTTTTGTTGAAAAGAACACTTGATGGAAACTGGACAAACCATGCGAGGAGACAATGTATATTAAAAAAAGAACTTAAAGTTGAAGCTGTTGGGAATATAATTATTAATATCGCACGCCGTTTATAAGATCGGAATGTGACAAATACCCGATCTAGAACCCCATAACCTATTATTGTCAGGCTGCCATGTACGCTGACCTGGAACGTGTATTGAGTTGAAAGAAATGCATCTCATTTGACATAAGTATATTTCATTCATTCATTCATTCATTCATTCATTCATTCATTCATTCATTCATTCATTCATTCATTCCATGCATCGTGCACTTTTTTTTTTAGATCTTTGCTGAACACGACACACTGAAAGTGGAAAGGCATTTCCTTGCCTGTATTAGTTTAAGGTTAATCAGGCTAAGTTTACAAACTGGCTTGCCCCGGGTCAGCTCTGAATGGAATTCTAGGCGTTCATTTGTTAAAATGTACACAAAAATATTAACAAGTTACATGATTTCGACCAGAGAAAGCCAGGAAAGTGGATGGAGTGGATTGGGGAAGTTCATTCCAAGTTAACCAGAGTCTCCCCAAAATCAGTGCTTCAGAGAAATCTAGCGAACTTGACGGCTTGGAAATTTAGATTGTCAAACGTGCACAGATAAATATGTATTATTACCGATTCAGTTTAGTAAAGTGATTGATATATTTCCCAAGAAATGGGGGACATATGTCCATTAACTAATAAAATCTCAGTTCATTGTCCCAACAAATACTCGAGTATTTCGTGAATAGATTAGTGTATGTATTTGAATACCAAATAAGGTATCCGATCTGTGGTCACATACATATTTGCGCATAACACATTCAACGCCAGATAATGTTTATTCTACTATCAGTGGTTCAGAAATATTTATGAAAGATTCTCCTAATGTGTATATGCCCTTTGCGAGTGTTATCTGATCTTGGATTGTCTAGATAAATCGATCGTATTAAAGGGCAACACACGCGAACTACAATCAATTGGGTTTTGTTTTTGTATGGATTGGGCAGAGTATTGGAGAGATAAATCTATTTGTTAAGATATTTCATCCCAGTTAAAGATTTATGAAGCAAACTTGACTTGTCATACTGCACATTAAGGTTGTGGGTTCCATCCGACGACGTTACAGACATTTTGAATCTTTGTTAATCCTGAACGGCTTATATCTTTAAGACTTTCATTCATTTTAGACATACGTTCTTTGATTATGACGCTACAGTCGAAATTTAGCGATGGACAGGTCAACATTAGTGTATATTTATAATGATTTTCCCCAGCCTAGTGTCGTCCTCTAGACCGACTTCAACATAATTTTCGTATGCTGCTTCATTTATTTTGGGCAGAAATACTTTAGTGTATCAAACAGACATCGCGATTTTATAAGGATATCAAGCCAGCTACAGAATGAATGCATACTACTTACCAAGAATAATTTGGGGACATTGGCTTCGACCTACTCTCGTTTGGGGGGATTGGCTACGACGTACTCTCGTTTGGGGACATAGGCTACGACGGACTCTCGTTTGGGGGTATTGGCTACGACGTACTCTCATTTTGGGGGCACTGGCTACGATGTACTCTCGTTTGGGAAAATTGGCTACGACGTACTCTCGTTTGGGGGTATTGGCTTCGACCAACTATTGTTTGGGGGCATTGGCTACGACGTACTCAAGTTTGGGGGGCATTGGCTACGACGTACTCTCGTTTGGAGGAAATGGCTACGACGTACTCTCGTTTGGGGGTATTGGCTTCGACCTTCTCTCGTTTGGGGGCATTGGCTACGACGTACTCTCGTTTGGGGGCATTGGCTTCGATGTACTCGCTTGTCTCATTAGCGTTTTTATTGATATCGTTGTTAACGCGGAGAGCTTGGTTGCATTGAACCGTAAAACTCAAGCCACTCAATCATTGCAGTTTTTAAGATGGGTTTTATGGATTATTTATTTATTAACAGCCCAATAGCATTTGTTTACACGTTACCACGGTTCTCGCGTAAATGGAGGTTAATCTTTCGAAATTTTTCATGCGATTTTTGACACGATTACCATTCAGCATGAATGATTTTGGTTTATCCTTATTTTGTTTAGCGCAAGTCTTTAAAAAAAATATTCATCCAGCCAAGATAAAGAAATGAAAGAAAGAACGCATTATAAAAATGATTAATTCCATCTTATCATCTTTGTTGACTAGTATTTAAATGACCTTTGACTTTGACGCATAATGACAAATAATTAGGAAAACTAATTACAAGGTCTTGGAAGTTATATCACCCCAAATGAGTCCATGCTAAGCATGAAAAGATAAATAACTCTTAAATGACAGACAGACGCAGACAGATCGATAGATAGAAAAAATACATGATGGATGGGCATGAGGTTAGATGGACAGACAGATCTGATGTGATATTTACAGGCAACATTGAAGTACCATTTCGAGCTGGTAAGAGTGGCTTAATTTGAATACTACTGGTAATCATATCCTTAACGAGACCATTTGGAAATATCTGAGCAACCAAGACTATTTTAAAAAATGACCTTTTTGCATTATAGAAGTAGCAAAACTGATTTTATTTTGACAAATATTTTTTCATTAATTTAGATTGACTTTTATAACACTAAAGGATTTATATGAAACACATTCCTAGCAAGGTATGTTTGGTCCTAGATAAAAACTGTGCCGCTCTGACAAAATATATCCACCACGGTATACATCTTTAAATTCTTGTTATCGCCACTCGTTTTGAACGGAAAGTCATATCGATATGAAGTTTTACCAGAAGACTCCGTGTGATGTCTTTTTAGTCCAAAATGAAAATGATGCCAATCTGTTATCCTGTAATGATATCTAGGTGGCCATCTGTAAAATATAGTTATCGCCACTCCTCGTAAAAAATGATGGTATCAACACGGGGTTTTCATGAAAAGATTTGTGATACTTAGTTGGTTTTTACTGAAAATGTTACCGATTCAAAACTATCACCTTGACGGCCACCTTGAAATTCCTGTTATCGCTCAAGAATGTCAGAGATTGTTTCAATACTTAGCAGTTAAAAAAAAGAAACGATCTTAACTTGGTTTCCTGGAAATTCGTTTTATCTAGTTTAGCACTATTCACTTCAAGGGACGCTTGTTGATTATACATACACATTAGCATCGAAAATATTCTTACACCGTCCAATTATCCGTCCGTTCTTCCGTCCATCCATTTGTTCCTTATCGCATTTGATCTGTGCTTGAGTGGAAATTCATGAGGCTTGCTATTTATCTTGTCCATGTTGTTAATATGTATGAGAGGTAATACTATTTACTCTTTTCCCTCGGGGCCCATAGAAGAGCCTAAAGGTTAGATGTTACTGTCCGTTGTTGGGAAGAATTGTATTTACCCCGTTACAATACTGTATTTTTTTTAAAAATTGCTTTTAAAAAAAAAGCGTTGGAAATTTGATAGTGAAATGTGATCTTCAGAAGTTTTGTTTTGTTTTTCATTTATGGGAGACAAAAACGCTTACAACACAAAGACCGAATAATGACAAGATTGGTCCATTGTGTAAAAACTGTTTTAACTTAAAAATAAAAGTGGAGCATTTTGGTTTGAGTATATGTACAACAATTAGCACGAGGTTGGTTCGTATTTACATGGGGAAGGGGGTGGGGTGTAAATGAGGTAATTTTCACACCAATAAATGTTAGATACAATTTAGAAGTTGCGCAATTTATACATCTCTTCTTGGATTATCATGTTCTGTGTAACAGTAGTTGAGTGGGATAGCAGAAAGGGATGTTTAAAAGTTGCCAAATATACATTTGTAGCGATTTTAACGGAATAAAATATAAGTTTAGTTTAGACGTGAATGAGTAGATTTGCCAGTAGAAATAACATTCATAATTTACTGCAATGAATTCTGAAAAGCGTTTCTTCACTGCGGTCAACAGACATTAATAATGTTATGATCAAGAAGTTTAATCTGCCATTTTGTCACCTCCTTGGTCCAGTGGCAAACATGTCTGTCAGTAACGAAAGCAGTCAAATCCCACAAGATGATTTTTTTTTTTCTTCAGTGTAAACAAAGCACAACATTAAACGTAAACAGGTGAAGTTATCGCATGGAATACCGTAAGAAATCAGATGCTTAACTATGTTATACAAACTGAAAGCCCATACGTTTGAGCATTAAAAAATAAATTTTGCTTGTTCCAGTGAATACTTGATACGTTTCATCTCGTGGGTGAACAACACAAGTATTTCCATCTATTCAGTGAGATATATACGTTATTCACAAGATATATGTAAATATTTTTCATATTACATCATTAAGCCCATTCACTGTCAACGATTGTAACATCAAGAGATAGAATACAGAAACAAATATTCACAAAGACATGCATTGAGCTTGCTTATGCAATAACAAGTACTCACACACACACACACACACACACACACACACACACACACACACAGAGTTTAAGGTAATCTAGATCGATATACCCATGGCGGGTTTTCTTGTAATTAATTGGAATAGGTATTAATTATATTAATTATTGTTATTCTTAGGAAATCAAATATCAGGTTATAAATATGGTGACTGCTTTATTTTTCTAAGTCTTTCGTTATCATTACTGTGCAAAATTATAACAACGATTTTTGCATTTTATAAGTAAATCTCCACTGTCACAGTAATTACCCTCGATTTCACTATATTCCTTATTCGAATTTAGTGTTTTTGAAATATATATTACTTCTTTCGCCCTTTAGTGTTTTTGAAATATATATTACTTCTTTCGCCAATTTGGTTATTACTAACTCTGTCCGATTAAGATTATACAGAACAAAATAAAAAATGTTTCATTTCGGAATAGCGTTTCTAATCTACATGCAATTAATACTTGAAATTATATGTACAAATAAAATCTGCATGATTGTCCTACGAACCTAACAGATACATATACATATATACTATGGACTACAATGGGTAAATGTCGTCCTGGGGCCAGTAGTTTAATTGGCACCCAGAGCGAGGATGATTGTCAAAATGGCTAGAATACGAGCCCCGAATAACCTAAACCGAGAGGGCTATTGGGAGAAAGGCTACTTCCCCATCCCATGTAAACCATTTGTTTTGGTGAGGGCTGGTGAGCTCCCTCAGTGAGGCCCGGTGCGGAGCTCCTGGCTATCAACTTTCCTGAAATTTAATGTCATTTGGTGGCTTCTTTTGGCATCTAAATTCTTTCATTCGCACAAGACAAATAAAAAATATGTCTGCATTTTTTAAAGCTACGTTAAGAATCTAAATCACACACACACACACACACACACACACACACACACACACACACAAGGCAATCAAGAACTATTTCATGTTTGTCATTTTCACATTATGCCCATTAATTTTACCTCAAACACATAAATGTCGAGTATTTACAAAAACCACACATTTTAATAAGATCAATTTGTTTATGGAATGTTTGTTTACAAAAGTATAATCCCCATACCCTTCCCATAAATCTAAATAATAGATGTTGTCTCATGGTTTCGAAGATATACATCTATTTTAACTGATTTGTGCCCAGGCGATAATATTATGCAATTTGCTGAAAATCGGAATTCAAAATAAACACATTTACGAACACACATTTTGGTCACTTTCTAAAAAATTATCAACGCTTTTGCTCCTAAGACTTATTGAGTCGGGGCAACCGCGCCCTGTTCCCTCCCCGTCCCGTTAGTACACTACCGATATAGTCATACAGATATGTAACAAAGTCGTTCTTTCCACTGGAATGAATGAATTTGATGTTTCATTGTTTACATACTCTTAAGTACGAAAATAATTGTTAAGCAACATAGCATACAAATAAATGTACCAGTATTGCCAGACAGAATAAAAAACCTATACCTTTATTTCGATAAAATACAAACTTTTTATTTATTGAGAGATCTAATGTACATTTTCTCTCATAACATCTTCGAGTCTAACTTTCAGACGTTTCGATCTCCGTCCTGCCCGCTGTCGGAGATCAGAGGCTGCAACGACTAGCGTTTTAAACAATTCAGAGCAACTCACAATGTACTAGAAAAGTTTATAAATCAATATTGTTATTCCTCAATCCACTGGTTAAATTACTCCATTGATATACACTCCATGAACATAAACAGCGATTTGCTGCTGACAAGTATCAGGGCCATGGAAGATGACTAACAGTCTATGGCTCGTCAATGCAAATTTAACTGACTCCGAAAATATAAACAGACACAATTAAGTCACATTCTGTCCGATTTATCTGGATGAAAATGTCGGTACTGAATACAAATCTTGTTCTTCTCAGCGTGTATCATATAAAGAATTTGCCTTCTCAATAGCAGAAATGGGATATAGTTATTGCTTGAAACAAACTTTATTGGGCCTGCACGGGACGAATGGAAAGACATCCCACTCGTATTACTTCTCGTTGCATTCTGCTGTTAGCTACACGACATAATAAGCTATTAGCGAATGAAGTAAACTCCCTTAATTATGTGGAGTGTTGTTTACGATAATGAATGTCCTGGCCTTAAAATTATGTTACTAGATAAATTATAAAATGAACGTGCAGAATTTCACTAATTCAGTATTGAAGAAGATCACTCACCCACATTCACACGCACGCACACATACTGTAGCACTGACTGTACATTATTAGCAGTAACAATTTTATATTGCACGCATCAAAGAAGTTGAACCTTTGCTCTAGCGTTTGGCTATATTTCCTTGAAGATTCAAGCATTAATTCACATGTACAACATATTTGATGGATTGTCTGTGTCATTCACTTTATAGTACTTTCTAGAAACATGTTCGTGCTTTCTAGCGACTACGGTGTACGATTTATAGCGATTTAGACCGGTGGGGTAGGTGTGTGAGTACAGTTTAGTCACTGCCAACATCTGGAAGCATACACGTTTCATAGCATTATTTGTTATTTGCTTTATTTCCGTATTTCTACATATATAATACACTTCTTTATATATTTGATGGTACCATTTCAATTAAAAAGTTAACTGCCTAAAATAAAAGTATGCGTGAACAATATAGGAACAGATTTTTTATTTTTATTTTTTTTGCAAAATCGCATTCCGCGGGAAAAAAATGGTAACGAATTTTGTATGTAAAATGTAAAAGAAAATACAATAATTAGAAAATTCCAAGGAAAATTAGAGGAGGTTCAGATACAAAGCAAATACCAGCATTCTATTACCTATGAAATGTATTTTGTCCTCCATCACTGCCCACCAATTTCCGTCGTCCCGCTCGGGTGCTGAATCAGAAGTATAAAAAATGTGTCTGGTATTTGCATATTGAAGGATAACTAATATGACCAAACTCTCTAAACTACTGCATATGGATTTTAAAAGGTCACGCCTCACTGCCATTCATTCGCTAACTCTAGGAACTGAAGAGCCATCCACGTGCAAACCCCCTCTCTCTCTCTCTCTCTCTCTCTCTCTCTCTCTCTCTCTCTCTCTCTCTCTCTCTCTCTCTCTCTCTCTCTCTCTCTCTCTTGGTATGGATATAGGTAATACAAGACTCAAGGAAAACCAATTGACTCACTGACTTAAAATCAGACAGATGGGAGAGGACACCTATGCTGGAAACGAAAGTCTGATGCACGTAGGACGTAATTTTGCTTGCAAGACAACACAATTGTTTTCTTTAATTTTGGCACTGATCAGAATTTAAAAATAGGAGACTATGTACAAAATAATATAAAACATTTATATACCTATAACTGCTATATAACTCCAATTATTATTCTTCCGACAATTCGATTAGAACATCTGTATCAGCTTCTAGCGTCTTTCGATTCCGTGTAGCTACTGTCAGAAAAAGGTAAGCTGCTTTTAAAACAAGGATGTACACATATATAATATGTACACATATATAATAGGTACACATATATAATATATACACATATATAATATGTACACATATATAATAGGTACACATATATAATATATACACATATATAATATGTACACATATATAATAGGTACACATATATAATATATACACATATATAATATGTACACATATATAATAGGTACACATATATAATATGTACACATATATAATATGTACACATATATAATAGGTACACATATATAATATGTACACATATATAATAGGTACACATATATAATAGGTACACATATATAATATATACACATATATAATAGGTACACATATATAATAGGTACACATATATAATATATACACATATATAATAGGTACACATATATAATAGGTACACATATATAATATGTACACATATATAATAGGTACACATATATAATATGTACACATATATAATAGGTACACATATATAATAGGTACACATATATAATATATACACATATATAATAGGTACACATATATAATAGGTACACATATATAATATATACACATATATAATAGGTACACATATATAATAGGTACACATATATAATATATACACATATATAATAGGTACACATATATAATAGGTACACATATATAATATGTACACATATAATATGTATAATATTCTCGTCAAGTATTGGCGAATACTGGCGAAAATTATCCTGTATTAGAAAACGATGATTTAAATGTACAAGTCGGCAGATGTAATCGTTCGGTAAAATTAACGTTAACTAACTCACAAATTTTCTTTCACACGCACTTGATACACTCACAAACACAAGTTGCGTACCCATACAATAATTTCCATTACAGACAAACACCATACTATCTCGTCTGTATTTACTTACCCTTCATGTGATAGCATTATAGGAATTTCCATCGTCTGTTATATTGCAGTCAACATGGCTTACGTGAGTACAAACATGTTCCCTGCTGTAAGTTATCAATTATTTTATATTTGTAAGAAAGTGTATGATACGTCAAGTTTGTATTCCGAACATACAGCCAGGTAAACAAACACTAGGGTCAGTTTTGCTGACATTTTGATCGCCTAGAGACACTGCCACTCTAACTCAACTGTTCATTAATTTATATAAAAGTCCTATAGAAAAGACGATACAGATTCCGGGACCATCACTTGCTGCACACAATGTCAACAGTAAATTCAGGGTAAAGTTTAGTCACATTCTCTCGTGGTAACTTAACTGGCGTTTGAGTCATATACAGTAGTACAAGGTTTGGACAAATTATAAATTTTACTATTTTTATTGCACATCGATCATATATAGGAAATTAGTAGGCACTTTTTTTCTTTTTCCATCATAAGCCTTTATTACAGCGACTCAGGAACAACGGAAAACAGGTAATCTCTCTCTCTCTCTCTCTCTCTCTCTCTCTCTCTCTCTCTCTCTCTCTCTCTCTCTCTCTCTCTCTCTCTCTCTCTCTCACACACACACACACACACACACATACACACACGCGCGCGCGCGCGCGCGCAACGCACGTTCTCGCTATTACTTATACACGTCTAAAGAATGTCTGGATAAGAAACAGTACGGGGCTATATTTGTTATATTTGACAGCATATAGCCTCAGTTTTACCGCAGTATTGTGAGAGGATTGATAAAGGATTTCATGAAATTTTCAACTTCGCGCAGTACATTGTGTACTACAGGGATTAATGAGAGTATCTGATGTACTATTGGGATTAAGGACAATATGTAATGTACCAGTGAGGTTGATGAGGTATTGAATGAGATTGGTGTCAGTATATAACGTACTGTTAAGATTAATGATAGTATTAAACGTATCATTAAAGTTAATGGCAGTATCTAACAACTATTAAGGTTAACGACGGTATTTAGCAATCTATTCAGAATAATGACAGTAGATAGCGTACCGTAGAAATTAATTACAGTATAATACGTACTATTGAGATTAATGAAAGCATCTAACAACTATTAAGGTTAATGACAATATCTAACATAATTTTTAGATTATTGACAGTATATAGCGTAACGTAGAGATTAATGAAAGTATAGAAAGTACTAATGAGATTAATGACAGTATCTAACATGATATTAAGGTTAATGACATTATCTAAGAAATGTTAAAATTACTGACAGTATATAGCGTAACATAGAGATTAATGACAGTATATACCGTGCCATAGAGATTAATGACAGTGTATAACTTACTATTGAAATTATTGTCACTAGATAATGTACTACTGAGATTAATAACAGTTTATAACGTACTATTGAGATGAATTTCATTATATAACGTACTATTGAGATGAATGTCATTATATAACGTACTATTGAGATGAATGTCAGTATATAACGTACTATTGAGATGATGTAAGTATATAACGTACTATTGAGATGAATGTCATTATATAACGTACTATTGAGATGAATGTCATTATATAACGTACTATTGAGATGAATGTCAGTATATAACGTACTATTGAGATGAATTTCATTATATAACGTACTATTGAGATGAATGTCATTATATAACGTACTATTGAGATGAATGTCAGTATATAACGTACTATTGAGATGATATAAGTATATAACGTACTATTGAGATTAATAACAGTTTGTAACTTACTACTGATATTAATGACAATGTATGTGCTACTGGGATTGATGACAGTATATAAGATTCTATTGAGATTAATAACAGTAGATAACGTACTGTTGAGATTAATGACAGTGTGTAAGGTACTATTGAGATTAATGACAGTATATAACGTACCACTGTGTTTAGTTTTACTCAGACCATTTTGGATTTGTGTCCTGGAAACTTTACCCAAAAGGAAACGTGTATTATCTTATTTATGTCGAGTGTCCAAGTACTAGTCACTTATACTTGACCACTTAGACGTTTGCATGAGGCGGTTTTTAACTTGGAGGACAACTGTTATGACTAATAATAGCCAATAATTGTTCCATGGGGTAATTTGTGAACATTTTATGTATTTGAACTTTTTTCTTTGCAGAACTGTTCTTGCTTGGAACGCGTGGATACAAAGTTTTGTTGATGAGAAATTTAAATTCAACCGAAAGTAACGTCATGAACTGTGACATGGATGAAGTTCCTCGGAGTATACATAGCATAAATAGTCATGCCACTGCACAGCTGTTGGTTACAGTTTCGTTAGTTGCTGTTTTTGTGGGAACAAGGACTATTCTTAACCGAATTCGACAGGAGTTAGCTCAACTTACGGTTGTCATAATCGGTGCTGGGCCAATCGGAATGACTGCGGCCTTAATTGCAGTGCAATGTGATCGTGTTAGCAGGATTATTCTTATTGAAGAGCAAAGTAAATATTCGTTAGAAAATAGGTCATACCAAATAGCATTTCAACCTCAGATTGTGCATTTTCTCAAAAGTATTGGGGTGGATTTTGATCATTTGGAAGGCTGTTGGCATCATGGATGTTTTTACACCAGAATTGGGATATATTTGGAATATATAATAAATGTTCTTCATCTATACAACAATGATGTGGAGATAAGATTCAGTACAAAGGTAGGTGAATGAAAATCATCTTCATCATGATCATCATTATTATCATAATCATGCTTTAATTAGATAAGAAACATAAGATGCTGACAAATACATGCTTTATGGGATGAGAGTTATTTTCTCTTTATTATTTAATTAATATACACTTATATATATATATATATATATATATATATATATATATATATATATATATATATATATATATATATATATATATGAGATTTTGTTTAATTAACGTCTTACGCATTCACCTTTGTATAATTCTTTTCAGTAGCCGTTTGTGAAAATATTTACATTTTCAACATTAATTGTTAGAATCCATATTTTTAAAAAAATGTATAGACATTACTACTGGCATGCGGGGAACAAGAAAATTTACTGCAAGTAAAACTTTCATCAACTTTTGTAAACGTTTACCAGACTGGGACAAGATGCTAATTTTTTTTAAAAAAAAAAATTGCAAGTTGACGAAATTAAGATTATAGACAGTGTTAAATGTTGACGTGTGAACTTCGCAGAACAAATCTAATACAGTCTGTTATATATCCTAGATATCGCATTTCGAAGACAGGGATTACATATGAATCAAAATGATAACACAAAGTTGAGAACTAGTGCAAACTACTAGCATAGCGCTTTCGGTACCCGTTGGTTTCTTTGTTAAAAGCAAGCAAAAATATACAAAACACAAAACGCAAGAAGAACCATTTTGGTACTTTAGAAAAGTACCAAAAACGACGCTAGAGAAATGACATGCAACAAAATTGCAGCTTAGGTTTATATGCATGAAATCTGAAAAGAATGTAATTTACCTTCTATGTTGGATAGCATCTTTTATTGTTCCATGGTTTGTTTGAAGGGTAACTTGGCGCTATTTGGTGTAAAACAGAAAATTCTTTTTTTTGCAGCACATTCGTAAAAGGTTCATAATTGCTTAAGCAGGAAAAGAAGAAAAAATGTAATCTCAGAATGGTTAAGTAACTGTTACCTGCGTTGCTTTATATACATATTCCATGAAAAAACAGTGATGAAATAAAGCTGAATGGAATAACTTAGCATATGTTTGTTCGCTCCATTCTTTCATTAATGTAAATATTTATTTATCAGTATTACCGAAGAAACACTTAAGACGCGCATCCTTTGCTTTTTTTTTTTTTTTTTTGTTGATAACTTGTAAAGCGAAATACGTGTATGTTGGTAAAATCAGTAACCAAGTATCTAAAACACTTGGACACAAATAACTGTATTGATCAATCTTTTAAATCTCATGTTCCACACATATTAATGGTGGCTTTCATAAGTTACAAGGTGTTCATATATAGCCCAAACGATTTCGGAAGTGGAACATCGGTTACAAGAAACATACTGGATTCACATCTCTATCCATTACGTTTAAATTCTGAGGTTATATATCATCCTTGTTCATAAGTCTTTGTACTTGATCACTTTTATTGTTATAATTGTAATTCTGAAACACTTTCTCAATGATTGGTTTTGTTGGATGAACGCACTTTTGTGTACTATGTTGTGTACTATTTTGTATACTTTGTTTTCTCGCATTTCTGATTCTTAACTGTAACTCATATATCGCAGTTGCTTTCCTTTTTTATTGTCTGGCCTAGTGGTCTAAAGCGCTAGCTTTATCGACCATTGCTATCTCACCTCTGTCCGCGTGGTTTCATGTCACGCGCTCGGCATATGCGGGTAGCTTTCCGTTGTACTGGCCAGGCTGTTATACGTTTGAAAATGGCGTTCAAACCAAAAACAAGAAGAATAGTATAAAGACATTAGTGAGAAAATCGTTTGAAGGTAGTTGTAAATTACAAGTCATCCAAATAAATGTAATTTGATCTTCGACAAAATAAGTTCGTAACGATTCGGATAATTGAATAAAGTGTTGGAAAGTAAATAGTATCCAAGTTAGTTTACTAAATATTTAGCTCAGAAATACGTCCTGTTAGAAATATTGTAGTATTTGGGAGGGCAAAAAAAAAATAATAAAAGCAAAATATCAGGGAGAGTTGTTCCATTCCTCACCATGATGAATCTGGATGGCATTATTTCGTGTCATGAAAACTAAGACTGAGAAAACTTTACAGTATTTCAAGCTTTTGCTGCAACAAGATAAGGACATGGGGTTGTTTTGACTTTTTTTTAATTGGTTCATTAGTTTGGTATCTTGTTGCACACAATTTAAATTCTGCACTAAAAGAATAGACCTACATCATTTTTAATTGTTTTAGGCGGCTAATCAGTTATTAACATGGCTGTTGTATTTGCTTGGGCAAATATTTGTTTTTCGTGACAACAGAAATTATTTTGTTCCCCGTGTGCGATCAGTGACGAATAAATTTCCATGTATTCAGACGTTACGTCCTTTGAATCCATGTTAATACGTGTTACTCTTCTTGACCTTTTTATTGTGTTAAATGTTTGGAAAAATATTCAGGCTCGACATTTTAAATATTGGATGCAGACGACTCACTTCGTACCTTCCCTGTATCATAGAGAAAGGACTTTTCCAAGAACCGCAGAAATGTAGCAAGCAAGCTCGTTGTTTACCCTGAAAACTTCCATTTGATTTGAAACACGAAGAAGATTATGGTGCTAGGGACCATCTGGCGACAGTCAAGTTAGAAATGATAAATTTTAAGGAATTAAATTGCTAATTTTTAGTGTATATATCCTTGATGCTTTTTGTTCTTAAAATGGGTTGGGTAGCCAAAAAAAACGAAAGGTAAGCGAATACTATAGCTAATAAATGAGGGAACGTAGAAATTTTTTAAAAGATATATTTTAAAATTTAAACAAATAGCTAATTTCAGTTAAATATAGGATCTATTTGTGTTATGTAAACTACGTTCTTTGAAGTGTTCTGGAGTGGTACATCATCAATAGACTTTTTATTCGAGTTGACTTCAATAACGTATGCATTTCATTTTTGGGTCGCAGACTTGACAATAGTGTACTTGGGTATATGTGAATATTCGCAAAGCGTGCCATCTGGTCGAGATTCGCGTTAAGGATGGGTCAGATTGTGTATCCACGCGACTGACACGATATCACATCATCTTCCCTATTTCTTCTGCACCAAGGATGCCACTCCACAATAATATGTTTAATGTTACAAAACTTATTTGTAGAATTCTAAACGCATGTATTTTGGCAGATTAATATATCAATGTATATGAAACGTAAAGTCACTTTATCAAGACCTCAGTAGCGAAATAGTTGACCGCGGACAGCATTTTTGGCGGCTTCATCTGCTCTTTCATTACTATGAATACCAATATGACTGAAACCAACAACAGAGGATATTTTGTTCATATTTCATGAGAAAATAGTGTTTAATTTTGGTATAGGATTTGTTATAGGATTTATTCAGATTGTTGGATATACTGTTGTTTTGCAATGCTTTGTGTAGAAAAAGCGAATCCGATAAAATATAACGTGGATTTTGGAGAAGCATTTAAAAGTTTGCATGGGAGGACGAGGACACGGCTGTAATTCCGCCACAAGGATTTTTGGCGCCCTAGGCGAACAATGACTGGCATCCATCCCACCCCCATCCCCGAAAAAGATACTTCCATCTACTCTCGCGCCTCTTAAAGACTGGCACCATAGCCAACCGCCTAGCTCGCCTATAAGGTCGGGTTAGTCCTGTATGATTGTAGTTTTTGTAAACAAAAATTGTAGCAGTATCCTATAACCTTTTCGAGATGACATTGTTGGGGGCATAAAAAAAAACCAGTTTCTCCATCTTTCAGCCGTCTGCATACAGTGGCAGACATGGTGACGATAGTACGTATTTTATTCACAGTTTGCTCTTAAAAGCGCGAGGATTGGTAAATGATTGTTTTGGATTGGCAAAGATAAAATGTAAATTTTTGAGGTTTCTGTGTTTGCTTATCACCAGAATTAATATTTCGTATTAAAAAACGTATTGCAGTGTATTCGGAAGTCTATAGAAAGTGCAAAATAATATTAGGGACTGAACAAGATGCCAAAGTTTCTTCCAAAGTCAATTTCTTTTAAATCTATTTAAGTGAACAACGATACGGAAACATCTTGATATGCAGAGAATTCAGAGTCACATGACATAGGTCACTGTTTAATATGCATCTGTCCATTTCAAACTTCATGTCAAAGGCAACAGTTTAATTTGCATCAAGTCATCCCGAGCTACATGCTGCATTCACATATTTAATTTGCGCCCTTTCATCTCGTGCTACATGACATATGCCCCTATTTAATTTGCATCCTTTCATCTCGAGTCACATGACACGGGCCACATTTTCATTTGCATCCTTTCACACCGAGCTGCATGACACAGGTTACTGTTTAATTTGCATCCTGTTATCCGGCGCTACATGACACTGTCTGTTGTTTAATTTTCATCCTGGTATCCCAAGCTACATGATGCGTTCCCTTGTTTAATTTGCGTCCTTTCATCTCATGGTACATGACACAGGCCCCTGTTTAATTGGCATCCTTTCATTTCGAGTCACATGGCACAAACCACGTTTTAATTTTGCATCCTATCATTCCGAGCCACATGATACAGGCTCCTGTTTAATTTACATACTTTCGACTCTTGCCATTTCGGCAGCCATAATGAGATGATATCGGTGAACCGGAACAGTCAAGTTCGTCTCCCCACCCGTGAATTTCACCTCTGCATCACGTATCGACAAATGACAAGGGCGTGGACTGCAGTCCCTCTAAGAGGGTACTTGGCCTTGGTGCTAGGTCTTTTACCTGACACCTAGAGGTCAGAGACCCCAAAAAAAGACCTTATGAAGCGTATTGTAACAGAGCGTACCGGCTTTCCGCCTCAACTCCCGCCTACCAAAGTCCCTAATTTCTAAGTCCACCTATCTTTATCTCAGTTATGTGGATTATTGTTTCAAATTTGACCAGTTTTTCCTACGGGTGTCCCTATACCAATGATGTGTTAGCCACCTATTCAATTATCCAAATGTACCTGAGTTGTGAATTTTGAATATAGTTTGATGAGGTTGAATTTTGCGTACTTAGCATACTTATATGGTTCTAAAAAAATAAATCAATCGCTAGGTGTATGTCACCTAATTTTGACAGTTATCACCGCTTTGACAATGTTTGGTTTTTAATTTTGACCGCCTTTCCAAAGGATCTCGTTTTAATCTTGGGTCTTCCAGGCCAAAGTGAAGACATAGGTTGTAGACTTATTTTCGAACAGTTGGCTGCGCGGCCCGGACTGTCCATCGCTAATTGTTTGTCCGTTTCGTTCACTTTTGTGATTGTAGCCTTTACCAGGTTACTTTTCGGTCTTTGTGTGCGTCCGGCTAATCGGTCTACTCCGCTCCTGGGAATTAGGGCTATCAGGTGGGAGGATCCTGATTTTCCCTTATCGGCCTTGACCTTTTTGTCCTTGTCATTGTGGGAAATCTTATCCTATATATAGTGCTTATAGGAGTTAGGATCCACCCAGGCTTGTGCTAGTATGAGTCCTAGCGCCTGTTTTATGGTGTGGACTAGGTATGGTGCTTGCAGTTATGTATATGTTTGTATGCGGGGATGGGTTATTAGGGTTCCGATATAGGCTTATTGAATCCCTTTATTTGATACAGATGATTTGTTCTTGTTGATGGTTTGTTGTAGGCATCTCTTTTGATGTTGGTTCCCCTCCTCCCTCCTATGCGGTCCTGAATCCTTTCTTCTTTATTCTTGCTTTGTTGATTTAGTAATATTGGATGATTCAAAAATATAAGGTTGTTGTCTCGTCGGTTTTGATTGGATGATAAAAGCCGAATTTTCAATCCTATTTTAGTTCAATTTTGTTTTCTATTTAGGTTTTATAATAAAATTATGTTTTATGGTATTTCATTCTTATTATGTGCTTAGTTGTAGTATTATAGATGGTTATCAATACTAATTAGAGTATATATATAGTTATTATAAGGAAAATTAAAATACACATACAGTAAATGTGTGTTATAAATAGTTATGATTATTGTTATGATTTAATTATTTATGCTTATAACTAAGGCTAAATTGACTAAAGGTTGTATGCTAGGGTTCTTATTACAATGGATCTAAATTATTCTTTTTAGTTTTATATTTTATAATAAGTTTAATAAGTGAACATAATTCTCAGAATTATTGAATTTGTGACAAAGTGGGGAGCGTTGGGCTAATGCTGAATTTCCTGCTTACGTCATTAGAATGCCATGTTTGATTGGTTGTTGTAGATTTAATTTTCAATCCTACTCTGGACCGATATTGAATTTTCTGTATGGGGAAAGCGCCTAAATTTCGGCCAGTCATTTGCAATCTTAGATTGAAGGCTTATTTATATTGTATTACCTAATTTGTAAGCTGGTTCAATATTTCACCCGGGACGGGGAAGGGAGAATTTTGTCTGGCGGGCGAAAATTGATGATGAAACTCCTCCCTGTTGAGCAGGGAGAAAGGACAGATCGACAAAATTGCGATATGGAGACTCCCTCCTGTGACCATTTGAAAGGACATTCGCCATACTGTAAGGATTAAAAAGATAACGCAATGGAAATGGATTATTGATTAAAGAATGTTTAAACAACTTAAACGAATGCGAAGAACACTTATTAAATAGTTTAATATTATTAATTTAACTTTACCAATATATATATTATAGCTAAATTTTCAAATATTAACTGATTACGATTAAATTGACTAAACTAAACAAATATTAATATATTACTTTAATAAATTATTATAAAATTATTGCATTATTAGTAACCTAACTATGGCCACTTAATATTATACGGACAAAAAATACACAAAATAGAATCATCAATGAATTTCGAAGACCAGAAAGCATAATTCGATGTCTTGTTGCTACGCTGGCATTCGGAATAGGGATACAAATAAGTGATGTTGATATTATTATTCACGGGGGTTGCCCAAAGAGCACTTTGAGTTATTGGCAAGAGATTGGGAGATGTGCTAGAGATGGGAGAAATGGTCATGCTTGTCTCCTATCTTACAGAACAAGCATGATGAAGATAACAACAGATGAAACCATGATCAAAATTGACAAAGATTGGCAAATATGTATACGAATTGCGAATTCCTGGAAATGGATAAAATTACAGACGTCCTAAAAGAATGTTCCAGAGGAAGATGCAATATATGCTTGTGCGACAAATACAGCTGTTGTAGAAATTGTTGTAGTACTTGTAAATGCACTGGAAACAAGGATAAAAGAGAACATTTTCTCTAATCCATTTGCAAATTGAGCACATGTTATGAATTATTGCCTAAAGTTATGTATGTATGTATGTATGTATGTATGTATGTATGTATGTATGTATGTATGTATGTATGTATGTATGTATGTATGTATGTATGTATGTATGTATGTATGTATGTATGTATGTATGTATATGTATGTATGTATGTATGTATGTATGCATGCATGCATGCATGTATTATGTATATGTATTAATTCATCTAATTAGACGTTGTGTTAAGCATTAACATGTATGTATATAATTATACGTGAATGTATGTACATATGCTTGTATGCATGTGTATATGCATGCTATTTAATATCACTGTAAATATTAAACACAGCTGAAAATACTGCTATTAATAACAATAATAAACAATAGTATGCATGCATGCATATATGTATGTATGTATGTATGTATGTATGTATGTATGTATGTATGTATGTATGTATGTATGTATGTATGTATGTATGTATGTATGTATGTATGTATGTATGTATGTATGTATGTATGTATGTATGTATGCATTGTTGTTATTATTTTCTTATTATTATTATTATTATTATTATTATTATTATTATTATTATTATTATTTAAAATATCTTTACTGCTCATTACAGTTTTGAATTTTTTTAAAAAATTATTTATCGTTCTCTAGATCTCGATTTTCATTCAGACCTCTCTCTCTCTCTCTCTCTCTCTCTCTCTCTCTCTCTCTCTCTCTCTCTCTCTCTCTCTCTCTCTCTCTCTCTCTCTCTCTCTCTCTCTCTCAAAATTCTGCCGTGACGGTCAGACACAACCTCAGTTTTAGTCAGCTCCGTGTGATTTACTCCACGCTAGAATATTTTCATCAGTTAATCTTGTGTTAGCAATTTAAAAATAAGGTAATTTATAGATGTATGCATAGGTGTTATGTTCTGACAGGGATTATTACTAAAAAGTGAGTGTTCTGAAGGATTTGATGCCATAGGTCAAAAGAAAATGAATTTTAGTTTCCATCCGCATACCAAGATCAGTCGAAATAAATTTATTAATTGCTAGCGAACGTCCAATACGTCAGAACTGAAGAAATGTTAAAACTTCAGTATGAACTATTGCCCGAAGCCGTTGGTCTCTACTGTCAGAAGAATAAAAAGCAGAGACCTACATATTGGTCTAAGTAACATTCTACTTTGAAATCACATGAGTAAATGCTTGATTGAAGTATCAGAAAGATATTATTATCGGTTATCTGCGAATTTATAAGGTCACTGGCAATGTCCGCAAAGATATAAATTGGTATTAATCAACTCATACAATTTTAATTTTTGAAAATGTCGAGTCGTCGTATATCCTGTACGTCCTCAGTCTTGTACCTACAGGGAAATATATGCTGAAAGTTTTCTATATTCATTATCGAAAGTAAAAGACATTCAAAAATTAACTTTTATCTTACCCATCTCCACAGACTCCCCAATTATTTTTTAAAAATTATTTGTTCTTTGTTTTTTAAGAATATTTTTTGCCAATTCTATATTCTGCATTTATCTCTACTCATGCTCTCTTTACATGATTGCAAATTATCTACAGTATGTATCCTTACAGTCATTACGTCACTGCTACTTATTTGCCGTTTTAACCATATTTAGCGTCATTTACATCACTATAGGATTAAATGATCAGTGTTGGGTATTTATCGATGTGTAAATTTTACATACTGTGATAAGGGGGTGGGGGTGTAATAAAAACCTTCCTATTTTGAATCTGGTGTCGTATCTAGGAAATGATCATCCTTAATGTAATTACCCAATGTGGACGGATAGATAGAACTTTACAGATAGCTGACCAAAGTATTGAAAGAAATAAAACAATGAGCCCCCTTCAATGAATAGAATATAAAATTGTAATCAAATAATATATAATCAAAGAAACAAATAATACCCCTATAACGATTTCCTTAATTACGTATTCAATAAAAGCATAGCTAAATTCGCTTTCTATTTAAATGATGGTCAATGACAGAATTCATACAGCATATAAATTTCATCATTTACTCAAGTGGTGATTTTGAGTCCAATCTTATGTCTTTTGCCAGCATCATCTGACACTTGTCTTCCAGGTCTACTAAGTGCTTGGTCCTCTCTGACCATCACTGTTCAGACATCTTAAAGATGTAGCTTTCTCTTTGTCTCCTTGAGTTCCCTCCGTATTCCTCCTTCTCTCTTCTCTCGGTTAGAGTACGACCATGAATGTTGAACTCGACTATGAAGGTTGTACTCGAAATATGAAGTTGTCCCCTTAAATATAGAATATGTCTCACGCTAGACAAATGCCACTACACGTGTGAATATAAACAATGTTTCTCGTGGACTCAGGTATATATATATATATATATATATATATATATATATATATATATATATATATATATATATATATATATATTATTATTATTCTAATCTCACGTGACCTTCCTCGATATCATTCAGATTTACTGCGAGTCATTAGTTCCCACGTGCCTATACAGACAAATTGTATCCGTATATGCTAGCATGCCTTACAACACAACTCATTTACTTTTGGCTATTCAATGTAGTGTACGATCAAACATTAATGTTTAATATCAACTAAATCTAACTATTCTAAAGTACAATTTAATATTACGAAAACACACATATACACACACAGATATATATATATATATATATATATATATATATATATATATATATATATATATCTATATATATATCTATATATATATATATCTATATATATATATATATATATATATATATATATATATATATATATATATATATATATAAATTCGTTATTACTCACAATGATAAATAGCATCCTACACAGAGATAGAGAGATATTTTTAATTCATATATCTTATGAAATATGACATATTCGTATACTAGGGTGAATTTGTGAAATCCCTACGCAGCTCTACATATCAAATATTTAATTACATCCAAATCGTCAATTCTCACAATGAATTCATAATTTAAAAAAAATAAAAAAATAACTGGTAAAACTAACATATCGCTAGAGTCCTACGAAATGAATACACGATTACATTCGTTAATCATAATATATTATACCTATAAACAAACATACAAACGAATTAGCAAACAATCAAATAAATGAAAAAGCATGTTAAAATTTGAAAATAAAATTGCGTACCTTCAGGCGTTTCTTTCAAACAAAGAGTTCTAGCTTAGCCTGTCTTCCCTCAAAGACCCTATTTGGCTTTGTGGTAGTTTCACGAGACCACTAAAGGGTGTCCCAGAGTTTGACTTTTACCTTCTCTCAAGGAAAATTTAACTAAAGGATTTTCCAAATGATAGTTCTTAAATCGGTTCTCTAAGTGTACGCCCTTAAGTTTCAATGGCCAATCAGAAAAATATGTTCCTAAAATGTTCCCTCCAAATCCAATGTCTAGTCTCTGTCGTCTGAATCACTGGCCTAAAACATTTCTCAATTAGCGTCCTTTGAAAACTCAATTATTGGATGTATGCCCCATGTACCACAGGAAATATATACACTGGAGTTTAACAATTCCTTTTTCTCCTGTTGAGATGAATTGATGAAATAACATTGAACTTCCACCAGAATTTTCTGTTTCAATTAAGTTAACTTGAAATCACAATTTATTTAGCCGTAGGTTTCAACACGTTTCAAAATTCGACACGTTACACCTACTCACAAAGTTTACATAGTCCGATTTATCGATGTGTAAATTTTACCTACTCACTCACAAAGTAAATAAAGTCCGAAGGATATTATGTAAACTTTGTGAGTGAGCAGATAAATTTTACACATCGATAAATACCAAACTATGATCATTAAATCCTTATAATTACAATTTACTTCCTTTCTAGCATCAGATTGGCATATTTAATCAACAAAACATTCACTTTTATGTGGATCGATTTTTTTTTCATTAGCCTCATAACTGCAATAGAATTCATTGTAAATAGCCCGATCTTCGTTAGCAAAGATTCGTCAATACTTTATATAGTAATATGGGGTAGAATGCCACAGTGGGTCATACCAGTAATATAGGTTCGTTTTTCACTAAACCGAAGCAGTACTGGAACTCGGCAGCCCCTAGGGTGACTGAGCAGCCCTTTTAAAGATCACACTGCTCACCTCTGTAGCACGAGGAAGGTGCTAGCCCTAAACAATGTCTCTTTTTCACCTTAAATCCTGGTAATCATACCGCGGGGAACAGAGATCCAACATTAGCAGTCAGAAACCTAACAAGAAGGCACAGATGACGCAAGTCACCATCGGTGCCTGGAATATACACATTCTTACATACAGTACTTCAGAGGTCAGAGAGAAGGACAGCTTCATCTACTCTAGCTAACGTTATTATAACATTATCTACACCTTGCCGGATAGAACAGCTATATTGGTGCTTTACCCCAGCGACAGCTATATGATTTCATATGTTACCTCCTTAGTATGTAATGCCACCGAACCAGTTGTACATCCGCCAAAAGCGGTGGTTGCAATTGGCCTAAAAAAGATACTTTGTAAGCTTAACATCGAAAGTATGACTTTGGACCAGAAAGAAGCCATTACATGTGTGTTTTTAAGTGATAGGTATTTGTGGAAACACAGACCGATACTGGTCTCAATGGCAGCCATGAATAACCTCGCCTTGCTGAGTAAGGACAACTTGTCGAAGTTGGAACCTGCTAGATATTCTGGATTGACTGAAATAAAGAACAGCGACATGATGTTAGTGTTGTAATTGGGTAATTGGAATCAAATATCAGCTAGTCAGCAAATTCACAGATCTCCAATAGAAAGTAAACGACAAACTAATATAAGTGAGACTCTCACTGATTGGAAAAAGGTTGCAAGTTTGATCAGCACCTATGCGCACACCACGACCAACTCAGATGAGACTTTATCCTTGGTGACTTTAATGCTATAGTTTGTATATATCACCAGACATACCCAAGTGACATTGGCAAAAACGTCTTTGCCAAAGATAACAAAATGGATTCCTGCTACTGACGAAATGTGATGCACATTACCTCTTGATCACCAATAGTCTTTAGCCTCCTTTTATTTGTTTTATGCATCGATTATTGGGATCCTACTGACTACGTCATCTTTATCTGCAAGAGAAGAAAAAAAGTAGGATGCCAGAGTGACGAAGGCCATGAGAAGTGCAAAATACTGGATTGACTGCGGGCTGACAGACTCCATGCTTATTATCAAGATTCAACCTAGCTGACCTGCAAAAGTTTCCCAAAAAGCTTAATGTCTCCAAAGGGAAACGGTAGATGTGAAACAAATGTTAGTCAAAGAACTGAGCAGCGAACTACATGCAGTTTATATAACTTAAATAATGTCAAGGAAAACTGAGCATCAGAGATTGTGTACTCAACTGCACCCACAACCATCGGTCTCGCCACACGTAAACGTAAAGATTGGTTTGATGAGTACGATGCTGCCATATAGAGGCTTCTGAATGAGAAACATCGATTTAGAAGGACTGTTTAGAAATCAGCATTTTATAATCTAAGAGACAGCCTTTAACAATATCAAGTAGACTGTCCAACGTAAATTCAGAGTTACAAGACTCATGAAGAAGCAGTAAGGCAGATGAGATTCAGTCCTGTGCAGACAGGATTGAAGAACATCAACGATGCTTCGAAGACAATCTACCGGTCAAAGTCATCAGGAACATCTCCAGCACTAGGTATTGGCAGTGCTACACGGGTCACGTAGAAATAAAAATACATTAAAGATGGGCAGAGCACTTCAGTAACATTTAATGAATAGTCATTTATCATTGAGTCATTGATCAACTGCTCCAAGTGGAAATCAACATATTACTTGCTAGTCCTTCAAGGCTGGCTGAAAGTTTGAAAGCAGTTAAAATGTTGTCAAAAGGCAAAGCACCTCGAGCAGATGTCTTACCAAGAAGCTGGATAATCTTTACATCTGCTGTCTGAAGCATATGATTAGGATAAGATGACAGGACGTGATTGGACAGGGTCCCAGAGACTGAAATTCTCACATGGGCAGGCATTCCAAGCACCCACAATCTGCTGATCAAATTAGAATTAAAATGGACAGGTTACGCCACTCGGATGTCAGAAGAGCGACTGCCAGAAAATGATCTTCTTTGATGATCTGAGGGAGAGAAAGCGGGCTCAGGGTGGTCGGAAGAAACTCTTCAAAGATTTCCTCAAGTCATCCTTAAAACACTTAACCTGTGACCCTGAGTTTCGTAAAGATATTGCACAAGATCACGTGGAGTCTCATCCATACTAGAGTTACAGACATTGAACGGATGAGAATTCGAGAGGCAGTGCAGAAGCCCTATCATCGAACTGCAAAACGACATCAAAATAGATCAAGTAAATGCAAGCGGCATCTTCTGTCAAGTATGCCACAGACCGTTCAGAATACAAATTAACTTTATCAGCCTCACACACACACTCACAGAAACCAATCCAGCCAATGATGGCTTGATTATCTTCGAAGTCGAATGACGAACGGCAAATATATGTTGGTACGCAATGTCACCTTCCAGACGTTTACATTCAGAATGCAATAATTAAAGCAAATAAGCCAAAACGTATGGAAGCATATATGTCTTTGCTAAAACAAATAATGCTATCAGACTTCCTCCCGGTTTCCCTTCACAGAAAGCTTATGACGTATGCCGTCTTACACATATTTGGAGTCTAAACAACTTATGAAATAAGTTTAGTATTTTTAGTGCCAATAATTTAGAATGAGCTGTAATTATAGACATAACACACACGGACAGAAGGAGTGAACTATTAAATCCACCGAGCTAATGTGTATCCTTTATCATGATATAGATATATATTTACGTGAGTATCTATTTATAATGATTATTTTGTTAAACTTGCAATGAACAATATCTGATTCCGATTGAGGTGGCTAATATAAATAAATAAATAAATAAATAAATAAATAAATAAATAAATAAATAAATAAATAAATAAATAAATAAATATCAGATCGCTAGACCAATAGATAAGGGAGATGGTGGGGATGAGAGTGTTTTTGACTTGCGAGATGCAGTATATTTAACCAAGACTTGTGGTGTTGTGTATATCTATATTTTTTTTAATCCTGATACATTATTTTATTTATTTTTCGTAATTTTCATTCATGGTTGTAAACTGTATAGCATATTGTTTGTGATAAATTATGCACTTGACCAGGTTCTGTTAAAAAAAACAAACCCGCAAATTGATTAGGATCTATTAAAAGACATTTACGTATATACTGACAATTATTAATAAAAATCTTAATAATAAGACTCAAAATGGAGCCTCTATGGAGCAGCTTCTTGGTGACTGGTATGATTTCCATGTTTACAGAATAATTATGTAACTTCCATTTGGTTGCACTAGGTCTCGTGAATATACTTTAATTTGACGCAAACGTTGTATGCTGTAACTCGGAGTCTATCACGAAGTACAGTCGCAATATACCGTGTTCTATCACGAAGTACAGTCGCAATATACCGTGTATATAAGTAGAAATATTGCACCAGATTTATTCCGATTTTTGGAGTTATTCACACTTATTGTGTTCCTGCTGTATGTCTGCAGACGTGGAAAAACATTTGTTTGCACAGATCAGTGGAAGTAGAAAGCGCTCATCATTATTCTGGAACTGTTCTAAATTATTTGAAGAATTCTGGACAAAGCCATCTTGACAAGGTCACGGTTCTTGCAGGACCAGTACATTTCCGGTATTGAAATTTTATAAGGAATTATTCATTTATTTAGAACTTTCATATACTATTATAAGGACTAGTTTGGATTGACTTTATAATACCGTAAGTTCTCACCATTTTTCATTTGTGACTGTGATAATTAAACTCTTTAAGTTTTATAAAACATGTTTTATTTGCTTCTTTTCTGTTACTTAAGTTTGTGATCAGAGTTGTAACGGTGGATTGGATAGGGGATCCGTGGTTGTGTTTTCCATACTTACAATCTGCAATATATTGAATCCAGAACAGTTGTTCCTCTTCGGTGATTAATCTAATGCTACATCTGTTGTTATAATTGGTCATTACACTACTAATGTGCAATTATGGCAACAGATGGCGTTGATTATAATATTCCAATATGCATTATGGAAATATCTTTCTTGTAACTTTCAATGTATTACATTGCAGCTTATATAATGGTATGCACTTCTACCATTATGGTGATTAACATGCAATCAGATGAGTTGTCCGATGTGACTTAAAAATTTAATGAATCAATGTTGAATGCAGACGTACATAATATTTAAAATATGCACTTATAATTTGATGATAGGAAATTTCAATATTTCAGTATCACGCATAGAAAATGCGCAATAGAAAATATTCATCTTTCATACCTACCAAAATGCATGCGTAGAATTTTAGCAGTCTCCTCCATACATGCACACACTATCTCTTTGTGGTGACAATATTTCTGACTGTTGAGGCACCGCAAAGTATTAGGGATCAAGGTTGACTGGTATGTTCAACTACACAGGCTTTGATGGATACAAATAAAGTGGACAGTCAAACGTCAGCATATAAGTGTTTGTGGAATCAACTTGTGGTCATAGCGAATGTTGATTGTTTTACTTTGAGGATGTTCTCAGATCTGAAAGTTTCAAAAACCTCATTTGAAATACCTAGTTTATCTAGGTATATTGGTCGGCAAACTGTACACATCATAGTTCCATACCTCCAGTGGCATAATGTCATGGCATGTCAGAGTCTGTGCAGTTTGTTCCAGCTATGATCGCTTTTAAACAGTATGGACTATGATCTACCGGCGCGCTATCACTCAGAGTTGCATTTGTTTTATTGTTATGTTAAGCATTCGAGTCTGGTTGCCTGAGGCCTCAATCTTCCTTGTATATCAGGTGATATATTACTATGAATGGAAGTGTACCAGATAATTGAAGAAATCTACTAGGCCTTTGCAAGTATTACCGTGCGTTCAGACTAAACCAGGCATGCAAACAAAGAATGCCGGTATTAGGTGTGTATTTCCTATCAAACATTTGTCCCCTTCAGCACTATATATAAAAAGTGGCAAGAACCGATGTGTTACCAGCTAATGTCCACAATCGATCGTGATTGAATCTACGGCCAGGGACTATATCATGTACTTGCTGCATTAATTTGTTTTGACATCACGGGAAGTTTATACCACTGTATCCATTTTTTTAAAATAGTATCCAAATTATATTACATCCTTTCTTTTAGGTAATTTATATCCAATGTGTGTTTCCTCTGCAGGAAAGATGTCAATATTCATCTAACGTTGTTTTCCCCTCAGTTCTAGAGAGGAAAGCAAGCCAGTAGCCATAAGGTTCTATCGACATAATGTCCTTATTGATTTTGTTTGTTATGAGGATGAATGCATCAATGCTATTAATACAGGTTAGGCATTTGCAACTTTCTTCAAAATGCAGGTCAGATGGCAATTTTTAATGTATTAGTATGATGTTGGTTGGTTGGTTGTTGTGGGGTTTAACGCCATGTTTTCAGCACACGATAGGCTATACGTGGCGGCCAGTATTAATGGTGGAGGAAGAAACCGGGAAATCACTGGAAAGAACCACCGACCCACGAGAAGCTACTGGCAAGCTTTTTCACATATCCACATTCGCCGAATCTTAGACTCGAACCTACGCAGACAGAGGTGAGATGGCAGTGATCCGTATCGGACAGCGCTTTAGACCACTATTAGTATGATGTAAACCATATAAAAAATGATTGTGGAGCTTGGGTTGTATTTGATTTAAATATAGTGTTAGATTTATTTCTGAAAAAAAAATGAATTCATTGTCATATTTGCACGGAGCATCAACAAACAAATGATTGAAGCCGACAAAGCCTTGACAAGCTATACCATTTGTTCATCAGAACAAACACTGCCACAGTTACACAGCAATTTGTATTAATGATTGTCTGATTCCTTACCTAACAATCCTTTATTTTAATTCCTTTCAAGTTCAGCTTCGCTTTATGTACAATATTATATGGAATGTTGTCAGAAAAGAAGAAGATATGTATTGTATTATTAATAAGTTTGTAATAATCATGTAATAGCCACGTACGCCTCTCAGTTTTCGTAACAGAATGTACTTATTCATTTTGTATGGATCGAATGCTCCAATCTTTCGAATGAAATGTTCTTCATGGGTGGGAAAATACTCCATTATAGTGAAACAGTATATGTAAGGCCTCAACCTTTATTTCTAAATATTAAGTAGTAAAACAATAAATTGATCTTCATTTATTTCAAAAGGTCCACATGGCCAAATACAATAATCAGTTTGACTCTCAGTCTTTCTATCTGACTAATATATCGTACAAGTTATGATGATGTATATGTGTTTGTGCTATGTACGGCGCCGTAAAATGTTCCTTCGTATAATATCATGTGATCATAGTATCTTGACGTCATATCAAAAAAAAATTCTGATGTGATGCATTGAAACTATTGACTCCATTAATATCCACGATATTTGAGTCAAATAGCTCATTGTTTTCAAGGGAGGTTTTTCTTTTCTAAATATTTAAATAATAAAAATTTAAAACTTTCTGCTTAATGGAAGTTTCTTTGCATAGCAGCTATATCTTCTGTCGGTATGGTTCATTTAATCTGTAATCAAAAATGTTAATGTAGACAAATTTTTGGCTCTATTTGGATATTGGCGGTGCAAACAGAAAACTACCAGATAATTTACCGACAGCCAGACAATTTCTGACCTGTACAGTTATTCGGTTTCGCTTACTTTAGTGACTTCGTAGTAGTAGTAGTAGTAGTAGTAGTAGTAGTAGTAGTAGTAGTAGTAGTAGTAGTATGATATTACTTCATTAACGTCAATGCCTTGATACAATCTCCTGCGTATTAATATTGTATCTGTTATTTGTATTTATATCTGTTATGTAAAAACTAGAAGCTAAATATAATCTATTACTAAAAGTGGAGATTTCTGCCTTAATTATGCAGACTCGAAAATCACTAACGAAATAGTTAAGAAGGATTGGTACCGCGGTAGCTTAGGTGCTTGAGCGTCGGACTGGTCGCTCATCCAATACCTGTCTGGCTAGGCAAAAAGGGTTGGTTGCCATGATGAGTTGTGCCATTGGGGTTGTAACTGAGTTTTCATTTCCTCGACATGATTTTGCCAGTATTGTGTTAAAAGTACTGTTAAAACCAATGCAAACAAACGGTTAACAAGACACATGCAAAGACAGCATTGCTTTAGTTCGCCTATTAGACGTCATACTTGACTGTTGATACCACGGAAACCGTAATCCAATATTGTACACAGAGTTTAATCTCTCTGAAACGTTTCGACCTACATTTGAATTAGTTTTACATATTTTTCGTATTTATGTTACTTTGTAAATATATATTGGATGTAAATGTTTTTATGTGTTTGTTTGCCTTTGTTAATGTTTATTTTTGCCCCAGAGCGAGAGGAGGAGCGTGTTCGACTATCTGAGTTGGAAAAACACAAAATATCGTTGGGATTTATCGATTTCAACACCCACCCACCCACCTTCCATAAACACACATTGCCTTGATATGACTGTAGTCAACTGATTTTGATTCCAAGTTGTAATTTCTGCTTAACTGTCTTATACAGTGGCACGCAATTCAGAGTCAGCCACTCTAAATCACGAGTTTTGAATCCTAATATGTTTGGGAAAGTATTGAGTCACTATAATATCTATATGAAGAGTATATTTAATATTTTGAAATAGCATATTTAATAATAATAATAATAATAATAATAATAATAATAATAATAATAATAATAATAATAATAATAATAATAATAATAATTTAGTAATACAAGACCTGATTGTGTTTTGCTGATTTGGCATAGGAAACCCTAACTGCAGGAATGACTATAATTGGTTTTTTTCCATCATGGCAATGGGTCTAGTATATTGGCTGTACTTGATCACTAATTTACCTTAGAAATGAATTAGCATCTTGGGAATATCATTTGTCCTGGTCACCAATGATTAATGTCTGCCAACAGACTTTCAAAGCGATTAGGTCTCTGTAAATTAATTGTAGAAAATCGAACAGGATTTATCATGTTATTCGGTTCATTCTCAGTTTATTTTTTTTAATTTATAGTTAAATTCAATACCTTGTTGAATTATTAATTGCCGATGGATGTGCTTTCCGAGTTTAAAATTAAAGTACGGAAAACTAATTTAGGAACGAAATTATTTATGGGACTTAACAATGAGAGTAGTTCAGTGAGTTGGAGATGTCTGTAGAGAAGAAGCATTTTTCGAACAGTTCACTTTAAACTTTGAGGGTCGGTTGATTGATAAAAGTTGCAAAACCGATTGACTACAGAGTTTGACAATTCACAATTTATGCGTAACACCTGGTGGGAAATCATGGCCACCTTCCTGACTGGTTCTGCAGCATCGGTGATATATAGCCAGTATTGTATTTTAAGTTACATTAAAACCCAGGAAACAATTAACTGGTTTGACTCTAAATCACGCTACAAATTATCAGTTACATTCGAATTATCCTTTATTAATGGAACATATGTCGAAATAAAGCATTGATTAGATCTAATAACTGGAAGGCATACAAGTGATATTGACGCGGTCCCTCTCAGAATTAACATCTGAGGGACCCTCTAGATCTAAAATTAAAGGGTTTTTATGTATTCATGTTTCTACAATGTGTATGTGTAGTTTGTAATAAATTTTTTTATATATACAATTTTGATTTTATTAAAATAAACTTTGAGTTAGGGTATATACGCCATTCAAATTTGTTATTATTCTCAGCTTTTAGTTTTGCAGTTCTTTACGTAACAATTTTTTTTCTTAATGGGAAAATAGAAGTTTTAGTGTTTAATGTATTATCATATACGCTTCTAAATATATAGTACATGTCGCACGTGCACAACCTGTGTTCTCAATAGTCAGCACGATGTGCACGTACCGCACAAATTTCCTATAATTCAGACAACTAAATTATTAAAGGTTTAGTTCTGAATTTCACGTCATGAAAGTTTATAGCAATAACTATTTTCCATAAATTACAGGATTTTTTTTCCCCAAGAACTTATTACACATCAATTTAATACAATTTAAGAAACCTTATGAATCTTAAAGTTAGTATTTCCCAATCTATGCACCTTATCATAAATAAAAGCTATAGCAAGGATAGTCAAAAGCAGAATGAGCAGTCAAGATTGTCTAAAAAATATCTGTATGTCTATAGTCAATAACAATGGTATTCTTTTAAAATATTTATAAATTTATCTCGTTTATGTAACAAATTCCACCACAAATTTATAGTCCATAGTATCTGCAATTTAAAGCAATTTTTTATCACTGTCGAAAACATTTCATTCTTCAAATTTAAATTCTGTTGCAAAGATTTTTGTAGGTCATTAAAATGTTATACTCTAGTCTATTTCCGTTCTGTCGGTTTCCATATCATGATATCGTTCTTGTTCAGAATCTGAATCATAGTCCTTTTTCGTTTCTGTTAAATTTTTTTAAGCCTTTGGATTCTTTTCCGCTTCTTTCCACCAACACAAAATTCTCTTTACGACGTAGGGGCAATCCATCATGTCATTCCTTTCTACTAGTAGTAGCAATCTATCTTCTTCGGCATTCCTTTCTCCTATGTAGTGGCAATCCTTCATAGCATTCACTTCGACTAGGTTTGTAGGTTGTCTCGGCGTACTAAAAGGGGGAAACTCCCACCAGTGAAGTCAGGTTTGTACAGACTTGACTTTTCAACTAGAAGTTATAAAATCCAAGTGTACATGTGAAAGTGCTATAAATGTTTGTGAGTGTGATAAATACAACATTATAGTAAGTGTTTTTGTTATAAATGTTATTTGGTAAATTGATACAAACCAGTATAAAGTACATTTCACTTTGCAACCAATGCATATATACTTTTAGTTCTGTCAAATGTTCAATTGCACTGAACATGTAAATAACATGACTGTGTTATCGTTAGTAAAGGCTACATTAGGATGCAATAGGCTCTCATTCCTTTTGTTGTTGTTGTTGTTATTGTTGTTGGGCTTAACGCCATTTTTCAGCACACGATAGGCTATTCATGGCGGCCAGTATTAATGGTGGAGGAAGAAACCGGGAAACCACCGGAAAGAACCACCGACCCACGAGAAGCTGCTGGCAAGCTTTCTCACATATCCACATTCGCCGAATTCTAGACTCGAACTCACGCAGACAGAGGTGAGATGGCAGTGATCCGTAACGGACAGCGCTTTAGACCACTCGGCCACTCGGGGCCCCTGCTCTCATTCCTGTAGCGATACCTAGAAATTGCTGATGCTGAAACATATTTAGACTTATTTTCAACAGTGATTTTACATATGAATGTATAAATTTATCATACGCATTTAAATCTCTAATTATTATATAACAAACATTTTTATTACCATGTTAATTTATTACCGGTTGTTGTTTTATTGATTACAACTGGTTTCATATTTTCCAAAAGAAAATGTTTATTTACAGTGCTGATGTAGCATACTAAGAGAGACAGTCAAATTATTTTTAGCGTTTTAGATATCATATATGGTACGGGAACATTATGAAATCAGAATAAAAGAAACAAGGTAACCTTTAGTCCTTAAGTCATTAAATGATCCACTCGTATTTGTACATGACTTCATTATCGGGAAGTTTTGTCACTTCACCCTCAAAAACTCGGTTTTAGAAAATGTTGTGTTTTCGAACCCAGTGTCTTTAAAAAAAAAAGACTTCCTTTCTCAGTTATAAATTGAAATTAACAAAAATATTGTTTCTTAAGTAAGATTTTTTCGATTCTTTTTTCCCTGAGGTCGTTCACAGGTTCACCATTTTCTATGTGGTAAATGCCCTTTCTTAACACTAGTAAAGCGACATAACGATTGCTTTAGTTTAAAACATTCACTTAATATGTCTGCTGCAATCGTTACAGTGTCAGATTCTGTCATTTCAATAAACAATGGGTCTGTTATACAAAAAAAAACTGAATCCAAAAAGATCCTCCTTCTTCTAAAGCAAGAATCAACTTAGAAGTATAATTTTAGATTGCATTTAAAAGTTCTTTTAGGTCTTATCAAGTACTAAATATCAAATTTCTTGAAGATCCTTTTAACTGTTGCATTAGCTTTTTCTTTACTTTAACAATAAAACATTCTTTAGATAAAAATAATCCTATAGATTCTTGACTAAGAATTCACATCATTTCTTACTTCGTATGTTTATCATGGGTATGGCGATTTAATTTTAAAACAACAAAATACAAACATTTAGTTCATTTGTCACAGCTTCACCCTTATGATCGTGAGTAGCTGTCTAGCTCTTTTTCGTCTTTTCTTTCCTTGTTGGTACAAACATTAATATTTCTTAGCCATACAGATAAGTTCAACATTTCACAAAAAGGTTGTTGATGACGATGAATTCTATCAGAAGAGATCCCAAAACTGGCTCTAAATGCAGATATCACTGAAAACTTATATGATAATTTTCAGCCATCTGTACAATGTTTTTATACTGAAACAAATTTGTTTCTTTGAGAAGTTATTGAGCTTACATGTATATTTTGTGTTCGTTTACTATTTGGACGTTTAGCTGTATTTCAAAATTGTGATGACCTTGCACGTTTAAATTTAAAAAAGCAGACATTCTCAACTTTTGCGTGGGTTATTATTGGAATTATTTTTTTAAATCGTTTAGGAATGTAGAATTTTTACAAAGAATTTAACATTAAAGGCTGATTTTAAGAGCCTGTATAGAAGGCAAATATATAATAGTAACTGCATGCAGTCAAGAGTTTCCTTGCTTTTGCATTCGTTGGGCTACATGTATAATCACACCATCATACTCGCTTATAAGTCGAGACAAACTGCAACTGTACAAACCTAGATCTTTCGTCGCATAATGCAACGGGTTGCTCTGAGTTTTACGCAGTGTTAGGAATGATTGGTATGACAAACAGCATTGACCCTGATGTGAGGACACATTATGCAGAACAAGTTACCTACGGAATATTTATACCCGATATAAGTAAAAACACATGTGAGGAAACAAAAAAGAAAGCCAAGAACAGATGTGTCGATTGCCTTCATAAAGAAACTGTGTGTTATTTTCCGCCACTGATCATTTTTTGTACAAGTACCTTTCATCTCCGTGTTAGAAACCAGTTTTTATTGTATGGTTATTTATATCCTAATTCAGACTCAACCGTAATAGCCAATTATTATAAGTGATCTTCAAGACATGTGAAACTCGGTCTCATTGACTTATTCATGAGAGACAGAGAGAGAGAGAGAGAGAGAGAGAGAGAGAGAGAGAGAGAGAGAGAGAGAGAGAGAGAGAGAGAGAGAGAGAGAGAGAGAGAGAGAGAGAGAGAGCTTCTTAATATAAATACATTCATTTGTAACACAACTTGTGCAGTTACTTTTATTAATAAATTATACAGACGGGCTTTAAAATCTCAAATCAGAGATATCTTTGAAAATGTAAGAATGATTACGGCATGAGACTCAGTCTCTTTAAGTTCAAACTTGCTATTTGCATAGATTGCACAAATTCTAATAACTTATACAACTAAACATACAGAAAAAAATAAAAAAGGACAATTCTCGTCATCTAAATCTAATAGACATCGATGCTCTCAATGTGCAAACATAAGAGAAAGTAGTTTTTTAGTAGCGCTAACACAAAAGACACATTTTCCCTACGTTTTAACACTAACTGCATATCAACTAACGTGATTTATTTGATAACCTGTCAAAAATGTAACATGCAATATGTTGGACAAACACTTCAACAAGTTTCTGAAAGAATGAATAGTCATCGCTTTCATATTAAAAATTATAAAGATCCTCAGTTTTCATCTAATATTTCTACACATTTTAACACCCATAATCACTGTCTACTCGATTTTTCTTTCATGCCAATAGATATTGTGCATGGAGACATGAACAGACTTATAAAAGAGACTTATTGGATTCATAAATTAGATACTTTGTATCCTAATGGCCTTAATACCAATGTATTATATAAAATTGTATAATTTTCTTTTCAATTGTGAAATTGTATATCTTTTATAACACTATAATTGTATGTATGACTGTTTGTCTCTATTATATTTTATTATTTTACTGATTAAGGTTTCATTAGAGACTCGTGTATCTTTTAGATCCTGTCATATATATAGTTGTTGTGATTATGCATTGTTTTTTAGGACTTGACCTAATGACGTAATTTCTTATGAAGTTACGTAATGACGTAATTGTTATTTTAGCCTGTAAAGACGTCATCCGTTTATTTCAAAACATTTTGTGCCTGAAGAAGCATATATTATATGCGAAACTAGTTGCACGGAATTATCGGCGTTTGTGTTGTTTTTTTTAATCCCAATTCTTCATACACTCGAAATTTTTCGACTCACATTAGAAACAGACGAAGATGTTCCGAATGAGACAGACATTACTAGCTCCTAGGGAGTCAGTGACCTAGTACAAAAATCATAAAAATTCAAAAACACAATTGAGGTCAAGAAGGTCCATATTTTGAAATACCTATATTAAAAGAAAGCCTAAAAATAGTATCCACTTGATCAGAGAAGTCAGTGGCAGTTCATAGCAGAAGAAGTTTATGCACTCTAGCCCCAAGTTTAAACCGGCAGTTTTCATGTCCGAAGGTCATTTTTGACATCATGCGATGCTCACAGTGCAAATACAAGCATTTTTCCTAGATGAAAATTCTGCAAAACAGTGTGTACTAAACAGGCTGATGCAGTTGAAAATACATGTAGTTGTCATCCAATCAGTTTTTGATATATTCTACTTTCCCCAAACCCACGTGTTTACTGCTATGGGAGGCTAGCTCTTCTTCCTAGCCAACTATTAGTATTTCATCACTGCAGAGTAACTATGGAAGATGTACCTGTCTGACATCAATTTCAAGAACAACACAAGCCCGAAACACCTAGTTCAAAAATATATCCATATCTTTAATTAACAAACAATAATAGCTGAAAAAGTGACATCATAGCCTTAAGTTAAGAAATTACCCAGGGGCAAACTGGACACTGCCACGCCAGGCTAAGAGGCTGACAGCCCAGTACCAGCTAAATTAGAAACAAGTCTAGTCCATGTGCTAATAATTCCTTCACTTTGCTAAAGATGCATATTTATGGCAAAAAGGACTCTCTTTGTTAACAGGTATAATTTTATACATATTCTACGTAAAAGGTAATCTTTACGAGTAAATGCATGAAAGCCTATTCGCATGTATGATGCTATTTTCATGTAAATGACTATTGTCAATACAGTCGCCTTCATGACTTTTGAGAAGCTTAATGTAATACAATTTATGTAACTAATGGCTTGTTATTACTGACATGATTTTGTATGGATGATTTATAACGGACGAAGAACTGATCAATATAATTTCTTTAAAGAACATGACTGCACTTAAGCTATATCTGATCAATGATTTACAGTTGTGGTCCATAATAGATTTGAATATACTGACTGTATTAAACGGTTACCTATCTTGCATCTATAAAGACTATCTTTAGATGATTGCCTTAATGGTCTTTCAATAACATTTTACCTTTACATAAACTTGTTTTCACAGATATGGAAAACACTGGTTAGATATTTGAGCTGTTTATACATTTTAAGTACTTGTATGTGCCGTTTGAAATTTTGTTTTTCAGTGTGCAGAAATCTCTAATGAGCCGGCAGATCTGGATTTGTATAGTTTGTTAGGAGTATTCATTCAGTAGAACAAACAGCGCAGACCTCGATTAGGAGGCGCGATATGCTACGGCAGATAAATGTAGTAGTGCAAGATTTTGTAGAGATAAATTAGCAGTATATTCTGTCATTGTCAGCGTGATACGTAACCATTAAGATTGACGTATGGGCTAGAATCGTAATACATTTCTGGGACTGGATCTGCTCCGTTTTGGGCATGGATAGAAATTTTATCTAGAATTCGTTCAATAACGGTCGGAAAGATATGCCAGTGTAAGGTCATATAGCGAAAAATGACAAGAGTTAAGACAAACCAGAGTAAAATGTTTGGGAAATTTTGGGCCATTTAAAACAGGTGTCGTAGAATGATGTTTTCCAGAAAAGGCGAACTAGAGAGGATAATTTTGACTCTGAGGGGAGTGAAAATTTGCAGACTGCTAGAGAAAGTAATCCTGATTGGCTGAGCTAAACGGAGGGATGGGAGGGTGGGTGTCCCAGGTGGGAGGGTGTTCCAGATGGAATTCAAGGTTCTAAGTCAATTTCCTTCGCAAAATTAGTCAGTCTAACGTCTAACGGAAGCCAGAATTCAAATCGAAAAAAAATTAAAAAGTGGTTTTTATGTTAAATAAATCGTCTAAGAAAAGTTGTCTGGTCTGGAAATTTGTGAGACCCTGAGCCAGAGAAGAGACAGAAGAAATTCTCAGATGATAAGCGAGCGTGGGCAAGGTAAGGTAAATGGGTATTGTCTGAGCTGCATACAATTGATGTAGGTCTAATTATTTTTGCTGAATTTATTCATCTTACATTCATACTTCTATCTGCATGCCTGTGCTGTGCTGCATAGTGGAAAAGAGAATTCAACAGTCAAGAGAGAGAGAGAGAGAGAGAGAGAGAGAGAGAGAGAGAGAGAGAGAGAGAGAGAGAATCTATTATATGGTGAAATTTGATATATCAGTACAACAGAACGGCTAACTGAATTTCGCATAAATTTTGTAATTCAGTTTCTAAGAGAAAGTGAATTATTCAACTATTAATGTTTAGTTTTATTTTGTTTGTATAATAGACCATTTCATGAAGACTTCAGCGAACTTCGTAATTTGCTCGGAATTATGATCACGTGGCGGGTGGTCAGCTGACCGCAATATCCAATCGATAGCTGGTGGTCAAAACAAGGCAGACGCATCAGCATTAGCATCAACTGTTCCAACTACTTCAGCTTCGTTTATCGAGTGGAAAAATGCATATTCAACAGCTAAGATGTCACAAATATTAAAGAAATTTAATATTGGAACCATCCTGTCTTATTTTCTGGAAACCAGGACGGATTTTAAAGCCATACGAGAGGGTAGCTATGAGCTGTTTACATCTGGACATGTACATGCAAGTATGGAAACGGTGTCGATGTTAAAAATTTAATCCCTTGTTTTAAACCATAACATCGTATTGCATAAATCGAGTTTCATTGACCAATATAAGGAATTTTTCGTATTCATACGCAGCATAACAAACCTGGAATATTTTTCGATGGTAAAGCTGCAGAAGTCCCTTCACCATCAGCACTAAAATGAAGCGAACACATCCTCGCATTCTTGAATTGAGACATTCGTTTTCCGGTCAATTCAAGTTCCGATTTTCCTGCTCGTATTAGCCACTTTTGTACACCAAATCATCTCTCCATGGCAGACAATGGAATATAATTCAACACCATCGATTGGAACGAGTTTTGTAACCTCTGGCGTTGCAAGTAGCGGGCATTTCTTTGTTTTTATCTAATACTTCTAAACAACAATGTACGCCATTTTGTTATGTACATGTGCCCACCAGCATTTGCTTGGCTGGAGTACAAAGTGAGTCGGGAGGTTTTTCGGATAATTACGGAGCAACTCTGTTAAATCCGGTATGAAGTGGGCTATTGATTAAATTGTTATACATGTATTTAACATACGCTGTTGCTCTATTCTGTATCTCTGCTCAGATCTCTTTTATTCCACTAATTAATTTCTAATTCTTTTTTTTATAGTTTACTCGATTTAGATAATAGCACTGTGATCGACCAAATCCTAGATAACGCTAACCAAAAACTATAAGGAGTGGAGAAATCTCACATCATCCCACCTCGTAAAAATCAGGATCTTTGTTGCTTACATTTTACTGTTTCTAAGCGTGTAAATACAGTACTTAAAGTGAATCCTCAAGGTCTACATATCCGTCTTATTCAGTACATCATGTATTTTCGTAATACTTCACAGGAACTACTGTGCATTGTAATTAAGTCCAACTGATAGGAGTATCTTGATTAGGTTGTTGTAATTACGAATAGGTATAAATACTTTAGGAATACCTATATAGCAGTACTGTAATTACGAATAGGTATAAATACTTTAGGAATACCTACAAAGCAAAACTGTAATTACGAATAGGTATAAATACTTTAGGGGTACCTCGATTCATTTGTCGTAGTTTGAAAATAGGTATAAATACTTTAGGCATACCTAACTGCATTATTGTAAATATAAATAGTTATAAATACATTAGGAGTACCTATATTATATTATTGTAATTACAAATAGGTATAAATACTTTAGGAATACCTAGATTGCATTATTGTACTTGCAAATAGGTATAAATAGTTAATGAATTGACACTATAATGTGGAGCTTTAAATTTTATAAAAGATATATTAAAAGATGCACATTGAGCCTTGAATTAACCTCGAAACAGGTAGCTGTAAAGCTGAGGTTATTTATCTAAGCCCATAATAGTACTGTTGCATGACAACGACAAGTATATTGGTAATGTAGGCCATAGGCCATAGGCCTACGATACTACGGTAACATAACCATATAGTCCATGGACCCATAATATTACAGTTACACGACCGTAACTAATTGATTGGTAATGTAAGCCATAGGCCCATAATACTAGTAGGTACATTACAAAACTGATTACAATCGGAGTCAAATGACTCGCGATCTTATTTACGCTACCGTAGCGAGTTGTATGTAGTATATATACCGTTGATAACGCGAGATCGTTGCCTTTGCCGCATGCTTAGCGTGAACGTGTTTATTTACTCAGCTTCCACAATTTTTAGACAGCTGACGTGGATCTTTTAAATTACTTTTTTATCCAGATAATTTTCTTTTTATCATGCGTATCAGTTTTGAACCTAATTCTACTCAATTTATAATCCGCCAGATGTTGATTGGAACTATAAATCTAAACTTTAGGAGAGAATACGTCAGATCCTTCCTTTTTAAGGGATCACATTGTTTATCACACCTTAAAGGTCGTGTTTCTTTGTTGCATTATAACAACACAACGGGCTGACTTTAGGTACATATCTATGATTCACTGTACAGCTTCATCAATCCCACGAGAACGATTTCAACTAGATCGAAATTCATAAAGTTCACGTTGGTACCAATTCATAAATTCGTTATAATTTTTTGTTTTCATTCAATCTATAGCCGTCAGATCTCTGACTTGTATACCTTTCCCCGATATGTGCAGGTTTCTAATGTCGACATGTGGAAAAGGGAATTTGCATGTGATATGGAAGTGTACAGATTTAGATTCATTCACTCGTATCAACAATTTCGCTAAGATTTTCTGTAGTGTGGCAGTTTTATAGTGATGTCTAGCAAAGGGGTATCTTGCTGCAAACATAAAGTGACAGTCGATACTTCAGATATAATGAATGCATCATTGATTACCCTAATTAGTTACTAAAACCGAATCTTTACACGAAATACAAACAGTATGCAGTCCGCTCATCAAGTTTCTATGCTCATTAATAAGTACAATGCAGTGACCTTATTGATCGATCACAATATATATATATATGGTCAATAATATGGGAAGTTTACCGTTGAAGAAACATTCTGCTTTCCAAATGTACTTTTTATAAAAGGCTTTCCAAATGTACTTTTTATAAAAGGCATTCCAAATGTACTTTTTATAAAAGGCTTTCCAAATGTACTTTTTATAAAAGGCTGTGTATATAATATGGGCAGTTGTATGTGCTTATCATATAAACACAGATACAGGTGGTAAAAGTCTATGTAGCCAGGAGCTAAACGTAAAAACATTTACATTATCGGTAATGTTTGAGATGTGGGTCTAAATGACTTTTGTTTTTTACAATGGGTTATCATCTAGTTTCGTAAGTCATGCATGACCATGCGTGAGATTGAACCAAGTCATTGGAACGTGCCATATTGCTTATAAAGACCTGCTGTAGTGACTATAAAATGTGCTCATCAAGTCGTATTTTCTCGCCAGATTTTCGTGATTTTCAGTATAAGAGCATACATAAAGTGTACAAAGATCATGTCTGGTCACATGCTAATCGCAAAAAAATAATAATAATAATTACCTAAGCCAGTAACGTTGAATAATTTTATGAACCTGCATAACCAGCTTTATTGCTGGAAGGGTGTACTAACAGAGGTATATAAAAGTAATGTTTTTATAATTCTAGTATGAACTTAAAAAAAAGAAACGTCCAACTCGAACGAAGTTAGTGAAGTGTGAAATATGGGTCACCGTGATCAGCTTTCTGTGATGAGTTTGTAGTAATTGTCAGAATACATCTATATTACCTATTTTCACGAATCTTTGTATACAGGGTGCGAAAACCCCGTCGGGTCATGAGCGAAACGCAAAACTTTATAACGTAAAGTGTCAGTCACAGTGACCTTTTTATCTTGTAAACGTCTGGCATTAATAAAGATGTATAGAGTTATCTAGTTAAATTATTCTAGCATGTATAAGGTTTGAGGGAAAAGGACGAAAATAAGGCAGTGAACTTTAAAACATTGTTACAGTAACCTACTTTGTTTTGATTGTGTATTAATCTTAAAGATGCATCATGCTGTCATTTAGTTTGAAGCATCTTGCATTAACGAATATTAAGAAATAATTGTTTAAGCGCAAAATTAAATGACAGTCAGTGAAGCGTGAATCATAAGTAGTTGTAATCTACCTTTGTATTGAGGGTGTCGTTCCCGTTAAGCTGCATCCCCTCGCCAAGTTTCCCAATTTTAGATATAAAGCGTGTGGGTATATACGGTATATATAAAATCTGCAAGAAGAAATCCTGAGTTTAACGTAAGCAAAAATAACCAAGAATGACACGTAATATAGCACAAGTATGAATAAAGATAATTCCCTTACACTCCAATTTATTTTCTGGGTCATACGAGAAAAGAATCACTGAAATGCAATTAGAGTCTGTACAGGTGTGCCTGCTTTTATCTGTGAGAACGCCGCCTCGGATTCGGGAGGTCGTGGGTTCGAATCACGGCCGAATCATAACAAAAACTTTTTTAAAAAATGATACTAACAGCTGTCTCGCTTGGCGCTCAGCATTAGGAGGTTAGTGTTAGGTCTGGTTGTCCTGGTGTCAAAATAATATGACTGGGTGGGAGGAAGAACATGCCAAATGTCTGCGGTATGATGCCCCAGTGCTAGACATCACTATAAACTGTCACACTGCAGACATCGTAGCGATATGAATGAAAAATTGTTAAAGCTACGTTAAAAATCATAATCACACACACACACACACATCTATGCGGACGCCGACGCTGGGAGTAGTACCATAATTGTGTTTAACACCATTACATTGTGGCCATTATAACTGTTGGAGAAAGAACCCACAGACTCAGAGGAAACAACGTTTAGCTTCTCACAATGCCATATTGACCGAGTCCTAGACTCTAACCAAAGCAGACAGAAATGACATGGTAGTGATCGATAATGGCTAGCCTTTAAATCACTCGACCACCCATAGCTCTTGTCTAATACGTAGAGGAGAGATAGAAGGTGCATACTGTCACATATACTGAACTTTTTTTACCAAGTTTGAAAAAGACTGAAACATAAGAATGACAAGTGGGAATCCAGGTGTGTCAAAATAGATCTATTATTAGATAAGCGCCGCTACAGTGGCTACCAGTGTTTGATGCTAAATCCGTGGAGTACTAATTATCCGTTGTTTTGACTGAGCTTTTGCTTTCGCTTTCAGTTTGTATGAAAATTATTATTTACAAACTTCACTAAACCATTCATTCTGGAGAGGACCGAAATGGCCGACTTTGCAAAGTATGTAAATTATAAAACCTCTCATGCACATTATCTAATCAGGCTTCATTCTACATATCAATGTTATGAGACGTTTAGAAAACATTGTTAAAAAATATAGAAAGACTTGAGGATGCACCAGATTTCAGCAAGCAGACACTGAGCCATATAATATTATTTGAGCAAAGAACAAAATCCAATTAAAGGAGATTAATTTATTATTTATGTTGTTGTTGTTGTGGGGCTTAACGCCATTTTTCAGCACACGATGTACATGGCGGCCTGTATTAATAATGGAGGAAAAAAACAGGGAAATCCGCTGAAAGAACCACCGACCCACGAGAAGCTACTGGCAAGCTTTCTTACATATCCACATTCGCCGAATCTTAGACTCGAACCCACGCAGAGGTGAGATGGCAATGATCCATAACGGAGAGTGCTTTAGACCACTCGGCCACTCGGGGCCCCTAATTATTTATGACGAAGATGGGAAAGCCAAAAAGGTAAAAAAAAAAAAAATGCGGCCCATTTAATAGAAATAGAAAATAACTTTAGAGAACATTTTGATATGTTATAGTCACAAATTTAAGAAAGGTTTCCATTAGGTGAAAGGTTACAATGTCCGTTTAAAGAAAAAGATGTAATAATTGCTACTGTTTCTATAGATGTGGGTTTTCTAACAAAAACTTATGGCCCTTCAGAAGCAAATTTTGTACTAGTGTTATAAAAGGCGTGAAACAGCCTGATGTGACTTGGCGATATTGGCTGAGGTGGTAGCGAAGGCAACAATGGAAACGATGATCAGCGCAATAGTGCATTCATTGATAGAGTCGAATTGTCCAAGGGATAAGTGCTTGGAACATTTGTTGCCCATATAATGTTATCCAGTTATATTATCAGTTTCTTTCTTGTCTATCTCGAGGTAAAATATCACAGAATTTGTATCACCTTTAGTTTTAGTTTATCACTTTCGTTTTACCTTAACCGTGGTATTTACATCGGGATTTTCCTCATGATGAAATTAATCTGAAGCACTTTGTGTATCAAAAATACTCCATCAACACTATCTACATAGGCTGCCTTAGCTTTTGAATCGTGACCAAATTGATGAAATCTAATGATAACGTTATAATCTCTGGCAAAACATTGTTCGCCTAAAATTCAATACTCCAACTTCTTTTTACAGTGCTTGGAACCGTGCATTCAGACTCCGCAACCTATTTACTATATTGTACTTGTGCAAATAAACTAGATTTTCTTTTTTGTATTTCAGGAGCAAAGAAAAATATCACCTTTCATACTTTAATTTACACGCGCTACTAAGTCTTCTGTTAATACGCTGCTAATTCGTTTATCTTGTTTCTTCTTATATTAACTGAGTGTTATAAAGTACATAATCGGGTTCTGCAAACTATTCTGCCGTAGGTCATACATTTTCTTAACGGATGTATCTATTTAAACTATATTAATGCTATCATAATGGTGGTACGCTATTAGGATTTACACTAATGTGTTAGAAACAGCGGATGAATGCTTCTTTCTTACATATCTCCAATTATAATGATGTGGGTTGCTAATGATTTTGCAAATTAATTACATTTTTTTTCAAGATCTATGTTGTCTGTGCAGTTAAATGCTTTGTTATCTGTTAATGATATTGAGTATACGAGTTTTCTTATCTAAAAATCACGTGATACTATTACAATGGTATTATTAACCCATATGTAAGATATAAATTCTTGTAACGTATTCCACATCCTGCTGTGATACGCCATACTGCACAGCTTCTTAGTTTTGACAAAATTTAATATCAGCCTCTGTCTCTTTTCAAAGTATGAGTATTGTCAATTATAAAACTATTTTTGAAAATAAAAGATTTAATATCTTTTATGTATAAAAGTGTTTTTCTGTATACTATATCTTTATTTCATCTAATATATTTACTGCTGCGTTATAAGCTGCTATGCTAATATTGTGTAAAGTGTTTTAGTTCTTTTTTTTCTTCTTCTCAATCTGGACGCCATAATTTATTTATATCCAATATAGGCACTAATGTTTATCCAATATTTTTGTGGAACCGGCGGCTGTAAAACAGTAGCTTGGGCTTTTAAGAATATGGTCAAAATTAAGAGGTTGAAATTTTGTAATTTTTTTTGTGGAAATGAAAAGAAACAACTGCCTAAAACTTCTCATTCAAAATACTAGAATATATGGCAGTGTAGGGCTTTAGAAAAATAAAAACAATGGTGGATGTCAGATGATGTTTGAATAATTTTATGAACCTGCATAATCAGTTTTAAGTTTCTGAAAACTGGTTAACCGGTTTACATAGTAGTATTGTGGCCCGTGACTCATTCTCTAATTACTAATATATCATGGGAAAACTCAGCCTGATTTGGGCAGGATTCGAAAGCAGCCTTGTCGCCGAGAATCTGGTATTTCAGCCATTTCGGCACTCTCTTCATGTTACAATTCTGGCAAACAAGTTATAGTCTAACAACCCAGTAGTAATTATACACTACATTTATCATTACAAATGAAACGTTTCGCGAGATTTATTGGATTATTCGATTCATCAGTTGATACTGATAAAATGTGCATTAACATGTTTAGAGACGAGCACCTGACTACCCATTAGACATTCGGCAAATCCACAATAATCATGATAGAAAGGTAAACGAGTTTTTAATGCGAACAAAATCAATATTACAGATAAGCGGAAAATATTTGACCGATATTTCATAGAAATGCATTTGATAAAATCTTATAAAACAACATAATAATCTGAAAAAGATACGATCCGCATGCATCCAAATCGTTTACCAAAAATAATCGCCTCCATCTATCATATTAGGAGCATTGTAAAAGCAATTATTACAATTGCTTTGAAATTATGTGGCTCCAGATGCGATACCTTGTTTCCACACATGTTAGGATACCGTTGTGTGATGTGTCGAATTTTGAAAACTCTTAGAAGCACTGGTTAAAGAAATTGTATCAAAGTCAACTTGATGAAAGTAGAAAGGGCTAGAGATAGTTATATGATCATTTTCATTTCATCTCTGAACATAAAGGGAATTCGTTACACGCGACGAAACTTGACCGAGTCATATGCTATGGTACAAGGGTATGACATAAGACCCTTTCCCAAAATCAACCGGTTAAAGGAGGAAGCTTTTCAATAATTGATTGCTCAAAGCAAAGTTAATTACGGCATGATTAGCTGTCTTGACAATCAAAAATTATACTAGAAGATTTAGGAAACAGTCGAGTCCGATTGGTTAATATGGATTTATGGGCGTAACTCTGTAAGAAATTAAGAGTTTTGCTTTGGAGAAATTCTTCAGTCTTCAATCTTTCTTGAGGAAAGTTAGACGGGACTCCGAAAAAGTAGCAAGTACGTTTTCGTTATTGAATAAGGGGCCAGATAGTTGTCTCAAATAGAGGACAGACTATACGTTTGAGGTTCGTAGAAGACGAATAAGAAATGGTAAAGGAAACAGCTTTCCCGAACTCTCCCGAGATTCTGGAACTCTACCGAGATTCCCTGGAAATTCCCGTACCAATTCCAAATACCAGAGCGAATTATGAGCCGAAAAATAGGTCTAAGGACGATCATCAAATCGAGGATCGACTGGCAAGAATCCAGGTCCTGACAACTAGACAAATATTGGCAGAGCAGGGACGAACGGAAGATTCTATGTCCGGATAAGATAGGTGATGATATCACTCCTCGCTTCACTCAAAGGTCACATCTCGTAGGCAATGAAGAATTGACTTCTGTCACTGACAGGTAATTGTAACCATAAAGAAAATTTGTATTGTTTTTTATTTGAGTACATGTTAGTACATTTTTCATTCTTTTGTAACCGAGTAATTGATTTCTTTTCATTTTAAATTCTTTTGTTAAACTGATTAAATTTTATATTTGTTCATTGAAAGGCGGCTCGTTGTGTTTATTTCTTCAATATACTTGTTCAGAGATCTGCATTCTTCTTTCTATCTATCCACACTGTGTAGATTACACCGCGGGAGGGCATTCCCTAGCAGCGAACCGTAGTGGAAAGGTTGGTGTGTGTTTAGAACGCCGCCAATTTGTCCCACGTTGTAATCAGAATTTCTCGTAGATTTTATACAAAAGGCCATATAGAAAACTTCAGTGGAGTGGTACAGCGAAGAAAAGGGGCAAGACGGAAAGATACATTTGCATGCTGCTGTACAGTTGGCACAATAGAACCATGCGAAACACAATGACAGCTGTGTGAAATTATTTTTGCGCGAGTTTAGTTAAAATAAACTTCTCTAGTAGTTCATGTTTAAAAACAATTATCATGAAGTAGACCTCTGAGTCTGGTCACTCGCAAAGAACGCTTTGAAGGTATAATGCCGTTTGGTAAAAAGAGTACATTTATCAGTAATGGCGGATACCAGTGTTGAATTCACTGGTAATTGGATCACACTTCCGATGCTCGTGAAACTCAGTGGGAACATCTTTGGCGATTTCCATCAAGTTGAGAAACGTCGATACATTTTGCCGTTATTGAGATCTGTATTTATAACTTCTTTTGTTTATATGATACAAATGGTTACATAAGGAGACAGTGCCAGTAATGCATCACTAAACCCATAAACTGATATATTTCTGCAGCTACATTGGAGGCTATTTCTCGACTCTAAAAAATGTTCGAGCGATATGCTGATTGCAGATAAGTATCCTCCTACATCTGTAGTGAAAGTAAGGAATCTGAGCACTTTTCTTAAATGATGTACCGCGCTGACGTGCAGCTTTCAGCCAATCATTACAATTCAGGGGGAATTGTCAACCTGTTTTGAGAATGACATTACTGTTGTGCAAATGACGTCACTGATTAAACACTTGGGAGATATATTTATCACATATTTATTTAACTCGTTCCATACATCCAATATTAAATCACTACACATTTGATATCCTCTCTTTATCACATAATCGGTATAAGCTTTCCTATAGTATGAGCATTTTCATATTTTTAAATTACAACGTGTTGCATTTAAAACTATATGACTGATTGGTCCAAATAAGCCCATGAAGATAATGTGCATTATTCTCTTTACTGATTGGCTGCGATGGTGGGAAAACTTATTTTAACCCCGCATTCTGAAAACGGAATTAGGGAAAATGGCCATAACTGTTTGAATATGGTCAGTTTACCCACACCGAGGTTTGTTGTTTCATAAATAACAGTATCATCATGAGGAAAATGCCGTAAAATCCAAAGACAAGAATAACAATTAAGTAAAGCTAGACGCATTGCCCTTTTCATAGCAGGTGTTCGGGATGAAGGTGTAACAGAGAATCCATCCTGTATACAAGCGTGGTTTAAATGTTAATTTACAGAAGCAAAACAAACTCACATCTGTTCACATAAGAATATGGACATAAACCGATCCCCCAACTGACAGAACTTTATCCAATCATATCATATATACCTAGTAAATGTGATGCGAATCCGGCTCAAAAGAAATGTGTTGACGTGTTCTGCACAGTCTATTGTTCCAGATCAAATACTGCAAATACCCAGCCACAAATATATTACAGTGAATATGGGAATTTCTGCATCTCTTCTTATAGAAATAATAACATTTTAGGGTGAATACGGACTCTGACCCTTACTTTGTACCGAATCAAACAATGTTACATCACACGTATTGAATATTCCGTGTTGAAAAATGAGTTTGTCTTTATAAAAGATTCTGTCTATCCGGATGGACACTTGTTGTTCTTTGATTTATAGAGTGTAAAAATAGTATAATCAACTTTTTCTTCTTCAACTATGTTTGGGACTATTTTTACACACAACAAATGATTACTTTATTCAACTCTTTTAATAAATTAAATATTAAATCATCACCCATATGAGATCCTTTATTAGTGACATTCCAACTGACCATGAAATTATTTTCTCAATCGCAACTTTTCGGTCAATCCTACGGTCACTTCTATCGTTTAAATAGACTAGATAGTCAGAATGGCGGTCTCTTTTCTGGTGAAGAATTTCTTGTTAATCAGATGTATGAATTTTATGCAAATTGTAACACGTAGGCTTATTTCATGATTACTGAATCGGTCCAAATATTGATAAGTTACCGGCGTATGACGATGACTTTCCAAAGACCGGATACTAGCAACAGGTGTTTTTCCAATCGTTGGCAGAAAGACCCTGACGTGTTCCAGCTGGAAAGGCCACTGTTTCTGGAAGAAAGGAAAAAGATGGTTTCCGCACATTAATTCCAGTTCTTCACACCTACAATTACAAAACTTTGCCGTTCACGATACTCTTGTTATATCTAGCAAGTTTGGTTGTTGCAGTGTGTTTTCAACGAAGAGTGTGTGACTGTGTGTGGAAGAGGGTATTCCAAAGACAGTTAAATATGAATCCTCCATTAAGGGTGAGTGACTTTCGAAATACTAAAATACGATCATTTTCTTTTCTTTTGTTAATCAGAATTATAAGATTTTGTAATGTAATGAACGTGTGTTATTTCTATTTTGCGTTATAATGTGTCTGCTGAGTTGCCATTATACGTTATGACACAGGTTTTCCCAACGGATAGGAATCACATTAACATAAACCTCAACCGTTATTGAGAGTATACGTCGAAGGTGCTAGTTACAGTTGTTTCCTTCCATCGCCTACGGACTACTTTATCCACAAGTTTCCACAATCTGCGAGACAATATCTGGCAGCTCTAATTGTTCGGAAGAAACCTATAATTGGAATCATGGTACGTAGAATCGAAACTTAAAATCTAAAATTAGTATCAAGAAGATTCATAATTTTTTAATTTCGATTGATGGCTGAATTTCATGAAATGTACTGATTGTAGAAATGATGACTGAACAATACCCATGCCATATCCTAGCTGTAACCTTCTAGTCGAGTTGGCAAGAGTTTCAGTAATTACTTCTTGTTAATTTAGTATAGTGAAGATGTATGTGTTTGCTTTGGAGTATTTTTTGTTGTCAGCTCACACTCCTCCGTACCACAAATCTTATGACACAACCCACTTTGTGTAAAATGGCGATTTTTGAACAATTCTTTTGTTAGCGATGCAGTGGATATTTTATGATGTTTGCCGTGTTTATTGCGGCCATCAAACGCAGTTTTCTGTACTGTCTTTAAAACATAGCATCCATAGTGTTTCATTTAATTCAGGGCTTTTTGAGCATGCACTTGATTTTTATGCGTTTTAAAGGTTCAAAGATGAATGTGTTGGGGTGGGTTGGGTGGAGGTGCTGGATGGTATGTAAACGTTTTTGCGGATAATATGCTTTAAGGAAATGTGTTCTTAGCAAAAAGGTATGTGATACCTTTTTTGAATGAATCTCCTGAAAGGTGTAATTAGAAACACAACTGTTTGCACATTATTGTATAATGCCCATAAACATAAGTATTCATTACGGTGGCGCTTACCAGTTATTATGTACTTTTGAGAGAGTAGCGTATGTAAGGTGAAGTTGTTAGCATTTAAACATGTACAGTGGAGAGAATGCTGGCATACCTTTATGCTACTTTGATGTAATATGGCTGACATTTCTTTGGATATTGTACTTTTGGAAACTGTAAATGCTCTTAGCACACTGCTAACTAAAATAGCTGCTCCCTTTTGCTCAAAAATCAACTTGAATTTGCCTAAAGTACACTATCCTTGGCAGCTATTAAAAAGGGGAAATTGAATTTTGCCAGACTAGACAGTACCAGCTTCTGAAAGTGCAATAAATTAATTACAAAATATATAAAATTTAAGAAAATGTTATCGGCTCTTTTTTATTCAATTTACCTCTGAAGTTCAGAAAGTGAAAATGAGCAAGTGGAGCTAGCACTTTTTTGAAATATGCACATCTGGAGTAAAGTCAAGCTGTATACTCTCTAACCCATATTACACCCACCTATCATACACCAAAATAAAGGAAATTAAAGGTTCTTTGAACAATGCCTAAGATATACAAAAAAAATCTTTTTAAATAGCCAGTATAATTATTGAGGCAACTCGGGGAAATTCTTTTCTTTAAATTTCTAACCCTATGCTAAATGCGAAACTGTAGATGGTCATCTCATTTCTCCATGATAAACATTTTTGTGTCCAGCGGCGACGGATTTGGTTTTGTTATCTTGTATATTCCCATGCAGTGGTTTCCACTTTTTATGCAAAAACTTTTTTATGAGGCTGTTTTGCCTTCAGGTTATGATTTTTAAATTGGTTTATTTCTCTTGCAACAACTTGCCTTGATATGCCCTTATTACTTTCATTGATCTTATCAAGAATGATGGAATACATTCTGGACCTAAACCCAGCAAGTTCTCTTATTAGTTTTCCAATGCAATCGTCTTTCAATTTGCCTACTTTTTATCCGCAGGTCTGAAGCTGGTGATAGCATTGTATCGCTTATGTCATAATACGAGCTATTCTTTTTCACTTGATTACAAATATTATGGTCTTAAATTCCATCAGATATGTCTTTTTGTAACCATTTAATATTCTTGACCTAAAGATCCAACAGTAACTGCCCTGAATAATTGGGTCGTTTCAGCATTAATTTTGTCTTTACAGAATGAATTGTTACCAAATAATCTTCATAAAATATTTTTTTTCTTGATTTCTTGATGCAGGTCCTCGGTCTGTTATCATTTTTTTCCGATTTTCTTTGTTTCCCGTGTTCTGACCAATTCAACATAAATCTATTTTTCATGTTCACCATGCATGGCTTGACCGAATAGAGTTGTTCATCAGGTAGAAGAATTTTTTCAGATTTGTTTTTGGATCTGGTTCGCAAAACATTGTTAAACTGGATGTGTAGTATCATTTATTTTGACTAGCTAAAATCCAAAATCCCATGGACTTCTGTTATTTTTATGCCTGTTTCCAAATATAATATTTGATTGCAGTAGAGAACCACGTATGTTTCCCAGAGACGGGAATTTTATACTTATACATTCCTGTTGGCCACCATTGCTTTCATGAATTCTATCAATCCGCTTTAAGAAAGAAAATAAAGTTCCTTGTTATATTACGGATAATCCAACTTTTCTTACTACTACAATAGTACTCCTTAAAATTATTGTTTTTTAAAATGTCAATTATGAAGTAATTCTCAGTATATATTGTTTATTGGTTTCCATCCATTGACCACTACAATTAGTATAGTAAATTATTGTTAACGTGATCACCGAACACCAAAACATATTACGCTTCTAAAGTCATAACAATTCATGCCTAACAAAGTAAATATAATCAGCATACTTATCCATGAATGTGACTAATAGATTTGTTATTTTGAGTATTGTGCCGTTTAATTTAATTTGCTGTTGTGGTTTATATACGCTGCCAATTTAGATTTATTGTAGTGGGTATGTATGCCGTTCATGTTAAACAGTATTGCCTATAGTAAAATAATGCGTCGTCCAGACTGAACGCCGTTACTGTGATAAGTTTCGTATGCATGCGTATCTGGGATTCTAAAAAATTGTTATAATTATTACATACATGCTTGCATACTTGCTGGTTAACGATGTGTAAGTTTACGATGGATTTAGTTATAGTTTTGAATACTAAAAATGTATCCATTCTCGTGTTTGCATTGTGGCACAGAGAGCTTAGTCGCAAACGGTGTTATGTGTGCGAAAAATGTCCACATCCCATTGATTGCTTGAGTAAAATATACTTACTATAAATAGTGATTTATAAATATGTGACACGCTATATAAACACTGTGCAATTTAGAATATCTTCTGCATGACAATAAAAACATAGAATTATTTAAATATTTTTTTGTGTTCTGGATTTTAAAAAACAACACGTTGTTATTTAAAATATTTTTCTGAAATCACAGTACACCTGCAAAATCATTTTTTTACCATTCACACACAACTGCATATTTTATTCCCTTCACTACGAATGTTTACACTATAAACGAACAAACAAACAAAAAATAACCAGCGCTGCTTGCATCATTCTGGAATACTAACGGTGGTTCCACATACACGTACTTCATTTTATGGGGGTAACGGCTGTTGTACAGTCTGAATTATCTCTAGAATTTCAAGCATTTAGTGCCAAGAGCTCCAAAGGGAATTGACACACACACACACGCGCGCGCGCGATTGTAATCATTGACGTCAACAGCTCATCAAGTCCAAATAAAAATATTCTGTCTGGGGAAGTCTAAGTCCATGTATCATAAGATGACTCGTAGATGCCCTTTTTTAATATTTCACGTCATAATTTTTTTTTAAAAAAAAACCGCATCGTGCCGTTTTTGCATTCTTTTTATGAAAAGCCATGAAACTAAATTGTTTATTAGTGCATTACAAATGCATATGAAAATACGTTTTGCAAGATCAATCAACCGTTTATTATTGCCTAAAATTTTTATTATCCAAGACATGAAATAAAAGAAATTTTGTATTTCGTCCTATATGCTTTGGTACGTCATAATACGATGATACTGTACGATCACACCACAGTCGTTTTCATCTCTTGATAGTGACAATCATTTAATTTATTCAAGTTGTTTTGCTGTTGGGGTTTTTGTTTTTTTTTTTTTCTTTTTTTTTGTTTGTTTGTTTGTTTTTGTTTTTTCCCTATCATTATCTAACTTCTCAACTGGTGTAGCATTTTGGGAGAATTAGATGCAATTATTAGTTTCTCTAATAATGCATCAATTAATGTCCTCAGAATACCATGGCTTGGTTGGTCACCGATGAGTGAGTGTATCAGTAGTTACTGTGATTTAAACTACGAATCTTCTAAATAAATTTTGTAATAATTTTGTTTCCAGTTGTACCGTCCTACGTATAATGACAATCAGGCAACACGATGAACTGTTTGATATCTTGTTTTCTTTTTATTATAAATATTATGTTAATTATTTTTAGTATAACACATAGTTGTATTTAGAACACTTTGCTTTTCTCTTATCGACATAACATTGTTTTTTCATTATATTACATAGGTGTGTTTAGAATCGTTTGCTTTTTTATTATCAACATACCTTTTCATTAAAAAATATAACTGTGTATTGACTCTTTTGCTTCTTTATTATGAAAATAAAACTTTTTTTTCATTATAATTCTTAGTTGTATACAACTAAATCTGATATTCTTCATAGCCATTGAGATTGGAAAAAATTCCAAGGCCTCTACTTAGTTTTCACCAGTTGGATTTTTGTTATTTCTTCAGATAGTTATCTTATGGCTTTGTTTTTCAACGCTTTGGAATTGGATTACCTGCTTCAATCATCCTTGCTTAACCTGTGATTGAATTTTAATTTTCATCTTTTATCGTTCACTTTCAACGCACTGATTATTGATATTATTATAACATAAACAACGCACAATATTTTAAAAAAAATGGAATTGCTGATTTCATCGCTATAGACGCGCGTGCGTACGTATGTGAGTAATTTTCATAATATTTTCAACTTAATATTTTCAAGTAATCGCTTAGGTAGCGTAATTGGTTGGAACGTCTGCTTCAGATGCGGGGGTGGCGGGTTCGAACCCCTGCAGAGTAATGCTAAATATTTTTTAAAAAAAACTAATGGTGCTTGCAGCTGCCTCGCTTGGCGCACAACATTAAGAGCTTAGTGTTATGACTGGTCGGTCTGTTGTCAGATTAATGTGACTGGATGGGAGAATATCGATACGACTAAAATTGTTACAGCGACGTTAAAATTCCACATAAACACACACACACGTACCCATACAGACACACACACGCAGACCGCAATTGCGTTAAACAATGATGCATTTCTCTAATGCTACCTGTTGTATTAATTAACATTTATATTCTTGTAATATATTAATATGTGATTAAATTGAAAATCAGAATATTAATATCAAAGCAGAAAACTCAAATTTAACGTTGGTCCCAATTCTTACCACAGTCGTTTCTTCAAAAAGACTTGTGCATATAGTATCTGTTAAGGAGGATTCTGATACTTTCTGTTCCTCTATATTACATTTTTTGCCAAGTGTGCTGAAATCGTTTCTATTTTGTCTTGTTTAAAATTAAACTTGCTTTCAGTTTTAGAAGTTGCTTTTGCATCCTGTCCAAAATGCAGCATCTTTCTCGGCCCAGGTTGAATATTATTTTGTAGTGCCTTTCCTGCTTCATACTGACATTGGAAAACCAGCATTACCTACATGAGTTCGCTTACAGCAAAATATTATTATCATTATCAAGCGCATATTCTATACAACTTTATTATAATATTTCATCAGTAATATCGGCTATTTTATGATGAACATATATTTAATTTATTATCAATAGCGTCATAGTCTATTGTGACTTCATTTTCATTCCTATCCCACGTGCGTTTTATTGTGTCACGAGCTTCCATGAAAATGGCTATTTGTATCAGTAATATCCACATAATGTTTAATGGTACAATCTTTAACGTCTAGAGGATCCTTTATGATTTTCACCATTGTCTGCACTTCCCAATATATCTAAGTTGCCCGTCATCACCATTTGTTTAATATATGCGTCTTGTTTGTGTTGATAATTTTGAACGTGTCTTTGGTTTGCATATGTTTCGATGGTTGTGTCTTGATCAGCAACCGGGTTAGATGAAGTAGTTATCTTTTATGCACCCATTTTGATTTGGATAAAAACCTGCAGTTAAACGATCACTTATTCCAAACCCAATTATCGGATCGCCAATTTTAATACCAAGTCGTTAAAATATTAATAGGGTGTTTGTCTACATCATAACTAATCTAGTTTTTATCAAGCTTGATTTTATTCTCCAGGTCCTGTACAAGAGCAACAAATGCTAACTGCGTCCATGCGAATGGAAATGGTCAATCATTACATAGAAAATTTGTATCAGATAAATATCTTCTAATAATTTGTAATAGTGCATCAACTCTGCAATCGGTTATCAAAAAATGTATTCTGATACTGCTGAGATTGTCAACGGTATGATTTTTTTACGTTCACTAACGGATACTGCAGGCATATTTTTAGCAACCGCTTATATATACATGTGTAGTGCCAACTTTTAGCGTTCCATAAACTCTATTGCTTATTATAAAATATAGTTCTAAACTATATATGGAATAAATATAGAGTATATACAAAATAATATTAACAGAAAATCATTTAAAAAGATACGAAATTTACTGTAACAAAGAGAAAGCAATGATTATGTTTTGTTAACTCATTCCGATTTTGCAAGTTTAAAAACGATGGAATGATTTAAATTGAAAATGATAAAGTTGTATTACATAAATAGGCGACATGTTGCATACCAAGAGCTTATTGTAATATGGTTGGCAGACTGTGAAATCTAAAAAAAAGTTTGTATATTAGGTGAAAAATTGGGTAAACAGTAAGCGTATGAAGATATATCCTAACCATTAGCACAACAAAATCACAGAAAAACTTTGCAAAAATGCAAATACACATTGATAAAAAATAACAGTTTAAATATTTTGAAACATTAATAGAAAATCCAATGCAGATAACACAAATATTACCAGCGAACGAACAGCGCAAGATTAGGAGCCCTCCGAACGAACAATATAGTTATCACGTGAAAATGAACTTAAGTCTAGATAAAAAATATAGTAGATAAATATGTCAGTCGCAAAGGCAGAAATAAACCGAAAGTTCAATAAAAACATTATAAACAGAAAATAAGATTTTCGAAAACAATAAAAAGCTTTTGTTAAAATTTCTACAAAAAACATTGAAATATGACAAAATCATGACTCTAATATGGAAATTTTAAAGGCAAAGTAATCACACAAATGAAGCACAAAATCATTGTCGGCAAACATGATGCCTGACGCGATGTTAAACGTGCATCGTGAAGGAAAATAAATTAAGATTTTATTGGTTTGATCACAAAATGATTTAAAACCGAAAACAATATTGCTGCGACAGTTCCTTAAAAAAAAACATTTGAAAGGTTATAAAATTAGTGGGATAAATTTGTAACGAAAGATCACAAAAATTTAACGAAGATAAAAAATAATTCAGTATTAAACAGTATAAAGATCCGGGCGATCTTGTACAAAAATTTCCATTCTTATGGTGGCGCTCACCAGTTATTATGTACTTTTGAGAAAGTGGTGTATATAAGGTGAAGTTGTTTGCATTTTTAACATGCATAATGGAGAGAATGTTGGCAATCCTATATACTACTTTCATGTAATATGGTTGAAATTTCTTTGGATATTGTACTTTTGGAAATTTTAAATGATCTTAGGACACTGCTAACTAAAATGACTGCTCCCTTGTGCTCCAAAAATCAACCTGAATTTGTCTAAAGTACACTATTCTAAGCAGCTATTAAAATATGGAAAATGAATTTTGCCAAACTAGACAATATCAGCTTCTAAAAGTGCCATGAATGTGTTACCAAATGCATAAAATGTAAAAAAAAAAGTTATCGGCTCTATTTTTTACAATTTACCTCTGAAGTTCGAGAAGTGAAAATAAGCAAGTAGAGCTAGCACTTTTTTTAAAGGTGCACATCTGGAGTACGGCCAAGCTGTATACTCTCTTACCCATATTACACCCTTCAATCATACATCAAAATAAAGAGAATTAAAGATTCTTTGAACAATACCTAACATATACAAAGTCTCTTTTAAATAGTAAGTATAACTAGTGAGGCAACCCGGGGAAACTCTTTTTCTTTAAAATTCTAACCCTATGCTAAATACGACACTGTAGAGCGCCACCTATGTTAAACCAAGCTAATTTGTAACCAATCAAAATATATTGATGATGAAATTACGGTCTTAAAAATGATATAATGATATAATAATAAATAAAAAGATTATAAATTATTGGAAAAATAAATGTAATCATATAAGACACAAATTATATTCAAAACTACACTATTCTTTCGGGTGGCTTAGTGGTTGGAACGTCCGCCACAAATGCGGGAGGTCGTGGGTTCTAACCCCGGTTGAGTCATACCAAAGACCATGGTACTAACAGCTGCCTCGCTGCTTAGCGCTAAGCATTAAGAGGTTAGCGTTTGGACTGGTCGGCTCGGTGTCAGGATAATATGACTGGGGAGGGACATCATGCTATATGTCTGCGGCATGATGCCCCAGTGCTAGACATCACTATAAACTTCCACACTGCAGACATCGTAACGATATGACTGAAAAATTTTTATAGCTACGTTAAAAAACTAAATCACTCACACGCACAAATTACACTTTCATAGTGAAAATCCCACTTAAGGTTTGTATATCTCAACATTTTAGTAGTGTTGTCATCTCCAGTTGTTATAGACACTAACAAAGAAACATAAAATATGATTTTTCAGTTCAGAAACTTGCTACAGTTGGTTCAATACCACATCAGTAAATATGATGTGCTATTATGGAAAGAAATAAAATGCGCCAACTATACATATTATCGATATTAACCGCATGCCAAAGCACTTGGATGGCTTTGGTACCAATGACATAACAATCGGATCATGCTACGAAATCAGCAAGATGCTCGATAACATTAGAAAATAAATACAAGACTGATTTTACAATTCCAAACAATATAAGAAATAGTTTAGGTTATAATATTGTAGATAAAACTACATATAAAAGATAATAATTATTTGTTAATAAATTGCAGTTTAGCTAAAGGTTAATGTAAGCAACTCTGATGTAGTATTTGTATTCACCCCAAAAGGCCAGCCAGGTATTCCGTTAAATATACCGCCAAATGAGTTAATTTGTTTGCAAGTAAATAAGATATATCAAATATCCGGTTAGAAAGTGTGGCATTACTAGGTAATATGTGATACAGAGGTAGATCTAAATAATGAAAGAGAAACATGTTACTCCTCAATGAAAATTATATTTTCATATTAGTAAAGAATACACGAAACTTATTTGTGGGTTCATATTTGGAAACGTATTTGGCTCGTTAAAACGTGTCGTTTCTTGTGGTAACAAGATTGAAGCAAGCAAACAGCGAACAAAAAGCAAAGACATAATGAAATCACTTGCGCCTAAAACTTGTCTTAAAGTATTAGAAGATATACAAATCCCGTTCGAGACTCAAGCAAAAATCTTAGAGAAACAAAAATTATTAAGAAAGTAAAACAACCAAAATTACAAATAAAGCAAATAATAAAAGAATTTTCTCAAATGGTAACAATAAGTACGATATGCGTTAGAAAATTCGTCAATGAAAGAGTAAAACCAATATTAATTAGAAAACTTGAGTAATATAATGTATGGTACAGGAATGAAAAAGTTATGATTTTCTATAACTATAGAGTATAATTATGATAAAAGTTGTATCACCATCTCTAAGTATTTCTATAGATAATCCATTTGATAATTCAATCAGGAAATTAGAAGTGCGTTAAATGTTCACAGTGACGGTAATAATATGAATAGAGATGACCAACACATACATAGAAACGATGGATAAAGATGTGTACGTACCAGATCCAAGGCAAATTAGTTAAGGCCGATAATACAGAGTAGAATACTAATGATGACGAAGCATTGGTTAACAATGGAATCTCTCACATAGAGCCCCATATTAAATGGATGATATCGTAGATGCATGATGCGTATAAAACATGCTAGTAATAAATTAAAATAATATTGACAGCAAGATGCTAATGCCATGATGTAGTTATAAACGTTTCACGGACACAAATAAAAAAGTGGTCTTGGCGAGATTAGCTAGTAGCACTTGGTCAGATATGTCGGTGTTAGTAAGGGATTAGCAAAGCCAGACATGTCGGTGTTAGTAAGGGATTAAAAAAGCCAGATATGTCGGTGTTAGTAAGGGATTAGCAAAGCCTGGTTCATAAGGAAATGCATTAAAAAAGCAAAAGGTCTCCTTTTTTATCTGGAACAATACCACCACTTTAATGTATTCAGATTGAAATAATTATGAATAACATAAAGATGCTTTGGAAGTTACTTTAGCCAAATTATTGTTTCTAAAGATACTTAAATTCTGAATCAATGGATGTTAATTTGGAAGACTTATTCAAAATCATATACGTATCAGGTAGTTATTTATAGTGACCCTAACTGTCACAATATATTTTGATTCCTATGGATTTTCTCAACTTATAATATTTAAACATTATTACAATTGGCAAGCAATATGTTTTATACTTTCATTGCAGAATTTTCTAACGCATATATATATATATATATATATATATATATATATATATATATATATATGTGTGTGTGTGTGTGTGTGTGTGTGTGTGTGTGTGTGTGTGTGTGTGTGTGTGTGCACATGCCCAAACAAATAAAATAAAGACGTAAAGTAAATACAATTTTTATTTAAAAATATTACTCTCCGAACACTATTAAATTTTGAACATACTGGAGATAGACAATATGCTAAAAAGATAAACTAAATAGATCAGCAGCAATAAAAACCTGTACCATCACGAACAATTAAACATGTACTATCTCCGATAATTAAATTCGTGCCATAACCAATAGTTAAACTTGTACCATCACAAATAATCAACCCTGTGCCATTACCAATAATCACATCTGTACCATCACCAGTAATTAAACCTGTGAGATCACCAATAATCAGTCCTGTGCCATCACCAATAATTAAACTTAACCAAACCTGTGTCATCACCAATAATCAAACCTGTGCCATTACCAACAATTAAACTTGTGACATTACCAATAAGAAAATCTGCCCCGTCAACACTAAATAAACACGTACTATCACCATTTATTAAACCTGCCATATGAACATTAATTACACCCGTGCCACCACCAATTATTAAGCCGGTACCATCACCAATAAGTAAATCTGTCCAGGCAACACTAAATAAACACGTACCATCACCATTTATTAAACCTGTCAAATCAACATTAATTAAACCTGTGCCATCACCAATTTTTAAGCCTGTACCATCACCATTAATTGAACATATGCCATCACCGATAACTGAACATGTCCCATCACCAATAATCAAATCTGTGCCACAAACAATAATAAAACCTGCTCCATCACCAATAGTCAGACCTGTACCATCACCAATAATTAAACATGTGCCATCACCGATAACTGAACATGTCCCATCACCAATAATCAAATCTGTGCCACCAACACAAATAAAACCTGCTCTATCACCAATAATCAGACCTGTGCCATCACCAATAATTAAACTTGTGCCATCACCGATAACTGAACATGTCCCATCACCAATAATCAAATCTGTGCCACCAACAATAGTAAATCTGCTCCATCACCGATAATCAGACCTGTGCCATCACCAATAATTAAACATGTGCTATCTTCAATAATTAAATATATGTCTTCACCAATAATCAAACCTGTCCCATCACCGATAATTAAACCAATACCAACACCAGCAATTTAACTAGTACAAACTCAAAAACAATCTTATTTGAAAACGGATACAAAACATGTTCCATCTCCATGAACACTGACTCATTGGCCAAGATTTGTTGCAAAGAGGAATATAGATAAAAACTTGTTTAACGATTCCGAGACTCTTGTAGACAGATGTGAATAGTAATGACAGACAAATTCTTACCAAAAGTGAATGAACACATTCCAGCAGTTATAAGGATAAAATAATTGTTAACATGGGAATAAACTTCAGTATTTAAAAAATAAAGATTGACAAAATGGTAACATTTGAGGGCGGAATAATGTAGTAGAGAGGTAATTGATGATTTTTATTTCTAGTTAGGCCGCACCTGTGTTAGATGTAAATAATGTTAATGACAGCATCCTGCGTGCTTCTGGTGTAATAAAGTGGCTTTTTTGAGCATTGTGAAAACAGGAGAACGGTTTAGTATTTGGCGTATTCTCGTTATTTATCTATACGTCTTGCAATACTTTCGGCGAAAAGTAACATTCCTCAACACAAAGAAATAGCAAGGTAAAAGGCTGCGTATATGTCGAAAATAATGCTAATAAATGTATTCCATGGTCTGTTTTATCAGCTTTTTCATGCTGACAGCGAAGTCAAGTGTATGTGAAAGTATGCAAATCATGTTGATAAGTTTTATTTCCATGATATGTTTCTAGTTTCATTAAAATATACTTTAGGGAGCCACGGTAGCTGAAGGCGTAGAACGTCGGACTCGAAGTCCAAGGTTTCAGGTTTAATACCGGCCAAAGTCAGTCGGGGTCGGCTTCCTCGTCGTGTACTTGGGATGGACACAATGCTAACATTTCATTGGCATGATATATAAAAATGTATTAAAACTAATGTATTAAAACTGCAGTTTACACCCACAAAACAAAAAAAATCAACAAATAAATGGTTACATTTGAAAAACTAGATACAACTTGCTATCAATATGTATAGGTGAGAAAATTAATTATACCCATTTAGGATTAGCAATGAAAAAGAGGAGATTACTGATTGACTATTACTAATAAATGATGAGAAAAACAATTATGTAACGATCAAAACAATTTCCCAATTGGTTTATAGCAGTGGCAAGCAAGAACAAAAACTGAATTTATGTAGAAGATGTCTTTGCTTTTTTATCACAGAAACATTTCTGGAAAATCACGGTAGTAATTGTTGCGATACTGAATCTAAATGCCATTGTTTTGCTACCGGAGACCGGAGATAATACCCTACAATAAATAGCATCAAAAACAAATGTAGGTACCATTTCCTATTTATGCCGATCCTGAAACATTAAGTCAAAAGGTTACAATAGCCAAGGGTAACTGTACAGAACAAGTAACCTAACTTCCATTGCCTTGATGTGCGAGGCAATGGGATATTCCTGAGTGAGGCAGGGCATCGTGGACAAACTGCTGTTTCAAATTTTCTTAGTGATATGGACGATAAAGTTAAATAAATATGAGAGTCTTTCATAAGGCCGGCGGCAATGAAAAATATCGAAAATGACAAAATTTCTTAGGAAAAATTCAACTTGCTGTCAAATCTGCAGTAATAAATTTGATGATAATAAGGCAAGGGATCAGTGTCGTATTATTGACAAAAATGGAGTACCTGTTCATTCTGATTGTAATTTATACTAAACATTTCTCCTACAAGAACTAAAGTACCTGTGGTATTTTACAATCACAGGGCATGACCATGTCATAGCATCAGATGATAGGTAAAATACCAGCGGATATAAAAGTAGCATACTAAATAACATGGAATAATACTTTATTTTATCATAGGATTCTTGATTCCCTTCAATTCTTTAATAGTACCAACATTAGCTGTTAATCTTCAAAAAAGTTATTTAATGATAAAAAAACACATTTATCAAGCCATGCGAGTTTGATCAACTGATTAGGAAATGGATGTACCCAAATAAATATATTAATAGTTTTAATGTTTTTCGAGATGATACCATATGATCAAAATAAAAAGCGCTTTAATCGACCTTATCGAAATCGAGCATAACATATGAAGCTTTGCCCATAGCAGGGAAAAAAGCATCTCTAATAATTTGAGTGACTACCATGATATATCTCTCTAAACCGACGTGAAGCTGCTGGTAGATATGCTTGAAAATCTGAGAGAAGTTTCAATCAGACATAATGGCTTTGATACTGCCCAATATATCACAAAACTTGGAATGAGCTGGGATGCCTTTCAAAAATGACTGGCATTGATTTCAATTTATTATCTGATATTGATATGCATTTTGTTATGGAAAAAGGAATAGGAGGTAGAAACTGTTATTAAAAAAAAAGATTTACTACAGCTAACAACCGAGTAATTAACGGCAATGACCCTTCCAAACTAAATGACTGTTTAATGTGTATTGATATTAACATTTGAAATGCTTGGTCTGTGCTGCAGTCACTTCCAATTGTTTGGTTTAAATGTGTTAATCCCATTAAGATACTAACACTGATAATGATTCCGAGACAGAACGTATTTTGTAAATTGGTCTGGAGTGTTCGGATTGATTGCATGATAGCCACAACGATTATCGATTGGCCTCCAAAAGGACTCAGGTCAAATGTCAATGGCTGTGTGAGTGCCAGGTACCAATCAATTAGATAGCAAATTCATTATTTGTGATAAACCATTTCCAGATTTAATGAATGAGAAAATGTGTGATTCTCTACCGCAGTCTAATATTATTGTTATGTGTCTCATCACGAGACAATCAAACAGTTTCATGAGCTGTTATGTGTCTCATCACGAGACAATCAAACAGTTTCATGAGCTTGGCTTGATAGTTCCATATAGATCCAATATTTCTAAAAATCTCAAGAAAACAGCCCCTGGTAGCCTGAAAGTCTCTTAAATACGCAGATAATCAGTAATTTACTGTAATCACCTATTAACCACACATCAAGATACTCTAATATCTTCACATTTGCTTGTTTTTCTTGTTTCATATTTGTTTGATGCGCCAGTAAACCTTTTGAAGCCGAATTTCGGTAATTTACACCATGCAATACAACACACTACCCAGACACCTGCCACAGATAATTATTCCCATATCAAATGACTAGATACATATACCTAAAAGTATAAAGATACTCCCCAATGCTGAGAAATGAGGGAGAGTCCATTTTATGAAACTTATCCACAATCATAAAGTCTCGTGAATGTTGCTGATTGTGACGTATGCTTCTAGAAACTGGCTAATTACTCGGGTGGATATATATCTTAACACTGACTCACCATAATCAACAAATAATAACTAAAATCTAACCAAGTTGTGAACGGAAAAGTAAATACAAATGGCATATAATTTAGATATATTACACTGTATTTGGATATCGGCTTGACAATGACATAAGTCCATAGAGCACCATCCGTCTATCCAGTTTACCTCTGTCTTCAGGACAAGATCCCAAAACAAAGCTGAATTTTTTTCTATCCTCATGAACGTATCTGTATTCGGCAACACCGTGGAGAACCTGATAAATAGGGTTAGGGTTACAGTTAATATGATCTTAGATTCAGAATGACAGTAGCAAACCAATGATTTGTGTCAAGCAAAATATTTGATGAAGATTTCGTAGCAATTTATTTCGTAAAGCCAACGTTAACGCTATACCGGCCTATTGATACTGGGCAGTCTGTACGGGATCTATCCAACGTATTCTATTAAAATCATCTTAAAATTAACAAATTAACAGCGTTAAAATACATATTTCTCATGCAGATACATATAATTTGCGGATGAAAATTATATATATATATATATATATATATATATATATATATATATATATATATATATATATATATATATATATATATATATATAACGAAAACATGTAAAAGACTACCAGTATTCTGTCACAAGTCAGCGACATACAAGTCATGTTCTTGTCAGTGCTTCAAATGATAAAAGCTTCAGGGAATTCAAGGACCAGTACAATAGAAAATTAGTAATTGGATTCTCTAGTTTTATGTTGAAAATATATTCCATCATTATTTATAGCAACAGCCAAATTAATAAGGTTGCAAGAATATCAAGTCAAATTGTTTGGAAAGAATCAAATCATGAACTATATAACTAAAGCAATAATTTTTTTAAAAAATTAAATGAAGCATGAAAGGCACTTCATAAAAATCGAAAACCTCGACATGGGATTATGCAAGATAATTAAAACAAGCCCGTTGCCGTTGGATACAGAATAAATTTGTATCTGGGAGAATGGAATCAGTATTTATGCTTACGGCCATTATAAAATATTGTGCTAAGCATTGTTTATCTAATGAAACCATTCAGAAAGAAATTTTAATTCTAGTAGTAACATAATTTATTGTTGAAAACGCATGTCTGTAAAGCGTATTCCCCGCGTGCCTCTGACTCGAAAATGCCATCAAGAGTAAATGCAATAAACATTCATCCTCTCACGTGTAAATACCATCAAGCGAATATGAAAAAGACGCATTCATCCGTAAACGTTTTAAACACATAAACACCGTCAGGCATACATCCAAAAAGCATATTCATCCGCCAGCGTTTAAAACATAAATAACATCCTGCGTGAGGCCTACAACCTTGTTAAATCCGGATGATACGAAAAACTATTAGTTCCATGTTTTAAATCAATATAAAGTCTAAAAACTGCATGCCAGCCCCTGCGTCCGTCATACGTGACTTTACACACCAGCAGTACGATTTTAGCTGATACCTTACAACATCGACTGATATCGAAACTGGAGATGGTGTGAGCTTCTTGCGACATTCAAGTCTAGTGTCCATTACCTATTCAGGTGACATCCTATATCGTATGCAAATTTCAAAACAAGCAGTGGAGAATGTTTTGGATGGTGGGGGAAAAGTATCACTCAGCAACGACTGCACAACTCTTCTGTGATTTTCATACTTTTCGCACACAAGAAGGGTCAGTTCTGAAACATCAGCCTAGGAACATCAGAACGGGAATGGACACAACTGAGAGGATTTCCAGCATAAAATGTATACATCGTCTGTGAGAATTCTTCTTGTCGTAAACCTGAAATAACCGACAAGTCGAATATATACAGTGCCTAGTCTAGCCTCGATTTCGAGCTATCTGCATCCCTGGCTGAATGAAATACACATATCCCTGTCATAAATAAAGAATTTCATTGGTCTAACAGCGACATCTCCGCCAAACCCCAAGTCAACGACAGCTACATTGACAGCTTCCTTTTCAGTGATAGTGACTTTAATATTTTGAACTCTTTCAGTATTACAGACAATACGTGTTTTATTTACTATTTAATATCTAATTCGTTTCATAGGAACAATATTCTTGACTCTGGTAATTTTCACACATGTATGTTTTTGCTATATCTCATTTTGTTTCTTGAAATACAAAATTGCAAGGTTATGGTGTCAGTTTCAGATTTCCAAAAACTTATCTAATCTATGCTGTATTTAATTTCTTAATTAGTAACAATAACTTTTTATATACCTACTGCGGTAACATTATCGCAGTTACTAAGTTCTCTACTACAGAGAATGTGTGAATAAACCTACTGAATTTAACTTTCATTCCATAGACTAAGCTTTCACATCAAACCTGTTTGTACTGAAATTTGAAACCACCATGTTTCGCTACCAACACATACAACAAAGTCTTGCTGTTTTGTCTGTCGTAAAGAGAATTTTAATTTCCGCATAGCCTTCTCAAACATATTTATGCAGATATTGGTTGTTTTATCACCCCAATAGGGTTCGATAATGTTACTTAGGTTTTTCTCTCAAGTGTTTCATGCTAGTCACATGAATGTGAACCTTATGGCATTATATCTCAGCGATAACGCCGTAGAAATGGCTCTAATGCTTTCAAACCAGTCAGAAGATGTGGTTGCTTACCTGGTTGAAAACATCTATTGTTCATTATATATGTATGTAAAAATATGATAAAATAGTCAAAGTGTCTGAGCAATTGCTGGACTCTGATTTTCTGAGCAGCTGTTGGCCTGCATAAGCCAACTTCTGAGTCAAGTTGTTTAAAACGATAACGGCGATACATTCTCTTTCATACGTCACAGGTAACGTCAGTAATACACGCCCATTTCCGGTTACACTAGACCACACCAAACCAGTTTTACGATTATAATATTTTCACTTATTACTCTGACGTTAGTTTGATGTGCGATTTTTTTTCATACATGAGCAGGTCAAGGTTTGAATACAAATGAACAGACGGCATGGTTATTAAGGTAGTTGCTACACAACTCTAAATTTTCACTTAGTTCTTGATTAATACAAAAATTCTTACTTCATTCTCTTCGCAAACATTTTTACTTCAATATTGCTGGTATTTCTGTATTGATATTATGTAACGCAATTAGAAAATAAACTTAATATTGGCTTACTAGTACTATCCATAATAATGATAGTTCTTTTCACCACACTACGCTGAAGTAAATTAATAACCGTTGTCACAAATCGCTGAGCACCAAGCGAGACAGCTGATAGTACCTTTTTATAAGTCTTTTGGTATAACTCGGCCTTGGTTCGAACACACGACCTCCCGCATCAGAGACGGACGCCTAACTACTAGGCCACCGGAGCGGTGGTAAATATGAGTAATATTACCTTAAGTATGCCCGATTTTGTAGTTGACTGCGCAGCTCGAAATGACGAGATTATTACACTGTACTTTCATATATTTGACGTAACTTTAAGCCTAAGTGCATTGTTGCACTGTGAACTCTCGCGGGAATGAACGAACAATGATGTCATTGCCGCTTCTGTCTCTTTTTAAGTTACGAAAATGTCATTATAATGAATTCGCAGTAATAGTAATATATGACAGGAAATTTTTAAGTCAGCTAAAGTATTCGAGATCTTGGGGAATTTTAAGATCTGCTGTAGATTGGCTGTTCTGGCTTTTCTTTATATTTTTGGACGGATAACCAATGCGATCTCAATAACTATTTCATACTGAACAAATTTACCGACTGACATACGCATTATTTGTGTATCTAATATGAGGAATATTTGGTCTTCACAATGTGAAAATTGATGACTCTTTTAAACTCTCATTCAGCTGTTGTTTTATGATCAGTGAGTGACAAGGTTCTTGTGCTCGTATTTTTAATATAAAAATCTTCATCTTGGGATAGCTAAAAGTAGTACTAGAATATACACGCCAGCTTATACATTTTCAAATCTAATAGATTGCGTGGGTACTTAGCTATGTAGAAATATCAAAATATTAAATACTACAGCACATCACAAGCGATCATCATTAAAGTGATTCGATTTCCTGACCATAGTTTCAATCAAGTGAATTTAGATTTTTTTATATCGAAAGACTCGATAGCTGGTACACAGTTCCTAATAAGACTTGAAGGCCCGTGTCACCTAAATATCTGTTAATTATGGGTTTGATTGTTTATGTAATGAAAAATTATCAACATTCTTCCGCTTAGATTCTATATTTCATATGACCAGTATCAAACTCTATGTACAGCTTATACTAGTCACTTAATGAAAACAATTCGTTTCGGCGCAATATTTGTTTTATCGACCATGTACTTCCGCTAAAGATTGCGATGACTTGCATGTTGGTGCAATAAAGAAACCATTCTTATCTGAGTGTCAAAGGTCAAGATCACTCTGAGGTAAAAAAGGAATTTTAAAAAATAACTTTAGTTCTAGATCACGTACCTTGATCAAAGTTTTGGAAGAGCATGCAAATTACGGTATGGAAGAGGTTTCTTGAAATGGTGGCCAAAATGTCAAAGGACTGTATTACTGTGGCTACAACAAAAATGAATTTTGCAGAATAACAATTGTCCTAAAGCATGATTAATGACTAAACGGTATGTGTTGCTTACACTAAGCGTAATACAAAAATCACTATGTGTTTAGGAGCGCGGTCAAGTCTAATAAGTTTCTGAATTTTAAGTTAATTCAAGACACTATACTTTGACCAAAGGTGGAGGTCATCGTTACTAGCTGGTCAGTAATCTCCAGAATCGACCCTATCCTATTTGTGCTTACATGCAGGACTATTAGTTAAAGGTATACAACCTAACTAAAAACGAATGAAATGATATATCGGTATATAATCTACCGTTGACATTACTATTACTGCATTTACGAAAGATCATTCACTGCCTAAAACCACACGACAGACCTCGTAGTATCAACCCTTTCAAACTCTTTTTGTACAAGAGTATTCTTACTAAACTATTGACAGCCAAACGATGTTGTTTGCATGATCCGCCGAACGTTATCAAAAAGGACCAACATATGTATATATTCTACAGATAAGCAAAAAGTATTTCTTTTTATACAAGCTATTATTACTTAAAAAGGCAACCTACTGTTTTAGTTTTTTTCTTCAAGAAAACCTCCTGATGACGAAACCATCTACTTTATGCTGCCTAATTTCGAAGAGACATTTTATGCGAAACTGGTAGAAAGGTTTATAGAGCAGACTGATTTTAAAAACTATTTGTTGTAATGCAGTTCTTATTTCAACAAAAATAAACAGTCACAGTGTTCTTTCTCTAGAAAGAAATCTTTTGTGGGACAGTTACATCACATGCTTATGTAGAGACATTTAGTCTACTAACCTGACCTTTATTTCACGCCTTTCTTAACGCTTACGACTTTAGTGGAAGGAGATAATAGTGAATAAAGGTCAAGACACGATATACGTAAGTCTTCTGTGACAACAAGTGTAAACAAGGAGAAAAATGTGAAAATTTATTGTAAATGGCTATGAAAATTGCCAGTGTGCTAAGGACATACATATAAAACATTAATCCTATATAATTATATTAGCCTTTTGAAAACTTCCTGTGAAAAATACTCTTTGAATAATTCAAAAATAGTATGTGATTCAACAATTTTAAGTGCTAATGCATCTTTTTCTTACACTTGACAAAGTCTTGCCTTATCAAGTTAATTGCCAAAGCCTTGCTTTATCAAGTTAATTGAAATCGTACAGAAGAATTTGTCATTTGCAATGAAGGCTTTTTTGACGTTATCTTTTAACAAATGTCTTTGTTGATCATAACAGGCATGTAAACGAGTGCTCAGATAATCTTTTGATCGATATTAATGCTACAAGGCAAAAACCTGAACTAGAACGTTGCTTGTGTGTGGTTTTAATTTTTAACGTAATTTTAATAAATTTTTCAGTCATATCGTTACTATGTCAGAGTGTAACAGTTTATAGTGATGTCATGCACTGTGGCATCATACTAGCATGATGCCCCGCTCAGTCACATTATCCTGACACCAGGCTGACCAGTCCTAACACTAACACTTAATGCTGATCTCCGAGCGAGGCAGTTGTTAGTACCTTTTTTATAAGTCTCTGGTATGACTCGGTCCATTTCCGAGCCCGCGACATCCGGCATCCGAGACGGATGATCTGACTATTAGGCCACCGGAGCTGTCTGAATGTTATTTAACGAGAACAGAAAGCCACACATGATTATGCAAAATACTGCCTTTTAACATCAGAATCGTTTATCTATGCTAAAGTCTAATAAGTCCTCTAACCAGTGCATTTTTTTTCATATTATTTCAGAGCAGTTTGAAGTGAAAGAATTTTTCTTAAATTATTAACCAAAATGACAGTCATTCCACGCAACTGATGGTGGTGGTTATGATTATTGTTACATCACTATTATTTTCACGCAAAAGATGTCTGTGAATAAGTAACCTGTATGTTGACGCGTCTATTGAATGGTAAACGCACTTTTACACACACACAGACACACACACACGCACGCACGTTAAGGGTTTTCTTAATTGTGAAAGATTAGATGCTCGTCCATTATCTCATTACCAGAAACTTACCAGCTGCCCTTAACAAATTTAATGATGGTATTATCATAGAACATTAAATAGTAGCTCTTGCATTGAGCAAAAGCTTGTAGCTCCACTGCAGACTGTGGACCCTGTTTCTAGGAACGGGAACACTTTCGGCTTACTCGGTATTTATTCCTAAATCCCCATGGTCAAAACCTAACACATCATGATGAATTTTTATAAGCTTAGGTCAGAAATTTAGGAAAACGAGTGTTTGTACGTTCATTATTAAACGTCTTTTTTCGATAGTAAAAACAATACGTTTTAATGATCATCTTTATAACTGAAGCTAAGGCAACAATAATGATAAACACCAAGAGAATTAACAGTCCGAAAACACGAACTACTATTTCTGACTAAAACAAAACATCGGATATTTCTTCCATTATAAAATTATGGATATCAGACATTATTCACAAGAAGATGCAATTATCGATTAAGCAATGAAGTGGATGGTCATTATTCGAGAAACATTCCATTTCAGTGAGTATGCTTAAGGTATTTACTACACATTAGCGGTCGTCGTCACATGGAAATGCCCATAATCATCTAATGAAATAGAAAGTGCTACTGAGCTCGACATCATGAGTTCAAGGTAGGTAGGCGACATACTGAAAGGTTATACCGCTGAACATAATGAAAATAAATTATTACTATTATTATTATTATTATTATTATTATTATTATTATTATTATTATTATTATTATTATTACTACTACTACTACTACTACTACTACTACTACTACTACTACTATTACTACTACTACCACTACTACTATTACTACTTCATATTTCCCGGAGAAACACCTGTCTATGGTTCGAATACGTACTAGAAAGAAACAAATCTGTCCACTCAATCGGAATCATCACAACCACCACCCTTCATTGAGGACAAATCAATTTCACACAATTAACAATATTTCCTTTATTTCGTTAACTCCTATTTTTAGATCAATATCCATTAAATAAAGTTTATATTTGGACGTGTTATGGTTGTAGAAAAGTTTTAAAAAATAAATTCGCCAATCATGACGCATCTAAATTGATTGATCCATCTAATGGGAAATAACGCCAAACTTGTAAATATGTATAATATCAATATTATTATTAATGATCGTAAACTCCTATTTATACATCCTATGCAATTTACATGTACTATTAATATCCTAAAATGGAACCTATACACTGGCACAAAATTTAGCTTTCTAATATTTTTGTTTATAAGCATATCAACCAAAATCACGCACATATGGATATATTCATATACCAAAAGTTACATCAAATATAGAGACACATAACAAATGAGAAAATAAACCTCAATGTTATAACTTTGATTTGAATAAAATAATTTTGAAAAGTTAAAAATAACTAAACAAAGAATGGAATAAAAGCAGGAAGCTTTTAAAAATCTTTAAAAGATGAGTTTTAATATATCTGATAAACGTCATAATGAAAAAGTCTAGGTTTCATCAATGAAGTTCTTCATGATCTGGATGGCTAAAATCACTACTGATAACGACTCGGACGTTCAAGATCGTGTGTCGGTAATCCAGTATGTATGGCCGAGCCAGGCTTGTCAGCATTGATAATATAATCATATTGGTTCTTTTATCTCAGTATATAAAAATCTCGCTTTTTTGTTGCTCGGAGTAATAAATGTGTCTTACTTTCAAAAAAAATCTATTATATGACTTGTAAATAAACAAAGCTCCCAGTCTATGGACCAGTTCAATAACCCCATTATTTTTTTATATATTCATTCACTTCATGAATAAACTCTCTCTCTCTCTCTCTCTCTCTCTCTCTCTCTCTCTCTCTCTCTCTCTCTCTCTCTCTCTCTCTCTCTCTCTCTCTCTCTCTCTCTCTCTCTCTCTCTCTCTCTCTCTCTCTTTTTCTCTCTCTCTCTTTCTCTCTCTCTCTCTCTCTCTCTCTCTCTCTCTCTCTCTCTCTCTCTCTCTCTCTCTCTCTCTCTCTCTCTCTCACACACACACACACACACACACACATCTTTAAGGAGACGTATTAAAATGACATTTATATCTGAATGACTTGTAACATCCTTCCAGCAACTTCCAGACATATATGATCTTCTTATGAAAAAATTTATTGGACCATAATAATATAACTACAGTGTATTTTACGTCAGTCTGGTTTTCAACACTGATTCTATTTCTACTGGAGATTGTTATGTGGAATATGGCATAAACCAGTTAGCATTATCAATTGATTTATCATGCAATGATAACCTTAGCAAACTAGCTTCGTACTCAGTTGCTTTGATTTCGTCTTAACGTAGATAAGAAAAGGGAAACGATAGTAGCCCATACCAGCAAATATTCCAGATAATTGGCGTCTGGATAATCGATATTTTACTCTAAACTGTCTCGTCATTATTTTGTGAAAGACCATGACACGTCTGTCTTAAAAAAATGAAAAACTTAATACGGCCAACCAGTTTATGTAATATTCGCTTGTCTAAATATCAACGTTCTAATCTAATTTCCCGAGGATTTAAAAAACTTGAACTCATGTCATTGTTTTTTAACCGTAAGAAGGACATGTGGTACTACAAGACAAAGACCGCGAAGTAATCAAGGCTATATTTTTGTTTTATTTTCAACGTCTTATATTCCTCTCTTTCAAGACAATCCTTAGACTGTACCTGTCCGAGTGTTCCTCGAGCACGAAAAAGATATTTGTATTATCACTGCAAGACAAGAAACCATCCCTGATACTTGGAACATAAGCAGTTTATGAAATAAATAAAATAAAACACAAATAGAAGTCAAAACACAAAAAAGATAGAAAAGAAACATTAGCCAAAAATCGTTAATTTTCTGTGCCTTTAAATCTTTTACAAATACACACCCTGTACTCGTTTACACACGATAAATGATAATAATAGGAGTATATAGTTTGCAAAACTATTGTAAAATAAAATTTAAATATTGCCTACGTCGTACTCTTTTGTTACATTCTGTCGGGTGAGCTCAGTTTTTCATGACATTTAAATGATAATATTTCACGAGTGAAGTGGGAACCATTTTATACTGTCACTTGTGGCTTCGCCACTTGTAATAATACAAAACGTTTCCACTTCACTCGTGAAATATCTACTTAAAATGTAGATGTCCTCTGTTTATTCGTCACTGTGTAATACCATTACGAATTCGTAGGGGGTCAGTTCGCTGCATCTAATGAGTAGTAGTAGTAGTAGTAGTAGTAGTAGTAGTAGTAGTAGTAGTAGTAGTAGTAGTAGTAGTAGTAAGAAAATTAAATCTGCTGATATTAATATTCATTTCAGATTCGATTTTGGTGATATCATTTATTTCAGATTCGATCCTTGTAAAATGAGATTAGAACTAATGAAAGCAAATTTTCTATTATCGTTGAAAATAATTAAATTTTATTCTTTCAGGATAATTTTATTTGTCTTTTGTTCACGTGTTTAAAGCAATCATAAAGAATACTGATCTTATTTAGGACTGAGTGTTGTGGCGTCTGTCTGTATGACTTGGAATTTAAACGTAGCGTTGACAATTTTTGAGTCATATCACTTCGATGTCTGCACTATGGCAGTTGATAGTGATGTCTAGTACTGGGCATCGTGCCGCAGACATGTAGCATCATGTCCCACCCAGTCACATTATCCTGATACCAGGCCGACCAGTCCTAACACTAACCTCTTCATGCTGAATACCGAGCGAGGCAGCTGTAAGTACCATTTATATAAGTCATTTGATATGATTCAGCCGGGGTACGAGTCCGCGATCATTCGCATCCGAGGCAGACGCTCCAACGCTGTCTGTCAGTGTCAAGTGTGAAATACATTTGACAGAATTTATACATACATACATACATACATACATACATACATACATACATACATACATACATACATACATACATACATACATACATACATACATACATACATACATACATACATACATACATACATACATACATACATACATACATACATACATACGTAGAATTGAAACTTTAGGCATCCCTCGCCTGGCAGATGTAAAGTAATCAGCGTCTTTAAGAGAAGGAAAGATTTTTACTGCTTTATAAGTTAAATGTGCGTTTCTTAAAACTGCCTAACGATTCTGAATCTGTGAAAATATCGTTGACGAGAATTTAAAAAAAACAACGATTTGTCTTTAAGAGCTGCATTCAAAACACTTGACCATATTCCACTCTGAATCTAATACAATAATTCCATTAAGAAAATTGACAGGAAAATACAAAATTTACGAAAATTTATTTCAGTCACTATATTACCTGCAGAATTTTGTCATTCTAAATTATAGAACGACGCGCTCGCTTAGATGTTAATTCGGGCCTTTCTGTCCATACATGGATAACGCTTATATTTTTTTAAACAATAGGAATATGACATGTGGGTAAACAATATAACAAATATTATTTTTTGCAATAAAGAATTATATTAAATTGTCATCGAGTAATACTTCTCTTGAAATTCAGGATGTTTAACCATAATTACCCGTTGAAACCGGACGATGGGCTACCATACAATACGAAGATAGGAAATGTACTAAATGTCAGAAGAACGCTATGGGCGACGAATATCATTACCTTTTTGGGTGTGTATTCTCTAGGGATGCTTGAGTGAATTTAATTGAAAAATATTAATTGCATTTGTTCGAATATTTTGAATATCAATATTAATGACAGCAAAAAATTAAATCCATAGTCTTTTTCTCTCTCTCTCTTTCTCTCTCATTTATGATACAACACAATGACTTTATAAAAAGCAGAACATGGTTGTACAGGACGAGTATCCATGTATGTATAAACTTGTGCCGTATATGTGTGAACTTGGTAGATAACTCGTATGCCATATATGAATGACCTGATGTATTTTGCTATGAATTTTTGTTTCGTTCTGTCCTTCAGCCACACGACAATTTTACAAAAACCTGTAGTCGTCGTCATAGTGATTTTTTGACTGATTGGCCAGACTATGGATTGGAACACGTACCACGTTTCAGTGCAGTTTGTTCATTATAGTGAGTTTCCGGAACAGGATATTATCTGAAAGCGAATCATCGCACCAATAAGAGGGTGCTATTTGCCGTCTGCAGTGTATTGATAAAAGCAACGCTTAAATCAAAACGATAAAATTTGCATAATTTTAGAAACACAATCCACAAGATTTAATGTCAACCATCTCATTAAAATTCGGCTTCCTCTTTAGACCTGTCACATGTTTTCCGCAATAAGCGCTCTCTTGTAATAATTACTCCTTTCTGTATTAACCATCGCCATCTAGTAGCCAAATGTTTGGTCCCATCAGTGTCAGGTTTACAAAGTTTTAGTTTATATAGTTGAATCTGACAATAATTGAAATTGTATGTCTTAGCTGAAACGTATTAATTTTGTTAAAAGAAAGACAAATCTAGAAAAAAGAGTGTCAGAACTGTATGAAATAAAACAAAACGTTACAGTCCTATGGATCTGTTTGCGAAGTTATACATTCTACTTTTTATTTAAGATAACCCATTACTAATTTTGGAAGTACGATATTATATATTTGTACATAATATAGAATAATTTCGACAGTTAGATGTACACAAATCGTAAGCATATAAAGAATTATCTATTAAAGCGTGAGTTATTGTAAGTCGAATTTAACCGTTTAGAGGCTGATTTGCTCTTTTTATCTTCCTTTCTTACACTTTTATGATGCCATTCATTTTTTGGTCAGCAGCCATTCATTTATATTTATTGAAATAAGCAAAATATAGTCAACCGTCTGCTCGTGACCCATTTTCCTATGCAGTGTCATACACACACACACACACACACACACACACACACACATTGCTTCTTTCGTCAGGACATTCCTGGACATTGTAAAATTGCTAAAATCAAGCATGTGTTTTGGTTTGTAATAAATCTGTCTTAACGAAAAAATCTCTTCCCTTATCAGTATCACAATGGGCGGTTTCGATCAGACTTATATAGGTCAATTCCTTCCATTACTCGTCACCTCCATAAAAAAAACGTTACTGCCTCAGGTACAGAGGAGTTGCCAACGTCAGTGTTATCGAAGCACACTGAACGCTCTTTGTGTGTATGACTGATTTTTTTTTTTTTTTGCAGCAAAATCAGCTAGCGTACATGATTTTACACATTGGTTGTATTACTTATTTTAGGAAGCAAAATCTGCTGGCGTAAACGGTGACCAACAGATCAACATACTGGGAACCATTTACTCAGTTTTTATTGTCTCTCAATCAATCACCAATTTTTGATCGCAAATGCCTCCGTTTCTTATCCGTGAACGAAGTCATCAGTGGTTCTCCATTTCAAGCAACACGGTATCGAACTCCGACATGTTAATTTTTTATTATCGATAACCATCGAGCATTGTCTACTAATCCTGCTGAGACTATTTGGTGTTGCCAGTTGAGGTTCTGAGTAGACACGTATTCACGAATGCAGCCTTAGCGAGATTATTTTACCAGCACTGCCCGCCGAATCGGTTGCAATCGGTAAAGCCCCAGCAATAAATTCAATTGCTGGACGTTATTATCTTTGGTATGACTTGGCCGGGATTCGAATCCGCGACCTCCCGCATTCCAGACGGACACCCTACCATTAGGCCACCGGAGCAATCTAAAAAAAGTTAAAAGTTAAAGTAATTCATATATCAATAAATGCATTTTACCATATATGATATTAATCCCGGCAGAGTCATACCAAACACTTACAAAAAATGGTATTAACAACTGCCTCGCTTGGCGTACAGCAATTAGAGGTTGGTATTAAGACTGGTAGAATTGGTGTTAGAATAATGTGAATGGGCGGGACATGATGCTACATATCTATGGAATGATGCCCCAGTGCTAGACATCACTACAAACTGCCATACCGCAAACATAGTAACTATATGAGTGAAAAATAGTTAAAGCTAAGTTAAAAATCCAAATCACACACACACACAAACACACACACACACCACATATAACATTAATTGTTTGTAGGTGCATTTACTCAAATTAAAATAAATTTTACGATTTGTTCTAAAAATTAACACTAAAATAGTTTAGCCAATTCATTCCTGAATGTGGAATATTATGTATCCTATATGACATTTTTAAAATTATTCCAAGCCAACATTTTTTATTGCTACGGACTGTTTCAATGGTAGCAGGCACTGAACTGATTTTAAAAAAAAAGATAAAGTCAGGTCTTTTATTACAAATAAAAAAAAAATAGTACGTAATTGTTTTTAACTTGCATTTTTTTTTTCATTGTGACAACAAAGCGCGCGGCATTGAGTCAGCTTTATACAAGATCAATAATGTTTATATGATTAAGCATTTATTTTGCCGTATTTCTCTGGTCGTGTAAATAATGGCTTTTCAAAGGAATATGGATGTAAGAAGATCGAAACAAGGTGAATAATTGCTATTTAAAAGTATGTGCAATCCAATTAAAACAAATGACACCGCCTACTGAAACAGTGGGCTCTGAATGCCCACATGACTTGTATGACTTATTTACTGTAGCTGCGGTGCCCCAGTAATTGCTGTTTTGCAATATCCATTGGCTAAAACAACTAAAACGTATCCACTGCAAAAAAACAGAACTGCATTAAATTCTCCTTTTCCTTCAGATAGAAATATTTTTTTTCACAAATTTTCATTTATTGTCAGAAATATTTCTCCGATTGGCTGATCATTCGCCATATTGTATACATAAGATACGATGCTAGCCTCTAATATTACTGTGCAATGTCAAGGTCAAAATATATTCGAACCTGTTGCAATACCCGTATGACTACAACAGAAGATCATTTTGACTAGCTGGGCGGACATGAGAGTATGTTAAGAGTAACAAATAGTTCCGAATGATTGGCCTCTTTGCTTTCTCTATTTTCATGACTTTACAAGGTTAGTGTAATTTTTGTCTTGAATATAAGTTAAAATAAGTAAAATTCGTTGTCAATATATAATAACATGCTTTTGACAAATGTTAAATGGCAAGTGCCTACTGAAAAACTTTGTGATTATATGCTCATTTTTTTCTCCGTTAACTTTACATTGTCAGACTTTTTCAATATTCCTCGATATTGAACACCTTCATATTGCATTCCTCGCGCTTGATGCACGTGAGCGCGCGGTACGTTATAAAGTTAAAAGGTAGGTGTGAAGTGCTATATGCGCATGAATACGATTATTGTTCATTAAAGGAATCTACAATTGTGAACTTTATTATAATAATAACAAAAGATAGATTTTATTGTTAAATATATTTGGTTGTGAATTTTGTTATTAAGTCTTTGTTAATGAAACAAAAATGAGCATATAATAAAAAAAATACTGCATTTGAATGGAAAAATATGAACTCGTTTTTTCAGATTGATATACTGCACTCCCAAGGTCTTGCAGTATAGTCATCCGAAAAAACTCGTTCATATTTTCCCATACAAATGCAGTAACTGACATCCTTTGTCAAATCTTCAGTTTCGGATGTGCTTGATTTTGTACGTTGTCAGGTTCTTCGATTTCAGAAGTAAATTTTGCATAAAATCCGCACTCCCATAATGTCTAAATATTTAGGAAACGATCGGTTTTAAAACATTAACAAGAACGGTGCTAGATGACTGGGTAAAGTTGTCAAATTCCTTTCCCATACGCTACGTTTTGAGATTCCTTTGAAAAATGAGGTAGAAGCGAGAGCAGGCTTTTGGCATGAAATCGCCTGTTTTTCATCTTGTCGTGGCAGTAGCGAGTCGAAAGAAGAGACTGCGTCACCCGGGAAACAGTTTGAAATTATATCCAGATCGGGGACTAAATTGTTCACAGTTTTGTATGGGTAATACAATACTATATACTACACAAGCTTGAAAATCTGACTTTGTACCTTTTAGATCTACCTTCAACGCATTATTTTTAATATCCTGCTTCACAGCGTTTTAATAAGCTTATACGAACATAACTTATGACGATTTTTTTTTTGATTTCTCATTTCTTGAAAATAATCAAAACCTGATTGGGAATGTGCTTTCGCATTCGCTGTTTTGTTTTAATTTATGGGTCAAATGACACGTGTCTGTCGTCAAGATAGTTGCGTAAATTAAATGTAAATTTAAACCAGCTTCATAATCCAATTCAAAGAAAAACAAAATAATCACATGCTTAATATTTCAGATTTCACTGGAAATTAAAGAAAGTGTGAGCAACTCATGTTGTACGATTTTCGTGTAATTTATTTAATTGCGTTTTCCAGCAATCAGAATTGTCTGCTGTTTTGAATTTTTGGGTTCATGCATGGATGCCTGCATGAACCCCAATCCCCTATAACTTATTCATTTGGCCTCCTGACTATTCTTTGAAAACATTCGCGAAGAAGTATTTTAAAAAATACACAAGCTGCAGTGCCTTAATTAACAACACATTATTTTGTTTTTCCGTATTGTGGTTTTGTCATTGGTATGAATGATTGAGTGTGTAAACAGACGTCTCGACAATCTACTCTCCTATTTTGTTCCCAGATTTTTACCTTCTATAAGTGTTTGATTTTGAGATTTTAAAAAATAAATATTAAATAGGTTTTTCTCGGTTACAAATCAAGAAGTTCATGGCGTGGGTCTTCCTCTTGTTCACATTTAAAAATCACATCTTCATATTCATTTAGAGTAGAAATGTGGGATTTTGGTACACTTTATGAATATCGCTTTCCTTAATTAAAGCCAATCGTTCATTCTTGATACAGATTTGATTTTCGACTAAAATCAACACGTGATCCAATGTTTAAAGAAATGACGTAACGTTGCGCAGAATTACGCGACGCGCAGAATTGTCTGACATAGCGTGGGTAGTTTAAAATTGTATGTAGGTACTAAATTTAGAATATGTCGAGACAAGTATTCCTGAAAAGTTGATGATGCGTTTTTCCAATATGATAAAGCCTAATTAACATAAAACCAAAATATATTGGAATTGTTTGGGAGATTTATTTCATGCTGGGTTTTTTTTCTTCTAATTTTAATAACTGTATATCTACAAAATTGTCCAACTATTTGATCAGAAGCAAGTTGTTCTCACAAACCAGCTTCATTCGGTAATAGGTGCCTAATTCAGGAAGGTTTTATATAACACATATATTAGTGCAAGTGAATCAAAATTTATTCACTCTTCCTTAAAGGAAGCTATAAAAGTATCTTGTTTTTGCCCTCTTGGTTTTGCCACTCCAAATGGAGTTTAAAAATAATTTATTCAATTCATATGAGGTGGAGGACTTGGTACAGCGGCAAAAAATGAAATCAAGCATTTTATCTAAGCAATTTTTCCAATAAGGGACAAATTTCTTCTTCACTAACAGTCAATCAATTTTGTTTACTTCCTTAAACTTCGTCTTATAATTAAGTTCAAACTTCGTCTTATAATTAAGTTCAACCATATCCTTCAAATTCAAGAGAAATCTATTCCCAGTAATATAAAATTTGACGTTGAGCACTTAATATCAATATCGGGACATATTTTGTTTTCATTAGAAATGTTACTTCCAATCCAAAGAGCTTTCGGTTTCAAAACCTTGCAGTGCAGACCCGATACTAAGGCAAAGTCGTTTCAAATCTAAATTATTGTCTCCAATAACAAAGGATGGGCGTCTAACAATTAACAAGCGTCATCAGTGTACTGCTTTAAGTTGAACTCCATTCCAATTTGTTAAAAAAGATTGTAAGACTGTTTTTAGTTCTCTTGCAAGAAGTTAAATTCTTGTTTAAATAACCAGGATGTTAAATGACTCAGGCGACAATCTCTCCAAATAGAAAAAAGAGATAATTGACCATTATTAATGACACAACGTTTTATTTATTGCAGAATACTCTAAACCATTGACAAATAGATTTCCCAAAGTTTAAATAATTCATGGCATTCTCCAGAAAGTCCCGGTCAGACAAGACGGTATTCCTTTTTTACATCACATCTTGCAAAATTCTTATGGTATTACCAATGTATCTCTCTTTTATAAAACCCATTTTGACTATCACTATTAATTAGAGGTGGGCCTTTTTTAACCCTAGAAAAAACTATTCAGTATTATAATTTATATTAGAAATGTTTCAGATCAGTTTAATTGTATATAATTCCAATTGTTACGAATTGACCACGTTTTCTGCAATCTGGTTGAATATAAATGGTCAAGTGCTATTGATCGGGACATTTTTTTTTACATATCGGAATATTCTGCGGACCTTTTTTTGGTTCCCAGTTTCCAGACCATTTTATGAGAATCTTTATCTCTAAACAATGCCTATAATAATAACAAGTCCTGTGATTTCGAAATAATTGCTTTGCCTCATTAAAATCGCTTATTAGAAGTTTAAACAATATAACCGCACAGTCCTTCCTGCACTCCAACAACCACTCATTTTGCCAAAGAAAGCTTATGGCACGTTTTACATGACATTCGTAAGAAGTAATTGCGGTTTACTTGCCAATATGATCCACCAGCTGTTATTAAAGATCCGATTCATATGACTATCAGGGTATTTAAAGAAAATGGACAAGATTTTGCTTTTGAAAGATCGAAATGCGTAGAAAACAAGAACTACAAATGTTTAAACAACACGTACATTGCCAACAACAACAACCCGAATAAAATATAAGAATGACTATACAAAGTTACATCACCCGCTAATACATTGTATCCTATAATACTATATAGGAGTGGGCGATTTATAGCTAATACATTGTATCTTATAATACTATATAGGAGTGGGCGATTTATAGCTAACGAACATGGGACTAGCTATCCTTGCATATAGGTTAATGAAAGAAAACTACTAGCTACATAAAAGTGAATGTTTGTTGATGCACTTTGCTGATATAATGACAGAAAGGATGAAAACTGGAATTACAAGGATTAAATGAACATTGTTAGGTATTTATCGAAGTGTAATTAGTTACCTAACCACTAATTATAATCATATAATATTAGCGTAGCGTTATTTCTAAGTCATAAATATTTATGACGTTACAATTTCCATATCTGTTATTGAAAAGATTGATACTAAATTGTATCCGAAACTATCTGCAAGGGGGACGGGCCCGAAGCCTTGACTATTTTTTTCCCCCAAATTATATCAGCAAATTTTTAGTGAACATACAGTCTGGGCAGGCTGATTATATATCACAGAAGAGATTTGCAGGTAAACGTAATACTCATATATAGAAAGGCGTTGAAAGAGCGATCGGCCAAGTTTCAACCATTCATGAAATGCCTGCGCTTTTAAGTTTTTATGTTATTCATGCAACTTTTTAGTTACCAAAAATGAAGAAAAGAAAGTGCTTTAGTTTGAGTAACCTCAAACTATTCTTTACGTTGCTACTAGTGAGGACAGTGCATCCAATTGTTGTGACATTCAATTAGTAGGACATAATAGCAACGGTGGGCTATTAGGCAGGTCAAAATGGCCGCTATTTACATCCGGGATATTTTTAGCATTCAGTGGTAAAAGATAGGGACGTTAAGTCAAAACTCGTCCGTATTATCTGGCTCAGGTTAAAAAAGCTATGAATATACCTTAAGTGTCAGATCAGGACAAGTCTAGCAAACAACGTTATCGAAGACGATTTCTCGTCAAACCGTGGCTTGTGCTAATGTATGTAATGTAATTTTATTCTGTCTAAATGAAGTAATGCTACCACCGATATTATGTAACAACGGAAGTTTTGTAATATTAAGCCAAGTTTTCTGCTGATGCCGCTTTATAGAATTGTATACGAAATGATACTAATGAAGGCGTTTGTCAGAAATAGTCACAAACATAGGACAAAAAAAGTCGACATTGCAAACAAAACAAAAATCGAGATACATGTATATACTAGTGAAGTCAGAGATAACGATCGAAGATTTGTTTTGATCTTATGTTACGATTTTTGCATTCTCTTCCAACATTTTACATTTATTTGCCACTGTCTGATTGTTGCAGTACATGGAACACGCTAAGCAACCAAGGTTAACACAATAAGATCTAACGGTTGACTGACTTGCCGTTTTTCTTTTTGAATTATCTCAAGCTTGCCCACGGTTATTCTTTAATGCAACCTTGAAGTTATAATTTATAATTCAATTCAAAATGAAGTATAGATTAATAAAAGAAGTTTTCTTCAGTGTGTTTTACATTGACCGCGTGTCAGTCTCTTTTATGAAGCGATTATGAAAAGATTTTTGTTTTGAAGCGTAAACGAGCTATCATTCTAGAAGTAACCCACGAGACCAATACTAGATTGCCCGGATTAACAAATTTAATATCACATAATAGTGTCTATAAATTGTACATTTTCAGTAATATGTTTTTCCAGTCAAGAAACATTTGCCTTAGTCACGAAATAAATATTATGCACGCTTCTTTTATAGTTCACGAGAAGCACTTGCAGTGAGATTGACATCCTTCCTGGTCGGGTTGTAGTTTTGTGTTGTGACGGAAGTAATGGACAGTCTGCTAGAATCCTCGGTCTAAGCGATGAATGTACGGCACATTCCTGTGGCGTGTACGGAGCCGTGGCTGCACTGGATCTACTCAATCAGACATCAGTACCTACTCCAGAGCGGAGAGTGCACAATTTAACTTTTGATCTTTCAGCATACGGACAATCTTCATCAGAAGAAAACGGGTTTTCGCACTTTTGTTTTAAACTTTTTGGAAATACTAGACACAGATATATGGCTCTTGCCGTTAATAAATCTGAAAGTCGTGTTGTGAAAACTTTAAGGACGATGTTGGACAAATCGGTAAGAAGTTTTCCTTTCTTGTCTAGCTTAATATTTACAAAGTTATATAATTAAATGTAAAATCTTACTCAAACTAAATGCATTTATTAGAGAAAACTTTACTTTGAATTCTGTTAGATTATTATTTTCATAATTATTTTATTCTTGTTAGGTCTCGCTTTTTGAATATATATATATATATATATATATATATATATATATATATATATATATATATATATATATATATAGATGCAATAAACTGACGACATCTATTTTAATTAATCCCTGACAGACGTGATCCCTTGGTGGATCCAGTACGCTTGAGAGGGTTGTTATTCGCCATATGATTTGTATTCTTTATATATATATATATATATATATATATATATATATATATATATATATATATATATATATATATATATATATATATATATATATATATATATATATATATATATATACAAAATAAACAGTTTGGAAATGGCACATATTTCCCACAGTTGCAGTTATACGTTACTTAAGTAGTCCACATATATCATGGTATGCCGTATTAAAATAATACGAGCTAAAAATAGAACTTTGAACTATATTGATATGAAGTTATTTCCATCAAATATACATATTTCACAATCTGCTAGCTCGTCTTGGTCATTTTCAATTTATACATCAAACATAAATGGGAAAAAATGAGGTGATTACTTAATTTAGTTTTCATTTAACTTATAATTCATTTATTACACATGGGAGCAGCTGTCTACTTTAAATGGTACGTTTTTTTTCCATTGTTACCACATTTCATTACAGTACATGAAAGTAGCATAGAAGATTGTCATTATTCTCTCCAGCGTGCATGTTGCCAGTGCAAACAGCTTCACTTTATACCGGTCCCTTTTTCAGAAGTATGTAGTAACAGTTGAGCGGACCACAATACATATCTATACCACTCACGTAGACAACCTCATCCACCTTTATTGTAAATTCATACCTAACAGTTACTTAGCCTCGTCTTCTTGGTGGGTATTGTACAGTTATACCAGTTACTTACATAGCCTTATATAGGTGTCGCTCACCAGTTATTTTGTATTTTTAAGAGAGTGACGTATGTAATGTGAAGTTGTTTGCATTTTAAACATGCACAGTGGAGAGAGTGTTGGCATACCTCTATGCTACTTTGATGTAATGTGGCTGACATTTCTTTGGATATTGTACTTTTGGAAATTGTTAATGATCTTAGCACACTGCTGACTAAAATGACTGCTCCCTTGTGCGCCAACAAATCAGCCTGAATTTGTTTTAAGTACAATATCCTCAGTAGCTATTAAAAAAAAGAGTGGAAATTAATTTTGCCAGAAATGACAATACCAGCTTCAAAAGTGCAATGAATGACTTACAAATATATAAAATGTAAATAAAAAAAATGATTTTGGCTGAACTCTGAAGTTTAGGAAGTGAAAATGAGCAATTGGAGCTAGCACTTTTTGAAAGGTTCATATATGGAGTAAGGCCAAGCTGTATACTCTATAACCCATATTACACCCATCAAGTATACGCCAAAAAATATAGGGAATTAAATGTTCTTTGAACAATACCTAAGATATATAAGGTTCTTTTTGAATAACCAGTATAACTAATGAGGAAACCCGGGCGAATTCTTTTTCTTTAAAATTCTAACCTATGCAAAATGCGAAACTGTAGAGCGTCACCATATCTGTGTATCTTTACCAATCATATACATAGTCTTGTCTACCTGGTGGTCATTCACATTTATTGCACATTTATACCAATCACTTACACAGTCTCGTTGTCCTATATTGTACATTTATACCAATCACTTACACAGTCTCGTTATCCTATATTGTACATTTATACCAATCACTTACACAGTCTCGTTATCCTATATTGTACATTTATACCAATCACTTACACAGTCTCGTTATCCTATATTGTACATTTATACAAACAAGCTACACAGCCTCTTCATCTTCATGCCAAATCAGTTATATAACCTCGTCTTCATGTATTGTTTATTCGTAGAAATTATTTACATAGCCTCATCTTTTTTATGGTTATCGTATCCGTTGTTTTCACGTGACGTCACAAAATTTGTGTACTTCCATGTCCGCCATTTTGAGTCTCAAACCAGTGCATAACAAAATTGTTCTTTACATATAATTATCAAGGCATGTCTCATATTTTGCGTATGATATAATAATACATTACATTCTGTTCTGCATGTCAACCGCACGAGACCAGATGCTTGACTTTTCCCTTTTTCTTCAAGTAAAACATTAACATTTGAACCATCTTTGTTATTCTTTTATAAACAAATAGATCAATCAGTAAACAGACGCATAACCAAATCGATACAAGATACACAAACGTGTAGAAACGTGTAATGATTCTCAATTTACATGGACTGAAACCCATCATTTAGTTATAGTTTAAGTTAAAAAACCAAAACTATAGTCAATATATAATTTCATATTTCTTAAAACATTTCAAGAATAATCGGTTTTGACGTTCTGTACAAAGTCATGTTCCGTTTGGCAAATGTTTCTTATTAATACACTTTAGATGAAACTTCTTTGAATGGTTATCGCTTCCGTTCAATATCATCCTACGTTCATCATAACCACCACAAATACAATTATTTTACCGTACTGACTAGAAAAAAAATTTTCAGCTGTCTTTGGCAGAAGCACATGTTTTCGCGAAACGTATTTATTCAATAAAGTTCTGGCACAATACACACAACAGGAATTTTTATTTCCGTAACTGTTATTGTATCTGGAAGATAATTGTTTGGAAATATTCTTTCACGGTGACAAGTTCAGGGACATCATACAAAATATTTTATTTTTTTTAAATCGATATTGTCTGCTTATATTTAAAAAAGCCTGCAGTTATATTTGATAGCAATATGCTCGATAGCGGTTTAACTTCACTTTTCTGTCTATCGATATAAACCATGGAACATACAGTTGTATTTTTGTTTTCGTGCTATAGAGGCACATAATTTCAGGTTAAATCTATGTATCATTTGGATTAACTAAACATACTTTAGCAACAATTAAATCAGATTTTATTTTGAATGTGCGTGATAACCCATATTGATAATGGTTTGTTAGAGACTCAAAATGGCGGCGCAAGGTACGCGCACATTGCATTGTGGGTATTTGCGTACACAATCGTGACGTCTGTGAAAACAACCCGTATTTATACCAATTACATACGTAGACTTGTCTACCTGGTGGTTATTGTTAATCTATACCAGTCAATTACATAACCTCATCCTACTGGTGGTTTTTGCATATTCATGTCAATGACTTATATAGCCTCTTCTTCGATATGTTTATTGTTCCGGTATATGTCCTCCTGATGGTTATTGTACATTCATACCAATAAGTTACACACCCTCGTCTTCCGTTTATTGTATATTCATACCAATTAGTTATATAGCCTCGTTTTCCTGGTGTTTGTTGTACATTCATACCAATTACTTACACAGCCTCGCCCTCCTTTCGACCTCCTTTAATGTTCATACATACCAATCACTTGTATACCCTCGTCTAGATGGTTATGTCCTTATGGGGGTGCTCCACAAATGTGCCATAATTCAGACAAACTGACACGTGTAAGGTGAAGTTGCTTGCTCTGAGCATGTATGCATATTTAAATACTGATTTACAGTGGCTGAAATTTATTCACATGTTGTACATACCCCTTGAAAGATCATCCTGAACAAGTCCAAAAGGTGCGCTAGCTGAGCAGATATTATAACAGAGGAAACGAATTTTGACAGAATAGGCAATAACAATGTCTGAAGGCGCAATTATCGAACTGCAAAATATACAACAGTAAAAAAAAGTATTTGGCTCATTTTGACAATTAATCTTTGAAGTCCAAGAAATAAATATAACCAGGCGGAGGTAGCAGTATTTTTGATAGATACACATATGAAATTAGGACAATATGTATACATGTAGTCTATAACCTGAATTACATCTATCATTGTTGCACCAAAACAAGGACAATTGAAAGTTATTTTAGCAATACCTAAGATTACAATGGATTTTTTACTAAAAAAAATTAGGCAAAATAATCAGTGAGGAAAACTCGGGGAGTTCTTTTTCTTAAAAATGAAACCCACGCAAAGTACGAAACTGTTGAGCATACCTGTTGTATATTCACACCAATCACTTGCATAGCCTCGTCCTCCTGACGGTTCTTGTACAGTCATACTAATCGCATACATAATTTACAAATGCGATCACCGTTCCGGTGGTCTAAGTGGTTATAGCGTCTGCTGCGGACACACACACAGAAATAATCATGGTAACGAAGGTATTTTATCTCAACATTAAAAAGGGGTTTTGGTGGTACAGTGGTTAGTGTGACGGACTAGCGATAGAAAGCGTGTGTGTTCGATTGATACCATCGAATCAACCTAGTCAATTGATATCCTACTTGTGTTGCTGTACCGTCAAACACCAAGCCAAACAAGATATTTGAAACGAAAAGACGTATAAAGTTTCGTCTGCATGAGTTATGTTGCTGATTTTGTCCCCATGTAAAATTATTCAACAAAAAATTGTAATGATACGTAAGATTTTAATAACTCCATTTTGTTAATAAAAAAGCAACAAATGAAACACCTAAATGAGATTGGCTGGCTTGCTTGCTTGCATGCAGCGTTGACCCTACACATGCAGCTGTTCACATTTAGTGGCGCATAATGTACTGGAAAATATTACATCTAAAATATTACACGTCTGTCTTGTGAGCATAGAATGTACGTTGCTGTATTTTAAATAAATTACAGGTATTCCTGTCTAATAAACGCCGTGCAACACCAAATAGCACTCCCAAACATACACGATTTCCGGTGGACACGTGATTGAGGCTGCAAAGAAACGTTTACGCCAAGAGCATATTGCAGTATCTGTCTAGTTTTTTCAATCAATTTAAATTTCAGGTTTTTCTTTTGTTTTGGTGGAGAGGGGTTCATACATTTAACCAATTGTTGTTCACATGTGCGCTTATCAATTTCAATAATTCTTCAGATTTGTCATGTTCAAGAATTTTAATTTATTTCATATATTACCATTTACAATACGACATGCCTTTCTTGCCAGCAGATTTCTATACAATTCAGTTTAGTTATATTTATTGTATTCAAACGATGAGTTTTGTCAAAATAAAGGAATATGATTCCATTGACTAAAAATATATGCTTCCCAAACGGTTTGATTGGCGGAACCGTTTGTCAAAGTGTTTAGAGTTTCCACTACTGACTAGTATATCATACTAATGCCCGAACTTCACATGTTCCTAAGTCTGTATATTCCCCGGTTTCTTCAACATAAATAGGTAATAAGATTTTGGGTTTTCCTACTTAACCTATTTTAATTGCATCAGTTTTCTGTCCAAACATTATCTAATATAATGTCTTTGATAGCGCATAATGCACATGTTCTGCATGATAAACACATGTCTCTCAATGTACAACCGATATTATATACACCAATGTTATGTACATCTCCCTTTTTTTTTTTGTTTTCCCAGCTGCCCATCCAGTAATTTACCGTTTATTCTTGCTTATAAAACGATTCCATTTACAAATATCAAACATCCCAATATGCCATAGCATACATAATACGCCAGCAGATCAGGGTCTACGTTATTTGTTCTACTGATTACTCCGAACAAGCTACATAGATCCAGGTCTGCCGGAGCATAATGAGCTAGTGGATCCTGGTCTATGCAGCTTGCAGTTAGACTCTTCATATGGGTGAGTACAGACATTATGTATTCACGTCTCATTCTTCCATTTCGTGCACGAACTTTAGTTTCCAGATAGCCATTAATATAATTCTTTAATTTGACTATTTGTGCCAATCAGTCTTCAAAAAATGAGAAATATTCCGCATACTCTAATAAATATCTTCACCGTGTGTTGGCCATAGTACACAATTAATTTTACTATATGTTCTCTACATTTGTTCCTCAGTACTGAACTTTCCACTGTGTGACAATCAATACAAATCATATGTTAATCTAAAATACCTTCAAAGATGACTTTACGGTTTAATTCTTGTCAAGGGTTGACCTGCATTTTTTTGAGAGGCTGAATTGTAAACAAAACACCAGGCAACGGAACACAGATTTCACTTCCGGATCATCACCATGACCTTATTACTCAATGTGCACTGTCGCCGAAATACACAGAGACAACCACACCATAAGCTCACATTTTAAAGAATAATCAATTGCCTTTAAATCCTTACCAAGAATGCCAAAATCTAACTCTAGTATCACCACCAAATTTAGACCGGAAAAAGTGATCTAAAAATAGACTGGGACTACATTCGTGGGTACTGAACCGGATTTTATTAATTGTGTACCGATTCCTGAAAGGGTCAATGTTTTTGTCAAACTTTTATATTTGCATTTTATTTTGCATGCCACTACTGTTTCAACTTCATACATAAAGTCTTTTGAAATTTCCTTGCAAGCAAGACATGTGACAGCTGTCAGAAAGTGTGTAGTGCTGGTGTTCTATAGGGTGCAATTTGAGGTCCAATTGTTCTTAAGAAACCAAAACTAAATTTGCTATATCTTCCTTAATTATAGGAATTTTTCAATGCAGTAAAAACCTAATTGTAATACTTGATAAGGCCTGTCTGAAAATAGTCTTGAAATTAAAAAATATTGATATATTAAATTTTAATGAAAATTTTAAAAAATGTATAAATTTTAAAAACTTTTTATTTTACAAAAAATAAATTTTCATACAAGTTATGACATTCAGTTTGACAAATTTAAGGCAGCAATGTTGATTAATGAATGGTCTTTAAAACAATTGGTAGTTTAGGTTTGTACAACTGATAATATTAATCCCAGGGGTACTGAAGCATGATAGCTCACAGTGATTTTGACAGCAAATTGCAATATGCCTATCCAGATGCATATAGGTGTACATACTAAAGAAACAATGACAGGTACTATGTTCCACATTTATTGTTTCAGGTACTTGGACAGTTGTTTGTATAACTAATATCCCACTCAAATTTAAAGTTTTGATGGGACCACTACCATGTTTTATAGCAAATATGCATTCCATTTTAATGCCGATAACTACAAAAGTCAACAATGCAATATAAAAATACAGTTTCACCTTACTGAAAAAAGATGCGAATCTCTCTCATGAAGATCTAAGCCATGTCTTTGAGATGCTGTATATCAGTGTACTGATATGAACTCATCTTGGTCACTTATAGCAGCACACTGCACATGTCCTTATGAGACCTTGCTATCACCATTGGACTACTGGAGAGCTTCCAAATTGATCCAACTCTAATACTTTGTTTCAGATACCAGACTAGACCTGAAAATATATAACATATTTCACTTAATTCTAAAAAAAGGAAGATGTAGGCAAATGAAGTTAAAATGTGTTAGATATGGTGATTTCAATATAACATTCAGGTTGCAAATCTGGTTAAAAAAGGTAAACTTGATAGAGTGACACTCAAAGATGTGAAGCAATGGGCATGTATTAAAGTGACAAATGCATCCTAAAAATAGATGAAGTTTCTACAAGCATATTTAGCCATTTACAGGTTAAATAACTAATCAGGTAGAGTATGTATCATAAAGTTTAAGGCAATGTTGGAACGGTGAGGTTTGATCATTGGTGCAAACATTGATACATACCAGTATAGTGGAAAGTCAAATGACAATGTACCAAATTAAAATTTATTACTATATGCAATCCTATTCATGAAGGAAAAAACAATTTTAGATATTGTGAGTGAATATAGCAAAATGTGGCCACACAGATCAACTATAGGTACCAATAGATCCTATATCATCAACTAAATGTGAAATTTGCATCCCGAAAACTTGTAAACAAGGATGGATATTTGCATGTGTGGGACATATGCAATGTACTTGTTAAAATCACATGTGCAAACATGATTCAAATAATCTGTTTGAATATGTTTAGTCTATTTTTAAGAGTCTTGGCTACCAAGGTTTTAAGTTCAATGATTCAATGATTCAATGGAATGAAATATCAGCTGATGCTGCAATACCGCCCTCTGTCAAAGTACTAAATTGAAATGTGTTACCATACAGAGGCATATTCATGATGAAAATAACATCTTGGGATATTTTAAGTGCACACAATCAAAACTGAGCCTTACAGATTCACTATAGGTACCATGTCAGCCTAACAATGTCAACTTTTGATTCCAAACATTACAAAATATATGCATATTTGTTCATGTCAGCTATTTAACCATGTTAGGATCAGTTGTAGAAAGTCAAATTCAAATAATCTGTTTGAATATTACTTATGTAATCTTTAAAGTGTCAGATAACAAATATTATTGGTCATTAATAATGCATAAAGCAAAATGGATCATGAGAATTCCCATAATATCATCTAGGCTACAATGTCGCACTACATCAATCAACATCTTAAAGAAACTGAACAATAAAATGGAATGCATTCTGTGTTCAACTTACATCATTTTGCTGTTTTCTTACATGCAATGGTAAATATACCAGGGTAAAGTATATTTTACCCCTCTGACCTGTATTTCATTCTCTGACAGCTTAATATGATTTTGTAGAGAACTTGAACAGGTTCTAGTATAAAGTCTTCATCTCTGTCCTCTCACTAAATACCCTATAACTATGGTTATAAACAATTACTGATAGCTATACAAGCAGATATGTGTTACTCAGGAAGTCACCCCATCATAAACACATAAATTACCTGTTTGAACCCCAAATAAATAGTTTCAATGACCTAAAGGTACAAAGCAAAGTAGAATTTTGTCTTCATGTATTTTAAATGAGGGTCTCATTTTGACTAATAAAGATATTTTCTTAGATCAAATTTGACAAATATCTATCATTTGAGCTTGTATATGGTGTAGGAGTATATATATGCTGATATCATTTAATATCATTCCCAAAAAATATTATATATGTGGAAATTTGGTGGAAATTTTTTATTTTTTAATTGTTTTTTAAATTTCATTTAAATTTTTAAAATTAAAATTATTTTTTTACTTCTAATTTCATTTTTATATTTTTAAAGTCATTATACATAACATATTAAAATTTCATGTATATGTCATTAATAATAAAAAAATTATATCAGTTTCAAGTTTTTACTGACAGGCCATAGTACACAATTAATTTTACTATATGTTCTCTACATTTGTTCCTCAGTACTGAACTTTCCACTGTGTGACAATCAATACAAATCATATGTTAATCTAAAATACCTTCAAAGATGACTTTACGGTTTAATTCTTGTCAAGGGTTGACCTGCATTTTTTTGAGAGGCTGAATTGTAAACAAAACACCAGGCAACGGAACACAGATTTCACTTCCGGATCATCACCATGACCTTATTACTCAATGTGCACTGTCGCCGAAATACACAGAGACAACCACACCATAAGCTCACATTTTAAAGAATAATCAATTGCCTTTAAATCCTTACCAAGAATGCCAAAATCTAACTCTAGTATCACCACCAAATTTAGACCGGAAAAAGTGATCTAAAAATAGACTGGGACTACATTCGTGGGTACTGAACCGGATTTTATTAATTGTGTACCGATTCCTGTTGGCATCCCACTCAAAGTTTCCATGCCTATTATATCAGTGGTGTAGGCAGTACAACTTAGGTTTCAGTGTCAACACTTCATATTTGTATCAAAAAGCTCTCTAAAGTTGGTACTGGCTGTCAGCTATAGTGTGGGCCCAATCATCACATTTTAATTAAAGTTTTCAGATTGCAACTTATGTAGCAATTCCTACATACAAGCCAATTTATCTGCTATAATGTTCTGACCATTTAAGGTTTGAAGGTGGGTGGAGGCGATTTTATTATGAGTTGAGATATCTTATTTTCTTTATCTCAGTATAATATTTTTTCGTATAATATAATGGATATAATATTATTATTATAATATATTATGGATATAATATTATTATTTTTTCATAAATTAGAGCAATATATCGTTTGAAGCTATTGGCAGAAGGAATTTTTTTTTTAAATTAGGTTCATACCCCAGAACATTAAATAGTTGCTCCCTAGTATAATTGTGTTATCGTTTGTTACATAACGAATACTCAGAAATACCTCGGTACGCAATCATTGGTGGTACCCAGCTCTACTGTGTACCATCTATCGGTAGTCATAAAAGTCATTTATATTTGATCTGAGAAGTGTGTGGCATTTGAATCATAAAATTGTGGTGTATTAGGTACGATTGAATAATGTAGATTATTTAATCTACAATATTTATTTTTATTAATTTATTCCGTTCTCTGTTATTAATGGTAGCACCAACATAATCCAAATGGATCACTTAGGAAAGACAATCACTCAGATATCGTGGGCAGCTAAAGATGCTATTCCAGCCTTCTTGATTCTACACTGACATAAGTCTTACTACACGTGGTCGTTTCTACGAAAATTGTATGCTAATTTTCTGGTGGATAAGGCAGACATTCTATACAATAAAACACTTTATTTATATATAGCACTAATCTATGATGGTGTAGATGGTTGTGAAAGTCATAATGTATTGTTTAACTCTTTTTATTTGATTGACCCATTTTTCGTCGTCAAAAATATTTTAAGTACCATTATCTAGGGGAAACTCATGACTCTAATTTTATCATTACAGGTGATGAGAAATATATTTCTCAAGTGCTATAATACGTACAAGACAGAAGATGAACCCAATATAAGCGACTCTTATGCCCTAAACAACATCAAGTTTAGCCCCAGGCTGTTTGAGATCAAACTGTCTCAGAGATTGGAGAGCGTGGCATACATAGTTGACTGTGATATGTTTGTGGTGGCGGAAGGGGAGTCGTGTAGATCATGTAACTTTAACACCGGTAAGTTTAAATAAGATTGTATTCCAAAGAAATCAGTTTCAGGCTGTTTGATATGAGACGGTACGTTTTAGATGACCAAAAAGTATTAGCGAAATTAGTATGTAAAGTCTGCATTTATTATAATGCTTTTTATAGAATCTCTTTCTCGCTTCCTTTCGTCCATACCTCATCCAAATAAATTTCATGAAAGCAAATTGAATTTCGAAATAGGACATGGCACATAGCCCAGAACTGTTCGCAACTTGTTTGTTTCTATCAAGTACATTGATAAACAGGGTTGTATTCCCATCCTTGCATTAGTGTCTCAGAAACTGATATAAAAAAGGATAGTACGTCGTATTTACAAGCGTGGGCATTCCAGACTCATGTATATATGAGAGGCCATTACCATACATGACATGTGAAAATCTTTCATCAGAGCATAGGTTGTTGAAAGAAATTACAATGGAACTTTGTGATCCAAGCTCCCATTTTCTCTTGCATTTTCATGTAGTGCGTTTTCTGATCTAATTAAATCAACTAAGGTTTTTTGCCAAAGTGTGTTGTTAGTACCTTGTTTCGCAAGGTTAGTAAAAATAAAAGAAGAGAAACTTAGTTCAACAAAACTTTTTAATAAAGGTTTAGGACAGTGATGGCTTCTATTCCTTCCTTTTTCTTTATTCTTAATGTGGTAGACGTCAAAATTGCTGTCCTTTTAAAGGATACGTTGTTTACTGTATTTTACTACGTATAACTTCACCTAAATATAAATAGCTCTGATCAGGAGATGATATATATTGTACCAGGAGAAGAGGAACTTTATAGTTTTCTTGAAATCATTACAGTGTGCGACAACAGAGCTAGATGAACAGAATTCGAAGTTGTGTATAAATATACGCCTGTAAATAAGGTACTGTGTATATTTACTGTCCGTTATTTCATTTTTTTCAGGAATGGACGTTAACGTGGGATTGAAAAGCCTCACACTACTTGAGTCTTTTCTGGGAAAAGCAGCTTTAGCCATGACAGAAAGCGCTATCTTGAATGTTTTGATTTTTAAGATGGATAACGCAGAAAAACTTGCCAGAGAGTTCATAAAATCTGGAATGAAGGAGTACATGTTTTCTTGAAGGCAGTTTTTGTGGGGTTTCATGGTGAATCCGATTCACGTAAGGATTCTTCACTGCATAATAGCTGGCACATTCACGGATTGGGGAATTTAGGGTCGAATTGCGGTTTATATACAAGACATTGGTTGAAGAACACGTGCCAGTTTAAGATCATAGAACCATTCAGTTGCATGTATAGGGTCTGGCATTGTGAAAATGTGTGTGATGCGTTGAAGAAAACAAATATCTGTTGTGCTCCTGTGATTCTAATGGTCTTTTCAAAATAGCAAGTAGAGAAAACCATAACCAAGAGCACGATACAATAAACGTGCTTCTAATAGAGAAAACGTACGCGGACCTTGGAATGTTGGCTGCAAGAGTGAGATTTCAAAAGAAGCATGGTTCCTAATGAATTAATTTTACGCAAACGTTTGCTATCGTATACTACTTTCTAGGGTGCAAACATTTTGGGAACGTTTTACGTGGGAATTTCTTTTTCGTTTTGTTACCTAAAGATGTCATAAACCAGAAGAGCCTATTGGATTGTCTGTCGTCCGTCGTCCGTCCGTTCATTAGCATAAGTTTATTGTCGCTATTCATCCTAAACTACTTGGAAGATTGTCATGAAACTTTACACACACACACACACACACACACACACACATACACACACACACACTTATTCATGTTAAGGTAAGGTCTAGTTGGTCTGAAAGGTAAATGGTACTGATCTGACATCCAGTATGGTCACCATGATATTTATCTTAAACATTTTGTTATCAGTTCTCTAAAAGGTAGCCATTTTGACATGGGGCTTCATAAAAAGACTAATTATGACATCTTGTTAGTCCGAAATAAAAAACGGTGCCAATCTGATTTTGAATATGGTTGTCATGGAAGCCATTTAGAAAAACTTTTTTGAACCACTGTTTCTGTATGTAAAGCCATGTCAAGAACGGTTTTTCACCAGAAAACCTCTAATGGTGTAAACTGGTTTTGAATTAAAGTCATATCGATACAAGTTTTTTTCAAGCGGACATATTATGATAGATAGTTGGTCGTAAATGAAAATGGTATCCCACAGTCAATTTGGTTGCCACAATGAACATACTGAAAATCTTGTTGCCAGTAATTATGATAAATCTACGGTAATATTGGCACGAGGTTTTCACCCAAAGTCTTTCAAAGATTCTAGTTTATCGTAAATGAAAATGGTGCTAATCTTAAATCGGATGTATTGGTCACAGAAGCTAATTTAAAAATCCTATCGCTCAAGAATATCATCCATGTTTTCTGCACTCAGCAGTTTGAATGAAGAAATGGTCTTGAATTTCTAAAAATTCTTTTTCGACAGTAGAGTCTTCATTTCTTCGATGGACTCGTTTATTCACATCTTCATCTAAATATTATATATATATATATATATATATATATATATATATATATATATATATATATATATATATATATATATATATATATATATATATATTGGCCTTCACAAATTCATACAGTTTAAGTTTCGATTTTCAATGTTTGGATATCTTTTTTTCTTTGAGGTGTTTGGCATGCGCTTTGCAAAATTAAGTCTCCCATAAGAGGACGAGATTAAAAACGTTAATCTTCTCCAGCATAGTTACTTACTAAGGTCAATGCTACATGGTCATTCAGCTATAATTACAAACACGTTTAAATTTGATATGCTTGAGAGGGTGTTGATATGGGTGTATAGCCCGCTTTTCAGTATAGTGACCCCATCTCAACGGACGGCCTTAACATATGTCTACGTCAAATTAAACTTTACACCGACTATAGTCTAAATACAATCTAGTTTTTGTACGTTTATCGACATTTTATCAAGTGACTTTTATGGTAAGAATTATTCTGTTGCCAGGCTCAACTCTAATATACATTTATTTAGGCCATGTTTCTATTCACAAAAAAGTCGTAATTTGAAACTGGTGAGCTACGTTTTGGAGAGATCTCCCCATTTTTCCTATATTTTCTAACCTAGCAGTAAAGGGGTATATTTTTACGCTGTCCAAAAGTTAGTGTTCTGACCGAGAATTAGTCATTCAGAGATAAAGTCCTATGCATTTGCTTAGTGAAGACGGCAACCTCCAATCTGTCATCGTACCTCAGTACTTGAACTAATTCTAAACACGATATGACGTTACATGACAGCAATTAAAGTGCCTAAAATGGCGATCACTCGTGTACCACTTGAACACTGTCCAGGCGATGATCGTATTTTTCCTAATAATTTGTTATATGGTATAAAGTTAAAAATATACATCTAGGTAATTGTCACGTAAAATAAGGAGCCTAGTTTGGAAATATAGTTTAGATGCAGGTAAACTTTTAAATACTTTTCAGCATATAACTTTATTGATGTCCAATGGTTAAGATAAAATATCGAGACTAGAAGTACTATTCGGATATTCAAAGGCAGCGTGACCGTAGAACTGACATTGACCTAGCCACAAGATGCAACGTTTTTCGAATCCATTACTACTTCAACACCGGAAGATATGGCAAACCCGTAATAACATGGGCAGTCATGGTATGCCTATATCGACTCCTTTAAATAATTCATCCAACATTGATCTAGTCGAGATTTATTCATATATGTCAAGGCAGTTAATTATCGCAAAGAATGAATTAGCGTAGACAAATCAGGTAATCATATTCTTACTACTTGATTTTCAGCGGGCACTCAGCTGGATGCAGCATCACACATGCACAAAGAATTACTCTTTCTTTCAGACATTTTATGCTGAAGGAAACATAATTGTTCCGGAGTGAGACTGATATGGCCTCAAAATTTAGATTTCCTTAGACTCGTAAAAGAAATTATTTACGAATTGCACGTGTATACTGGTAGTAAAATAAATTCTGTGTAATTCAAAATAATTTTTTTTTTAAAAAAAAGTACCTAAAATTCTAATATTAGTGAACATCCCTACCCTGATTATCACGTAACATAAAGCCAGCAATTTAAAACATTCCATTAAATTTTTCCCAAAACTATAGATATATATGCATGTGTACATAAATGGTTTATTGTTGCATGGATACAAATATCAATATTGGAATTTGGAAGCAAACAAGCCGTTTTCTCTTATATATTTGAGCGCTCTATAGTCATTTTAATTACCATATATAATCGCATATTAGTCGGGGATAATTGCACACATCACAGACCCTGGTCTGCCGTCGCATTATGTTGTTTGTTCTACTAATTTTACCAAACAGACTCAGACTGCATAGACCCAAATTTGCCGGTGCATTACTCGACAGCAGATCCGAATCTGTGCCATTTGCAGTTGGACTCGACTTATCAGAGGCTATATACGGTAAATCAAGAATCAACCAGCTTTTATCAACGTTAATAAAAAAAAATACTTGGTACATTTAAGCCTGAATTTTTTACTTTCTTCTAGATGGTCCATAAACACCTAATCAATGTTTTATGTGCACGAGTATTTGATACACATGTGCAATATTTCATTACCCAAATTTCCGCTTGCGATCAGCCCTACCTAAAGGTTAATCCCGAGCTTCAATCACAGTTGCTTCCTAATAACGGGAACGAGATTGAGATCGACCTTTATCAAGCTGTGATATAATCCCAAGGCATTTCACGATGCCATGTCGTCTGTGTGTACAATACTTTCTACTTCACCCCCGTAATCATGCATGTTGCTAAAAACTGTTTCAAGATGTTACTATCTCTCTAATGAAATTTTATTGTCAGTTTTGTGTCGAAAAATTTAATTTTCAAGCTGTTTGTAATTTTCTGAACCAAATATAGATATTAAAGTTTTTTGACAGTTGTTTTGGGGTTTCAACATCGACACTCAGATGTCGCTTTAACAATCTCTCTTGCCTAACATGTAATATTAAAACGCAATTTTAATTTCAGAAACTAATATAATCGGGTTAAATTCACATAGTTTCGGCAGTCTTAGTTGTTTTTTATATTTGTATTTCATCAAAAAATACCTGGTTAGATGCGGTAGGTCGTGGGTTCGATAAACGGTCGAGTCATACAAAAGACTTGCAAAAATGGTACTAACAGCTGCCTCGCTTGACGTTCAGCATTAAGAGGTTAGTATTAGGACTGGTCGGCCTGGTGTCAGGATAATGTGACTGGGTAGGACACATTAGCAAGGACATGAAGGAAAACATACCCTCTTACCAGCTACCCATATCATCTACCAAATAATCCACAGTGATCAGAATGCTAACCTAACATTTTTTAAATATAAAAACCACTATACTTTCTATCAATACATAGTGAAGAAGGATTTTTTTCATCAAAAATGCAGGACTATTTACAACCACATCAGCAAATGACTTACTATTTATAATCACACTACTCCACATTTTCAAATATTATTTACTTTGGTTACAAGAGTTTGTTATGGGAAAAAAGCAAACACAAATATACATAAACAAACGTATGCTCACGCTTACAAAGACAAATACACAAACATACGCGCACGCATACAAGCTCATAATAATCAAAATCGTCTAATTCTCAGACGGTTCTTCTTTTCTTGGTCTTTCTAATTCTGGGAGTGAGAAAGCTTCTGGAGGTGTGACTAGTTGTCGTCTCTTTCTGTTTTGTCCTTGATGGGGCGTCAGGGAAACACGAATGTCTGACTCGGCAGAGTCCGGGGCATTTATAGGAGTTTCTCGTCGATCCAAAATATATTTGCCAGTTTGAAGCAAGAAAATTTTGTTTGCTCTCAAGAAGACTTCTATGTGGGTTTTGTTTGTCAGTGATAACATTTTGGAGAAATTCATTGCCATGCGTCAAAGCATAAGCTTTCAAGTCGTGCTATCCTTGTGTCACCATCGGTTTCAAAACAGGAGCTACATAATGAAACGCCGATTTCAGCATATCTCCTAAACCATGTCTTCGCTATCAAGCCTCTCCTCCGTACATTTTCAAGTCGTTAGAGAATCGTTTTTGAAAATGGAGTTTCACTGTAACTTTCCTTTGGAGAATGGAATAATTTGTAGCAGATCTCCTTTCATAGCTATGTTGACACTATCGAAATAGTGAGGATGTACAAATTCACTGTGAACGTGATAGGCATTTCAACCTCCCTGGTCATTGGCCGTGGCAGAATGCATTTTGATAAAAATGACTCGCAGTAACGGGACTAAATTGTGTCCTACCACGTTGTACTCCACCACATCGGAGTACACAAGCATCAAATTAAATCTCTGGTTCAGTGATATCGGGGAACGAACGTACTGCGTAAAAGTCAAGTTGTTGGTTATGGGTGGTATTTTGTAACCCTTGATTATCTTGAGGTACCTATCCAAAATGTCAAACAATTCAGGACAAAATGTCATGGCCAACGTTTTGTCATCCGAAAATTTCTTTTGTAGGCGACGTTTGGTTTTGTCCAATTCTTTGCCAAACATCGTATTGAACCTGTCAGCAAACGTGTCCACCATAAGTTGACCACTAAAATAATAGCCTGCAGGAATGTTAATAATAGAGATGTACCGTGGAGTATTTGGTAACACTTTCTTAGAGGTATCTGCAGTTTCGTTTTTATCCAAGTATTGTTGCGCTTGGTTGTCCAAAACCTCGACCTCGAAAGTTTTGATTTTCAGTGGTGTTTTTTATTTGTGTAGGATGAATCATTTCCACCAAAGGCACTTCCTAATGGGCTTCGTGATCCACTTGGATGTCCTTGAAGCATAGCAATTCAACACACACTGTCTCAGTTGTTGCAGCAGTAACCATCTGTATTGTATATTTCGTGGATATCTTCAACGCGCGATAAGAGTCATTGTCCATGAAATGATTAGTGAGCAATCGCTGACAAATTGACGTGGATTCATAAATGACTTCGGAGGCATTTTGCCACATTATCTGATCCCACGCTTATTCCCAATCGATCCGCAGGTTTGTTAGGTTTGCACTGTTCACTTGATGCAAGCACCCAAAAGCCGCTCTCTTTCTTTTCCTGTTTATCAATCCACCTCTGCAGTTCCTCTTCTTTATGTCCGTGTGCATATCTTTGCATTCTCTTCTATCTTTTCAGTTACCTCTCTGACGTGTCCATATTTGAGTTGTCGCTTCGGTGCAGATATAGTTAGGCCGTTTCCCTTTATGGATTCTCCTTCCCGTCTGACCAAAATCTTGAGTATCTTTCTAAACCCTTTTAGCTTTTGATAATGTTGTCTTGTCCACTCGTCTTGTTCTCTCGCATTTGTACGGATTATCTTCATATTGTTTGTTTCACCTTCTTTAGTTTTTCCTTCTGTACATGAAGTATGCGCTTGTTTAAAAAAAATTTCACCGAGAACCATTAGCTTATTTCTTTCCCACTTAAATCTCAGAATATAATTTTCGGCTATTCAACATTCATGTATTTATCACACGTTTTTTTATGACATTTTTACCATATAGTCATTTCATTGGGAAGGTCTTCCAATAGCAACATTGATACGATTTTTAAAAATCGGCTTTTAAAAATCTGACTTTTATTCCGGTAGCACGTTTGCATTTCTTACGTCCTCATCAAGTGCCTAGGTACGTTAGGCGAGTATTCCCTGGGCCTCTCCAAGTTGTTTAAAGTCTTCTTTGATTTTATCAATCGCCTCTTGCAAGCGCGTGATCGATTTTGCATTTGTTTTTTGTGGCAATTTTATATCCTTAGTACGTTTGATTACTTTCGGAACGGAACTATGAACAGGTTCTATTCCGGTAAGCAACGATGCCTGTTGTGTCACGAAATTCATACCTTGTGTGGTCGGCAGCGCATTAAGTTCAGCGGATGTATCCAAGAATGTACGCGATAATGCCACTAAATATCAGCTGCATTTTACTTGTGTCACATATTACTTTTTGGACGTCCTTGTTTTTATGCCGGTATCGTGAAAATATTTGTGCGGGATTGACTTGATTCTCGAGCAATACATCATCGTACACAACCATTTTTTAGATTCCAAATCGTCAATGGTAGCGGCTTCGTTAACGATGGAAAAGATCTCGATGGTGGACGACAGTCGTCTTGGCATTGCAACTGCTTCTAAACGCTCTTTAAACATCTTTTAGCACATTCTAACACAATTAATCATTAGCTGATGGTACAATGACCTATAACTGATCCTAGGTTTACCACTTTAAAACCTATTGAACAGCAGTTGAGTTTTACCGGATCCAGCAAGACTAATGATAAAATAATGAGTTTCCCAACTGAATATGGAAACAGGTTCCGTCAATATGCTTGGTCGGTTTATGTGTTGATTGTTTGGAGAAATCGATTATCGGAAAATCACATGCGAATTTGTTTGCGTAATAACATTGAATAATTGACTTAACTATGATTGGATCATGTCTTCATATTACGTGATGTCGCGCGAAAACAGATAAATCCAGCTCAAGTAGCTGTTACGGACACTTGTTTTCGATGTGGATCAAAGAAGTTTATTTTTGTAGAATCTAGTTTTAAAAGTCACTGGTGGTGGTGATATCGCAGTTACGTTAACAAAGTTCCCAAAAACACCGTGAAACAAATTTCCGGACAAAATTCATTTTCGTGGATACTATTACTGTGGACCTGGTACACACCTTAATCTGTGACTCGATTTTAACAATCAACCGAGGCTCAGCGAAGTAACTATCAATCGCGTGGATTCTGCGTGTTACCAACATGATCTTGCTTATAAAGCAATACATGATATGCTTGAACGTCAGCTTGCCGATGTGGATCTTGTTCACGACCTTAATGCGATTAATCCAACATTGGGAGAACAAATTGCAGGATGGGTCGTCAAAGGAGGAATGATGGCCAATATTACACTTGATGGTGGACAGAGTCCACTTGGAGACAAATAAAAGGTAAGCCAGTTTAAACAATGGACACAACGATCCGCTTATTATCCAAAATATACTTCAGTCATCGTGAGTGTCGGAGAGCTGAAGCCGCCGTGGAATATTTAGCCAATGCAGCCAAGGTCAGTCATGGGATTTCCCGAGCATGGTTGGCCAAATATGCATTGTGGCAAATTTATTTGCTGATACCAAGAAAGATTTCACGGTGTTGGATTGATTTTTCGCGCTGATCACTGACCTTGGCGGGACCCAATTTGGTGTTGCCATGTAACTGGATCCACGAAACAGGTGATACGGAGAAAGTGGACCTCGACCTAGCCGCATCTTTCGAGAGTCCATCCCGATCCTGCATTTGTGTTTCTTCTTCTTTTTTCAATGTTTCTGTAAATTTCATTGTTGATGGCGCTGCTGTCCTTTCCATTTACATTACGCAGCGACCATTGTAAATCCATGTAATAGTTATTTTGAATCCATCATTGTCACGACTAAATGGATGAGCGCTCAGGATTGTATCTGTTTTGCCAGGTGTGTAGGTGGGTGGGATAATTGCCATGTGATTTTCCACCTCGCCATAAGGTTTCTGAAATTCGGTTTCTGGCACATGTGGTTCTCGTGTTTTTTTTACGGACATGACCACTTAAGTAGCATAGCTTATCCGAGACGACGTTTTTATTCTTCTTCAGCACGAAGAAGGTTTTGTTCATGAGTCTACGTTCTACCATTGTTTGTTCTAATGATCTACTGATTACTCTTAACAAAGTACACATCTCCAGATCTGCCGGCTTACAATGCAACGACAGAGCCGTGTATGTGAGTTTTCCAGTTGGACTCGACTTATAAGAGGTTTATCAACTTTGTTACATTTAAATTGAAGCTTAAATGTTGTATTTAATGTTATATCTGAGAAAAGAGCGTGCTTATAAAACTAGTACGAGCACACCATGGAGGCTATGGTAAAAATTGGAGAGAGAGAGAGAGAGAGAGAGAGAGAGAGAGAGAGAGAGAGAGAGAGAGAGAGAGAGAGGAGATCCGGCAGCTTTTGCATTAACGTAGAAATTCCTAATCTGTTTTCATCTATACAAAATCATAATGGCATATAAAATATAACCATTTACTCTGATAAGTTGAATTTTTTAACTTGAAAATGAAAAAAAATTATCACAAATCAGACTGTTTATAAATAAATTTGCGAGTTGGCAAGCTGCTTTTTTTGAGTAAACGTTTGTCCAATTTTTACAGGAGAGTGACGATTCCGTTGCATCTAATTGCATAACAATATCTCATCTCAATATGATTGGGAATGTTTTTGAAAAACGGTTCTTGTAACAAGTATTTAATTACTTCCGTGAAAATAACATTCTTACATCTTTCCAGTCTACTTTAACCTATTTGATTTTACAGTTAGTTAATTGACACATGACATGTTTTGCAAAGTCGTAGATTCCGGTAAGAACATTTGAGTTGTGCTGTGCGGTGCGATTTAAGTAAAGCTTCTTATGGTGTGTGGCAAAAAAGACTCCTCATAAATTTAAAGCTACTGGCATCATAGGAAGCTGTTTTAAAATGTTTTTATGTCTGTTTTAAAAACGAAATCAATAAGTGCTACATCTCGGCCTGTTTTCAGACTGGATGTTGATTAGAGATAGTGTACCCCAATGATTCGTTTCTAATCATGAATTTTTCTCGTCGTAACCGCTTAGAACTTCAAGTCGGACTTTGATAAATAAAAAAGCTCTTAATTGGCATATAACTATCTTTTATCTTTCGAACCCTGAATACCTGATAATTTTTAAATTGATAATCCCTTTCCCCACCATTAAATATGTTTGACCCTTAGAACTGAGGAAGCTGTCTCGCACACATATCTTTTAAATTTTTATCTTGAACTACTGTTAATGGCACAAAGAGATCATGCAAAACAAATTTCATGGTCAACAAATGATAAAATGCGCAGACTCTATACGTTTTCTTTTCTCTATGCGACCTATTCTGAAAAAAAATTGTGGTCAACTGCATATTTTTGAAAATAGTGAGTTCGAACAATTCAAAATGAGGCTGCCATAATCATGAATGGTTCAGCAAAAATAGGATTATCGAAGGTTCATATCTAGAAATATTCCTAAAAGTCCTGAATCCAAAAAACAAAAGCAAAAACATTCACTTTTATATAAAATGACAGATGGTCCAGGCCCTACCTCTCTCCAATTCCATTGGCTGTTTGTGATGTGGCTGCTATACTACAATCTTTACCAGATAGAACAAGTCTTTATTACAATGCTTTTCTTCCTTCGGCCGTTATAGGAAGGAATACATTTTCAATCCGACTCCATTATCAACCTTAAAAAGAAGATTGAGTAATAGCTACATTCACGTTCCGTAGCGCATTTATTGGAGTAGAAGGAAATGTCATTCTTCATGCTCTGATCATGTTGAAGTTCTCTTAATAAACATTGTTTTTATAAAGAAGATAATCGATCACCTTATTGCAGATGTGGACTTATATAAAGCACACAATACTTATTTGTTCTTGCCTTAATACCAATAACAAGGTATCGACTTGTTTTAGTCCGTCGCAGCATATTATAATTTAAATATAATCTCGTATGGTATTGCAACGCTTCCATATGAAGTGAGCATTCGCTTTTTCCATGCCATTCATAAATGTATTGCAAAAGTAAAAAAAATATATTACTTTAGGTGACTAATTACTCACATACTTGTACGGATCATCAACAACTGTAATGACGTGTTCCCTATTTTCTGAATGATTGGTAATCGCTCCTGCAACGACTCATGTACAAGGAAGTAGTGTACACTGGATCTTTCTTCGTTTCTTCCATTCTTTTGCTTTCCCTTTCTTTTTATACGTATTTCCTTAACTTTATGCACAATGTTCTCGACATTTTGATTAACACTTTCTGCTTTATCTCCTTTTTTTTCCTTTTTTCATCATAATCTTCCTTGTCCATCTTTGTGCTTCATTTGTCTTTGTTAAATGCTTAGTGAAATGCTAACGTTTAACTAAAACACTGTTCACTTGACTATTCAACTACTTTCAGTTATTTATCATTAAGAATCAATGTCGTCCACCGTATATTCAATGTATTTCCAAATCTTGTATCGTCAGAAAAAGGAACTTTGCAATTCATTAACTTTTATTTCAATCCTTTCCGTTGTACATCTTGTAATCTCCAAACATTTTTAAAAGAATTAAACATATTCATATCTGAAGAAAAAGAAAGAGAAACCCATCCCAAAACATATGGATGAAAATTACTGAAACAAATTTCATAGGAAAAATCGATGCAATGAGAAAATCGTGTGAAATAAATGTTAGACATTCCCATCTAAAGCATTTGATGTATATCGTAACACTAACGAAACAGAAAATATATACTGAAGACATGTGTCCCACGCGTAGCACATACCCAACTTCGGACAGCGTATACCTCATGATTTAATGGCGCATTATACTGTGAATCTTCTGCATATATTTTTGAAACTAAACGCAGATCTGCTGTCGCATTTTGCCACGGCAGATCTAGATTTACGCAAATATTGCGTGAATACAATACGGTAGTTTATTATAGTGCCGTTTAATCCTATATTGCTCAGGAAGTTTGATCCTAATAACAACAACACACAAGCACTGGAGTATTTTAGTTGTTGTTTTCGCTGACGTTCGCGCGTCGATAGTAAGATGCACCCAATCAAACTTGTATAAATCGAAAGGGATCTTCATTATCATTATATCGTTTAAAACTTGCTCTTTTTGCCAACTCAAAACGAACAACGAACACGGTTTTGTGTTTATTGCATAGCAACTCTTTTGCATTGTTTATTATATTGTATCTATTCAACGCCAACAATTTCTGTGTATCAGTACTGCAATAGATATTGTGACATCAGCAAACGCTCTTTTGGGGTTTTTGATGGGGGATTTTTGTGGTCATTTAAAAAAAAAGTAATCATGCCCAATCTGATATGTGTTAGCTGGTGTACTGGTACTCGACCCGAACAAGTTAGATATATACCAGAAATGGCGGGCGAGAAAGCTTTTTCTGCCCATTTCCACTGCATGTTCTTTTTCCGTAAGACAACTTAGAATTGAACCGAGACAAAATATTGAAATGGCTGATGTTAGACATACGTCAAAATCAAAATCAAAATGTTATCAAGATCAAATTGCCATGATTTGAAAATACTGCTCGACAGTCTCACCCAAAATGTATATTCTTTTTTGTTCAATATTTGCCAAAGTTTTAATATCAACTCATACAAAAAGTGCACTCATTTTCAGTGAGCTTCCCCTTCTTGAAAATTCTTGTAGCATGTTCCAGCCTTCACCTAATAAAAGTTTTTTCCTCAGATCCAGCTGCAAATACTTTTAATCAAAAGTTATTGCATAATTTGAGGTATTTTTGACAACCATCTCTCATAGTTAATTTGAGGTATTTTGACAACCGTCTCTCATTGTTGATTTGAGGTATTTTGACAACTGTCTTTCATTGTTGATTTGTGGTATTTTGACAACCGTCTCTCATTGTTTATTTGAGGTATTTTGACAACCAGCTCTCATTGTTGATTTGAGGTATTTTGACGACCAGCTCTCATAATTATGTAGCAAAGAATCTTTATCGGAGTAAGGTAAACAGTCACTTAGGCGAATAATTAGAAAGGGTTTGAATAATGTTATACTATTAAAATTGTCTGCCTGAGAAGATATTAATTGTAATAATGGAACCCTAGATGAATATATTTCTCAATCTTTTAATCTTTTAATTATACTCGTGCAATTTGTGTGTGTGTGTGTGTGTGTGTGTGTGTGTGTGTGTGTGTGTGTGTGTGACTTGGATTTTTAACGTAGCTTTAACAGTTTTGGTCATATCGCTACGATATATGCAGTGTGGCAGTTTATAGTGATGTCTTTCCCTTGGGCATCAGGTCGCAGACATGTAGCATGACGTCCCACCCAGTCACATTATCCTGACACCAGGCCGACCAGTCCTAACCTCGTAATTGAAAGTGAATGCCCATGCAAATATTGATTTTTTCTTAAAAAGGATTGACTCTAAATACTTTATAAGGTTTGTATTTTTTTTGCACTCAATTCGTGATGCTAGAAACTGACCAAATACGTTATTATAGACTTTTTCCGGAGATAACTTTTTTATTTTGTATTCTGATTGAAAGATGTAAACGGAAACAATATGCTCATAATTTATTATAAAATAAAATTTTTGCCCAATTCTACATTTTCACAATAATGCTATGTCTCCAAGCCACATAAAAAAAACCAAATGTGCAATCAATTGACACAAATTATCGAGTTGAATAATATTTTTTCTAAGGCTGCAAGTATGAAACAAATATTTAAAAAATACGAAATTATTGTTTTGTGTTTCAAGGCGGGTTTTGAAAGGTGGGAATATATAAGAGGAATAGAGTCATTATAACAAAATTCATGCATAGCAATATATCTTCTAATTTAATCGCGATATATAGAAATTCTAGTAGTGAAAGGTTGGGATACATGCAATAGAGACACAGAGACAGATAAACACAAAGATAACATATATATAGCAAACTGAGAATTACGATCTGTTCAAGGTATAGGAAGTGGTACTGAAAAGGACCTTTGGATTTCCTCTTTGTCTTCTTCTAATTTCTTCTCTTCCTCCACCAGCTTCTTATTTTTTGTCTTACACATTTCCTCTTCTTTTCACACTTTTCCTCATTTTTTCCTTCTACTCCTTTTTCTCTTTCTTCCTCTTTTCATCTTTTCTTCCTTTTCTTTTTTTTCATTCCACTCCCTCATTCTCTGTTTTTCTTCTACATCTTCCTTTTCTTCCTTTTCTATTCTTTGGTCCATTATTGTAGTTGGATAGAATCGTTTAGTGGTGAGTAATAATGTTCTAGTTCCGCGATTTGATCCTTGAAGAGGTGTGGATATTCCTGTTCCAGGTTTTGCCGTTGCAGCATAAATGTAGATGTGTGGTTTTTATTGCTGATGGAATGGACGAATTGCTTAGCTAGCTGATCTGCTTTCTCTAGGCTGACTTGAGTTCATATTATTGGGGGTGTTGTATTGTGGCCTTGCCTTTAGTGGCTTTAATTTGTTTCCAAACTACCTTATTGTTAGTGGAGTGTGCGAGAATGGAGCAGTATAACTTCCATGATACTACCTCCTTGATGGTTCGGCTAGCGTCAGCTTGTAGGACATAAAGTCTGTGGATAGCTTGGTGTGTTTAAATCTATTTGGGGCTTTTTTCTTTTCTTTTGAGAGCCGATTAGCAGTCTTCATTCCACCATATTAGATTAGTTTGCTAGTCTTGCCACATGAGTTTGGGATGCTTTCTTGTGCTGCTTCATTGATTACCTGGATAGTGCTGTCGTAGAACTGGTTGGTGTCCGTGTTATGTAGGTCGTCTATGTGTTTTCTGCTTAAGATGGCTTGAAATAGTTCCCAGTTTGCTTTTTCCGTTCTCCATCTTTAAATGTTTCCTAGTTGGGTTATTTATGTAGATAGTGATACATAGTTGATAGAGTTCTGTGTCGTAGTACATTCCAGTTTGTGATTTGTGTGATGGTTGTCGTTGCTAATTTGAGAGATATATTGGAGAATTTTCCAGTTGCGGGGTCTATCATTGTGGATGTCCCAGTGATGTAATTATGATTTTAAATAACTTTCACAATTTTCTGTCATATCGCTACGATGTCTGCAGTGTGGCAGTTTATAGTGATGTCTAGCAATGGGGCATTATGCCGCAGACATGTAGCATGGTGTCCAACTAAGTCTCATTTTCCCGACATTAAGCCGACCAGTCCTAACACTAACCTATTAATACTGAGCGCCAAGCGAGGCAGCTGTTAGTACCAGTTTTTAAAGTCTTTGGTATGACTCGATCTGGGATCGAACTGTGGGTGTCCCAGTGTTAAGGATTAAAAGTTGGTTGTCCATGGCGAATTTTTCTATGTATTTGCCTCTGGTGTAGGTGTAGTCGCTGCACCATTCCAAATTGTGTTCATTTGTCTCCACAGATGATACTATTGGTGGTTTTATCCTTGGTGATTTGTTCATAGTCCTGAATGGTACTTGAGTTTTTATGAACTGTGTCATAGATGTTGTAAATCGTTATTTGTTTGGTTTCCAATGTTATGAAGATGCCTTGGTGCTCAATGCTGTTTTCGGAGAACTCGTGGTAGTGTTCATTTCTGCAGTATTAGTGATGGTGTTGTTTACATATATAGCCAGTCCTCCTTTTTCCCGTTGGTTCTGTATTTGTGGAAGTTAAGGATGCAGTTTTTCAGTTTTGGTGTTGTCTTATTGTTTGATAAGCGAATATCTTGTGGGCAGATTAAGTCGAGCTTGTAGGTTGCTGATTGTAATTCTCCCTGGTTTGTGTATAGTCCTCTATTGTATTGCTTGCTCTGTTTCGGTTGTCATTCAAAATGGTAACGTTGGTGTTTATGGGTTAGGTGGTTGCTTGCAGAACAATATTAATAGGTGGTGGATGTGATTTTATCCATCAGTACGTATTGCGACTGGTATACATCTTCTCTGTTGACTTTATTGTATTGTGTTTTATTTTTTATTTCTTTTCTGATTTCCTTTAGGTATTTGGTCATGAGTACTGTAGTGATGTTATCCAACGTGTTGTTGTTGTTGTTGTCTTGTTTAGCTGCTGTGTGTTGCTTGGGGTAGTGTTGTGAGGTAACCTCTTTGTTGTTTTATGTCCTGATTTGATGGTTGTGGTGTTGTCAGGAGATTTGGTAGACTGGTTGAGTTTTAAGCTGGTGGTTGGTTCTTCTTGGTGGTGAATGTAATGGGGCTGGTCTTTTGATGGGGTCTGTCGACTTTGTGGTTTCATTCCATTGTCGTTCAGTCGTGTTTGAGTTGGTGTAGTTTGTGCAGGTTTGGTGGTCTGTGGTTCCGAATGGTTTGTTGTTGCTGTGGTCGTTGTTGCTGTTGTTGTCCTTGGCGGATTAATGTTTCTGTTGTCATGACCGTGTTTTGCCTGATTGTGGTTGAGGTGTTTTTCTTCCATTAGTTTATAATCCTTTGCTCCCTCACGGTATATGTACATTCTGTTGAGTATAGGGAGTATGGTCCTCTGCAGTTAGCACATTTGTAGGTGTGTCCATTGCAGTACCCTAGGTGCTGTCCTCTGCATTTGGGGCACCTTTCATCATATATGCATGCTGCTGTTAAGTGCCCCCATCTTTGACATCTGCTGCAGAATCATGGTTTGTTAATGTATTTGTAATTTTTGTTGTTCTCCTTTAAGGTTCAATCTTTACTGTTGATGGTGGTAATTCCTTGAGCACTAGCAACACTGTTGATATTTTCGTGCCAAATTTTGTTTTTAAGTGTAGTCGTCCGGCTGTATGCGATATTTTGCTTTGCCGGGTCAGCTTGTAGTTCTGAAGCCCCACAAACTCCCTCCCGACAAGCATAGCATATCCTGACACGGACAACCTCAAATGCAAGAGGCAATGCAGGATACCACCCCTGCTGCCTCATAAAACTCTACCCAAATCTCCAACCCCACCGGACAAGCATAGCATCCCTAAGCACGGACAATCTCAAAGACAAAGCGCAGTCCAGGATCTACCTGCTGCCCTGCTCCTCCCCCCCCCAAAAAAAAACCTCCGGACAAGCACAGCGTATGCATAATCTGGCTGCAATTGCTTCTCGCAAGGAGATATTACAGTGCACAGCCCGACCCTCTCCTCACACCTCCCGCAGGACAAAAAAAACGTTCACAAAACGGGTGCTGGAAAACATACTTGCATACACCGGGGAGAGCTCTTAGTCACAAGCCACTGCTGACGAAATGGATTTATCACCAACACCCTCGTTAAAGCGACAATGCGGGGGTCGAGCGGGAGGGCCCCAATCTCCACAAAACAAAACGTCTTCACTTTGGCTCATGAAGACCAAGCACAAGCCGATCATGATCCTTTCGACCCCCTCGTCTAAAATAAATCAACTAAACATATTCACCAATCACGTATAATTTTATGTAGTAATGAAGCAAGGACAAACCTGAAAGAAATTCAGAAACGGACAAGTACACTTTGTACACAAAATTCAAACTAATATAATAATCCAACGCACCAAAATCATAACTTAGCTAATACTCCTCGACCGATTGAATGGTTGGCCTAGACAACATTGGCATAAGGACATCCACTAGCATAACTGGACTGGAGTATGCTTTGCTTTTGGTCATTTCATGGCAGCTTTGGCTTACTTGTTTCTGGCTTACTGGTCATGTGACACCACGTCTCAGGCTAAAGTCTAACGACGTTATCCTCAACTGGACAGAAGCAAGATTGCGTGTTAAGAAAATGCTTTATTTACTCGTGGTATATAAAACTACGCAAATTGCGGACAGGATGACTCAACCTTTGTTCTTACTGTACAGTTTTCGCTCGTAAAAAGATATGGCATTTCTTTTTTATTCATTCTAGTTTGGAGCAGAAGTAAAGTATAATTCTTCACCTTTGACCTTGAACCAGTGGTTATAGGGTCTGGTTCCGAAACTCAAAAGCGATGATTACCAAGAAAAGACCAGCAAGCCAAGTTTCAACAAACTGCATTAATATTTTGTTCAAGTTACTGTGCACACCATACTAGTCATAATAGCTGCAAACCTTGTAATCATGATCTATGACTTTGAACCCAAGGTGATCAAATGTTAATTATTCAGCTGTAATAGAAGGTAAATATTCGTCAATCTGTTTCTCTAATTTGTGTTTCGATCTAATTCAACAAACGTTCTAGCCCATGAGGTGCATGCAAATCAAATTTGACTAAGCACAAAGGCAAGATAATTTGCTTCTTTTCAAAACTCGTATAAAACTCTAATATTTTCGGCAAAAGAAGTTTTGTTTTCTTGATCCAAAAACAGTGTAACTTTCTTGTTATTATTATATACATTTAATTTATAGTGTGTGCCTCACTTTTGAAATGCTCGTGATTGACGGTTGTGGAGTTTTGTCTACTTGACCTTAATCATGCTTTAACGAGTAAACAAGATGTCAACTAAATATAAGTTCGTGTTCTTAAGAGTTAGTGAATTTTTTTAAATTAGTTTTTCAAAAGCTATGTCAGGTGTGTATGAGGCTTAAAGTGGTATGGAAGTGGGTATGTCAGGTGTGCTGTACGTGTGTATGAGGCATAAAGTGGTATAGAAGAGGCTGTGTCAAGTGTGATGTACGTGTGTATGAGGCTTAAAGTGGTATGGAAGAGGATATGTCAAGTGTGATGTACGTGTGTATGAGGCTTAAAGTGGTATGGAAGAGGGTATGTCAAGTGTGTATGAGGCTTAAAGTGGTATGGGAGAGGGTATGTCAAGTGTGTATGAGGCTTAACGTGGTATGTAAGAGGGTATGTCAAGTGTGTATGAGGCTTAAAGTGGTATGGAAGTGGTTATGTCAGGTGTACTGTACGTGTGTATGTAGCTTAACGTAGTATGGAAGAGGATGTGTCAGGTGTGATGTACGTGTGTATGAGGCTTAAAGTGGTATAGAAGAGGCTGTGTCAAGTGTTATGTACGTGTGTATGAGGCTTAAAGTGGTATGGGAGAGGGTATGTCAAGTGTGCATGAGGCTTAAAGTGGTTTGGAAGAGGATATGTCAAGTGTCATGTACGTGTGTATGAGACTTAAAGTGGTATGGGAGAGGGTATGTCAAGTGTGTATGTAGCTTAACGTAGTATGGAAGAGGGTATGTCAGGTGTGATGTACGTGTGTATGAGGCTTAAAGTGGTATGGGAGAGGGTATGTCAAGTGTGATGTACGTGTGTATGAGGCTTAAAGTAGTTTGGAAGAGGGTACGTCAGGTGTGAGGTACGTGTGTATGAGGTATAAAGTGGTATGTTGGTGGGTATGCCAAGCGTGATATACATGTGTATAATGTATGAAGTGTTTATGATGTGCCCAAGTGGTGATGATGTTAAGTGGTATCTCTACTTACTGTATTGTTGATTCATGGAGAGTCAAAGATTTCTCAATTATTGTAATAACAGATTCAAACAATTATCAATGCCATATAATTACCCATAATTACCCATGTCAGCAGTGTGGTAACTTGACGCAAGGCACAATGCCATCCATCAAAGGAATTTCAAAGAATAGCAATTTTGAAAAATACTTAACATCAGACTTTTTTCGCCAGTCTCATCTATGTCGTTCAAACAATATTTTCCATTGATCCAAAACTCGCTGTTCCATCACATCCTTTAATGCGGACGACTTCAGGGCGATTGAAATATGTAGTTGAGGAACTGAAAAATACGGAAATTTTCTTAGTGGGTAAATGTGTTGTTACAGTTTGACTTAACCCCTTGTAAGCTATAGTTCGTGTCATTCTAAAGTTTTATTTCTATTCAGTTCATTCTCATCTAGGCCTATATCATTTGCACTTTCGTGATTATTATGATTGTACTTGGAAAGATTCTCAAGAGAGCAATGTTGGCATTCGACAGATATTTATACAGGGTCCAATCCATCTTTAGTTTTCACCCTCATTTACTACCAGTACATGAACTATTATGGCTTTTCTTGGTTAAATGACTGACTACTTCCTTGTTATCTTTTATGATAAGAATAGAAAAGCAATGGAAAATTTATTCCGTAAAACAAGGTTATACGATATGACAGGAAAGATGGGATAACTATTATTCATTTTGACTACATCGTTACAGGGTAGAAGTTATACAAAATACTTTGTTTGAATTGATGAGATGGATGACTTTGTTTGGAAGAGATATACAAACTGGAAGACATTGTCTAGAAAAATAGATGGCATAGACGACTTGAAAGACATAGTCCGGAATAATGGACGAGATAGAGGACTTAACCGGTGGAAAAAAATTATCCGAGGAGATGGATGTAAAGTATGATTGGAATTGCTTTGCTTTCCAGTCTCTATAACATATGGTATTTTATATCCATTCTATCGAGTTACATCCAATTACCACACTGTTAGACAAGGATAACTGCTTAACACGTATTTTCAGTCTCGACAGCAGTATAATTGGACAAGGATAATCTCTAAAGGCGTGCTCCATAGTCTCGTTGTTGCTATAATTGGACAGGGACAAACTCTTAACACGTGATTCCATAGTCTCGTCAGTATTTGAATTGCACAAGGATTAAAAACATAACACTTGTTCCATAGTCTTGTTAGTACTATAATAAATTCAATCTATCATATATTTTCATGACCTAACTGCAAAAGATTTCCAATTGTCTTGAATGTTTTCATATAATACAATGATACAGTCCAAAAATTCCGGTGCAAGAGTTCATAAAAATCAAATAAAATGAGTATAAATCCAAAACGTTAATAAAAACTTTAGTAATTTCAATGAATATTTGATATAATTAATTCCTCCTGAATGCTATCTAACAGACCGAATGAATGAATGATATGTTTTTCAAATCCCAATGTATACAAATGTTTACCTGACCTGTGATGTAATAGACTGTGAAGATTTCCAACGGATAAAATTAGTCTAACTGTAAACAAGACTGGCCTTGAACTCTTGATACGTAAACATGTTTACAACTTATAATTTTTGGACAAATGTTAAACATACAATATAAATTAAATACATAACACTTCCCCTCACAAGGGACAAGAAAAATAATATACAGTTCTGTTTTACATTGTTGTCAAATTAATTATGATACTATAATAATTAAAAGTATGAATGATATTTGGATTATTACAGAAAATATACACAACATAAAGCAATATAGAACTTATATACACATGACAGCGTATCTACAATCACATAATTATTGTGTCTAATATGAATGTTCAATACTTGCAGCATTAAAATCCACCTCAACAATATCTGATTTTTGTTTTCATTTTGTTGATGAAAGTAGGAGGGTCCTGATCACTGAATACAATAACCAGAGTATAGAGTTAAACTAATATAAACTTCAAAATGTTGAAAAACCAAAATCAAACCAAACATCATTCCTTCTCTGTTATCAAATAATTTTTCTGTTGCTTTTTCATATTTGTAAAAAATTAATACACTGAATGATCAACATCATTTTTGTCGTCTTGAATGAATATTCTACCAACCCTTACATCGCTTGTTTCAGCAGACATTTTAAATAATTGGCTAAATTTTGTGCTGAGACGTCCGAAACACTTTTTAAAAAGTGGCCTCAACTTTGTCTAAAGTCTCCCAAAATTTCTCAGACAAATGAAATCTTGGATTTCTTACTCAACAAATTCATCAGAGGTTCGGCATTACCTAGAAATTTGAAAAGAATTTCCGATAAAATCCTGCCATATCCAAAACTCGCATCAATTACTTTTCACTAATAGGCTCTGGGAATTTAGTAACAGCTTTGTCCTTAGCTTCTAAAAATTTACTTGACTTTGTCCCACTATATGTTCTAAAATGTGACACGAGTACGGCAAAATTTACTTTTACCTAAATTAACCGTCAGATTTGCATCAGTGAGATTTTCCAAATGATATTCCCAGATTTTTTTATAGATGAAAACGTGATTTACCCAGATTAGACGCCATCGTGTTCATTAAAAACGCTGGAATGCTGATGGAAAATTCCTAATTCTGAATTACATCACTCCACAATAATAAAGCCTATCTAGAGCTACAAATGCCGAAATTTTGTTTGCTCTTTTCACGAGTGTAATTTGCCGGAATCCTTACAAAAAGTCAAAATTGTTGACATATTTTGCATTTTTTTGCATTTATGATTCTGTTGATGGAATAATCAATTCTTCAAACAAATCCGATTTGGCGTCACTTTTGACTTTTCTGTAGTCAGTACTGATGCGAATGTATTATCTGGCTTAGGCACAAGAATACATTATGAACTCCATTTACTTAGTTCAATATTAATTTTCAAATAACAATATTGAACTTCTTTTTTCAAATATTCCTGTTTGAGAGCATTCATCCTGTAAGGATGTTGTTTCACAGGTGTAGAATCTACAACTCAACATCTGGACGTATTTTATTTGTTCGTTTAAGGTACAGCAGGAAACAAGTGCTCATATTCATATAATAGCTGTTTTAGTTTACTTCTTTCCTGTTGTTATAGATGTGAAGGTTTTGGTCCAGATTTTTTAATTTTACTTTGTTTGGAAGATTGGTTGAACACAAGGCACTATCATATTGCATTCCATCGTTTACATCCTCAGTATGTGTAACTTGTCAACTAAATTGATTGAGTAACTAAATATATTATTGATGTCAACATATTGCATTAACAGATTTATATTACAATGTTCTTTCAGTTTCCGTCTCCTGGGAGTGTTAATAGTATAATGGAAGTGATATACTATCTTCTCAAATGTATAAGGACCATAGCACGTAGCCCGAAGAAGATTTTGAGGTATGGGCAAGACAGCCAGAATTTTATCACTAGGCTGCAAAAATGCTTTTCTTTTTATTCATGTCATAGCCTTATCTGAGTTTTGACTACGCTGAGTAAATATTAGTTCTTGCTACTTCCCAAGTCTTTGACAAGTTATATATGAAGTCAATGACATAGTTAAATATATTAATCTTGATGTCTTCATCTGAAAGAAGGTATCATCCTACATGTCTGCGTCATCATCCTACATGTCTGCGTCATCATCCTACATGTCTGCGTCATCATCCTACATGTCTGCGTCATGATCCTACATGTCTGCGTCATGATTCCCTAGTGCCAGACATCAATATAAACTGCCACACTGCAGACAACGTAGCGATATGACTGCAATATTTTTAAAACTACCTTAGAAATCCAAATTACACACAGACCCTCTCTCTCTCTCTCTCTCTCTCTCTCTCTCTCTCTCTCTCTCTCTCTCTCTCTCTCTCTCTCTCTCTCTCTCTGAACCTCCATCACCCTAAATTCTAATTCTTTTTCTGTGGTGGTTTATTACCCTTATATGGCAATTATCGATTTATCGATGTCTAGAGGATCATCGACCTCGTTGTTATAGCCCGGATTGAGCGAATATTAGAATATGAAATAAATGGTTAGAATAAAAGGAGATAGTGCAGAGATAGAAAATACAAAACGAGCCATATATATATATATATATATATATATATATATATATATATATATATATATATATATATATATATATATATATATATATATATATATATATATAATCAATACTATCATACAGGTTAGAGAAATTAAATTCGTACTCTACGGAGTTTTGAACCCAGGTCCGCGAGTAAATGGCACCCATCGCCTTGCCTGCAGGCACCAGCCCATACACCGTCACGACTAAGCACGCATCACTTGGGTTCGAAACTCCTAGAGTACGAATTTAATTTCTCTAACCTGTATGATAGTATTGTTTGTATTAAACTATTATTTCTGTCCACTATTATCGAGATTCTACTACAGAATCCAGGGATATCACTGTCTGTCCTGTCTGGTATATATTTATAAGTCTTTGTAATACAAAAATCCTATATACCTTGATTTCTTTCATAGGAATCTGGAACGACTGTGTATATGTATGAGAATTATTTACTAGGTCGTCAGGCGAGTGCGTCTGCTACGCACGAGCTTATATAACACCTATTAAGTGCCATCCTTGTTTGGTGATGCGTGCTTAGTAGTGACGGTATATGGGCTGGTGCGTGCAAGCAAGGCGATGGGTGCCTTTTGCTCGCGGACCTGGCTTCGAAACTCCGTAGAGTACGAATTTAATTTCTCTAACCTGTATGATAGTATTGTTTGTATTAAACTATTATTTCTGCCCACTATTATCAAGATTCTACTACAGAACAGAATCCAGAGATAACACTGTCTGTTCTGTCTGGTTTGTATTTATAATTCTCTCTCTCTCTCTCTCTCTCTCTCTCTCTCTCTCTCTCTCTCTCTCTCTCTCTCTCTCTCTCTCTCTATATATATATATATATATATATATATATATATATATATATATATATATATATATATATATATATATATATATATATATATATATATATATAATTAGATATACATAAAACAATTGTACAAAACCGAGTGTTAGATACACTTCTACTAATAAAAATTAACACAAAGTTCTGAAATTCCAATTAAAAGTTCCGATATATAGATATGGCATATTTTATCATTAAACCGAGTGAGCGTTTCTAATTTAAATAGACTGGCATATCTGCATAACCTTGTAACTGCGGGGACACTCTCCTGATTCAATTCAGTTAGTAAGTTGGGATCTAATTGCACCCTCCGGCTTCCTCATGCAGTGCTGCCTTTAATGGCTCTCATGATGTCTTTAATGCCTCTCTCTCTCTCTCTCTCTCTCTCTCTCTCTCTCTCTCTCTCTCTCTCTCTCTCTCTCTCTCTCTCTCTGAATTTTTTGCATTTCCATCCTTGCCTTATGAAGTTGGATCTTTCTTAGATTTAATCCTATTTGGTGTTTTAGCTGTAATTACTTATATTTCCTATCAAAACAAGATTTACCAATCAATGCCAAAGTACGGCCATCCAAAATTTCCTTTGCCACCAAATACTGAATAAGATATGCATTATATCTTGCTTTGTTAGAGATGCTTTCGCTTTAGAAAGATCAGTATGTCTGGTAAGCTCAAGAAACCCGACTTTGTAATAGTCTCTCGCCCATCCAGGTAGGATCTGAGACAAAGTTCTTGACATTAGATAGCACTGGGGATGCTTGCTGGTTTCACTTAAGATTTGTCAAATGTGTGAAGTTAAAATCTTTACCAGGAACAATGAAAATTCCGAAACAAAATTTAATTTAAGCTTGAAAGACAATTTTAACATTCCTGTAATGTTTTAAAGATATTCAGATTTCGGACAACCCCCAATTTACCTTACGAACCTAACAGATAGAAAGTGAAGACAACGATTTAGGCAAAGTCAACAAACAATTTATTTTCCTATAATACAAAATGAAAATTCTAAAGTGACTTGAATACTATCAATTAAAATCCAAAAAACCTAAATATTTTATCAAAAGACCAAAATATAGAAAATTTAAAAAATGATTTAGAAATAACCTTGAATGTTCTGATGTAACACATAGTTTTCAGCGAAAAAGAAAACCCTGGTCTAACTGTAAACATGATTGACTTTAAACTCATGTTATGTAAACATATTTACAACTTACAATCATGGACAAAAGTTTGCTATGCAAACATGTTCTTTGCAACTCGCAAGCAAGGAAAAAAGATAAGCGTACAATATAAATTGAAATGTACACAGATCGTACATAATACATACGTACAGCACACTTGGAGTACCTACTTTATAAGTCAGGTCTAGGCACTGCATACTTAGCAAACGCACTTTGCATTCGCGGATCATCTTTACTCAAATACCTTACACCTGATATTTGATATTTAATGAATCCTACATACCATATTCACATCGTTCTTCAAGAATCATATCCATTCACTTTCTCGATATAAGAAACGTCACACACGCACTCTGGTGAAATGGTATCCCAGTTTATTATAATTTACTACTGATTTATGGACACTGCTGAAAATAGATCGTGTATATAATGCGTGATAAACACAAACTATATTCTTCCTCAGGATGCATTCAACCACGTGTTCATTCATCTATTGTTGGTATTTTTTTATTACTTCCGTACTTGAGTGTGCGTGCGTGTGCGTGTGTGTGTGTGTGATTTGGATTGTTTACGTAGCTTTAATAATTTGCAATCATATCGCTACGGTGTATGCAGTGTATAAGTTTACAGTGATATCCTGACACCTGGCCGACCAGTAGTAACAGTAACCTCTTAATATTGAGCGCCAAGCGAGACAGCTGATAGTACCATTTTTATAAGTCTTTGGTATGACTCGGCCGGTGTTCGAATAAGCGATACCCAATAAACGTGCCCAAGAATAAACGATGGCAAAATTTCTCATGTGTGTGTGTGTGTGTGTGTGTGTGTGTGTGTGTGTGTTATGGAGGGAGGTTCCAGACATCCTGGATACCCCTCTCCGATCCGACCCTGATATTAGCAAATCATTTTTTTTAAATCATTAAGGCCAAAAAAGTGGTTAACATCCAGACAGGCTGGGCTGTGTTGATAAAACGCTTGGTTTGCTCCAGTCCGATTCATCAACCCCCCAAATATGTGTTGATACTGACGGACGATAGGTGGATCTGATGTGACATGTTCATTAAAATGTGCAATTTTGCTGCATGCAAATCTTTCCAGAACAAACATGCATACACTTTAGACACATACCGGAAATTGGTAAGAGCCATATCAAGGACGAAATTCAAAATGGCCACAGGACAGATAGTTGTATTATTCCAGGTGGATTTACAAGTCACCAAATATACGATAAGCTCCGGAAATATAATGTGTCACCAAATAAACTCTACAGCTGGCGGTAACTGTACAGCCACGAGAAATACCCGTAAGTGTATAAAATGTACACTGAAGTGTGCAGCCAAATTTAGATGCAGATAATCGCATTTTTTAATGAATAGGTGATATCAGTCCCTTAACCGAAAATTAACATCATCACGTGTGAAGGATTCATTTATTGGCCGAGGTTTTCTCCTGTGTCGCATGCACTTTTCAACTATCCAACATTTGTTCGCTGAGCAGAACAAGTAATGCCATAAATAAGTAATTACTCAGGCCGGCTTCTTAAGCGAACTTTTTGTCTTGTAGGTGAGCTCTGTTAATCCTCTCAAAGACTTCTTTAATAATGCAACTTAAATGTTATTTTATTTGCTTTACAAAATGAATCATGTGTGTTTATGTGTTTTGAATCGTGCGACGAATATCATCGATGAGTGGTAGGATTGTGCCTGGTCGATTTGTGTCATCGTAGCTAAACTATGGTTTATTTGTCGATTTTGACCAATTTCTAACTAAAAGAATTAAGAATCTGTTACACCATGTGTAAACTAAGCCCATCTATAAGTGAGATGAACGTAGAATATAACCTTACAATATGCACAAAAGGATTTTAGGGTCAGGACTTATTAGTCATGATACCGACGGAGGGGAAGAAAACAGAAAATATGAGTCACTTTCCAAGCGAAGGAAGAGGAGATTGGATGAATGAGTCATTTTTCGGAAGGAAGGAGTGACTGTATAGTCGGTAATGATACCGTTTTAATTAAGCAATATTTACTAAAGAGCCTAGAGTATTTATATGAAGAGCAAACAAAACTGCTTTGGATTAAATTTGGCGTAAATCAAACACTTTAACTATATCTTATTTTATTTTACGCCTAATTTTCTTTTAATTTTTGAAGCGTTTAGTGAATACTTCTATTATCAGAGAACTGTGGTGCCTTTTACCTGATATTTTTAACGAATCAGTATAACATTTTGGATCGGTGTGAGTTTAGACGATGGCATGATAGTACAGAAATGAGCGAACGCTTGTGCAAAGGTCACTGTGATACCTAGCAGTTTTAAGTTGATATAGGTGATTAAATCCATGGCAATGGTATGGATACGATATTTTAATTGGTCAGGTGGGAATGTGACTAATTTTTTAATTAGGTTCCGTCTGATATATAAGTGAAGTGCTAGAGAGGAGATGAATTGGTCTAATACAATGAAATTGCCAGGTTTGAAATGTTGCAGAAATAACATTTATACGTGCTGAAATATTTAGAGATCAATTTATTACGAAAAGAGGAAGGTGATATGGAAAGTTAATTAAACGGTTAAATAAACCCAAAATCTGATTAGATGAGTTACGTTTTGGTGGGTGTTTATCTGGCGAAATTTGGTGTTTTATAAATGTAGTTACACCGTAAAATTCGACGGTATAAATTTTATAAAAGGTGAAGTCTTGGCTCCGAGGAAAGTAGAGAGTATTTGACAAGACATGGGACTAAAAAGATAAAGAGATGCCTCTTAATATATCTCATAGATCACTTAATGACGTTACATTGTCTTCATAACAATTAGTCATTCCAACATGTTTGTTCCATTATCTCTAATTTTATAAGGTCTCCATGTCCTTATAAAATTATTATATTTTAATAGTATTATATTTCTGAGGATACTTTATAAAAGCACATTATTTTCACAATAATTTACATATCAAAATATTCATTTTAGTTTGGAGACAAAAACAATGCATGAATACATTGTTTTTCTTCTCTACAGTGAGCTGCTTTTATCCCTGTATTTCACGCCGAGCAATCGGTTCTGAGGTCATGTGTCTGATGGGTCCACCTTCCCTCCACAGTGGTTTTATATGGGTAATCCGTTTCCTCCACCTTATTAAGGCGGCCTCCCGTCGCTCTGCTACTTAGCGTTTGGATGGGAGGGGGTTTGTAAAAAAAAAAAAAAATCCCTACAAGCCTTAAATGCATCATGGGGGGGGGTATCAGGTTGATTATCAATGTTCCGATAAAGTAGCCGAGGGAACTATAAGACAAATACTTATACATGTCTATGTCCTAGAATTGTACATTAATTCTAACGCTTAATGATTTAGATAATTCCGTCTTGATCCACTCAAACTTGTCAATATCCCAATCTTGAATAAAAACTTAAGATCTTGGGAAAATAATTTTTGATGAATAAATTCACATTTTCTAAAGCAGTGTGAATGGAAATTAGACTAAAAATTTCAAGCCGCGAATTCCTAAATTAAATTGTGAATGCCATTTTAGAGAGAACTTTTTACGGGCGTATTATTTACCTACACAAATATATTTATCCCATTTAAGAGAGATGGATTATTATTCCTATATATATTATCTACACAAATATGTTTAGTCCATTTTTGAGAAAATTTTATAAGGACAACATGTCTTTATAAAATTATTACCTACACAAACATGTTTAGTCCAGTTTTTGAGAGAATTTTTATAAGGACACCTTGTCCAATACAATTATGTTTACTCCATTTTAGAGAGAACTTTATAGGCCATTTTGTTATAATAATAATTACCTACGCAAATATATTTACCCCATTTTACAGAGAACTTTATAAGGACACATTCTCCTATACAAATATATTGACCCCATTTTAGTGAGGACTTTTAACATTTCGTTCTCATCCTACTATGTACATTAAAATGTTAATTCCGGTTTTTAGTAAAGTGTTTTCCCATTTAAGGAAAAAACTTTATGATGACATATTTTCCAATAATAATGTAAATTGGTATGATAGTTTGATCTTAGTTTAGAGAGAAGTTTACAAAGACATCGTGTCATTGCAATGATTTATATATTCAACAGCAAATCCCATTTTGAAAAGAAAATTATTTATCAAAATGTTTATCCTATTTTAGAAAACAAACCTATAATAAAGTGTTTGTTACGTAATAGGATTGTCCCTGTTGTTTCCATCACTCTATTTTCGGATGATTATTTATCGTAAAAGTTCTCTTCATCTTGCACAACGTATTGGCAGGCAGTCTCATATTGATTAAAAGACGAAGGAGTTAGATCCTCTTGTATGACGGTGTCACTTCGTGCGATAACGCCGTTATTTTACATCGCTGGGGTACGGATCCGATCTGTAAAGAAAGGTGAACTATCACCATGACTGAAATTATAGAATACTTGATATAGAAAATCACTTTACGGATATAGAAATACATATACAAAGAGTGTTAAATTTTAGATATAAAAAATTACACATAAAATTATAATATTCCTTCAAACCTACCAACTCTATTCAATTCATGAATTTCTGTATTTTAGAATGAAGCGTAAATAAATAAATATTGAATAAATTAGCGATAAGAAAGTGCTTATAAATTAAATATTTCAGACTAATATAAAAATCGTTTGGTAGAAAAGTATTTTACTGAATGTTTTGCCTAATATAGCTAAATATTGTTTTTTGTAACTTTAAAGGTATTTTATTTTAAAATTACATACAAATAATACAAAATCTTAGTAAGGTTTAAACAAAACATTACAAGCAATATTTAAAAATTCATATCAAATAATACAAAAAACGAAATAATTTTCAAAGCTTCTAAAGAGATCTTGAATCCAATTGTCTCCAAAACAATTGTATCATAATGTCGCTATATATTCATTCTTCGCACTCCTATCATAAAGAAAATCTTTGGTACGATGTTTTTGTTCTTACCTGTAAAGAAATGTGAACTATCGCCATGAAATCCAAAGAAAAAGTACGGCTTTGGCTTTGCTTAAATGTAATTCTGGATAGTGGAGAATCATAACTCGCTTCCAATAAAGGCCGTCACCTCACGTGATGAACTAAACTTATGCATTTAGCGTTAAGAAAAATTACAAGGTCTGTTTTCCCGGAGTTCTGTGAATATGTTCGACCGTAATATATCTTCGTTATCGAAATATAATCGCCTGCCAGGGAATTTTAGCTTTCGTTTAACTTCTCTCTTCACAACCTTTCCAATTTTAGATTTACAGAATCATCACAGGAAAAATAGTTGTAGTAGCACATTTCATGATAGACTGAGGTAGCTAACTTAAAATATCTGAAGAAAAATAATAATAAATTTGTGTAATGCAAAAGATATTGCGACTCTTATTTACAACCCGAATCTGTATTAACATAATACACCTTTGAATTGTCAGAATAATAATTGTGTTTAATAAATCCCCCCCCCCAATTAAATCATAACATGCTTATTTCATTTAGGAGAGAACTTTATGAAGTTCCATTTTCCTCATATTAATGTAGATAGGTATTATCATTTGATCACAATTTAGAGAGAAGTTTACAAAAATATTTTTTGCCCTCATTATAGTTTGTACATTAAAATGTAAATCCCATTTTGGAAAGAACTTTTGTTTCTCAAAATGTTGTTCTATGTTATTTTTGTTGTTGTTTTGTTGTTGTTATGGGGTTTAACGCCATTGTTCAGCACAAGCTAGGCTATACATGGCAACCAGTATAATAATGGAGGAATAACCAGGGAAAACCCCAGAAAGAACCACCGACCCACGATAAGCTACTGGCAAGCTTTCTTGCGTACATCATTGGCCGAGCCAAGAACCCACTCAGACTCAGGTGAGATAGCAGTGATCTGTAACGGTGAGCGCTTTAGACCACTCGGCCACTTTGGGCTCCGTTCTGTGTTATAGACAACTTTTTGATTACACATTGAACTCTCAATAATTTACAAATAAAATACTTATTCAATTACAGAACGATTAAAAAATTCAGGTGTTTATTCCATTTTATGAGAGTTTTCTGAAGACAATGTTGGCTCATAATAACTTTTTTTTTTTGATTTTGTATCCATTTTAGACAAAACATTATATGCACTCGTAAAAATGAGTACTTTAAAATGTTATAAAATTCCACTTTAGAAAAACAATAGTTTGTTTTATAAAAAAAATTCTTTATTCCATTTTAGAAGGAGGTTTATATATATAAGCATTGGAAAGAACAAGAAAATGAGCATATAATAAAACAGTTACTGTATTTGTATGGGAAAATATGAACTCTTTTTTCGGATGATTATACTGCACTCCCAAGGTCGTGCAATATATCCATCTGAAAAACTCGTTCATATTTTCCCATACAAATACAGTACTCAAATCTTGTTCTCATATTACTTATACATATATTAAAATGCGTATCGCATCGTCTTGATGACACCTTGTCATAAGAATCAAGGAATTCCCATTGACAATAACAGTCAGGAAAGTGTACATGGATGACTGGTTATTTCGCCTCTAAAAATAATGCGGTCCAAACTCTGAAAGTCGAGCAGTCTATGACCTCAAATCGTTTTCCCATATCCAAACTCGTTATTTTTCTCTTGCTAAATCACGTAAGAGAATCTCATTCAAATGATTCTGGTTACTCTTTTCTAATGTAGCTAATAGCACTTAACCTAAGCCAGGAAAATGAAGGTCAGAGTGACTTAACATTTCTTGTAAGATTATGGTATATACAGAGATGCCTAGTAAGATTATTCTATCACAACAGAGTCTACGAAATAAATGTAGACTACCAAATTTATCCAAAGTCAGTCAAGCGTAAAAATACAGCTCACAATGACCTACATTTGTGATCATGATATAGTACTTCTTATAATTCATCCAGTCAAGAAAGTTTCACGGGACGCCGTTGTTACCAGCTTATTTGTGCATTGTTTAGAACAGTTGACCATAAAGTAATTTATCATAAAAGAGTGAGCTTTGGCAAGCAATCACGGTTTTTTAAATTCTCTGATAGGTTTGAAAATATAAACATGTTGATGGTCACAGTGTTGTATTTTGATAGTGGATTACCCCCACCCCCACCCCCAACCCCGAAATTGCCCTCTCCGACATTCCCTCCCGGACATTTCCCCCCTGGATTTTCCTTATCTATTTAAGACTTGTTGTATCATATATACGTAAAGATTACAGCGTTAAGAGCAAAAAAGTTTTTACATGCACCCAATCACAGCAATGATACATAGATACATAAAAGACGATACCGCTAAGCCCTTCCGATATAAAAATCTAGCCTGAGTACAGATAATTGGGTCTATGCAACCGGTGCTCTGATTGGATGCAAAGAAGAATCAAAATCTTTTCGTTTGTGACGTCATAATCTTTACCAATACGTCAAAATAACGACTCTAAATAGGGAAAACCCTAGCAATAGACCAAAATATATCAAGAGTAATCGACGTTACAACCTCTTTAAAAAAAAAATTAAATCACCATTTCAAAGTTCAATAAAATGAAGAAAACAAAAATATCGTTGCACAAGAATAAACAAATACCTTTAACAGCAGTCTTAAAAATGGAATAAGTACAATATTTGTTTACACTAAGGGTACAGCAGGAGAGCGCATATTATTGGAATAACTTTATACGTAATTACTTAATTCTAGCATGCGACTGAAAAGGCCAATGAAGTTCTGTTTGAAGAAGCTCAATATATCCAGCACAATTGCTTCAGTAACAGAGAGACACAAGATGACGGACATGATCTCCTTCTTTATCATACACTGACCCTTTTCACGTGTGAACAAAGCCAAATTTCTGACGCATTTAGTCAGAACGCCACGAGACGAGCATTTATATGTCGCCTACTGTAAGCATGGATTTAAGCTTTTCGAGCCAAACGTTTTATATCATTATCGAACGTGACGTTATCCAATGCATCTTGATACCGAAGAAATTCCCATTATCGCTAAGAATAGCATCCTTTAAGCATTTCATAGTCGATGGAATTAAAGATATTCAAATGCAATTATACCTCAGAATTGCACATGCACGTAAAGCTCTCATTTTCCCCGACAAAATTAGCTTCTGCAAATAGTACAAAACTTACAAATTAGTCCAGAAATGTGTCTAATGAGATAAGAGAAAATATTGTTACGTTCTCGTCGACTATGTGCTACACCACTGAGTAAATTTCTTAGCTGCGAACGTTCCCTTTTCTCGCACGTTGATTCTTTGACGCATTCGATTGTATCTCTACCAAAGAGTTTCAGTCGAGAATAAATGATCACTCAACAGTAATGCCGTTTTACTTCTATTCTAATACGTTTTGGTCTTACTATTTATTTCTAATACAATTGCAGTCATATCAGTTGTATTTTATTTACCATTCGTTTCCAGCAAAATTGTATACTGTGTAATCCGTATATGTATTTTAAAATATAAGAGGATTGCGATGATGAAGAAGAAGAAAAGAATAACTAAGAGAATCCTAAGGAGTTATAAGCCTCTACTGCTCGCCTGTGTGAAAAATATATTTTTATTTTCAAACGACATTGGCTTAGCCTGAAGGTCAAAACGATTTTTGGTTGTGTGTTGATATAATAGAGCAGTGCTTATCAATTCTGCTGTCCTTTTATGAAAGTTATCCTTCCATGGGATTCTGAATCATTTCTCTACATAAAACCATTAACTGAAAATTTAACTAAGATTTTCAACTGACCGTAGCTTTGTTTAGGACACTGATTCGAAAAAACTGTTTCTCGAACTTACAGTCCAAATATAAGTTTTGAAGCAGCATCTGCCACTAGTAGAATCAGTTATACCTATGTATAGTCTATGCCAATGCAGGCGAGATTTTAAAAAACTGCATATGGAATAGGTAGGGTTACATTCAGTAAATTATCAAATGACTCTATGGTGAAATGTAAACTTAGAATTACGATGTGCATTGTAAAAGTTCTGAAAAACTTTTATTTTGCTCCTTTGAACACGTCAAAAAAGTTAATGCCAATCAATAGACATGATTATTAATTATTATGTTAATGCATTTGTATGGGCAATAGGAACGAGTTTTTCCGATCAATAATGCACTGTACTATATGTTCATTTTGATTTTCTACCTAAGGATGAATTTAAAAAAAAACGACATAAACAAGAAGCAAAGTAACTTAATTTATGCTTGATTCTAAAGCAAATACACAACTATAGGTTCAATAATATACAGCAGTAGTATTAATACGCACATAGTAACGCTCAGCGATCTTGGAACTTAGTACCTTATCGTGCGCTCAGTCATTCGTTAAAAATAAAAAAACAAGTCTCGATTTAGACTACATAAAAATGAAATTTATAGTAAGATTGTGAACTTAAAACCTTTCTAGTTGGTCTGGAATGGAGAGATTTTGTTTTTCTGTCGATCCAACTAAATTATGTTTTTCTAGTTGTGATGGACTAGATTTATTAGTAGGGTCAATTCTGTACGATGTACATGTGACTTGGGGAAGGGGACTGGCCTTGACGCAGCTGCATACGTCTTTCAGTACTGTCATTAATTGTTTGGATAATAAGGTCGAAAAATTGAATTATTTTAATTTTAATTTTCAACAAGGCTGAAATATTGTTTGCCTAGGGAATATCACATTCATTTTAATTTTCTTTTGCGAAGTAAGGAGAATTATATTCCTGTTGAAAATGGAGTAGAAATTACGGTACGATTTCACGCTGTGGATAAATTTTCAGAAGACATATAATTCTGATTCGCAGATTTAACCAAAATTTATAGGTGGTTGTCCTTGTCAAGCCATCCACGATGTTATATCCAGTTCTGTGATGTGGAAGTAAAGTTATTGGGCAGAACCATTTTTTATTCTTCAAATACGTCGAGCATGATACTCGAACTTTTGAGATACGAATCTATAGGCTTCTTCCATACCCCAAATAAAAGCCATCCTTATTGTGTCAGCTGTGATGCTGAACCGTTATTATTGTGCAAAACAAAAATTGACCTTGGTCCTTCTAATCATCAAAATCAGTCAGCTTCTTCCAGACCAAAATTCTTCCACAAAGCTGGGTACATGTATATAGTGTAAACTAAAACTTATTAATCAGAAACGAAAAAAGATACGAGGAGCTAGATTGTATAAACGAGTGCACAGACGGACATCATAACACCATATGTTATAACTATTCAAAAGAGTACAAACATAATGGTACGTGAGGGATTCTGGTCTAAAGCGCTCACCGTTAGGGACCACTGCTACCTCACCTCTGCGTGGGTTCGAATCTCGAATTCGGCCAATGTAGGTATGTGAGAAAGCTTGCCAGTAGATTTTCTTTCCAAAAAAAGTCGGATTTTGCCCTAAAGCTGCGACAGTCGATGCGTTTACTTTGGCGCATGTCGGATTTTCACTAAAGTCGAATGCGCCAAGTTGACGCACGCATGCGTTACTTTGGCGTATTGATATAATGCACTTAAAAAGGTACGTGGATTGTTACTTTTCAATGAAAAAGTGAAAGAATACTTATTATGAATGGAAAGGTTTCATTTTCAATCAAGTGGAAGGAAATTTTTAGTCTAAACCAAATTGGAATAAATTTTGTATTGAATTGTCAGAAGTAGTATTGTATTGGTGATTTTGGAAATGTAATTGTAACAATTACCTTGGAAGTAAATTATATATATATATATATATATATATATATATATATATATATATATATATATATATATATATATATATATATATATATATATATATATATATTGTTACGACCCTGTAGTTTAGTTTTATTGTATGTGTTAAGGAATCAATTCTATATAAACCTTTTTATTCCATTTTTATTTCATTAAATGTAATTATTAATATGATTATATCAATATCAGTCTAATATGTTGACAAACATCGTGTTTATTTGAGTCGTAAATGTGACTCATGTGAGCACGTTCTGTGTATGATAACAAATTTATTACAAGTAAACATTCAGGAATAGCTATGAAAACGATTGGCTGATACTTGGTCAGGCTTTCCTAATGTCCAGAAGTATTACAGAATTGCATGCGTCCTCGTGCGCGTGTAATTCAAACAACATATTTGCTTCATTTATATGTTGATGTATTTTTGTAAGACATAAAGTCGTTGTCGAGAGTCATACACAGTCGCAGAGTCGTAAAGTCAGTTGGAGTTATTGTAACATCTTAGTTTTACAACTTCTATTACCTAAAAAAGGGTATTTTTGTGCTAGAAGAAGTTGTCTTTTCGTATGTCTACGTAGAACATGTTTTGTTAAAGGAGCTAATTTTACTTCGTTTTTCTGAATAATTGTTTTCCTGGAGACCCACATTACTGATTTGGACAAAGGCATTTTCCCGAAAATATTCTAAATTGGAACGGGACAACACAAACTGCGCTTTATTGTGTTAATTCTGGAATTTTCTGTTAGCCTTCGTCTGACGTGGTCATCCGCCATTTTGGACCGGAATTGAACTTCAGACTGTGTTTACAGGACTTATGTTTTTATTTTGAACAAACAATATGGATCATTTCTGTAAAACCGTAAGTCTTGTTTAACATGTTTACATTATTTCATGTTTTCTAGGAAAATAAATTATTTTTATTAAACTTTATAAAGCTTGTTGTCTTCACTATTTCTTTTGTTACTTTGAATGAGCCGATACGTGACTATATATATTAAGATTAAGATCTGGCAATATCTAACAATGATCTGTCATTCAGTCCAATTTATCCGGTTGTCTTCTTCCGTCTTTCGATTTTCTTTTTCTTCTTCCGTCTTGGGGGTGTAGTTTTCTACCACGGCTGTCAGCGTCATCGTCGCAGAGAGGAGTAACAACCACATTTTGTAAACACAGTGTGGTTGTCTAACAGGATAGCCACTATTTCCGCCATATCTACTGGCAATTTTTCCAATTCCGTTCTTGTGCATTTTCTTCAGCAGTAAGCGCACTTTTGTTTTGTTTCAAACGTCACTTTCAGTTCATCTGTGCTTATTGAACTAGTATGAATAATTGATTTTATCTGGAAATGGTATTTCTCAGAGAAACTGGTGAAAAAAGTGTTTTTGTGAGAGAAGTGAATGTTTGAAACTTAAGAAAAATTACTATGTAGTGTGTGTGTGTGTGTGTGTGTGTCCGTCCTCCCGCATCCGAGGCGAACGCTCTAACCACTAGGCCACAGGAGCTGTAGTGAATGTATGTATGCATGCAAAGTCTGTTTATGCATGCAAAGTTTTAACAACACACCGATATACTTTTTTTTAATTCACATTCATCGAATCCTTTCTTCTTGTGTTCTTCATCATTACAACATATCATTTGATTACAATACTTATATCGTTGCTAATACAGACATTTAAAAATTATTGATATACAATATTTTTAACAGCAATGTATTTCTGTAGGTCTGTCTGTCGGTCTGTCTTTCTGTCTCTCTGTATCATTCAGTAAAAAGAAAAAACATGCAAGTGAGATGTTTTACAGTCAATGTTTGAAACTGGTGGAAAAAGTTTGTTAGTCACTATATGAAACTGATAAAAAAAATTGTCCACCTTACAGTACGATTTACCTCCCTTAACATGTCAACTTTCTCTGATAAATGACTGTACAAAATTTATTTTTTTAAAAACAAAGTCCGACTTTTTAAACTAATAGCTCGTGTACACGTTTTTGTCTATTTATGTGCCAGACTATCTCTCACATCTGTCTGTCTGTCTGTCTATCTGTCTGTCTGATATGAATGCATGCAATTACTTATCTATCAAGCAAGCACAAATCTGTCATGTTTTAATAAGTATGATAATAAATAAGTCCAAACATAAAACCGTTTAACAAAATATTTGTCTCCCTTGATATGTGAGCAAAACGACAGTACAGCTTTGTTATGAATAAGTCCAAACACGTTATAAAACATAACGTCACTATTTCCTGAAATAGTTATTTGTCTTTATGTATGTATGTAATGTGATGTGATGTGATTATGATTTTTAACGTAGCTTTAACAATTTTTCAGTCATATAGATACGATGTCTGCAGTTTGGCAGTTTATAGTGATGTCTAGCACTATGGCATCATGCCGCAGACTTTTAGAATGATGTCCCAACCAGTCAGATTATCCTGACACCAGGCCGACCAGTCCTAACACTAACCTCGTAATGCTGAGAGCCAGGCGAGGAAGCTGTTAGTACTATTTTTGTAAGTCTTTGGTATGACTCGATCGGGAATCGAACCCACGACTTCCCGCATCCGATGCGGACGCTTTAACCACTAGGCCACCGGAGCGGTATGTATGTATGTATGTATGTATGTATGTATGTATGTATGTATGTATGTATGTTGTTGGGCTTAACGCCATTTTTCAGCACACGATAAGGCTATTCATGGCGGCCAGTATTAATGGTGGAGGAAGAAACCGGGAAATCGCCGGAAAGAACCACCGACCCACGAGAAGCTACTGGCAAGCTTTCTCACATATCTACATTAGCCGAATCCTAGACTCGAACACACGCAGACAGAGGTGAGATGGCAGTGATCCGTAACGGACAGCGCTTTAGACCACTCGGCCACTCGGGGCCCCTGTATGTATGTATGTATGGATGGATGGATGGATGGATGGATGGATGGATGGATGGATGGATGAATGAATGAATGTAAGTTATATTATACCATCGCCCCCGACCTCACGCGAAGAGCGTTGGTTTCCTTCACCGTACGGATGAACAGATAGAGCGAATTTCATTTGGTTTTCATTGCCAAATGCGTCTCTTCCAGGCCAATCTGCAGACATATGACATATCACACTAGACCAAAGAGTCTACGAGAAAACTCGAATTAATCCTTTTGTCATTTAAAGACATTGACCTGAACAAGTTTCTTTTCTCCGTCGCACAGACGAACGAACAGGGCGAATACAACGGGGTTGACGCCGTCGGACGTTCTCTCTCTCTCTCTCTCTCTCTCTCTCTCTCTCTCTCTCTCTCTCTCTCTCTCTCTCTCTCTCTCTCTCTCTCTCTCTCTCTCTCTCTCTCTCTCTCTCAGTATCTTTGGCAGTAAAGTGTAGGCGATGATATTTTAAAATTAAAATATTTTATGATTTTATTATTTATTATATTATCATTTAGATCATATGATTATATATCCACTTAAAAATGGCGCGGAGAACTGCCAGAGGAATCCTACTTTCTAATTAAAACAAAGAATTGCGATGCGTCGCCATGTGTTGCGGCAGTCTCATTTCTGCCCAGTGGTAACGTAAAATTGATCACATTTAAATTCGGCGCGGAGAAAACGGATGTGTAACTACGAGTATATTAAGGAGGCTGCCAGATAATTAATCATCTAAATAGTGAAACTCATTCCCTTGGCTGTATTTTACCTAAATATAGTAGATAGGAAGAATGGGAATCTCACAACAGGAGTCTGCAGTTTTATCAATAAAGCACAACGAAATTTCTGACTACATGAAATCACATTAACGGTATTATAAAATATTTCCGACTACATGAAATCACCTTAACGGTATTATAAATAATACCGTTAAGGTGATTTCGTGTAGTCACAAATTTCGTCGTGCTTTATTGATAAGACTGCAGACTCTTGTGACTGTGCCGAGCAAAATATTTTTTTTTTATAGAAAGGACAACGCAAAGACTGGAAATAGAGATCGTAACTTTTATAAGAGACAATAATTGTTACATTCATTATCACAATTTAGGTTTTATGACAATGGTTTACTACTTCTCAAGTTTTGAGGATAGACATTTCATGATATTTTTATTAAGAAAAGGTGTAAATTTCAGAGAAATAAGAGTATTTACCATGAAACTTTTGAGACGATAAAGGATACGAGACAAAACGGAAGTACTAACGGCCCTTATATGGGCCAACATGAAACTACAAGCGACTATTTAGGAAGACAGCTAAACAGCTAATCTCTGGCTAACGTCGTCCCAATAAACAAAATTTAACACAATTTATAGCTAATCATAAACAGCAACCGTTTACCAAAAAAAATACATACAACATAAACATAGTCAGATAAAAAGAGATAGAGACTTAAGTTTAAATAAGCCTATATTTTTCAATTCATGCCTTAATTTACATGAAGAAATATTCAAGAAAATATAGATGGCGTGGATGTGCAAAAAGGTAAAGTCGCTAAATTTTTACCGAAAAGTTTCATTGAGACAAACCTTGTAACGAACAAGTAATTATTAAACTACCCTTACAATTTATATAATGTCGCAAAGATTGAATTCTAAGCTACATTTCTATAACGCTAACATAAGTATATGCAGTTTAGGAGCCAGAATAACATATGTAGATGCAGAGGGTAAGATTTGTATATCGATATAGGTAAAGTCAAATTAACTTTACGTACCGGTGCAACAGAGATAAAAAAAAGACCATATAATTATTTAAAAAAAACCTAGACAATTTATATACCGTTGTAAAGTCAGTCTCTCTCTCTCTCTCTCTCTCTCTCTCTCTCTCTCTCTCTCTCTCTCTCTCTCTCTCTCTCTCTCTCTCTCTCTCTCTCTCTCTCTCTCTCTCTCTCTCACACACACACACACACACACATTTTACATGTGCTCGCTGGTAATCTATTATATTTGTAGTCGCTTAAATAATCCATTTCTTATTCTAAAATTAAATCTCTAATAAGACATTTTATCTAAACTTCTATAAATACGTTCAATCGAAGGTTACTGTGGTTGGCGGTAAATATAACCTCGGTAAAGCAGTAATGAAAGAATTATTGGAGTGTTATCGTCGAGTTAGCAGACAAGTAAGGTTTTGTTTGTAGCTCCGCGATGACAAAATATATTTAATATCGGCAGTTGTCAGACTGACAATTGGTAAAGAAGTTCTGTAAATGAAGTATGTCTAACAATAATACTGCAATAAAGTTATGCAAGTAGTAAGGGTAAACAAGTATTTGTGAATCGGGACATCTAAAAGTGCCCAAACAAATACCCCACCCATTTCCCATCTAAAGCACTCTGCACGTGTGGCGCAGGATAAACCGAAATCACTATTTCGAAATAATGTAGAATATACATTGATCACCCTCGGGTATCGTTGTACACGAAAAACGAAACCAGAGTACATTTACTTAAAAAAAAAAAAAATTATACAATTATGTGATTAGCCAAATTTGGCTAGTGTCTTTTAGTATAACCCACATGTATGGTTGCAAAAGACCAACATCTAGGTAACTATGATTAGCTCAATTTGGCTAACTGCAACATTGTTCCTTTCCATAATGTACTGTATGATAAATGTATTCTTAGCCAAATTTGGTTAGTGTCTTTTAGTATAACCCACATGTATGGTTGCAAAAGACCAAAATTTAGGTAAATATGATTAGCCCACTTTGGCTAACTGTAACATTGTCCCTTTCCATTATGTACTATATGATAATTGTATGCTTAGCCAAATTTGGCTAGTGTCTGCAATATCCTTTAGTATAACCTACAGTTTATGATTCCAAGAAACCCAAACTTGCCTAACTGTATCTTTTAGCCAAATTTGGCAAGCAACTGTAATGTCCATTTTCATATCATACATGTATGGCACATAGGCAGTAAAAGCAATATTGGCTAATTGTATGCATGGAGCCTAGAGTCTTAATAGCCCTAAAGTGTTAAATTCACTTTATGCCTAACGCCTAACTTAAGGGGTGTATATTGTAAATAAAAATTAAACTGAAAAACATAACATATATGAAAAACACTTTGATGATGTGGTGAGAATTTTATTTACACAATAAATAAGAGTTATTTTGGTGAGGAAACAATAATTACATACAGGGAAATGTTAACATCTGACATGTTTTTTTGAGTGTCAAGAATCTTATAGTATTTGCAAAATATATACACAAACAAGATAAACTTCTTAGTGGTCTGATGGGTGATTTCATTGAATCTAACAAAAGTATGTTCATATAAAGAAAATGCCAATGAATGCAATGATTCATTCTTCATAAAAGAATATTTATTTTAATCATTAAGATCCTTTAATCAATCTCTTTACTGTTAGTGGTAATTTTCTTTGTGAAAGATTCTCTAAGTCTAATTATATAAGACTCTTGATTTATGTTTTCAAGAGTCTAAATGATCTTAGCGACACTTTAAATTTTAAATTCTGTATAGTTCAAGTGCTACCTCTAATGTCACAACTTCTGTAACCTAACCAATTTAAATGATTGTCTCATCAGTGAGGTTGAGAACATAAGTTTGAACAGTATATTTTCTTCTGTCTGAGTATTCACTTTAAGATCCACCTGTTTTTTGCTTGGTTGTGTACATCTAAAACATATAATATATATATATATATATATATATATATATATATATATATATATATATATATATATATATATATATATATATATATATATATAGATATATAGATATATAGATATATATATATATATATATATATATAAATATATATATATATATATATATATGTATATATATATATATATATATATATATATATATATATATATATATATATATATATATATATATATATATATATATATATATATATATAGTTTTAATGCACTTTTATTCCCCTGCATGTTACTCTAAATTATTTTGCTTTCAATAGTTTTACCATGCATCTTTAATGATCTGAACTGAGTATATGTTTGGAAAAGCATGTCTAGTATATGTTGCTTTCCTGAGTTCATAAAAGGTAATGTTCTTTATGTTGGTATGTATGTTTTCTTGGAGCATGTTTGTCTGTAACAGTGAACAGAAGTTTTTCAAGCATCATTGTCAGAGATGACAGATTCTGAGTGAAAACTGGAATACAGGGCAGTAAATAGAGCTTTTTGTAGATCATTTACAAAGTCAATCACACCAAATCTATGAAACTTTCTATATGATGATATTCTCCTGGCTGCAAATTACGCACTGTCTCTTACACAGTAAAGACCAAATTATGAAAATCACTGATAGCAGTAGTTAGTAGCTACATTTAAGGTATTTAATGGCCATGTTTATTTGTAAGAATGAGATAAAAACAAAATGGATTACATCAAGACTTAAAACATATAGGCTTTTTAAATAAGCATGGCAGATCAAAATTGTCATGTATATATTGCATTCTTTAGATACAATTCTTACAGTTTCATCCAGTGTGCAGGGTTACCTGAACAAAAAAGTGTAATTATGCCAACACCATTGGGAGTATGTATATACTGTATACACTATAATACATACAACCTGCTCAATTCTGTCTCCATTTTTTTAATCAGTGCATTACCAGCAAATTCATAAACAGATTTAACAATAATATTTTCTGTCATTTAATATCTTGTTTATAATTCTAATTGTTACCTACGTAGTTTACGGTAGTCTTATAAAATCCCTCCTCACCCCATCTTTGTTGACACCGATGGTAATAGTGTGGGTGTGATGAGCAATCTTACTGCATGCAAATCTTCCGTAACTCACGTGTGTACTGTTTTGACACCGGTATTTGGTAATAGCCATACTTAGCGCAAAATTTCAAAATGGCCTTAGGACAGAAAGTTGTCATAGCCTCAATGTGTCCATGAAGTAGGAGCAGAGGCGTAGGTGTGATATTTTGCGCCCGGGGACGAGCTATAAAATTGGCGCCCCAGCCCCCTCCCCGTTTAATCACATTTTTCTATTTTACTCATTATAATGTAACGTTGTAAGCCTCATTTTGGCACCCGGGGACATATGTACCCCCCTACCCCACCCTACCTACGCCTCTGAGTAGGAGTTCTAATATTTGTACTAGGGTTGTGCTATTCCATGGCGATTTAGAAGTTGCCAAACACAGCATCTGATCAGGAAATATCATGTACAGTTTGCAAAAAAAAAACTTCTCTGCCAATGGCAGCTCAATGGTTGTGAGAAATGCTGGTAATTAAGTCATAAGGGTATAAAATGTACAGATACTATGGTCAACAGACTTATTATAAATTATATCAGCCACAAGAGTGCCAGTGAATATCATTAAAGTTGTGGGGATAATTTATCAGCTTAAGTCTACATGTTTTCAGTTAACAAAAACAAGGGGTATCTTAGTACTAATATTAGTACCTTAGTCCTTTTGTGGACACAACAAAATTAAGTTGAGGCTATGACATCGTAGCTAGGGGTAGCTAAGCTAGTAACTGGCATCCTTGAATTCTTGATAATTTGACTAATATTGTAATAGTGCTTAACACACGTTCCTAACCATTGCTATGAGCAACAGAGGTAAACATGGCATGTGCCACGAAAATCAACTTTATTTTTCTTCTTGGCAATGTATCCATTAGGTACCAAAGTGTAAAATATCAAGTTAGTATTTTTTTAAAATATAATTCTTGTGCAGATATACTAAATGTACTTGTGAGATACTAAGTCCTATGTTTACTTCAAGGTTCTAATAAACTGAAGGATTTATGGAATTTGTCGTAAGTATGTAAGGTGTTGTGGGCTGCTTGTAGAAAAGCTCATCACCTTTTCTAACTAGTCATACCACAATTACTATAAACTTTTTAAAATTTATTTATTTTGGTTTTATTGTTTTAATGTTCTGTATATAGTTTCTGAACTTTAAGCAATACTTTAAACTTGTACATTTTTTAAAAGATTTTATTTAAGCACAAAATAATATTTATTGAATAAATTTAATGTGCCTTTCTCTGTTCTATAATATACAAATAATATTTATTCCTAACTTATTTTACAACAAACTACATATTGTAATTTTTGTTTACATCATATTTTAATCATACAATATGAAGCATTTTCTATAATAATTAGAGGTACCAGATCAAGTTAAGAAAAATCATATATTCCATTTGCTGGGAATGTACTAAAATTCATTGTTACTGTTTGCTTTTTAGTAGGAAGCTTAATTGGTCTTTTTCTTTTCAAGATGAATAACTAATTTGTTAACATCCTGTCCTAAATCTTCAATGCTTTGTCTATAAAGTGACAACTATTGGTACATTTAGGGAAGTTTTTGTCTATAGCTTTTGATTTTTGTGGTTCTGGTAATTGCAGTACTTGTTGTATTATTAACTATTTCATTAATTTAATGAATACAGGGTATACAGCTCCATAATTGAAATTTATGGGAAGATAATGTAAAAGTATGTTTCACTGCAAATATAAATTATTTAAAAATAATAATTGATCATTTATCATATGAATGTTCAATTGTGGTAACTAATATTCCCTCCAATGTCTATATATTAAACATGTCTTTTCATACAGCTGGTGAACATTTAGATGAAAGTCCAATTGAACAAAATCTAATTATCAATGCAGGTGTGTTTATTATTACACTTAGTAGTATTGTGAGTATAAGTGTTAGTATTAAGATATCATATACAGGCATGATAAGTATGTCATAATGTTTAAATGATGCTCCTTGTTACAACATAAAATATGTTCACTGGTAAATTGACAATAAAGGTCTTCACTGTATGATGTTGCTTAAATTGTTTTATAATAAAACATGATGCATCTCAATAATGATGATTATGTGGAGGAGGGGGCTGATTAATAATAATGCATTTATCTTCACTTAATTTCTAACAGATGTGTAATTGTTATGTGGCTCATTTTCAGTTTGAAACTGGCCTATAATTCCTGGATCTGGACATTTCTGGTCCCCTTCTGGTTTGCTGCTAGGGTCTTTACAAGTCATTAGGATATCAGTTACGCTTGGTTTGCATTTAGAACCCCATGGGATGGAATGATGCCAAGTTGAAAACTTTGAGAGTATGGTTCAGTATCTATAACCCAACTCATGCAGTTATTATTAGGTTTGATTTCAAGATCTTTCATTAAATCTTTCATTTCAGGTTCTGTTCCACCATACACATAAATAAATTCAATTGCACGACTTTTTAGAATTGCCTATTTTTTTCATATATATTTTTTGTTTATTGTCATTTTAATGGCTGGTTAACAGCAGCAAAACAGACTGTATGCTAACATTGTACCATACATGTATAAATATTAGTGCTTAGTCTGTTCTCAGTGGCGGTTGTTAGATTAGTTACAAGTGTCCTCACATGTGACTAATTATTGACAGATGTAATGAAACTTAAATAATTAGAAGACTATTTAAAAACTCTAAAAATCTTAAATGTTTTATGACAGTGGGTAGATTTGGCATTTTTATTCCCAATTGTTTGCACTGAGCAAAAGCAACTGCACCAATATGAGAGTGCTTGACACAAGTACGGTTCTGGCAGGGTCAAAACATGCAGGTATATTTTGATTTTTAAAAATTAGCATAATTCCCATGTAATACTTTCCCAACCTAAGTATTTAACTGATTTGATAAAAGTTTGGAGATTACTGTTTAGGTTCTGATCTTGCAAAAGTAGATATGCCTGACTACTGCATAGTGAACTGGTCAGCAGTTAAGTCATATATGCCTGATGAGTAATTTAAGCCATTTGTTTAAGTGTTTTCACACTAATTTCGTTTGTGTCAGAGATGCATGCAATATTTTTTCTGTGGAATTATTTTATTTGATTTTCTTTTATGAAATCCATTTTAATCCCTATAAAATTTATGAAATGCAAAACCCAACTGCTTTCTCCTGCATGTATTAAAAGGCATCTAATGGACACAGGATCAGAAGTGAATTAATGGTTAGTATGAGCCGACTCCTGATAAAAAATGTTGTGTTCAAATCCTGTTATCAAATCTACCTGGGTTACCTACTGCAGTGTACCCTTGCCTTATTCCAATTCCCTCAATAATATACTGTACCATAAAAACCCAGTTCATATTTATTTTACCTAATTTTCTGAGTGTACTGCAATAAACGAAACCATGCACACATGGCATATGGAAAATGTTCATCCTTCATGGACTTGATTTGCTTTGTGCTTTCTATATTCATGTTACATATCTAATGCATAACTATCATATTTAACTAACTTAGCCATATTGCATGAAGTCAATTTTCTGTTTTATCATTGAAATAGGCAAAGCAGGTTTGATTTTACGCTGTTCACAATAAAATTTCAAACATATTTGTGTTTTGTTTTGTATATAACGTGTTATGTATTATTTTAAATTATCTGACTTGTTGATGTGTTATTTCTCTCTTTTGAAACAAACTTTTAATTATGTTTCTTATTTCCAAGTGGTCTAAAGCTCTCATCATTATAGATCACTGCCATCTAACCTTTGTATGTATGGGTTCAAGTCTTGGGCTCAGCCAATATGGATATGTGAGAAAGCTTGTCAGTAGCTTCCATTGTGTCAGTGGTTCTTTCCAGGGTTTTCCCCAATTCTTCCTGCACCATTTATACTGGCCACCATGTATAGCCTATTTTTTTCTGAAAAATGGCATTAAGCCCTATAACAACTACAAGAACAACAACATCTTATTATGTTCTCTCTCTTTCCTGACATGCCATAATAACAAACAGTTTCAACAACTTGTACTAAATAACAAATGATCACATAACATTCACTCAGAAGATTATCATTAAAGTCCTTCTAAAAAACAAATTCAAAGAATTAGCAAAGTTTCTACTTTACAAAATGTTTGTATGGCAGTAATGTACATTTTCAAATATGGTTGTTTCAAGTTATAACCATTATGAGTACAATATTTCCTACCCCATTTTGAAGCTGATTTGCAAAATGGGAACACGGTACATAATGAAATGTGAACCTAATGCACAATGTGGGTATTTCATTTTTGTCAGAGATGGTAAGTAGATTATTGTATCATGGAGAAAAATTGTGTCTGCATTAAACACTCATTAATGTTTAAGTAGACTTAATACTAGATTTCCCTCAAGACACAAATTTCCTCCAAAACAAATATGGGAGACATTATAAAATACATGTCTTGATATCAAACATAGCTTGGAAATAAAATTTGTCAAAACATTGTACTGAATAATCTCAAAATACCCATTTGCGAAAATAACTTGATTTACATGCACAGTTTACAGTATTCAAATAATCCAAACAAATGATGTGAAATTAAAATGCTTTACATGTACACATGCAATAAAGAGAATGGCATGTATCAATAAATCCTTGCACTTAGTGGGAATTAATAGAGGTTTGTGAGAAAGGAAGCCTAGCAGTGAAAAACACCATATCAATAGAACCATCATTTCTACCAAGTGGTGATTACAAGATTTTTATATTGACCAGCAGTATTTTATGCCAGATTGTCGACATTTTCCTTTATGTCCAAATGCAAATGCCAGACATATTTTTTGTCAAAAAAATATTGGCTCTTATCCCACTCTCTTCCGCCCAAATTGTCCAGCCCTTACATGTTATATAAGAATCTTTTCGTTTTGAATCAACTAGATAGCATTAGGAATCTTTAAGTGAAAACCTCATGGCCTTGTATCGCTGTTTATGCACTGTACTTGTCATACATACACTATATTGATTATAGTATATGTATGACAGGTATGGGGTATAAACAAAGATATGAGCCACTGTGGTGAAAACTCCATATCAATATGTCATGTTAAAGATGGTAGTGATTTTTTTTTCTAACTGGTCGAAATATTGGATGTCCGAGACATTTTCATTCAGAATCGCCAATAAGTTTTTAATGAAATTACCTTCTAAATTTTTCGATGACAATCATCACAGTAGTTTTTGGAGGAGAATAGAAAACATACTTGTGCTAATGTCATTAGTAATGACCGAATAATGAAAGATCATGTGCAAGATAGTATGATAGTATAGGACTAGCAGTCTTGGAGCTTAATTTCAGGATCGGTAGGTTCAGTTACTGAATGTTAATCATAGTTGCATGACAGAATTTTATTTTTTAAAAAAGACATATTCATTATATGCTTTAAACTGGAAGATGATCACGATTGAGAGCAAAACTATTAGACACAGTACTAATATGGAAAAACTGCATACTATTCTAGAAATGGGTGAAGAAATAATAGCATATACATTAATTGGTTAATAATGAAAAGTAAAATTTTATTAAAAATATCTTTTGAAAGCTTATCCTATGTGTAATTTTTTTTAAAAATATAGACAAATTTCTATTGATGCAATTTTAGTATTTTTAAAGACATAGGATTACTCAATAATGAAAGTAGCAATTGATTAGCTTGGTGCATAATCAATAAAATGTGCTTCATGCACATGTAGGTAATCTCATGGTGTTCACATAGAAGCTTGCACCAAGGATAGTTGTGCATGGAGAAATATAGGTCTGATCATCAGTACCAAGAAATTTTAGGTTATTGAATCTTAAATATGATGGTGTTTCCATATGTTTACTATGGGAGTTTAGGTATAATGGTACCTATTGTACAACCCCAGGTGGGTGGAGCTTAAGATGTAGGGAATATTGCATTCAGAAATAAACAAGAAAACTAGCTGTGATTGGTGCTTTATATAAGAGTTGTACTTTCTTTTAGGCTTTAAAAAAATTGAGCCTCTTGGCAACATATGAGATTATGTTAATTCATATCTAGTTCACATTTTTTATTTTTTAGGATTTTTTTTAAAATGTGGTACACATGACTGAAAATGTGTCTGGTGTAACTAGATAACTCTTATCCCTGTCTAGTTCCAGCAGAGTTATCTCTCTTAAATACAATGAAGTACCTGGTTTTGTCCTTGTCAAATTGACATTCTAACATTGTTCTATGTGACAGTGTGTGACATGCATGCTGAGGTAGGATAGAAAGTATATTTATTTCGCAAAACATTAGCATTGAGGTTTATGGAAAAACAATTCGTACCATGATACCTAAAGGGAAGAACAGCCTCCCAGTGTATCCATAGAAACGCATACATGTTGGCGGCATTTATGAACTGTCCTAGTTTGTTGTAGGAAAACTAATGTATGCTAAACATTTATGGTCAAATATTGACAATCTTTTAAGAATAAAATGTATAAAATCTAAAAAAAAAAGACATAAGTTGACTTAAGATCAGAGCTTTTGATGTGACAGACATAGACTTGTATTGCCTGATGGTTTTATTTTTGTGTTGTCAGCTCCAAGATTGGCAAAGATGCAACAAAGTAAGTAATGTAAACATAATATAGTTGATTTTGGCCAAATATTGACTATTTTGTCTGCCAAATATGATAAATCATGTAAATTAAAACAACAGGTCCATCATTATTGAGTGATAACCATATTATTCACATATTGCCCATTTCTTCCATTCAAGTATTCGCTGTTCTTCAAACTTTGCATCCCATCACAAGAATCCAAATTGGCATGGGATCATATCGGCAAGTCTATGGAAGGCTGTACTCCACATGTCAGCATTGTAGACAACATGAACTATGTGAAGCCACCTCACCTCAGAGAACAATATTACATCACTCTTGAAGACTCAATTAAATACAGAAGCCTGAATATTAGGTTCCAACTTATCAATAATGTATTTTTGGATAATTTAATTGCATTGAAGTTAAAACGTGTTCATAAAAACATCTATATTACATAGATAACAAATTGGAGAAAATAGAATGACCACACCTTATGTATATAAATCAGTTATCTCCCTTACACCAGACATGACATTTCAAGAAAAAGAAACATTTTCAGTGATTGGTTATAAAAATGAAGAGAAGATTTGTGAAGTACTATATTAGCCCTCTGTCTTTATGAAAATATTAGCAATTTAATAATTTATTACAGTAAAGTTTACAAGTTTAAAACCTGATAAAAGATGTTTGGTTTAGGTATTTTTCTGCATAATTGTAGCCAGTTTCTGTTAATTTCTTATGTAAAAGAAATATAAATTATATACATCTATATTTTCTAAATTATTCACCCTTATGTATTAGATTGGAATGAACATTACTTCACTTGAAATTTCAGTGCCTGTAAGGGATGTTATACACAGATGCCTTCAGACTGTCTTGGACCTATAGGGCACTGCCTCCATATGATTGTCCAAGGTAAGGTCATAAAACTTTTGCTGCTCATTTTCCTCATTGCTGCTTTTGTCTCCTATACTTCCTTTATCATAAGTTACATCTCCCTGTTAGATACACACCTTCCCCCTGTTTTAACTCCATTTTACTCTCTATACTTATTGTTTATGTTTGGCATTTTTTATATTTTATTCCCCAAATTTATTTCACCCCCAATGCAACATAACCACTTAAAAGTTGTGAATATACTTTATTTGGTGATAGATTGGCTTATTGCATTAATTGTATTCACTACACAAATGAGGGAAGGTTTCTATTTGTATTACAAAGAGGATGGGTAGGTTGACCTTTGTATGAGAACTGGAGATTAGTGACCTCATGTATCTGCAGACAGTGTAATGTGTTGATTGCATATACTTTATAATAAGATTGGCTCATTTCCACCTGTCTCTGGTGTTAAGTTCTGCATCTACCAAACAAAGATAAAGTCCATTAGTTTAGGTGAATTGTACTTTCTGAAGTAGAATAGGTATGTATTGTTTGGTACATTGACCTTTGACCAATCATTTCATAATATATAATGTGATTTAACCCATATCACATTATGTGAAGTTCAGTAAGTATTGATGTGAATAAAATAACTCATAGTTTAAACAAGTCATTTTATTCCAAAAATATGGTTTGTTAGTAAAGCACACATATGAAAACAGCAGCTGAAAAAGTTCAAAGACAATTACATACACATTAATATAAAACACCTCATAAAATTGTTTCTGACAAGTGAGACTAAGTACACTTGTTACTTGTAGAGTCCCAAGCTATATCACAGGTTATTGAATTGAAAAAATTAAGGTTGACTACAGGTATAACAGTACAAATTGTACAACCCCAGGTGGCGGAGCTTAAGGTGTAGTGAACAATGCATTCAGAAATAAACAAGAAAACTAGCTGTAATTGGTGCTTTATATAAGAGTTATACTTTCTATTAGGCTTTTAAAAAAAAAGTTGAGCCTCTTGGCAACATGTGAGATTATGTTAATTCATATCTAGATCACATTTTGTATTTTTTAAGATTCTTTTTAAAATGTACACAAAACTAACGCATATACATACAATGGAGGTGCTCTCAGTGTCCAAGTGATTTCAATATTGGCTGTGCTGTCTACAGCCTGCTCGCTCTGTTTACTAACATAAAAAAAATTAGTGGATAAAGTGTATGAAATTCCTCTAAGGATATCTGAGTTCCATCTCCAGCATCCTGATATTTTTGCATTGAATCGAATAAGTATATGTATAGTCTGGTAATATTTTTCTTAGCGTCATCTGCAAAATTACATTCTATCGCTCATTCTGGGTATTGTTTGAATTGATTCTAGCGTATATTCATCTAACATCAGTTTGTTGCTGAAAAACAACAAATAATTGACACGGTAGTTGCTCACTTGATGTTGTTGTAACTCGCCACATGTAGTCGGTGATATTCGGAACTGCTGTTTGGTATATTTTATGTTTCTGAAAATTAATTTTATTAGTGCATTTTTTGCAGCATATTATCTAAGTCTAACGTTTTAATGACTGACAGAGTTATTCGTGGCATCCACAGCGCGTGTTTGTTGATGACAAATGGTAGATCATCCCCACCAGATCTGAACAAACAATCATTTTGTTCTGCTCGAACTAAAATAAGTGTATGCTTAACTCCATGAAATACTTTATTATAGTCATAGCAAAAGTCAAGTTCTATACTTAGTGGTAGAAGCATTGTAATTTGACGTGATTCTGCTGCAAGATCTCTTCTTTTAGCATAACCTTCATTGTGACATCTATTTCTTATGCTAATTGTGTTATTAATCAAATTTGGCATTGCAGTACAGTCAGCACCTGCAGCTCGTCATGCTATACCAAGATTATTACAAGCTGCAGTAAGTGAGGCTCTTGTAGCATCTGCGCTAGCGGCTGCATCTAATGTGGCTTTGCCAAGCACAGCAGCATTATCAATAAGAAAGTCTCCACATTTGCAGCACTTCCAGCAGCATCAGCTCCGGCAGCTACAGTAGATGCTCCTGATAAAATTTTAACTGATGCAATCATACCTGCACCAGCAATTCCAGTATCCTAAACAATATCATATTAGTTGCAGGTGATCTGGAGTAATTATCAGAAAACGAAATAGTATTTAATAATGTACTTGCAACTTGTAAGTGATTTGAAATATTTTCTACAGTTTGATTAGTCATCTTTTATCGAGCACTTCTAAATAAACACCATCCATTATTTATAAAACTACTTGTGAATTAGCTGCAATTACAGCAGGTGGACTAGCTACTGTCATAATCTGGCCACGAACTTCCAACATTGCCTTATGAGGCAGTAGAAATATATGTCCTCGTCTCGAGTATTAAATGTTCTTACGCGAGCCTTATTATGTTCGTTGTAATTTTCATCGATATATTCAACATATTGAAATTCTGTTAATTTGTCGTCTGTTTGATAAATTTCAGTTAAATCGAGATAATTTTTACAGACATTTTTTATTTTATTAGGTTACACAAAATTATTGCAACGCTGTTACTAAAGATATTAAATTTTGTATAATCTGCTCGTCCTTTGGTGATAAAAGTTTTTCTGTTATTGTTATCGTTGCACATTGGGTTTCTTTTGTTGGTGTGATTTCTGAAATAAATTGTTTGGTTTTCAGTACACCTTTTATTTTATCAGATATTTTTTGTCCCATAGCAGTTCCAACAGCAGATGCAGCTCCATTTGAAAAAGCTTTTGATGCATCAAGTGCAATTGGCGGAACTTTATGAGCTAATCCTAGAATATTTTCAATAATTTTAGTAAATATATTTCCCAAAAATCCTCCTACTATTTTTCTTCTGAAAACTTTTTTTCTGTTTCATTCTATACTTTTGTTGTCTTACTGTTGTTTGCACAAGTGCAGGTAATAAGTAACAACTTCATTATTCAAATCCAACTGTCTTCTAGATTGATCTATCAATTGCATTTTTACTTATGTTATTTGCTTTTCCAATAATATGACGCAAACTAATTTACATAAAAAACCCCGGTGGAACTTCTCGTGAAAAATTGTATATAGTTTGCCCTTTGCTGCCCTTTTCTGAGTAAGAACTAGAGACCATCGAAGAATTTACCAATATTGTATTTACTTCAGTTATATCTACTGGAAGATCACCGTCATACGTAATGGGTTCATGAAGAGAAACACAAGTTTGATATTAAAATCCTGCCAATGATGTAATACTCCTTGGTGATATAAAACTAGCTGTCAAACCATTTTTTACTTGTATTCTAGCTCTTAACGTATTAAAATTTGGTGTAAGCTCAAAATCATCTGCATTTCCTTTTTTATGTCATAAGTTATTTTATTGTTTTATTTAGGTCATTTATGTTGCTGAATTTTAAATAATGTCCAAGACGGAGTTTTGGGTGGAAATATAACAGTAATATCAAAATCAGATTCTTTGCTCACTGCTTTAATTTCTTTTATTTTTTTATCGACATCTTTGATATCTTACTGAGCAATAGTGGAACCCTCTTGCAGAATTTTATCCTTTTTCCAACTATCATCACGAGTATTTATAAATTAAAACTCGTTTTTTACTCCAGTTTAAACGTTTGCCATGGCATTATAGCAAGTACAATAAATTAGTCCAATTTCGTATTGTTTTTCACCGTCCAGCTCTATTGGCGGAATATACTTTACTGAAACATTTGCGCTATCTTTATCAGATTAGCTAGAGGCCAGTAATAATGTTGCCTACATTTATTATTATATTTGTATAAAATTAAGTCGCCGCAATTTAGTCACGGTTTAAAATTTCGTATTTTTTAGATGCTAATAAATTTCTCGATCTCAAATTATCAAGTATGTCAATAATTTCATTGTCAATTTCAGCACAAACATTCCCATCTTCTTTTGACGATATCAATATAATTAATCTGCCTATCATTTCGATAACATATGCGAATATACTGACTCCAGTTCCAGTTATTTTTTCAATCAACCTTCTATCAAGTTTTTCATTATCATCAATCAATCGACTTTATTCAATTTGTCTTTAAATAGGTTTCATATCCTTTGGGACAACTTTATCAGCCCTTATAAGTTTTTCATCTACATATTTTGCTTCAAAACTTAAACTATAGTTAACATTTTCGTATCGGTTTTCTACTAATAACTTTGATATAAACATACAATGTCGATATCTGTTAATATCTGATATCTGTTAATACTGCTGATATAATTTTCATTTTCCAGTTTTGCATTTTCAAGATGTATCTTACTTTCTTCTTTCATTTTATCTATCTCTTTAATTTTCTCTTCGGATTTGTAATCATCTTTTATAACATCTCGTACTCTCGTATTTTTAAAACCATATTGTTCATCAAAATTTTTATACTCATTATTTCCCATTTGGTTATTTATATTTTCTAAATTAGATTCAAATCTTTCTTTGTCCTGGATATCTAAACCAAGTTCTTTTCTATATGCTTATTTTTCAGCTTTTTATCTCTAGCATAAATATTCTCCAGCATTTCTTCAGATTTTTTCATTTGTTGTTCTAATTGTGCTTGAGATTGTGCAAGGTTTTTTTTATAGATTTTCTTTGTTTTCTATACTTTGCTTATTTTTCCATTAATTACATACTATTTTCTATAAAAAAAATATTGTAAATATGTTTCAGTACAACATCGAAACATTTCACTAGTTTCATTCGATAATTTATCGAAGAAAAATTCATATCTATTTGCCTTTTCTTGACGATATAGTTCAATAAATTTATCTTTTCTTATATTGCCACTCATATTTCTAACGTCAATATTGTCAAGTCCTAAAAATAATATAAAGCAACCAGTATTTCACCTGATAAATCTGTCGACATTATACTATCCTTGAGAGAGATAAATATAATTATATTTTATATTTCGCGACATTGAAAAATACGATCTGATTTTATTCATTTCCTCTCATCCAAAATAACTTTTATGTTCGGACGAATCAAGTTGATTAACTGGAAATAGTTCTTCCGGTTGTTTGACAAGTGTTGATCAAAATGAAATTGTTATTTTTCAAGATAAAGAAGGACGATTAAAAACGAGTAATATATAACTATCAGATACTTTTGCTGATGAGGGTAAAATACAATATTCTGGTAAGTAAGTTAACGACTATGTTAATGCTGGAGATGTATTTACTGGTGATATTAATATGTCAGGAAAAAAAATTAGATATCTTTGAAATCAAACCGAAGAATCAGACGCAGCAACGAAAAAAAAATATGTCGATGATCAAGAATCTAAATATGTATTAGTTAGCGGTGGTATTATGCGTTCATTTCTCAATATGAACAATAATGGCATTAGTAAACTTAGAATACCAGAAACAGATTTCGACGCTGCAACTAAAAAAAATACGAAGATGATAAAGAAAATCCAATAACGACTTCGTTGACAACAATAAATGATGGAATTACAGCATTTAGAACTGATAATAAAAATAATAATAATAATAATATACAAACGCACCTAAATTTTCGTATAAATTTAAACTGAATTAATAGCAATTATTTTGGAACTCCATAAACTGTTGATTTTAAATTCGCTGACATTGACGCAAGACTTAACGACACCGTAGTGGCATTCCTAATATCGTTCAAAAAACTAATCTGATTAAAATTCCACACGGACGAGCTACCAATATCGTGTACACAGTAGCATTAGAAAAAGCAACATGGACACAGCAAAAAAACACTCTTAAATACACCGCAGAGGTCACTGATGTATATAGAATATTTATTACATATCCATGGCGTCATTGGACCGATGATTTTTCTGGAACTGTGTCTATAGTGTTGAACAAAGATACCGAAGAAACTTTTATGCTGATAGCAGATAATAAAAATTAACCGCAGCTATTTATTGGTGGTGTATTGAATTTGTAGATGAAAACCCCGAATTAGTTACTTAAATGACGGTATAAAATATCTAACAAATATTATATAATGAAAAAATATAGTCGATTTTAATCATGTCTCAGAAAACATTCAAAAACAAGATGCTGACGCTCTAATGCAATATTACAGATACTATCTTAAAAAGACAACTTTCTTGCGCAAAAAAAATGTTACAAATACTATGTGTGGTGTGTCGAATTTTGAAACCCTTAGAAGAATTGATTAAATGAATTGTACCAAAGTTAACATAATTAAAGTAGAAAGGGCTAGAGACAGTTCTATGATTATTCTCATTTCATCTCTGAACGTCAAAGGGAAATTAGTTTTGCTCCATGAAATTTGACCGAGTCATATGTTATGGTACAAAAGGTTTGGCATAATACTCTTCAAACTAGCACCGGTAAAGAGGAGTAGCACGTCAATAATTGGTTGTTTAAAGAAAAGTTAATTGCTGCATGATTAGCCTATTTTCGTTAATCAAAAATTCTACGTAGGAAATTTTAGGAACCAGTCGATTCTGATTGACTAATGGAAACTTAAGAGCATAAATCTTGTAAGAAAGTAGTAGCTTTACTTTGCAAAATTGCTTCAGTCTTCAATCTTGCTTGAGAGAAGTTAGAAAGGGACTCCGGGGCGAACGTAAGAAGTACGTTTCCCCGTGAATGAAGAAAGGCGAGTTAGTCGTCTCAGAAAGTAGACAGACTATATATTGGAAGTTCGTGGGAAAACGAATAAAACGGTAAAGGTAAGCAATATTAGCTTTTAGATTTTAATGTACTATTTCATTTGTTGATTTTTTTGCATATGTATTGATGTTATGATGTATGTGTGTATGTATGTATGTATGTATGTATGTATGTATGTATGTATGTATGTATGTATGTATGTATGTATGTATGTATGTATGTATGTATGTATGATTTTATTTTTCAGGGTTTTAGTGAAATGTTAGTCACGACTTTTTTTCTTTGATTTTCTAATTATCTGTTCATTGAGATAATTGACAAAATTGCATGTAATTGAATATTCGATACGTAAGAATGCATGGGAATTTCATGATTTCACTATAATGCATGATGGGTAATGGTTCGTAGATTTATGAATTAAATCTCTGTGTAGTATGCCATGTATTGAGTGTATATTCATATACTAGTTTGTAATATTTAATTGATCACGAAAACTATTAGAATAGTTAGATTTGATGGGCTAATCCATTATTTATAATTTAACACTAGACTGTATTAAATAGTTTAATGTAAAGAAGTCATGGTGTGTTAAATACAGGCACATACGTTCTAGTCGTAAAGCGGAAGATAATGAAATCCCGCTAAGCTCGTGAACCTAAATTAAGGTCAGTATACATGTAATGGCGGCCTCCATTTGTAAACATAGGACTAGTGAGCGAGTTAGTCGTTAAGACAGAATTAGGCAGTGTACCGTCTGAGTTGGGATTATACTATCCTCACCAATGAAACTAGCAAGCATAAAACACAAATATACTATCCACACTAATGGATGAGAAGAACACACACACACACACACACACACACACACACACACACATATATATATATATATATATATATATATATATATATATATATATATATATATATATACACACATAATATTCACACCAACGAACGCGCATGCACATACACATTATTCAAAGAGTATTTGTAGTCACACTACACCACATTCATTCGAATAGGCAACTTAAATAGTCTCTTTTCTAGAGATTTGGTTAGCCTTGAAAAGGACTGTTTTCTAAACTTCAAATGCACAAGGCAAATGTTGGCACCTCCCAGGCCTTGCACCACACACGCATTGTTGGCTCATGTCATTCTCTCAATTCACATTTGTTATTGGGAGCACTGACGGAGCCTGGTTGGCTTCACTATCCCACCTATACGATAAGGCCTACTTCTGATAAAAGAGAAAGAGAATTCTTTGGTATCTACTCGACATTCCAGAAAACCTCTGACTGGTTTTTACAGTTGCTGATGCTGCTTTTGTTCTTCTCTTCTTCTTTTGTAGTTTATGTTTCTCGGTCCATTCTTCTTGTTTTTTTCTTAATTTCTTCTCTAAAGATCTCTTCTATGAGGTCTTGGACTATAGAGAACATCCTTACATTTTCTATCTCTTCAGGCTTAGGTATCAGGCTTAGCCTGACACGATGTAACTGAACATAAGCTTCGTTGAGTTTAGCTAGTCTGGAAGGCATTTTCATAGGTTGACGAGTCAACAGTGGATGGTCAGACTGGAGACACACCAGCTTTATATGGTACGAACATGGACGTGATAGAAAACATCTCTATTTTTAGTGTCGGAACGTAAGGATAGCTCATACTATGACGAGGGATAGAAAGTAAGTCAAAGAGCATATATTCACAATGTCTTTTTTTAACAAAATAAACGAGAGACACGTTTCAAAATGCAACTTTTTTATTCAAGTAACAATTAAAAAAATAATAAACAACAATAATATCCAACAAAAAATTATTTTTGACTATGTTGACAACGTTGTGAAATCATGTGAGATTTTCATTGATGAATGTCATGAGGCCATTGATGTACACTAAGTTTTCTAGCTAAAACCCAAAGATAACCATAACGGTCACAAAACCATCGATCTACTTTTTCATCGTTTCTAGAAGAGTGACGATCACAATAAGTTACTAAATGTTCTAAAGAATATCCCAGACTGCGTTGATGAAGAAAATAATACAATATTGTCCACAAACCATGTAATAATTGCCTTGTAATTTCACATTATTGAATGAATTGTCTGGGCATTTATTCTCATAAAATCAATGATATTATCTTCAAAAACGGGATATTCCATAAGAATCAAAATACTCCACACTATTCTCTTATGGAAAGTATACAGTTACCCAGTGAGTTCATTGAAGATGACTGTCGTCCGAGTTGATGACATAAGCTTCTCGATCTTGAGGTTTGCGATGAGGGAGTTCATTTTTAGCACACACAACAGGATTCCAAAAAGCAGTATACGAACTGTTGTTTAAAACGTAATAAAGTTCCCAGTTTTCCATTTTTTCTTCTTTTTTGTTACTCATGTTTTTATAGGTAATGATAAATCTTCAATTCAATTCTGACTTTTTGCTTAAAAAATTCTGAAAAGTAACCGTTTCTTTTTCGCCTTGTTTTTCAACTCTGGGCTAAGAGATCCTCGATGCGATAAATCTCCTGGGTAGTCAGTGGAGGACAGGAATGATCACACTAGCCTTTATACCACTCATGCAACACGGTTTATTCTAAGATGAGACTCCAAGCTACGTCCAGATACTCGTCCAATGTTTATTCTTGGTTCATCATAAATTGATCGTGTTGAATATGACTGGGATGATCGTGTTGAATATGACTGGGATGATCATTTTGACATCAACAGCAATCTTTCTTGACCAATTCCGTATTTTTTTCTGACAGGACACTAAATGTTGTTATTGTTCTGGTCATCTGAACTTGTCTACCTCGTCCTCTTTATCTTGGTTTAGGGATTCTGTTTTCACGGTATCCTCCCATTCCATATATTATTCACCTTTCAATGAAGGATAAGTGTCTGCCATAGTGTTTAATAGTCTAGAATGACTTCTCTTAAACTGTTGATTTTTAAGGTATTATCGAATTCAGCATACAGGATGACGTTCACCGTCTCACTGAGAGCTTCTGCAAACTAAAGTTCCACATGCATTTGACCGGATTTTATATGGTGGAAATGTCCCTCGTCGCTTCCTTGGTCTGGAGTGAAATCAAAGGTCCAAAATGTGTTGGTTCCAATTGTCCGGCAGATTCGTATAGGGACAATTACGATCTCAAGTAATGTCCGCCTTGGTATGAAGTGCAAAAAGACATGGATGAACGCAGGGAATTTATTGGAGTTTCTCGCCGACCCAAACGGTATTTGTCTGTCTGAAGCAAAACATTTTTGCCTGCTCTTAAGATAGCTTCTTTGGTGTATTTTTTGTCAATGATGACATTTTGAAACATTTTGTAACGTGTGTCGATTCAGCATCTTTCAGAGCTTGCAATCTCCGTGTCACCATCGGTTTGAATCACTGTATGATAGACCGATTTGAGCATATCACCTAAACCACGTCCTCGTTGTCTATCGACTCCTTGGTTCACAGGATACATAACTGACAAAACGTTTTAGCGATGTGTCCCACTACGTTGTACTCAACAGCATCGAAGTACACAAAAATCAAATTCAGTCCTTGGTTTATTTCTACAGCGAAACGGAATTTTTTGGCAAAATCCAAGTTGCCATTCACAACTGGTACTTTGGTTGGAACCCTGATCAAGTTGGAGTCGCTACCCAAAATGTGATACAATTGAGAACAAAATGCAATGGACAATATTTTGTCCTCCATAAATTTCATCAGTAGGCCACGAGATATTTTGTGGTACTGATCGTGACACTTCTTCTGGCTCTTTCCAAGGCTTTGGCAAACATGAAATCGAATATCTCAGCAAGGGCGTTCTCCAAATATTGACCACTAAAAAATATAGCCTGAAGGAAGTTTCAACTGATAAGTGGTTCGTTGAGTTTTCTGGTCTGTTGATTTCATAACGACAGCTACAGTACTGCGTTCATCCATGTCTTTTTGTACTTCATCGTCACAAATTTATATGCATATAGTGTTTTGATTTTTGACGATGTTTTTTATTTGTGTTTGGTGAATCATTTCTACCCAAACCACTTCCCAATGGGCTTCGTGTTACACATGAATGGTCTGAGGTGATTTGGTCGTGTAACTGCACAAATTGTTATGAGAAAACACCTCCATGGAACTGTAACTCGGTAAAGCTAAGTAAAATTGTTCATAATTCCACAGTTCTAGTGTCCGAGGAGTCACTGAAAGTCAGAGGAATGTCTAAAAGAGTAGGGGTAGGATGACTATTGAAACTCGCGTTGGACACAAGACTCCCGTTGTTGTTTGCGTTCGAGGAATATTTCAGAGATGGATTGGGAAATTGGGAAGAAGGTAACCAATGCAACTGCTGAGCAAAATCGTCCACAATTGTTTGTCTGCTTGTTACAAACACAAATTGGCAATTGTAGCACCAATAACACAAAACACCACAAAGATCTGGCTGAAAAAAGACGATCTGTGTTTTAGGCACGCGTTCTTCACACCACACCCTTAAGGATTGCTTTTGTAGATTTTGCAGAGAAGAACTGGGGAAAGGAGTGGTTGCTATAGGATCTGAGACTGTGTTGAAAGGCATGATCGTCACTTTATTTTATAGTCGATGATTTAAGAAGCGTCGATCCAAGAGTTAAAACTTGACGGATATCCTTTCCAATGTACTTTGACTTCTTTGACACGGAGTTTTCTCACTTTTCGTGTTCTTCTATCGAGAATGCTTTCTATCTCGAACACCTCTTTTTTTTTTGGTCACACATTGTAACTTGGATAAGTATAACGTTCCTTTTAACACTAACCTGTTCATGTCTTTCAATTTATAGACGGGAGGAAAACGACCAGGCATTCGTTCAGTGACAAAACAATTCAGTGGTCCAGTTGGGATAGTTACCTTTGTTAAAAGTACGTTTCGTTTTTCCAATGCATGCCCGATCTCCAGTGGCTAACACTATACCTCTCTTGGGGATATTGACTGACGGGGACGTACCAAACAGGAGCTTGAAGACGGTTACTTCGTTGTCGGGAGTCACTTCTTGAAGGGCACGTCCAATTCTCCGAAGGTAAGATTGATTGTTCGATTGAACTATGTGTGGCAAGACATCGATGTACTTGAGTGTGTTGATGTGTAAGATATATGCACATACGTTATTACAAGGTGCGTTGAAAACGTTCCACAACCCTGGCTCTAGTTTCGGGATTCTCGGTGGTAAAAAATGAATGTTACCTTTCTTCAATTCTTTTTGGAAAGCTTGGTTTAAAAATTCAGTTCCTTTATCGTTTTTTCCATCGAAGAGGGTGACGACCACATTGTTTAAATATCAGTTTCAGGGCTCGCACGAATTCACTGCTCGATTTGGAAGTCAAGGGCACGACCCAAGCCAATTTGGAAAAGACGTCGATGACACAATACAAATATTTGTAGCCACGATTGTAGGTGGTCAAATGGGAGACATAGGCTAAATCAGCTTGTCATTAATGATCGATACCTTCGACTTGGGTGCGACTTCTAGAAAAGTTTCGTCGAATGGGTTTGTAAAAGGTGTACATGGCTTATTCTTGTAACCATTTGCACTTGAAGTAAACGGACATTTTTCAGTTTTGTTTTGGCAGCACGACACAAAATCTGAAATCCTCCGTAACCGGCAGGATAGGATGAATCGTAGTAAAGGCTTGCTAAAACCGTCTCCACTTTTGAATCAAGTGATCAAATCTTCGCTGATACTACTCTGAATGGAGTGAGAGGGTAGCTTGGAAACAGCTTTACGTGTCCGTTGTGCTACAGGAGTTAAAGTGGAAGGTAGTTTTTGTAATGGTGGTGATGGAGGTGGTAATGGAATGGTTTTGGTCTTCTTTCACTTCTGGTTTACCTTCTTTCTTTTCAACTTATGTCTAAGGAGGAGTAGACATTATCTTTTCAACCCAAGCTTTAAGTTTTTCTCGTTGAGGTGTAGGGGAAGGGATCAACAGGGACGCTGCTATATTACTAGGAAGGGAAGCTGATGACGGTGTTTGAAAGACTTCTCGTGCTTCTTCTTCTTCAGACACCAATGAGGTTGCTTCTGTCTTGACCACTGAGTGTGAGGGTGATAGTGGTGGCTGTGGACTTTTCGTCAAAGCCTTAACATCATTCAGAGTGGGTGCAGCTGTTTCATCTAAAGTTTTGTTATGAAAGACTTGCAGTCGTTTCAGCAGTTGACCGAACGGATGAAATTTTTCACAACGATCCATAAACGATTGTAATTCGTGTTTTAACTGGGACATCTCTGTCAAATGAGGATTGGAAGGTAAATGGGGGTCCTTTGTTCTTGCCAACGATGGTGTTCCATCCATTGTTTGTAAGGAACTAAAGTCAGTTTTCGTCCTTCCATCAGATTTCTCAAGGATCACGTTTGAAATCTTTTGACTCCTAAGCTCCCTTTTATCTTCTTGATCCTTTTTAATCTTTATCCTCCCAGGATGTTTCCTATGACTCCTTTTAGCAAGGGTCCTCCTATTGTACCTATGACTCCTTTTTGGTATCATGGGTAAAAAAGGTATAAACCCTCCGCGTTGCACCAACGTCTTTTTCTTTTGACGAAGGGGTATTTTCTTTTGGATCATTTAGCGAAGAACGTGTCGATGTTTGACTAAGCATTTCTTCTGGTGCTTAGACAAAGATATCGTGCCTTTCAAGACATTCAGACAACACTCACACACGGTATCGATGACATCTTTGGAGGCAGTTTGAATCATTCGTTTTCGCATTGGTGGAGCTTTGGACAAGATGGACAACACGTCCCAATGTTTGCCTAAACGAAGAGGCAATCATTTCCTTTTCTTTCCTTGTTGACCTGGAGAGTGATGTGCACGTTTTTTAGGGGTCATCTTTGTATCTTAGTTCCGTACTACACACCAAAAAAACATACAATAACGTCGATGATTCAGCACACAAACTTTTATCCTTTTTGGGACTATCGCTTTGTCATAAAGGTAATAACGTATTTTCCAAAATGGTCAAATAATCCTCCTGTTTGGTAGTTCCGGTTTTTCTTCGGACGAGTGTCTTTTCTGAGAGTGACGACGATGTTTGACTATACGTTTTTCGCATAATGAGACTGTCGTTTTCTTTTTTTCAAACAGGAGAACGAAGAAAGGGGACATCTTTGGGTGCACAACAGACACTGGCATCCATGGTCCGACATGCGTCTTTTATGTTAGTCCCTTATCAGTTGTTTTTTTTTTGTTGCCTGTCTTTTAGAAATCCGTCAACCTTTTTGATTATTTTTTTTTTTCATATTTAACGAAAGGGCTCAAGAAACCTCCCTTTTGGTGGATTTTCCTTTTTCGATAAGGGTATGGTGAAATAAGCAGAACTTTGCTCAGTTTTATATGACATTTGAAGGTGGTAGTCGCGTGGTTTCTCGTGGAGGATAATATCCACCATAAAACCCAGTAAATTGTAAAGATGTAAGATGACGAGTGGCATCGCTTTCGCATTGGTCAGGTTTAACACGTATACCATCATCTACCCTTTCCATGGTAGGTTTGGTAGTCATAGTAAAGTTCCCATGACAATAATGTGATACTGAATCAGTGTGGTCAGTGTACGGCATCGCTACAATCGCATTCCAATATATGCTCTTGCTGGATACTTGCTGTGTAAAAGGATTCATCTTTCTGTCTTGGCAATGATAGTGACAATGAATTATCGGTCTTGGTCGTTGTCCCTTTTTATATGCTGACCAATATCGGCGTATCAGTACGGTAAAGTACAGTGATTTGGAAGCCGTACTGGTACACAATTTGATAAGACTTTTTCCAAGGGTCGACTGACGATTTGATGCGTGAGTAAATGTACAATCTTGTGGGGTTGGTAAGTGGTCACTTTAAAGTTTCCATCCTATCCAGACTGCAAGGCTTCTTTGAGTACGCCAAAGTTTACCACTTGACTGGTGCAATAATTGAGAGTCAATCCTTTCACTTTACACTGTGCAATTCTTGTGGATTACGGTATTTGCAACCGTAATTGTGGGACTGCCACTGGCAAAATTTAGAATCTTGTCCTCGGTGTGTTTGTATGTCCAGGCTCCTGATTGTGATGACAAGGGTGGTCTTGGTTGCACGTTTCAGCACAAGTACTACACAAAGGAAACATCATTTTTCCCTTGGCAATGAAGTGGTAACACGAGATGGGGGGGCAAGTCTTTACACTTGATCAATCCTTTGTATTGTTTAATATTATCCACGTCGATGTGTTCGGTCAGCAAGTGTGGGTGCCCTGCGGAAATGTGGCATTATTTGCACACGTACGGATACAGTGAACACACGTCCAAGTATTGGATTTCTTCTCCTTTTTCTTCGTCAGCAGGGGCCCTGAGTGGCCGAGTGGTCTAAAGCGCTGTCCGTTACGGATCACTGCCATCTCACCTCTGTCTGCGTGGGTTCGAGTCTAGGATTCGGCAAATGTGGATATGTGAGAAAGCTTACCAGTAGCTTCTCATGGGTCGGTGGTTCTTTCCGGTGATTTCCCGGTTTCTTCCTCCACCATTAATACTGGCCGCCATGAATAGCCTATCGTGTGCTGAAAAATGGCGTTAAGCCCAACAACAACAACAATCTTCGTCAGCGTGGTACAGCAAACAATTGTCATTCGTTCGTCCTCCGTACAAACTGTCCGGTGAGTTCAGAGGGTCCACCAGCTTGTAACTTTCCACGATGCGCTTAAACTCGGGATAGGTTTTCAATCGTTGATCGTACACATTTCTATCACTTGGTATCCTTGCTCTTCTATCTTAAAAAGACGTTGACAAGTATTTTCATAATTACTTGTTCGTTCCTATATTTGTTGCAATCTAAAGTTTTGTTAAAAATTTTGCGACTTTACCGATGTGTTTTTCCTATGCATCCGACTCTACAATTAGTTTCATTGTTCCTAAATTTAATATATTTATGTTATCATAATAAAAATTTAGCTGAGATCTGAGTCTTTACAAAAGTATAAAAGTTGCCTAGGTGTTTTAAAAATTATATGGTCGTTTTCATCTCCGTTGCACTGGTACGTTTAGTCAACAAATTTGACCTTACCGATGTCGATATACAAATCTTACCCTCTGCATCTACATATGTTATTCGGGCTCCTAAACTGCGTATACTTATGTTAGCGTTAAAGAAATGTAGCTTAGAATTCATGCTTTGCAACAGTATATAAATTATCTAGGTATTTTAATAACTACTTGTTTCTTACTATGTTTGTTACACTTGGTTTTACTGTTCCTATATTTAATATATTTATTATAAAAATGTAGCTGCGATCCGAGGCTTTACAACAGTATATAAATTACCTAGGTGTTTTAATAATTATTTGGTCGTTTTTATTTCCGTTGCGCTCGTACGTTTAGGAAACAAATTTTTTTTTTTTTTTTGCCGATGTCAACATTTGCTTCTACACATGTTATTCTGGGTACATTTCAAAAATCACAAATTTAATACTACTTCTCACAATTCAATACAAATTACGTATTCTTCCACTTTTCCATTGAAAAGCAACTATCAACAGCCTCAAAGTACCTTTTCAAGTGCATTACATGAATGGCCAACTTGGAGCATTCGACTTTTGTGTAAATCAGACATGCTCCAAAATGGCGTATAGACTGCACTCGCTTGAGGATTGAGGAAAAATCAATCAATGCTCATAACTCACCATGCGCCATCGATCATATTTATATAAATAAATAGAAGTTATGATGATGATAATTACCAGGATTATTATGGCGACAACACCTTATTAATTGGTACATTATATAATTGGACACTATTATATATTTATATAAAATACAGTTGTAAGACCGTTATTAATTGCCTGAACATGTAAATAAAACGGGAAGACATACTGATTTAAATGTTATGGATCATGCAACAAATAAACAAGCATTCCTTAATAAATGGTTGGCTTTATGAGCTGGAAAAATTGAATTAGTTTAGCTCATTAGATAACTTTTTCATTTCATTCCTTTTGTTACTAAAACAAGTTTTAAGACAATGAAATGGACAAGTTGATTAATATAAGAATTAGTAGAATGACATTATCAAACAAAAAATAAATAATGCTCCCAGCTAATGTAAAAAGCTACCTTATTAGATTAGTACTAAAGACACCTGGCAACGCTGCTGTTTTCTTAGCCAACTCAAACAAAATAGTCGGCAATATTTTTATAATGCTTACGTTTTTATACTCCTTATAAATTTATCAATAAATGAACTTGTGGAACTTCAGCCGCCACCATTAACTTTCTCCACCACCATCCCCTACCCTTTCCTTTGAAACTTTTGTAAAAGTTGCTATAGTTATACCTATAGTTGCTATTATACCACCGATAGCTGTAATGAACCTTTTTCTGTAAACATTTATTTCAACTTGGTAACTTTTCCTTTTACTTTAAGATTTATTTTATTGATATTCTCTATAAAGTTATTTTCTAAATCTCTTATATGTCCAACAATCTGAACTCTTTTGCTTTCGGTGATGTGCAAACGTATTTGCAACTGAGTATTTTAGCTAGATATTTGACTGCATCAATATATTTTTTATGCCCTCTGTCTCTTTATAATACATTTCACAAGTATGATTTTATTGTCTAACTTTATGATTAACTACTTACATTGCATTTAGCTAACTGTTAAATCTCTTTCTTCTTGTACATTTCACACGTATGATTTCATTGTCTAAATTTATGATTAACTACTTACATTGCATTTAGCTAACTGTTAAATCTCTTTCTTCTTGTACATTTCACACGTATGATTTCATTGTCTAAATTTATGATTAACTACTTACTTTGCACTTAGCTAACTGTTATATCTCTTTCTTTTTGTACATTTCACACGTATGATTTTATTGTCTAAATGTATGATTAACTGCTTACATTGCATTTAGCTAACTACTAAATCTCTTTCTTCTTGTACATTTCACACGTATGATTTCATTGTCTAAATTTATGATTAGCTACTTGCTTTGCATTTAGCTGTTAAATCTCTTTCTTTTTGTACATTTCACACGTATGATTTTATTGTCTAAATGTATGATTAACTGCTTACATTGCATTTAGCTAACTACTAAATCTCTTTCTTCTTGTACATTTCACACGTATGATTTCATTGTCTAAATTTATGATTAACTACTTGCTTTGCATTTAGCTAACTGTTAAATCTCTTTCTTCTTGTAGTGGTTATATTCTAAGAGGTGTATCTTAATCACTTCTTTCGTTCATTTATTTTATTTTTCGTTTAATAAATTTTTTATACAAGTATTGTCTGCAACAAAATTTATTATGAAGGAACGATCTAGTTATTATTTCGTGGACAGCATAGAAGTATTCAATTCTTTTTCAAATATTTTATATATTGTATATTTATTCAACATTTACTATACATAGGTCTATATTTATCAAGGTTATACTGTTTTCGCTTCTATGGATGATCCCTTTATGGATTTACAATTTGTATATTGCTTTCGAAACATTTTATATCTAAATTTTGTACATTCATGCAAGCGTTACTGATCTCATACCTAATCTGTTATAGTTGGATATGAATCTCCTCCTTTAGGTCTAAATAAATTTATAAAATTTATACGTAGAGATTTTTTTTGAAAAATAACTTTTAAAAAGCCAATCTGCACCATAAGCTATTTTTTTTCAAATTATGCATCAAGCATATTTTCATATGCACTTTTTATTTTGTGTTTGTTCATTATGTTTTAATGAATGTTCCTTAATAATAATAATAATAATAATAATAATAATAATAATAATAATAATAATAATAATAATAATAATAATAATATGAATAATACTATGTTCAAAGTGTTTGAAAAAAAAACTACAAGTATCCTCTATTATTCGCGTTTAATCCATCAATCATGTTGGATTTTTTAAGTGTCTAATTTTGTCTTTTTATTGCTCTTCATAAATGTGGTTATGAAGAAAAATAAATGAGGTAGCAGTGTCCTAATTTCAGTAATTTTTATTTTTATATCAAGCACTATTTATCATTTTTCTTCAAATAAAAAAAGAGTGTACGATTTTTCATATTGATATAACTATTTCCAGTGAAAAAAGTAAATCTTGTCTGTCATTGTTATAGTCTTACCACATCCTGAAGTATTTAGGAATTTTGGTGTATTCTCTAAATTGGTATTTTCTTCCACTGACATTCTTGCCAGTCTGATTTCATTATATCAACACAATTCTGGCATTGCCTGTCGAGTGCATTTCTATGTTCCATTGGGTCAATACATTTAATTTTACCACTTTCGAAACTTATCTAATTGGCTTCATTTTGTATGCATAGGAGAATATACATACGAGTATTACGATGTTAGTTTAGAACGTTAGGACGTAATCAGTAATCGGAATCAGTGTTCGCATGCAAAGCTCTTGCTCACTGGCATACTACTTAATTCTGGCTCGCAACTACTGAATCACTCATCTTACCCTTCAGTTTTACCGGCATATATTTAACATTTCATTATTTTTTAGTTTTACAAAATTCTCACAATGTTGAAAACATTATAGTATGTGTTGTATAGAGATAATCCATCCCTGTAACATATTCAATCAGTATTCTGAAACTTAAGATCTTTTGGTATATGAATGACGGATTGTTTGGTTAATTCTACAAATATCTTTTTTTTTTAATTAGGCAGATAGTAGACTAGATTTATATTATGGAATACTAACTTTTTCTCGCCTTTTTGTACTTAGGCTTTTCGTATTAGTTTTTGATAACCATACAAGCTAAAACGCACTTTATACCTGACTTATGCTTACTAGCTTTAATTGGTGTCATAGCTGGTAATTAGTGATATGAATCATTGTAGCTGTTAACTAAGCTCGATAATATATATATATATATATATATATATATATATATATATATATATATATATATATATATATAGACAAATATCGAAATCTTAAGTACATAATGTGAAAGCATTTATTAAAATATATATATATATATATATATATATATATATATATATATATATATATATATATATATATATATATATATATATATATATTCGTCGTCTGGTCTCATTTTTAATAAATGCTTTCACATTATGTACCTAAGATTTCGATATTTGTCCAAATTTGTGGAATAGTATTCAGTCATTTTTTTCTCCAGTGATTAGTTAACCTTTCGGTAGTAAGGTCTTTACTTCACCAAACTGAATTTTTGTGTTTTTTTTTTCTTTTAGGAAATATTTCCATACAAGCGTTGTATATTTTGTCTCTTTCTCAACGTAGTGGTTTTTGAGAATACATCCATAATTGTCAACATGTATATGTATTCATTGATGTAATTTTCATAAACTTGCATGACCACTATGTCTACCCGGAACTAATCATTTATGTGACTGACATAAACCCTTCTAATGGGAAATCTTTGTTGCTAGCCAGCTTGTATACGTAATGTATATGTTGATTGTTCAGTCAAGTTATCTTCAGGTGCGGAATATATTTTGTTTTCTAATCCTCGTTATTTTGTTCCCACAACTGATTAACATTTGTTCAGGCAGCTGTGCATTCGGATAGATGCTTCAAACTATGTTTATTTCAGTAGATTTTGCATTTTTTGGCTGTGGTTCGCTTCTGTCATTTACGTTAAACATCAGTGCTTTTATATGTTTATTACTGTTTATTACCTTTGTCCATTCATTATCGATATTTATTTCATTTGTTCTCTATGCAAAACCCATTCGGTCAAACTAGTCTGTTAGTTCCCAAAGAAAAACCATTGTTCTGAATCTGACTGTATTCAGGGACTACTTCCTTTTATGTTCTCTTAAGCCAGTTTGCCTGGGATGTCTCATTGATTTGTTGTCACATGCTTGACTTTACCAACACTGGAGTTCCTAGGCCCATCTAACTGCCCGAATCTCCAGAAATTAGTCAAGCTAGAGTGATCTACGTACTATCCTTTATTTATTTATTTTTTTATCGCAAGATGGGGGAAACGAGAAGTTTGTAATAATTGTAATTTGAACCATTTTCAAATTATTCCGTAACTGGTATCATTTTTGCAATACAGAATGATAAGTTTGAACAGCTGTATTCCTTAACTGTTTCGGAACACGTTAGTAGTGATCGCGTGTTCAGAATCCGTCAATGCTATCTTCCTGTTACTGTTAACACGTAAAAGTGTTCATTTAAATCCGTCAGGGTTATCTTCTCACTACTGGAAACGAGTGAAATTGTTCCATTTAATCTGCCAGGCTATATTCCCACTACTGGTAACACGTGAAAGTGATCCTTTAAATCCGTCAGAGCTATATTCCCACTACTGGTAACACGTGAAAGTGATCCTTTAAATCCGTCAGTGCTGGTATTCCCACTACTGGTAACACGTGAAAGTGTTCCTTTCAATAATTACCAATGGGCCAACGTCTTTGGCGTGTAAGTCTTATTCAGATATCTGATGTTACTATACTTACGTCCTGACGTTACCTGCTGCTTGTAGTTGATACATTAAATAATTTAACTTCATTTGTGTGAAGCCGGTAATTGCGATGCTATTAATAGTTCATTTAATATAAGTACAGTATTTCAGTTGCAAATTTTGACTAACATACGCAAACGGAAGACGTATCCAGATATATATATATATATATATAGATAGATATATATATATATATATATATATATATATATATATATATATATATATATATATATATATATATAGTGTTATTATTTATGTAAAATTAATCTCACGAATATATGCACCGGATAAAAGTCCTGACGTTCTTATTTATAGCAATTTATAATACAAATGTTCCGATGATACATCCTGATTTATAACCTTGTTTGTTTATTAGACGCACTAGGTCATAACCCGTGTTTATAATAAACCCTCTAGTCACGATTATAGTTGCTTTGTATTATTTGTAACAAAATATAATAATGTAGTACATTATTTGTTGATAAAAATGTTTGATTATCTTTGTGTGACGCTAAATCACTATAACCATCATATAAATGTTTATATGGCCGTCTTGAAAATTTTGTGTTTTTACATTATTGGCTACATCTCGTCTGAATTCACCTAGGACGATGATGACGCCCTGGAACACGCAAGTATCAATTAAGTAAGTCTCTAATTGGGTCCTCTTGCATTCTACGGATTAAGGTATACTTTTTAAATATATATTGCCACGGAACGCCAATAAATGACAACTGGCTTTGGACTACACACCAAACTGATAATTTCAATAACCAGTTTAAGTTACAGGCGTCGATTTCAATTTCTTATGCAACAACTCCGATCTGCTTCCTTAAAATTATACTTGAACTGAGAAATTTCACAAATTTTACTGAATTGGAGATTAATACATTAGATCTGATAATATGATTAAGATAATTTTGGGTAATAATGACCATATTATACCATGATAAAGTCAAACGGACACATGAAGAGTTTTGAGTATGTAGCTAGCGTCCAGCAGCAAGTCCAATTACATGTAAGTGTCAAAATATGCACGATCTCACAGCTGTTGAGGATAAATAGAAGATTGCAAAGACTTCTGTCACGTAATGACAAAGGTTGGAAATGGAGTTCGTTTCAGTTCACAGTTATCTTGATTAGATATTATCTCCAAGATATCTTATCATTGAAGGAAAGGCTCTCGTGACTGAGCTACATATTTAATAGAGAAGACTGGTTGCATTTGGAACACTGTCCACATGCGAGTCCAGTCCTGTTATTTCAAAATAATGGTAAGAATGTTTCTTTCATTTGGTTTAGAGACTTATAGCGGGGATCCACGATGCACGCGAGTACGGATGGTGTTACTCTGTATGTTACAGGAAAGAAATTCGCAACCAGAAATATGTGTGATCTCAAACCGTAGACTCACAGTTCTTACCCAATTTAAATGGAACGATTCACCTAACTCTAACACGTGAAAGACTATGGCGATAATAACGTATATTAATCTTCATTACACATACGATTGCTAGTCCAGGAATGATTAATGTGGCCCTTTTCTGTTAACAATGATTAAGTATTTAAATTTATTTGATATATTGATATTTTTATCGTTGTACCCCACGTTTACTGCATCTCATTTGTTACCATAATGTTGGCGACAAACCAGGGTAATTATCCACAAATTCATCATTACTTCTGATTTTATTATATATCAATAAAATTGTTCAGTTTGTCCCAAAATTGAAAAGCGGAAAGAAAATGTTGGCCATCCTCAATAGCCCGAGAGACGTTATGCTACTATATGTTATATCTGAGTGAATTTACAAAATTTTCATATAACGAAGGCACTAACCAAAATTTAACAAAATATGTAGAAAGAACGGTTCCATTTTACGTATACCACTTACTTCTGTGTTCATAATTTTTAAACTTGTTACATTCAGGACAAATACTTTTCTACGTACCATTTTGAAGTTATGAATTCCCCATATATTGATGATAACTTTTTACTTGGTGAAATAAAAATACGTGATCCAATCCTTTCAAATCGAAAAATAAACATATGCGTTAGCTCTATATATTTGCTTACCTATATCTTTGAAGGCACGTTGGATTATTGTGGTATTCCTAGTTCATCTCTTGGTGGCAATAACAGAAGCTGCCGAATGCGCATGTGCGATAAACGATACCCCTATTCACGCAAGCTATAGGAAGCCTTCCTACAGTCAATACACTCTAGCAACGGGAGACTGCGCCTCTTTCCATGGACACGATGTGAAAGAAGGGGAACTCACATGGTTACAAATCACCTATAATGGACAGGTGAATAATCTATCTATCTATCTATCTATCTATCTATCTATCTATCTATCTATCTATCTATCTATCTATCTATCTATCTATCTATCTATCTATCTATCTATCTATCTATCTATCTATCTATCTATCTATCTATCTATCTATCTATGGATTCTAATAGAATGCTTGAATATTGACAGAATTTGTGTAAATACGAATATATAACATTATAATATAGGTTAGAATTTGTGAGGGAATACACCGTGTATACAGAATATGAGACTATTAGACATCCTTTAGGAAGTTTTGTTGATAGATACAATCGACTTGAGCATTTTGGCACTTTATGGCACCACGTCTGCACCAATGGTGTTTTGTTTTCCCTATGTTATTTCACTGTGGTGATGATCTTGCAGTGACTGATGATTTATTAGTGTGTTTTGGAACGGGACAATTGAGACTGCTTCCCGTGTCTTTGGAAATTGGGATTGTTATATATTGGAACCGATTTACTAGCGTCTGGATTGTTAGAGTTACTTTTGCTGCCGTACGCACGGAAGCATACAATTGTTTTATACCGTTGTTGCACACAACTGTTGGCTCTGCAACAGTTATTGAGAAGACCGCCGCATTGGAACAGCGGTGTTTTGTTTTTTTTTTATTGATTTCTCTACTTTGAGATGAGAATGGATATCCAATGTTAGGGGTTGTAGTAGGATCTGTCTTGACCAACATTTGCCATGCTTCCGCAGTTGTGTTTTACGGTATTACAAAGCTTGAACCTTGTTAATGCGCCGGATATGGACCCCTAACACCTACTGTACATATAGGACTGACGTTGCCAGGACACGTATAAAGACCATTGCCGCGGTTCTGTGATCATACTTTAAGGTTCTTTATAGTCAAAAAGTTGGGTACAGAATCTAGATAATTCCTGGTGTGTCGTCGCTCCTGGGGGTACTTCTGCGCATTGTAGAATCTTGCAGCAAGAGTAGATGTAAATCGGCATATTAATTTTCAAGTTTGTTTGCGATACACCTTTACAATAATGTGTTCTTAGTCCTCATTTGGCAATTTCAGTTGTGTCTTTGGTAGTATCTGTCTTACAAACTGGACAAAACATATCAGCGTTAGTTTCTGAGTAAATGTCAGGTTCAAGCCTTAGGTCATCCAAGTTAGCGATATTTATTTATTGGTAATCTTTGGACGCTATTTGTAGATACCGTGTCCAGTGCTGTTACTGATGATGTTAGCAGTCTTGGTACCACAGACATTTAATATTCGTGCATGTTCTCTGTCATTTCAGAAAGGGCTTTTGCGACATATTGCTTTAGTACTTCATGGAAATGATACAACAATGTTTATATGATATGTGATAAACATTCAACATAAATAGCCCAGCTCAGTATGACACAGCTGAAAATGCTGAATTTATGTCAATAGAGTAGTTTGTTTTGTTTCATCACAAAAACATGAAAGGGAGCGGCAGCATCGCATTTTTAAAATATACCAACACAAAGGTCATATATGTGGTGTCAAAACTTCTTTAAAAAGACGCTATAATATTTGCAATTGATCAACAGAGAATGTATTGTATAGCGCAGAGTAATCTATATTCTTCTAGTTCTTTTCTTTTTGTGTTTATATTTGTGTCTCGATATGCCAATATGCCATCCTTGTTATCATTTTAGTGATAAATACTGATTTTACGTGGATGAAGTTGTTCTTTTGTTTCGTTTCGAAGTAAGAGAGGGGGTGAACTGGTTGTATTTATTTCAAATATAACCTCGCAAAGGGTATATCTCATGGTTCCGCTCTTTTCCACGTGTGAAATTTTTGTATTGAATGCGTAGATATAACTGCATTCTAGTTACTTTTCTTGGCATTAAGTAAACTAATGTAGATAGAGCACAGAGAGCTGATACTCTGAAGCGTCTTTGACATTGGCTATAGGCTGCAGTGTACCTATTGAGAAATTGTTGCACTTTGCGAGAATGTACAGCTGTATTCGTGAAGTATATATCACTATTTACAGTATTATAAGAAAAGAGGAAAAATGTTTGTATATTTTCGCTCATCTCTGTGAAACGACTTATTACTTTTGTTATTAGCTTCGGTCACCTAGTATACTTTCGCTTTTATCGGTATGCAACAGGAACCAGCATTTTAATATCATTCGCAGCTTCTCGGTCAATCCTATTAATCATACATAGAACGTATGCGGGATTGCTGCCATTCCGACCGCCTCAGCTATTTACAAAATAACTCTTGAACGAGAAGTTATAAATGCAGTTATTATTATTTTTTTTATTTGCGACTTCGTCGTTAATTCTATGGCCAGTCCAATTGTGGAAATAGCAGAGGTAAACCGAATAGATCGTAATTTCTTATTTGTTTCACAAATATAACCTTCTGTGGTCCTAATGCATCAGATATAGCCACGCAGTCTAGTATAGCGGAGTGCAATTCAGGGAGCATAATATGCAGGGAACCAGACTAATAGCCACGCTGGCAGTTGCCTCACCGTAGAAAATGAATTAATACTGTATTGCACACAGTATGATATTAAAGCATTTTCAACGAGTGGTTCATCGTTGTATTTACAGATGCTTCTCTGGTATTTTTGTTTTTACTTGCTATCAGAGAAATGAACGTTATACTTAATCTAGTTTCTCCGAGTGCATCAGGTATAGGCACGCGACAGAGTTGCCTCACCATAGTAAATGAATTAATACTATATCGTACACAGTACGAAGTTAAAGCATTTTCAGCGAGTGGTTGCTCTTTGCATTTACAGATGTCCCTCTAGTATCTTTGTTTTTACTTGCTATCAGAGAAATGAACGTTACACTTAAAATTTTAATGAATCCATTAGTTAAATATCACATGGTAATGTCTTCTTGGTATATTATTTGATTATTTCTTCAGACCAAGAGTGCCAACGCAATTAAGTTAACTTTAATCAATTGTCCACTCAATGTTTTAAAACTCGTTCGGTTTGCCCAACATAAAGTAAATATTTTTCCGTTGTTTCCTCAGCTCGTTTTTTCTTGGACAAACAACTGTGTCTCTCAGCTTATATAGATCTCACGCCTACAATTACTAAGTCCATTATTGTTTGTGTTTAATTTTGTGTACAAATTTTAGATTGGATGGGTGATAAAGGATGATGTCAAAACATCAGCTTGCAAAAGGGGTAAGAATAACACTTTCTTTAACTAACAAACTCGTCCTACTGCATTTATCATTTTCATGGTCAAGGTTGATATCTATGAGTTGTAGATATTAACAGATATAAACATGCAAGGAAAGTATGTATGTATGTATGTATGTATGTATGTATGTATGTATGTATGTATGTATGTATGTATGTATGTATGTGTGTGTGTGTGTGTGTGTGCGTGCGTACGTACGTACGTATGTATGTATGTATGTATGTATGTTATATCCCTGGTATGTATGTATGTATGTATGTATGTATGTATGTATGTATGTATGTATGTATGTATGTATGTATGTATGTATGTATGTATGTATGTATGTATGTATGTATGTATGTATGTATGTATGTATGTATGTATGTATGTTATATCCCTGGTGTCGTAGTCGTCGCCAATGGTATACCTACACCTTGGTCCGTTTCAAAAAGATTATTATTTTTTAAGTCATGAAACTTTATACTGAACCGTACATCACAACCATACCATAGTAGGTCCTGTCATCCTACCCTACACGCTTTCATTGATCATGAACACGTTTTACTTTGGTTCATATTTTGGAACACTAGAACACTATTGCTTGCAATCATGAAATTAGATATATGCAAACACTTTTAGTAGTGCTATATAACAACAACTACATAACCCAGTAGGTCACACAATTGGTCCAAATCGAATATGGTGCCAATCAAGCAGCCAACTTACGCATCATTTGGGTCATCTAGAATTCCTGTTATTTCTTCTTCTCCTGAACAAAAATTGTCGGATCAGAACTCCAAAATGATGACCACTGAGGCTATATTTAAATATTTTTCATCACTACTCTTATTAAAGGAATGTTCGAATCGAGATAGTTTTTCACCAAAACACTATAGCAATATTGCAACTGGTTTTGAAAATTAATTGGTTTTCATTATAGTAGCCATAATGAAAATCTTGTCATAACTGCTAATCTCGCTTGAATGGTGGTACTAAAATAGCTTTTCCACCAATAAATGTCTTGCAATATATAATTAGTTTCTGAATAAAAATTGTGTAAATATGAACACAAGCGTATATGTACTTTATGAAGGATTTTGAAATGCATACTTAATTAACTTTGGAGTCAGCGTCAAGGTCATTGCTTGGATGAAGATACCTCCTTGAAACAGTGATATGTTCGCATACATACAAAATGCTTATTGACTATCCTTTTTACTTAGCTGCATTCTAATAAACATGTTGATAATCAGAACTGATTTTAAGGTCACATGTCGTACATAAGTTTTTTTTATAGTAGTATCTAGTCAAACAGATGGTCGAAATAGCTGCTCTCCGGAGCTAGAGTAATCAGCCTGAATTAGTCTAAATTACATTTTAGCAGTTATTAAATTGGGTAAACGAATTATTCCAGAACGGACACGACCAGCTTCTGAAACTGCAGTGAATGAATTTATATATATATATATATATATATATATATATATATATATATATATATATATATATATATATATATATATATATATATATATATATATATATATATATAAAGAGAGAGAGAGAGATGTAAGGACCGCCGTAAACTCTATAATCCATTTTACACCAATCAATCATACACCAAAATTAAGAAAATTAAAAATTTATTTAACATTACCTAAGAAACCAAAGGTCTTTTTAAATAGCCGCGATAACTGGAGAGGAAAATCTGGGAAATTCTTGTTTTAAATTTCCAACCCTGTACAAAATACAAAACTGTACAGATCCACAATACCTTAAATTTGCCTTTTTTGTGTGTATTGTCAAAATTTCTTCTAAACAGAGACCATTTTAATCCGAACAATCTCTAGCCTATGGAGCTTTTCAGTACGTTAAAAGCAGCATTGTAAAAGCGGGCAAAGTGCCAGTGTATTTTTATCAGTTCCAGAGTACTAGCTTAAATGGTAGGAATGCTTCGACCTAATCACAAATAATAGATATGAATATAAACTATTTCTTTGTTCTTGATTTCTTACTTCGGTGATGTTTCACATTTACATACATTTGAAATTTATAAAATCTTGTCTTTGTTATAACGTTTTATGGCATATGCGAGAATAATTGTGTATTCTACAGTAGGTCTCACATACTTTACGTTTCCGTGTTCCATTATATTATTTTTTTTCTGACTGTATCATCACCACTTTCCAAAATATATGTTTGTTCATGTTTTTTTTTTTTCTTCTCTTCTTCGTTATGTTTAAGTAACATGTTATTATGCTGTGTTCCACTACAGCCAGCCCATTTCACGACCAGAATTGCAGCGGTGGACATAAATATAGTGCTACAGGAACAGGTTATTACCCGTCCAATGATCCTATAGAAGGGGGATTTGTAGACATGAGAGGACATCCACTACATACCCTACAGGTCAGTTAATTTATCAAATAGAGAATCTATAGTATAGAATCTATAGTAAATTTATTAAGTTGAGAATTGTATAAATAGTGTGAGAATTAGCAATTAAATAAGTACGTAAAGTATTTTGTTGTTTATAACGCCACTTTTAAGACAATATGATGAGTAAATGGACGTTAAATGCCCACAAATAGAGAATCTATTTTAAGACATGGGTATGAAAGGAAAATGCAAATATATCGAACCTTGAAAGCATTGTCATAGCCATCCAGTGGCTGAATGAATAAGACTTTTGAGACATTGGAGTACATACACTCACGACCAAATATGATCTTGAAATGCTTGGTAGCTGAAAGTAAAAAGTTGTAAATTTATGTCACGTCTCAAAAATAGATCCAAGTACTATTGGTCATGTGGTCCTATGTTTGAATAAAGATCGTAGATAATCGCAAAATCAATAAGAGGGTCGGTTTATGAGTCTTTTAGTAAATTTATTAAGTTGAGAATTGTATAAATAGTGAGAGAATTAGCAATTAAATAACTACGTAAAGTATTTTGTTGTTTATAACGCCACTTTTAAGACATTATGAGGAGTAAATGGACGTTAAATGCTCACAGAGGCAGTCCTATGTAAAGGAAGTAAGTAAAGTAAATTACAATACAGTACTTTAAATGGCTCTATATTATATTAAATTATAGTACAGTAATTTAAATGGCAGTTTCGTACAGTAAATTACAGTAAAGTACTATAATAGTTGTGTTATGGGGGATTTGAGACCATCTGACTAGTTCCAGTTCACAGGCCCGAAACCCCTTTGGGATTTTTCATAAATTTTCCTCCTTGAGGCTTTTTTTCTGCGCACGTGTTCATCAATGATTGCAACCACGTAGAGGCTTGTCTGCAGTGCTATGTAAATCAATTATTAGTGCACATATTTTGTCTAGACTACCGAGATTTAGGATACCACGTTTTTTCCACGTAGCACATTTTTCGACGACTAGTATTCACAGTCTACCCACCAATTAGACGCACTTATGTTGCAGAGGAAATCCCGATTGGGGTCATTCTTGTTTCTGCCGTGCGAGAGCTTTTCTCGACGGAACATTCACACCCAGACCATCGATATGGCAATAAAGCAGGACACCGACGGTCTCTCACACCAAGCAACCTACATTCCACAAGACCGCTTTGCCCTTTGGACCCAAAAACAAATAAACAAAGCACTCGCATTTAGAAAGCAAGCAGGCCCAAAGTAGCCTCCTACCTCGGTGTGCTGGTGAGTACCTGCAGTCATGGTAAATGAGTAGGACGTAGTGTTCCAGAGATTATGCGTATTGTTATGTTGAGCTGGACGTCCGTTAGCTTGGAGATGATCGAGCCTAGACAGGAGAGCAATACTTGGCTATCGAATAACAGAGGGCCAGTGCTGATGTCTTGAGTGCTTGAGTCAGCCAGTCTGCGGGAGTAGGTACTCAGCACCATTCATCCTCAACATCTTCGTCGCCAGGAAGCAACCACAAAACAGATCTTGTAAACCACTCCCTGGCAGCTGAGCCGTCTGTCTTCCCTCCTGACTTTAACCTTCCACGACATATGTGGACCACGCTAAACAGTGTCCAGACAGGAGAGAGGGTCGTTAGTGAGTCAACCTTATCCGATGGGGCCAGGCCACTGATTCTTCCTGTAGCTGTGGTGATCTACAGACTATGTTAAACATTGTGAACACTTGTCCACTGACAAAGTTCCCCGATGGACTGCATGAACTAGAGAAAAGAACAATTTCCACATAGATTTCAATATGGCAGGGCAGGCAGTCTACGCTACTTCGGTAGCATGGGGTTCCGCACACCAACTCCAAACGTGGGTAGCGGTGGGTAGCATCGGCAAAAATAAATGCATTCTGATGGTGTGGGCTACAATCACAGATGCACCTGAGTGCAAAACAGTTCAACAGTGGAGAAAACTTATCGGGAATCACAAGTAGAACTGGGAACCGGAACTGGTCAGACGGTCTCAGATTCTAGTTAACACAATAGTGAACGTAAAAAGAGTTAGTAAGTTAGTTAATTGACTTGTTAATGAGATGAGTGAGCCAGTTCTTAGCTCGTTAAGCAATTAATTAGGTTACAAAATAGAAAAGTAGGCCGCTATCTACATTTCTCGCCCATGCGACTGAGAAATCTAGATGTTTTGCTAACCTTACTTTTCTCTGTCCACGCGCTCAGAGCTAATTTTTTTTTAAAAAAAGAAACCCCTGTAGTCTTCTGCTGTGCCTGACGTAGTTCTAAAAATCAAACAACAACAATAAATACTTAACAAAAAACGAATCAGCTTGAAGGTTAGTCTTGGAAAACACGCAATACAAACCATTTTGAGAGAGACAGACACACATGCACACGATATCGAGCTATTTTGGTATTGTGCTAGTTTGTTCAACACAACATGGTCAAATTTTATCCTATTTGCACTTCGTGTGAAACAAATTATATGCAGTTAGCTACATTTAATGATACTGACCTGAAAATTGACTGTGTTACAGACAGGATAATATTCTCAATGCTGTGTGGAATGGTTTATGACAGAAAACACTGATCCATGCACATAGACAATACACTTCATAACCTCGTGGAGCGATAGATAATATAATTCCTTGACTGAAATTTTATTCTATTAATCAAGGGAAACTCAGGCTACTCACATATACTGGCCACACAAACAATCACAACTCTCTCAACAACTACAGAAAACTAAGTAAGAGCCAGAATGTGTTATGTCAAACATGCTTTCTTTTAACTCTTTAATCATCTCCATTGCGCCCCAGTTAAATCAAACATATACCTACCTCTTTAATGACATAAAATGCACTTACCAGCCAGAAGGAATCATTTATCCGTCCACTAATTAATCCAGAACCAAATTTCAATGTAGTACTTTCTATATTTGCAAGATAGAAAAAAAAATTCAAAGAAACCGTGAACTTGAAAGCTCAGAATATGGCTATCTGCTGGAGTCCATATTTGGAGGGTCTTTAACTCACGCGGATAATTTTACAACCAATATTAATTACAACACAAGTATGTCACAAATAGTTTCACCTCTTTTTAAGAAAATTATAGTTATATACGATAATGATACTGATCTCTAATTACCCATGACTAATCTAATGTAACATGTTACTCTTCGTTACACCTTGTACTAAGTATAACTACAGTAGAGCTGTTATCCCAGTATCTTTTCATTACTTGCAATATTACGTTTCAAAATTGGAACTGATAAAGAGGAAATATTTTCTTCCAATAAATATTATTTGTTATTAATTTCATATAAAATCCATATATTAAATATGATAATACATCATTACTATGCAACGTTTAATGTTATTTTTCTATATTAACGCGTAAAAACTGTGTATTTAAGATACAACGGTCTCGCAACAGCCCTCATTAAGATATTTGTATTAATGTGCCGCATGTAAACATTGGGATGAGAACTATATTGTATTAGTGAAGAGTTCTTGTTACTTTAAAGACAAATATGTGAGGAAAATAATCTACGCTGGGATTTATTTGTTTTCCCATGAGGCTTTTGGGCCAAGACAAAGAAATCCCAGTCGCAGGGTTACACTTTTTAAGACTCGTGGGGAGACAGATAATGTAACCCCGCGACTGGTATCTCAGTCCAAACCGCAACATAAATTATATTATTCTCCTCCACGCAACAGAGAAATATAACTATTTTGCTAACCTTACTTATTTTTCTCAGTCGGGTTGTTTCCATCGGGTCGTCTCAGTCATGGTGTCCTCGAATTAGGAAATACTTTTAAAAAGAAGAAACCCCTTTTATCTTCTGATATGCTTGACGGAGTTGTTATAAATGCAAACAACACCAAAAGATATGTAACAAAATGAAATTCACTCATAAAGTAACATAATGTCTTCAGTTCTGATTGCATACCATAAAAGAAAAACATTTTGAGAGAGACAGACACACACACGCACAAGACGTTGAGGTTTTTTTGTATTATGTTAGAAACTACACACAGCATGACAAATTTTATCTTATCTGTAACTTTGTAGATTTTCAAGTCAGAGTCTTTAAATATAGCTAGAAGTATGTAATTAGTTTTCAATACTTCGTGTGAAATGAATTAGGTAGTTTTAGGCAGATTTAATGAGGCTGACTTGAAAATTTACTGAGCTATAGATAGAATGAAATTCACCATGATATGTAGAATCAATTATAACAGAAAACACTGTTCCAGACACACAGACAATACGCATCACTGGTGCAAGAGCATCCCCAAAGCCGGCAGCAACCAGAAATGTTGTTGTTGGGCTTAACGCCATTTTTCAGCACGATAGGCTATTCATGGTGGCCAGTATTAATGGTGGAGGAAGAAACCGGGAAATCACCGGAAAAAAAAAAACACCGACCCACGAGAAGCTACTATCAAGCTTTCTCACATATCCACATTCGCCGAATCCTAGACTCGAACCCACGCAGACAGAGGTGAGATGGCAGTGATCCGTAACGGACAGCGCTTTCGACCACTAGGCCACTCGGCCCCACCCAACCAGAAATGTTCAATGTTCCGTATTGAAACGATGAATTTGAATATTGACAAAAGTATACTTATTAACCTAGTCTGTAACTTCCAGCTTCAGATTTGTGGGCAGTCGAAAACAGTTCTTGTCCATGCAAATAAATTCCATTCTGCTGAGTTAAAATCTTTCTTTTTATCAATTTATTTCTAGGCCTACTTGGCAGGCCATGCGCCCTTTGTAAGCGTTGCTATGGACAACCATGCAGGAATTGCATATGGTTCGCATGTCTGTATCCCTGAGATGAACCACAAGTATAACAGAGTAATAGATTTTCAGGTGAGTGAATAACAACTATACAATTTGTAAAGAAGTCCCTCTTTGTAAAGAGAGATGGTTAATTAGATTTGACTATCGTTATCTAGAGGATGACCTCCTTCTATTGTGTTACTCGGTGTCATTGGATAGATAGATCAGCGACAGAGAACTGAGCAAGATATTGAGAAGAAATAATACAATACGAGCCTACTTAGACAAGAAAATAACAAATTTTAATCAATACATAAACTAATAGTGTCGATTCAGTTCAAACAAATTTACGTTAACATAATTGAATAACTGTGTTCTATTTCGATTTATTTCGTCATCACAACGAATGGTGGAAAGAGCACAATGTCCACACCTGCTTTGCATCCCCTATCGTCGCTTTCTGTCTTCGTCTCCGTGTATCACACGTCCTCCCCACCTCCACGTGTATATGTTGATCTTCAGATCTATTCTGAACGCTTAATCTCTTTTCCGGACTTCTGTCTTTCGGACTGTCCCCGTCTATTCCTGGGAGCTGTTTCCTTCAATAACAAGATTACCACTAAATCTCTACATGTAACATCTTCTATACGTGCATAAAATTCTCTAAATGTCTTTACTTAGAAAAATAAACTAGCTATCCAAACACTGCATAAATTCTGACATAAGGAGACCTTAATGATTAATGGTCCTTACAAATTTATTCTGTATTTTGAATAAGGTACAATCGTTGTTTCTAGTTACAAACGATCCCTGTAATACACATCCAAGTAAGACCTAATTCGATAGATCATCACTCTCGCTTCCAGCGACGGACAACAAATTAACATCTGAGCGGTGCATCTAAAAAAAACACTCCCGTATATTTCTGCATACGCTACTCACGACTCTTTAGATATCCAGTCTACTCAGTTCTACTCAATAAGATACATAATATCGATTTTTATTGCATAAGTAGCACTAACGTCTAGCTCATAGCAATCCCTAACCTAGAAGATTATTTAAGCATTACAAAATCATACATAAATATGCAATTATCGTTAATTCACGATATTCAGTATCGTCTGAACAAAGGAAATTAATTCATATAACCCTATGAAATCTTACACATCTGAAAATTTGGATCACATGCAATCCGTCAGTTATATCAATGAACTAGTAACTGTTAAAATGAAATAAATAAATTGCTTAACAACTCATGCATATAATCAGATTTTCATGAAACTAAATAAACAATACACAGTATGGAACATATTCATATCAAGTACATTTGCAAAAAACAAAACATATAAAATAGAAAATTACATAAAAATTAAAATTGCATTATTTTAATACTGTGCTTTTTCAAAAATTGTGTGTTCTAGCACTACATCATATCTTTTCTTACAAGACAACAATCTGGTCCCTTTTACTTATTTAACGAGGAAAGCACTATTCTCTAGTTTTCCCGGGAGCCAAATCTTATTCCTCTCGCAGAACTTTCGACTAAAGAAATTCGACCAAGGTCGTCACTTTAAATTCACATTACTTCCAAGGTGTACGCCTTAATTTAAACTGACCAATCGTAATCATCGGTTCCTAATTTTTCCCCCAAGATAATCGTTTCTTTTTCAGATTTTGTCAGCCTAAAATCTAAGAAATACTATGCATGTCAGCATCCTCTTGAAAATTACTATTTCACATGAGGTTCCTTTCAAGTGGTTATGATTAGTAGCTCAAATGTTTACCTTCTCAGGACAGCGTAGCGATGCCCGGATCAATTTTCAATAAACCGTAGAAGCTGGCCTTTCAAGTTTAACACTGACATCAACAAAAGGTCGAAGTGATCCTTCACAAAGACTTGGCTGACTTGAATGTAATAAAATTTTAAATGCACAATGAATTAAATTGTAAGGTTCTATACTTATTCAAAATTCGACACATTACAAAAATTTTATATATTTTATATATTTTCTATATATGGAAACGTTTGTTTCGAAAGAAAAATTTAGTCTAATCTCTTTAGTGCAAGACAATATAGCTTCTGTTAAACCTGAATGGCACACGGCTTGAACGAGACTAGAGATTTTAAACTTTATTACTTACAGGTTGTGGATACGGGATCTGCCTTCACCGGCAAGGGACACAGCCGGATTGACATCTGCGTCGCAACCCGATCCGATTCTTATGATAACACCATAAATGGTCATCTGACCCTCGTCTTCCAGTAAAGAGTGCCATCGACATGAAATACACCTAACTTCCGACATCGCACGAGCCTGACGAAAATCTCGCTACTTCTGTATTATGCGAATAAAAATGTTTGCAACTTAGTTTTCTTTCATGATACACAGCTAAATTTAAGTAGTAAGTAGTTCAATACATGGATTGTCAAACACTGATAAACATATGCAAAAATATATATCAAATTCTCAAACTCATATCTGTAATGTTATTTGTTATTGAAGAATAACTACAGAAGGAATTATATGCTATTTATTAAATACAAGAAATAAGTACAGCTTGGAAGGGAAGTAAAGACTGCCCTGAAAGTATTTTTCCCATGAAACTTAAACCATAGTGAACATTTAACATAAACCATCTGTTGGTGTGTATCAGTTCCAGTCCAGTGTGGAAGGGCCTCTTTTTCTTTTTGAGCATTGCGTTACTCATTTTTTGACAACACCAGTCTCAGAGTGATACCTTGCTTCTGCCGTGGCACAACACCTAGTCCAATTGAAGATGCATCTGCAGATACAACTATTTCTCATTTTGGATCATACTGTGCTAAAGTTGGTGAAGAAATGTCTTGCTTAATATCTCTAAAAGCTTGTTCTTGATCTGGACCTCAAGTCCACGAGGTTTTACCTTTCAAAAGCTCACGTAATGGTTTTGATTTTTCTGCCAAATTTGGACTAAATTTGCAAAGCTGATTTGCCATACCGAGAAATCGTCGTTTCCGTTTCAGTTATAGCTTTGACGTTTTCCGGATTAGGTCGACAACCATTTTCGTCAACAACATGCTCAAGAAAACATAATGGATGTTCTAGAGAATTCACGCTTTCAGCGTTCAAAGTTACGCCGACCTTTTGAATTGATTTCATGATCATTTCTAGTCTTTCGTCATGCTGTTTCTGCGTTTCCCCCAAAACAAGGATATAGTCCATATGACAGTGTACCCCCCATGTTGCTCCGGAGTTTCTGACATCCTTTTCTGAAAAATCAGAATGGAAGACGATTAAAATAAAACCAACCAAAAGGAATAATAAAAAAGCGTGAATTTTCTGACAGGGTTATCTGCCAAAAGCCTGAGTTTGCATCACGTTTGGTGAAAAACTTTCCACCTTCTAGTTTTTGCAAGAGATTCTTCAGCTGTTGTATGTAGGTGGTTCTCTCTCTCTCTCTCTCTCTCTCTCTCTCTCTCTCTCTCTCTCTCTCTCTCTCTCTCTCTCTCTCTCTCTCTCTCTCTCTCTCTCCCTCCCTCCCTCCCTCCCTCCCTCCCTCTCCATCTCAGATGATTCATTCAGTTTAGTTAGATCCACGCAAATGCTTACCGTACCGTTTGGTTTCGGAACAACGACCATTGACCAGTTTCTGCACCACTCAGTGGGATCATCTACTTTCGAAATAACACCCATTTTTCCATTATATCCAACTCCTCTTGAACTTTATTCAATAAATGGATAGGAGTCTTTCTTGGTTTAGGCATAAGGTTTGGCATTTTGTCCAGAGTAATGTTATCGAACCATTTTGTCTTCCATAGACCTTTAAACAAAGTGGGGAATTTCTCACGATAATCATTTTGTGATTTTTTATCTGTGGCATTTCCTGAGGATATATTTACTTGTTTAATACTCTTGAGAGCCTGAATCTCGCGCCTGCACAAGAGTGCCTAATTTAGTCCCTTTACAACAGATATGTCTTGTACACTGAACGAATTCTTTTATTCCAGTCAACATGTAAAGTTTTCTAGCACTTTAAGTTCAGAGTTTTCAGGTCCATGCAGTTTTCGATCAGACTTTGATAGTTTTTGGTCTCCGATTTTTCGAAAAATCCCTCTCAGGAATTAGTCACATCAGTTCCATTATCAGTCTTGAATAAAAGTGAAGCGTTGTTCAATCTCACCCGCGTTATCCATTGCTGAACCTTCATTGTGCTAATAGTCCCTAGAAATCTAGGTTCCGATCTCAATTTTATTGCGCGAACTGCTGATTATGACAGACAGCATTTTGCATAGTGTTCCCTTTTCTTACACGTGGCATTCTGCTTCTTTTGCTGGACGTTGGTCCCGAGAATGATTAATTTTGTTTCCGCATCTCGTGCTTCCTTTTTTGCTGACATTATTCTGCTGAACTTTTGTGATTTTTTTAAAATTCTGTTTCTATTACTCATATTTCAGTGAAGACAATTTTACTGCATCCATTTCAGTCATTCCCTCTCCAGTTGCTCATATAGTTGATTGTTGCTTTTTCGCAGCCTCATTTTGTCACGCTTGACTAAAAGCAGTCGCTAGAGTAAGATTTACATATAACTGCAATTTTTCCGAACTTTTTGAATCTCGCAGTCGAACTACAAGTCGATCTCTAAGTGGCCCGAAATTACAAATATCTGCTGACGCATAGATAGCTGTAACAAAACTATCCAATGCTTCTCCCCCTTCCTGATTTCATTCATTAAATTTTGCCCTTTAAAAAATTTAAATTTCTCTCTGGATTGAAATATCGCATGAATCTATCTGTCACGTGCTTCTAGTTCTCTTGATCTTCCTCTGTCAGGTTGAACAAAGACAAAATGTCATCAGCCTTACTTCCTATAGTATAAATAAATGTATTTACTTAAATTTCTTCCACTTTTTCACTAAGTCCAGACGCTTGAAGAAAGCATTCAAAGAGCTGAAACCACTTTTCTCAAGTTTCCGCTCTTGAAAAGTCAAATTTGTAAGGATTTGTAAATTAAAATGAAGCCATTTTCAACTCTGATAATTTCAATCCTGGTTTTTTTTGTTTTTTTTTTTACCGCTGCCACCATATAAGAAGAATAACTGCAGAAGGCGTTCTATACTATTTATTAAATACAAGACACCAGTACAGTTGGGAAGCGGAGTAAAGACTGTCCTGAAAGTACCTTTCCCATGGAACTTAAACCCTAGCGAACGTATAGCATAAACTAGCTGTTGGTGTACATTAATTCTAATCCAGTGTAGAATATCAGATAACTTGTACTGTTAAATGATATTTTCAAAGCTACATAGAATGAGGCTTACACTACAATATTAACGTCGTTTTTGGTACTGGAACTTTGTTTTTCTCGATACTCGTAGCGCCTCAAAGTGATGCTTAAGTTCGCTTCATTTTAGCTACTTCCTTTCAGTTTAAGAACTTAAATGTAATAATGTGTACTGCATGTAAAAATAACATAAGAAGAAAATACTGACAAAATTGCACTTAAAAAAAGAAAAAACAAAACAAAAAACAGTATTATGCTTTTCTGTTGTCTCGCGAAGTCATAACTTTGAGACAAAGGGAGAGGAACTGTTTCACAAGGTTGTTACTTAAACAACATAAGCACATCATTGTTTTATCTCGAAACCTTCTTGTCCTACCTTACTGCTTGTTTGTCTCGTTGATAATTCTGCTATTTCGACACACATACATGAGTAACTATTAGTCGGTCGTCTCTATTTCTTGTGTGTATAAGTGTGTAGGTCACATAGTAGGCTGGTTATAGGTGTCATATGTATATATAACCCAAATAACCTATTGTATCTGTTGCCAACAAGTCAGGTCTGATTAGTTCAATCAAATTGGTTAGAAATGTCTGTTTTTCTGTCTATTCATGTATGTACGTACTTGCATATGTATATTCAAACCAACGATATCGTTCCAGTACAAATTAGTTGTTTTTTTTTATACCCACCTGGCTATAAAGGAGTGCATCCCGTATGCTTCTCGTCACGATTTGCTATTTTGAAGTCTCGTTCAAAAACTACGGAACCAACGTCAACAAAACTGGAAATTGAACGTTTTGGCATAAAGGCTTTTTAAATTTATATATAAGTTACCGGGAGGTCCAGGTGGCCGACTGGTCAAAAGTTCTCGCCTTTGCCTATCACTCGCATTTAACCTCTGTCCGCATTGGTTCGATTCTCAGCCCAGCCAATGTGGATACGCAAAGAAAACTTGCCAATAGCTTCCTGTGGGTTAGTGATTCTTCCCGGGGATTTCAAAGGCTCTTCCTCCATCGATCTGTTTTCAGTTATAGTCGCGTTGCTAAAAGACGAAAAACCGTTACACGTCATCTCATAAAACGCTAATTGGAGTTTGATCAAATCTATCAGAAAGCGTCGTGACTTATACATCAATTAATTTTTTTTTAATGTAATTGATCTCATATCCAATATACACACCGTTAAAAAACTAGAAACCTTAAAAAGACTTTGTTTAAATAATTATGGCAATTTTGACAGCAAGCATTCTAACAAAGGCCTTTAAAGTTTGAATTGACGTTGACAATATGCTATCCAATATGTCCGTCTTTACTTAAGAGATAAAAAAAAACCTTTTGATAGTTTCATCAGATATTCTGCCCAACAGAATGTTACATGAAGGAACATGTATATATTCCTTTCACAATGGTATAACATTATATTGTGCTAATCAACTGCCAAATAAATTAAAATAGAAAAAGATTTATTTCTTTTCTTGTTAAAAGACACGCATTGGAATAAGATTCAAAGTAAGAGAAAGGATTTGAATATAAAGATCTGCCTTTTTGTGTAGAACTGTTTTAAGATTAAAAAATTAAAACGAATTCGTTTAAAAAAAAACGGTTCAAAATAACAAGACTAAATTTAATAGAAATTAAATTGTCAAAATGTTTTTGTGGCACTTGAACATAGAAATAAACTATGTGCCTTAAAAAACCGCAACAGATAATTAAAATAAATTTAACAGAAAGCATGCCGCCAACAAGCATTTAAAATCTGTACCAATAACAATTCATCATTGAAAATTGCCGCCTTGTGTGCGTGTGTGTGTGTGTGTATATATATATATATATATATATATATATATATATATATATATATGTGTGTGTGTGTTTAAAAGTGGATTAAGATTTTTAACATACATGTAAAGCATTGGTTTTGATATATGATAGATTGGCGCCTCCTGGGTTACCCACCCATATTTTCTGTCTAATTCTTGTTATGGAAAAATAAAACACCAGTTCACATTTTGTTTGAGCACAATGATCCTATCATCCACTTAAATATTGTTTGGAAACGTCATACGTTACACCTCCCAAAAGAATTTTGATTTAAAAATCAATGGACACATCCCACTTCATATTGTTAGGAAAATCACACGTGCAAACCTGTTTTGGTATTGGATAAACACAGGGTCGTGACTGAGACGTTTATTTATGTAACTGAACCATGAAAAAATATGAACCATACTCGTGGGCATTAAGTCCAACCATGGTTTTAACAGAATGATGGAAAGGATATTTAAACAAATTATATAATTCCTTATTAAAACATATAATTTCAAACGAGCAATGAAACGAAAATCAACATATAGAACTTCTAAACAGATATGATTGATATATGGATGTATCACCGGTGATGATAAAAATGTAGAATTTAAAAACACGTAACTGATAATAAGGATCTATCACCATGGATGATCCACGTATAGAGTTTGCACACAAACAATGAAGAATACTTGATTCATCAACAAGATGCAGGTGCGAGTGATTTTATTTTCATTCATATTGATATTGAATTACATTTTAATCCATATAGTGATATTGAATAGTATTGATTGAAAAATGGAGCATATATGTATTTAATGGCTCCTAGTAAACGATCACTGTGCATATCCGGTTGCACAGCTCACGTCGATCGGCCAATGGGCAGCCACGTCTGGTCCGCTCGTCCTCGTCTGCCGAACGATCTCTGTCGAGTCTACTTATTCCTAGGCGATATCTTTGGTCCAGAAGTTTTGGTCCCTAACTGCGAGTACGCTACTTCAGTCCTCCTAGCCAACATCATCACCATTTTGGCTGCTTAAAACCCAACGGAGTTCAAAGAATCCACGTCAAAATAGTTAAACGTGCAATGTCTGAGTACACGAGACACAGTTAAGTGTTAATATAATAATTTCTGTTACGCATGTGCGATGGATTTGCTTCGTTACACATCCGAACTACCAGACGAGGTTGATATTATAATACCCACATTCCAACATGAATCTGTCGACAATGATTAGATCACTCATTTATAAGAACACGGAAATTTGAAATTTGTTATAGTTTATGCATGCAACATACAACTTAATTCAGTTTTTCTGTTTAGTTTTTTTTTTTTTAAAAAATAGCCTTTCTTGAAACAAACCATGGTCTCTCTGATAGCATAACATTATGTGACACAGACCTGACTATGCAAAATAAATCCTGAAACAAAATATATACGATAATTCTATCACATAAAACGGATAGCTTGGAAGAATAGTTTTATATTTCACGTACCTAAAGATTACTTCTGAGAAATATCGTTGTGTTGTAATTATAAGGCGTAATTTTTCGACTGTGAGTACATTTCTTGTAGTCAAATATACGACCAGCGAACTCGATGTAATTGGGTTTCTCTCATCGTACACTTTCAAAGTGCAGCAGTGGATAATCTAATTTCATAAGTTTGAATTACCCACGTCCAAAAACAAACTTCGACTGGGTACGCTGAAACGAAACCCGAGTACAGTTTCGTTCGTATGTAGTTACACACAATTCAGTTAGAATAGGTTATCCCAGTAACTAGACCCAAATAGAGTAAGCCATTACAAATAAATAATAAGCGTCTAAAAATAAAGTTTAAAATATACACTTTTTCTGTAGTAATAAAAGGTCATCAGGTCTATCTGCAACAGATGTCCCCTATTGCATCTTGAAATTAACCCCAGAAGAAGAATGTCTTTACAATAAAAACAACTACAATTTAGAAGGGTGACATTGTTTTATCTCAGAAACAAAAATATATAAAGAATAAACTACAGGAATTTAAAAAATGTAAATAATTGTCTTACAACTAATATTTCACTGTATATTTCAATAATATCAGATAGGTTTGACAGAATTATTAACGTTTTTAGTTAATGAATACAGTCACGATAATATTTTCTTGATCGATAGATTATAAGCCGATACACGATGGTAAATACCTAAATGCATATTCACGTAGACACTAAGGACGTTAAAAGGCTTTTACGATTTTATATTTATATATATATATATATATATATATATATATATATATATATATATATATATATATATATATATATATATATATATATATATATTGTGATGTGTCGAATTTTGAAACTCTTAGAAGTATTAATTAAATGAATTGTACCAAAGTTAACTTAATTAAAGTAGAAAGGGCTAGAGACAGTTTTATGATTATTCTCATTTCATCTCTGAATGTCAAAGACAATTTGGTTCCACGTCATGAAATTGGACTGAGTCGTCTGTTATGGTACAAGGGTTTTTGGCATAACACTCTTCCAAACTCGACCGGTAAAAAGGGGAAGCACGTCAATAATTGATTTAGCTATTTTCGTCAATCAAAAATTATACGTAAAAGAATTAATGAAACATTAATTTCTGATCGGTTAATGGAAACTTAAGGGCATAACTATTGTAAGTAATTAGTGGTTCTACTTGGGGGAAAAAATTTGCTTCAGTATTCATTCTTATCTGCGAGATGTCAGAATAGCTCCGGAAACGTAGAAAGTACGTTTCTCGTGATTGCAGTAAGACGAGATAGTTGTCTCATATAGGAAGTTCGGGAAAACGAATAAAAAAAACGGCAAAGGTACGCAATCTTAGTTTCCAGATTTTAATATATTATTTGATTTGTTGATTTATTTGCAAATGTATTGATGTTATGATGTACGTATGTATGATTTCATTTTTCAGTGTTTTAGTGAAATGTTAGTCACAACATTGTATTCTTTGATTTTCTAATTATGAGTTCATTGAGAGAATTTACAAGATTGCATGTAATTGAATTTTCATTGAGAGAATTGACAATATTGCATGTAATTGAGTATTGAAACTTATATAACTCATAAGCATCCTCAGACGAAATCAGGCAAAGTAAATGCATTCCCAGAAATCCAATCTAGACTTACTGTAGATATATCAAGATCTGAGTGCCTCAACACTCGCCAATATAAAGAAGCACTCCCAAAACCCCAATGAAACTTACAGTAATAAATGGCAGAGAGAGAGAGAGAGAGAGAGAGAGAGAGAGAGAGAGAGAGAGAGAGAGAGAGAGAGAGAGAGAGAGAGAGAGAGAGCACAATTATTATCTTAATATTTGTACAGCAATTCTCAAATAGATTTTTCTGAATTGGATTTACTTTAACTTTTTCTTTAGAAAGAGGGTATAAAGATATGACAGATTTTGACTGCATGTCGTTGTTTTAAGATATTAAGATAAAACCAATCAAAAACATACACCATTGATTGAATAACACAGTTTGCTTGAGCTGTTTATGTGTTTTCCTTTCCTGTCTTTGCTCATGTTTTAGCTTTTTTCCTTTGGCGTTTTGAAACGTTTATACATGGTTTCGAATTCATTCCACTAAATCAGCACTATGTGGATTTTTTTTCTTTGTGAAGTTTCCGTTTTTGTGACATACAAATATTAGAATCTTCTTCTGATTTCCTTTCTTGAACTTTTAGATTCTTTTGAAACATTCCATTTATTTTGCAACAAAATTATCCATTTCCGTAACGCTATTTACATGAAGATCATTTTAAGATTGTTCTATTTCATTTTTGCATTTTTACAAAAAAACAACAACAAAAACATTAACAACCAAAACATACCTGTTCATTTTGGAGACCAAACTAATAAAAATAAAAATATCTCCGTGAAAAGTAATAAAATTACAAGAGTAAATTGCACCGCCGTTCCTTCAACCATAGACATAATTATAATTTCTCTTATCGCGTTAAGTGGTTACAGTAAGACGTTTTCTTCATATCTTTTGTTATTTCATTAGTTAATTCTTTGCAATTTTTTTTAAGTCAAATTGTTATGCTTCTGAATTTAACTGTTTACGTTTGTAATGACTTACATATTCTGGGATTTATTACCACAAGAAATTGATGGCAATTGCTGTATATCTCCTGATAGGTCAAATCTCCACAAATTATTAAAACCAATAATTGAGATTATATTGTCACATGTTGTCTGGTAGTTACTGAACATTTATTTGTTGGTTGTAATAACGTCCTCTATTTGAGCTTAATTATCAGGAGAAGATGGCATCTGCTACGCCTTAGAATAAAGGCCTTTGGATCGACCAGATATTCTCAAGTTTAGTGTGTTACGGTCAGGGTAGTCTATGATTTGTCCAAAAGCATTCTGATTGAGGTCGTCTAGCATTTACAAAAAAAGATAATGAGTGGTAGGGATGTGGGGAAATAAGATATTTCTTATTTTAAAAAAGTTTTTTTTTTAATTATGTATTAGTACTGGAAGCAATGTTACCTCTAAGGTGTGCGGCAGCTCAGCTCATTAGAAAATGCCGCGAGGTAGTTTCAAAATTCCGCGCACACAGGAAAAATATTAGAGAAAACTGTGGTAAAGAATTTTTTTAAAAATTATATGGTGGATAATAGCGTTTTTTAGTTTTTCAAACTAATTTGTGGTCAGTAAAGGATTGTTTATGTTTCTAAAAAAAGTTTCAAGGAAAGGCGTGTGGGTGTCCCATGAAACATCAGTAATTGCAACTCACTCTTTAAGTCATCAAACGTCCATCAAACGTGGCTGCAAATAGACAATTCTATAAACAACTTTTTTTCTCATAAATAGTCAATCAAAAATTTAAGACAATTTGAACGAAAGCATTACTCTAATCCAGATCATTTAGTAATTGCTCTTGCATTTTTTTGTCATTTAAATGAACTCCAATAGTTAGATTGTTGAGCTTTCTGTGACACTTAACTTGTTGTATCCAGTTTAAACCTTTAAACTGTTTTCCTCCAGGATTTACAATGTTTTTGAATTAGAATTTTGAAAAATCCACGCTTTTTCTTTTCTTCGAGAATCATGTAAAAATATAAGGTCAATGGATTTGTTAAAAACGTTTTATATCACTACAAAAAGCCCTAGTACATCTAGACATCCTGACTCCATATTTCGTTAATATAACAAAAAAATACTCGTCAAACTGACATTAAATTTTTAAGACTAAACATCTGGTGGGTTCTGGCAATGTGACTTTACCCAAATCTGTGACCTTTACCCTAGGATACTGGTCCTCAAAACAGCACTAAAAAACATCGGAGACACTGGTCATCGCAATAGTTCCTATAGCAGCAGCAAACGATATGTCATCTTAGGCAGTCAAATATGTATCACAAAAAATGGATTATTGGATGTCAGATTTCTATGACACCAAAGATATAGATTGATTATCGTCGAATGATTATGAAAAAAAACTTCGGCCAACAATCGTCAAAACAGTTGTTAAAATACAAGGACCATTGGCCCAATTGACACGATAAATACCCGTCATAAGAACATTACTTTACCAACATACCAAACAATAATGACAGAAAGTCAGTGCATATTCCTCAGTTTTCCTAATTACTTAATTAGTTGTTTTAACCCATTTAACACATTCACATTTCCTTGCATAAAAACAAAATTAACCTATTTAATAAAAAGAAAATTTAAACAGTATATTTAGCTAATCTTTCAGTTAAGTATTATATTTAAGTATTTACTGACACTAACTATATTTGATGTTGCTGTTGTAGGGTTTAATGCTATTTTCAGCACAAGAGAGGCTATACATGGCGTCAAGTTTAAATGGTGGAAGAACCCGTGAAAACCCCGGAAGCAACCACCTAACCACTTAAAGCTACTGGCAAGCTTTCTTACATACCCGCATTGGCCGAACCCGAAATTAGAACCTACCCAGACAGAGGTAAGATGGCAGTGATCCATCCTTAACGGCGAGCACTTTAGACCACTCGGTCACTCAAAGCCGCAACTATGTTTGTTTGAGATGCACATTTACATTCAGTTGGTTTTGTAACGTAACCCTTTAGATACATAATTAAGGCATAAACCAACAAACAACATTTACAGGCGATAAAAAGGTAGTTGTGGTCCCATTTTTCATCTTTTCCATGTAATTCCAATTTATTCATCACCAAGGTTGAGATCTGCATGGGTTATATCTAGCCAACGCTTTTTAATAGTTGTTATAACAAAAGGGCCACCAATACCTTCTATACAGAAAATTAACGGATTAAAGGTCAGCGTCCATCCCCCAAATTTTGTTAATTTTCAATTACTTATGAAAACATTTTGCAAGAGGCCCAAACAACATCGAACGTATCTGTCTGTGGATAGTACATAGGAAAGAAACAATTAACAAGCTGCAGGAACCGGACGCGTCTATTTTTTTCAAATCTTTTTTTCGTACTCACCAATATAGGAATTATGATGCTTCTTATTATGGCATGCTGTAGAATGCTTAACCAGTATGGTTTAATTTTTATTATTAATTTCTGAATCATTTTATGTTATTTGGAACAGTTATTTTGTATGATTAGGTATGTTAATCTTCTTTTCTACGGTTAGCTTTCGGGGCTTAAGTTTTTATCAGTTATATATGCAATAAAAGTATTAAAATCCACTCAAGAGATATTCTTTTGCATCGTTTGTATTTTTCATTTTACTTCTGCACTTGAGGCAATACGTAGTCATTTTTTATATTTGCTTCTTATACAAAATTGCGATCTTATCGTTTTCCAAGTTTGGTCTAGGTGAAACTGCAATATAAATTTAAGAAAATCACCATTTGTCTTGGCCATCTGTTTGACGAACATGACACAATAATATATGCAAACTGCAGTTCCAACTGGTTGAATCTGATTGGACGAATAGTTTATTTTTGTATTTTCGGGGCAAAGGTGTTCTGGATGATAGGATGTATTATTTGACAATATCACTGAACAACAATTTTCATTTGTTATTGGATAAAGTGGTAGCAAAAAAAACAACATATTTACTATAGAATAGTAGAATAATAAAACGTAATAGATTTTAACCATGTGTCAGCGGCTCTTACGGATAATAAAAAAGATAAGCTTAAACAGTACTATAAATACTACCACCAAAAAAAATTGCATAAAAAGCTTGCGGTTATTATGGCAAGATCTTGAGAGTTATATCATATTTCCAATTATTTTGACAAGTTCAGGTATCGTATCAAGTGGAGCAGCATTTAATCCATTTTTGTTGATAATATCAGGAGTTGGTTTTACTCTAACAGCCGCTGGTAAGAAGATTGAACCGCGTTTCAAACCCAAGAAAAGTGCATGTAAAACCGCAACTTGCACTTATAACAAACTATTGGATCAGATACGATCGTAACTTAGAGGAGTAAAATAGGGTATGGATGATTTGATTAGAGTTTTCAGATATTAACAGCATGTTAACCGACTTCTTGCCGATGCACGTCAGCAAGTACGGAAAAAAAATATTGAATAACAATATCAAGTTGATTGTGTGACGAGCACCGGCACAGCATAGCTGGGCAAACAAGCATAACTAAATTTGTTCGTCAGACAAATATGAACATTACAACTCTAGATAATGTTTGAAGTCTAACCATAACAGAGAGCAAGAACAGTAAAAAAAAAAAAAAACAGTTACTCATTGACAATCATTGACAGTTAACCTTATCAATGAAGTATCTAGTGTCTGTTTGAAAAGTGGATTTGACAAGCTTAAACTTTCTCTGATCCGAACAGATGAAAGTCAATATTTCAAGTTGCTAAGCTGATAGATGTATTATCTGAAAAGTCCAGTAATTTCCATAAGCCGATCAGTCAAGAAAAATACACAAGGTTGACAACTGATCTTGATCGATCAAAAGTATATTCTGCTGATAGTAATTATCCGCTAAACAAGATCAAGATGAAAGATCTGTTTGAGTGCCGCAGAAAAAAGCGAAAAACTTAAGTTATATTTGTATCAACATGAAATCTTTCTTATAGCAGCTCTTGATACACAGACGGACGATTGGCAAAGAGGTTTAACGATTTGCATAGCTGTTATAGTAGCAGAGAAAAATGCGTATTTCTCGCTCAAACACTATTCATGAAAAATGCATATTTCACTATTATGTTCGACTATCAGTAATAGAGACCGATGCCAAAAAGGTCGCCTTCGACGTATCTTTTTAAATACTACGTGCTAGGGGTCGGGGATAGAGAAAATGTGAAAGTTTGTATTTGTTCTATGAAAAATAGGATTTTTGACACGGAAACCTGCCTTTACTTACCACCTGCAGAATCATTGATCTTTTATGTTAAAATGCTTATATATTATATTTATATTTTAATTTAGATATATGGATTATGCAGTCTGAAAAAAAGCATTCTTATATTATCTTAAAACAAATTATAAAGATGACGAACATCATACTTGAGAAGAGAAAACCGAAAAAAAATTGTTGTTGTTGTTGTTGTTGTTGTTGTTGGGCTTAACGCCATTTTTCAGCACACGATAGGCTATTCATGGCGGCCAGTATTAATGGTGGAGGAAGAAACCGGGAAATCACCGGAAAGAACCACCGACCCACGAGAAGCTACTGGCAAGCTTTCTCACATATCCACATTCGCCGAATCCTAGACTCGAACCCACGCAGACAGAGGTGAGATGGCAGTGATCCGTAACGGACAGCGCTTTAGACCACTCGACCACTCGGCCCCACCCAACCGAAAAAAAAAAATACGGTTCGATGAAAGAAAATAATTTTTGAAGAGATGTTTAACGAATTATTGGAGAAAGACAACATTTTGCATTTTCCACCCTCTTTGACAAAACGACATCCGTAGTGAAAATATTTAATTGAACTCTTGAGGCTTAAAAATGTACGCATTTTTCTAGAAATGAACACAAAAAATGTGTAGATATATTACAAACTCTTATTAGTGGATACATTAGATCTAGAGACATATGGGCAGTTGAAACAAGTAAATAAAAACACAGATCTAGTGAATGGATTAAACTTTTGGTTATGTTAGAACGGATGCCTGTAGAAGGCCCAAATACAGATAGGTGATAAAGTCGGTCTATTTTAGCAAAGACTATCTGCCTAATTGCATGGGAGATAATTTATAATAAGAGGAATCGTGCTAGGAGACATTTTAGTATATAAATTGGAAGATTTAGTTGGAAAAAATATCGAGGGAATATTTTACGACGAGGAATTATCTGTTTGTCAGAATCATTTCTTTTTATGGCAAGTAAGATGCTGAATTTGAGACAGAAAAAATTTGAGAAAGTTACAAAAATGAATGACAAAGGAATCCGCTTGGAAAATGGAAAGGATGTGATATCGTTGGAAGTCGGCAGAAAATTTTGAGTCGATAAAAACTATGCTATCAAATTAGGTGTGGTGTAAAAATGGAAAGTGGAAATGCTAAATACACGTAATGTAAAGATTGTGCCAATATAGTGAAATCTAAACATTATCATAGTAAAGGAAATAATAAAATCATAGGAAATAAACAATAAAAATTACCTTTGAGGTTTGGAAAAGGTGTAAAAAAAAAAGGCTCAGAGTTAAGTGATAAAATAGTAGATTTCACAAAAATTTATCTAAACTGGACAGTAAAACGAAAGAAAGCAAAACGCTTGATTGCCATTTAAATTCTGATTAAAAACTATTTGTACTATAATAAAAGTCACACGTTGCTTTCATACAAAATTACCATAATCTGAAAGAAGTAATTTACAACCAACGAGCAGAAAAAAAACAACCGGCTTGTGAATGAAACTCGAAAATGAACTCGCACCAAAAAAAGCAATTAAAAACTGTTAAATGAATATAGTTTTGAGGCTGGAAAGAAACTAACCAGAATTTTTATTTTTTCTTAAAGAAGGTGAACTATGCTTAAGAAAACTAATAGGCAAACCAATACATTATTTTTTTTTAAATCCAGCTATATTTATCGAAAAAAAAAAGAAATATATAAATATATCATCATCATCATCATCATCATCATCATCATCATCATCATCATCATCATCATCACAATCATCATTATAACGTAGATTCGTGTCATATAATATTAGTAAAATACTAAACTGAAATAGTAAAATTGAAGAATTGTTTCATATACTATATGTAAAATGTTACCATTAAATATGTGTAGATACACATCGGATTTTAATAAAATAAATTATTTAACTTTACATTTTGATAAGTTTAAGCTAACATTTATGTTATTACAAGGTTGAATAAAAATTATTTTTTTTTAAGAAAATCTTGTCTTAACGTTACAAAACAGTGACATTATATTTTTCTATTCAGCAACATACATTTAGAATCGATCAAGGACGAAATAAATATAACCCAAACAAATAAAACTATTGGCTTGATAAATACCTATAAAGTATACAACATAAATTTAATATTTCTGTCAATGTATATAAACTAGTAGAAAAACTTAGAAGAACAGTCTGAAAAACAGAAAGAGAAAGAGATAGATGTCTTGATATTTTAATAATAGAGAAAGGGACAATAATGATACTGGAAACAATAATCATTGTCTCTTTCGTCATTATTGTGGGATCAAGGATTTATCAAGATTAAAAATGAGACGACTATGTAAAGAAACATATCAAAACGTCTTTTGTAGAAAGAGCTTGAACTTAATTAATTCTGTGTTAAAATTACAAGAACACAAAAAGCAATTATGCACCAAACTGAGCTTGATTATCCATGGCCTTTCTATGGTGTACCTCCAGCATGCAAAGGTGTCAATAACAAGGTAGGGACACTAACGCTACCTTAAAGCCGCCGTTTATCATGAATTTCACAATTCTTTAACGAACGATTATTAGGAACGAAATAATTTATTTTTTTTAAAAATCTTTTTGACGTAAACAGTTCTTTGAAATAATCAAGATGTTAGGCTTAAACAACGTTCAAATATTCTGTTTAGAATTAGGAGGTGCTATTCTTTAATTCAGTCAAGGAAGCGCCATAATTTTGCTCGTTTTCGGGAGAGCTCCAGACCAACTAGTACTTATGTTAGTACGTTAGTCCTTTTGTGGACAAAACAAGTTGAGGGTACGACATCGTATCTACAGACCAACAAGTAGATCTTAGCTTTATCCCTTGACATTACTGTCAGACAAAAAAGCATTTATCTACTTGTTGGTCAGAGGAGTGCTCGACTAGTTGTGATATATACAACGGTTGCATTGTTGTTTTAACATTGTTAACTAGTATTTCCGAATCCCAGGAAGTCTTTCAATGGAGTAAAATTTATGTTTATCGGCTGCTTCTATCAAGGTGGTTAGTATTAATATTAGTACCTTAGCCCTTTTGTGGACATAACAAAACAAGTTGAGGCTACGACATCGTAGCAATCAAAGTGATGTGCTCGGCATGCCATACTACCTAACTTTTTTCCTTCCAAGCATAGACCATTTCATGGAGACTTCAGCGAACTTCGTAATTTGCTCGGAATTTTAATCACGTGGCGGGTGTTCAGCTGACCGCGATAGCTGGTGGTCAAAACATGACGGACGCATCAGCATTAGCATCAAATGTTCCAACTACTTCAGCTTCATTTATCGAGTTGATAAATGCCTATTCAACAGCAATGATGCCACAGATTTTGACGAAATTTGATATTGCAACCATCCTGTCTTATTTTATGGAAATCAGGGCGGATTTTAAAGCCAAACGAGAGAGTTGCTATGAGCTGTTTACATCTGGTCATTTACATGTTAGTATAGAAACGGTGTCGATGTTAAAAATTTAATCCTTTTTTTTTCCATAACACCGTATTACATAAATCGAATATTTTTCGACGGCAAAGCTGCAGAAGTCCCTTCAACATCGGCACTAAAATGCAGCGAACACATTCTCGCATTTTTGAATTGAGATATTCGTTTTCCGGTCAATTCAAGTTCCGATTTTCCTGCTCGTATGAGCCACTGTTTGCACAACAAATCATTTTTCCATGGCATACGATGGAATCTAATGCCACATCCTTGATTGGAACGAGTTTTGCAACTTCTGACGTTACAAGTAGCGGGCATTTCTTAATTTGTTTTAATCTGATACTTCTAAACAACAATGTACGCCGTTTTGTTATGTACATGTGCCCACCAGCGTTTGATTGGCTGGTGTATAAAGTGAGTCGGGAAGTTTTTCGGATAATTACGGAGCAACTCGGTTAAATCCGGTATGAAATAGGCTATTTTCAACTGGTGAAGAGTCTGACACGGCCTTTCACATCAGCTAACCCCCCAATAGGTTTCTTAGATGTTGGATCTAAACAGCTCAGCTTATTGACTCTGAAGGATCTAATACACTCTTATAATATTCTATTAATACTAATAAATATTATTAATCGTTCCAGTTACTTCCTACAAATTTCTTAATTTAGGTTCGAATCACCTAAAATTTGTATCTTACTTGTTTGTTGTATTTAAAAAAATATTTTTAATTATATATTTTAAGAAACAGACTAAAGCGGGTTCTCGAAGTTTTTCTTTCTTCTTTAACTTTTTGTTTGTTTCTTTTTTTTTTCTTTTTTTTTTTCTTTTTTTTTTTTTAAATAAAGAGTTACCTCCCTTAAGTTAACTGCTATTTCGACCTCGTGCACAAAGAATTTATCCCCGGAAGAAAATTGTTTTAACAGTTGATGTTTCACAGCTGATCACATGGATTAACAAACATGAAACTTAGTTGCGAGCTGAACAGCTAAGGCGATGCATCAAAGTCTCACCACGGAACATGACAGAAATTGCTGAAAAATGTAAATTATCAAGGGGATTTTGATCTCTTTAGAAATAAGGGCAAGAAAGGCGATTGTAGCCGGACAAAAATTGTCAAAATGGCTGCCCCTGTCGTGTACAATGGATTACCCAACCATGAGATGTTGGATGTGTTAATGAGCTTGGAGAGGGGTTTGGTGGTCACAATTTTCTTCTGCAGGAAAAGGCCGGAAAGGCGGACCTTGAAAGTGAAGCTGGAATCCAGTCAGCTCGTTTGGATTAGGGCCCAGGGCGCTCGACCAGAGGGAGCTAGTGGGTATCTTATAACAACGATATGCAATAATTGCTTGCGTTTATCAGATGTGAATTTCATCTGCTGTTTTAATAAAATGATAATGTTAAACATGTTTAAGTTTCAGAGGTTTTTTTATATTGTCATTGATGTCAAATTATCAATGACGAAATTGTTTGAAGTGTAAAGCAGTGCTGGTAATAAAAATTACCTCAGAAATTACATCCCACACTTTGTCTTGCTCACTGTCGTTTAGTAGAACGGCTTGCTCATATATATATATATATATATATATATATATATATATATATATATATATATATATATATATATATATATATATATATACTAATCGCAACAGTGGATTATTTTTGCACATTATATGCAACATAGTTTATGTAATCTGCTTTTAACTAAGCTGAGACGTGCATCATTGATTTAAATTCAACAAAACTTGCAGTGTTCAGGATTTTGCATGTGTGTTTACTTTACTCTTTTGGGTAGCTTGGCAGGGATTTTAATAATTTGAGATCATGAGAAAGCACATAATGATTATCAGTAATTATTTCACATGTGTTCATTTGACTAGACATAATTTTCATGTGGTAGGGATGGGTGTTTTATCGTTGTCATCAGTAAGGTGAAGGTTTTGTAAGAAGTTTCATATTAGAGTGTTTCCAGGGTTTTAAACAAAGTAAATTCGGTTGTTTGGGGTTGATGCTTGTACCCAGATTTGCACGAGTCGGTGGGGCATTTATTTTTTTTTTGGTGAACAGCATGTTGTGTGTCATTATAAATGGTGAAGAACAATGGTTGTTGAGGAATTACAGTAAGTTAACTTGTAGATTTCTATAATGAATAATAATAATTATATAGGTTTGATCACATTTATTATCATCTGTATTTTAACACTTTGTTCAGGTGACTTAGAAACAAAAAATTTGTCACAGTAAATGTTGTATTATTAAAACAATTAGATTCTAGTCTGTGCAACATGGATTGCCAACTAGGCAAGATATTGTCATGTGCAATAGTGTCAGTATAGGTTGCCAAGTAGGTGAGATATTGTAATTTGTTGTAGTGACATAATGGATTGCCAACCAGGCAAGTTATTCTTGAAAATTTGTCCTCAGCCTCTGATTTGGACTAACCTTAGAAAATATTATGCAGCATGCAGTGGGACTCTACATGAATAGTCATGATGCATTACAATTGGTTGACATCTTATGGTGTAGGACTAGTGTTGAGTATTGAACTGCTTTAATCCTCTTAATCTTTAAACTGGAATGGAATATACATGCATTTTTAATCTTTTTTTTTTCATCTGTCATTTGCCACTGTCATGGCTCAGTATAGTTTGAGCAAATTTATTAGAATAAAAAGTAAGGCAGAAAAATTGCATTTAGAAATCTTGGTTACTTAACAGTTATCTTGAAGATGTTTTAAAAAGTTTGCCATGCCTCAATAACATTGAATATCATTATTATCAACCACTCCATTGGCCTAGTGGTTAGAGGTCGAGTCATATGATACCAAAGACTTACAAAAATGTACTAACAGCTGCCTCGCTTGATGATCAGCATTAAGAGGTTAGTGTTAAGACAGGTCGGCCTGGGGTCAGGATAATAGGACTGGGTGGGACATCATGCTTCATGTCTTTGGCATGATGCCCCAATGCTAGAAATCACTATAAACTGCCACACTGCAGACATTGTAGCAATATGACTGAAAAATTGTTTACGCTACATTAAAAATCATAATCACATCACATTAAATTTTAATTTTTAAGATTTTCTTGTACCAGTATCAGGGTGAAAAAAAAACAGCATCAAAACTAAAATTGCCATTTGTATTTTATAAAATATATTTGCTAAAATATATTTTGCAGTTTATATCTCAGGTGATACAGTAATGAAAATTGCTTTATGATTTCCAATTTTATCATTTCCACTGTAGTTGCTGTATGACATTGTAGAAGTAAGAAAAGTTGTTGGGTTTAACGCCATTTTGTCAGCACACAATAGGCTATAAAGGGCAGCCAATATTAATGGTGGAGGAAAAACCTGGAAAAAAACACCAACCCACTCATTGCTAATGGCAAGCTTTCTCACATACCCACATTGGCTGAATCCGAGACTTAAATCCATGAATACCGAGATGAGATGGCAGTGGTCCATAAAGGAGAGCATTTTAGACCACTCAGCCATTCGGGGGGCCCAAATAAGAAAAGAAGATCCCTGGTAAAAATATCACCCAAGTCCTCAAGTCCTGACAAGTAAATTTGAAATGAGGTTCAGATCTAAAGCATTCCATGAAACATTTAGTAAATATTTTATGCTAATGGAAAATGCCTGGCTACACAATAATAACATTTGAATTGTTGGAAACTTTGACCTGATATGTGCAAGTGTTGTGTTTTTCATATCTAAAGTGGTTATTTGTGTGTAGGCCATCTAAAACAGTTTCAGTGATTTGTGTATGCATACCAAATAAAGTGGTTGTATAGTGATTGTGTGTATGCCATCTAAAATGGCTAATATTTAAGGCTGGTGCCCCAGGAAATCCTAGATTTCTTGATTGCAAAATTGATTGAATCCATGAGTCTTGTACACAGAGATCCTGATCTGCTGTGGTATAATGTGCCTACACATCAGGGTCTGTGCAGTTTGTTCTACTGATTACTACTAACAAACTAAATAGACCCAGATCTACTGGTGCATAAGGCGATGGCGGATCTAGAATCTGTGCAGGTTGCAGTTGGACTTCTCTTATCAACTAGTATAGATGGTATGGATTTTCAAAAAAAAAGCTCTCCACTTCTATTTTCTTAAACTGTCAAAATCCCAAATGCTTATTGCATGGGCAAGTTAATTTTGAAACAGGCAAGCACTTATCCAGATGTAGTTAACCCAGTATAAAAATGGGATACTACCTGTAGTTATATAATATGCTTAAGACATGAGAAATGAAAATAGAAATGGTAAAGTTAAAATGTGGAATTCACTTTTGTGTGTGGTGGAATATTTAATTTTAAAAATTTAAAAAAAAAGGTTGAAGGCCTCCAGAGACGCAAAGTGAATATTACTCATGGTTGAGCAAATTTTTTTTAACACTTAGTCCAGGACAAGTGGCTTCAGAAAATTCACTAGTCCCACTTTTCTCTTCACTAGTCCCACCTTACTTTTAACTGGTCCCAAAATGGTAATCATGTTATGAGATTTGATGAAATATATGTACTTAATCCATAGATAAAACAAACAAAATAATATGCAACATAATTATTTCTTAAAAGAATTTAATGGTTCAAAAACATTGGTTGCTATGCAATTGGCTTCTTCAGGTTCATGTATATTTGTTTTAGCAGATGGATTTGAAAATATGTCCATGTATATGTCTGCCACCTGCACCAGCACTAAGCCAGCCATTGATGGCTGTGTCTGGGTTAAAGTCCTCAAGCTCTGGTCCATTTGCAGAAATGCTCATCTGGGTGAATTTCCTACCTGTGGCAGTTTTGGATATTGTTTGCAGTAACTGCAAAACATCTTTCCTTCTAAGTCAATATATTCAACCCAGTTCGGCTGAAAATTTCTGTCTCTTAGTAGTGTCATATTTGACATTTTATGTCATCATGGATTGTTGCTTATGTCTCTTTGGAGAAATAGCTACCACACACTCAGTGTCCATCTTACGTTTTATCCATATATTTTCAAACAAATTTACCTTCTCCAAATCGCCATTATTACCTTCCTTACAAAAATAGTTTATCGAACTCATTATATTCAGAGTATATATCAGCTTGTTTGATAACTACTTTTAAAGTGATCATAACATCAATTTTCTCTTTTAAATACAAACTGAAACCTCTCTTTAATTAGCGTACTTGTTTCACTTCAAATACAATATTGCATGTGGAAGTAATTCATCTGTATAATCAATTATAAATTAAAGAATAATTACTGTCATTTAATCAGTTCATAAAGGAAACCGATACTAATGTCGGTAAAATACCTAATTAATTAAATTACACTGATTTGCTGGATTTAAATCATTGTGAGTTGCTTATTATAATATAGTCCAAGTTTCTTCTGACCCTTGCCACCTCATTTTTGATATTTGAACATGTATGTTGAGGTGTAGAGTCAGGGTTCATTCCTTTAAGGAATAGTTTGAATTTGTCGACATTTGGTGTCAGCATAGGGTAACCGCTTACTAACCAGCCTAGCAAACTTAAACAACCTTTCATCAAGATATACCTTTATGAAATGGAGAGGAATATGATTTATTTTCTCAGATATTGTGAGTATAGCATTTGTTATAGCTTTTATTTGATGACAGACTAGTGGAAATAATAACATTGATGAAATTAGACCTGGAACTCATCATTTGCATTCCTAGTCACATGACTACACAAATCTGGAGACCCACATGTCAATGATTTCATGGATCAAACTGTCACTTAATATCAACAATTAACCATTTCTAATGTTGCTGTGGTAAAACAAATTGAACATATAAATGAAAGTCACTGCTAATGATCATACTGACTTTTTTTTGTTTGATGTGTTTTGATTTGCTGATAATTTGGTCGATTAGCCCAATATGCAGTCAAGCTGTAACAGGATGTAAATGTATATACAAAGAGGGGCTAGAATCAAGTATTCAGTACACCCAGAGGTCATGATTCAGGTAGATATAATGATTAAAGCATGAAAATAAGGACTAACCCTAACCGGACTTTTCTAAAAAGCACTTGTCCCACACTAGCGACTTAGAAAATTTAATTTGCCCAACTTAAAAAATTACTATTCCGGGATGTCAAGCTATGGGATTTGCTCAGATTATTGCAAGCCTGTGATTAATAATGCCAATAGTTTTTTAACAAAAACCCCATAAAATTCTATATTCAGAATTCTGTATTAAGACATTTACGTAGTAAAACCACCATGCTAATTGGCTATGGATGAATAAAAAGTTGTTTTAGAATTAAATACAATTTTAATGTACATGGTACCAGCATTAAAACGAGTGTTTATTTTTAGAATTAACAAGAGCTGTACATCACATTATTGTTGTGCCCAACTTTGTGTAAGCTCATTGTAACAGTTGCTTTGGAGTATGTGTACATACTACTTTCATCTACATCTTGGGTCAAGGTGGATCTATAATGTTTTTAAATTTAGTACAATAATTCAAGGTTTTTATTTGCTAGCTTAAAATCAAAGGTGGACTTAACAAAGGGGCATTTTGTTGATGTTCATTCAGTAAATACCATAACTTTTCTTTCTTCAGCCATTGCTTTATGATGATTACATTTCCCATTCATGGGTTTTCTAATGATAAGAATTCCATACCACTCTTCACCATTACAATAATTTGCAAAGTGGGCCAGAAGAATTAATACATAGGAGAAATACTTTATCTTTTTATTTAGAATATTTATGACATTTACACGACTGAATCTCAAACATTAAAGTCATTTACCCCAGATTTTCTTTTTGTTGGATATTTTTAATTCAGGTTTGGAATGGGAACTAAGGGACTTGACTGCAATAAACAGACAGCCATTGCACCTTGATAAAAACTAGTCATAATTAGTGTTGTGTTCAATATCATAAGTTGTACATCAGTATGTGGAAACAAACTTTAATGGATAATCATTTTTCCTCTGCCATCTCACCTGTCTGCGTGGGTTCGAGTCTAGGATTCAGCGAATGTGGATATGTGAAAAAGCTTGCCAGTAGCTTCTCGTGGGTCAGTGGTTCTTTCCGGTGATTTCCCGGTTTCTCCCTCCACCATTAATACTGGCCACCATGAATAGCCTATCTTGTGCTGAAAAATGGCGTTAAACCCAACAACAATTTTTCATCAGTATATGAAGAATGAAACCAAAACAAAACAAGTAACTTAAATTCATTGTTTTTTTTTAACTTGATGAATATCAGTGGAAATTGATAATAAAGTTAAATCTAGCTTTTTACACAGAATATAGGTTCATGCTGAACTAAACTTTTTGGGCAGAATGACTTCTCGTCCATGCCTGCATAGTGCAGCATGGTGGGAAAATTGGAAAAGTGAGTAGTCAAATTGATCATGTTTTCAGTGGTTGCTTAAAACAACCCTTTTACTAGAAAAATTGTAAAAATGTTTTAAAAAGTTTTTAAAGTTTGTGAAATAGTACATTTTTCCTTAGTTCTGTAAAATTATTGCAAAAGATTCAACATTGAGATAAATTAAAATTGGGTGATATATCAGGTTCCATTCTTTCTACTTTAACAGGACCACTAAAGTACCCTAAGTGCTGGGAGTTGTGGGTTTGAACCCCAGCTGAGTCATACCAAAGACAATGGTATTAGCAGCTGCCTTGCTTGGTGCTCAGCATTAAGAGCTTAGTGTTATGACTGGTCAGCTTGGAGTCAGGAAAATGTGACTGGGTGGGACATCATGCTACATATCTGCATAATTCAAATAAGTGAACACACACACACAGACATACACACACACACAGTATCTTGCTTTGTGTCCACTTCTCCCTGTTAAGCTCTCACTTCTCCGTGTTCTGTCCAAAAGGAGAAGTCACTTTTCCCTAAAATTAAGGTCTAGCTTGACTCCTTGGTCACTCAACCTAACAGTCATATCTACACACTGTACACCCACCCCCTTTCTTGGCAACAGTTGATATATCTGAATATGTGTTTAATATCCCACTGAAAGTCACTCTGGTTTACAAAAGGTATTTTTATTTGTTATCCACAAATATAACCATAGGATTGCATTTATTACAAAGTTTATTACACCTGCATATGTGGAGTCACTATGCATGGAGCTGTCTATAGGATTTGCAGTACTAATTAAGTTCCTATAGTAAACCAATGCACACACCATGATATAAAAAATTCATTACATTTAGATTTCTGAGTGCTCATGATCAAACCTTTATCAGTATAGATGAAACCTGGATGACAGCTTCTGTTTAGAGAAAAGGATGTGACCCATGGTATTTACTGGATTTATGTGTGTGGAACATGTGCTTTAAATTCTGCTTTAAAGGAGTTGGGTGCCAATTTCAGTAGTGAGTTTTCCAAGCTCAAGATTGCTTAAGGACTGAAATTCCATAAAAAAAAACTATTTTTTCAGTTAGAACTAGGATAAGCACTCAAAAAATTATTTTTCCTGCAAAAAAATTTTTTATCAACCAATCCTGGCCAGCCAAACCTGGGTCTAAGACATTCCCCTCCCCGACATTCCCATACCCCCCGGACTCCCCCTCTCCTACATTTTCCCCCTGTGGACTCCCCCCTATCAGATAGGATTCCCCCCCATCATTTCCCTCCCAAAATCTTAAAACTTAATTCATTTAATATGACATTTTGCCAATAAAATATAAAAACTTATGTTAAAATTAAAAGGTTATTTGAAATCAATATCAGTAGAGTTTAATAAAGTTAACATTTTCACATAAAAAAATGTATTGTTTAAATGTTAATGTTGTAAATAATTAATTTTATTCTTTGATGTCATGATTGTTGAAGTCAGTGACTGTTTGCAATTCTTAAAGAACAGACTTTGTAATTCTTCTTTGGTTGTAACATCATAATCTGCTTATGTCAGCATCCATCCTGCCTAAGTACTGTACTGAAACAACTACAATTATTGAATGATAGCTAATCCATCTGTTGTTTATCTTAAATATACCAAAAATGCACTTTAAATAAAGATAAGACTCAAGCCTCATCAACATATTTCAAAGAAACCTGTTCTACATTCAGTAAAAGCACTAGCAATTGATTGACAAATAGACAATGCCCATTTTTGTTAAAACTAACAATGCTTAAAAATGGGTCATACCTGTGCACTAATGGTGATGTGAGTATACATTAAAGCTAAATGTTACTATATATAAATAAAGTTGTATAAAGATAATGGGGTGGAATGACTGGGGGAAAGTCCAATCTGATGGGGGGAGTCCAGGGGGGAAATGATGGGGTGGTGTGTGTGTGTGGGAGATATCCTGATACTGCCAAACCAATATATACTCAGTTTTATGTTTACACATTTCCAGGCTGGTTCCCATTTTTCCATACAATTAGTACCATGTGTTCTGTATAATGTTGATGAAAAGATGTTATTGGAACATGATTACAGCTAACTGCAAGCTGACAGTCATTTTTGAGAAACAATTAAATGTGATTAGTAGGAAATAAGGAAATACCTGGGGCAGTATTCTCAATTGTTGAAAAGATTTAGTGTCATTTGCTCTTGTTGTTAATTTATTTTTATTGCAAACTGAGTGTGAGTTGCAGTTGGGACTGCTTATATTCTTTAGGAATTATTTACTTAGATAACATGTTTTTGTGGTCAGAACTTAATTGAGTAACAAAGGATGCCACTACAAGGATGCCAGTTGCTGACTAAAGGGCCTGAGTTGCTTATATCAATGAAAAATTAAAAATTCACTTTATAAAACATGTCTGTATTGAGCAAAAAGAATATGACTAGAGTCCAAGCTACATTCCCGTTTGTTTGTACCCCCTACAGATTTCAATAACTAAAAAGTGTAATGTGATAAAAAGTGCACAGAACTAAGTCAATTGAATCATTGATTTATAATGTTTAACCTGACTGAACAGAATGGCACTAATACTAGTATCCTCTTGCACCTTTCATGCTTAATGGACTTTCCATACTAATACATATTCCGTACACTATGGGGTAGTTTATTTACATCCAACAAGATAATGACAGTAATTTATCCTATTTGTTAAGTGCCAGATAATTCCATAAATTATCATAACATTAAGTTTGGAATTATATTCCTTTGCACACATAAACATATTAATTAAACCATTTGTTAAATTCACTTAAAAGGCAATTTATTTTTTGTCATTCTTTTCCTTTGCTTGATTTGACACCTTAAATATCAGAAGCAGACAACATGTATGTACAGCTTTAGTCATGCATACAACCCTTTGCTGAAAAGGGACTTGTCCAGGAACTGAAAATGGTTCTTAAGCATATCATTCTATTATATTGAAAACTCCTTAAGCATGAAATGCACAGACGAAGAGGGTATTATGACCATTCTACTCACAGTCAGGTTAAAAAATATAAATCAATGAATGAATTGACTAGGTTCCTTGCACTTTTTATCAAATTAAAGGTTTTTCATTATTGAAATCGGTAGGGGGGATACAAACCAATGAGTTAGTAGAATTGAACTATAAACTAGTGCTAAAAAAACAAGGATTTATATCCAGCTGTATCTGAGGCAACTACCAAGTTACTTGTCCCTATTTCTTCTGCAGACTGAGAGGGGGTTCATTCAAGGGCATAACCAATTAGCAATTTTCTACCAATTCCGGATTTTGGGCATGAAATTGTTTTTATTCTTGATACAATTCAATTAATCGGAAATGCCTACTACCAGGACTTATTTGTCTCTAGCACATCAGACCAAAATATCGCCTCTGCATCCCTGTCATCTGAATTCACATTCCAGAGCGAATTTGATTCGTATCTAGCTGAGAAAAAACTGCTGAGGACTTCACTACCAATGGACCCAGTTATATACTAGAAATCCTGAGAAAAAATGTCCCAGCTTCTGGCAGCTGTCGCTAAACTTTTTTGTCCAATACCGCCCTCTAGCATCGCTAGTGAAAGAAGTTTTAGCACTGCAGTTCTGTTTGCAGCAACAAACAATCGAGCATGTCTGCTGAAAAAAGGGAGATACTACTATTTCTTGCAAAGAACTTGGAAGTTATAATTTCTTGCAAAGAACTTGGAAGTTATAAATTTTGATTATTAAATTTCTTTATTATCTATTTTAATAAATTTTAATCTTTCGGTCTAACTCAAGTATTATCGTTTCACCCCGTTAAAGTTGACCATATTGGACTTTTCTGACTTCTTATTTATTAACTTTATTAACGAACTATTGATTGACAAGCAGTGTTAGACATGGTGCTATAGAAATTCAACTTTATTATTTTCATTATCTGAATCGGTCGCTCCTGCCTTGTCCGACTCTGATTAATCGTAAGTTCATACTATCCGGTGGAATCCGATTTCCGGATCGAAAGTTGGTTCTGCCCAAGTTCATTCACCAGAATCTGTCATCAAGACAAACATATGAAATTCTATGGGTATATCTTCCCAGAGTTGTTGACAATTCTGATTTCAGGAAGACATTTAAGAAATGGTCTGGAAAAAAATGATGCGGATATTGATGAAGTGTCAGTGACATTGTTTATGAAGACTAAGCAGTATTTTGTGTTATCATTTATAAAGAAACATTCTTATTCATTATTACTTTTCATATACTTTACAATGAATTTCACATGCATATTATGGTAATGTTGTGTTTATTAATAATCATTCTTGTCCTTTGAAATGTAATAAAAGCATGTAAAAGCTGTTTTATTGTCATGTTTATATAGATTAAAAAATAGGGCCAATATAATTTTATGCATGTATTCAAGTCCCTGCATCATGGCATGTGAATGGCTCCTATGGCTGAAAAGTGGCTCCAAATTTTTCAATTTGCAAATTTCATGATGCAGTGAAAAATATTTCTAAGGGAGGCCCCATTCATGTGTAGTTTTTTGGCAGGAATCTCATGCATTGAAACATAATTGCAGGCATAAATAATTATTTCATCAACACAAAAAGTACCAGATACTACAATGTTGAAATTGTTTTTCATTGCTAATTTTTGCCTGTGTACCCACAAAGAGGTTGTGTAACTCATAGACTCTTCTATGCTTTTATTGGAGAGTTTTAAAAGTTTATGTTAATCAGGTTGGATTGGATGGTGTGGGTACATTGCACACTCCAGCATGCCTGCATGGGTTGCAGTCACATGTCCATATCTTTTTGTCACACAGTCTTTGTGAAACAGAAAATAAACTATTTCAAAATGAAATACATATACATGTATCTCCAACTTCAGAATTTTCACAGTGAAATCTAAAGTTCAGTGAATACATGCACTGATTTCCTATGTCAATAGTGCAAACTTATCTTGAGGTTTTGTTGATTGAAATTTACCTGTCATGTGTACCCACTTGTCTTTAACATTGCTCAACATTGTGAAGTGCATAGATTCAGATGTGCTCTCACACATCTTTGAACAGAATTGACCCAGATCTGCTGTTTCAAAAAATGAACAGCATGTACCCAGATCTTTATTGTAATATAAACAGCCAAATCTGCTGTCACATAATGTGAACAGCATATATCCAGATCTGCTGTCTATTGAGAATATTATTAGACCCAAATCGGCTGTCTCATAATGTGAACAGCATACATCCAGATCTGCTGTCTATTGAGAATAGTATAGACCCAAATCTGCTGTCTCATAATGTGAACAGCATACATCCAGATCTGTCTATTGAGAATAGTATAGACCCAAATCTGTAGTCTCATAATGTGAACAGCATACATCCAGATCTGCTGTCTATTGAGAATATTATTAGACCCAAATCTGTAGTCTCATAATGTAAACAGCATACATCCAGATCTGCTGTCTATTGAGAATAGTATAGACCAAATCTGTAGTCTCATAATGTGAACAGCATACATCCAGATTTGCTGTCTATTGAGAATAGTATAGATCCAAATCTGTAGTCTCATAATGTGAACAGCATACATCCAGATCTGCTATCTATTGAGAATAGTATAGACCCAAATCTGTAGTCTCATAATGTGAACAGCATACATCCAAATCTGCTGTCTATTGAGAATAGTATAGATCCAAATCTGCAATCCCATAATGTGAACAGAATTGACACAGATCTACTTATTGTCTTTTAATGCACCAATAGATAATGCTGCAGCATTTACCAAAATGTATAAACATGCACAGTTTACAGTAGCTGAAAGTATGCTGTTTAAATCATGAAATGATTAGATTAACTTAGGACTATTCACCCTGCCTGGCTTTCCTGGCTTACTGAACAGCCCACAGCAGTATATCCATCTGACAAAACTAGTTCATATTTTTCTATTTAAATGCAGTAGCCTTTTTATTATATGCTCATTTTTGTTTCATTACCAAAGACTAAATAATACAATTCATAACCAAATATATTTAATAATAAAATTTATTATTGTATTATTAAAATATTAAGTTCACAATTTCTTCAATGCACAAAAATAGTATTCATGCATGTATAGCTCTGTCCACAGACCTTTTAATTTCATAGTGTAATGCGTACTCACGGTGCATCAGGTTCGAGGAGTGCTATATGAAAGTGTTCGTTGTCACTGAATATTGAACAATTCTGACAATGTAAAGTTAATGAGAAAAAGATAAGCATATAATAAATGTCTTTATTGAATATATCTGACAGTTTGTTAGATGGCTTTATTTAATATATTTGGCAGTTTGTGTAAGACATGTCTTTGTTGAAAATATCTAATATTTTGTAAGACATGTCTGCTGACAGTTTGTAAGACATGTCTATGGAATATATCTGAGTTTCACTAAAATATCCCATTAACTTTTTTAGTGATGCAGTTTCCTACTGTGACATGTTTGTATGAGATGTAAAACTAATAATGGAACTGGATACTGTTACATGTTTGTATGAGATGTAAAACTAATAATGGAACTGGATACTGTTACATGTTTGTATGAGATGTAAAACTAATAATGGAACTGGATTTTCTGCCAGAATATGTATGCATTGGATTAACTCAGCAGTGAATTACAAACTTGAAATGGTGTTTCTTTGAAGTAAATTATAAATAACCAAAGTTTCTGTTAACAAACATGTTGATTAAATGTAAATAATGTAGTTTGAGGACATAATCACTCAGGAAATGAATCTGATGTGTATTGTTGTATGAGCACTACTATATACCAATTCTTCTCAACTTTTGCTTTTTTGAAGTTATACATTTATTGTGAAAATCGTAGATACTTTTAAAAAAAAAAAAGAATTAGCCTTAAACTCTAGCAGTTATCTCAAACAGACATGTGGAAATATATAATTTAATTGGAGCAGTTAGTTCCTGCATCTGTGACAGCCACATGTATGTTCATTTACATGTTTGTTAATTTTATAAACATTGACATTACTGAAACTTAACTTACCATATATACTCACTTATATGTCAGATTCAACTGCAAATAGCAAATATTTTAACCTTCCTTCGTTTAATGCACCTGCAGATAAGGGTCAGTATCATATGTTCTAATGATTACTCCTTATTAACTGCACAGACCCAGATCTGCCAGTACATTATGCAATGGCAAATTTGGGTCTTTGCTTTTTTGAAGTTGGACTCTTCTTATAAGTAGTTATATATGGTATCCATTTACATTTGTAACCATTCCAGCCTTACTGCTGGCAGATTAGGGTCTATACTTTGTTCTTACATTGGTATATGATGGCTTGCCAGTAGCTTCCCATTTATTTGTGTTTTTTTCTGTGTTCTTCCTCCACCAAATGTAGTTGCTGCCATGTATAGCTTAGGTTTTTGCTGAAAAATGGCAATCAACCCATAACAATCAAATTTCCCAGGTTGTAAACATGCATTAAGTTAATATGGTTCTTTTTTGGTTTAATATTTGGTCTAATTTCCTTTTTGAGGTTAAACAGCATCGATGTATATAGTACATATCTGAAGGAGATAACTGCATATTTAGAGGCCCTAAGTGGCAGTCTAAAGTGCTCGCCATTATGGATCAATGCCATCTCATCTGAGTCTGTCTGGGTTTGAGTCTTGGCTTCGGCCAATGTGGGTATGTGAGAAAAATTGCCATTAGCTTCTTGTGGGTTGGTGGTTTTTTTTGGGGTATACTCGGGTTCTTCCTCTGTCATTTATACTGGCCACCATGTATAACCTATCACATGCTAAAAAATGTCATTAAACCCTACAATAGCAGTAGATTTAAAGTAAACAGTCAAGACTGTTTCCAGTTTCTTAATGTATATATGGTTTGAACAAGGGATCTCTTTACAGTAATACAGATACATGTTTATCTATCTGAAAGAAACTTCCTGCTTCGGTTTTAATATTAGCTTGTTTCCTATTGGGGAGATGATAACCAAAAGTCTAATCAGTATTTACATTGTCAATAGTGTGTAAATTAATCTGTGGCAGTACTTGACAACTTGTTTAACAAGTACAGCAATAAATTTGAAGGCTCTTCATTATGAAGTTCTTGTGATAAGGCCTTTCATTATAAGACAGTTCATTTATAAGGCCCTTCGTTATAACACATTTCCTGTTATATGGCACACTTTATAATAGTTATTGTTATAAGGTCCCTCAGTGTAAGTTTTTGTTATAAGGTCCTTTATTATAAAAGTTTTGTTTTAAGGCCTTTCATTATATTGGTATTATAGTTCTTGTTATAGGGTCCTTCATTCTAACACATTTTTTTATTACAATGCCCTTCCTTATATAGCACATTCTTTGGGCAATAAAAATCTGCCATGCTTTATTTTCACTCTTGGCTCTAAATAAGATTTCTTTATTTCTTGTGAGGATGCATAAAATACTACTTCAGTGAGCGCTTGAAATAAGCTCATATTCATCATGGAAGTGACTGCATATTGACTGAAAAGAGTGTGTGTGTGTGTGTCTGATTTGGATTTGTTTTAATGTAGCTTAAAAATTGTCATATTGCTACATGTCTGCAGCTTGGCAGTTTATATTGATGTCTAGCTTGGCAGTTTATATTGATGTCTAGCACTGTCATTATGTCATATACATGTAGCATGATGTCCCACCCAGTCATATTATCCTGACACCAGGCCAACTTAGTGAGGCAGCTGTTATTACCATTTTTAGATGTCTTTGGTATTACTTGACTGGGGTTCAAACTCACTATATCCTGCATCCGTGGCAGATGCTCCAACCACTAGGCTACCAGAGCGGTCCTGTTTGGAAGAGAAATCCCATTTAATCACTTAGCATAGTAGGTCATGTAGGGTAAACCTAAGAAATTTTGCTATGGCCCACAATTATTGCAGGGATATACAAGTCAATTGGCATCACTACTGGGACAAGCTCAATATCAGCATTTTAATAGTAATATTTGTAAATAGCTGGGATTTAGCCGACTTTGAGATCCTAACCTTGCCTTTCCAAGTTCATGATTTTGCAGACTTGCAACAATCAGCTTGTAAAATATTGTATGTCACTGACTTTTTAAGATAAGGTGTCAGTTGCTAATTTATAACTTGTGAGATTTATGTATCATGTATGTTTGGAAGCAACAGGTACTTGTCTCTAACAATTAACCACCAAGAAGATTTTATTCAAAGCGCCTGCATATGGTTTTTATTTTCAGTCATGTGCTTGATAAATACAGGAGACCAATAATCCATTTAGTTGAATAAATATGAAGAAAATTATTCTCAATCCCAAAAGTCAGCTTGTCAGATAATTTGATGAGTGTCATCAATTTCAAGGTGACTAAACGATAATTGTCAAGCAAATGACTGAAGTTGTTTACAAATCCTTGTGTTATAAGTATAAACAGTCTAGCTTGCATTATTATTTATAGTATTGATGAGACTTAACTTGTAAAAATAAAACTTTATGTAGCTTTCAGCTCTAATGAATTCATTTTCAAGAAAAAATAACCATTATTATTCTGTGAAAAGTACAAGAAAATTAGTCTTGGTAGATTAATGGTCATTCCTGCTAGAATAGTGTTATTCATTGTGTAGTTTTGAGTTGAAAGTCTTTACATAAACATATCTGTTTTCTCTGTCTCTCACACTTTAAGATCTAGAAATTTCCAAACCCTTTTTCAGCAGATACACGTATCTGTCAATATACATCAATGTGTCTTGAGTTTTCTCTTCTAACTATATCTGCATTCTAACCCTTTGTCATCTGCTTGTCTGCCTACTTGTATTGTTTGCATATGTATATTTTTGAGAAATTATAAGCAAATGGTACTAGTGTGCCATCATTGAAAAAAAAGAAAAATGTTTTACATTTTATTTTTGTTCTCATTGAATTTGGGATATTATCTTTGGGCAAACTGAGATTTTCTGAGGTTTTCTTTACTCAGTTAGCCTTGGACAAACTGAGTTTTGTAAAATTTGTAAATTCCTGTTATTGGTCAAGCAGGTTCATGCATATTGATGAGAAACAATAATGTCTTATTGCAGGCAACCATGCTTATAAAATTACATGATAAGGCAGTATACTGTAAAGCTGAGATAGGTAACATGAGCACGAGGAAGTACTGTTTGTATGCATAGGATTTAAATGCATTTCACAAGCCTTGAATTAAACTCTCGCAAGTTAAATGTGAAAAATGTGAGTTAATTTTCGAGTGATAAACTCTACCACAATTTTCTATTAAAACTTCCATTACCTGCCTAATACAAGTTAACAATGCTTTCTAATTCAGCAAAATGCACATGCATATTTCCAAAATGTAAAACTAAGTTTTGGAATGGAACCCATTATCTTAAGATATACTGTTTAGCCTGCAGCCTTATGGTTTCATACATTTACCAACAGATAATACAAATTAGGACAGGGCATAGCTCTTCACTTTAGGAAGGATAAATTAATATCTCTCTTTTACGCTACCATTTCATTTGCATATACAGAAATCTTTTTCTGATATTCTCTTTATTTAAGTAAAAATTTGTTCTTTCCCTCACGTTTATGATCATGTGTATTTGTGTTATATTATTCTGACCTTCCCTTAAAAATGAAATGGTTGCCTCTGAAATGTTCTTGTTCAATACTGGTTGATCTGGATGTTCATTTACTTGCATGGTTCGAAAATACAGACTTGGATGTGTGTACCATATATACTCCCTTTTAAGTTTAGTCAAACTAAACAACAAAGATTCTGATTTGCTTTACCATAATACATTAGCAGATCAGGGTCTATGCTGTTTGTTCTTCTGATTACATCTAGCAAGTATTATGCACCTGCAGAGTTTGCAGTTGGACATGCTTACAAGTACAGATGGTTTATAGCACCCTAAAGTTATAAGAAGAAAAAAGCCATACATACTGATGATTTCATTTTTTATAGTCAAGCTGAGAATTTAGCAATTGAAACAGATTGAAAAGTCTTGTGGTTTCTTATTTCCAAAGTCTTGGATTACTGTAGAGGTAATAAAAAAAACAGTTTATAAAAACAAAGAACAATATCCAGTTGAAACTTGCAATTCTGCAAGTTGATTTTTCTTGTCACTTGTGGAAAAAGATGCAGCTACCATACATCTTTTATATATGTATATAAGATGAGGCCGTCTGAAAACTGTACACACCCAGATCTGATGTTGCAAAAAATGCCAGCGGATATGGGTCTGTGCAGTTTGTTAGGAGTAATAGGTAGAACAAGTAACACAGACCCTGATCTACAGGTACAGTATGCTGTGGCATTGATATTTGCAGCTTGACTACTTATAAGCAAGTACACAAATTAAGTTAAATTCTGAGCCCTACATCAGCAAAATACTGGATGCCATAGGTTGTCTCTTCTCAAGTTGATTCTCCAGGTTTGTAATGGTTTGCTAGTTACATAAACAGGTAACTCTATGGCATCTTTAGCTGCTTTTTTTTGCCTTTTATTTCTTTGAATATCAATGTGACCAGAATTTCAACAGTAGAGAATTCTTTTTTGGCCTTTAATATCAATGTGACCAGGTTTCCAACAGTACAGAATACTTTTTTCCAATTACACGAGCAAAGATTGGGAATATTTATGGTTTTGCAAATTGATGCCCAAGCTATGAAAATTACTGACATTTCTTTCAGTGAATGAAACTGATCATTTCATGGTTTATGTGCTCAGTTCAGTAAGAAATCAACTGTAACAATCTTTTGTGACATTATGGGTGTGCTCAATTCAGTCAGTTTTTCACTTTTCCTGGGTGTGTGTGTCTTTATTCATGTGCAATAGAGGCAATGTGCAAAAGTTTAAGGGTCAGTGATGCAGAATGAAATGAACTCTGTAGAAAAGTGACTGCTTAAGACAGTTGGCTTAATGGAATTGACTTTAAAATAGTTTTGATTACACTAAACAAATTCCAACTTGATTAACTTTGTTTTTATAACATGTCATCTCTTTCTAGTAAATTTGCGGTCTGTAAAAGAAATCCGACCAGGCAAGTCATCCAAGGACTTTGACAGGTGGCAAGAAGATGGCCGGAAGCATGACAAAAACCTTTGCTTTGTGGTTTTCTATGGCAGCAGTTTTAAACTTCATACTCTGTCGGTTGTGGGTGAGTATTTTTTAACTTTTTGCCAGATGTTTTTAATATTTTAAATTTTTTATATCTACTGTTAACATTTTTACTGACATGTTAATGTACAGTGCTTTCTCATTATAACTCTATAAGAGAGCTGCAGTAGCTCAGTTGGTAGAGTGTTAGACTCATAATCCATGGGTTGCAGGTTCAGTGCCCACCCATGCCAGCTAGGATCAACTGCCTTGGTGTGTCGTTGGGAAAGGCACTTAGCTTCCATTTCTTGATCAATTATATGCCAATAGCTGTTAACAGTTCCTTCATTACCTGCCACCTTTGTTCTGGGATTGAAAAGTAATAGCTTCAGTATCACACTATGTTCTGTTTACTGTATATACTCACAATTTAAGTCAAACTGCAAACAACAAAGATCCTAATCTGCCATAGCATAATGCACCAGAAAATCAGGGTCTATGTTGTTTGCTTTACTCATTACTTCTAACAACTGCACAGATACAGATCTGCTGTTGCATTATGGGACAGCAGGTCTGGGTCTTTGCTATTTGCAGTTGGATGCGTGTTATAAGCTAGTATCTATGGTAAATAAAATACGAATGCAGGAATAAATGCATTAAGTATTAGTCTCTGACTTCATTTAAAATATTAAAATAAAAAAATAAAAATAAAATATTAAACAGAATATCATGATCTTTATGACTACTTTATTTTTCTTAGTCTTGTATATTTGTACATTGTTGAATCACTTCATGACTTTTAAATAGCTACAGACTTGTGATTTTTCTATCACTTTGATAATTAATTGAAATGCAATTGAAATTGAAATTTATTACTTTACACATGTATTTTCATTTTTCTTGTGACTTTATTTTAGAATGTAATTCACCTTTAATCATTAACTTTACTTCAGTTATACTTCCATCTAGCTAAAAACATATATGCTGGTGACCTTTCAACTGTCTTCTTAAAGCCCCAATGCCCCTGTTGCAAGCAAAAGTTTGTATATGTCAAATTACCTGAATAATACTGAATCTTGGACAAATTTAGTCTTACACATTGTTGGGTGCCTTTAAATCTAGATAATAATAATGATTTGTCAGATTAAAAACCATGAAACTTCGTCCTCAAACTGAGAAATATGTCCATTTTCACATGCATTCAAAATTAATTTGATGTTGATCAGTGACATCCATGAGCCAACAGATTTTACTTGAACGATAAAACATGAGATTTTATATTGTCACTGTTGAAAACAGAAAAAGCCAACACATTGCTATGTCAGATATGGTAGGTATCCTTTTGTGATATTTTTCTAGATTGCTTTGTTCCAAATATAAATAAATTGTCTACAAAATGAAGGAAATAGGTTGAGCATTTTTGTTACGCTATGTGTACAAACTTAAAAAAGCAGGCCTTTCGCTCTTCCTTATCTCTTGAATCGGTTTGTCCACCATGTGCAAATGTTGGTGTTATCAGATTAGTCACTATCAAAATTTGTGGAATGCATGATGTCGACATTTTTGTAGCACTCTGGAAAATGAATGTATTAACAAGCTACTTCATTGACTGAATTAATTTGGGCTTGTTAATCACAAGCTACTTCATTGACTAAATTAACTTCTCAATTCTAGGCTGAATATTTGAATGTCATTTAATTCTAACATCTTGATTATTTCAAAGAATGTTTAGTGTCAGATATCTTTTTTAATAACAAATCATGTCCTTCCTTCCCAACTTTAGTTAGAATATTAGAATGGTGATATTCATGAAAAATGGTAGTATTGGGGCTTTAGAAAGACTATTTCATAATCTTATTAACTGAAATAGCTATTTTATCAAATAATTGGATCACTTTATATTCAGGGAACAAAGTGAATTTCATGTGCTTTCATTGTAACAGAATTGTGAGGTAATAATGGCAAACTGTTTTCCAACCAAAATTTCAGAAATATCTGAGTGAATGTAATGTAAGCAATTAAGGCTGCAACATTTACATGTGTAGAAAATTTAGTTTAGTTTACTGCCTGTAAATATTTATAAAATTGGTAACTGTAAATGAACATGTACAAGGCTTTCAGTAACACATTGACTACCAGTTCCAGTTAAACAATGTTTCTATATCTATGCTTAATTGGACTGTTAAGATTCTTTACTGATTCTTTTCTTCAAGTACATATGATTTCAAGGAAGAATGACCACTTGAAATTATTCTCATCTGAAAAGAATTGGTTATATTGAACATTGTACATCAGGTTCGTTTGCTAATAATGCTGACAAAATCGGATATACAATATGTCAGCCATGCTGAAAATCGTGTTACCATCACTGCTTCAAAACAGGAAGTGATATCTACATGGGATTTCCACCAGAAGGTTTCTTATGATATATTGTTTGTTCCTAAATAAATAAAAAAATTAAAATCTGACATCCGGTATGTCCACACAGAAGCTTATTTAAAAATATTATTGCTGAAGAATAACATTGGTTTAACATCAGCAGTTAAAAGAAAGAAATAGCCTTATTTGAATTCCTTAAAAGTCTTTCTGGCCAGTAGAGCATGAGTTTCAATGAAGGACTCGTGTTCTTGTTACTTTATTATACAGCTTGTGCTGATGTCACATTTCCATTATTAAGTTAGCACTTCAGAGTTGAGGCATGGTCTATTTTAATAAAAAGTTGGGTTAGTAGAACCACAAGTATATTTTAGACAGAGTTCATGAAACTTTCTGTTGACTATAATATTTCACTCACTTTGTTTGCAGCTTGTTCAGCTTAGTTTGTACCGTATTTATTTGCTTATAAGATGAATCTGACTGCAAACTTTATAGACCCAGATTTGCCATTGCATAATGCATATCGGATTCTGTGCAGTTTGTTAGTCTTAATCAGTATATGTAATATGTTGGTTTCATTATGTTATGGCAGATCAGGATGTTTGTTGTTTGCAGTTTGATTTGACTTATAAGTGAGTACAGATGGTATATTGCATATTTCGTGAACACTCGGGCTTGATCCTTAATTTATCGTTAAAAAATAAACAACTAAAGTACTTCTTTCCTATAACATTGTTCATATAGGCCATAAAAGATGGATGCCTTGCAGGTGAGATAATCTTGTAGTGGTTTTTTTTTTATGTAATGTTACTATTATATAATGAAACGAGATTAGTGTGTTACACTAGATCATTTTATATGGAGGGAGTACTGATATTCATTCTCCATTTCAGCTTCCACACAAGATGAGTTTCAGAAATGGAAGCGAGGGTTGGACTATTTGGAGAAGAATGCAAAAATGGTTTCCTACCCTACACTGAAGGAGAGGTATGATCCAATTACGAACGGTTTGTGGTTTATATTTCTGTTGAAAAACTTCTTGAGAGTTGGATATATATCACTACACTTGTATAGAAATTCGGGAATATTGTGATACCGTCAATTTGGATGGAAGGATGGATGGATAGGCTTGTGTACATGTGTAATGTCCTTAACTCTTTCATTCTTAAACACCATTAAGCTAGACACATAAAACCTGGTGGAGATTTTGCCAACATGTAAAGACTATTTTAACCCTGAGAGTAGGGTTATACATAAATCTAAAACAACTCCAAGAGTTATTTATCTCTGAGAATTGATGTGGGATTAACAATCCAGGTGTCAACATCTGTTAGACTGGGACCTAGAGGTCTTATCCAGGAGTTGTTTCCAACTTGCAGCAATTTAGATTATAGTGTAATCTCCTGATGTCCCAACTCAGTAAATATACTTACAGAGCATGAAAGGCTAATTTTGCAACCTGCTGATAGTTATATTGACCCAGGGATCCATCCCTACCCATGGGATTTACTCATTGAAAACTCTGCAGGTCACCATCCTAGAGTCAAGTAGACACTTACTTGGCATGTTTTTTCATGCCAATAGCAGTATGCCCAGGATCCATCATTACCCACAGGAACTTATTCCCCATGTCACAATTTTGAAATTATTGAGATCCCCACCTTGTAAACATATAAATACTTATTGTAGATGAAAAGACAAATCCACATACCACACTGACATTTACATTTTTGGCAGGTCTGAGAAGCAGACTTCAGGGAAGAGTCCTTGTTACAACAGACCATGTTTATTAATTGGCTTTTGACCGCAGATTTGAATTACCCACACATCCTTTTAAAGCAGCTTTACCACATGTCAAGAGTAATGTGTGAGAGAGTGAGGAGACCACAAACTGAATTCACTACACAATAGTAATAATTCAAACTAGATAATATAATGTTTGTGCCCCAGTTATACCACGTGACCACGCAGTTGCAGAAGTGTTATTATTTTGGAATTATCGGTATGTATGATGGCTAACTTTCAAAATTAGCAGAGCTAGTTGACTTGAAAAACAATGAGCTGCTCAAAGATTACTTTGAGGCATTACGAAGGTTTCAAGGTGTCTAGGTTATAATTGTTCTTAATATAAATTGTGGGATTTCTTTGACATGTGTGTTCGGAAATCAAAGGTATCCATCTGGATTTCATTAAAAGAGCATGCAAGTTACAGATCATTTAGCACCCACATTCAACAGAGGTTTATTACCTGTAGAACAATGCTATGTTTTAACCTTGGTATATAATGCCTCAGGGATAACGGTTTGTCCTGTTCCACAATGCCAATGAATTTTATTAATCCAAACAGACTCTGATGTATTGTTTATTTATATTAAGCAGGGATCTGGTTTCTAATTAAAGCCATAGCTGTCACACCTGTTTGAAGTAGTTGGCAAGTGTATCGAATTTTTTTACTGCTGCCATTGTTTATGTTTCAATACCCAGGTTTTTCAATACAGTCGGATACCCGAGTACCCCTTGACAGCCCTATTGCTAATTACCTTGCTCTTGAGGATTCAGTCCATTGTTATGAAACCTTTTTCTTCATTTGACCCTGTACCTCATGGGTGCACGGTGTACCCTATAAGGGCTTTGAAATAGTACCTGAAACAATTCCTGCTATTGTGAAGAGGGAGATCTAATATAATTCTACCAATGAAGCAATGTAAGGTCAGGCTCTAAGGATTTTTAAAATGTCATTTGTTCCAAATGAGAACAAACCCATGAGTAAAATTAATTTCTTGCGCATTTCAGCAGCTGTTCATTTTATAATATAAAAACCATGGAATGAAGGCTAGAGATGACTTTCTCTAGCCTTTACTTCAGAAATCTTATGTTTCAAGGGGCCCCGAGTGGTCGAGTGGTCTAAAGCGCTGTCCGTTACGGATTACTGCCATCTCACCTCTGTCTGCGTGTGTTCGAGTCTAGGATTCGGTGAACGTGGATATGTGAGAAAGCTTGCCAGTAGCTTCTCGTGGGTCGGTGGTTCTTTCCGGTGATTTCCCGGTTTCTTCCTCCACCATTAATACTGGCCGCCATGAATAGCCTATCATGTGCTGAAAAATGGCGTTAAGCCCAACAACAACAACAACAACTTATGTGCCAAAGGGTTCAGTTTGCTTCTGTGGGGCCTCATATTGGAGCAGAACGGGCTACCTTCCTGGCTTCTGCAGCATCACACAGACACAACCACTCTGATTCCATTGGATTTGCTGTAAATAAATTTCCAGTTGCCTTGTCTTTTCCATAAGAGTCACCACTCCAATCCATATATTTTACATGATTTAAAGGTACTTTATGTACCCTAGGGAATGAAAGATGGGGCCTACTTTGGGGTTTTGAGCAGTAACTATCCTCGCATCATACATATTATCTGATGGTTTTATGATTAAGCAGTGTCTTGAAGGAAGAAACTGGTTTTTGAACTAAAATGTTACTTTGGTTGTCCTCATCATAATATTGCATACCATCCCAACCTCAGTACAGTTATAATTTTGAAAGAACACATTTCTGTTCAAGTAGAAACTAAAATATGGACAGGATTTTGGCATCACTCCTTTTATCCAGGGGGAGATTACTCTTTTCTGAATCTCATCTATGTGGTCTGATAAAAATGGGAGTACCACTGGCAAAACTTGCAATCCCCTCCCAGAAGCATATTGGGCATACCTGGATTGGCTAAATGTCCAGATTAGAAGAACCAGTGGTTGCCATTGAGTTTTGTTTTCCAAATTCTTTATACCACTGACATATAGCTCTTGTTTGTCAGTTAAAGTGAGGCTGAATTTTGTCAGTCAATGGAAAGGTCTTATTCCAAACACTTAGCCAGGAATCACACTTTCTTACACTTGGCTACTTTTCCATTCCATCTGAACTGTCAGTTATAGCAACTTTAGCTCTCTTCTGAATCTCTTTACATTCTGTTTAACCCCAAAATACTTATCCACCTTTGCTAATGGCAATTTGTCTAAGTTTTGATGTATTTTGATTTTGAGGTCTCGTATGCATTACTTTTGAGGTCACATGCTTTACTTATTTTGCTACACACAGAAATGAACACAATAAAGAAGGCTAAAGTTGTTCATTTGATGTACTCTTATAATGACCACATGTACATATTTGGGCTTTTCTGCCTCAGAATTAAGTCATTGTCAATATCAGCACATTTTCCCACCAGTTAGCAGCTAGTCAGAACCTTTAAACTTGCATCATATTCTTTTGATGTACTCCTATAATGGCAAAATGCATACATTACAGAATTCTGAATATCAACACTCCTAAAATGATCAGTTGTACAGCACAAGCGATTTTCTGTATCTGAGATACAAAATTGCATTCAAATATAAGTGATTAAGAATTTCAAAGACCTCTGAATACCACAGTTCGCAGTCAACACTGCAATCCACAGAACTCTTGTTGAATATTTCCCTTTGCTTCCATGAAGAAAAAGAAATCTTTCTATCTCCAGTCTTTGGAAGGCATTTCTCAACAAATCATGCAAGAAAATTCTGATGTTGCTTTGAATATTAAGGTTTCTTCTGCAGTGGATACATTATTATTCATGGATACATTGTTATTCAATGGTACATTTTTATTCATGTTTTCATTATTATTCATGGATACATTATTATTGTTCCTAGAAAACTCATTTTGGTGGAAATAGTTGTTGTTATAGACCACTGATTAAAAGGAACAAAGTACAGTGATTCATTTATGTAAACAATACCGTCCCTGTCTCAGTCTATGAACTTTAGTATGGTCAAAATATAAAACCATGAAAATTGATTAATGCAGAAATAAATAAATTCTTTCCAGTTCAATTTACAGTATTGGGTAGATCATTTTTAAATAGCCAGCATAAACAGTTTGGAAAACCAGGGAAATTCTTTTCCTTTTCTTTAAAAATCAAACCCTATGCAATGTATGAAGCTGCAGAGTGCAACCATTACAGTATTGAGTAGACTGTCTATATCAATATTGATATGATTATTTATTGCAGTGGGTCATTTGTATCAATATTGATATGCATGTATATTAGTTTTGAGTACCTAATTTGTATCAGTCTTGATGTACCTATATATTACAGTTTAGAGTAGACCATTTATTTGTATTATTATTGCTCAACATGTACATCACAGTGCCATTTTTCATTGTCTACAGGTGGTTAAGGAGGGAGTTCTATGACATGGACAGATTAGGTCAGGAGAAGTAAGTATTGATTTTTGTGATGTTTTTGATCTGTATCAAAAACAAGTTTCAGTAACATTCAATAAATAAATAAAACTTAACAGTTGTTTATCTTAATATTAATACATTTGTAGCAGTAGCAAGTTATAACAATGCATTAGACTTGCTTGTAGCAGCACATACACTACCACCAAATACCAAAATCTACATGTCTGCCATTGTGAAATTTACTCTGCCAAAGTCATGTATTAAATAACTACTTTCTGTGGTGAACAGCCAGGATTTACCTAACCAAATACTGGTTACTTACAGCTGAAAGTTGGCATATTAACCATGAAGATTAAGACATGGTTGAGGTAATGATATGATACAGAAATTGATGTGCATGCATGCTTACATTCACCATATTCAAGTCGATCTCTTGGTGTAACTTTAAATTGTTTAAGCTCTCTTTTGCATTATTTGAAAAATTTGAATAAAGCCACACTATTGTATATACATTAGGTAAACACTTGAGGTAAATGTGTTTAGCAGTAAAGATAAGAAGAGAACATACACATGACTCGGAATTTGTTTAAGTTGATCAAATTTTTGAGCTATCCAACAATTTTTCTATGTTTACTGCTTCTTATTAGGTTAATGGATTGTGAATTATATGGTAATGGAATATGGCTGTTAATTATGGTTTATATGGTTAACGATAATGGATTATATTGTTATGGAAGGTCATAGAAGTGACTTTCTACATATTGTCTATGCTACAAAATGTAAAATTCATCTCTCAAAAAAATTGCTCAGTTTTGTAAGATAAATGACCTGTAAATAATGTAAGTAAAGAAACAACAACATAAATAGCATGCACTATAATAGTGTTGTAAATATGGCATAAATCTGTATGCACAAAATGCATTGTGGTCCAGAAAACCTCGAAATCATAGATGGTACACTGTACATACCAGACATGGGTGCCTGCAGCATGAGTCAGGGGGGCACATGACCCCCCCCCCTCTTCCCGAAGTCATAGTGCAAATATACATATATAAATTCCAACAAGTTTAATCATGCAGATGAAGCTGAAAATGTCACAAGATTCTGTTAAAAACAATGAATATTATCTTTAGTTTTAGACTGCTTCTTATATTAACTCTCCCGGCCTAGACTAACTGATCACCCCCTAAATAAAATCCTGCAGGTGCCTGTGATGCCAAATCAATAATTATCCCTTCATGCTTGAATAAAAATGTGAACAAGTATTTAATAACAAGGTTTCTTACTTTAATCCAAGGATAGATGATGGACCAACACTGCAATTAATATTTTGCATCATATTCGGTTGGTTCAAAGTTTGCAAGGAATGCTGTGCCAAATTCTGCAAGAACCTTGAACTAAGGATGAAAACTTGTGCACATTTGATAGTAAATTAGTAAAGTGAACAGTGTTTCAGCTTTAAAGGAATTAAGCGTCTCTGAAAGAAAGGTGACCTGAGTTGACTCTATTAATTTTTGGCCTAAGTCTGTTATTTCAAGTGAAGTTTACAATCATGAGAGCTAAAATGAGTGCATACATCCTTAATTGATAGAGGTCAGATTTAATACACAGGTTTCCTTTTACATGTATATCTTTCCATGATTTTACTCAAGCTCCCTTGTAGTTCCTGTCAGAAATTTATAAATATAAATGTCTGCATGTAGTACTTTTGATGTAGTTTTGGTCTCCTTTTTTTAACAGGATTACACTGAAAAGTTTGAAGGCATGGATGCAGAAAGTTAACTATAAAATCTCAACAAATCGCCTCAGAGAAAGATTTAATGTAAGTTGGTAGTTTTTGTGGGAGTTGTATGAATAACATATATGATGTAGGTGCATTGGTCTACTTGAACATATATGCCTGTCAACCAATATGCTTTTAGCATAATCATGCTTTTTTTCACTAAATTACGCCTTACACATAAATGTATCCGGATTACACGTTTTCAGTATATCCTGCTCCAAAAAAATTAATGATTTGTTTTCTCATTTTTGTTAACATCCCAATAATTCCACAGACTGTATTCTAGAAAAGACTGCTTCTACCTAACTATGAGATAAAAGTATGCTTGTCTATAGACTGGCATGCAATTTCCTAACATTGTTGTTTTTCTATTTATAGTAGCTGCCCTATTTCCAAGAACATGATGTATTCTACTTGACCTAGGTTTCTATTTATAGCAGGTGTATGGCTTAGTTAGGAGAGAACAGACTGTTTTGCTAATTTGTAGTCTTTGCTCGCAGATTCTTTGTTCATTTCATATATGGTACAGAACAAGTCTATAGGTATTTGGCACCAAAAGTCATCAGATTTATTCTAGTTGATGCATGTGTTAGGATCAAAACTGTTTTTCAAATAATTTCACAGATGGATTAAAAAGACAAAATATAAATTCAGAGATGAATACATGATTTACATAATACAGCGTTTCATTATAGGGCAGCTTCATGCCTATTGCAGGCTGTGTGGAAAGGATTTTAATATTGGTCTTGGTGGTAAAACAAAGGAACCTTGAATTAGCTCCAAAACTAAGGCAACTTCCTTTTTTACAGCTGCACTCAATTGTGGACACATTTTTATAAATGCAGAGGCATTATTTACCAAGTTCCTAATAGAACATGTACTACCACTAGATGTAGAAAATTATGTTGGTCCTTTGTTCAAATGGATATTTCCTGATTCAGAAATTGCCAAAAATATGTAAGTGCTAGAAGAAAATCATCTAACATTGTTAGGTATTTAGAAGATACAGAATCACTTAAAATTGCAGAGGCCAAAGACAGAAGTAGTGATTATGATGAGAAAAAGTATTACTCAGTCCGTTTAAGAGACTGACAGTGAAAAGGGGAAAGTCAGAGTGCTCTTCTTTCATTACCAGAATTAACTGTAGATTCCACTGGAGGAAACCTTTTTTGATTTGGTTGATAATGCTTGGAAAAAAAATAAGTTGGCAGAACTGTAAAGGGTTTTCAGCTGATAAAGCATCAGTGATGACTGGAATTCATAAAGGAGTTGCATTCTGTATTTTGAAAAATGTTTCCATCAATGTACATATCAGGGTGCCCCTGTCATTTGATTCACCTTGCTGCAAGAAAGGCTGCTGATAAATTAGAAGCAGACCTTCAAAAGTATCAAGTTGGCATTCTACCTGACAATGTACTTTTTGTGGACAGATTTGATCTGCAATGGCACCTTACTTCCCAGCTAAAAGACCCAATAACTATAAGATATACTTTTCTCTTCTTTGTCAGGTTGTGAAAAGAATATTGGTTCTTTACCATTCTAATGCTGTTTGTGAGAGATTGTCCAGTATTATTAACAAAAATAAAACTGAATTTAGATCCAGTCTCAGTAACTCAGCTCTTAGTGCCCAACTGGTGTGATAAATATTCATAATATCAGCTTGTACAAAGTGTTTTGAAATGCAATATGAAAGAATGCAATATGAGAGACTGTTGCTTTTTAAAGCTCTTAGTTGGAGATATGAAAACTTGAAGTGGTTATTGATAAAAGACTAAAGGGGTAATGCTCATTGAATTTTGTGGATTACTCTTTTTCTGCTCAGATTACTCTTTTTTTTTGTCCACTTGGATTACACTTTTTCCTTGCCATTCGTTGGTATGCATGCTTGAATGAAGACACTTCTATAATGAAAAGGTGCTCCCCTCTTGTTGATTCTGATTTAAAATGGAATAGACTTGTGCTCCATAGATTCCTCTTTAGCAACATTTTTGAAAAGTATTTACGTTTTAAATTTACCCTGGAAGTGATTAGAATACAATAGCCATTTAAATATTAGTGAACAAGAAATACTACAAAGTTCTGTGAATCTTTATTAAGATTTTATGGGTTGTAAACTTAGTTGTGGTGGTCTTGTTTTGCTAGATGCTCATTAATGAGGCCTATTGTACACTAGTGATTTTCACAACTTGGATATAATGTAGTAACATTTAGAACTGCAAACTAATAGGTTTTTTAAGACATATTTGACCCTTTTTATTCAAAAGAAACAAAAATACAAGTAACAAACAAAGGTAATTTATAATTTTACCTGTATTTGCACCTATAGTTGCAAATATGAGAGAGTTACATATGTGACTTTATGGTTTAATATAGTTTAGACTTCAGTAATTATTTTTCATATATGATTTGTATGTTATGTACATTAATTAAAATAGAGGCAATTTACAAGCAGTGTGCAATTTTTCCTTCTTTTCTGAGATGGCACTGGCTTTAAAAAAAGGTTGTCAACAAAAAATTGCCAAGCTCAATATTTTGTCGCTACTTTAGAAAAAAGCAATGCTACCATTTTCATAATACAGGACTATCTGTTTATCTTAACAGCCTTGGGACCAAGGTAATACTGTCAACATAAATGGATGTTTAGATGGGTGTGTGTGAAAATAAATAGAAATTTCGCACACAGGTAAAATTTTTAAGAGATGATCTCTCTTCAGTGACTAGGATTTACATGGAGTAAAATGAGAGAAATTTTGATTAAATGAAGACAACTATTATGAAATATACTTGTATATTGACAACTGACATTTGTGTAGTACACTCCACAATGTGTTTAATATACATGCATTTGAAAATCCATGAAATCAGGTATTTGATCACATGTTTGAAAATTTGTGTATGTCAATTCCCGTTCAAAAACATAACTAACCTGTATCTATGAAAAAAAACCACTAGTGCATGTTTAATCGATATCCCATTATCAACAAACACACTTCCCAAAACAATTTTGCTGATTTTTATTTTCCTAGTTGCACATGGCTCAATAGTTGTTTAGATGTTACATGTACTTAAATTGGCCTAGATTTTAGTCAGCCAGAGACAACTTAACTATGATGCTGAAGTTACCAAGGGGAAACGAAAATGTGAACAAATTATAAAGTTTAACTTTCTTCCAGGATGTCTTACCTTTATTTGAGTCAATGGCCAGATAGCTATGTCTCAAATATTGACATTTTAATTGGGGTATTATACTGCCATTGGTGCGATCATAAGCATGAACTTTTTTGTTGCAACCAGGAAACTTTCACAGCATAATTAATACGTTATAATCACTATAAAAAAATGAAAAAGTGCTTTACTTAAGTTTATTGCCTACTTTGATCAATGGTCTTCGGCTTGCTTTGATGGAGGTTCATGTGTTATTGAAGGCGCTGCTAAACTCTCTCTCTGAAGGAAAAACAAATGCCGTTGTGTTACTGTGGCAAAATCAAATAATTGTTAAACATTGACACAGAACGATCAATGCTTCGAATTATATCATCTGGTATATTGTAGTCATTCCCATTCCCAATTTTTGAGGTGGTCGATTGTAACTAGTCAGGTAGCATGACTATTTGGGTTTTATTACAGTACAGAGTACTAAGGCCAGATGTCAGCATGAGCAGACTATGATAAAGTAATGCCATGTTAGGGTGGTTTGTCAATATGAACAAAGGATTTGTATATGTAATAGTGGATTCCATGCCAATTTTATATCCAAGTTTGTGGCTTTCTGACATGATGCCTTTTAATTTCTCAACTTCAAAGCCAGGACTGTATATAGAGTTTTTAACAGCCAAAAATGTTGTCACCAAAAAGATGATCATCTTAAAATTTTGTCAACAAAAAGTACCAAAAAAAATCGCAGTTTGCGAAATGATGAACCCCAGCACGATCCCTGCTTTTCTCAAAATATTCAGCACCGAGGATTATTATGCTAAAAAACTACATAACACTTTAAGGGTATTGGATTTGATATGAGATTAAGTGTAATTGGATTTCATATGAGAGTAAGGGTTATTGAATTTTTATGAAATTGAGAGTGATTTGATTTTATGAGATTAAGGGTATTTGCAATTTATGATATTAAGTGTAATTGGATTTTATGACAATATGGGTAATTGGATTTTTTGAGATTAAGGTTAGTAGTATTGTATAAGATTATGTGTACATGGATGTTAAAAGTTAATTGGATTTTATGAGATTATGGGTAAATGGATTTTAGGAGATTAATGGTAATTTTATTTTATGAAATTGAGGGTAATTTGACTATGAGGTTATGGGTAATTGGATTTAATATGAAATTGGTCAGTTTCATTTTTCTTCTGATATATTTATGCTTTCATATAAGGTGAATAATTTGTACATAATTGTTTTCTTATTTCAGGAGGTGGACACAACAAAAAGGGGAGAAATCTGTTTTCAAGAATTTGCAGTTCTCTTTCATAAATTAGCTCATGATTCAAGGGTAGGTTTGCAGTTATGTACTTGTAATAAGTAAAAAACAATGCAATTAGTGGATTTCCATTTTATATTGGACAGGTGCAAAAGTAGTGTATATGCTTGTGTACATGTTAAGTCCCTCTGTATACAGCAAAAACCAGGATCTTCTATCACATAATGTAACTTGGTTCTATGTGGCTATTTTGTTTGTTGTACTGATTACTCCTGACAAACTTTATAGACCTAAATATATCCATGCATTGTGCAGTTTGCAGTTAGAATCTATTTACAGGTGAGTATATACAATAGATTGCATGATATGGCTTGATCGACAGCCATATTGACTTTTGATTGAAGTCATTTATTTAGGTCTTATGAACAGATATTTTTGTTTTCATAAATTTTAAGACTGAAGAGTATTTCCTCTATCTAAATATCTCTATTCTGGAAGTAGACAGTATCATTGGCAACAAATTAAGATTCTCTCACAGTAGGAGATTCTTCTACAAACATTTATGTTGTTCCATAACAGTTTCAACTTTGTGTCAGAATTGATGTCACTGAGAGATCACGTTGTAAAACTAACATTATTGTCCATTTTATTGACATACCTTGACAATAATATCTTAAGATGTGAATGTGTGTGTTTGGTGTAGTAATGGCATGGATGTAACTTTTTCCAGTCTTTCATGAAAATGGGTGTCATTAGACATCATTTGATAAAACTTGGTGTCAGAATTGATGTCACTGAGAAATTACATCGTAAAACTAACATTATTGTCCATTTTATTGACATACCTTGACAATAATATCTTAAGATGTGAATGTGTGTGTTTGGTGTAGTAATGGCATGGATGTAACTGTTTTTCCAGTCCTTCATGAAAATGTGTGTCATTAGACATCATTTGATACAACTTGGTGTCAGAATTGATGTCACTGAGAAATCACATCATAAAACTAACATTATTGTCCATTTTATTGACATACCTTGACAATAATATCTTAAAACATGAATGTGTTTGGTGTTGTAATGGCATGGATGTAACTGTGTTTCCAGTCTTTCATGAAAATGGGTGTTATTAGACATCATTTGATAAAACTTGGTGTTAGAATTGATGTCACTGAGAAATCACATCTTAAAACTAACAATATTGTCCATTTTATTGACATACCTTGACAATAATATCTTAAGACGTGAATGTGTGTTATTGGTGTAGTAATGGTATGGATGTAACTGTTTTTCCAGTCTTTCATGAAAATGGGTGATATTTGTACATCATTTAATTAAAATTTATATCTGCATATGTAAATACAGAATATTGTTTACTCAATTTGAAAAATATACATGGCTGTACCAGTGAGTGGTCAAGGCTTTTTTTTATAAAATTTTCTGGCCAATAGATTGATGTGAATACAAGCGAAATTCAATAATTTTTTGCACTTTTTGTCCATAATCCATATATGTAGAATATAAGATGAAGTCAGGTCAACACATTGGCTTCATATTTTTAAATTGTAACTTCTGATCTCATGAATATTCAAGTTATTGCTACTGTTCCAGATTAATTAGGCAACTACAGTCGCCAGCACTAACATGGTCCCCCCATCCCTTTGCTTTGGAGGTGGGTGGTATTTCAGGTCACTTGTGATGTGTATTGTTCAGTCACCTGATAATTGCAATCTTCTTGAAATTGTGATACCCATTGTCACAAGAACCATGCAGTCAGTTATTTATATGTTAATTGAATATGCCAGGAGCTTTGTCGGTGTTATTCTACTTTACAACTGTGTGAGAAAAAGTTCCATAGATGAAACAAATTAATGATGCTACTGATAGGTATACGAGAAATATAAAGAAAATTGATGATAGCAGAAAATAGATAAGTCAGATAAAAAGAAAACTTTTTTAGGAAACTTTCTTTAATATCTGTTAAATAATAAAACTGGTAATTAAGTGGATTATTCTACGGTATTTTGTAAATATTCATAGAATACTCATGTTGTTAGTATGGATTACATCCATGTTTTTGATCATTAATATTAGTATGAATAGGTACTACTTCAATGTGTTAATTAAAATGGTTGTCAACAAATATTAATAGGCCTATGGCTAAAACATTGAATAAACAAAATCTTTTCATTTTTTTCTTAGAGAGAAACCATATTCTTTGTACACGTACAGTTCACTAGGGTATTGACTTAATTCTGCGGTATGACTCGCAAATTGTATACTCTTAAATTTTTTCATGTTGGAGAAATCAGAAAATTCTAGCACATACAAATGCATACAAAGTAATTATAAAATTATAACAACAGTCATATTAGTTTACAAAAATTATTGACATGGTATTGGATCAAGAATTGATACAGCTATTTGACCCATTTACTGGTACTTAGAGAAATTTCAGTGACATAATCCATATATAAGCCTATTCTTAGTATAAAACAATGCTGACTTCAGATTTGAAATTTATTAATGTATGCTCTGAAAATACAGAAGTCATTTAGGGTGGCTCAGAATGTTTTCATTTGTGGCAGGAGAATCGGTATGGAAAAGTAATTGTGGTAATGTCAGACAATTCTTTAGTGGTTGGGGCGTATCACCTGACTTAAATTAAATCTGCTCAAACAACCTGGCTCTCAGGTGTTTTTTCACTACCTGGACAGATTTCCTATTCGTGCCTGGCTCATGCCATGACCAGTGTGAAGCTCACCAAAAACAATCCCACAGGATTGAATATGTTACTGAATATGTTACTGGTCCCACTTTATTTCATGCAAAAACAAAATATCTTGAAGGACTAAATCGTAAATTCAGTTAGACATGAGTGTCTACCCTTGCAAAGATTATTTATATTATGAAACATGCAACTTAGAGTAAAAGACAAAGTGAGATATCATGTCAACTTTATTAAATTTAGGATAACATGCTCAATATGACGCTTATTGTCTAGCTTATCCAGATACATGCTACATAACTGTTCTGTAGTGTGGGTATCCGAATTCAATGAGTGATGTACTGTCTGAATCCGAGTCAGAATAACTATCAGAATCCACTGACTTTCATCATTGACAGTATGAGAACAAGACCCAGCCTTGAAAGATTAGTATCAATGTATAGCTGCTCATGAAATTAGGTCTGTGGAAAGACAAGTTCCAGCAGAGGATAGCTAGACTGGAACTGGGCCAGAGAATGCAGCAGAACAGTTATGGTTTGTTCAGCTCAATACTGTGAATAATATTTATGTCTGTAGCTCAGTTAATTTTCATCTCAGCATCTTGAAGTGTAGATAAATATAGATTTCTTCAAACTAATTTATGTTTTTACTTATTGTATGCTAGTGATACAGTTTGTCGGATGAGACGACCATGTTTGTGTACCTATGGCACACAATGGCTCCTATAACCATTTAGTCCTGTATTACAAATGAATTCTCCATAGCTCCAATTTTCTTGGTTGCACAGGCCAATCTTTTTCAGGAGTAGTGTTGCTCTTTATGTTTACCCAGGAAAACCCCAGAGAGACCAATTGACCCACTGGAAAGCAGTTGCCAAGCTTTCTCACATATCCTTGTTGACTAAGCCTGAGACTTAAACCCATGTGGAAATAAGTGACACATCATTAATATGTAAAGGCAAGCATTTTAGACCACTGTTGGCCACCCAGATCTTACCCCTCCCCTCACCTTTGTCCCCATTAGGTGGTGCTTTTTCATTCGAAGACATTCCCAAATCCCATATTTCTAAAAGATAGGTGGAAATGTATCTAGCCTCTACCTTAGGCCTCCTTCGAGGGGAAAATCTCACCAAGTTCACAAAAATATGGTATAATATATATAAAGTTTACACACAGATATGGTACAATATTAATATGTATGTAAAGTTTACATACAGATATTGTACAGAATTAATATATGCCTGAAGTTCACATTCTGATACACTGTTAATGTATGAAATTTTCAAAAACACATATGGTACAATATGAATACATGCCTGAAGTTTGCACAAATACATGTATAAATTTTACACACACATGGTACAATATTAATACATGCCTCAAGTTTTAATATATGCCACTCATTTATACACTGATATAGTACAACAATATCAAATGCCTGAAGGTTACACACAAATATAGTATAATGTTAATACAGACCTGAAGGTTACACATAGATATACATTCAGACCCACTTATCTTGACTTTGGCTATCTCATGAGCTCGTGTACGTTGAGCATTTTGGTCAAGTCCTGAAAAAAATCCTTCTTTGTTATGCTAATTTTTCCATTTATGTTTGGGCATAGGTTTCAGTCCAAAGTAACGTGGGCTGCACTTAATTTGATGAAATACAACTTTAATATCTATCTTGGAGAAATTGTACAACAAATAATTGGGCGTTTTGACTAATACCATACCTCATACGCAAGAGTGGAAAAAAGCGGTATATGACCAAATTTTACCGCTACAAATGCTAATCAACCAGTCTCATCAATGCATGGTTTATCATTTGCATAGAGTGTAGAAAATTATGTTGAAAACAATATTTAAGGGTAAGAAAATTGAATAAAGGAGTTTCTGACCTTTATGGGAGCTGCATTTGTAATGGACAGTGTCACATGTCAATACAACTGATTCCACACAGCATCGTGTATATTATCATATCAGTAACTCAGAAAATTATCAGGTCAGCATCATTAAATGTAAATAAAAATACTTAACTTGTTTTATACTTTATATTTAAAACAAATTATGTACTTTTAATAATGCTACTCTGAAAACTGACAGAATTACAGATAGGATAAAATTCATGATGCTTTGTGGAATAGACAATATATTCACATTTTAATATTGTCAGTGTCAGTCACTAACTTAATTCATACACAATTAACAACTCTGGTTCAGAATTCACTTTTAAATAGTTAAATGTTTCCGTGATCAGAGTGAGTGTAAGCTTTAAAATTTCATCATGGCTAAATCACATGACTTAGAATTTTCTGTAAATAGAAACAGGCAAAATTCCAAACCACACTGGTACCCCCCACAAAAAAGTGGTTATAAATTTGTTTTGAACAAAGAGTAAATAAAAGCACAAATAGTATTTAATCTAAAATCGAATATCAAAGTCATGCAATCCATCAAAGTGATACACCAACTCTCCTTCTGGCACTGTGTTGTTACTGACAGTCACTGATTAGAGTTGGGAGGTATAGGGAAATACAACTGTATGAATAGATTAAGTCAGCTTCTTAAAGAATTTGATCTTGAGACAGTTAACTTTATAGACTTTAAACACATTTTATAGTTTGTCAGTACATGAATTCTGACAGCCTCATCTTTTTTTCATCGGTACATAGGCAAATTTTATCTGTAAAAACCAGCATGCCAAACCTTTGAAGATCAACAAAAAAAAATTAATTTTCTCACACAATTTCGGTCAGTTACATTTTGCTGCTATTTAAAGTCAACACTAACAAAAGAAAATATTTTTCAACAAAAGTACATGTACTTAAAATAGCCTTGATTTTGGTCAGTGTGAGAAAACCATTGCATTGCTGAGGCTACCAAAGAGATGAGGCTATCACAGGTAATAAAAACAACTTTATAACCACTGACCTTGTTATAGTAGCTTAAATGTTGTAAAAAATGTGTGACTTGTTACTTAATCTCATTTAAAAGACCTCCAATCTTCTTTTTCTACAACCTAGCATGACTGAATTATTATTTTTATTGTGCATTAGAAATGCCATTTGTTTTTAGAAACAAAACTCATTTTCAGTGCTTCAGATGCATAATCATTATTCTATAGTACATTTGTTAACTTAACCCGGATATTGTGGGATCTGGTAATGTCAATGATTTTTTTTTTACATCCCTGATGTAATCGAGATAACCAGGTTTGACAGTAGTACAATGTTATTTCATGCCTGAAGGTTACACATAGAAATACTACAATGTTAATACATGTCTGAAGGTTACACATAGAAATACTACAATGTTAATACATGTCTGAAGGTTACACATAGAAATACTACAATGTTAATACATGCCTGAAGGTTACACATAGAAATACTGCAATGTTAATACATGCCTGAAGGTTACACATAGAAATACTACAATGTTAATACATGTCTGAAGGTTACACATAGAAATACTACAATGTTAATACATGCCTGAAGGTTACACATAGAAATACTACAATGTTAATACATGTCTGAAGTTCACACACAGATCTCTGTGCTAGTGCAAAGTTAGGGCATCATAAAAAAATAAGCAAATCTGCATTCTTCATATCCCTTTTTTTGAATATTAAATATTTGCTTCCATTGCAATTTTTAAAGAGTTATTTAGTATGTTTCATTCAAGAGATTTGATGGCAGTTGCACAGAAAGATGAGTTTTGTTAATATCATTTTATAAAATTTAAGCTTAAGATAGAAATTCTATATATATGTTTTAAAAAATGGGAAAAAAATAATTTTAAAATTCTTCATCATATTTGCTAGAAATGAATATTAGTAGATCACTCTGTTCCCCTGAAGATGGGAAAATATATTATGAATGTTATATTTTGTTTAAAACAGATTTCTGTAGAAATAATATAGAGATTTTATTCTTTTCCAGATACTTTCAGACATTGTAAATGTTCAAGGCGATAGAGAAAGGTAAGCAGGTGTTCTTGTATACAGCAGTGTATCCCACAGGGATGTAAAACAGGGTAAACAAAACCCTCGGTGTCAGAACTGGGGGTCAAATAAAAAGTTTGGGGATCAAAAATGTACTGACAAATTTTCATCTAATCCATACTTATTTAGCTGAAATAGGATATTGCAACTTGCACAACATTCTCTCTCTCTCTCTCTCTCTCTCTCTCTCTCTCTCTCTCTCTCTCTCTCTCTCTCTCTCAAAAATACAAATAAACTAACATGTACACAAATGCATTGTCCATTCATAAGATAATTTTATTAATTAATTTTCCTTTTAGTTTAAAATCATACTTTTAACATTCTTTTGTTGCAATATTATAGACCAACACATTACATATAAGCTAATACAAAAATCTATATAAATCTTTTTAACCAAATGACAGGTAATTTACTACCTGTCATAAAATATTTGCTATCATTGGTTTCATTGTACTTTGTCCTAAAATACATGTATCCAAAAATCAAAGATGCTCATGGGTATTTGGTCACCAAAATTTAATAATATATACTCACTTGTATGCCAGGTCCAACTACATAAACTCTGATCTGCCATGGCATTAGGAACCAGCAGATCAGGGTCTACATTTGTTCTACATAATTCCTTCTAACAAACTGTACAGATCCAAATCTGCCAATGCATTGTGCAATGACAGTTCTGGGTTTGTTCAGTTTGCATTTGGACTGAACGTACAAGAGAAGATTTGCTTTGTTTTTTTGTTTTTTTTAAATGTGCATTGATTTATTTGTGAATAGATTATGGAATGTGCATAAAGGTTGTCTACTGGTAATCTATCATTTCAAAATAATAAATGTATCAAAAGTAATTGTCAAGTTTGAGGGTATCAGGGTTCTTGAAGAAGAGCAAGCTCTACTTTGGAACCTAACCTAGAGATTTGAATGTTTTCTACATTTTTGTAAACATTATTTTTTTTCTTCTCTTATTTTCTAGGAATATCTCTGTTGAAAAATTTCAGCAATTTCTTGTGCAGGAGCAAAAGGTCAGTATTTTTATTGCTATAGCTGCAATAGTTTTCTCTAGAACCAACTCTTTTTAATGTATAATGTGTTTCGCTACCCTGTTGCAAATAGTATATATTCAGCCCAGCCAGCACAACAAAAGATGAGTAATGTTTGGTTATTCTATCTTCAGTTTCAAATAAATAGTGCAGACTAAAATGTCACATCAGAATCATTATTGAAACCTGAAAATTTCCTGGGAAATCTGGAAGGTCTGGGTTGGTGCAGTTTCTTATGAGTAATCAGTAAAAAGAAAACCAAAAAAACAATATAGACCTGGATATATGTTATCCTCAGTACAGCTTTATTGTGCAATTTATTTTCCTTTCATGCATAATAATAAGAACATTAGTTTTTAAAATTTAATGACAACGGTGGTTGTTTAAACCTTAAAGTAGACTTCAGAATCCATACATGTAGTTTAGTTGATCAGTGCAAAATGTCCTTTTTGCAGGACACTAACTTAAAACTGGCAAAAATGTCTGATTTGCAGGACACTAACTTCATTCACAGCAGGTTTTAGGATGTAAATGTGTTGCAATTTATTTTTTATATTATTGTGAAAGAATGCTCAAGTGATTGAAGAAGGTCATATGATGAAGGACAGCAGTCATGTGATACAAGAAGATTCCATATCGTTCTTCCACACAGGAAAACGTGATCATAATAGGCCCCATTTTTGTATGAGAAATACAAAAACATAGAAGAACCTGTCATTGACAGGCAGTATTTTGCCCATGACCCAAAGAACTTATGGGATGGCCTGTCGTCTTTCGACTGTCTGAGTATTGTTTGTGCATCCATGAGCACATTGTCATGAACTAGGGTATTCCTAATTATAGTATACAAGTACCAATTGTACTTTTATTCTTCTTTTGTTTAAATGTTTGGTAACTCTCAATGCCTGATGTTCTAAAAAATCTGAAGAGTTCTAAACAGTTTATCCACTGAGAAAGAGGTTGAATTGTGTATATCCTGGCTGTTTTACGGTCATAACCTATATTAGCAGATGTGAAGCCAAAAGTCTTTTTGAGCTGGTGCTTAATAGAAAAGACAATTGTCACTTGTCTGGTTGAATGTTTGCTTCAAATACTTTTGAGGAGATGGAAAAGTTAGCATCAACCATGCCTTTTGTCAGCATTGCAATGTGAATGTGAAGTTTGCAGGTGTAGTGAACTCGACTGCCCATGTTTACCATTGACTTCATCCAACCATAGCTGCCAGTGTGGTATAGAGATGAATTGTATCATTTCTTTAGCTTAAAAACATTTTGTTCAACATGAAATTTTTAAACAAGTCAAATCTAGTCATTATTTATACAGGAAATTGTTTTAAAAAAGCAAACAAATCCAGTTGTATGAAACCTTAGGCTCTTGTTCAGTCTTTAAAAAGTCTAAATATTTTCAGAATTTAAACTTTCAGTATGAGAAATTTTGAGAAATTTACTTAAACTAGGTCCTTAGAGTAAGAAACAGTGACATAATAAAACTGTCTAGCCAGTGACATGATAAAACTAGCTTTGACATGTTAAAACTGTCCAGTCAGTGACATGATAAAACTATCCAGTCAGTGACATGATAAAACCATCTAATCAGTGATGGGATAAAATTGTCCAGTCGGCATTCAAAAGAAAACCTATTGAATTTTTGGCCAGAAACTTTTGAAACAATCAGCACAGTCCATTCTAGCAATTACTGATATTTGGTTTCTGAACTGGTACCAAATTTGAAAGTGGTGTCCAGTTTCCACAACATGTCATCAAAAAGAAAATGTCTTACTATTATTTTATTGTAGATTTCCTTCAAAAAGAAAAGTTTAATCCATCTGTTTGGTTTAGATTTTTAGATGTCATATTTAGGATCTGGAACCATTCAACTGAAGAACGGGAGAAATTCATTGATCGCCTAAATCATTTTCATCAAACAATTATACTGCATTGATTATGCATGTGTCATTTTTAGATGTAAATGTAATAAAAAATATTGATAATACTATTTCTACAAATATTCATGTCAAGGAAACTAATTCCACCATGTGAAATATTCTTCATGCCATCCAATGTCATGTAAAAATGGTATACCATATAGCCAGGCTAAAAGATATCAAAACATTTATTTAAGATGATTGTCAATTACATAATTCATTGAATGATTTAAAAACATATTTCCAAAACAGAAATTATCCTATACAAAACCTGTAATTTTACTCAACATGAGGCTTTAAACACAGCAAATTGTACAATAGAGAGAAATATAGTTCCTTTTACAATACATTACAATCCTTCATTACCTAATATAGGTCTTATAATTAATAAATTTTGGAGTCTCCTAAACTTATCAAATAAAAACAGCATAAAATCACTTTACAACAATAAACCTATTCTTGCTTATAGAAGACCAAAAAATTTGCAAGATTTCTAATTAGAACTAAAAAAAGACAATTCTTGTTATCTGAATGTAATAGATACCTGTGCTCTCAATGTGCAAACATAAAAAAATACTTTTTTCAGTAGCGCTAATGCAAAAGAGACATTTTCTCTATGTTATAACACAAACTGCGTATCAACTGACTTTATTTATTTGATAACCTGTAAAATATGTAATATGCAATATGTTGGACAAACACTTTAACAAATTTCTAAGAGAATGAATAATCATCACTTTCATATTAAAAATTATAGAGATCCTCAGTTTTCCTCTAATATCTCTACACATTTTAATACCAATAATCCCTGTCTACTCGATTTTTCTTTCATGCCAATAGATATTGTGCATGGAGACATGAACAGACTTATAAAAGAGACTTATTGGATTCATAAATTAGATACTTTGTATCCTAATGGCCTTAATACCAATGTATTATATAAAATTGTATAATTTTCTTTGAAATTGTTAAATTGTATATCCTTTATAACAATATAATTGTATGTATGACTCTATTTTATTTTATTATTTTATAGGAAACCCGGTACAGAGATGGGATTGAAGTCAGGAAGGAAATGAAGGAATTCTTGGATGACACAAGCAGGGAAGTGCAGCTATTTTTCACAGAAATGGAGGTATGACAAGGATGTCCTATTCAGAACCTCAAGTTAAACTGTTGAATTCTTAAATAATTGAAAATAGATTTTGAGAACCAGTCACCCACATATAACAATTGTTAATCTTTATATTGGATATTTTTATGCATGAATAATTGTTACAACATTTACTTTCCTGTGTCGCAATGGATCATTCATCATGTGGAATCTGTCTTGCATCAACAGTTACTATTTTCAGCTTCTAAAGAAAACCACTGGCCATGTTCCATCCAAGACATACTGACATAAAAACCATTCAGTTGTATACCAATGATGTCAGTTAGCCTTCTAATATGGCTGCCATTACTAAAATAGAAACACTTTAAAATGACATCTCAAAAATTTCTTGACAGAATTTTACTAAATTGGACAGAAAACATCCTGTCATGAAAAGCTTTCAGTTTTAAATAAATAGTACAAATCAGCCATAAAATATTACAAATTTACCATAACTGAAAAAAGAAACACCTTTGAACCAATTCTAGAAAACCAATGGAAAGAATTTGATCAGTTTCCACAAGAAGCAGTTTTGCCTGCAGACCTTTCTGATTTGTACAAATAGTGCTGATCTTCCATGAAATATGCCCCCAGTTACACAAAAGTAGGAAAACCTTTTAATGACCTGTCAAATACCATTGGATAAAATTTCACCAAATTTGACAGAAGGCATTTTAGCATAAAGACCAATTGTGTTTGTACAAATGATGACTGCTTTTACTAAATACCTCCCCCGCCCGACCCTTTATATTTCTTCTCTAAATTATTTAATAGAATTTGACAAATTTTCACTAAAGAATATCCTGGCATAGAGTCCCTTCATATTTTTATGAATAATGCTGATCCACCATCAGATATTGTGACCATTACTTGGAAAATTTTAAAAGACTTCCACTCAGTAATTTGAACAGATTTGACAGAAAGTATCCTCTCATAAAAGCCATTAAAATTGTTACAAACATTGTATAATGTGCCACCATTCCTAAAATTCCTAAAATTAGACAACTTTTGAGTGACTTCTTAAAACTGCTGAGCAAATTTTAAACCAAAAAATAAGCATAAATTCATTTAACTTTTGTATCTAGTGTGCCTCTCTGCCATGGCCACTATTACTAACAAAAGACAAAAAAAAAAACAAAAAAGACTTATTTTTAAAAATCACTAAATAGAATTTCATAAACTTTAACAAAGCATCCAGGCATTAAACGTCTTTTAATTTGTACAAGTAATGTAAATCTGCCTTCAAATATGGTCACATTTTCCAGTGAATAGAAATACCTTGAAACATTGTAATAGAAACCCCGTAAACAAATTTGATCAAATAAGTGCCAAAAATTATTCAGGCATAAAGGTCTTTTAAGTTTGTATCAATGATGCAAGTTTACTATTAAATATGGCTACTGCAGCTAAAAATATCAAAATCTTTGAACTTCCTTTTCAGAAACTGCTGTACATTTTTAATCAAATCTAACAAAATTATCCTGCAAGAAAGCCTTGTACAATTGATGCTGATCTACTATAAAATTTGGCTACATTTATTGAAAAGTTTAAAGTAACTTCTTCAAAAAACTGCTAAACAGAATTCAGTCTGATTAGGTTATGGCATAAAAGCATTTCAAATAGTGATTATCCATTATTTAGTATTGTCATTGCACCTAATAATGAAAAAACCTATAAATGACATTCTCAAAAACTGTTTAACAAAAATTGACCATATTTCACAAAGCATCCTGGAATCAGGAATTTAAAGTATGCACAAATGATGCTTGTCTGCCATCCAATATGACTGTCAATACAAAAAGATATAGAAACCCATAATGCATGGTACTACCTTATCATTTGGCTTTTGGTAGATGCTAGCTAGGTAATTATATCAGGCTAACTTGGGCCTTTACTTATGTTTATGGTTTTTCAGTTATAAACAAATAAGCATTAACATGTGTTGTATTTCATAATTGATTGATCCCTTTACATGTAAAAACCAGAACACTTTTCAAAAAGTGAATAATCAGTTTGTATTATGTACCCACTGGTGGCATTTTGACTTAGTCATGCCTGTCCTTCTGTCTGACCTTTTTTTGCAAGGTTGCACAAAACCAAAGAAAACAGAAAAATAAAATTAGACTAGCTTATTTGTATTCATATGTAGATGATCTTGTTAAAGTTTTGAGTCTTTATTATTTTTTTTCTGATCCAGTTTCAGTTATGTTTGGAATATTGGCTTATATCATCAAGCGTCTGGACAAATTAAGCAATGAGTGCGACGTGCATATTAATGAGGTTATCTTGCATCTGATTGGTTGAGCTTGTGACCACTCAGGAAGCCAAAGTTTTGATCTTATTTTGATAAATCTTTCCATATAGGCATATATGGTAAAGATACTGCAGAAGTTAATGTATGGAATTCACATACCTTAATGAAGTTATATTGTATGTGTGGGCTGAACATTTAACTACACTTAAGACTGTCCTTTTGAACCAGTTTGTATAAAATGTTTGTAAATGTGAGCAAGAACCGTGCATTTTGCCTCTAATTGGCTGAACTTGTCAATATGTTTGCATCTGATTGGCAGAGTTTGTCACAGCACTTTGAATGAAATTTGCTATGTGTGTTTGTAGATGGTCTGACTAGATTTTGATGCAGTTAATGCAGTATTTCAATTTTGATAATACATTTTTGTGTTAGTAACATTTCAGTTTGCAGTGAACTAAACCATTATGTAGTATTTTGTAAGTTTATAAGTTGACATATTTAGAGGTTGTTGCCCAATATATTTCATCTATGGCATTACCTATTGCTTGGTAACGCTGATGATACATAAAACTGGTTGGCAAAAAAGTCTCATTTGCAGGACACTAACTTCATTCACTTCCATTTGTTGTTTTTCTTCACAGAAATTGATAAATGAAAGTAATTTTATGAACCGTCAGTCAAATTGATGGACTTATATGGACACGTGCACTTGCATTTTAAAGTATATATGAGAGGAGAATTGCAATTTTCTGTATTAGATGTAATATCTGCATGTAATCTTCGATGTAACATAAACATAAACATGCACATTTGTTTTGTTTTTTTTTTTGTTTTTGTCAAAGATTATGTGAAAATTTGATTTCTATAAATTGCTTTGAGCTGAGAACATCTCTTGAATGAAGTGAATACTTAATTCTACCTAGAAGAACAGGATTTACATGGAACAAGACACTATGCACATGTGGGGTCTTGTTACCACTAAAAGCTTTGGTTCAAATTTGTCCCATAAATGGCTCTTACAGGTATTTCTTTGGCAGTCATATTGAACCTTCCAAGACAAGAGGTCTCGACACAGCCAGAGGGAGCTAACTCTTAGTATTCACTTAGATGTGACATAAGCTTGATAGAGACTTAATTTAGAACATAGTTGATGTGCACTTGTTTATAATGAGATTGAAATTGATTTTAATAAGTTTTAATGTGCACATTGTTGTTATTACATCAAAAATGGTATGAAAAAAAATTTGATGATTGGTGAATTTAATTCTCAGTACATTTTTTTTTTCCCCTCAGTTTGTTGATTACTTGTTCTCCAAAAGAAACACTGTATGGGATAGCAGATATGATAAAGTCAATCAGGATATGTCTCATCCTCTGTCTCATTACTGGATATCATCATCACACAATACGTAAGTACTGATTTAGAAGGTTCTTTGTACCTGTTTGGGTAAAGAATTCTATAATTTTATAGTGCAAACTGTATATAAAGAAATACTTTGATATGGGAGAAATTGTGCTTATTAGAACAGAATTGTATTTAAATTTAAAAAAGTTCAAAAAGACAAGAAAATACATATTATAGTAATTTTTGAACTTAAATTATTAATTTGTTGCATCTGAAAATTTTTAAATCAATCTTTTTTATAAATGGGTTATTTTATTATTTATCATGTATACTCACCTATAAGATTTTTTAAAATGAAAATTTGATTCTTGCAGGGTGTGGGTTGTCTTTTAAGTATGACAAACTCCCAAAAATTGATAAATCTTGGGGAAATGTTGGAGGATACAAAAAATTTAGACAATTCAAATATTTTTGTTTTTTTATGTCATTCTTCGCATTTGGAAATATGTATATAGTATGCACTTTGTTTATCCATTTTATGACAGCATTCATTACACAATATTTATATCTACAGTTATTTGGACTTGAATAGTTAGAAAATATTACAAGTATATTAAATACTACTCACCATAAAGCGTTGTTTACCATTGGTGTTTACTTGCAAGTATATTGCTTCTAGTTTGTGCATGTCCAAACATCCTGTATTTGCATTCATTTTATTTTATTTTGCTGTATTAGCACTGTGTTTGATCCAATAAAAGTTTTGAGTTATTTTCCTTTTCCATAAGTTTGATTTTTTATTATCCCAAGTGATATTTCCAATGTTTTCTGCCAGTGCATATGGTTCGATGTAAAGGCAATAGTCTTTATTTCAAGTTGACAACGCTTTTGATTGAGCCATGAATTTAAGACATGTACTTGTTCAGTGACAAGTAGAATTCTACGTTCTGTGCTTGTTTGGCCTTTATCTCTTAGCTTTTTAAGGGAGCACTCCCATGAGACAACCATTTGATTGATTTGATTTGGTACTTGCTTAATGCCAAGTAATATAGTGTTCAGTTGCAGGCTTTAAAAGACTTTACAGACTGCATGAATAAAGGATTTTTTGCAGAACCTAAGCTTAGTCTCATTGTAAGGACCAATATGCAACAGTGATTCATGGAAGAAAACGCATTCTTTCAGATGGATCTGACTTACAAAATGCACACTAACTTGTAGTAGGGTTAAAGGAAATTGATGAGATTTTGGTTCAGTTTAATGTCAGGGTTTGTACATTATCATTTAGAAGAGTTATGGCCCTTGATTTCCTTTCCTTTTAACTTTGCTTTCCACAGCATAATGTTACTTAGGATTATCAAGTTTTTTTATATTATCATTTAAAAGAGTTGTGGCTCTTGATTGTCTGTCTTTCTAACTTTGTTTTCCAAAAGCAGTTTGACAGTGGAATGTCAAGTTTTATATATTGTCATTTAAAAGAGTTGTGGCCCTTGATTATCTGTTCTTCTCTTATTTGCATTTCATAGCATTACTTTACTCAGAAATATTGCATTTCAGGTAAGGTTGTTATGAAGTTTCATATATTATAAAAGCTTGTTCAAGTTGGATTTCCTCTGTTCCACATCATCATTCTTCAATTACTCAGTATTTCATGTAATAGCCAATTTTTACTTGCATAGAAGTAAGATTTCTGTATAATTAAAAAAAAAAGACCAATTTTTAGAATATTTTTGGGCATCATCATAAAATTTTACATGTCCAGCAAACTTTTCAATTTGTTCTTGGCTTCCGGAAAATGCATTTTTTTTCTGCCACTGTATTATCTCTGTGTTGTCATTAGTGGCATACTGTTTTTATTATGTGCATAAATACAGTAGTCCACCTTTTGAACATCCCCCCTCACCAGCAGCCACCTGCTCCTTACGGCCAGAATTCGAAATCACAAATTTGTGTTCTAAATTACCTCTCACAAAAGGCCTCCCAGCTAACGTGACCAGCGGCCAGCATATTTGTGCAAAAATATAAAATACACCCTTCACAAGCGGCCACATTCTGTTTTGTAATATGTATCCAGAACCAATTTTATTCATCGTGTGTTAAGTAATCCGATTTTTCCCAATGTCAGGTTTTCGTTCTTGAAAGAAGGTTGACTAAAGTACATGTGCCATTAAGTTTAAATATTATATCATGTACACCTCATGAGAAGCCACATTTATTCCATAAAGCAGAGAAAGACTAAAATGGTTTAATAGCCTTTATGGCTTCCCTTTGTAAGATGTTGAGCTTGTTCACTTCCATGATTAGTGACTTTTATTGTTGACAATAATTGTCAAGTTTACAAATCCTAATGGCCACGGGGTTCAGGTCAAATCTGCACGTACGTAATTTCTCACTTAGTGTCAATAAATGTAAAAACAATAGGGTACCAGACTGTGATTAATGAATCATGTGATGACAATTGCTGCCTTTGAAAACAAATTGCATCTTGTTTAAATGCAGAAAAAAATTTGTTTTATCAGTCTTGTAGTTGCAACGTTGATTATAACCGGACAAAATTGTCAAGATCACATGGCCAGCATTGGCTAAAAATAGAATAAAGCAGGGTACCAACAAAGACCGAAAAATCACATGACAACACACTTGTAGCTTCCTTTACGAAGGCATTTCATCCACTCAACAAATGTTTCATCTGCCTAATTAAATCGCATACGGTTAGCAATATCTGAATAAATCATTACCAAACATTAACATGTCATCATGTAAACAAAGACGATTATTTCAGAAAAAAAATGTTGGTTATTATAGTCTACAAGGAGGGCTTGTAGAACAATTTTAGGTAGAAAAGACTCAAATGAAACAATTATATGTTAAAAAGACTCGAGTAAACAACATAGTAACCGATAATGAATTTATTCAGCAGCAGTGGGAAAATAGAACAAATGGAAAGAGAATTGCCTATGTACCAAGATTTAAATGACATTTTTGAATGGTTTTGCAATGTGCTTGACAGCAACATCCACATGCATATCACGCTTATGCCAAGAATAAGAACCATATTCAGTTTAAATAGGTCAACTATTACAACAAGAACTGTTCAATAATTATTGTTGCTTTTAAACAAAGATATTAAATGCTTTAAAAAAATAAAGCTTTCTTACTACATATATTACATATACTTCTTACAAAAAAAATTGAGTCCCCCTCTGGAAAGGCCACCAAACTTATAAGGCCACTTCCCCAGTTCAGAAGGGGTGGCCGTATAAGAGGGGGACTACTGTATGTATGTATGGCATGCAAATAAGATTTTGAATTTAATTTATTCAACAATTAAAAATGACAACTAGTGAGCAGCTCAATCACCATAGCAACCTATTCACCTCTCCATCCCATATTTATTTCATATTTATAGTTACCCTATAAATATCTTTCAGGTTAATTTCTCCATTACTGGCAATGGTATTGTCATTTTCATGAAAAATTTGGTGTCTCAACAAATATATGTCCTGCAAAGTTCATTTTAGTTGTTAATAATTTCCTGCTTTGAAAAAAATGCATCCATTAAGATGATAATGAAATAGATTCTGGTTCTTTTTTTTCAAATATTGATAACCCTCAAATTATTGACCACTTTAGGCTATTAAAAATAATGGCAAGACTATTTTACCAGTAGCAAAAGGATTTTAAAAATATCTATTTCAGGAAACATACAAGACTCTTGTGCCTTTAGTGGAGTTAGTTTTGCTTGCTAGTTTGCTATTAGGATTGCATACTTGTGTAAATTTGTTTGCGCAAAACATAACAAAAAAGTTTTGATTGAAAAATGACCAACCTTGTTTGAATAGCTATCTGACAGGTGACCAGATCTCCAGTGAATCATCAACAGAAGCCTATGTAAGATGTCTCAGAATGGGCTGCCGATGTATAGAATGTAAGTTGTAATTTATGTTTTTTGTTTTGTCAATCTACACAAGGATATGAAAAATATGGATGGGTTTCTTCTAGTGGATCTTAATACCAAAGTTAAATGTTTCCTGTCTCAGGTTTATTGAGCCATGAATTATTTTATTATATTGATTTAAGGTTTTATTCTTCATTTAAGATTCAGACTAAATTCAATTTCAAATCATGATTTTGCAAATTCATCTTTAAAATATTTAAAAAAGTTCAAAGAGAAAAATTCAGAGCTTCATATTGTTGGTGTCATCCTGAATTATATTTCATGTTTGGCATTCCCCGGCATTGGTATCATTGGTGCTCAGACAGATAAATCATATACAAATGTGTCTCCTTAGTGAATAAAGACTGTTCTTCCTTCCAAGGCCCTGGGAACAATTTGGGATGGGTTTTCTTGATTCCCTTATTCCATGGCCTATAATGTTTTATTTTTCTACAGCAAGAAGCATGTACTTCATCTTGTGGGAATAAATGTACGTCATTTCTGGCTGGCATCTTCTATAGGTGGGAAATCGTAGCTAAGGAATAGTAACTGTATTGTATACATCTTTTTAAAGTAATTAAATTATTATTTCTTCTTTACACTTGATATTATTGTTGTTCCTTTTGTGCGAGTATAACCACTTTTAATCATGTGATGCAAATCTGATGCAAACAAAAAAATGTTGGAGTGTGGCTGGTGACCTTTATAAGATATTAAAATTTTATTCTAATGAAATGACATTTCAGATTTCCTTAGTCTTGGTCACCAAAGTGTTTAGTTTGTGTATGACATGGTAAAAATGTATCAGAAACAAACTTCTTTGAAACAAAGACTCAGAGCTCTTCTTTATATGGTGCAGTCATTCAGTAATATTAATTAATGACTAAGCAGAGGAAGAAATCTGACTCAGAAATTTTAAAATGATGGCAATGGTAAAAAAAATCATTCTAAGACATCATTGGATGTTACGACTAAATGATCAAATATCAATTAAGTGCCTATTTACTGAATAATAAATCAATCAACATTAAAAGCATAAATTGAAAAATGGCAGATGATACTGTAGAATGTCTGTCCCCAAATAGTACTACAGGAATCAAATGGCATGCAAGAATTGATGAATTTAATTGTTTTATTGAAAATAAATAACTATTTTGATTTAAAACAAAACATAAAAGTGTGAAAAATTTATAAATATATAAAATATATATATATATATATATATTGCATGTTAACCTTTTTTCCAGGTTTTTCACGAATTACAGTCAGAATATCACTACCCAACTCATGGTTCAGAAAAATGGCCCATAATTCTTTCAACCTGATGATTTAGTTGGCCCACAGGCACATAAAAACAATCTGAAGCTCTGAAAATTGCAGTATTGATGCAACAATTGATTCTTTTATTGTTGAGTTAAAACATGCTTAGCTCAGCATTATGTGTTTGTTTTTTACACTGGACAAAAGAGCTTATTATGGGATGGCCTGATGTTTATCATCAATATGTTTGTCCGTCTGTCATCATGTTTCTTAATGGTACTCTTCCTAAACCACTTGAAGGACTTTATTGTATTTATTATTTGGATCTAAATGAATATGGTGTGATTCAGACACCCAGTATGATAGAAAATCTTGTTAGTTCCTCTCCTTAACAGCAGCTTACATTGATGTGGGTTTTCACTTTTTATGGCAATTTCTACTGAATGGATGGTCTTGTCAGCATGGGGTTTTCACTAAAACACTACTCAAGCAGTGTTTAGCTAGTTTTAAATGTAAATGGTGTTTAGTTGACCTCCAGACCTTAAGCTATCTTGAAAATGTTGTTTTAGCTAATTCTCTTTTATGAATCAACATATTGGCATGGAGTTTTCAATGAAAGAGTATTTAATTATGCAATATTTAATTGGTACTGAATGAAAATGATGCAATTCTGAGCACCAAAATGTCTATACATTTATGAAGGAGTTTTAAAAACCAGAACAAATTAAACTTAGGGTCAAGTTTAAGGGTCATGTCTTAACATTTTTACTTTTTCGAACTTATGAACATAGTCACTGACTTTTTATCATGATCGCATTCCAATGAACAAATTGATAGCATCTCTGCATCTTAAGGTCAAAGGTTATGACTTGATTTTTAGCTGTACTGGCATGTGATTGTGATAACAGAAACAAAATATAAATGGATTTTTATCAGACCCAGCCTGTGAAGATATCTGATGAATACATTGATTGGTGCAATTTGAATACCCCTGCCTCCCTCCTAAATGCTAGTTATATATTTAATCAAACTTAGCACATGGGTGTGTCTTGACATTCCTGAGACAAGTTGCAAGAGTTTCTGTTATGATATCCAATTCAAGATCAATGTCCATGTCAAAGAATTGTTGTAAATTGTGAATATATTAACTTCGATACGTAAGAAAATATCTTTGTGACCAAATTTAGGATGTTGGAGTTTCTTAAGAATATCAGAGATTGTTTCAATATTCATCAATTAAAAAGAAGAAATGGCCTCTTCATGGAATCCTGCAATTTCTTTGCAGCCACAAGATCATTAGGCTTTTTGAGGGAATCAGTTTTAATTATTGATTTTATCATCTATTTTTTAATATGTAAATAGTTGATTATTTTCAGTATACATAACTGTGGAAATTGAATTGATACAAATATTGACTTGATATATAAGGTAACAGTACTTTCACATGATGCATCTGTAAATTCAGATGTGAATTTGCATTAACAAGCAAGAGGTATTTGAAACATTCTGAATATAACTGCACTGTACAATTAAGTGTTTTATTAGTGAACCATACGCCATTTCATCCTCGGATAGTAATTCCCATGTACCTTGGCATATTATCTCAGTCTGATTATCCATTTATCAAAAGCAGTTTTGTATTTCCTTTTAGTATGTTTTTCATACATTGGAAAACGGCACTTCCATCCAAATGGCAGCTTTCAAATTGTCTGCCTTTCAGAAGATCATTGACAATGTGATTAAGCCAAAAATCACCTGAGCTAAATCACGCTGTATGGAGGTTGTGGCATTGTGTGGATGCTGTTCTCCTTCAGGAAGTCTGTCACCATGGTAGATATGCATGTCATTAGATGAATACCTTATGTTCCAGTGCATAGACAAGTTATTTGTAATTGTCCCACTGTTTTGGAGGCATAAAAAAAAGCCCCATGACACTATTGTGATAATTCCCATAAACCTGGACGACCTGTCCTTTGCAGCAAAAAATAATCGATATAGAACTCCTGACAGTGTGAATACATTGAAAGATTTGTAGTCTGTGTTTGTTTTCTCCAATGTTAACTTTATTATTTCAAATGGCATCAGGTTCAAGTAAAGCAAATCCATGTTTCATTACCAGTGACAATTTCATTCAGATGTCTTTGTTCGCTACTTTTCATATATGGCAAATTGCAGTTTGGCAATTTTATCCAGCATCTGTATTTGTTACCCATCATCAAATGCAGGACTCATCTTTTGTGAAACTTTCTCAGCTTCAGAATATTGTTCAGTTTATATAAAACGGTTGATGAATTAATGCATTTGATAAGGCCAAAAAAATATGTTTCTGTTTGCACTGGTTTAAAATGTAGGGTAAGTAGTTAGGTTTTTTTTATTTTGTTTTTTAAACACATATATATTATGATGATTGGTATATATAATCAACAAGTAAAAGGCTCATTTAGATGCACAAATCAATTTCAGGAATTTAAAAAGAAAATTATAAAATTTACCCTGGGTGGAAAAATGTATAGTTGTGGCAATGAAAATCATGAAACACATCTATTTTTTTCTTGGCCTAATAGAAATATCTTCCTTTGTATACTGACCATTTTATCAGGTGTTCCATTAACAGCAAACACCAATAGCATGCAACAATCATCCAGAACATGGTTCATCTACCATGGATTTGAGACTGTCTTTAAAACTAGGAAACCATCTCAGAACCAGGATATGTAAAGGAAGTGTTCAGGTTTGTGTCACTGAAGAAGTTATTGCAAAATATTCAGAATTTTTCATGTATCCCTTGTGTTTGGAGTTTATTTTAATCATGAATTTGGAGTTTGTTTTAAATGTACATTTTGAATTTGTTTTAAATGTTCATGAAATTTTTTTTATTATATTGTTTGTTTTTAGAACAGTGTTGTTTACTCCTACTTGTGTATTAGTTTTGATTATTGTGCATAGCATGCATCCGACTGTCAATTCTGTGTATTGTATACTCTAGATAGATTTGTTTGGCTGTTGATGAATTTGATTCATGGTACAGTGACTATGTTCCTATTAACCCATCCCTTGACCTTGTATAGATTTAACAAAAGACCCTTTCACTGCCATAGAAGTTTTTCTATTTTTTTTACAAAAAATTCTTAAATAAACATTGTCCACATTTCTAATAAAATCTTCTTAGAAATGTTTTGGCCATTAATCCTTTCCAGTGCTCCAGCTACAAACATGCATAGTGTCACCCTCTCTTTTTCCTCTTGCCGTTTCCTCCTTATCACATTCATAAAAAAATGTATAGTTGGAGCACTGGATTCATTACACTCCCAGCTGATTGTTAAAGACTCCCCCTGACAGCGCATTGGTCAGGAATGAACCTCTTGGAATAATATTATCATTCCTTTGTAGGTAAGCACTTTTCAGTGACAAGTAATAGTAGATGGTGTACAGAAGAGGTCTTAAATACTCTACCTCATTGTTATTTATCATATTATTTCCATATTTTTTTTCATTGTTTTGGCCCTGTTATGGTACACACTGTCTGTCTGTCCATCACTACATCCATCCATTAATCTGGCTGTCTGTTGCCACATATCCTAAACAACTTGGTGGAAATTCATGAAACTTGTGTTTAACCAGCATTGACTATCTGCAAAATTATGCTGGAGGTTCCACAAGAGGGACAGAGGCCATATTTCATAAAAAGTAAAATGCAATGACATTATCAGTTATTTCTGATGAAATGTAAATATGTAGCAATAGCAGAAAGATGCTTGTTTCATGTGTGCACTCATGAATTCACGCATGCATGCATTTGAAATGTGCAGTGAAAAGCAGGGAGATTTGTGATAGCAAGCCACTTCAGCAATCTCATGATAGTTTTATTAAAACTTCAACCCTAACAATAGAGTCATTAGCACTGCTACCTGCCTGTCTAAAAAATTCATGCCATGGGGCAACCAGAATGTATTGCCCTGGTTACCATATATAATGAAGTAATTTGACCCAGATAACTACTATATAATGCCATGAATTGGTCTATTCAAAATATAACAAATACTTTATTATTGGCACACAAGTTAAACAGAGAGACTTGGAGCTTTTAGTTTCATGTTCAGGTGACCTCCATACTGCTACTAAAGTGAGCAGGGTATTTTTTTGATGGGCTGCAAGCAGATTTTGACAGTTTTAACCATTATATATGATATATTCTTGCTTGTATGTCGAGACAAAATGCAAACAAGATCATTTTCTGTAGCATAATGCACTTGAAGATCAGGATCTATTGTCTTCATTCTACTGATTGTTTCTAACAAATTGCATAGTTCCAGAACTGCCAGTGCATTATGTGGTAGCAGATTTGGGTCTGTTTGCAGTTGGAATCAATTTATATGCAAGTACAAACGGTATTTAGGTTTAAAAATTTAACCAATTGTTTAATTTTCCAAGAAAAAAAAACAATGGCAAAGTATACAAACTCTGTGCAATATCTTTTTTGATGTTATCTATATTTGATTTGTATGTAGCTTTAAATGACAGTAAATTAAATTGTAACTAATATACTGAGTAACTTTATTTTCAATGTGTTCTTTACTGACACTCTGCATGACTGTCACTGTTGACTGCATAAAATGAGTGTGGCTTGCTAAGGCAAACTGGATAACTATTCTTTTGCTTAATTCAAGTTGCGTCATATTAATATATTTATTCAAAGAGGAATAAAAATATTTCCATTACAAAAATATATTCCAACAATATTGGATTTTAATTATTTTAGGGCTTCATAACAATTGTTTACAATCCAGGTCATGAGGAAAATTTGAAATTTGATTTTATTGGTGTCAGCAACAAGATCAACATTAGGAGTCTCCCAAAAATAAGGCATTGTCGCATGATTTGCCTTAAAATGTGGTTCATTTTGCTTTATTTAAACACTTTAAAATTGCAGTAATTTTTTTTTGACTGGTATAGTACTTCATAGTATTCATTTGCTGGCAATGTATTTCTTTGTAATGTGATATTAGTGTACAGGTCAACTCTTGCTTTCCACAGTGTAGACACAGTCCATGAAGGAATATTTGTACCTTCTGTTAGGATAAAAAGAAAATCAATATGTTACATGTTTGGCTCTCACACACACACAAACTGCATGAATTCAGATTTGAGGAAACCTACTTCATGGCTGAATTGTTTCGGTTTTAATGTTCTTTCTCATACAAGATATACTATATATGGCTGCTAGCAAAGCTGGTGCATGAAGAACCTTGGAAAACTCTGGTTAGAATTACTGCCTAACATGATGCTACTGGTTAGTTTTCTCACATACATAACTTGGTTGAGACTGGGAACTCTTAATAGTTGATGTTAATATTTTATATGGTATATTTTCATCTCTCCAACTATCCACATTACCGTCATTTACATGCCATTCCATCAATTAATGTAGTTTCAGATTATAATCTTACTGCTTCTGTGGCTGTAAAATATATTTTAAAAACTTATTTCTGAACTTTGCATTATATGTTCAGCAAAATACATGATTATGTTGTTTTTAAAGTTAGACTATTTGCATGTTGGATGGACAAGAGTCAAGGATGCTACAGACAGATGAACTCACACAAACCATTTTGATGGAGAGCTTAAAATATGCATTAGTTTGTGATCATTACAGATATGTCTTTGCTGCATCTTGTACATTGTTTACATTCATGGCTAGATTTGCTGAAAGTCAGTAGTGCACCATTAGAATCCCAGGAGTTATAGTGATTTACGGGTAATACCAAAAGTATAAAGATGGTAAAGTCAGAATTATAAAGTATCTACATTGTGATTCATGCAGGAGTTGATCAGCTACATATACAAATATGTTTAGGATTTGATTGTTCTGCTGCATGTGTAATGTTACATGTTGTCCTCTGTTTGTATTTTTTTTATCCACCACCTGTAGTGGACTGCTGGGATGGTCCTGATGGCTACCCACAAATTTATCATGGACACACCCTCACCTCCAGAATACGCTTTCTAGATGTCATCAAAATAATCCGAGAACATGCATGGGTCGCTTCAGAGTAAGTCATTATCTGCCTCTTTTACCTTTTACCTGCATCTCCGATCATCAGAATGAAGAACATGCAGTGCTTAACAAATTTGCTACTGGTCCTGCTGGACAAATGACATAATGTGACTTCATTTATTTGCAGCACACTCTGATTTGTAAGCCCTTACATGCATGGGCTCTTTTACAATCCCAATCCTTTTTTTTACTATTTACACCAAAGTTTCTAATGCTTAGTTTCTACAATCAGCTTTCCTTGCATTTTTCACACAAAATACACCATCAAAACAAAGAGCATGCATGACACAACTACCTAATTTTACTATTCATACCACCGCTTGTTGCTAAAGCTCATACATAAGTCATTTCAGAGTAAGTTGTTCCTCACTTGATCTACCTGGTATGTAATACAGGTCAATATAGTTGTTAATTCCATGTGTCTGACGATAATCCATCTGTGTGTAGACAATCATATTTGTTTTTTAATCATAGCTCTCAATTCTATGTATTTCAACCAACCATTTTGCACATACCAGAAAGTTGTGTCTGAGTACCTTTAAATGCATAGATTTTTCCACATTCAGTGTTTTTTATGGTACCATAGAAAAATGACATTAAAACAAAGCACAAGTACTTAGAGTTTAATTCCAAACCAATCAGCAGGTCTCTATAAAAACTTGGCATACTAGACGTGTAGTAAGGGTATATATATATATATTATGCTGGTGTCCAGGTACACATCTTAGACTTGTGGTCCAGGTACACATATTATACTTTTGGTCTACATACACATATTAGACTTGTGGTCCAGGTATGGTCCAGTTACACATATTAGACTTGTGGTCCGGGTACTCATATTAGAATTGTGGTACATGTGTCCAGGTAAACAATATGGTCCAGGTACAGAAATTAGACTGGTGTTCAGGTGTATATATATATATATATATATATATATATATATATATATATATATATATATATATATATATATATTACACTAGTGGTGTCCAGGTACACATCTTAGAACTGTGGTCCAAGTACACATATTAGACATGTGGTCCAGGTACACATATTAGTCTGGTGTCCATTATACATATATATCCTACTGGTGTCTAGGTACACTGATGAGACATGTGGTCCAGGTACACACATGAGACTTTAGGTCCAGGTACATATTTTACACTGGTGTCCAGGAAAATATATTGCATTGGTGTCCAGGTACACATATTAGTCTGGTGTCCAGGTACACATATTAGACTTGTGTACAGTTACACATATTCGACTTGTGGTCCAGGTACACACATTAGATGTCTGGTACAGGTACTTATTAGGCTGGTGCCCAAGTATATATATTAGATGTGTCGTCCAGGTGAGCCATTTGCTATTCACAGTTCTTCAGTTTTAGTATTTTAAATGTTTTTGCACTGTCATCTTCCAAATCATTAATCCATTTCTCAGTACTTTTTCTCTTCAGAACTTCTTTGTTCTGTATTTTCTAATGCATTTTATTATTTATCTGTTCATCTCTATATCATTCATGCATTTGCAAAACTTTAAAATTATTAAAGTTATTCTCACATTTTTTAGAGTAGTTTTCTGGTTGTGCCTTTCTCTGTTAAGGAATTCTTCAGTTTCAGTACTTAAAAACATTTTTGTGCCAAGGTGTGTTCATTCATCTGTTGATCATTAAGGCATGTTTCTGGAGTAAAACTCCAACACCATTCAGTATGTCTCTGAGTCACATGGTCTGTATCACATTTGCAATCACAGTATGCCTCACACTATATACAAATCATCAGCTTCAGTTGGGTTGGGCAGGCGATACAGATGAATGTTTCACTTAAAAGTATATCATAATTGATGGCACTTGTCACCTTGAACTCTGATAGAAATAACTAACATTAACACAATCAAACAAGAGTCCTTTTCCTTTGCTGTATATTCAACCCCCGTTTTAAGAATCAAAATTGACACTACAAAAGCAAACTTTATATACCATACAAAGCAGGGCTTTAAAAACATAGTTATACTCCATAGTGTGTAATATGGGGGAGATGTCTGTCACAACATTTTTGATAGTGGAATTACTCTTAAACTTTTTAAGGTGTTGCAGCCAGTCATTTGGTACACATTTCAGGAAATTTGTGCACAATCACCTTTTGATACTTCAAGTTTTCTGTCTTCAGTATTTTTCTGTTACCATAGAAACAAAGGGTAACATAGACAATTTATAAATTGTTAATTTTGTACCAAAGGGTTTCAGCATAATTAACATGGATCATATTGGTCCTGTAATCACAAACACCCTGATTTAGAATCCTATACAAGTCTTATATTTTAATGGCAGTAATGCAGTAGACAATATAGTTACATTGCATCCCCAGTCAAAAGTGAATTCCAAGGCCTGGACCTAAAATAAAGTCTAAGTCTATAGCTTAGTTGCTTCATTCATGTGGAATATTGCCCTTGTGTTTGTCTTTAATAGCAACAAGCGATACATTACCCGCTAAAAGTGTATTGCTATCATCTTTCAAAATGCTATGTCCCTAATCCAAACTTAATATTCACTATTTAGTTTGTAATTGGACTTTTCGGAGGTCTAGAATTGAAACAGCATAATCCCAGTCTGAATCCTTCATCATGGCTTACATACAAAATATCTTCCTCATTTTCTTTATCCATTGTACATGTGCTTCAGCGTGCTCTATTAATTTCACCTTCATTGCTGTCATTGACTTCTTTTTCTTGTGTTGGGTCATTTCTCTTGTGTCTTTGCATTAATTTTCACTTTTATGCTCCCTTTTGCAGAAATTGAAGGGTTTTCACATCTTGGTCAGTGATGAGGTGCTTTAGATTTATTTTTTTCCCTTCTTATTACTGGTGTTAGGGTGAGTATCACCTTCCCGTTTGTGGTTGCCATAATATCTTATTTGCCAAAATCTTTTGATCTTCAGAACATTATGTTTCATTTCAAGTTTAAGTGGGCAGCACCAGAAGGCCCATTGGGTCACTCACCCCATCTGCCTTTCTTGTACTAAATGTTAACACATGAATGGATGTCCTGTTTATTACCAGAGGATGTAACTTGGAAGAAAGTCATCACAATTACCATGAGATGAAGAAAGGTCCTTCTTCCTCGTCATCTCTGACAATACCTTCCATTCCCAGGAGGGATCTGGATTACTTCCAGTATTAAACAAGATTGAATCCCCAGTACAGCAGGAATCAACAGTGAATTTTTTGTTTCATGCCTAGGATGCCTGATACTTGTTTTGATGTTTTTTTGTCTGTGCTTGTTAGGGATAAATTTCTGGCCACTCCCAATGGGGGAAAAGAGCCAGTGCCTGTGATTGAGTCATGCCTTTCCAACTCTTTCTAAGAAGGTGAAGTGTTAGTAACAGAAGGAGCCAGTGACTCCTTCCTAAAGACAGAGCAGAGCTCTTGTTTCTGTAAATCTGCTGATTGGTTCACCAGACAAACTTTACTGGATCGTTCTTTGATTGGGCATCAGACTCTGGGCAGAGTCCCAGGTCCAAACTTCCAACAGCTTCTCCACTAGAAAAGTTAGTTGTAGAGGCCAGGAATCTAATTCTTTCTTCTAATTCTTTCTTGAAGAATGCTTCAGATTAGATGCATTGGTCAGGAATGCCTAAGACTCCTTGAATAGCTGATCTCTATAGACCTGCAGGATGTTTACCTTCATATACCAATCTTCCTGCATCACAGCAAATACCTCCTTTTTTGTCATGGCCAGAAGGTATTTCAGTATTGGGCTGTACTTGTCAGACATGCTTCCACCCCCAAGGCTTTAGCAGGATGATAAAGTTAGAAAGATGAATAACTTAGGGATACCATACAAAATACTTTTTAAAAATGTAAATATTGTCTGTTTATCAAAAATATATGCATTTCTGTTTAACAGCAATATGCATGATTATGGTTCAAAATCATTATTGTCTTTCAATATAAGTCAGGGAACTTAAGTATTATTTTTATTTTTGTGCATTTTTTTTTTTGTTCACTTAATTTTAAGTATTGTTACAAATCTTGGCTCGTTCAAAGTAACAAAGAAAATAGTGAAGCCAACAAGTTTTGTTGTTGTTGTTGGGCTTAACTCCATTTTTCAGCACACGATAGACTATACATGGTGGCCAGTATTAATGGTGGAGGAAGAAACCTGGAATTCCCCGGAAAGAACCACCGACCAACAAGAAGTTACTGGCAAGCTTTCTCACATATCCACATTAGCAGAATCCTAGACTCGAATCCACACAGACAGAGATGAGATGGCAGTGATCCGTAATGGACAGTGCTTTAGAACACTCAGCCACTCTGGGCCCCACCAACAAGCTTTGTAAATTTTAACAAAACTAATTTATTTCCCTAGAAAACACAATAAGAATATGAAAAAGGACTTCATGAATATAATCCAAAAATTATTCCTGGAATTTAAAAATATATGTCATATTACTAAAATGTCCTAATGGATCCAAGTTTGAATTCTGGTGAAGTTCAAAGATGGCAGAAGTTGACATCAGATGAATGCAGTATTGATATATCAAAAGTTACACATAGAATTTTATGAATCACGACAAAATGTTCTAGCTTTAGAAATCTGAATAATTTCCACTAAATGTCTTTGTCCAAGAATTGGATGAAGTGCAGCACCGAAGAATAGAAAACTCTAAAACAAACTCATCTAGCAACAACAAAAATACCTCTGAACTGTGAAGGTATTATTTTATGGCTGAACTAGAAAACAATGATATTGAGTATTAACCCTCACTAAAACATCATTTTGACACTTGTGATTTGTCACATGATCACTTACTACAAGACATTTAACACACACACCAGAATAGTCTTATTTAAGAACCAATAATAAAAAAAACGTTAATAACACATGGTGATCATGCAGAGGAATGACATTGATACTGATGAACCATTTTAACTTAGTGTTATCCAAGTGTCTTAACCAAGGTCAGTTAAAAATAATGCTAATGTAATACTTTTTGCGTTCTATACAAACAGAAATTACTTGAAAAAGAAATATTTAATCTCATGAAAATAATCATTACAGTAAAATGTAATGAAACAAAATAAAAAAGAATTTTAACACTAACACACAAGCAATTTAATTACATATGCATTACAGTATAATCTGTGTATCATTTTGATGAAGTAAATATGACAGTTTTATCTTGAAATATATGATGACTAATGCTGACAAAGGTTTGTTAGGGACTCAGAATGGTGGCACAAGGTACGTGCATGTCATATTTGTATACACAATTGTGACATCTGTGAAAACAACCCACTGCATCATATCAAATGCAAAATGAGACTAGAATATCATGTTCTGTATGTGACATAGCAGTGTGTTGGCTTCTTACGCTCATAATGATGATGTAATCAAATCTTGTGTTCCAGCATTTGACCCATGTATGTCATAATTCAACATTGTATTAATTCCTTTGGATATGAAAAATGGTTTCTCAGTTTGAGGAACAAATTACATGGCTCATAATATGTTGGAACATCAATACTATCTAGTTTTAATGGCACCCAATAATGCCTTGGACCAATGCCCAGCTAAGAATACATTACCTCCAGTAATCCCTGAACTAATTAAAACCCCTAAACCAATTAAAATCCCTAGTCCCAATCATATCTTTGCTAGGAATTGAGATCGACTTATTTGCCTTCATCTGATAAGTGTTCTGTTTCTTTTTAAGTAATAAGCACCATTTTCTGCCTCTTCAATGTGTCTGATTTTTCTTTTCCTAAATCATTATCTTTCTCTTTTATTCGACCATCAGTGATTTACAGTTTAATCTGTGGATAAGCCTAACTATAAAATCCTATTAAATAACTGCATTATTTTTTTACTAGAATTAGGTATTTATATAAAATAAGTGGAAACTATCTCCATTAATTTAAAAAACAAGTATTTGTTTATTGCAGAGATTTTACACCTTTTGCAGGTTCATTCATGCCATGCATGTTTTCAACTAATTAAAGCAGGAGACATGATGGCTTAGTGATTAGTGTGCCATGGAGTGTCGTTGGAAAAAGCTTTTACTCAAATTACCTCAACACTAAATAGCCTACTTGTGTTGCTATGCAACACAAAATGACCTATAGTCCGAGCCTACTAACCCGTTGGTTTGTACCCTCCTGCTGATCTCAATAACGGAAACCTTTAATTTCATAAAAAGTGCAAAGGACTTAGTCAATTTTTTTATTGATTTATATTTTCTAACCAGACTGAGTAGAATGGCCTTAACACCGTCATTGTCTGCGCGTTTTATGCTTAACGGAAGTTTTAAATATTATAGACGGACATGCCTAAGATCCATTTCCAGTTCGTTGACAAATCCATTTTCAGCAATGGGTTGTATGCGCAACTAAAGATGTACATACATGTCGTCTGCTACTGATATTTACAGTGTCGCATCAAACAAAGGAAAAGAATGAAAAAAAATGCCTTTAATGTGAATTTAACAAGTGGTTTCATTAATATGTTCATGTGTGCAAAGGAATATATATCTAAACTCAACGTTATGGTAATTTACAGAATTATCGGGCAGTTATTGAATACGATGAATTACGTCATTATGTTGTTGGATGAAAATAAACTAACCCATAGTGTACAGAATATGGCATCGTGTTAGTATGGAAAGTCCGTTAAGCATGAAGGGTGCAAGGAGATACCAGTATTAGTGCCATTCTGGTCACAGTCAGGTTAGAAATTATAAATTAATGATTCAGTTGACTTAATTCTGTGCACTTTTTATTACGTTATTGAAATCGGTAGGGGCTACAAACCAAGGGAGATGTAGCATTGGACTATAGTTGTATTGCTATGTGGAAGCACTAAATAACCTATATGTGTTGCTATATCTCATCACCAAAGGACCTATTTATATTTCTGTCTCAGCATCAAATGACCTAGTTATTTTGCTGTGTCTTAGCACCAAATAATTTAGGTATTTTGCTATCTCAGCACTAAATAATCCATGCTGTGTCTCTGCAATAAATGATCTAGTTGTTTTGCTGTCTCAGCACTAAATAGCCTACTTTTGTTGCTGTACCTCAGCACCAAAAAAAGTTATTTTGCAGTCTTAGCACTAAATAACCATGTGTTGATGTGTCTAAGCACCAAATGGCCTAGTGATTTTGCTATGTGTCAGCACTAAATAACCTACTTCTGCTGTGTCTCAACACTAAAAAGCCTACTGGTGTTAATGTGCCATAAACAACCGCCCACATATAGTATTTAATAATTTTAAATGACAATGTCTTTGATTTGAATATAAGACAAGAGCAAAACTAAAATAGGTGCTAATAATAGAGAAAAAAAATTGACAATTTAATGGGTGCTATTACTATATCCACTGTCATATTAAGGAATGGTTACAGGGATTTTATAATGAGGGATGACTGTGTATGAAATACATGGATGGGTCCCTTTTGGTTTGAATTCCTCATGACATTCATAAATCCATCCAAAACCTCTTTTGCTGAGTATGTTTACATACCACTAGAGGGGCCCCAAGTGGCCAAGTGGTCTAAAGCACTGACCGTTACGGATCACTGCCATCTCACCTCTGTCTAAGTGAGTTTGAGTCCAGACTTGGCTAATGTGGGTAAGTGAGAAAGCCTTCCATTAGCTTCTCATGGGTCAGTGGTTCTTTCCTGGGTTTTCCAGGGTTCTTTCTCCACCATTAATACTGGCCGACATGTATAGCCTATCTTGTGCTGAAAAAATGGCGTTAAACCCTACAACAACATACCACCAGATGTCACCTTTATGATCAAAGAACTTGTATTTTGACTTGAGAGTATTTTAACATTTATGCTTTTCATTCACCACATTAGCCCAACATTTTCCAGCAGGATACATAATTTTTAATACTCTTGAAATATAAAATAACAAGGTACATCTTATAACAATCTTAGAAAATTCATTTTGATGAAGACCATAATCCTTAATATGTCACTGGAGTCTAAGCCATCTTCAGTCCATTTACTTGAGAATTGAATTGTATCATTTATTTCTGTCATGCAGATAGTTATCCATAGTACAGCAGTATCTGTGTGCTTACACACTGAAAGATGCTAAACTAAAAATTAACCAGTATTAGGAGTCACATTGTACAGAAAGGGCTGCTTCATTGTTACTTCGGGGCCCCAAGTGGTCTAAAGCGCTGTCCGTTACGGATCACTGCCATCTCACCGCTGTCTGCGTGTGTTCGAGTCTAAGATTTGTCGAATGTTGATATGTGAGAAAGCTTGCCAGTAGCTTCTCGTGGGTCGGTGGTTCTTTCCGGTGACTTCCTGGTTTCTTCCTCCACCATTAATACTGGCCGCCATGTATAGCCTATCGTGTGCTGCAAAAATGGCGTTAAGCACCACAACAACAACAACAACATTGTTACTGCTTATATTAAGGCCTGTTACAGTATATATATATATATATATATATATATATATATATATATATATATATATATATATATCATTTATAATTAGAGTTAGACTATAAACAACAAAGATCCTGATCTGCTTTAGCATTATGCACCTTCAGACCAGGGTCTCTCTTCTTTGCTTTACTGATTTTTCCTAACAAGCTGCACAGACCCAGAACTGATATTGCATTATGTGACAGTTGATCCAGGTGTTTGCATTATGCAGGTGGATTCATCATACAAGTTAGTATATACTTTAAATTGACTTCATTCAGATAGAACCCTGAAGTTATTAAATTGTGGGATTGTGTGATTTGTTCTGATCATTAGTGAACTTTGAGAATCCATTTTTGATAGAAGGGGTGCAAACATTGCCTATAGTTGCCCATTTTTTGTTGGACAAAGGCAGCTGCTGCTGCTTTGCTCAGTCCAAATTAATAGCAAGATCTGACCCCTGGTGACCAACTCTTATGTACTGATGGTATTCATTTTCATTTCTTTGTATTCCAACCATGTGAAGAAGGATATTTTTATGAATGAGATAAAATATTGTTTGATCACATTTTCACATTACACTGGATAAATTAATGCTAAAGGTGAAGCTGAAATGCATGCTTTCCATTGGTTTTCTTTGGTGTGCATACTTCAAATGATTAAGGCAATATTCCTAGATCCCTTAAAAGGTAAGCCAAGCTCATAACTGTGGGACTGCTCTGGTTGCCTTATGGTTAGAACATCCATCTCAGATGCGGGTGGTTGTGTTTGAACTCCAGCTGAGTCATACCAAAGACCTATAAAAATCATACAAACAGTTACCTCGCTAGGTGCTCAGCATTAAGAGATCAGTGTTAGGACTGGTCAGTCTGTGCAAAGATAATGTGACTGGGTGAGACAAGATGCTACTTGTCTGTGGCATGACACCCCAGTGCTACACATTGATTTAAACTATCACATTGCAGATATAGCGATGACTAAAAAATTGTTAAAGCTGCATTAAAAGTCCAGCTCACACACACTTTTCCAGTTCAAAACTCCTGCATATTTTCCGACTCTGGCCTGTACATGTTAAGTACACATCTGCTGTTAATGATGCTGACTATGGCTTCTGATTATATATGTACATAACCTGAGAAAAACTAAATAAACAAACATGACAGTGCAAACATGACCATGTTTTATTATTGCTATGAATAAGCTTTTTCTTTGTAAAATGTTTTAATTTATCACGCTAAAAATCTTAAGCAAACATCTAAGTGACAAATTAATCAAAACATTGATACTTTAGTTTGATGTTCACTAAATTTTGCAGTCTGTAATTCTAAAGGCATTGTAGAAGAAAAATACTCAATATCCCAGATCTCCATTCATTAAAAGGAATAATGGATATTTATTTAAAATATTTTTTAAGATTTTAACTTAAGAGAAATTCTGAACTTTGACAAATTATCTGTCCATATATAAGACCAAAAAGTCTAAGTCATAAGAGAATTATGAATTTGATGGATGACATCTGATGTATCTTTACAAAGTTCACAAAATTCTGTGTTTATTCGCATTATGGTTACTGTTCTTCTTTGTCTATAGTGTAGACTTGTTAAAATATTGGTTCTTTTGTGTTTCAGCTATTCTATACAAAAGATTTTATAAAAAGAAATAGACAAAATGAGAGAAAGGATCATATAGATGATGGGTCACATGTTTTCATCATCTATTCTTTTTATTTCAGCTTCATTAACTTTATTGGTTACATTGAAGATGATGAAAATTTTAAGTCTTCATTTTGTTAAAATAATTAATATTCATGTGTGTACTGAACATAATTGTATTGTTTGATTGATAAATTAATATAATTAATTAATTTGTTGTTTATTTGATTTATTCTTGTTTCTTTATGATATTTTCATTAAAACCTTGTTAGCAATTAAATACTTCAATGAAGGTGAAGGAAACAAAAATTATGACTTTTAGCTGACAGCATTGAAAAGCAGAAAATCTTTAATAAAATATTTCCTTTGTAGAGAGTATGGCAAAATTAGTTTCACGCTATGATATAAACAATAGAGGGAAAAAAATACTCTATGAATTTCTGCCATGGGTTAAAATATGAACTAAATTATATTGGAAATGGCCCAAATTTTTGATAATAAGAATTTAACTTCATAAACTTTTGTTTTACAGCAATGTGCTCATTACTTAGATATGTACATTAAAAAGATTTACAGTAAATATGTAAAAAATACTGTCTTTACAGTATTGAAAACGGGGCAGCATTAGTACATGATGGCTGAATGTCACATGATCTGAGTATGGCAGTGCCTTGTAAAATGGTAATAGCAAGCTCAATTGATCATATGTAGTAAAATGATTCCAGCCCATGTGGTTTGCCATCTGCATCTAATGCATCTTTATAAATTAGATGTAGCCCCAGAGGGACATTATGGTTTTACTCTCACTAGAACTCTTTTCAGCGAGTTTACCTTGAATTTTCAGGTATTTTATACACACTTAGTATTAAACAATATCTTCCAACTTAAAGGATGAACAACAGAATTTTGATTGAAGCCATGAAAGCGGACCACCTTATGGATGAGTTCACCTTGATTTGAGGTGTTTTATACATATATTAGTATTAAACAATGACATGAGATCCATGTTAATGGGACTGCCTTTTACTGTGACATTTTATAGTAAAGACATACTGTCTATATTAAAGGGACAGCTATTTACTGTGACACCTGATAGTGAGAAAGTACAGTCTTTATTAAAGGGACCACAGTTTACTGTGACACCTTATAGCGAGGAAGTGAAGTCTTTATTAAAGGGACCACATTTTACTGGGACACTTTATAGTGAGGAAAACCATCTTTATTAAAGGGACTGCCATTTACAGTGACACCTTATGGTGAGGGAATGTTAATTTTAATAAAGGGAACAACCTTCTACTGTGACACTTTATAGTGAGGTAATATTGTCTTTAGTAAAGGGACCAGCTTTTACTTTAACACTTTATAAAGAGGGAATACCATCAGTATTCAAGGGAACTGCCTTTAACTGTGATGCCTTATAGTGAATGAGCTTTTTATACACACACACACATACATACATATATACATACAGACATACATACTCACATGCATACATACACATACCATGCAGTAAACTGCCAGTGGCAGAGATCAAGATGGCCATCAGACAATACCTGGCAATTCTGGGTCTGTACCAATAGCTTGAAACAATTAGTATATTTAAAAAAATGCAGACCCCAACCTGCTGTCATATTATGCAACTGTGGATCAGGGTCTTTATTTAGCCTTTAAGAGGGACAGGTGGGTGGGTGTTTTACTGGTGTTAACATGTTTTTCATAATTTACTATCAAAGTTGCTGTATCCTTTGTTTTTCTGAGGTTGTTGTTCACTATGACTGTAGAGTCCTTGCATGAAGTTCCATGTTCCAGTTGCATTGCTTATATTGCATTGCTCATATTTCAGTTTGGGCTTGTAATCTATTTGTATATTGCTTTTTTATTGCATGTGTGTGTGTACTTATGCACTGCCTGGTGATAGACTTGAACCTAGGGCATGCTGTTAAATATCTGCTACACTGCTGACAGCATGATGTCATGATTTTGTGATTTCTATATATTGGACTTTTTCTGCCTTTTGCTGTAGTGGACTGTTGGGATGGTCCGGATGGTCAACCAATGATATTTCATGGCCACACCCTCACTTCCAAGATAAGGTTTATAGATGCTATCCAGGTCATTAAGGAAAATGCTTGGCTGGCTTCAGAGTAAGTCAATATATTGGATACTACACTGTACTTATTTTACAATGGCCTAATTTTGTTTAGAGGTAATGTTGGTGTTGTTTGTTAAGGGAAAATTTTTCACTAATTCTTACTTACAAACCTTCATTGGAATTAGCATGCAAGCAATTTGTTAAATCTTTATTAGGGATTTGATAAGAGAGAGGTGTGTGTCTGTGTATGTGTGTATGAGAGAGAGATAAGGATTTTTTACATAGCCTACAAAATTTTTCAGTCATAAAATTTTTCAGTCATATCATTATGATGTCTACAGTGTGGCAGTTTATAGTGATGTCTGACACTGGAACATCATGCTGCAGACATGTAGCATCATGTCCCACCCAGTCACATTATCCTGATTCCAGGCTGACCAGTCCTCACACTAACCTCTTAATGATGAGCATCTAGTGAGGCAGCTGTTTGTACCATTTTTATAAGTTTTTGGTAAGACTTTACCATGGTTTGAACCTGCGACATCTTGCATCCCAGGCAGAAACTCAAACCTCAGAGCCACCAGAGTGGTCTGAATGTCTGAATTTGATAAGGTAACAATGTACTTAATGATGGCATATATAAATGAAGGTTGAATTGGTGACACTTGTGTAACATGTGAATGGCTGCAAAATATCGTATGATGATTACAATCTTTGGCCCACATATCCAGATTTTAAAAAATAATTATTTCTCTGTAATTACATTACTTGACTACTTGACAAGTAAATCTACATAGCACTGTCCTTGTTTGTCAATAAAGAACGCTTGCTTGATAATGTTAAAAATGTTCATTACAAATAAAGAATTCTAGAATTGCATTTCTGGTTTTTGTTTTTATTTTATATGCAAAACTTTGTTCATGATTTATTTGTACTGCTTTCAGGGATAAGTTGGTTGAAACTTTCTCTAAGAACATGACCAAGTTTTATCCTCAAAATTGTTTAATAACATAAATGATTGTCTTTGACAAAACCTAAATAATGTACATGTATTCTTATTATCTTTCATCTGAAAGGCAAACGATACGATTTTAGGTGATTGTGGCATCAAAACTTCCATTATGTAGATCATTGCCCTAAACAAATAACAAATCACTTGGACTTGTTCAGGATATTAAGTTGCATCATATTCAATGAGGATTAAAGCCACTACAGCCAGAATCAGGTTATGAAGAGAAACTGAAAAAAACCAGACTGCAAGGACTTCTGAAATTCAAATGCTTGAGATGTTGACCACTTCATAAGAAGTGAATATATACTCAGTTTATTATAATGGAAAATAAAGATAACACACATGTTATTATTTTATATTAAACAAGTTAATACACTGTAATGGGAATAGGTCTATTGATTTTCATGACAGCTTCATTTGTATGGTCTCTAGTGGTAGAGAAAAAAGTTGATAACCATGTCCACTTCATGTGACAATCAGTGATTTTCACAGTTGTCAAAGTGATTCATTAAATACATCCATCAATTGTTTGAGGATGAAAGTTTGTTTTTCATTTGTCATGGCAGCTGGCTTTGTTTGATTACAAGTTTTGGAGCATGTCAGTTGTTTTTATTCCTATTGACAACACCATCAGTTGATCCACCTGATCATTTGGATATTCCAAGTGGCTTCATGGAATTAACTATTCACTCACTGGTTTTAGAGTGCATGTAAACCATTTCTAAATTTACATTCCAATTTAAAATTATTTGGTTGGTTTGAACAAAAATAAAAAATTTCTTGTTTGGATAACTTGTGTGCTATTTAAAATTTTTAAGAATTTTGAAATTATGGTGTCCCAAAAAAGGAGGTCTGAATATGTTGCTTTGTTATAGTAACACAAATGGAAACACTCCACCACACAAATATTTTTTCTAATTTAGCATCATTTGACCTTAGTTTTTTTTTTGTTTTTTTTTTTGTGGCAATTTGGGTAACACCAGTATCCCACTAATGTTAAGGGTGTTTACTATATTTATAACTGAATAAAGTTGCCCAGTTCTGAATGGCTTATTCAGAATTGTCCATTGAATACATTACCCACTCAAATTAATGTCAAAGGATTAATTTACATTGCCTCCTGAATTGAGCCCACCAGGGAAGATAAATGATATTGCTTTCCTGTCTATATCCACTGTAGATAATAAAGATAATGTGTATACCAATGGATGGTTGCCCATCCACTTGATGTACTTCATTTAAGCTTTTTGCTCAATACAGGATACTAGTACATATTGATAAATCCACACATTTTTTAGATTTTTTTCTGGAAATAACAGCCATCAGTCTGAAAAAGTTGGTATTGTTTTGTTGAATTTTGTTGCTTATGGCATTGATAACTTTAATATTTTTGCTTTGATCAGTAATTTTGCATGTTTTTCCACTATTGTGGACTTGGTCAACACAGTGATGTTATTGTTTTCTTGTTTGAATGCCATTAAAACATAGAGGATATCTATTTATTTTTAAGAGATACACAGTTCATGAGTGAAGTGGAAATATCATATTATCACATGAAATATGTGTATATATCAATGCAAGATATGCAGATTTTCTTTTTATTACATGACTATTTTTTTTAAGGCCAAAAGCCATCGCTTTGCATGTTTGCTAATTACTTCTTTGATATAAGAAGTTTCTAGATTTTACAATGATTTGGGACATTGACCTTTTAAAGTTTTGGCTTGTAGATATTATGCTTTTTATGTCACATTAATAACTATTCATACGAAAATGAAGATATTGTTTTGTAAATGCATTTCATGTACAAATTGATACTGTTGGGATGGGGTAACTAGAAATAAAACTGGTTGTATCTGACACACTTAATCTTTAAACAAAGGATTTTAATGACTGTCTAAGGATTTTCATTTTATTTATATTACATTTAATGTAAATTTTTGTGAGACCATGGCAGGATACAGTATCCAGTTTTCAGTTTTTACTTAATTTCAATTTGCTGTCAGTGCACATCAATGCCTGATTTATTCATCATTTTCAAATATGATTATGTGGGTAAAAATTGCCACTTAAAAATCGTATTGCTATATTTAATCATGAGTTCATTTGTTTTCTAAAAAATGTATATCATTTGCCATAGAGTTTTACTGTTATACAGTACTATATGGATGACGAATAGCAATAAGTCCTGTAAGTTATTTCATTAAAAATTTTAATGATTCATGAAGATAACTAATTTTAAACAAGTCAGTACATTAAGTCTGGATTTTGCTGTTTGGAGTTTTTAGGCATTTCTTGATGGCACACATACACTTGACAGTTTACAGTTGACACATGTTAAGATCTATAAATCCTTCTGTGGAGGGAGATGGAGTGGAAAAGAGAGAATGTGTGTGTGTGTGTGAGAGAGAGAGAGAGAGAGAGAGAGAGAGAGAGAGAGAGAGAGAGAGAGAGAGAGAGAAGTAAAATGGAATAGGACTAAAAATACACATAAGTGCAGATATACTTCCTAAATGGAAAAAGAGAATTCCAAATGTGAGATTACCCCTGGTGATAAAAGTGGTATCACCACTGTGGAGATAAAAAAAATTTCCCATTGATATATTTTATTATCTCACTATAAAATATATAATAATTATTACACAGCAGGGTCTGTTAAAATTTTTAATGGGTTGATATAATCTACAGCTTCTGTGCTTTAAATTTTGCAGTTTGTACACTTGTTCAGTGCAAGACAGATGTGACTGGGAAGTTTATTTGCATTTCTACTACCACCAGTCCCAGCACATGCATTTGCACATACAAAGCAGATATATATTCCAGTACATATATGCTCATACATCTCAAACATCGTATGTGGATCCTTTGTACATGTAGAGTAGTTGCACATTCTTGGGGTTGATTTTCTGTATTAGCTCAAGTATTTTGCACCCATCATACATTTGGTTATACCTAGAACTATGAAAATTGTTTGGGGTCATCTAGATTTATATCCCAATATCACAATGTATGTCACTGATCAATATTTCAAGTTGGTTCAGTTTTGTTTTATGTTTGTTTCTTAAGCACTGTTAATGCTAGAATAATTAAACAATATAATTGTATGCATCTCAAAGGGTCAAAGTAACCAATATTTGATGTTGTATTTAGTATTTTCTTGCAATGAGCACATAGGTTTTTTACATGCATACTGCTATACACGAATTAGGTAAACACTTGGTGAAAGAGTGCTTCATTTTGTTTTGCTATTCATGCTGCATACATCTTTTAGTACCACACCCATGCCAAACAGTATTGTATATACAGTACTTGCTTATATGACAAGTCTCAATGCACTCTGCTCAGACACAGATCTGTCAGCACATAATGTGGTGGCAGGTTTGGGTCTCTGCAGTTTAGAGTAATTAGTAGAACAAACAATATAGATCCCGATCTGCAGGCACATTATGCAACAGTAGAGCAGGATCTTTGTTCTTTGCAGTCTGACTCTGCTTATAAGCAAATACAGATGGAAGTGTTTTGCATTTAGTTCATCAGGCTTTTTCTATGCTGATGGAACACATCTTGATTAGCACTACTTTCTCACTTCAAAAATAGGCCATTATAGCCCAAATTTTGTGCTTCACTATTATTTTTTTTTTGTTATTCATTTCTTGGGCACTGTTCATGCTATAATTGTGAAGTTGATCATGATTGGTACCTCTGTTAGGACCACACCAATACAACATGAGAATCTCATTGTGACCTATATACAATTTGTTACAGGCTTTTGTTAAACTTTCAGTTTAGCTCATGACGACAAGAGTTTTTGCTGACCTAGAGTGATGATACATTGGGAAGAGATACATCTTGAAATGACACATAGTCCATATTTTAGTTAATTTTGAAATTTTGTTTTAGATGAATGTATCTGGTGATAATTTTGTTTAATTATGAATTTCAATAATTTAATACTTTAATTTATTTGATCTTATATGTGTTTAATCAGGAATGTTAATAATTGACTACATCAGCTAGTACTACACTTTTATAACAAAATGAGGTCACTTTGATCTTCCTTTCAGCTTACTAGCATGGGTTTAGTATTTGTTTTGCCACTCATATTTTTCATGCTGTGTACATCTTAGCCTGCATAGAAGACCCCATCTGATCAGTGCAGTTTGAACTAGGAATGTCTGTAATTTAGTGGTCAGCTTTTACATATTATTGACTAAATTGTATATTGTGATACCCTTTTGAGCATAATTGTGTACTGTACATGTGAATGAGTATAGGTTATTAGATGTATACACTGAGTTCATTTCATGAGATTTCTCAGCTATAGTAGCTAATCAAGGTGATCACTGATGCATAAGTTTTGCTTCTGAATGTGGTTGCTGAGTGTCATTGAAAGGTTACTAAAAGCCAGTAACTCAGGGGACAATCTTAATAATAGCTTCTAAAACACACTTTAAGAAAAATGATTTGAATTTTTTTTTTTTTAAAAATGGGGAAGCAAAATTAATCCCTGATATTTATCAACAGATAGTATGTCTACTTTGATATCATAGAATGTGCTTCATTACTATTCTGTGTCATAACTTTTACCAACATTTAAAATTCATGCAAAGATTACTTTAGGGTGAATTTATTTTTTGCATAGTATTTAATGTTTGCAGTAGCTGCTGGAGAAAACAAAAATCTTCTTAAAGTCAAGCTTTTTGATTATTCTTATCAAGTCATGCTACATGTAGATCGTTGCCAGTAATTCTGTATTAGTAGTACCCAGTCATTTGTTAATGTGACACTCTATCCAGGCAGATGGTTCCTAAAAATCTTAATACTTTTACAAAAGTCTCTTCAGCTTTCTAAACTTTCTTTGAATTCAAGAAGGTATGCACATTACCATTACAATGTATCAGAGCTGTCATTTGAATTTCATCACTTTACCAGAAATATGAACTTTTTAAAATCTTATAGTCATTACTTCGTTTAATCTCCCTGATATATCCTTGTTTGATTCTTGTTGTGATGAGAAACATTGGAGGTGATTTTGCCCTGAATTGCAGATATTTTACTGTCAATCTTATCAAGAAAGTTTTGACCACTAGTTCTGTTGCAGCATGGTTCTTTTGGCTTGGAATTTTGGAATTTAAAAAAAAAGTTTTAAAGCACCTCTTCATTCATTCGATCATTTGTCTGTCCATCCATACCCTGTGTCTGTCTGTCCATTCCTTACATCTCTTCCTAAACTACTTGTTGGAAATTCATGAAAGATTATTATGTTGCTCTAGTTGTGACCATCTGTGAGAGGGGTGTCATTATTGGCTTCTGTACCTGGAGTCTCTGGAAGTGTGTTAGTGGCAAAATGTACAAAGTCATAAATTCAATTATGACATTTTCAGATATTATGATACCAAGCTTCGTATAAGCAATGGTAGCAGAAGATACATTATACATGTGATGGATTTTACATTATGACCCCTATGGGGTTGGGGAGAGGAGAATTTGCAATATGCATTGAAAAGCATTGGGATTTGAAATTGCACTTATTTTAGTTAATCTTGGGCCCTGTCAATATCACTTAAAAATTTGTCTTTATGGGTTCTTTTTGCTTGCATTTTTCTTTGCAAAACAGATTTGCCATATTTTCCCATGTAAAATTGTGCCCTATAAATGTAAGGAGTTTAAACCCAAATCAGCCATTATATATTAGGCTGGTATATAACTGTATCCTGTCTCAGCTGATTAATAATACATTCGCAGATAAGCAATCTGCAGTGTTAATTCTTATCAAGATATTAAATATCATTGACTCAGATCTATATTATACACCTCATCAGTTGCTGGTATCATGCAAATATTACATATCTGTGTCATCCTACACATGTCATCAAGCAATTATCATCAGCTCAGATCTGGAAAGTATATTGTTCATTCTACTCATAACATGCAATTAAAGAATCCAATGTATTGACTGTAGTCTGCATAGTTCATCTACTTGTAATACCAGACAGCCATTGTCAACTCAGATCTGTAGTCTACATATTGTACATGATGAAATAGTAGACTTAGTTCTAGAGTCTACACATTTGGCTTGACAGCTCAAGGAGACATAGACTCAGATCTGTAGCCTTGCATGGTTCATTCAACTTATGACCACAAGTGAAATTGGATGCAGATCTTTAGTTGACACAAATAGCATAGACTCGGATCAGTAGTCTACAGTTCATTCTACTCATGATATCAAAGCAAAATAACATCCACTCAGACCTGTAGTCTGAACATATCAAATCAAAATAACATAGACTCAGACCTGTAGTATACACAGTTCATTCTACTCATGATATCAAAGCAAAATAACATCCACTCAGACCTGTAGTCTGAACATATCAAATCAAAATAACATAGACTCAGACCTGTAGTATACACAGTTCATTCTACTCATGATATCAAGTAAACATTATAGAAAAAGACGTAGAAGTCTAACATGGTTTACTTCATTTACTTCTGATATCAAGCAAGCATCATAGATTTAGATCTCTAGTCTGCATGGTTCATTCTTCTCATGATATTAGGCATATATTGTAGACCCAGATCTGCACAGTTTAATCATGATAACATACAAACATCATAGACTCAGATCTGTTGACTACAGAGTTTATTCTAATCATGGTATCAGGCAAAGATCATAGACATCCCAGACCCAGTCTATAGTAGACACAGTTTTCCAATCATATCTGGCAAACATCACAGACCCAGTCTATAGTCTCCACAGTTTTCTAATAATGAAAACAAGCAAACATGATTGATTCAAATCTGCTAGTCTCAGATCTTGGTATAAGCTGTTCACAGCTTGACACAATCATACACAAGTAAGCACTGTGCTTACAAAGGGGATTGATGAGAGTTTCATGAAGAGGTTGAAAAAGGATTTGATAAAGTTATCTCATTCCTTATACAGTCCATTTTTTTGCTGGGCAGATCCATCTGCTGTATTTTATGGATGAATGTATCATACACCAGGACATACAAGACAAAATTATCAACACAAATGTCTATATCAAGTGAAGAATCTATTCATATTTAATTCTATTGGCCATAGACCTGAAGAGCTTATTCGATGTCATGTCTGCCATCTATCCTCTGACATGCATCCAGTAAAGCCACCACAGTTGACATCTTTAAAACCATGTTATTATTAATCCAGATGATCTTGCACATCAGCATGTGGTTTTCAATAAAAGACTTCATATAATGTCTAGTTGGTCCTATACAAAAACGGTACTGACCTCAAGTATAGTATGGCTGCCATGATATCTTGAAAATCTTGTTATTGCTACTGAATGGTAGTTTTTATTGATATGGAGCTTTCACCAGAAGAATTGTGATGTCTAGTTAGTCCTGAGTAAGCATGATGCTGATCGGACATCCAGCATGGTCACCATAGAAACCATTTTGATAATTGTGTTAAAGATATTTTAAAAAGAAAAGTCATATCAATATGGGTTTTCACCAGAAGGCTTCTTATGAAGTCTCATCATTCCCAAATCAAAATTATAATGATCTGACCTCCAATATGACCACCATAGTGGCCATCATGAAAATCTTGCTATCTCTACATGTCCTAATTGGGTGATTATACTGTTGTAGTTTTTTGTGATATAGTGTTTTCTGATATCTAGGTAGTTTTAAATTAAAATGGTGCAGATCTGACCTTCAATGTGGCTGATATGGTAGCCATTTATAAAATCTAGTTATTGCAACTCATCCTAAAGAGATGGTCATATTAACATGAGGTTTTCACCTAAAGACTTCTTGTAGTAATTTATTCTAAATGTAAATGGCACTGATCTGACTTCAAGTATGGCAGCTATCTTGAAAAATCCTTTTATTGCTTCTCCTCCTGATTTGATGATCACACTGCCATTGGGTTTTCACCATAAAACTTAGAATAATGTATAGCTGGTCCTAAATGATTGAGGTTATGATCTTAATCCAATATGGCTGTCATAGCTGCTACCTGAAAACTCCAATTCTTGTTCAGAAATATTAAAAATGGTTTCAAGACCTGGCAGTTAAAACCAAGAAATGATCTTATTGTGAATTCCCAGAAATTCATTAGAACATTAGTCAGTTTAAGGGACTCTTGTTCTAGTATTAAGTGTTCTCATTTTATCCAAAGTATAGTTTTGACTAGAACTTGTTTCTCATTTTAACTAGCATATTTTTCTATCCTTGGTTAGGCTTTGAAATTTTATTTTTCCTTTTTTTATTATTTGATTGCCATGTATATTCACTTTAAAACACAAGTCTTAACTGTAAACAACATAGATCCTGACCAGCCATAACATTATTTGCCTGCTGTATGTTGTATGTTCTACAGATTAATCCTAACAAACTACAGAGACACATATCTGCTGGTGCATTATGCAACAGCAGGTCTAGTCTGTGCAGTTTACAGTTGGAGTCATAATCCAGCTTATATGGTAGTTTTTGATGTGATGATATTACTATCTTAATGATATGCAATTTACATCAATTGATGAACCAGGTCATGTATGTCATCATCAGTATGATAATTTGTGAAATAATAAAGATCTTATAATTATTTTGTCTTATATGATAATACTGTTGTACATGCATTTCAGTTATCCATTGATACTCTCCATAGAAAATCATTGTACGCTGGGCCAACAGAGAAACATGGCAAGTGCCTTCAGGGATACATTTGGAGGTAATAATTTTTTTTGTGGGGGGATAAAATATTTTTCTTCAAATCTTTGCTTTTTATGATGGACTTAAAATATTTTGCCCTTGTCTTCGTCCACAGAAAATCCTATGAAATGATTACACAAACAACATGTGAATTCCTTATCATCATACTCTATCCACTTAGCTTGGGAATGTTGGATATTACAAAGTACATGCCAGGCTCCCTGCCAATATTTTATCTACTGTTGTGGTCCCATGTGCTTCATTATATCCAGAGTTTAGACAGTTCAGGTCTATGCAGTAGATTTAATATTAGTCCAAATGTGATTGGTATCATTGTTTAGTCATATTCTGCAAAATATACAAGGAAATATAAACTAATCATAAGAAAATTGACGGACAGATTTGAGTAGTTTTGCATAGAAGCAGATTATGGTGGACTTGGGCAATGTAGATTATGCCCAATGTGCCCTCCCTCTGTGGTATGAGACAACTAATAGAGGTAACCTTTTTGCCCTTTATGTGCTCTGTGATGATGCCCATCTTAGACAGTTTTGGACTTCTGAAAGAGTGGTTTACATTTGACTTCATATTTTCAAGGTTTTACCATTTTTGGCTTGGTCATTGTTTTGCCATTTAAAGGATACTAAAACTTGCTTGGCACTGTTTAGCCAAGATTGTGCTGATATGCCCATAAACACTATGCACACAGCCATATTAATTACAGTTAAACTATTTTTCAAGGTCACAACTGTTTACTCAAGTAGTTTATGCGACAGCTATAGAAAGGAACCTTGAAAAGTTAGCATATTTATATAAATATATTGCATTTCTGAGAAACGTTATGTATATTGACTTTACATGACTTGAATCCATCCATCAATGGGGAAATGAATCTTAATCCCAATCAGACAAGTAAATGAAGGTTCCTGCTCTTGGGACCCCATGGTAAACATTCATGAATGAATAAATCTTTGGACCTGTTTTTTTGCTTACGTGTTATTATTAATTTGCATAAACATGAGCTGCTGGTAATTTTAATACATGTAAATCTTGAGTTTGCTGCACTCATATTTATTGCCTTACTCATATAATATTCATTTTTGAATTGAATATTCCCTACTGTATTATTCTTATTAATAGTTTATGAATTTATTTTTTTTAAAAAGCGTATATGAAATATTTTAAAATATTTTTCAGGTACTGTATATACTCACAGATAAGTCAGATACAACTGCAAGCAGCATATACCCCAATTTGCTGTTACATAATGTGTCAGCATATCAGGGTCTGTGTTCTTTGTACTACTTGTTACTCACTACAGACTGTATAGAGCCAGATCTACTAGTACATAATGGTACAGCAGATCTGGGTCTGAGTTCACAGTTGGACATATATTTACTGTATTATTGTGATACACATTCATAATTCATAATTTGAGACCTGTGTAATCAGCTTAAAGATTATATTTAAAAAAGCACATTTTAGCTCTACTAATCATAGATAACTCTACTAGCTTATGGAATGGCCATCTTTTTGTCTGTCTTTTTAGTACAAGCTTGTTAACACTATTAACCTAAACTACAGGGAGGATTGTCACAAAACTTTACAACCACAGTCATCCTAAGAACTATTTTGTCGTAAATGAAAATGGTGCCATTGGAGAGGTAATATGTCTGCCATGGTAGCCATCTTGGAAGTCTTATTGCTGTTACTGGAATTTTCTCGGAATGACTTATGATGTCTAGTTGATCCTAAATGAAAATGGCACAAAAATGACAGCCAATGTGGCTGCAAAAGTGGCCATATTGAAAATCCTCTTAGCCATATTGAAAATCTCTTAGCCATATTGAAAATCCTCTTACTCATATTCCACAACAGATGATTATATAGACATAAAGTATTAACAAACGAAACTTCTTACCTGTTGGTCTTAAATGGTGCTCCTTGAAAATTTATGATGGCCACTATGATGCCCGTCTTGAAAATCATTGCTGTTCCTCCTAAAAATAGTTGTATCAATATGGAGTAATTTCACTAAGACTTCTTAGGTATCCTTTGTTCTAAATGACAATTACCAATATAATGTCCAACATGGCCACATGGTAGCCATCTTGAAAATCTGTAATGCTACTCCAGATCGGATCACCAACATATCTTAAGTTTATGTGCAGGAGTTTGAAAACCAGACCTAATTTACCTTGGGGTAAAGTCAAGGGCCATTGTTTGACTTTTTTAAATGCTTTTAGTTCAAGAACACAATGACTTGCACCTATACAAAAAAGTTTGAAGAGAATATGTATCTAGATGCATCCCAGTAATAGCATTCTAAATTGATTTTAAGGTCAAAGGTCATAACTTGAGAACTTAGTGTTGCTAATTTGTAAGAATGAAAATGCAAACAAGTATGAAAGGGGTTATTTTAACCAGTTTCTGGATGTATCACCAGTAAACGTTGACTGCTTTGCAGGCCTAGTGGTTAGAGCATCCACCTTGGCTGTGGGAGGGCATGAGTTCAAACCCCGGCTGAGTTGTACCAGAGACTTATACAAATTGTGCTAACAGCTGCCTCACTAGGTATTCAGTATTAAGAGGTTAGTGTTAGGACTAGTCAGCCTGGTGTCAGGATAATGTGACATGGTTGGTCATCATGCCACATGTCTGCCTCACTATAAACCGCCACACTGCAGACATCACAGTGACAAGACTGCAAACTTATTAAAGCTAAGTTAAAAATCCCAAACACCCACATACATTCTAAAATACCTTGAATAATATTTATGCCTCCCCCATATTACTTTTTAATTCAACATGATTCAGCATATAGTTATGCCTTTGTAATGATCAGATTGTTTCAGTATTCATCTGTTAAAAAGAAGAAACTCATCTTGGATTCTTGGAAGCCATTGGATTATCAGTCTCCCAAGGGACTCTTAATGTATTCATTTTGAGACAGTTGTTGAATATAGCTAAAGGGACTAATAGTCTGAACATTAATGGCTGTCCTTACAATGTCATTCTGTAGGTTCTTGAATTAAAATACTAGCATTATCTTCTTTTCCAGAAATGTTACTTACTGAACCCATAAGTCGTGATGCCACAGACCTACCCTCACCAGAACAGCTCAAATTTAAGATCATTCTCAAGGTTTGTTGAGTGTGTTCTTTATTACTACATTTATATAATTTAAATGAAGCAAAAAATTTTTATACTGGTGGGAAAAGTATAAAATTTATTTTAGTTCGAGAAGTTTAGTACATTATGTAGGGAATGTGATTATTCACTCATTTGTATGAAGCAAAGGATAGCAACAATACAACTCTAATAGTTTGGGTACCTGAACAGATAAAATAGCATACTTTTATACAGTCTCACTGAATCTCAACCATTCTTTCTTCCAAGATCCTAGGCAAAAGTTTGGAGTGGTTTTATAATAATACTATCCTGTGTAGGGGTCAGAGAGGGCTAATTTATATGTGTACATTGTTGGTAATATTTTTTATTTAGTTAGGTTTCTTGCACCTTATCAATACTGTTTTTACTTGCAATTTTGAAACATGGTGAGGGATACATTTTGATGAGTGCTACATCATTATCAAAAATATAGTATTTAATCGTGATCCATATTTCTTATTGCATTGACTTGGTTAATATTGTGTTGTTAGTTCTTTTCTTTCTTTAGCTCTGTTCACCAACAGTATAACAAAAAACGAACTGTGTGATCTATACATGACATTTTGCTGGCTTTGGTTAAGTTTTGGCTTTTAGCTCATAAGCAAATAGGTATTCACCAAGTATGAAATATGCCAGCTCTAATGAATTTCTGTAAAATCTATAAAATTGTGACCCCTTTTACAGTTACATTATGAATCAAATGAAAATTGTAAAGGTTTATAATGACTTCATTAACAGAATTGATAAACATTGTTTTTACCAAATCTATGCTAGGCTGATTCCTGCATAAGAGTATTATTGATCAATAACAGATTCATGGAATAGAGCCAGGCTGATACCAGCATGAAGCAAATATTCTTATATTTTTTTTATTTATAACTGTAAAAGAAATGTATTTAACGGGCATGAGCTTTACGTTTTTAGTATAGTATAGTATAGTATTGTATAGTATAGTATTATTATCTGATTGGGGAAAAAAATGATCCTAATCCATGGTAGCCCCATGTGCAGGAACGCCATAAGGGTACAACCTATGCTGTATTCATTAATGGTTGCTGACTGATCTGGTGGAGGGCCATAAGAAAAGTTTGATGTAGAGACTCAGATTCATTTTCTGTACATTTAAAAAGAAGTGAAACTCTACATTCTTTGTCTATATATTTAAAAAATCAGAGAAGTAACTGATCACATGGTACTCAATATGATCCTACAATGTTACATAAGATTATTTAATTTGGTTGGGTCTTTAAATTCTGCTGCCAGTGCCAACCAATAGGAATAGTGCTGCCTCTCAGTTTGAAGGTACGTGTTAAAGCACCCCTATCCAAGCCTTATAATTTGATATTACATCATCTTACCTCACTACCATTGGCAGTTACTCCCTCTATGATCATTATAAACCAATTGCAACACTGGCAATGTGTACCTAAAATAACTCTTAAGATCCTCTAGTTGTGCATAAACTGAAATTTAATAAATTATCATTTTATGCACAACAAAATAATATTGAATTGTATGATAAGTGATATAATACATGCATTGTAAGAAATATAGGATACATGAGTCTATGCATTCATCTTTCTCTTCCTCTCTCCCTCTCAAATATGCCACTATTCATTATTGCAAATATTCTACAACTTCAAATTCATAAATAAAAAAACATCAATACTTAATTTAAATATTTTACAATTATTTAGCTCTCATTGTGGGGGCTACTCATGGACTAGAATCTGAATGAAAAAGAATGATTCCCAATCAGTGCTAGGCTGATCCCAGCTTCTGTGACTGATTCTCAATTGAGTCTAGGCTGATCCCAGCATTACTGTGCATTCTGGGCTGATATGAGCTCAAGCAGAACTGGTGCTAGGCAGAATTCCAGCTCATTGGAAAAGACTGATTTACAATCAGTGCTAGGCAGGATCCCAGCATTTCAGTGTATTCTGGGCTGATCCAAGATCAAGTAGAATTGGTACTAGGCTGATCCCAGCTCAAGTAAAATCTGTGCTAGGCTGATCCCAGCTTCAAGTGTATTCTGAGCAGATCCCAGCTGAAGTAGACTACATGTTGGCTGATCCCAGCATGCTAATGTATTCTGGGCTGATCCCATCTTAGGCTGATCTCCGCATAAGAGTGTATTATTAGTTGATCTCAGATTCGTGGAATAGAGCTAGGCTTATCCCAGCATGAAGCAAATATTCTTATATTTTTCCTATTCATAACTGTAAAAGAAATGTATTTAATGGGCATGACCTTAACATTATTAGTATAGCTTATGAGTATCAAATTGGGGGAAATTCCAAATTGAATTTGATATTAAAAATATCAAATGAGAGCCCCAAAGAAGATGCCAGTTTGTAATGTGAAAATCCAGTTGGAAGGACTGGTGTCCAAAGCACATGATACTAAATGTATGTACACAACTGTTGCTGAGCAGATAGAAAACAGGGTGAAATCTGATGTAGCATGCATTACATGACAGAACCATCATTGTAAAATTAGATGGTTCTCCATGCCAACTGCAGGTGCAGTCGCAGAATTATCACAGTTTACCAAATTCTTTTTCTTGGGCCACTGATTTCTCTAATTACACCACCAATGGCACACAATATCCAGAAATGTTTTGTATTCCATGCCAGCAAACGACAATGGAAGAATGATGAGTTGCAAGATGGTCATGCCTACAAATGAATTCCATATGAAGTGTACTCCAATAAACCTATATGAAGAGCAGTGCCCTATGATGTGGATGGCTGTATCAGTCTGTACACCTATGAGACTGCCAAGCTGTGCATACACTATCCAAAAAATAATAAATGTTCGTATTTCTGTAACAGAACGCCAGTGGAAAAATGACATGTTGTAAGATGGTCATGTCTTGCATGAATCCAAATGAAGTGAAGTGCTCTCTAATAAACCCATAAGAAGTGCAGTGTCCATAAGATGAGGCCATCAGTATCCACAATACATGAAGATAGAAATTGAAAAGTAGAGCCAGGGAGTAGAAATGCTGTGGTGATGTGCAAAACGTCCTGTAGTCAGCACAAAATTACAAATTTGAAATGTTATCGCTCAGGCAGATATATTTCCAAAAGGGATGGGACTGGCAGCTACCCAAGGCTCGAATAGTACTGTCTGATAGACAGTGCTTAGCACTCTGATGTTGCCAGATTGATAATGAATTATGGGCTAATCATTCTGTACCCTAATGGTATACACAATACAGACTCATTATGTACTTTAATGGTATACATTAATAGAGATTCATTCTGTACCTGCTTAATGGTATATACAGTTAATACAGACTCATTCTGCACTTCAATGGTATATACAATTAGTATAGACTCATTTTATACCTGCCTAATGGTATATATGATTAAGATACTCATTCCATACCTGTTTAATGGTATACACAACTCAGACTCATTGCATATCTTCTTAGTGGTATATACAGTTAATCAATACAGACTCATTCTGTACCATCTTAATGGTATAACAAATACAAAAGTCTTATTACATACCTGCTTAATGATATACATAATTAATAGACTCATTCATTATCTTCATAACTGTAGACACACTAAATTCATAGACTCATTCCATATCTTAATGATAAATATATTTAATACAGACTCATTCTGTATTTTCTTATTAGTATACATAATTATTACAGACTTGATATATACGTTCTTAATTGAAATTGTTAATACAGACTCATTCTATACATTTACGTACCATCTATAGTGTCTGCATGCTGACAAATTAATACTCTGTACCTGCTTAATGGTGTACATAATTAATACAGACACATTCAGTACCTTTTTAATGGTATACATACTGACAAATTAATACAGACTCAGTCCATACATGCTTAATGGTATACATAATAAAGACACATTCAGTACCTTTTTAATAGTATACACACTGACAAATTAATACAGACTCATTCAGTACCTGCTTAATGGTATAGATACTGACAAATTAATACAGACTCATTCCATACCTGCTTAATGGTATACATAATTAATACAGACACATTCAGTACCTGCTTAATGGTATACATACTGACAAATTAATATAGACTCATTCCATACCTGCTTAATTGTATACATAATTAATACAGACTCATTCAATACCTGCTTAATGGTATACATAATTAATACAGATACATTAAGTACCTGCTTAATGGGATACATACTGACAAATTAATACAGACTCATTCCATACCTGCTTATTGGTATACTTAATACAGACTCATTCAGTACCTTTTTAATGGTATAGACAGTTAATACAGATTCATTCTGTACCTGACCATTCCATTGGCCTAGTGAGTCATACCAAAGATTTTAAAAATGATACAAACAGCTGCCTCACTTGGCGCTCAGCATTAAGATGTTAGTGTTAGGACTTGTCGACCTGGTGTACCTTCTTAATTGTATACACAGTTAATACAGACTCATTCTGTGCTTGCTTTCTGGTATATGTACTGTTGCTCTCGTACGCATTGTATTTTTCTTTTACCTTTCTATCTTAGTTAAGGGTGGTTTGACTTTGTGGGGTTTGTGGCAGGATTAACTCTGCACTAGAATCAGTACAGCAGCCTTATTAATGAATCGGGGGAATAATTCCTGGAGCTTTATAAGCATTCACAATCCATGATGTTTTTGCTTTTAATTTTAAATTCCACTTATGTCAAGCTCCTTCCCTACCTCTTTTTATTTTCAATTATTTGAGGATTTTTTACTTAAAATTTTATTATAACAAATAGTTAACAGAATCTCATGTGTGTTGTACAGCTTAATTTAAATTAAATTCAATACAGATCTATTTAAAAGCTTATTTATAAATGTCCAAAACTGTGGCGGTTGCTGTTACTTGGTCAAGAAATTTAAGTATTAATTAAAAGGGTAGAAATTTTTGAACAGAAACTTCTGAAATTATGCCCAAAATATTAAGAAGTATTCAGTTTTTTAATTTTCGGTTGAGAAAAAGGAGTTCTTTTCATTGTCATCTTTGTCATGTGTTCAGTCATGTGTCTTGTGCATCCTTTCCATGTAGGGCAGTTGTGGTATTGAAGACAGGGTTGAGTTGCTAATGACAACAGTTACAGGCTTTGTAACCCTTCCATTACAGTAGCAAACTTTAAAGCAGCTCAGAATCAGCAGAATAAAGTGACTGGGAAACCATATTAGTGGACTTAATGCAGCACTTATTTTTGTATGCTTTAATTGTGCTTCACAATATTGGATAATACATAAAAACATACAACAACAAGGTTACAAAACAGACACCATTAAATTATGAAACAGGAATATTTAAGGAAGTAAACATTATTAAATCATTAAGATAGTTCTTATGGATGAAATAGGCAAGTGCATTCTTGAATGAGGTCACAGTGGCTTTGTGTCTATGATCTATGGGCAATTCATTCCACATAGCTTAGACTTGGTAAGGAAAAGAATGTATGACTTCATTTTAACAGTTGGAACAATGAGAATACAAGTTTCAGATGAGGAACTTAAGATTAATGATGGATTGTTGACATTGGTTAGGTCAGATAAGTATATTGGACTGGAGCTAGTAAATGAACTGTAGGATAGTGAAGAGATTTTGTGTTTGATTTTGAATTGAATGGGTATGCAGGGAAGGTTATGAAGCAGGTAGCAGATGTTCTCAGTTCTTTGATGATCTGAGCAGCTGCGTTTTGAACTTTTAAGAGTTTCTGTAGTAGATACTGAGATGAATCAGATAGATGTAAATTACAATAATCCAGTCTTGGAAGTATTAAGGAACACAGAAGCGTTTTAGTGGCATGAACATAAAGAAAATTGAATTTAGCTGATGCATTTCAACTCCAGATATGCAGCCTAGGATATGTTCATGACATGTTGGTGTAATGAGAGTGCAGTTGAGAGTGAGACTAGGTTTTGTACTGAGTAAATTTAATGTTGGCATTTCTGACATTTACTGTTTGAGGTAAAGGTAAATGGATATTTCATTGTGCAAAAACATCATTATATACCAAAAGGGAATAATTATTTATCTTCCATTTGAAAAAATAAAGTTTTTATTGTTTTATCAATTGCAGCACAAGAAACTACCTGCAGATGGCACTACAATAGAAAATGATTCAAGATATATGCTTGATGACAGTAAGTATGACTATTCAGATATGATGCATATCATTAACTGGAGATAATTTTCTTAAGGCAGATATACTACCTGCCTTTGTTCACTGTCTAAAACAGTTTTGCTTTAATGTTCATTTCGCTCTTCCATTTCTCATGCACCATTGTAATTCATCAGTCTGACAATGCTTAGAGTAGACTTGGCCTTTTTGTTGCTAAGATGTTCATGCCTCATCTTCCGTTAGCTGCTGTGGTCTCTTTTCAGTTCCCATATCAATGGATCTCTTAGTTAAAAAGTTGTGACCCTTGTAGCTGGAGTAGAAGACCATGGTAGTTGAGTAAAGTTGAAGCCGACAGTTGCCACTTTGATGCAGCAGACTACTTTGGCATTAGCTTCAGCTTGACTGGGAGTCAGAAGGGCCCTGTCTGCAAGTCACATTTGTGACTAAAGCAAGGTTTTGTTGTTCTACACTTTATAAAAAGGATGTAGAGTCTAAAGGTGTCCAACTGTATCATCGTCCGTAGCCCTGAAACGAAAAATACTTCAAATGAGCATGAGTCTCTGACCCCTTGTTGGACTCTTAGCGGGTGTATAGCACAGATGATGAAATAATCTGATGTTTTGAAAATTTCAACTAAAACTGGAATAATTAGTGTGAAACCTGGACTCAAAATTACCAGAAATAATAATTGATTCAAATAAGGAAACTTGTTGGAGTCAGGACATTGACCATGATTTCTCATCATGGGATTGAATTATGATGTCCAAACACTAACTTAGCACTTAAGGGATTAGCCAAGAAGTGTTTTAAAAAACTTAGTTCTGGCCAACTACTTGTAGAGTGTAACAGCAAACCTCACTAAGACACTGCAGTATTTGCCAGCCTTCAAGTCAATACTTTTTTTTACCAAGAAGTCTGGAATTCATATTGTACTCCAAATTGGTGTGCGTATGGATTGTCATCTAAATTGCATCATTATATGTCATGCAGTTTTTCAGATAATTATCATTTTGGGAAGAGATCATGTACAAAACAAATATAGAACCCGACATTTTGAAGGATTTGAGCATTACATGATTATCAATATAAACTTCACATGCATAAGTCTTAAATTCACATGCATAAGTATTAACTTCACATGCATACATATTAACTTTGCATACATACATATTAATTTCACATGCTTAAGTCTTAAATTCACATGCGTAAGTATTAATTTCGCATACAAAAGTATTCACATGCAAAGGTATTAAATTCACATGCAAAAGTATTCACATGCAAAGGTATTAAATTCACATGCAAAAGTATTCACATGCAAAGGTATTAAATTCACATGCAAAAGTATTCACATGCAAAGGTATTAAATTCACATGCAAAAGTATTCACATGCAAAGGTATTAAATTCACATGCAAAAGTATTAATGTCACATTCAAAAGTATTCACATGCAAAGGTATTAAATTCACATGCAAAAGTATTCACATGCAAAGGTATTAAATTCACATGCATAAGTATTAATGTCACATTCAAAAGTATTCACATGCAAAGGTATTAAATTCACATGCAAAAGTATTAATGTCACATTCAAAAGTATTCACATGCAAAGGTATTAAATTCACATGCAAAAGTATTCACATGCAAAGGTATTAAATTCACATGCAAAAGTATTCACATGCAAAGGTATTAAATTCACATGCAAAAGTATTCACATGCAAAGGTATTAAATTCACATGCGTAAGTATTCACATGCAATGGTATTAAATTCACATGCGTAAGTATTCACATGCAAAGGTATTAAATTCACATGCATAAGTATTAATGTCACATTCAAAAGTATTAATGTTAATGTTGCATGCAAAAGTATTCACATGCAAAGGTATTAAATTCACATGCAAAAGTATTCACATGCAAAGGTATTAAATTCACATGCAAAAGTATTCACATGCAAAGGTATTAAATTCACATGCATAAGTATAAACTATATATCCATAAGTATTAACTTCACATACATATTAACTTCACATGTATACATTAACTTCACATGCATACATATTAAATTCATATGCAAAGGAATTAAATTCACATTTATAAGTATTAAATTCACATGTATTAGGCTTAAATTCACATGCATAAGTATTTAATTTACATGCATAAGTATTAACTTAACATGCATACATATTAATGTCACATTCATAAATATTAACTTCACATGCATGAGTATTAAATTCACATACATGAGTATTAAATTCACATGCATAAGTCTTAACTTCACATGCATGAGTATTGACTTCACATACATAAGTCTTAACTTCACATACATAAGTCTTAACTTTAGATACATAAGTCTTAACTTCACATGCATAAGTATTAACATTAGATACATAAGTCTTAACTTCACATGCATAAGTATTAACTTTAAATACATAAGTCTTAACTTCACATGCATAAGTCTTAACTTTAGATACATAAGTATTAACTTCACATGCATAAGTAGTAACTTTAGATACATAAGTCTTAACTTCACATGCATAAGTATTAACTTTAGATACATAAGTCTTAACTTCACATACATAAGTCTTAACTTTAGATACATAAGTATTAAATTCACATGCATAAGTATTAACTTTAGATGCATAAGTATTAACTTCACATGCATAAGTATTAACTTTATATGAATAAGTATTAACATTAGATACATAAGTCTTAACTTCACATGCATAAGTATTAACTTTAGATACATAAGTCTTAACTTCACATGCATAAGTATTAACTTTAGATACATAAGTCTTAACTTCACATACATAAGTCTTAACTTTAGATACATAAGTATTAACTTCACATGCATAAGTATTAACTTTAGATACACAAGTTTTAACTTCACATGCATAAGTATTAACTTTAGATGCATAAGTATTAACTTCACATGCATAAGTATTAACTTTATATGAATAAGTCTTAACTTTAGATACATAAGTCTTAACTTCACATGCATAAGTATTAACTTTAGATACATAAGTCTTAACTTCACATGCATAAGTATTAACTTTAAATACATAAGTCTTAACTTCACATGCATAAGTATTAACTTTATATGAATAAGTCTTAACATTAGATACATAAGTCTTAACTTCACATGCATAAGTATTAACTTCACATGCATAAGTATTAACTTTAGATACATAAGTCTTAACTTCACATGCATAAGTATTAACTTTAGATGCATAAGTCTTAACTTTAGATACATAAGTCTTAACTTCACATGCATAAGTATTAACTTTAGATACATAAGTCTTAACTTTAGATACATAAGTCTTAACTTCACATGCATAAGTATTAACTTTAGATACATAAGTCTTAACTTTAGATACATAAGTCCTAACTTCACATGCATAAGTATTAACTTCACATGCATAAGTATTAACTTTAGATACATAAGTCTTAACTTTAGATACATAAGTCTTAACTTCACATGCATAAGTATTAACATTAGATACATAAGTCTTAACTTCACATGCATAAGTATTAACTTCACTTGCATAAGTCTTAACTTTAGATACATAAGTCTTAACTTTAGATACATAAGTCTTAACTTTAGATACATAAGTCTTAACTTCACATGCATAAGTCTTAACTTTAGATACATAAGTCTTAACTTCACATGCATAAGTATTAACTTTAGATGCATTAAATTCACATGCATAAGTATTAATTTCACATGCATTAAGTATTAACTTAACATGCATACATATTAACTTCACATGCATAATTATTAACTCCATATCACTTCACATGCATACATATCAGCTTCACATGCATACATATTAACTTCACCTGCATAAGTATAACCATCACATGGAAAAGTATTAATGTCGCATGCATAAGTATTAAATTCACTTGTATAAGCATTAAATTCATACGCATAAGTATTTACTTCACATTCATTAAATTCGCATGCATAAATATTAAATTTGCATGCATAGATATTAACTTGACATGCATTAGTATTAAATTCACATCTATAAGTATTAAATTCACATCTATAAGTATTAATTCACATGCTTAAGTCTTAAATTCACATTGCATCATATATTATTATGTCTATTGCTAAAGTAGCACTATAATATATGTTTAAATTTGATTACATAAATGTGTCTTAGAATAGAAAAATTAGAAAATGAACAACCATGACTAAAGACAAGTATTCAGTCACATTTTTCTTCTGGTACTGTGTGATCAGAGTAAAACATATCCCAATTTAAGATTGAGCGGGGGTCATCCCAATTTAAGATTGAGAAGGGGGAAATATACTTTGATCTCAGCATTTTGAGGAGAGACCCATTTAGGTATTTTCATGCAAATCTCTAAATTTGTCAAGAGGATCTTCAGATTTGGATGGCCGTAGTGAGGCTGAGAAATGCTCTCAAATCTACCAAGTGAATTGATAACAACAAGTTTATTCCTCCACTTACATCCTGATATCCTTCAACTGGGTCACTTTGCTTGCATTGATGAAAGTAGATTTCTTGAGCATCACTGTAGACCCTTTCATTTCTAATCCTGTGCATTGCCACATCTGCCAGAAATATGATCACTGCAGAGATGGTGGCTGGAGGAAACCGGTCTGTGCCAGATATGGACATGAGTCACATGGACCATCCTGCTCATAGATAGTCTTTTGCCAAGCAGGACAATTTGTCATGCTGTTGAAACTGTACTGAGTGGAAACTCGAGGAGATCCAAAACGAGAAATGAGAGAAAGGCATGAACTCTTTGGAAGTCTTGAAATTTGTGGAAGTTATAGTTCTTAAAACACCTGGCAAATCTTACACTAGTGCAGCTAAATAAAGTATAGAAGAAACCTTCTACAAATACTGTCTTGTGTACAGAGACATTACATGGCCAGTAGTTGAATTAAATTCAATCTTGATGCCACCAACACCTGTGCTAGTAGATACACAGCTTTGAGTGAGGTTGATAGCTTAATGAATGTGACAGTTAGCAACCTAATGTAAGCCCACTGAAATCCAGCCCATAGATAAAGCATCAAACCACAGGCCCCAGAGGATAAAACTGGTCCACCAAGGAACAGAAGATGGCTTGCACCAGTGAAGGCCTTGCTGCAATTTATACTGGTCATTATTAAGACTTTTCTTTGGCTTGATTGTGTGTGGATCAGCTTGTAAGATCAAACATTGTGTATGGATCATCTTGTAAGATCAGACATTACTATGGCTTGATTGTGTGTGGATCAGCTTGTAAGATCAGACTTCATTATGGCTTGATTGTGTGTGGATCAGCATGTGAGATCAGACATTACTCTGGCTTGACTGTGTGTGGATCATCTTGTAAAATCAGACATTACTATGGCTTGTTCGTGTGTGGATCAACTTGTACGATCAGACTTCATTATGGCTTGATTGTGTGTGGATCATCTTGTAAAATCAGACTTCATTATGGCTTGTAAGCATCAATTTGTAAATCATAACTGCATATGCTTGATTTGATACACAATCAGAGACTAAGACTTTGTCTGGTTGCATTTAAAACTTACCTTTCAGAAAGCATACATGTTCAAACGAATGAGCCAACATTTTATTCCAGACAAATGAAATTGGCTCATCAGTATACTACCAAAATATTTTTTTATCTATCTAATCCAGCATATATAAATTTTTTGCCCAAATACTGAACCGTATATACTCAGAAACCAAATTTCATTCCATTCTTACCTAGAAGCAGCAAATTTCTGTATTCCCAAATCACCACCATGGTTATTCAGTGAAATCAAAGCCTTCTATCATAGTTTTACATCCTAGTATTATGAGGGTTTGACAGCTGGATACAGAGCTGTCATTGTACACCCTAAGCACCATCTTGAGTCAGTTACAGGATAAAGCCTCTTTTTATTGCAGAGGTGATATCCATACTAATAGCTATAAAGTACACTGAAAGATCTCAACAAGCAAATAGCATCATTTTTAAAAATTCTATTTTTGTATTAAAAGTCTTAGAAGCTTTTAAACCATTTTGAGGGAATGTAATTCATATTGTATAACAAATGGTGCATGCTTCCTAAGGAGTTTATATTTGTCACATTTTACAGAATTTTAATATCTTTCCATTTTATATTTTCTTGTACTTATGTTTATTTTTATTTGGAAGAGCTTGTCTTCCTGAAGCCTTCTGTAGTCATTTTTTTCTTAAAGCGCTATCATTAATGGGCACCATATGCCAGGTATTTGTTGATGTGCCATAAAGTACCAATGCCTGCAAGCATACAGCTAAGAAAGTTCAGCTATTTATCAAGAAACTGATTGAGTTTCTGTTATAATTTATTGAATTAAACACTCCCTCAAGACCAAAGTAACAACGGTCTGTTCCTTTTACACCAGCAACTGCCAGCAATTTTAACTTGGAGATCTCAGTTTTTCGCAAACAGCACATTTGGACACCCAGTGTTAGAATAGAGACCCAGTTGATTGGTCTTCAGTGTTGTTCAGGAGGGAATTTTTCCAGTCAGTTTATAACACCAAGATGTGTATCATTATATTCCCATTCACAGGTGTTTCTCGAAATTATTGAACTTTACTTTTAAGGACACTGTGTACTAGAATACTTGTACCAGTCAAAGACATTCCCTTTCAGTATAGATCTCAGTTCTTCTGGGTATGTACCAGAATCAAGAGATGTGTCAAATATTCAGAACTATTATCAAGTCGTAGACACAAAACCTCCCGAATGACAGCCCACAAAAGCACCAGGTGAGTAGACTTTTATACCACAAAATTTCTTGTTTTGTACCTGCTTTGAATTAGATTCTTTGTCTGATCTACTTCTTCCCAGCCCTAATTCATCTGAGAATGGACTGCTGTCTCCATGAATTAATCTTGCAGATCATCTTGATGATGTCTTCCTTCTTTTCAGATAGTTGAATTTCAAACTGGGAATTTCTTTGCCTCATGAGCTTTCAGTTTTGCAATGCTTGTTCCTGGGACCCCTGCAGATGATCCTTCTGTTGCAGTGGTGGCCACATTAAGATGTTCAAACATATTCCCCATGAAAGTCTTGATAAAACTGATTCTTTTTCCATCTTTTAACTCGGAGACTTTTCATCCTGAAAAGCTAAATTTGACCTGATGGAAACTACATCAGCAGCACGGCACTCCCAGGTCACAAAGTGGCTTGGTAATGATGCAGGTGACTTTCTCTCTGCTGTATTTGCTGGTCAGAACATTTTTTTCTCAAGGCTGCATCCATTTGTTGACCTCTGCTAACCTACCCTTGCCTACATCTCGTGTGAGACTCAGCTGCTTTATTTATGTTGGGAAACTGGATCCAGGACCAGTAAAAGGCTGTAGCTTTTCATGTCTTTTACCTTTTCTCCTAACATATGATTGGTTAATGTACTTGAAGAACTACATATTTGGAGTGAAATATACTTCTTTGATAATATTTACTCAGTCATAATGTGGCATACCCAAGCTACCATGGATCCCTGCGCCAGTACCAATTGGCGCTTGATGGGATTTGGCACCAATCCTTCTAACCATGAGGGGGATCACTCTCAACTGATTTATATTTTGTGATGCTTTTTTAGCATTTTTATGAAATCAGTGAGCTTAAAGATGTCAATGTCTTTTTTATCATCAAAGGGCTGGATTTGAAAAGTAGTGGATGTTTACCAAGTGTAATCATCAAGTATTACTGAAGTTGGGTCTATTTTAGGATGAATAATTGAAAAATTCACACACAGTTTTGAAATTATGCCCCCAAAATCAGTAGAATTTATGAAAATTGTGCATTATGTTTTCAAGCACTGCTCTTATTTTTCATCCCTCCTCTACTTTGAAAATTCACCTCTTTATTTCAGTTGAAAGTAGAATTTTCCCCAAAAAATTTCAGTTTCAGAAAAGATCTGGTTAAGGAAACATATTTTTATTAGAAGAATTGCTTTCTTATTTTATTCTCTGCCATTGTATTGTGTTTTGATATTTTAAATTAAAAAAGTGTCCACTTTTCCTAACATGTGTCCATTATTATTAAGAAATAGTTAAAGATTTTTCTTTTGAAGTTTATAAGTATCATTATAGACTGGTGTACTTAAAACTTGGGCATTCATTGATATCCTGTATAAACTTGCCTATTTTATGATGGCATATCAGGGCCTGTGTTTATTCTACAGATTACTTGTAGAAAATTGCATAGATCCAGATCTGCCAGCCAGTTTTTTGATGGCCAATTTGGTTCAATGCAGTTTGCATTTGGACTGGACTTAAAAGCACATATATACAGTGTCAGTTTTAATCATTTGCAAACCAGAGGCTTCAACCCAAGATTGACTGTTAGTGATGTAGCACAATTCAGGTGACCACTGTCTAAATGTTTGTCTTTCAGATGCACGAGAGGGGGATCTTAGCAACTCTGTGAAGAATGGAATAATGTACATGGAGGACCTGCTAGAACCAGGGGTTAGTATATTCCATTTTTCCTTTCCATCCCACCCTAACCCCATTCCATTAACAGGGACTTGTAGCATCTTGACTAACTGTGGATAATGGGCAAAAGGTTATGTCTGTGAACTGAAATTAGGTCAATTTGTAGTACACTTTTGGGATCGGAAATTATATCATTTCACTTTTTATTAGGATTACCTGATACCATATTTGCCTTTCTCTTTATACCACTATTGCCAATGGGTTATGACCTTTTGTAGGACTAGATGGTCAAGTCATAGGACATGACACTGGTAGGGCCATATAGTGTTAGCCGTATCTGTCTGTTCACCTGTCCTCTAACCATCAAAATATATTACCTTTGTTAAAGTTTGTAATAAGGTCATTTCAGGCACTAGGGTTGTTATCTTTGTTCTGTCAACACACCTTATCATCTTTTATGTCAATAACCTATTATCCAATTAACTGCATATTTGGAATTTTACATTATCACATAATCACCAGACTCTCTGTTCAGATGTTGCACATATGTAATATTTTATATGGGGCCAAGAAGTAGGCTACATTTTGGTTTAGGTCTTTATTAGCAACCTGTATTACAATAGTTCTTGCTGCAGACAACATATACCCCGAACTCCTGTTACATAATGAACTGTCTGATGCCTTGTTTCTCTCTTGTCGTTATATTCATGGATTAGTTAGATAAAGAGAAACCAGGTAAATTCACTGAAGAATTAAGACTAGGTAAAACTGCAGCCAAATAAAAAGGCAGTCGAGCCTGATCTTGCAATTACCAGCATATTGAAACTACCTGTCTCTAAAGACATATTTCCATTGGTACATTTATATATAAAATTAATTTTTGCTAGTAAATAACAAATTACCTGGTCATAAAGACCATTTATAGATGATTCCTGAGTTCTTTAAATACATGTTTGAATGATTACAGCAGTGACTTACTACAAATAAGCAATGCCTGATGCATTAGGGCTGTTCCATCTAAGTATGCATGGTACTCAGGGAAGGTAGTTTTTAAAAAATATATGCCAGGGTACTTTTAGTTGGAGAGATCATATTAAAATGACAAAAAAGTTATAAACTGCATCTATTGGTGAGTACCCCACTTTAAAAGTGCCTTCCCTAGTTCCCATTTAATGGAATGGCCCTTACAACACTAGCAGGTGACATTGGTTTCTACAATGTATACCATGTTAGACTGGTGACAGTGGTTTTACAGTTTATATCATATCAGACTGGTGCAGCATCTGAACACTTACCCAATACTTAATATTATAAAAGATTAAAGTATGGTTTATACCATATTAGACCAGTACTGCATCAGAACACATGTTCATGCTTAGATATTATGATTGATTTAGGCATGGTTTATGCTGTGTTATAGTCCCTAGATGGCCAAGTAACATAAAGTGCTTGCCTTTAGAGATCTATCACATGTCACCCATGTCTGCATGGGTTTGAGTCTTGGTTTGGACATCATAGATATGTGAGAAATGTTGGCAATAGCTACATTAGGGTTGGTGGTTCTTTCCTTGTTCTTCCAGGTGTTTTCTTCAGCAAATATCTCGGGTGTCATGTATAGCCTATCATCATGTGTTGAAAAATGGCATTAGACACCACAGAACCCAAACTTATACCATATTTAACTAGTGTTACATCCAAACGCCTGCACATGGTAAGATTTTATGACTGCTTCAGACACGGTTTATGCTGTCTTAAACTGGTGGTTCATCCAAACACCTGCCTATGGTCAGATTTTATGACTTTTTCATAATTGGTTTATGTTGTTTTAGACTGGTGGTTCATTCAAACACCTGCCCATGGTCAGATATTATGACTGCTTAAAACATGGTTTATACATTGTTAGACCAGTACTGTATCTGAACACTCTGAAGAGATATAATGACAGATTCAGACATGGATTGTTCATACTGTTTTGACATTGACTACACCATGCTCTTTTAGATATTGAGCACACTTTATTTATTCACCTACAAGTCGTATCCAAATGTAACCTGTGTTGAGCCAAATCAGCAGTCACATCATGTGCCAGCAGTTCTGGGTCTGTGTAGTTTTGTAGGATTAATGAGTAGAATAAACAAACCCAAATCTGCTGGCACAATGAAAGATGGCAGATCAGGGTCTATGTAGTTTGCAGTTGGACCTGACTTGTTAGAGAGTGTATATAGCATGTCTAGATCTACCATTGCATAATGCTGCAGCTGATGAGGGTGTATCTGTTCTCTTGAAATCATATATAGAAGAAACTATTAACTCGTACATACTGGCATGTTAGATCGGGATCTATGCTGTTTGCAGTTAGATATGCAGAACTATGTACACCTTGTTCTAAGTTGTCAGATTGAGTTTAATGTGATACAAGGATATGTCGAGGTCATCATGCTGACATGTATTCATACATCATGCCAAAGAAGTTCTTTCATTCCCAGCATGCAACTGAGGTTTGGATTTATTAACCCCCATCATTGTTTATCAGGTATTTTGTTGTTCATAGTGTGAATGGAATCTATTTAAAAAACAAACTTAATAACATTTGATTCAGTGCCTCTAAGAAGATTGATGGATGGATGTAAAACAGTAAAATAGCTCCAGTCTGGGTGTACAGTATAATGGAAATATGGATCAGATATCTGTACTGAACATTAGATCATCCATATAAAAATATATGAATGTGTATTAAATATAAATACAATAAGGGAGAAACTTCATGTAAATAAGAAAATATTACCTGTATAATGAAAGATGTGGAAAGTGTAGAATCAAAAAAGCATTTAGGCATGTGAGTATCATTATATAAGTGTTAGAGTGATTTCTTTAGGAATAAAATGGTAAATCTCATTGTGTTTGTATTTTGCAGATGTGGAGACCACACTTTTTCGTACTGACCCCAAACAAACTTTCCTATACTGAGGAAACCTCACATGAGGAGGAAGATGTCGAAGATGAAAACACTGCCATGGATGTAAGATAGTTACATATCCTATTGTTGTCATTTTGCATAACTTGCATTTAGCACATAGTGAGACTTAGCCATCGCTTCCTTATCAGTTTGTAGCAACAACATAACTTTCTGTTTTAGAGTTTGTGTTTAAGGTTTTTGCAAGGTGTTTGGATATGTCATAACATAGATCTGATTGATTGATATTTTACGGCACATCAGCACTATGTGGCTATTTAGCGCCAAACATTAGTTTATATCCTTTTTCATTTATAAATAGTAAAATAATTTTATCGACCAGCGATTGGAGACTAAAGAGTTAAAAGGTAAACCGATAAAAAATATGAACGATTGTAAATAATTAAAAGTTTCCCGATCAACGGGGTGTGCAAATGTATGATATATGATTGGCAATTAAAATCTATCGACTGCATAAATATAACACAAAACTAAACAAGGTGATAAAATAAAAGCTATAACTTACTATAAATGTTTGCTTCCTTAAGGAAGTCTATAATGTTGGTAATGTTAACTGTATCAAAGAGCTCCCTCATGTCTTGCACAACGTAGTAATGATTACGCGTAGGTTCAAAATCGAAGCATTCCAGCATAAAGTGCTTAACGGTGAATGGTTCATTACAAGCTATGCACTCTGGTGGGTCTTCTCCTTTTAATATGTAGGAGTGTGTTAAATAAGTATGACCGAGTCGAATTCTTGCAATGACTACCTCCTCTCTACGGACGGATCTGTAGGAAGGGGTCCATTCTCCTAAGGTTGGCTTGATGGCATGAAGTTTGTTATTCACGGCATCATTCCATGATGCCTGCCATTTCTGGCGTAAACAGTCTTTGATACAACGTTTAAAATCAATATAGGGTGCTTTAAAATCAGTTGGTTCTAGTAATAGGGCCATTTTAGCAGCACGATCTGCTTTATCATTGCCTTTAATTCCTACATGGCTGGGTAACCAACAGTATACTATATTGTGGGAGGTACTCAGCTCAGTATGCTTAAGGAGAATATTTGCTAATAATGGATTCTCCAGTTTTCTGTTATGTAGTAACTGAAGTACTGATAGTGAGTTGGAGAATATTATGTTATTTGAAATACGCTTGATCTGCCAACCCTTACAATTTTGCCGTAAGTCTTGCGAAAATTACCCTTAAATATGTGCTTATGGAATAAAAGCTGAACTATGGAAATAAGAATGTTGAGGTAAAATCCAGATAATTGGCTTGTCCATGTTTCATATTAGATATAGTGTACCACACTTGATTATAGAAATTTTTAAAAATGGCATCGGTCCAGTGATATATGTTGAAGTCAAAAGGGAAAAAAATAAGCCTCTTGAAAAGGCTTAATAATTAGAACAAAGGAATAAAATAAAAAACGTCCAATCACTTTGATAAATAAATTCGTACTACTCAATATTATCATGATTAAACTCAATATGCCCTTTTCTTGATCCACTTTAGTATCTGGCCACCATTGTAAAAGTCCATAGCAATTGATATTTTTTTCCCTTGAAGTTTCATGATGACAATTAGGGTCATGAGCATTCAATAATCAAGAGTGAATAAGGTTTGGTTAAACAAAATTAGTATTAAAGTTTAAAGCAACAATTTATATTTATGATGAGTAAATTGACATTAATGACCTGTATGACTTTTACCATAGTTTACATTGTCATGATCAATTGTCAATCCAATGTTTACTTTTAAAAGGGGACTCCAGAAGAGGAACTACATTATAGAGAGAAATGGTTCCATGGACGTCTCGAGGAGGGTCGTAACCAGGCAATCAGGCTTCTGAAAGATTATAGCCATCTTGGGGATGGTACATTCCTTGTTAGAGACAGTGACACATTTGTTGGTGACTTCTCCTTGTCATTTCTGTGAGTCATTTTCTTATCATCTTGAGAAAAGCCCCCACACATATACTGTATATGCCTTCCCCTTTGCTGATCTCAAAAGACATTATTGTGTGAATTTAAAATCTCACTAAAATAAATAGATTGTAAGATTTTCTTGACAATAATCATCCAGACATTTCAGATGTAAAAAACAATGTCAAGGAATTAAGGTGTTGGGGGATGAAAAAATGGATTCTATCAGTCACTTTTGTTTCCAGAACATAACTCTAAAATGGTTTAAGATATCCTTTTTAAATTTGGTACTCCTATTGGACTTGTGGTCCCGATGCGTCTTTTGCTGTTCATGGCTTTTTTTCAATACTTTTTTTTATGTTCATTCATCCATCCAGACATCCATCACATTTGTTCTTGAGCATAACCCCAGAACTGTTCAAGAGAGATAGAGCATAACTCCAGAACTGTTCAAGAGAGATAGAGCATAACTCCAGAACTGTTCAAGAGAGATAGAGCATAACTCCAGAACTGTTTAAGAGAGATAGAGCATAACTCCAGAACTGTTCAAGAGAGATAGAGCATAACTCAAGAACTGTTCAAGAGAGATAGAGCATAACTCAAGAACTGTTCAAGAGAGATAGAGCATAACTCCATAACTGTTCAAGAGAGATAGAGCATAACTCCAGAACTGTTCAAGAGAGATAGAGCATAACTCCAGAACTGTTCGAGAGAGATAGAGCATAACTCAAGAACTGTTCAAGAGAGATAGAGCATAACTCCATAACTGTTCAAGAGAGATAGAGCATAACTCCAGAACTGTTCAAGAGAGATAGAACATAACTCCAGAACTGTTCAAGAGAGATAGAGCATAACTCAAGAACTGTTCAAGAGAGATAGAGCATAACTCCAGAACTGTTCAAGAGAGATAGAGCATAACTCCAGAACTGTTCAAGAGAGATAGAGCATAACTCAAGAACTGTTCAAGAGAGATAGAGCATAACTCCAGAACTGTTCAAAAGAGATAGAGCATAACTCCAGAACTGTTCAAGATATCTCTCTGAAACTTGTTACCCTTAATAGACTATTTGTCAAGATGTGCCTGTTGCAATGTACAGGTATTTGTGTCCATGTAGTCATCCATCCATTATCCACCACTTTGTTTCTGGTACCAAACACCAATGCTACTTAAGATATTTTTATGAAATATGGTACACATATTAAAATAGTGGTGTAGATGTGCCTTTTGTTGTTCATAATTCTTCATTTTCAGTATATTCAATGTTTTGACCTGTTTGTTCCATAATCCATCATTCTATGACACAAGCGTGGCTCCAAAACTGTTCAGGATACCTCTATGGAAATTTTCACACATATGAGACTAGTGGTTCAGTTATGCCTTTTGCCATTTAAAATTGTTCAGTTCATTATTTTTCAGTGTTGTTATCCTTTTCTCTGTTTTATACATCAATTTTCATTATTCTATTTCTGGAACAACACTTATCTTGCCTATCACTTCCCTGTTTATTTTGTAAATATGAATGTCAGTATGTGAAAACTTAAACAAGTGTGAAATACTTGTGTCTTATAATAAACATTTTGTTGGGATGGGGATTTTGGTGACTCCTTATCATGTGAAAATGGATCAGTCTGTTTCATTGCATAGGATTTAATGTAACTGTAGTCATCAGCATTTTTGGTTAAAGTTTGTTACATAGAGAAATATCGATTCATTCTGTTGCAGAAAATAATTTAGATATGTTTTAGATATAATTGTTATTGATATACCTTAGGTGGCAAGGTGAGATCAACCATTGTCGCATCAAGTCGAAGCAGGATTGTGGTCAGACAAAGTACTATTTGGTGGATACAAATATGTTTGACAGTCTCTACAGCCTGATCATGTATTACCGCGTGCATCCACTAAAAAGTGCTAACTACACCATGATACTCAAGGAACCAGTACCACAGCCAAAAAGCCATGAGGGAAAAGAGTGAGTACTCTCTTTATTTGCATATAATGGTGATCAGCTATAAAGAGCAAAGACCCATATCTGCTGTCACACTGTGCTGGTTGATCTGGGTCATTTTGTTTATTATTGAAACTGCCTTTGCAGATGCCTGACCAAATGTTCTGGATAACATGCATTTATGGTACAAAAGACTGTTTTGTTGAATAAAATCCAGAGACAAACTGGGCAGGTATATAATGTATTGTTTGTTTTACTCTTGTTTAACATTAGCCCACCAAAACCTGGTAATCTACATTCAGACAGAAATGACTAGTTTTATATAGAAAATAAAGAGAAAGCCCTGTCTCCTTTTCAGGTGATCTAAATCTTATTTCCAGTATTCATTCTGGGAATTTCATACAGGGCAATAGGGATACCTTTAATCAGTGGTTGTTGTTGGTATAGGGTTTAATGCCATTTTCAGCACAAGATAGGCTATACATGATGGCCAGTATAATTTGTGGAAGAAGAACATGGGGAAAAGTCCAGAAAGAACCACAGACTCATGAGAAGCTATTGGTAAGCTTTCTCACATAACCTTAGTCAGTGGCACATTTTTATTGAAGAAAAGGGCAATTTTTCAACAAAATGAGGCTTTGTTTGCCAGAAAAGAACTTTAATCAAATGATGAAATGTATAACAAATTACAGAATTAAATGTTTCAGTGTTCTGTAGAGAGGGTCAGAGGTAAGGGACTGAAGGATATAGAGACAGACAGAAGGAATGAGTAAAGGGATCGGGTAGGCTGGAAGGAATGCCTTGCTATGTCTATCGAGCTGAAGTGCTCAGAGTCCAAAGACAACTAATTATTATAAACTCATAGAATTAATTCTTTATCTAAATCATTGCAGCAGCTATGCTTTTTTTTTTGTATGTGTCAGCATTATGTGACATAGGTATCAATTTTCCATTTGGTATGGTGGTAGTAGTGGTGTCATTTTAAACATTTTTGGAGCTAGACTGGGTGGGGATGGGTAGAGAGTAAATCATTTACAGATGTGTGGAAGATATCAGATTCCGCAACTATATTCCTTTCTTTTGAGACAAAGTAGAAATGCCATGAAATGCATGATTCCCAAATTTTGTTGTTTTGCATCTGCAGGTGGTATCAGGAGCTATGTGATCGAGACCAGGCAGAGGACATGCTGAGGCGAGTGCAAGTAGATGGTGCTTTCCTGGTCAGAAGGAACTTAGAGGATCCAAATTTATATGCCATCTCATTTAGGTAGGTATATATATATATATATATATATATATATATATATATATATATATATATATATATATATATATATATATATATATATAGGGTGGAGGGTGGAAATGTTTACTTCCTAATTGTTTCAAACTTTTCTATGAAATATTCCATGGAAATATATTGTTGGCTTAGAGATAGTAGTTTTTTGCAATTAAGCAATTATGGTCCATATGTCTGTCCATCCATGAAACCAACCCTAATAACTCCTAATTTGCTGAAGAGCTTAATCCCATAATTTATAATTGATATGAAATATTTAACTCTTTTCTTTCTTTTTTTTTTACCATTTTTTTTTTAACCATTTTTGCCCTCTTTGTTTTGTGTATCTGACTCTGAATAACTTGCAAGTCACATAATCAGTAAACATCAACCACAACATAAGCAGGTGAAACTAATTTTATTTGACATTGACACTGGAGAGAGGAGACTGGCAGTGCTAGCAACTTGTCATTGACGCATGAGAAGTATAGTCTCCATTTCTATGAATACTATGTTGGAATACAATTTTTGATGGTGTTAAAGGTGACTGTGGCACTTAAAATTAATTCATGTTGATAGGTATTATTTTACATGGTTTTCTAGCGTTCTTAAATGCATGATTTGGACAATTGGTTATATCGTTTCCACAAGAAGATATCGGTTTATTAAATCTTCAAATTCATGTTTTGCAGCAAACTTGAAATCTAGAAGAATTTGTAACCCACAACAATGGTTCCTCATGAAAAGTGTGATTCATGATGGGTTTTTTTCTATTTCCCAGACACAGATGCTCTTTGTGGTTATGAAATTTGATTGTGCATTCTTCTTGAAAACTACTGTATAAAAAATAAGTCACAATTACCTGCTATTTACTTGTAGCAGATCTTATTATCTCTTCATTTAGGTCCATTTGTGGATAGCTATCAAATTTAGTGCCATGAACTTTTCAAGTACATCAGACTTAACAATCCTACTTACTCATCTCAAAATTAGGGTTGCAGCAAACTGCTTTTCATGCTTCAATAGATATGTAAACTTTTAGTTATATGCATCTGTTGTATAAGTGAGATAAACTTTGGTTACAATAAAATATATACATCACATCATGAATAAAATGTACAGCAAAATTCTATTGTGCATTCTTAATTTTTTAAATGATTTTATCTTTTGAGTTTATTTCTTCTTTTCTATGTTCTCCCCATAAAACAATAAAATAAAACTTGATCAGAGAGAAACTAAAGACAGTATTAATGTAAACTACATCAGAATATATTGGGCTCAGTTGACTTTTTCATATTATTGAGCTCAGTTCAAAAATGGTACAAACTTTGAAACATTTAATTTGAAGCTGTTGGTGTTTTTATTTCAGCTCATTATAGAAAAGAAGAGTTTATGGGTTTGTCTGTTGTCAATTATCCATCTGTCCATCATCCATCTGTCCATTATCCATCTGTCCATCATCCATCTGTCCATTATCCATCTGTCCATCATCCATCTGTCCATCATCCATCTGCCCATCATCCATTTGTTATTGCTACTTCTTTCAAACAATAGATTGCCATCAAGCTTAACATTCATCCCCTGGTTTACTTGGTCTTAAATGATCATGGTGACGACTATTGGATATGCAGTATGGCCACAGCAGTAGTCATTTTTTAAAAATCTGCCATATCAGGATGACTAAAAGACTTGTGATGTTTAGTTGGTCAAAAATGAAAATGGTGTTTGATGTCCAAATATAGCTAGCACAGCAGCCATCTTGAAAATCGGGTTATTGCTACTCCAGAACAAAAATATTATATTGACATGGGGTTTTTGTCTGAAGATATTTAGTTGGTTCTTAATAAAAAATGGTGCCAATCAGACATTCAGTATGGCTGTCACAGTGGCTGGCTTGAAATTATGTTATTGCTACTTTTCCTGAATGAATGATCACACCAGCAGGTGGGTTTTCACTGAAAGATTTCTAATGATGTCTGGTTGGCAATAAAAGATGTTACCAATATAACCTCCAGCAGTTATGGCTACTTTCCTAGATGGCTGGTCATGAGAAGACTTGTTATTATGTCTAGTTGGTTGTAAATATAGATGGTACTCAGATATCCAATGTGAGTTTTAAGGTAACCCTCTTGAAAATCATGTTATAGTTACTCCTGCAAAATGGAAATTAAAATGTATTCACCAGAACAATTATACTGTCTTGTTGGTCTTAAATTTAATAGATGCTGATCTTAAATCCATTGTGACCACCATGGTGGCCATTGTGGAAACCTTGTAATTGCTATTTCTCTTAAAAATAAAGTAGGTTTTTTTTATAGTGTTATGTATATCTATATTATGTATGTTAATTTTTATGGTTATATATTTTAAAAACATTAAATTGCTTCAAGTTAGTAGGTTTGTTCTTTTGGTTGAGGTCATTTCATTTGAGTAAACATGTTGTGGCCTTTTGACCTTGAAAACTGTAGAAATTTTTTTGATGAATTTGATGGAATTTGAGTTAAGGTCATGGGATTTCCCTTAGGAAAACCAGATGACCTTGTTGACAAGTAAAATATTCTTGAAATGATTATTCATCCTCATCTGATTCAAAAATTAAGTCTTAAGTTATTTTTTTATAAAAGGAATGTCTACCTGAAAATTAGTTATTACTGTCTTAATTAACATGAGTGTTAGTGGAGTCATTTATCTGTTTTCAGTTGAGAAGATTTAATTGATTTTAATTCATTGCAATTACAAGGTGCTCATAAACTTAAGGCTAGGTAGCTGTTTTTGAATTACTCATTTAAAGACATTTTGGATTATATCTTGTGATATATTAAATCTGTTAGCACATCAAACTAATCCAAACTATTAGCACATCAAACAATATATTGGACTTCATTTGGAATGCCACTGGAACTAATTTGGAATATTCAGTACTTATGATAGAAGATTTGGACTCTTTAGGATTTCATTCATTATATTGTACGTTTTTTTTTTAAATTTTCACTTTGTATTCATGTAAAATAAATTATTTGTTGCCTTTTACAAAACTTGTTGGTTTTTACTTATTTTAAGACCATAAAGATGTAATAATTGTGTCTATTTGGTCCAAAATGAATATGAAATTAACTGACCTCAGTATGGACACCATGATGGTCATCTTCAAAATACTACTCCTTCCAAACTAATATCTGTATCAACATGGGTTTTTCATCAATAGACTTCTTACGATACCTGGTTAGTCCTAAATGAAAAGTTCCAATTATACATCCAGTGTGGCTGCCACATTAGCTGTCTTGAAACAGTTGCTGCAACTACTTGAATGGATGGTCATATAGAAATTGGGTTTTACCAAGAAACTTATAATGGTGTCTACTTGGTCCCAAATTAAATTGGTTCCAATCCCATATGTCCACCACAGCAATTGGCTGAAAATCTTGTCATCACTTAAGAATATCAAAGATGGTTTTAATATGGCAGTTAAAATGAAGAAATGACCTTATCTGAATTTCTTCAAGGGACACTAAATGTTACATTTAGAATACAGGTTAAGTTTATTTCACTTTTTTGTGATTGATCAAATTCGGATCAAACATTATTTAGGGCTGTTTTATTTAATCATACATAGTGCTCAGGAAAAGCGGTTATTGAAAAGTATATGACATAGGGCTCTGGTTCCTCAAAGAGTTCATATAAGAATGTAAATTGCATCAATGGGTGAGTAATCCACATTAAAAGGGCTTTCCATTCTTTCAAAGTCTGTTTCACTGGAAAAGCCCTTAAAGGAATAATTCATAGTTGAAGATTTAAAGATATATTTCATTATCAGCATTAATCTTGCCATATTTGTAATTGAACATGAGTTGGAATCTAACCTTTGTCATTTTTTACCATTTTTCTTTCTCCTAGAGTTGATGGGAAAATCAAGCACTGTCGCATCAAACATGAGGATAGATTATTCACGATAGGGACAGCAGAGTTTGAGACCCTGACTGATCTTGTGCAATATTATGAAAGAAATGCTCTATACAAAAAGATGAAGCTCACTAAACCAGTCAATAAGACTGTAGTGGAAAGAGAAGGAGTGGTAAGTGCTGGACTGGTTTACATAAATTTGATATTGGAGAATAGGGTACAGAGAGTAAAACTAGGCTTTACAATACTTTATATCTATATTTTAATTTTCATGTATGGACTTTGTAGTCTGATATAAAGAATTCTTATCTTTACTAGATTTATTGAAGAAACAGTGACTTGTGAGCAAGTGAGGATGTCATTAATTTTTCAGTTCCAACCCAAACTGGTTTAAGTATATATTTATTTTTGGTTAAAAAGAAATAGCAATAAACTTAATTACCAATTTATTTATTTTTTTAGTTTGATGCTAGGTAATCCAGATGGGTCCATGACATTGATGTAAACAATCTTTTAACTTTTCATGTTTAGACAAAGCTCTAAGCTTCATTAAAAGTGCCAGTTGGCAAATTAAAAATACATACTGTCAAATTAAAATGAACTTACAGCATAAAATAAGTCTTTTTGTTACTCTTTTGTTTTTTGTATTAGTTTTTGTTTTTACCTTTTAACAATATTTACCATGTATACCTTTGGATTATTTTCAAAATCTTTTCTGCAAAAACATTTTTATAATAAAAACTATGCAGCTTTTTCTAATATACATTATATAGGTATTTGGTTAGATTCTACACACAAAAATTATTTAACCAAAATGGAAAACATGTGGTTTCAGATTTACAGTGCTAGTGTGGTTAATTAAATTTCCAAACAATTGTTTAAATTAAATAATCAGTGTTGGAAATTTTGACTTTAAAATCCAGTTAAAATTACTTACATTTTCTCAGTTTTTAAACCTTAGCAAGAAAACTTTTTTTTACCTTTTAAAAAAAATTTCCATTGTTAATTGAAATGGGTGTTTTTGAAATATTGAACATTACTATCATTTACCTCGTTGGTTTCGATCCTAAATAGTTTATACATTATATATATTTGTATCTATTTAAATGGATCATCTCTTTCAAATAACTAAGTTTATGTTGAAAACTTTACTAAGTACCAAATTGATCTAGTTTGGATATATTCATGCACAAACTAATGCAACTTTGATTAAAAAAAACATCCATGAATATCGAACAATTGACTTTTGTTTCTAGTATAAGGAAACCCTGCAATAATGTGCTTCATTGTAACTTTGATTTGGATATAATATGGTCATGATATGGTTTCCACTATTTACATTGAATACACCAATCATGGTTATGATGACTGTCCCAAAGCATCAGTAATAATTACAGTTTATCCAGTAATCAGCTTCCAAGCAGGAAATTAATTTCATAAGGACTGACAGTAGAAGATAATATTTCCTATGTAGCATTTGTTAAATCTAACTTTTGGCACTTGTCATTAGCTTCAACTGTTATTACCATCAACTCTTGCTTGGAACAGTATATAATAAATGATTTTACTGATCATAAACAGTATTCACTAATGTGGTGAAGTTACATAGAGACAGACTTATAACATTTCTGTTCAGTTATTTTTTCCTTCTTAACATCCCATTCCTGTGCAACCTCATTTTTTGAAAAAAAATTTAGTGCTATGGGTAATTACCTTTCCTCAAACTTACAGTAGGTGTCTTTGAAGCTGTGATCATTTTAAGTAAAATAATTAGGTTAATATTAAAAATATTTTTTATAGTCCTAATCTAAACCTAATTCTGGTCTTTAGTTAGATGTTAAAATTTGTATCTGAAAATATTAAGAGGGTGTCAATGCTTTTTCGACTTAGAGTGAAGAAAGAATGTATGCTTAGATTTAGCATTATTTTTCAGCCAGTTACATTCCTTCATATCTCAATCTCATTATTTTCCCCATCACAATTATATCACTAGTTTGGAATTATTTTCTCCACAGTTCTTTTTTTGATACAACATAATGTACATATTTTAGTCATTTAAAAAATATATATTTGTTGTTAAATCAATGCAGTTGTGGTTAGACTAACATCATTGTCTGGACCACCAAATAACTACCAAATTTAATGACATATTTTCTTCAGATACATTACCCAATTATAATACCAAGAAATATTATCACTACCACACAAACCCAGCATTCCCAAGGTAACATGTTTTGTTACAAATAGCTAAAGGTTGTTTGCCCACATATGTGAAAATCAGACAAGAGTGATCTCCCCTTGATAGAATGAAACGGTGCAAAATTCCATTCATACTTAAGTAACAACTTCTGTTAGGAAACATGCTGTTTGTTGTATAGACCTGGCAAAAACCTGTTTTCAAATGCTGCCTATTGTTGGGAGCAAGTTTGAGGAATTTTTAGGCACAAGAAAATTCTCCATCGATATTTCTGCCTATTCCTTGCTCTTTTTCTATCCCATTTGAAGTTAATATTTTTAAAGCTTAACTTCTTTATTCAATATATATATAAAAACCATTATGGTTTCCTGCAATAAATGCTGGTAATTCATTCAAATAATATTTACTTGACCCTTTGTAAGATTTATATCCCTGTCTAATACAGCTGATATGTTTACACGCGTAAACTCTGATCTATCTCTACTGATAACTTTGGTCATGTGCCAAATTAGAATCTACTATTCATTCTGACATGATTGAATAAGGCACTACATGAATCTCAGTCTAGATCATTATTGACTCATCAGTCTTCCAGGTCACTGTAGTGAAATTAGAATCATTAAGATCCATGCCTTGTTGGTTGAGTGTGTGTGTGTGAAGTGAATTTTTAACATAGCTCTAAAACAGTTTCAGTCATGTCATTATGATGTCTGCAGTGTGGCAGTTTATAGCGATGTCTTGCACTGGGGTATCGTGTGACAGACATGTGACATGATGTCCCACCCAGTTACATTATCCTGACACCAGGCCGACCAGTCCTAACACTTTACCTCATAATGTTGAGTGCTTAATGAGGCAGCTGTCAGTACCATTTTTATAAGTCTTTAATATGATTTGTTGAGGGTTTGAACCCATGATGTCAAAACATCCTACTCCACCAGAGCAGTCTGCCTTGTTGGTTGAACCAGATTATCTACAGTTGAGATGGCTCGATTTGACTCCCGAGGGCTCCTGCTTTTATTGCTATGGCCAGTCAGTCTTCTTTTGTGAAACCTTCTTTACTGTTGGACCCTTGCCCTCTATTTCAGCATTATATTCTGAATGGGCTTTGAACGGGCAACAAAAATCATAACATTTGAAGTCAGCTGTTCTCTGGTAGACCTTATACAAACCATGGGATGGAGGGCAGACAAAACTCTCTTAAGCATTCACCTGCGAGATCTTACATCAGAAAAGGCTTTGCTTGACCTGGTGGGATCCATAACAACAAAACCTAACTTGCTACCATTGCAGGTCATTTAGTAGCTTTCCTCTGATATGGCCTATTGACTTCCATTGGATTTGTAGTAAAATGATAACCCCTCTGCTGCTTCTTGGCATATGGTGTCACCACTCACATACCTTAGGGGACTGGAGACAGGACCATCAGTTGAGTAAAGAGAAAAAAGCAATGTGAATTAATACATTTTTGTATTAATATATACTAAACCAATCTATGGACACACCCTCCCAGCTGAACTGCAGTTATAAACTACTGATGAAACATGCATTCTGCTCCAGTAGTATATGAAGTATGGTAAGGATTTGGCAGCAAATCTCACTATCCAAAGACCACCACCTATGAGAATAGACAGCTTAGTGGGGTTTTTTTAAACCCAAAGTGGGTGGGGGTGGCTTTCTTGGCTTTGTGAGTTAGTGATCGTACTCTTGAGATATTATTGATTTTGATCATTTTATTTTATGGGTCTTTTGCCAGCATATGTTACTGTAGATCATGTGTTATTCTATTATAATTTTGCAGAGATATCCATTTAAAATCGGTGGCTTAACAAATAACGATAGTTTCAGATTCCCTAATTACAAGGGTTTAGAGGTGGCTTTTTTGTCAGTGTTTTGTGAAAGTTAATGATTATTTTCTTATAGACATTTTTGGGCCAAAACAGTATTCCAAAGATGTAAGACAAAATTCCAATTTAGAAGTGGGGCCCTAATTTGTTCCTTGTGAGAGAGATTTTTAAAAGGGTACCCTAGATGGCTGTTCTAATTTCTTTTGTATTTGTTCTAGAAATTGAAGAGAACAAAATAAAATATGTATGAATTTCAGCTGATTTTGATTTAAAATGTAAATTTTTGTTCAATATAAAAGAAGTGCTGTGTGTTCTCTTTAATTTCTATAATTTCTCTTGTAACTGATATTTTTTTTCCCAAATGACCTGTGACCTTCATAGCTCTTTAGTGTTAAAAGCACAATCAGTTGCAATATGTTGATTCATATATGTACTAAAGTACCTTATACTGATGTTATTACATATTGTTTAAACCTAATCAAACCAACTGCACATTGTCTAATTTCAGATCTGCATTTAAGTCCTATCACATTTATTTAAACTGAATTGTAAAACAAACAGCATTGTTCCCCAAAATGCTGGTGTGTTATATGACGCACTGCTTCTTGTTCTGTGTCATTTTTCACAGTCAAATAAAATGTTACTTTTGGATGATTGTTCATTCTTTTTATAGGGGTTCCATCCTGATGACATAAACATTCTCTCCTCCATGCATTTTGTACTATGATTGTTAGATTCATGTTTTTCAGGACATGGAAGACTTTCCAGCTGGTGCCACATCAGGGCCTTGTGCTCTGTACATAAATCCAAATTCTTTTACCTCCTCCAAGGTAACAGTAGAGGTGGATCCATCATGAATTAAATATTTTGTTGTATTGTGCTGCATTATACACTGACAATGCAGAGTCAACCCAGGCTGGAAAGTTACATAATTGCTGTTATTTTAAAATTATTAAAGTTCCATTAAATGTAAGACATTTAGTTAGGTGAATCACCCTCTGGTAGGAGACATATTCCATATCAATTTATCAATAGGAGGAATATTTATTTCTGGCTGAACCCATGAAAATTTTATGCTGAGAAAATTTTTGTAATGTATTACCCGTTGTTGGTGCAATATTATTGCCCACAGTGCAATTTGTAATTAATTTTTAGATTATTCTGTGGGATGCCAAGAGTTCATTTTAGACTTGTTTTGCCTCTCTAGCAGTGGAAATTGCCCATCACTCTAGTGACAGTCTGTTGCTATATGGTGCAAGTGTACTATGGGATTTCTGGACTGGTTCTTAACTTCAGATTGCTTTGGATCTGAGTGTACAAACTGAATGAGAAGGTCCATGGTACACAGAACCATCTACAACATTTATGTGTTGGTGAGTTCCATTAGATTTGGGTTGACTTTGAAAAGCCAGTCTTCATTATATGTTGTCAATGTACCACTTTATGATCTCACTGTGTACATCACATGTAAAAGTACAGTGGCCCCTCACTATACTACCATTCAGGCAAGCCATAAGCTTTGTTCTATATGAGGGTATACACTATGCTGTTGTGCATGATAGTCAGGGACCACCATGTGTTGTATGTGCAGATCTAGCCTAACATAGATGCAGGATGAAATCACTCACCAGCATGTGTTACAGTGGCTTCAATGAAATTTTTTTATTTAATTTAATTCTTTTCAGCTTTATTTGATCGTGTGCATTTTTTAAAAATGCAGCTACACATTTAAATATTGTACTATTTGAATTGTTTTGGAATAAATTAATACAATTATACACCATGCTAATTAACATTTTTGAGTTTTATTATTTGTTGTTGTTGTTATAGGCCAGCAGGTGTACATTTTGGTTTCTGGATGATGACTTGCAGGCCATGGTGGCCCTTATGCTACCATGCTAGACTCACAGACTAAAGACTGATGGTTTGAATACTACCATGAACCAGTCTAGGTCAGCTACTGTGGTTCATTCTTTACCAAAACATTATATCCCGGCTGCCTCAACACTAAAGAACCTACCTGGGTGGATGTTCCATTAAACTATATTGACAGTTGGAATCTACTGGAATATAAGTTAAACAATTCCAGTGAACAAATTTGAGCTTCTTACCCTATTGATATTGGAAGCCAGTACCTCATGGTTAAGGTCATGGCTGCAATAAATTGTGCATATGCATTTAATTTCAAGCTATTCAGTCTGCCACAACCCCAGCAAAATTGTCTGCATATGGTCAGGGTATTTTCCACTTGTACAAATACCAGCCATGTAATAGCAACAGCAATTGCATCATTAAGCTGGGTCCCCCCTCCACTAACACTGTTTTTGAAGCCAAAATGTTGTTGATTCCATTCAGTAAAGCTCATAAGTGATCAACGAAAATAATTTCATTCAGATAAAGTTGTAGCAAGTTCAAAAGCTGGGAAGCCCCATATATATATATATATATATATATATATATATATATATATATATATATATATATATATATATATATATATATACATACATACACACACACACACTATAAAAAAAAAATTTTCAGTTATAAACTCCAGCAATACAAAAAAATTGGGTGGGATAATAAAAGAAACTTTCAAAAAATTTTAATTATGAAAATAGTTGTACAACTCTGACAAAATGTCAGACTGACATATAACTCTTTCATTAAAACAGACTGAATTGTCATGAAAGACTTCTTATTTATTTGAATGCATACTAATTGCATGTAATGCATCATTTTACAGAGGACCCATTATTTGCTAGAAACCAATTAGGAAGACAAAATAATAATAAAAGAAAGCAATTCAGTTCAAATTTTGCAGACATATTTCCAATGCAGAATCTGTATGTTTCAGAAGATAAGACTTAAAACATGAATTTTCTTGTCCAGAAAAACATGATGTTTTTCAAAATTCCTTAATCAGAACAGTTGCAATATTTAATTGTGTATCAGAATTTATATGGATGCATTTAATTGTATTTTGTCAGTTTGGCTATTATTTTTTTTAAGTTCACTAAACTTGTCACTGGATTAAAAAATTTTAGCTGAATTTTATAGTTTATCATTAAAATACTGCAGTTATCTTTCTTGATGGTCCTTTTGGCATTAAGAGTTGTTGTCAGCTGCACACTCCTACAGTTAACAAATGAGTTAAAGATTTTGTCTCATTCAGCCAGACTCCTGCTTAATTCTATAAGATCTCCAAAAAACTAGGTCCAGCTTGGAAGGAGGGGGGTTGGGGTGGTAAATGTTATTGTGATGTCTGTATCTATTAGTCATTCTTAAAAGTAGAAAAAGTTAATTGACTGGTGAGATTAAGTGATGTAATATGTAGTGATGAAATGACATGGTTTGCACACCAATAGACAGTTTCGTTGGATGATGAGACATGTCTCCTGTCTTGCCAGTGTTATGCAAAGTGATGTGTTATGATATCTGTTGAAGCTTATTATTGAATTTTGGCCTGAATGATAACTGGGGATACACAAGATCAGAATCTCAGAAGGAAAAGTGTCTTTTTAGTACAGTTAAAATTGTATTATCAGCAAAATAAACAATTAAATCCTCCAAAAATAGTTTTGATATACCAAGTATTAAGACCCTATAATATGATTTATTATGTAAGAGTGGGATACACTTTTCATACTCTAGCTAGATCAATGTATCCAGTTGCAAGTTTTGTGACTTTAGCTTTAAACAGTTTTTTTTTTAATGTTTTGCATGTATATGTTCATTTATATATAAACATAGTTGTATATACATATATGTATGCGGTCGTTGGGCTAAAGTTTTTATTTTTGGCATGCTCTGCTTGATGCTTGTAGGATCCGTTGGATACAGAAGCATTATATGGTGAGGGAATATACCATCAGCCAAACCCCAAGTTCTCCAAGGTAAATTAAGTGTGAATATATCCTCAAATTAAGTATAAAAATCTTGTAGCCCCTTTCATTACAGTCTGCATGTGGGAATATACTTGCTTTGCTTATTCACAGTCTCAGTGCTTGGGTGTAGTGACCTCTCTTCCACAAGAATAGAGTGAAGTGATGAGAAAATGGGAAATGTAGAGAGGTCAGAATTTAGAATGCTTCAAACTTTCACTTGTAAAAGCCATTTTATTTTATGTTTGATTCTTGCGGAATAAGGATTAAGAGTCACATTATGAAAATAGTAAACATTTTCCTTAGTTTATTTCAGGAATTTTTTCTTCCCCAAAAGACAATAACCTCAAAATAGGTTACTGTTGAAAACAGGTGGCAATTATCCAGGTCAGGTTCCTCTTTGTAACTGTTAAATGATGAAATATGAGGCAGACTTGTTTACTTTCCTAGAAATCAGCCTGTAAGCCTTGGAATTATTAAATTGACAACTGACAAATTGAAAATACAGTTCTGCTTCAATACTTCAGGAGCAGTGGTATTTATAAACATACGACCATGGGATTGGCATGTCTCGAGTTTAGTTAACAGTTGGAGGGAAAGGGATGGGGTGCTGGCAGCTGTCATTGATGCACAAGAATTAAAATCTTCATTGTATATTCATTTTATTTCAATATTTATATATATATAATTATCTAAAGAAGTGAATTTAAGTTATAAATTGATGACAGAATTTTGATTTATATATTGACAGTGTTTCCTTTTAAGGTCAAACACATGTATCAGTTCAAAGCAAGCACCAGTGAACTAAAGCTTTGTTGCTGGAATAAAGTATAAAAATTGCCAGAACTAAAACCATCAATACGTTTCCACCAATTAATCCTGAAGACCCTGATTTTAAATTTTGCCAGTAGCACATGGCAATACTGAGTATAGTTTTGTGTTGTGTTAGTAAAACAACCATCACATAACAGTTGCATGATTCCAGAAACTTTAGAACAACATCTGAAACCTTGGCTGAAAAGAAAGAAAATAGAAGAATACAAATAATTTTTTGTTTTATTAGAACTTGTAAATTTAGTTTTGACTCTATCACAAATATTGAAGAACAGTTAATGGATAAAGTGAAGGTAATAATTTTCGGAGTTGTCTAGTGTGTGATTTGATGCTGATCCTACATGTAGTTGTTACTGTGATGACAGCATCTGTTTTATAATTTGGTGAAATAATTATTCATTTAATTAGCATGTTTTATCATACCTAAGGGCCATTGAATTTTTGACAGTGTTCAAAATAAATTCCACTTTGTTGCTGAGTAAGTACTTAATTAGATTCTCATGGAAACACTCTCAAATACCTAGATCTTTAAAAAAAATATGATTTCTGTCAGATACAGTACTATCTGCAACCTCCACATCAAGCCATTCTCTTTTTTATTTCAATGGTATAGTAAATCAAAATGTGCATATGGTGCATACAACAAGGGTCATACACCTACTCCATCAGTCTTGATAGGAAAAATAATTATATGAGTGACATGGACTGCAGATTAGCAACAGACACACCCAGGAATGTCATAGTGATCCTTCATCTGCTAAAGCAGCTGATGTCACCACGATTCCATCCATGTTCATAGTACTGCTCCATCAAAGTTGACCCATCACTCTCCACCTCCATTCCACTTCTGGCTGACTTATTTCTGTTTACATTTGAAGACAACTGCTCTCACAGTAAAGGGATAATGTTAGCTCTGTCTCAGTAAAGGGATACTGTTAGCCCTGTCTCAGTAAAGAGATAATGTTAGCCCTGTCTCAATAAAGGGATACTGTTAGCCCTGTCTCAATAAAGGGGTACTGTTAGCCCTGTCTCAATAAAGGGATACTGTTAGCCCTGTCTCAAAAAAGGGATACTGTTAGCCGCTCTCACAATAAAGGGATTTTGTTAGCCCTAGTCACAGTGAAGGGAGTCTGTTCCATGATTTCAGACATCATGAAAGAGATTATATTTAATGCAACAAGGACATTTCTAACTTGTCCAAAATGGGACATATCCAGACCATGCTCGTGCATTCAAAAATGGACTCATTGACCATGACATGGACAAACCCATCCAAGTTTGGGCTTCTTTCTTCCAGCTCACTGAAGCAGCTATCATATAAAACTTGCTTTCTTACTGCCAGGTTGAGTGAGCTACATGTGCTGTTGATAAATCTGATTTACATGCAGTTCTTTTCGTAGAAACATTGCAATCCAGTTTTATTTGAAAAACAGATTTCTATTACTATACAGGCAACAAAATATCTTTTGCTTCTTGATAGATATTTGGAGGCAGCCAGATCTGCATGATCCCATATAAATTCTCAGATGCTCTCTAAAGCTTCCAGATAGAATCCACAATGACCAGAATAGACTATTCCTCCGACTATGACTAATGAAAATTTTTGCCATTGAACATATTGTTTCAATTTATGATCTATTGGAGTATGGTGTTCCCTAACTACTTTCTCCTGTGTCTGTAATGTGACATGGACTCACAAAGGGGGGAACTGAATCTCAATGGGATAATGATAGCTGTCCAGAGAGCGACTACTCCATAGTTGTGAGAGCACAATCTTGGACCGAAGCAGGAATTTTCCAGTTTTGCAGGATTTGCCTGGAAAACTTTTGGTAATCAAATGTGGAACCACATGGGGATCTAACTTATATATGTATTAACAGATAGTATTTAGTCATGTTAAACTAACATCAGGAGAAATTCCTCCTTTTAGGAAACCAAGTCATGCTCATGCTGGGTGACACAGATAGAGGTTGGATGTGCAGCATTTCCTCTTTTTTTTACCTGTTCTTTTGATGTTAATCTGATTAAAGGTAATGTGTTTGATGGAGAAGACAAATTTTGCAGTAAGTTGTGTTTCTCTGATAAAACTTACCTGATCATGTTAGTTAAAGTTCCTTCCCCACATTGTTAGCATCCGATTATTCATTTCAGTCTGTTAAAAATGGTAACACCCAGGTATTCCAGTAGCCACCTAGCAGGTTGAAAGGATTGTTAACTTGTACGAGTTGCTTCCTTTCATATATTATAGAGACCAACAGATAATTTTTGGACTTTCATGGAGGGCAGGATTCGTATGTAGCAGAGAGTAATCCTAGTTGGTAGTGTGATCATTTAAGTACTATTGGAGAAACATAATCTACTGAAATATTTGCTTTATTATTAAAATTTGTGAATTTCATTATGTTTGTTCCAAAGCAACTTGTGCTAACTGCTGTTTTCAACAATAAAATGTGTGATATATTGAGCATTCATTTACTAGTGTTGATAAAATTAAAATCTAATTTTACTTGACAAATTTGTTTTCTCACGTTTTGTCATTTAAAGTTTATTTCTATCAGGAGGCATTTCCCATTAATCTTACTAATCAATATATCATATTATTTTGGTGTTTTGTGAAAATATTTTTCCAAGGTCCATCTTAGAAAATATACATCTTATTAAAATGTGTGAATTTCTTGATGTTGATACCAAATTATTGTGCACTAGCTGACATTTTCAAGACTACTTTCATTTACTAATTTGTATAGCTAATTTTAAATGCTAATCAAGCAGGAACCTATTTTGGGCCCTTTTTTAAAATAAAAACAATGATCAACAACTACCTCAGCATTACATGCAGGAATTATACATACTAAAATGGGAGAGTGGTGTACTATGTTGATAGTGTTGACTGTGTGCATGGGAGAGTGGTATACTATGTTGATAGTGTTGACTGCATGGGAAAATGGTGTATTATGTTTATAGTGTTGACTGTGCATGGGAGAGTGGTATACTATGTTCATAGTATTACTGTGTGCATGGGAGAGTAGTATACCATGTTGACAGTGTGGATGGGAGAGTGGTTGATATTGTTGACTGTGTGCATGGGAGAGTTGTATATGTTGATAGTGTTGACTGCATGGGACAGTGGTATACTATTTTGATATTGTTGACAGTGCGCATGCAAGAGTGGTGTATTATGTTAATGTTGACAGTGCATGGGAGAGTGGTATAATATGTTGATAGTGTTGACTGTGCATGATAGAGTGGTATACTATGTTGATAGTGTTGACTGCATGAGAGAGTGGTGTATTATGTTAATAGTGTACATTGTGCATGGGAGAGTGGTATACTATGTTGTGTGCATGGGAGAGGTGTACTATGTTGATAGTGTTGATTGTGTGCATGATAGAGTGGTATACTATGTTGATAGTGTTGACTGCATGGGAGACTGGTGTATTATGTTAATAGTGTACATTGTGCATGGGAGAGTGGTGATCTATGTTGATAGTGTTGACTGTGCATGTGAGAGTGGTGTACTTTGTTGATAGTGTTGACAATGTACATGAGAGAGTGGTGTATTAATATTGTGAATGGAATACAAAAACATTTATTAGCAAGAAAAGTGTTTTGAAAGCAATAACTTGAGAAAAAGTCACTTTCTTTGCATGTGGGGATGAAATGACATTGACAACTAATTCATCTGAATTACCTTCTGTCATGCACTCCCTACAATGGTTATTAAAGTGATCAGGAAGTTGATAAGAGGATGCACTGAGCTATACCATTTGTTGCTTTTTTAAAGAGAGTTGCATTGCCAGCAGAAAAAACCTTTTCTTTTTATATAAGCATGAAAATCAGTTGTGTATTTCCTTGTTCCTATATGATAAAAACATTTCACGACCCCAAGTTGTACTTTAGAACATTTTGATGAATTAACTGACTGGATCTGTCCATTTTTATAAGAGTTTCATGTCAGGAGAGATAATTATCACACAAAATGTTGAGTAATTGTTTCTGATGGATGGACCTGGTTTCAAACTTTCCCTATTCCCAAGTTACCAATCTGGTCCAGGATGATCATACATGAAGGATTGTCTCAGATGGTACACATTATCATAGAAATTTATCAGAACCTTTTGAGTATTTCAAATATGTTGTCTTTGTGCCTATGAACCACATATAGAACCTGTAATTATGGGTGTAATGACAGTGGTACTATATTTACCCTAGGGTATAAATTTACAAGTATAGGATCAATCTCACAAACAAAATTATCAGTCAGTTATAAACAGAAACGCTTGTTTAACTTTAGTACTTGACTGCACATGTAGCAGATATGTGGTTAATATGGGCAGTATGTGTTAGGGCATGAGGGACTGACTTTAGAGTCTTTGGGGTCTATAATGGATGTTTCAGGGCATGAGGGACTGACTTTAGAGCCTTTGGGGTCTATGTTGGATGTCTCAGGGCATGATGGACTGACTTTAAAGTCTTTAGGGTCTATAATGGATGTTTCAGGGCTGACTTTAGAGCTTTTGGGGTCTGATGGATGTCTCAGGGCATGAGGGACTGACTTTAAAGCCTTTGGGGTCTATGATGGATTTCTCAGAGCATGAGGGACTGACTTTAGAGCCTTTGGGGTCCATGATGGATTTCTCAGGGCATGAGTGACTGACTTTAGAGCCTTTGGGGTCTATGATGGATGTTTCAGGGCTGACTTTAGAGCTTTTGGGGTCTGATGGATGTCTTAAGGCATGATGGACTGACTTTAGTCTTTGGGGTCTATGATGGATGTTTCAGGGCTGACTTTAGAGCTTTTGAGGTCTGATGGATGTCTTAGGGCATGAGGGACTGACTTTAGAGACTTTGGGGTCTATGATGGATGTTTCAGGGCTGACTTTAGAGCTTTTGGGGTCTGATGGATGTCTTAGGACATGAGGGACTGACTTTAGAGACTTTGGGGTCTATGATGGATGTTTCAGGGCTGACTTTAGAGCTTTTGGAGTCTGATGGATGTCTTAGGGCATGAGGGACTGACTTTAGAGACTTTGGGGTCTATGATGGATGTTTCAGGCCTGACTTGAGAGCTTTTGGGGTCTGATGGATGTCTTAGGGCATGAGGGACTGACTTTAAAGCCTTTGGGGTCTATGATGGATTTCTCAGAGCATGAGGGACTGACTTTAGAGCCTTTGGGGTCCATGATGGATTTCTCAGGGCATGAGTGACTGACTTTAGAGCCTTTGGGGTCTATGATGGATGTTTCAGGGCTGACTTTAGAGCTTTTGGGGTCTGATAGATGTCTTAAGGCATGAGGGACTGACTTTAGTCTTTGGGGTCTATGATGGATGTTTCAGGGCTGACTTTAGAGCTTTTGAGGTCTGATGGATGTCTTAGGGCATGAGGGACTGACTTTAGAGACTTTGGGGTCTATGATGGATGTTTCAGGGCTGACTTTAGAGCTTTTGGGGTCTGATAGATGTCTTAGGACATGAGGGACTGACTTTAGAGACTTTGGGGTCTATGATGGATGTTTCAGGGCTGACTTTAGAGCTTTTGGGGTCTGATGGATGTCTTAGGGCATGAGGGACTGACTTTAGAGACTTTGGGGTCTATGATGGATGTTTCAGGGCTGACTTTAGAGCTTTTGGGGTCTGATGGATGTCTTAGGGCATGAGGGACTGACTATAGAGACTTTGGGGTCTATGATGGATGTTTCAGGGCTGACTTTAGACCTTTTGGGGTCTATGATGGATGTCTCAGGGCATGAGAGACTGACTTTAGAGCCTTTAAAGTCTATGTTGGATGTCTCAGGGCATGAGGGACTGACTATAGAGCTTTTGGGGTCTATGATGGATGTCTCAGGGCATGAGAGACTGACTTTAGAGCCTTTAAAGTCTATGTTGGATGTCTCAGGGCATGAGGGACTGACTTTAGAGCCTTTGGGATCTATGATGGAACTGAGACCAAGTTGCAGTATTGATCTTTAAATTTCTTTACAGACATTCAAAGCAATTGCCATTTATCTCCACATGCCCTCCCCACCAATCTCTAACATGACCACAAATTTAAATGAATTTTTTTCTCTAAGCCTTAGTAGTATGAAGATTACTTAAGATAAATTTTCACCTGTAGTTGGCAAAACATGGTGTTATGACTTACAACTTTATCCATTGATTTTGACTCTGAAACCTTTAAAGTACCATATATACTCTCTTATAAATCAAACTGCAAACTGCAAAGACCCAGATCTGCCATCACATAATGCACCAGCAGATTTGGATCTGTGCACTTTGTTAGGATAATCAGTACAGCAAAACAACATAGACCCTAATCTGCAGGTACATTATGTTACAGCAGATCTGGACCTCTGATGTTTCACTCAACCTACAAGCAAGTAATAATGGTATTCTCGTGATTGAAAACCAAATTTGGCATGAAATTTTACATTTCAATAATAGGGGCTCCGAGTGGCCAAGTGGTCTAAAGCGCTGACCGTTACGGATCACTGCCATCACACCTCTGTCTTCGTGAGTTCGAGTCCAGACTCGGCTAACGTGGGTAAGGGAGAAAGCCTGCCAGTAGCTTCTCGTGGGTCGGTGGTTCTTCCCGGGGTTTTCCAGGGTTCTTCCTCCACTATTAATACTGGCCGCCATGTATAGCCTATGTTGTGCTGAAAAATGGCGTTAAACCCTACAACAACAACAACAACAACAACAACAACATTTCAATAAAAACCTTGGTCAGGTTTAATTTTCACTGTTTTGGGGTAAAATATTATGGAGTTATGGTACCTGTTTGACTTGAGTTTGCACTTCTGTTTAAGCTCAGGAACCTTTAAAAGGCATTCCATGAACTAAATTTTGTATGTGGCTTTATATGGGAGAATTCTAGCTCAAGCTCTGAATTTGTTTTACCTAATCTCAAGCAAATTAAGACTCAGTGGATGTATTCAGACCCATTACTAAAAAAATTATTGTATTCAACATTTCATTGTATAGATCTATGAAAAGAGCCCATCTCGTATGAAAACCATTGCTGATTTTCAACTGTAACTAGTTTTGAGGTTGCCATTTTATTTTACACAACTACTGAAGTGAATCAGTAGAAAAACAGTTCTACTGTTTTTATTATTTTCTAAAAATATTTCATTGGCAGTTAAATCATTGAATGTGAACATATGCAAAACTAGTTTAAAGTGACTTTGAATTTTGCACACCTGCTTGTCCCTTCTGTCATCAACTTAACCCTAATCAGGCTAGAGAGAGATAATTTTGCCCAATTATTGGAGTCCAGCTTGGGGCCTGTTTTTTATGATTAAATTCACTTATAAACAGTGTCAAGCTTTAGCATAATTAACATGACATCTGGTGACGAAAAAAGTATGATCATAGCTTTACTCTAGAAATACATATTAAGGACCTGAATGGAATGAGGGAAAAAGTTTTTATAAGCAAGATTTACTAAAATTCAATTAATATATTTCAAAATAACAATTATGGGGACAACAGAGATTAGGGAAACCAAGTGACCCCAATTAATATAGCAGAATCATCCCTGTACTTAGAATGTCCTGATTAATAAGGCAGTTTTTGATGCAGAATACCTTGCCCATAACAATGCTGCATTAAACATACAGTCCATAGTCGGACTACATTGAAAGTATATTTTAGGGAATCAGCTTGACATAGGGAATTTTTTGTAATCCTAAGATATATAAGGACCTTTTGCCCAAATTTAAATCGTGCAATTAAGCAGAGCAAGTTAACATGTTTATTGTGCAAATTAAAATGAGTTTAATGCAAATTTATATGAATTTCAATGGCTATACTCTTTCTGGTGATACATTGTGTTCTGGTACATGGTTATATATCTGATGCATTTGTTATGGGAAAGTCTCAAATTGGAAACAGCTTTTTTTATTTTAAAAATGCAAATTTTCTAAGAAAAGATATTTTTTTTTATTCCATTCAGTGAAGTTCCTTAAAAAAAAAGTCAAACTTCACCCACAAATGACTTGAAATGGATTGTTTGTCAAAAGAGTGTAAATAAAAATAGCACCAGGTTTCATCTATATTTATAGTTTGTTCTGCCTTTAGACATTCAGTATGGTAATCACATCAACCACTTTTAAAATGGTATCACCATTCCTTTAAAATCAGTGGTTATAATGACACGGGGTTTTTCAGTAAAACACTTCTTAACTTTGTGAATAAAAATGTTGCAGACCTGACTTTCAGCATGACAGTTTTTGGCCATCTTGAAAATCTTGTAATTATTGCTCCTCTTGAATGGATGGTATTACTGAATTTTCAACAAAACACTTTTTACAGTGTGTAGAGATATAAATGAAAATTATGCCAGTCAGACATCCAACATGGCCATCTTACAAATTTGTTATGGATGGTCTCGATATTGATTTTCACTAAAACACTTCATGCAGCTTGGTCTTATTTGAAGTTGTGTTATCTGATGTTCAGAAATAGACTTTTAAATAACTTCTGCTCAAAAACGGCTCAAAAGAAATTTGACTAAATTTAACAAAAAGCATCTTGGTGCAAATGGCTTTCAGTTTTATAGTGATGCCTTCAGTACGTACGGCCAACATTACCAAAAGTACAAAAACATATCAAACAGTCTTAAAAATACAACCAAATTTGACAGAGTATCTGGGCATGAATGGCGTTCAGGTTTATGTCTTTTTGAAAAAGCGCTGAACAAAATTTGACCAAATTGTATGCTTGCTCACATGAAGGATATTCAACTAAATACTAATGATGCTGATTCACTATAAAATATGGCCACCTTTAATGCTTGAAAACCCTTGAAACAACTTCTTAAAAATGGCTTGGCATAATTTTACCAGAAAGAATCTTGGTAGTGTGATGACAATTCTTAAAATATATGTCATTCAATAAATTATCTCTATGTGATGAATTCTCAAATAAACTCGACAAAATTTGACCAAATTTTGCGGAAAACAACCTGGCATAAAGTACCTTTAAGTTAATATAAATTATGCCAATCTGCCATCAAATAATATAGCCTGAAAACAGAAATTGTTTAAACCATTTCTCCGGCATGAGATTCCCTTATTGGTTGTTCACCTTTTAACGTCAAGCTTGATTTTTGAACATTGAATTTAGTCTGGGATGTAGACATCTGTACAGACAAATGTTTGTCCATCCAACCATCATTCACATAATTATTGATTTGAGTACTGAGATTAGTTTCCTTGATGTTGCTAGCCTCAACTTTTTATATAGATTTGTCTTGAGTATAACACCGTCATACAAAAAGCATGACACAATGACATTTAAGTTTTGAAACCAGTACATGTAATAAAAATTGTGTAAGGTATCTTTAACATGAAATTCTGCCTCCTCCTACTCCTTCCCTGCTTAATTATGGACATCAAGCATTCCCCCTAATAAAAAAATGGGTTGATTGGCATTTTGGCCTGCCACCATGCAGTTGTGGAAGTGGCTTGGATGGTTGCCATGCAACAGAGAATGGGGTGCTAACTGACATATAAAAATAGAATGCTAACGATCAGGTATTTAGGTCAGTAGACGCATTTTAATACTTCAGATAGTAAGAAACTCTGCCCTATTCCCAAATTAAATTAAATGTCTCTTTTCCCTAAAATAATTGGTTGATGGGCATTTTGGCTCCTCTTTCCCCAGGGGGACATTTTTGGATGATGCTTATTATAGAAGAAATACTATATGCTGATCATACAGTGCTTGGAAGATTTAAAATGTTTTGCTTGTACATTATGACAATTTTAAAATTTAGCAAACTGTATGTGTACTATATATATATATATATATATATATATATATATATATATATATATATATATATATATATATATATATATATATATATGCATACATACATACATACATACATACATACATACATACATACATACATACATACATACATACATACATACATATCATTATCCATACAAATATATTATTATGAACTATCTACAACTACAAAAAAGGTTTCTTAAACAATTGAGTGTCAAGTTCTGATACTTGATGACAGCTTGCAGCTCTGTATTGTACACACAACCATTCTGGGCATACTTCACTATAATTGCATACAGAATGAGTTTGTACATGTAGCATCATTTTGATCATGGAATGAGTTTGAGTATATAGCACTATAACTGCACACAGAACCAGTCTGAGCATGCAACACTATAATGCACAAATCCAGTCTGAGTTTGCAACACTATGTAATATAGCACACAGAGCCCTTTTGAGCATTCAACATTATATTGCACACAGAACCAGTCTAATCATGAAAGAATGGCAGCTTGATTATTATATGCTGATACAGTTAGCTCTGGCTTTGAAATTCTTGCATGCCAATCAAGGCTTTGGTGTATGCTAATGTCATGGAGAAGGCATATTTAGCATGGTATGATCACTGTTATTGTAGCATTTTAATTTGTTAACTTTGTTTATTTTGCTTCAGATTCTTTTAATAGTTTTGGTGTATCCTACTTTCTATTATAAATTGTAACTTTCTGAATTTATTTAAAATTATCTATTTACTTGTCAATTATACTATATCTTAATACATGTAAAACATTGGTATGGTAACAAAACAGAAAAAAGTGAAATAATAAAAAAAAATGAAAAAAATTAAAGGTCTTTTAATATGATTGTGGTTTTAAATGTTTTACAAATGTTTATACTGAATGAATACATAAGCATGTGTTTAACTTGTATGCCATTCATGATAAAATTACATTCAAAACCAAGAATTATAAATCATGACTGTCAATTTTATGATAATCATTCCAAAATCTTAATATTCACTGTAACAGGATAGTTGTAATTATATGGCTTTCCAATTACAAAATATTTTCAAACTCATAAAAGATGAACTCTGACAAAAAGTTAAAACATTCCAATTTTGAATAACTTTGCTAATTATTAATGTCAAATGACAAAAATTGCAGAAATAGCTTGATATTATTTAGTCATCATTGTTTTACAGTTTTACACATGGCAAAACACTTGCCCAAAAAATGATTTAGTATTTTCAAATTTTAAGTTGACGAAAGTTTGTGCACTCATTAATTTTGTGTCTATGGGGGACTTATGTTTGCATTGTATTTGACAGGTGCGGGTGAAAGCCCTACATGACTATCAAGCCAACAGGGAAGATGAGTTGTCTTTTTGTAAAGGTGCCATCATCACTAATGTTGTCAAGCATGACACTGGATGGTAAGATTTGCAATTATCCTCTACAATGAGTAATTCTTGTTGCTTTTGATAATGAATTGTCTTTTTTGATGACCCACCATAAATGTGGTCTAAAGCACTCAATTTCACTGATCACTGACCACTGTCCATGTGGGTTGAAGCCTCTGGATTGGCCAAAATGGTATATGGATAAGCTTGCTATGTATTGGTGGTTCTTCCCAGAGTTTTTCGAATTCTTCCTTCATCAGATAGATGTAGATGTATAGCCTGTCATCTTGCTAAAAATGGTGTTAAACCCATAACAGGTATAACATCTGAGTTCTCATATGTTATTCCAGGAGTTATGGCTTATTCTTGCATGGCATTTTCCTAAAATAAAATAGGGTAATCAGTCTGGTAGATTTTTCAGTATCCTGATATGCAACTTTGGAATATCAGAACAGGAGTCCATCATTTTGGCAGATCATACAATAATCCATCAACAGCCACCAAACACCAAAGGTGGTGGATAATGGGGGATCGGAGTCAACTCTGCATAGGAGCCTCCTTAATAATAAATATCACTTGATTTGCATGAAATTTAAAAAAATCTGACCTCAAGAGGCAGTTTGTAGAATTGCAATTATTTTATAACAGTTCTTTATTTCATATAAATTTTAATTTTAAGCCTGTTTCTCATTAAGTTTTTTGTTTCTTTCATGAGGTGTAGTTGAATGTGACCCATAATTTACAATTAAATATCGTTCAGTATATTTTGGATTGAAACTGTTTTTCCTTGCTTTTTTTAAAATGTTTTTTCCTCAGGGTCATGAGTATCTATTTATAGTTGTGAACTGATGACTACAGGGCTTTATTGTCACTGTTACCTACATTGGATATTTCACAAACCTTAGTCAAACTTTTGTGCTGAAGTCAGTTTTGTTAGGGAATTCATAGATTGCAAATGAAGGGGTTGAAGGACATTAATGTTTTGGTATGGAATTCATAATTGCAAGAGAGAGTATTGATAGGGAATTCATTGATTTTGTGAGAAGGGCTTTGAAGGGCTTTCATGTTTTCATGGGGAATTAATAGATTGCAAAAGAGAGGTTTTCATAGAATATTCATAGATTGCAAATGAGGGTTTTCATAGAGGATTCATAGATTTCAGAAGAGGTGTTTTAATAGAGATTTGATTGGAAAGGAGGTGTTTTCAGAAAGAATTAACAGACGTCAAATGAGGGTTTTCATAGAGGATTCATAGATTTCAGAAGAGGTGTTTTAATAGAGATTTGATTGGAAAAGAGGTGTTTTCAGAGAGAATTAACAGACTTCAAATGAGGGTTTTCATAGAGGATTCATAGATTTCAGAAGAGGTGTTTTAATAGAGATTTGATTGGAAAAGAGGTGTTTTCAGAGAGAATTAACATACTTCAAATGAGGGTTTTCATAGAGGATTCATAGATTTCAGAAGAGGTGTTTTAATAGAGATTTGATTGGAAAAGAGGTGTTTTCAGAGAGAATTAACAGACTTCAAATGAGGGTTTTCATAGAGGATTCATAGATTTCAGAAGAGGTGTTTTAATAGAGATTTGATTGGAAAAGAGGTGTTTTCAGAGAGAATTAACATACTTCAAATGAGGGTTTTCATAGAGGATTCATAGATTTCAGAAGAGGTGTTTTAATAGAGATTTGATTGGAAAAGAGGTGTTTTCAGAGAGAATTAACATACTTCAAATGAGGGTTTTCATAGAGGATTCATAGATTTCAGAAGAGGTGTTTTAATAGAGATTTGATTGGAAAAGAGGTGTTTTCAGAGAGAATTAAGAGACTTCAAGAGAGGGTTTTCATAGAGGATTCATGGATTTCAGAAGATGTGTTTTAATAGAGATTTGATTGTAAGAGAAGTGTTTTCATAGAGAATTAACAGATTGCAAATGAGGGGTTTTCTTAGAGAATTCATTGATTGTGCAAGAATGGCTTTGAAGGACATTCATGTTTTCATATAGAAATAATAGATTGCAAAAGAGGTTTTTTCATGGGTAATATATTGATTTCAAAATAATGGGATTGATGGGCATTCATTTTTTGGTAGAAAATCTTTGAATTGCTAAAGAGGACGTAAAATGGTAATCAATGTTTTGTGTGTATACTTATTCAATCCTTCCTGTTTCTTAAAAGCATATCTATCACCATGTCTAATTGTTATTTGCAGTAAATATGGTGGCAATTTAAAACCTTTTTAAATTAATTTTTTGGGATGGGGTTAAACATTTTTTTCTTTTATCTTATAATGTTGATATTTATTTTTATTTCATTTTGTGCCATTCTTTATATTTACATTTTTAGAACATTATTTTTCATAGGCTCCATCTTGCCATTATCATACTGACAATAATATATATATATATATATATATATATATATATATATATATATAATAGTTGTGTATCATTTTTGTCAGTTTAATGTAATTTTTAATTATTGGCTATATCATAATTTCTTTTAGCAGGTATAGAACCTATAACTCTTGAATTATGAAGCCAAATGAGCTACCATGGTTAATATAGTATAATTAATTCATTCTTTCATAATTGCTGTTGCCATTGCAGCACATTACAGTAAAAGAAATAATGTAAATTTTCTTTTTTTATGGTGGACGAATTTTTGTGGATTGTGTTGTTGTTATAAACATTGAATTTAAGAAAGAATGTTTCTTGTTTGAAAAAAAATGTTTAAAAAATTTAAAGTGCAGAATTAAGAATTAAAACAAAAGCCAGTAGATCTTCTTTCAGATTAATGCAGAATCTCAAAAAGTTGATAGATAAATGTTCTCTTCTGCATGTTTTGTCAGGTGGCGGGGAGACTATGGTGAGAAGAAGCAGTTCTGGTTTCCCTACAATTTTGTTGAGGAGATTGAACCGCAGGATGATTCAGCTGAATCGGTACCTTTAGGAGCCATGCAGAAAGGGGCCATAGATGTACAATGCTGTATTGTTGGTAAGAGCTAGAAATATATTTATTGTGTTTACCATAGTATGTATGCGGGAAAACCGGGGCACAAGAGGGTAATTTTCTCTAACTGTGGAAGTGAGTAGACCTCAGAATAGTAACCTGATTGGTAATTTACAGAAAAAGGACCCTGATTAGTCGATTACAGAATAGACACCTGATTAGTTAGTTACAGAAAAGGCACCTGATTAGTCAGTTACAGAAAAGGCACCTGATTAATCAGTTACAGAAAAGGCCCCTGATTAGTCAGTTACAGAAAAGGCCCTGATTAGTCAGTTACAGAAAAGGCACCTGATTGGTCAGTTACAGAAAAGGCCCCTGATTACAAAGTTACAGAAAAGGCACCTGATTAGTCAGTTACAGAAAAGGCACCTGATTGGTCAGTTACAGAAAAGGCACCTGATTAGTCAGTTACAGAAAAGGCACCTGAATAGTCTCTTACATAATAGGTAAGTTACCAAATAGGTATGAGTGGTCAGTTACATAAAAGGCACATGATTGGTCAGTTACATAATAGGTACATGATTGGTCAGTTACATAATAGGTACATGATTGGTCAGTTACATAATAGGTACACATTGGTCAGTTACAGAATAGGTGCCTGATTTGTCAGATACAGAATTTGAGCCTGATTTGTCATTGACCTGTTTTGACAAGAAAATTTGACATACACTTGTACATGTCTCTGGGTGAACAATACATTGATATAATAAAATTATTGTATGCCCCTTGTGTTGCTGATTGGAGTTTAAATTTATTAAAATCAAACCTGGGTACAGAGGTGGACATGAAAACCAAAGAGAAACCCAGGATGACTAGCAATATGGCTTATTGGAGTGGCAGTTAACAATAGCACCAAAAGCTTTTGTTTTGCAACATTGTTTAAATGATGTGCAGTAACCATCATAAAAAGGACACTGTGTATTACCAAATCATTTTTTTTTCACAAAAAAAAGATGTGCAGACCTTTGGTACAATAATAATAGTCAGATACCAAGGAAACAATTGTCTTTTTTGTTGATTATATGTTTGAACAACAAGAAAAAATGATTTTAAAAGAGCCTTGTATATTTTTTACTTGTATATTTAGGTGTCATTCATGTAACAGAAAAGTCAATTTATCGAATCAATTAACAGGAAAAGTTTGATAATTGATTGATATTTTTCCATAGATAGCAAGCAAAATTGATTACTGCAATATAAAACAATAATGTGGGAAGATAGCAATTTCTGGGGTGGGGACACTACACCACTGGTCTGACACTGCTTTATATTCATCTGTTGCTGTCGTCATCTGTCCACACCAAGTTTTCTGTCTTCACAAAGTATTCAGCTTTCTCTTTCTCACTCTCCCCTCTTCTCTCCAAGATGTGTGAGGATGACTTTTACCTGGTAATAAAATCAGTAGCTTCTGACACTCAGTTTTTGTTTTGTTGAGGCTGCATGCACTCATTTAGCTCCTTCTGCTTCATTTCTTCACTTTCAGTATTTGTTCCGTCCTTGTCTTTGTTATTTGTGCAATTTAAGTCTTTTTCTAATGACAGTAATTCAGAATAATGATATTCACTCTTAGTTGTATGTTGGTATCCTTCAGCACAGTTTTCAATGACTGCTCACAATCTGTTATCTCCGCCTTCTTGTTATGAATTAAACCTAGTTTCATTTGTTATTTTAACATCCATGTAAAATATATTTTTATGCATGTAGCTAAGAACATCTTTACCAATAATGAGACTTTAATATAGAATATAATTTAATATTGATGTGTCTGCTTCAGAGAAACACTTATCAAGAGAACCATGTTTAATCAAAGGCATGTTTATGAAGAGAACCATGTTTTATTCAAATAAATTGATCACATATTTATTTTTTTCAGTAGTGGAAGCATAAGAAATTTTCTCATCAAAGATATGGTATTTGTTTTTTTAAATAAAAAAATTGAATGTTTTGAAACTTTACATATCTCAAGCAATCAAGTGCAGTTAAAACTCTCTCTCTCTCTCTCTCATAATTTGTTTTTGATTTTATGCATTGTATTTCCTTGTTTTAAGTTAATATTTTATTTTTCATAGTGATATAAGAGTGAGGATTTACTTCAACTACTGCGTCCATCAACAGCACACAAACTTGTCATGATGCAGTCATGAACAACCTTGACAAATTCACACTTTACCATGGTATCACAATGGTTAATTGCAATGCAGGCATCACACAGACTCAAGTCAGGAAACAGACAGAGTTGGTCTCGAATCATTATTTTGCTATTCATCTCTAACGTTAAATATCTCACTAACCATTGATTTTATCGGTCAGAACGTTCAAGTATTGCATAAATGATATGAAGTAATTTCGAAGTATCTGATAATGCAGGTCTCAGGTCTACCTTTAGCATTATTGGTTAGGATTGGATAGAGTAAACTGTTTGAGTTGAAACTTTGAGGCCCAAAATCTGCTTTTTTCTCAGTGATTTCAGTATGAGTGGGTGAATAGAGAATAAATTCTTTACACAGATTTGTAATAATAATGTCTACGGCAAAGTTGATGAGAGCATTTTTTGGATGTTATTATGATACAGTGTTGTGGTCCATTTTGACTTAGTATTTCAACTTTAGCTACATAACTATTACAAATTAAATTCTGCTGATCTTTCTTGTTGCTATTAGATACTCATTATTATAAAAAAAAAGCAAAAAATGTGAATTTTCTCTTGGAGACCAATTTTTGTGAAATTTCATGCTTGTTACGAACCTTGAATTTAAAACTCAAGTAATTATGCAAAAAAAGACTGAAATCACATAGGCAGTACACCTCATCGCCAATGCCTCAAAGATGACCACAAAATCACACAGACATCACACACCATCAGTACTGGCAAGGTCTAGAGATATGTTTAACATCCACCTCAATGACACTCGTTTCTTGAACTGCTGTAGGCTTAGCTTTCTATATTAAGACTGCTTTTTCAAAGGATACTTGCATTTTCAGAACAATCAGCACGAAGGGATCGGTATTGCTTTAAAATATTTACACGGTCACGAGGAACACCATTAGAAGTGGCAGTGGATAGTGAAGCAGAGATGAAGGACTGGATGGAAAACATTACTCTATGTGCCAGTAATCTTCAGGATGTAAGTAACATCTTCCCCGATGCATAACAAAACTGAAGGTTCAATTCTAAAATTGCCTTCAAATGGCCTGTAAGGTCATGGATATGTTCACTACGATTAATGTAAGCTAGTGCTGGGCAAACTATCCAGAGAGGTACCTTGCTATTAGGAATGCATGGCAAGTTCATTTCATTTGCATAACAATTCACCAACTAAAACCAATAGATCCTAGACACATTCCCATAATTTGTTTGGAAAAATTGTTCACCTTATATGAATTTAAACTGATTTACTCAGATTTTACAAGATAAACATTTCTGAAGACAATATAATGTTCATTTATCTCTGAAGATTAAGTTTCATAAACTGGAAAAATTCAGTGTTATCCCAACATGATGCAAACATTTATCTACCATCATATGGGTAGTTTCTATTAGGATACAAACCTTTTGGTAGATCATGACTCGCTTCTACTGAATGTACATACTGGTATTCTTATGCTGGGAGGGGAGAAAAAAAATCTCCCTAGTTTTGGAGCCCTACCACATCTGTCTGCTGATTTCATATCTTCCAGTTTTTGCTTACAACTCCTGATTATTACATTATGTCTGTTTAATTTCATTTCTCCTAAAAATAATTCTACATAAATTGATATATGCAATTGACAGAATCCATGTTCTAATTTATCACATGTGAATATTGTTGTGATGAAATAATTATGACATTAGAAAGAATCTTGCCTTAAGTAATTAGAATGTCAAGTTTAAACCTTATGTAAATTTATGAATAGTTTTATCCCCACGACAATACTAAAGGCAGAAATAAAAGTACAACAAAAGTAGAAATTGTGAGGAATTAGTTTCTATCCCATGAATGATCACTGTGAATGCTGTATCATCTTTGCAATTACACAAGTAAATACCTGGCATTCCTTTACCATATCTACAAATATTAATTGCATTATTAAATTTAAAAAATAATTAAAAAACTTGCCACTCAGAATATGTGCCCTCAAAAAACTAATTCAGAATACCAATAAAATAAGTTATTTAGTAAACATTGTAAAATGTCTTATGAGGTGAATGTAAGGAAATGAGGTGGGTTATTAAATGTAGGAAAAATAGTTGCCACTGGTATGGTAGCTTGGGACTGTTTATTTAAGCATCTTTACTTACAATAAAATAGGGCATCGTTTATTTGCTGATCATTTACTGCTGCTTACATGATATGTCGGAAGTCCAGTCCTTTTCACAAGACAACTACATCGATAAGAATTAACTGTTAATTAACCACACTGGCTTTCTGTCTGTTTACTTCAGACTAACCTTAAGGTACTGTGAAGTTTTGCCACAACTACCAGAATATGAATAGAGGGTGTGTCTTGGGGGTAAAATAATGCACGTCAAAGAGAGAAACGATCTGTCCTTTGAGAAATTCATGTATATTGGACCTGAAAGATTGGTCATTATTTAGTGAAAGCCAGATTTAAAAAATTAAAGAAAAACCACGTTTAGGTCCCAAGCTCCCCTTTTTTATATTCAATCTCCCCACTTGGCTTTTGAAAAGCTTACAGTTATAAGTGCAGTCCAGGGCTCATTATGGTATCCATGGCCTTAAATGACTCATAGTTAAATGTGACCTTAAATGACTCATGAGTTAATTTTTTTCACTTAAATGGAATGCCAGTCCAAGATATGCTAAATTACAGTTGAGTCATTGAAGTGCATTTGCTTTAAGACAGAGTTGCAGTGATCAGGGAGGATTTTACTTAGTAGTCTCATTATTCTGAGACAGGTATGACAATCATTGGAACAGGCAGCCTTATGTAATAATGGGACAGTCACAGACAGCCATGTATGATCAGACAGTCTCATGCAGCCTTGTATAATAATGTGACAATTAAAGGCAGCTTTGTGTAATAATGTGACAATCACAAGTTGCCTTGTATAATAATGTGAGATTGGCACAGTTGCATGAAAACTTAGTTGCAGATGAATAATTTTCTTTTGACACTGAAAGTACAAGCCAAATGTTCTTTGCATGTGGAATCCATTTGAAAATATGTAATAAGCATCGATTCAGGTTGCATTTTTTGAATGCTTACATCACTAGTTGATAAACATGCACCATGTATATTTGTATATATGGCACTAAAATAGGTCATATCTCCTTATTTTTAACCTAAATAAGTGGTGTATATCATTAACTTGTTTACAAAATCACATGACACTTTCTAGCAAAAATTGAGCATCTGTTTTTCTTTAATTTGATAAAAATACCTGATTATTACAAGATCAGTATCCAATTTTTAAAGAAAAAAAAAGAAAAAATGTTGCCTATCGACCTAAATATAATGTATATAAATACCTGTTCACGGAAATACAATTAAAGTTAAATGCCTATTTACAAAAATATAATGCAAGGAAATGCCTATTTACATATATACATTGTAAAAAAGCACTTGTCAATAAAGATGGAGAATATTCAGTGAGTTGGTCTTTGGTATTCATGGTAGTGAAAATATTTAAGCCAGTTATTTGTAGAGAAAAAGAAAAACAAAAATTAATGCACATCAAAAAAAAATTGGCAGGCAGTGGGAGTTTATCCAACAAGAGTATTCATGGTTTTATGTAAAATATTAAAAACCTAAATGTATTTACACTTCAGTTTGAATTATGTACATATATTTACACCAGTGGAAATTATTTATTGCAATAGATAAGTTTTTTGGCATAAATCATTTGAATTATACTTGCTGTCAATATCACTCACCATGTTATGCTGCAACAGCTTATTCAGTTTTGTATCATACAAATCGTAACATTTATTTCATGCATTATCATTTTCTTGTCACCAAATTGTTCATTTTATAGAGATAATCAATACAAAGTCCTGTCCATGCCATTACAACACTTTGCAAGATTGAAATTAAACACAAGCACTGACTTGTTTGATGTGAATGGATGATTTTATGCTATGCTGTCCAAGTATAGAGGCCTGACCTTTGATATCGGAATCAGTGGCACTGCACAAAAGTAGTGTTAGCACATGGAAAGGAATAAAACTTTAGATATGAATACAATTTGTCAACTTGCTTGGGATATTTTTTGTGCAAAGACTGGATTATATTTTTTCAATCTTGAAATAAGGGATAACTTATTAGGGGTCTAGAACAGTGTGTTAGGTGAGTGAAACCAATTGACTATATTCATTATGATTCAATGAAAAGAAAATGTTGGTGGATTGCCAAATGTCTGTTTCACACATGGTGCTGTATTTCTTCGAACCAGCCCTAGTCATAATATATTTATTAAATAGATGATGAATGTAACTGTTCATGTAGTCTATCTGATCCATAGCCTAACAAGTTTTTAAAAATTTAATATATTTTATTGCCATTGGAAAATATAACTTAGGAAAATATTTAGTGTAATAGCCTTCAAAATAATATTCTGCATACATAGTTATGTGAAAAGGTTGGCTTTGTGTCCCTTTTTTACCTTCAGCCATGTATGTCTATGGACAGCACAGTTGGTGGTGGTAGTTTTTCATATTAAATGATCTTGTGTACACACTGCTAACTATGTTATTGGCTTTTATGTATCTCATGGTGAAAATGGCGTACTTTTAACCTGTCTGCATGATCTGTACAGAATTTGCATTTTTTTGCTTATCTTTCCTGAACTTTTCCATCAATGACTACATAGTTAGCATCAGTTTACCATTACTACTAGCCAATGACTACATTTGTACCAAGTACTAACAGTTCACTATTAATGCCAGCCATTGTCACATCTTTACCATCAATTTGCAGGTAGTACCTGTCATTTACTAAACTATTAGTACCAGCCATTGGCCAGATCTATACCATCAATTTGCAGGTGCTACTAGTCATTGACAAAGCTTTACCATCAGTTTGCAAGTTGTTCCAGTCACTCATTAGATCTTTACTGTTAGTTTGCAAGTTGTACCGGTCATTCAATTGATATTTACCAATAGTTTGCAAGTTGTACTGGTGATTGAATATATCTTTACCATAAGTTTTTTGCAAGTTTACCATTCATGCAATTGATTTTTACCACCAGTTTGCAAATTGTACCGGTCATTGACTATATTTTTGCCATCAGTTTGCAAACACTACTAGCCATGTACTATCCCAGATGTTTTCCCAAATTTTTTTTTTTTTAGCCTGCCCATCTGGATATATGTCAGTGTGCTTGTGCATGTCTATGTGCATGCATGTGTGTTAGTGTAATGTTGAAGAGGTTCTACTTTACTGTTTGAGGTAAACAATTTAAACTTTGGACTCTGAATAGAGATAGTCTGTAGATTTGCACAATGGTTTTACAATTTAGATCCATCCTTGCAAGTGGAGTTTGTGCATATATGTATAATATTATGGGGGGTAAGGTTAACTGAAAAAATTGTGGAAATAATTTTGCAGATGGCCATGTCTTTTTTTATTTGAATATAAAGCAGGCTTATTGTGTTAAATTCAATCTTGATAACTACTTTTTCTAATCAAGAATATTTCATATGGTTTCAGAAAAATATCAGGGTAAATTTGCTTATTGAGGTGGGTAAATTTAGCTTGAGTGTTTTGGCTAACATGGATCTTTTACTCAGACATCAGTGTGTTTCAATAACAGGACGAAGCAGAATATAACATCTGCAGTTTGGAGTGATTTCTTTTCCTTTCTTTTTGCACAGGATATAAAGTAACTTGTATTGGTATGGTCTTGTTTGGTTTTATGTGATGTAACACCACTTTTAAGCACATGATAAACTATACAATTTAGCCAGTATATTTGGTGGAGGAAGAACCCGAGAAGACTCTGGGAAGAAACAGTTAGCTGTTGGCACATTTTGTCACATATGTGTTTGTTGAGGCAAGAATCAAACTTGCTCCGATATAGGTGTGATGTGTGAGTGATCTCTAAAGGAGACTACTTGTACATCTGATCTCCATGTGTGTAGAAAGGTGAATATTTTTTGTTTTCTATTATATTTATTAATAATCCTTTATCAGCTTATGTCAAAATCTCTAATTACAAGTGCAAGAAGTTTATTAAAGCTATTAACCTTAAGAATTTTATTTAATGCATTTAATGTAATTCTTTTTCCTAGTGTTCCTCTTTTATTTAGGGTACCTCATTTTTTGGCATATTCAGTCAAATATTTGTTCATTTTCTTACATATTTTTATACTGGCTTATTATACTGTTTATCTATTCCATTGATCCACTTACCTAGTAATTCATCCATTCAACCATTTTTCTGACTCGGTGTCACAATTGATTAGCTAAATACACAGATTTCCTAAAGTTAATGCCATTATAAGTTCATTAGGTCATAATATATAATAATTTGCCAAAGAAAACTAATGGCTTGGACATAATGCTTTTTGATTTAGTTGATTTTATTTCTTCATTTTATAAACAATATAATCATCTGTAATCTAGCTGGTGCAAAAAATGCTTATTGCTTTTCATAATGTATGTCTAACTGTTAACAGCGAGGCTGATGATCACATGATCATTATATTATTATCTTGATGTTATGACATTGCTTTGTTGCCTTTGTATATTGTAGCAGTATAAACTCTGGGTAATTTTGACTGTAAGATAATACAATTTTTCTGAATAAATAATGAGTTACAGAAATAACAGTAGTATGATAAAGACACAAAAGCTACAAAATAACTCAGCATCTTGTGAAGATATTAGAAATGTACAAATTTCTGTAAAGTAGTGGCTTCATAGACTTGCAGTGCCTCAATCCTTACATGACCTTAATCGGTGTCTCATAGGAAAAAAAAAATGTACAGGTAAAACCCATTATAACATGATTTTGCTTAAAATGTGATGGCAGCATGGCTCCCATTTTTGAATTTAAGGTGACCTGTCTTTTTAACATCCTAAATACATGCTCTCTGTACAGCCAATTATTCATATCCATAGCATATTTTTAATCCCAGTATTGCATTTAATGTTGCCTTAACTTCATTGTGCACCATTTTCACCATATTGGCATGTAACTGAAGTACATTTGATGTCTGATGAAACCTGGAGAACAAAAAAATGATATATGAGAGGATAGTTTTAACTGATGACACTGAAATTTCTATGCACATTTTATATAGGGAAGTTTTTCTAAACATTTCTTAACATGATTCCGCTCATATTGTTTCTTAACAAGATTCTGCTTATATTGTGATGTTATTTTTTGGACCTCAGACATTGTGTTATGTGTTACAAAGGGTTTTACCTGTACATTGCAACCATCACTTTTTAATGGACAGTATTGTGCTTAGTGCTACCCTCTGTCCATCAGACTTTTATTTACTTTTGCATTTAGGTAATTTCAGGCACAATGGTGAAAATCCATGTTTGGTGCACACATTTTTTTATATATTTGATCATAGACTGTATGCACATCAATGAGTGAAAATTTCTTGAATTTTTAAATGTAATATTTGCCCAAAATTTTTGAACATCTTTAATTTTTCATTTTAAATCTTTTTCAGTCTACCTTTAGTTGTACTGGTCATAGACCAGATGAGATTATGTCATGATCTATTGTTTGTTGTCTGTCATCTTTCCATCAGCTAGCACAAGTTTATTATTGCTGTTCCATCTAAATTGTTTGGAGGCTTGCCTTGAAACTTTATATACACATGTCAAGGTCTAGTTGGTGTTAAGTGTAAATGGTTGAATGGATGGCCATATCAGTGGTTTTCACTATAAGACTTCTTATGATGATGTCTAGGTCTAGTTGGTGTTAAGTGTAAATAGTTGAATGGATGGTCATATCAGTGTATGGTTTTCACTAAAAGACTTCTTATGATGATGTCAAGGTCTAGTTGGTGTTAAGTGGATGGCCATATCAGTGTTTGGTTTTCACTTAAAGACTTCTTATGATGATGTCTATGTCTAGTTGGTGTTAAGTGTAAATGGTTGAATGGATGGTCATATCAGTGTATGGTTTTCACTATAAGACTTCTTATGATGATGTCAAGGTCTAGTTGGTGTTAAGTGGATGGCCATATCAGTGTTTGGTTTTCACTTAAAGACTTCTTATGATGATGTCTATGTCTAGTTGGTGTTAAGTGTAAATGGTTGAATGGATGGTCATATCAGTGTATGGTTTTCACTATAAGACTTCTTATGATGATGTCAAGGTCTAGTTGGTGTTAAGTGTAAATGGTTGAATGGATGGTCATAGCAGTGTTTGGTTTTCACTATAAGACTTCTTATGATGATGTCTAGGTCTATTTGGTGTTAAGTGTAAATAGTTGAATGGATGGTCATATCAGTGTTTGGTTTTCACTATAAGACTTCTTATGATGATGTCTAGGTCTAGTTGGTGTTAAGTGTAAATAGTTGAATGGATGGTCATATCAATATTTGGTTTTCACTATAAGACTTCTTATGATGATGTCTAGGTCTAGTTGGTGTTAAGTGTAAATAGTTGAATGGATGGTCATATCAATATTTGGTTTTCACTATAAGACTTCTTATGATGATGTCTAGTCTAGTTGGTTCCATATGAAACTTGCCATCATGGCAGCCATCTTGAATAACATGGGTACCTGAGAAAGCTTGCCAGTAGCTTCTCATGCGTCAGTGGTTCTTACTTGGGTTTTCCAAGCTTCTTCCTCTGCCAGTTATACTGGCTGCCATGTATAGCCTATCTTGTACTGAAAAATGGCATTAAACCCTACAACATCAAGAAAAACAGCAGAAAATCTTGCTTTCACAACTGAGCAGATAGTCCTATAGATATAACTTAAGATGTGTTGATCATAAATTATAATGGTTCTGATCTTGCTTCCAGTATGGCCACAGTGGCAGCCATCATGAAAATCTTGTTATTGGTACATCTGAACAGAAAGCGATATTGACCTGAGGTTTTCACCAGAAGACCTCTTCTTAACTCCAGTTTTATCCTAAATAAAATGCCTAAACGCAACAGTGACCCAGAAAATGCTGATATTTCTATTCCTCTTGAGGTGTGATATGATGATGGAATAGAAAAACCTGTCCATCATCCATTTTAGTTTTTTAACTTCTTCTAAAGAACTATCAGAACAATTTCAAAGAAATTTGGACCAGAGCATCCTGGTGTAAGGTTTCAGAAGTCTGTACAAATGTTGCCATTCTGCCATGAAATTGTTACTGTTTTTAAAAAGAAAAAACCTTTAGGTGTCTCAAAAACTGCTAGACAGAATTTGATCTGAAAGTATCCAGGTAAGAAGATGTTTCAGTGCTACAGAACTCTGCCAAAAAATATGACTCAGTTCTGTAAAAGAAAAAAAAGTATTAGGCATCTTCTAATAAACCAATGAATGGAATGAGACCAACTTGACATAAAGTATATCTTCATGAAAATTTTTAAGTTTTACATCAGTGATGTTGGTCTGCAATTAAATATTGCCACTGTTACACAAAATATAAAAACCTTTGAATAACTTAAACAGTTGAATAGAATTTGATAAAACTTTATATGAATCATGTTGGTGTGAAGACCATTAATATTTCTACAAATGATGCTGGTATGCAGTACAAAATGGCCACTGTTCAATGTTACTGAAAATATTAAAGAACTTAAAATGACTTTTCAGAAATTGATCAGCATTGTTTTTGATGAAATTCAACAGACAGAAAGCATTCCAGCAGTGAGGTCTTTCAAATTTATACTCATGATGCTTTTTTTTACCTTGTTAATTAAATAGAAAATACTTTAAATGTCGTCTTAAAAAGACTATAGAATTTTCCAAAAATTTACAGAAAATTTTATCCTGAAGGGCTTTCAAGTTTTTATAATTATTGCCATTCTTCTATCAGATATGGTACAAGATGTTTTCAATAATTTCTTTTAAAAAGAAGCTTGGCATGAATTTGACCCAATTTGACAAGCTGTCTTAGCTTGAATGCCTTTCAGATTTATAGAGATGATAACATTCCACCATGAAATATGGCTGCAGTTCCTGGGTACGAAAAGTAGAAAAATGTTTGAACATATTTGTATTTTTTTATAAAACAAAACACTGAGCTGATATTAACTCTTCGTAGAAAGAAAAAAAGTCTTCAACAGTTAATGTTAAATTTTACTGATTGCAATTGATTAAAGAATCAATTTTTATATGCAGTGAGATGATAATGCATAGAAGTTATTAACATCACAGACTTCACTGACATTGACAGATTCCTGTTTTAGTGTAGGTATTGTTTGTCAACATCAGTAATGATTTTAAAAGACTTCATTGTATCTACATTGCAAACTTAATCCTCATTTACATGAAAGATGTTAAAAGACTGACTTTATTGTGTCTACATTGCAAACTTAATAAGTATTTACATGAAAGATGTTGAAAGACTGACTTCATTGTGTCTACATTGCAAACATAATCCTCATTTACATGAAAGATGTTAAAAGACTGACTTCATTGTGTCTACATTGTAAACTTAATCCTCATTTACATGAAAGATTTTAAAAGACTGACTTCATTGTATCTACATTGCAAAATTAATCCTCATTTACATGAAAGATGTTAAAAGACTGACTTCATTGTGTCTACATTGCAAACTTAATCCTCATTTACATAAAAGATGTTAAAAGACTGACTTCATTGTATCTGTATCAAGTCAGTCTAGATGAGAAGCCATCTTGAAATTGTATTGCAGTTGATATCTTTTATGGTAATCTGTTTAGCTTGAATTTAAAATGTTCACAAATTAAAGGACTGTACCAGTTTATGAGACTTCCAGCTCTGGAAGGCAAATTTAGCATTGCATGGAACTGTTGAGTGAGAAAACATACCAGTATACATTTTAAAGAATTTTCAGCATCTGCTTTAAGTGTGTGAGCTTTAAATGTGTGATTACTTGTAGGTATCAGTGCCTTTCTCATAATCTTTAAAAACAATTCTCCACTGAACATTTGAAGCAAACATACTATATTTGTATTCTTCCAGAACAGCAATATTAGATATATTGAGAAGAAGAAGCAGATAGCCCAGGAATTTTCAGATCTCATAGTTTACTGTATAGCCGTGCCCTTTGATCCAGAAAGTGAGTAATCACATATTCTACCTATCTGTCTACCTGTCCTCTCTCAGTCTACATGTCCATTTATTATTATTAGATTTGAACCATGTGTAACGAGAGCTTCATCTGAACAACAGCTTGGATAATCTAGGTGACTAGCCCAATCTCTGCATATTTCACATGCCACTTGATTGTCATAGCATATATAAATATATATAAAGAATACAAATCATAACAACCCTTTCAAGCATACTGAATCAACCAAGGGATCACGTGTGTCAGGGATTAATTAAAATAGATGCAATAAACTGACGACAAACAGTACGAAAACTAGTAACTAACTAGCCTATTATATCACTGAAAGTGTGGCCAGGGGAGGAGAAGTGTTCTTCGACCAGGCTTCTGTACAGCTTTTTTGTCATCCAATCAGATCTATGAAGGTTTATCTTTTTGTGTAGCTTTTCAGTTTCTCTAACGTACTGAAGGCCACAGATCTTACATGTGATGAGATAAATCACATTTTCTGTTTTGCACGTTTGGTTTGGACCATGTATGTTTAGTTTTTCTTTAGTCACTGTGCTAGTGAATGTCTTGGTCTCTATCATATGTTGACAGGTTTTGCATCTTTTATCGCCACAGGTGAGTGGTGGCAGGTAAGCCATTGGTCATCTTACTGAATTCATTGCTAATAAACATCCTTTTATTACTAGATTTTAAACCAGACTTGCTGGGAATTTTTATCTCAAAAAGAGTTCAAATTATTTTGATGATGAACAAATTGCACAATTATGTTTTACTGTAATTGACTTTGATCATCTTAGTGTAGTTGCTGCAAATGCAAAGTCTAGTGAAAACAATTTTTTATTCCTTTATATTTAAGGTTCTTCATTGAGATGTAAGAGCAAAGGGCACTAAAGTAATTACATTATCATCTGTCTGTCAGTTTGTTCATCTATTTGTCAATCAGTGTGTCTGTCCACTCACAGTTATTGTTGCCAGCATAGTTCTTTGGCATCTTGTACATAATTGGATGCCATCAGACCTACATGTTGAACTTACAATTGAAATATTGATTTAACATGACTGACTTTTCCCCAAGGTCAGAGTTGAGCTAGCATGTCTTGAGAATGGTCTTAGTTTCATAATGATTCAGGTTAGATATGAACAAATCTCAATGATTTAAGAAATACACAAATGACAAAAATGAATTATAATTTTAATGTAAATTGTCTGAAGGTGACCTTGACCCCAAGACCTAAGGATGCAGTAGCATGAATTGTCTTAGCTTCATAGTTTTTCATTGCAAGTATGAAACATTCCATCAAAAGATTTAAAAACTATTAACAAATGAAAACAACATAAATCAAAACTTGAATACAAATTTTCTGTGACAGTGAAGAGCTCCAAGTGGTCTAAAGCACTCACCATTACAAATCATTGCCATCTGACCTCTGTCTGCTTAGGTTCAAGTCTCGGGCTCAGCCAGTGTGGGTACATGAGTAAACTTGCCAGAAGCTTCTCATTTGTTGGTTGGTCTTTCTTTTTTTTTTTTCCATTGTTCTTACTCCACCATATTTACTGGCTGCCATGTATAGCCTATATTGTGCTGGAAAATGGTGTTAAATACTATAACTACAACAACTATGACAATGGCTTTGAGTCAGATTTGGATGATAGTATGAAGAGAAACCTCTAAACAGTTGTTTTTGTAACCTATGTTATCAACAGCTATGGAAGAAAGTTTTATAGTAAGCATCATATAAGCTGATTTGCTTGACAGATTTCAGCCATTGAGTGATCAGCCTCAATTGGTTCTCGTGTTATAGAGTTTTCCTTATGATCAACATATGGCTTGGGAAACTTGAAGAGTCACATTTTTTGTTAAATTCCTGTTAAATGTGCATTGATAACCTGACAGTAACTTAGATGAGTTAAGATGACTATATGTGACCTTAACTTGCAGAGTTATGACACTTGAAAGACTACTGCTACAGATCAGGGTCTCAGATGACTTTTGCTATGATAAGATTTTGATATTTTACAGAGTTATGGCTCTTGAATTAGGCATCTTATAGGTCAGGTCATTTTATATCCAGGGCTTAAAATTGATGCTTGCAAACTAGAATTTTCCTAGTTACTATACTGATATTGGTAGCTGATAAAATAAACTAGAAGATTTTTGCTAGTATACCTTGGAGGTGTCTAAATTTTTATTTCAAAGTAATTTATGCAAGTGGACATTGAAAATAGTCAGATTTTGCTTATTGAAAACTTTATGAAAGCTGCTGGTGCAGAAAAATGTTAATGTCCAGTTATGATATCCCGATTTCCATGTTAATGTCCAGTCATGATATCCTGATCTCCATGTTAATGTCTGGTCATGATATCCTGATTTCAGTGATACAGAGTTACTGAATTTGATTATCCCTAGATGAGATATCACACCATTGCAGGTAACCTCCCTGTAAATATTCTCTGCTGAAGTGACCCAAGCCAGCAAGTTTAAGTGATCTGATTAAGAGCAAAAGCAGCAATAAACAGAATGACATGGGGGTGGGGTGAGAATTAGGGATAGGGGTAGAATAATAATGACCTACCAATCCCAATCCTTGTTTGATATATGGACCATAAGGTCACCAGGTGAGGTGTGTATTATTGGTGATTTCATTCCTTTGTTTCAGGGCCTTCTGGCAATCCATGTGAAATGTCTTCCTTCCAAGAAGCTAAAGCAGAAAAGTATTGTGCCAAGACAAGAGCAAAGCAATTTGTTAAATATCCTTTTGTGACTAGGTTCATTAAAGCAGCAAGGTCAAGGTTGTTGTGTTGATACCAAGTTCACAATTTTGATTCGGCAGGCACCACTAATATATTTATTCTTTATTCCATTGAGCTATTTTGCATTATTGTGATAGATACTTGCTACATTTAAATTTTCAACAGTACTGTAAATAAATAATTTACTGCCATTGTTATCTCAGTTATAATAATGTTGATATATGAACAGTTTCTTTACATCTATATACAAGACCTATGTACAAGATTTGCAAAACTGTTAAACACCCTTCACAGTGTGAGACTAAACAAAACAATAGTACAGAAAAATCACTGAGCCTAGTAAAGTATCTTATGAAGTGCATCAGTGTATTGATACAATCTTTTGGGTGGTTCATACAAATTAAAATATATTTTTGCAGACTTGTCAAATAATGCTTTTTAGCTGTACTGGTCAAAGAACAGAAGAGCTTATAAGATGGTTTGTTGTCCATCAAATGTCTGATCTTTAGTATAAGTTTGTTATCATTGCAAGGATTGCCATGAAATTTTATAAACACATTCATCCTAAGGTTTAGTTAGTCTCAATGAAGATGTTGTTGCTCAGATGTCCAGTATGGTCACCACATCAGCCATCTTGAAAATCTCACTACTCTTCTTGAATTAATGGTCACCAAAACATGAGTTTCACAGTCGACTTGTTACGATGTTTAGTTGGTCCTAAATGAAAATGGTACTGATCTGACAGACAATATGACCACTACAGAAGCCATCTTGAAAATCTTGTTATTGACTCTCTTCTTAAAGGGATCCATAATTTCAATATGGGGTTGCCACAGATGACTTGCTGTGATTTATAGTTGGCCCTAAATAAAAATGGTTCCAATATGACATCAAATATGGCCACCAAAGCAGCCATATTGGTAATCTTATCATTACTATTTATTGAAAGGCCATAACCAACATAGGACTTTTACTAAAGAACCTTTTAAACCGCTCCAGTGGCCTAGTGGTTAGAGCATCCACCTTGGATGCGGGTGGTCATGAGTTCGATCCCCAGTCGAGTCATACCAAAGACTTACAAAAATGGTACTAACAGCTGCCTCGCTTGGCGCTCAATATTAAGAGGTTAGTGTTAGGACTGGTTGGCCTGGTGTCAGGATAATGTGACTGGATGGGACATTGTGTTGTATGTCTGCAGCATGATGCCCCAGTGCTAGACATTCACTATAAACTGCCACACTGCAGACATCATAGCGATATGGCTGAAAAATTGTTAAAGCTACGTTAAAAATCATAATCACATTACACATCACTAAAGAACCTTTTAACGATGTCTGATCAGTCCAAAATGAAAATGGTACCAATATGACATCTATTATGATTACCATTGCTGCCATCACTGCTACTCCTGAATTGGAGATTAAAATGATTGGAGATTTGTTTCCAGAAGACAAAATGTATGGTTGGTCCTAATGAAAATGATGTTTGGCTGACATACAATATGGCTACCACAGCAGTTATCTTGAAGATCTTGTTAAATAAATATGGGGTTTTCACTAAAAAAAAAAAAAAAGCTGTTGATTGCAAATGAAATTGGTAACAATTTGACATCCACTATGGCCACCATGACAATCATTTTAAAAACTTTGTTTAACTTAAAAGTTGTAACAGCATGGTGTTTTTAACAGAGGACCTCTTATGGTATCTAGTTGGTCTAAAAAAAAATATTGTGCAGACCTAATATGACCACCACAGCAGATCTAACATCCAATATGGCCACAACAGCAACCATCTTCAAAATTTTATTGTTACTCCTCCAAGTTGGAAAGTCATATCAACATTGGTTTTTCATGATTCAATCTCTTATGTCAAGTTTAATGAAAATGGTGCTGATTGACATCCATTGTGGCCACCATTTTCTTAAAATAATGTTTTGCTACTTTTCCTAAATGGATGGGTTTTTCCACCAGACTGTGATATCTACTTAGTCCTGAATGAAAAGTGTGCTTCTTTTACTTCAAATAAAGCTGAAACAATGAACATAAAATCTTTTCTCAAATTATGTTGAATGGATGCTCATACCATATTGATGTTTTCACCAAAAGCCTTTAAATGGTGTTTGCCCTAATTGAAAATGGTGATGATCATACATCATAAATGGCTGTTACAGCCTAATTTGAAAATCTTGTCACTCAAGTATTATACTCATTAGTTAAAATTAAGAAATGGAAATTTTATAATGAATTTCTGGAATGGTGCTTGAAGATCTGATCCATTTAAGGATGTTGCCAAGGAAGGTGTATTGGGATATGATTGAGTGTTGAAGAACTGCCTCATTAGGGGTAGTTCCTCAACACTTCCTGTGTAGGTTAGTCTCCAGCACACAGAGTCAAGTAATGTCTTTGATGCAAGGAAACATGCTCTTCCCCCTTATAAGATCAAGCTTAAAATCAAGATCTGGTTCATTGGAGTTGAATTCCACAAGCAGACACTCCCAAGTAAGGTCAACATCATCTAACCAATCATTTCCCATTGTCCAGGCACCAATTCCAGGATAAAGTCTGAAGTTACAGTCACACTTGTATGATTGAAAATTTGCTCTTGTCTTTTGCAGCAAATTTTTAGGATTTTGCAAAATGGATGTGCAATACCCTGTTTTTGTTGCTATTTTACCCTTAACACAGTTCCACTTACAACAGGAAGCAGCTTAGTCGAGTGTACCCAAAAGGCCAACGAGTGGACTCCTCAAACTATGATCCCTTTCCAATGTGGAATTGTGGGGCACAAATGGTGGCACTAAATTACCAGACAGAGGATAGGCCCATGCAGCTTAATGAGGGGCGATTCATGCGAAATGGAAGGTGAAGCTGAAAAAAATGTTATTTTGGCTCTTAATATGTTAATTCATGCAGTATTCTCCCCATAGTTATTAGTTATGGAACTGTGCACCTGAAAAAGTTCAAAGATTCATTGGAAATATGATGGATCTATGTGTGCAGTGTACCAAAATAAGACATTCAGCTGCACATAGTAGCAATAAGACATGCACACAATACTTATTTCACTGCAGTGATTTGTTGTTTAGCTTTTGGGTAGTTTTGAGAGGTCTATGAGATTCTGCATCATCTTTTTCCATACATGGATTGCTGTTCGACTTGGCACATACTAGTTTAACAGGAATCTGGTAATTAGAAGGTCAGAGTGACATAGATGTTTAGTTGTGTTGTAAAGCTGCAATACTGTCATCACATACCTTTCCTTCTTATGAATGAGACATTTTAATCTCACATTTGATTGGTAAATGGTATGTTTTAACCTCACATTTGATTGGTAAATGGTATGTTTTAATCTCACAGTTGATTGGTGCATGTGTAAATGCATTTGTCATTGTCCTAGAATTCATCTGCCTGCCATGAAACTGCTGGAAGTAAGACATAGTTTTGGGATTATTTCCTTAATATACATACAAAATTAGCTGACACAAGGAAACCAGTTTTGATAACATTTTTACTGGTATTCATGGGAATTTTGAAAATAAAATGAAACAATGGAAGAATTTTTAAAATACACAATATAGTGTTTCATGCATGGACATTGATGACCCAGTATAGCCCAGAAGAATTGGAGATAATAAAATCATTAGATGAAGGCCAGAAGAGAAGATGATGATTTCACTAACAATATGATATTAAAATAGATGAAATTCCAGTGTGCTTTGATCTCATTCCTGGATGGACTGTCAGTAAGATGGGGATTAAAAGTGTGAGAATTAGCACAACTGGATTAAAGAATTTTATCTCAAGTTCACAGCTTTTTGTTTTTTTAAAATATAATTTATGTTGAATTTCTTTTTCTAAAATGTAATTTTTGTATCGTCTAAAAGGTGTCTCACAACTTTGATGTGTCCCAGAACATATAGTGCACATAAAAATTACTTTAAAAATTAATTTATGGTGTCCCAACATATACAGTAGCTGGTTTGACTATCATTGTGTTCCGTGCTTTGATATTTTCTCACATTTTTGACCTTCTGTGTTCCTCTGTTTTTGTTCCTTTAGATGCGGTTATGTCCTGCAACCACATTGTATGAGGTCAGATGACTATGACCCTTTTGATAAGCGTACAATAAAGGTGGATCCTTTGACGATCTCAGTAACAGTAAGTTAATCATATAGCAGCCTCATTAATAATGCTTACCTCTAATAAATAGATGTTTGTGATGAAACTTTTTTTTATTACGTGAAATGCCATTATGGTACATTTAGTTGTGATTTGAATTCAGATATAGTATGAATGCTGTTTCGCTTCCAAACTTTTCATTAGTTCCACCATTTTGTTAAGTCCTTCAGACTTTTATTGCCAGAATTTTGATTTAATAATTTGGTAAGAGGTGTTGTTTGTTAGAAGTTATTTGTGCTTTAGTTGAAAGAATTATGTACATTTTTCAGATTTGTATGGAATCTAGCAGAAAAAATTCTTGTGTTTGAAGTATACATCTATTGCTTAATGACATTGACACAGGCATTCACACCTACTGAACTCCAGATGATATTTATCTTTCCTCACATTTTTTTGGATGTTTTTTTTTCTTCTTTTTCTTGATAGTTGTTGATGGGTTGCATCTTAACGAGTATAACACCTGCATCACAAACATAGGTCACATTGACCTATATTTCATGCTTAAGTAATGGGTCATGAAACCTGTTAAGTGATTGATGAATAATACACCCTCAAAACAGATGTAGGTCACTGACCTCTGTTTTATCACTAAATGATTTTTTTACAATTATTTCTCAAGCTTTATTCATGCTAGAATCATGAATTAGATGATGGAATGCTTGGTATCACACACTTGCCTGAAAATGATGTCATGACCTACATTTCATATTTAAGTGTATTTGGTTGAGTTTTTGGTTGAGCTCATGACCAAGTAAGATTTTTAGCACCATTATTATATGTGTGTGTGTGTGTATATATATATATATATATATATATATATATATATATATATATATATATAGAGAGAGAGAGAGAGAGAGAGAGAGAGAGAGAGAGAGAGAGAGAGAGAGAGAGAGAGAGAGAGAGATTGAAAATTAGCAGACACATATTGAAAAGTTCTACATCCTGTTTTCCTTAAGAGGTCTCTCAGACCTGTATTATATGCTCATGGACTTTCTTTACATTTTGTGTTAAATTCCATTTCTTGAGTGTTGTTTATGTTACAATCAAGAAAATTGATTATTGGATGCATCTGTTACTTCTATATCCAAACAAAACAAAGAGGGTCACTAAGACTTTTATTCTACATTTATTCATCCAATCTAGACCTAGAATGGTCTCAGGTACTTGGTTTTATCTAACACATCGCATTTCTGCCCACACAAGTTTGATTCTCAGCTCAACCAATTTTGGTATGTTAGAACGCATGGTTATAGTGGGTCAGTATCTTCCTCTGACACTTAACTGACTGCCGTGTATAGTGTATCTTTAGTTGAATATGGACATTAAAGCCCACAAAATGAAACCAAGCCATACTAGACCTATATACATCATAACCTACTTAGAAGTTCCTTTCTAATCTATGTAGTTTGATGATGTAGGAATAAATTTATCAATTCAGTGGTAAACATTACATATTAATGACTGAGCTTTATGTTCTGATATGTTACTATTAGCAGTTAACTATGTGCTGTATATTTGAATGTGTACAAGAGTTAGATGTGTGGATTGTTTATGTGAGGTCTCAGCTGTAATGTCTAATCAGGGTAATTACCGGTTGCTAAAAAAGCTAGTAAAATTCACCCAATATAAATCTGGATTTGGAGGGTGGACTTAAATATTGGTGGGGGTATAATTTGTTGATAATGGTACTTATTTTAGTAGTTTAATTTGGTGTTTCTTAAACATCATGTTTCACGCAACATGTGTCCATCAACAATTTATTTCAAAACATCTGGACCATTTTTTGACTGAATTTGGTACATAGTTCCCTAGCATGAAGGGCTTTCAGATTTATACAAAAGATGCTGATTTGCAATTAAATGTAGCGGCTATTTTTGAAAGTAGTAAAAATTCTTTAAACAACTACTCCAAAATTGCTCAACAGAAAAATTGATGGAAAGCATCTTTGAAGAACAGCCAATAATGTCAATACAAATTATGCTGATCTGCCATCAAATATGGCCACTCATTAAAATTAGAAAAAGCATTGAACTGCTTCTCTAAAACCACTTAATAGAATTTGGCCAAACTTGACAGAAATCATCTTGGCCTGTCTTTTCAAAATTTTACAGTGATGCTGATCAGCCATTAAATATAGTTGACATTAATAGAAGAAATGAACAACCTTTGAATGACTTTTACTTGAAACACATTCAACAGAATTTGGTCAAGATGTTTCAGGATTAGGTAAATGATGCCATCAAATATAATTGCAGATAAAGATGCTTAAAAAAGCTTGAAACAGTTGTTTGCATGCATCACATGCAGTCAGCAGCATTGCAAGAAATTTAAACACAATGCATCAGAATGGCCCATATTTCTTTGCCAGCTACTAATGCATTTAGCCATTAGGTAGGTATCAGCTAGGTGAGTAGTCTCAGGCACTTGAGCCTCTTGTTGTTACTAGTTAAACAGATTGGCTATTACATCTCTTATTTTCTTCTTTTACAGATTATTGCAGCTAGACATTTGACAAAGGCAAAGCGAGGAATTGCCAGCCCATTTGTAGAGATAGAAATCATAGGACTAGAATGTGATAACAACAAATACAAGACAGTCAAGATAGGTTTGTATTTTATGATTAAGTATCCATCAAAATACATGAAACATCACAATGTTTAAACTTCTAAAAATAAGGGGATGTTATAACTGATGTTTAAACTTCTAAAAATGTGGGAATGTTATGACTCTAGGTATTAAATCATAACAGAAACACAACTTCAAACACTGATCATGGGTTCCCACAAATTAATGTAGACATTTTTGAATTGTTTATCAAATTCCTCTTTATTCACATTTTCATTTGACCTATATACAAATGATAATACAATATAAATGAAATGTGGGCTACCTCAACATTACTCTTATGCATCCACATCTTAACATATTTTTACAAAAATGTAGGACTAAGGAATTCTGATAAATGGCTTCTACTGTTCTTTAGCCCTTTTCCTTTCTTCCATTTGCTGCACTATATCATTTAAATGGCATAATATATTACCCTTGTCTGTACAACTTGTAACAGCTTGTTAGGTTTTAAAGTTTCCAATACTATGGTGTTCCATGAATGCCTTATAGGTACCAGTTTTCATTCATTTCATTATCTGCACACACCCAAAATATGAAGGCCCAACGAGCAATGATCCATCCAAAGAGATAATTGTATCCCTCTTCTTCAGTCCATGAATTTAGATACTGGAAGAATGCTTTATTACAAAATGTAACAACTTAAAAAGTGAGAAATGAGTTTTCATAATATCATGGTGCTAATATACAGGTAACATGGTATTAAAGGACAGCATGATTTGGATTTCATAGACACATGTATTTTATAAAGAGGAGTTAAGCTGAAGCTATCCATGCTTTTACATAAATGAGATAATATTTGTACCTGTAATTAATTCAGGGCCAAAAGATGGCCAGACAGCAGAAGAGGTGAGTCTGCCCCTTCTCCAAGGATTTTTATATGTGGTTTCAGCCTCAGTTACAGGGTTCATTTGCCTACTTGGCCCCTTGAGCCACCCACATGGGGATTCCAGGTGGGGAATTTGTCTGAAACCTGGTCTGTCTCTCTGGTAAAACTTTTGCAGCATTGGAACTTAATGTTTGTACATGAAGTTCCATGACTATTTTTCCAGCTGCCTTCCTCAGCCTCTGGTTGCGTTGAAGAGATTATTCAAGGCACATTTGCCAAGCATATCTGTATTTGTAATCATCCTGAAATCCTTGCAAGACTTGATGAACAACAACACCAGTCCCTGATTGGTACTGGACCATCAGCAAAGAAACAGCCCATCTAGGAATCTCCATGGCTATCCCCTTAGTAGGTTTCAGCAGGGGAACCAACAGAACTGTGAGGTAGCGGGAACGGGAGGGGGGAGGTTAAGAAATCTATAGAGCCCTATCCTAAAGAGGGAGGTGGTCGTCCATAGGGTGCCCAACAGAACTTTTTTTCAGAGGTTTGGTCAGCCCTCATCGATAATGTGATGGTCCTTCTCATGATGATAAAAACAAGGGCTTAAAGCTTTGCTGCCATGATGTTTTACCACATTCAAGGACCCCTCTTCACTTTTACCAGTCCCATCTAATGTCTTCCTACTGAAGGGCATATTAGAGAGGGTGATCAACATGGGAAGTATAATATATTATTCCATGATCTTCAGAGTTTGTGAATAAGGAGGAAAGTTTCTGTTCATTTGATCTTTCCCTACTGGACACGTTTCTTTTGGAAGAACATTTAAGACAGCTGCCTCAATCAGGAATGCAATATGGCAAAATGACTGGGTGGTCTCCATTAGTCTTCAAGATGTCTATCTTCCAATTCCCATCTTCCTAGCACACAGGAAACTCCTGCAGTTTTGTCAAAGATAAGAGATCTTTCAATTTCAGGCTCAGCCTTTCACTCTGCATACAGTCTTCACCAGATTGATAATTGTAATAGCAGATCATGTAAGGTCCCACGGTGGCCCCATCCTGTAGTACTTTGGTGTGGGCATGTGAGCCCTTAAAGTGATCAGTTCTCTGATAGGGAGAATACAACTCCTCTCATCTGTGCCTGATTTACATCCAAAAGATACTGAATCTGATCCCTTCTCAGAATTTAATTTATGTTGGAACAATTTTTCTAAGCCATCAAAGTTATAGTTTGTGTTCCTCCTTCCTGACAGGATTACACAAATGCATTCTCTCTTAACATGACTGGATGAGAATCTTACACTGTCTGACCACCTCTACATCTCTGTCCTGGGGACTCCATATGGGAGCAGGCTTAGCTCCCAGAGTTGGTTTTATATGTAGTCAATCTGGTTCTTGCTTCTAGCACACTGGAAACCTCATAATGACACCTGTCCACTTAAATACCCTTAGGGTCCAAATATTGTCACCACCTGAGTTTGCGGGAGAATGAAAGCAAGATTTTTACTAGAGTTTCAATTCACACGCCAGAACCTTATTCCTACCTATACACCAGTGCCTCGAATTCCTTCGTATCACCAGTCTAGAAACACATGCTGTTTTTCTAGCACATCAGGGGTGTACCATCTACATAAGATGGTCTTGGTGGCTATGACAGCATGTCTCAGACATCAACTGGGTACTCATCTTCAGAACTCATCAGTTTGAACTCTTGAAACCAATCCCAAACTCTTTATTGCTTATTTGGAATCATTCCTATGTTCATTGTTCATTATTTAAACCTTATGAATCCTCAAAGTGAAGTTTCCTTCAAGAATCTTATAACTTTAAACAGTATTCCTTTTCTTCCTTGCATCAGCAAGGTTGAGTGAAATCTATGCCTTGTCATAGGAAAATGTTTATGGTTCTGTGATAACTATATTTTGATTTCTCTTCTTTGCCAATCTGAGTTTCTGACCAAGAATCAGCTACCTTCAGTAGCTCCTGGTCCTTTTGAAATCACCAGTCTTAATCATGAGGATGTGCTAGGGATGAATAAAGATTGACTCTGTTACTTGGTTATCACTTTATATTTGTATTGGTTTAAGTCGAGAGAGGAAAGACTGGAAATTTCCTTTTTTCTCTTGCAAATGCATTTCTGATGTTTCGGCAGCCACTGTCTCAAGGTTGATTGTTCAGACTAGTAAAAGTAGTAATTAATCTCACACTGAGAGAGATCTCTCATGAAAATCAAATCCCATGAGGTCAGAAACTGCTGCTGCATCCAAGGACTTTTTCCATCATTCTCCTTTAGATGATGTCATGAAAGCTGCTTTATGGCAGACTGTTGTTTTACCATTGATTAGTGTCATACCATATTGATGACATTTAAATATTGTGTCAGAGCAACAAGTTGTCATATCATCATCTAGTCTGCAGTAGACCACCTTACTGACAGCAATAGCAAAACTTATCTTAGGCCAGGGGTCTAAAGCTCAAATTACTATGAGGGACATATGGAGACATAGGCCTGAGTGCTGCATCATTGAAATGTTTCAAACAGCAAAGCAACTCTTTTAAATGTAGACATTTGAAATGTTTAAAAACAAGAAGTAAATGATGTAACATTTCAAATTTTTATCAAAAGTGGCTGGCTGTGAAGAAAAACATTGCATAATTAATTTTTTTAAAAACTCTTAACCATTTTGAAAATGTTATTGCTGAGCTTCCTTGATAGAAAGTCCTATCAACATTGAGTTTTTGCCAGAAGACGTCTTATGAAAATGTCACCAATTGGACATCCAGTATGGCCACCATGATGTCTTATGGAAATGTCACCAATTGGACATCCAGTATGGCCACCATGACGTCTCATGGAAATGTCACCAATTGGACATCCAGTATGGCCACCATGACGTCTCATGGAAATGTCACCAATTGGACATCCAGTATGGCCAGCATGATGTCTTATGTCTTATGGAAATGTCACCAATTGGACATCCAGTATGATCACCATGAGGTCTTATGAAAATGTCACCAATTGGACATCCAGTATGGCCACCATGACGTCTCATCGAAATGTCACCAATTGGACATCCGGTATGGCCACCATGACGTCTTATGGAAATGTCACCAATTGGACATCCAGTATGGCCACCATGACGTCTCATCGAAATGTCACCAATTGGACATCCGGTATGGCCACCATTATATCTTATGGAAATGTCACCAATTGGACATACAGTACGGCCACCATGACGTCTTATGGAAATGTCACCAATTGGACATCCAGTATGGCCAGCATGACATCTCGTCGAAATGTCACCGATTGGACATCCAGTTTTATCACCATGAGGTCTTATGGAAATGTCACCAATTGGAAATCCAGTATGGCCACCATGACGTCTCATGGTAATATCACCAATTGGACATCCAGTATGGCCACCATAATATCTTAAAAATCATGTCATTCTGTCTAAACGTAAAGTCTTACATACATAGGTGTTCTACCGAACTCTTACTGACATGGGTGTTCTACCAAAGTCTTATTGACATGGGGGTTCTACCAAAGTCTTATTCACATGGAGGTTTTACCAAAGTCTTATCGACATGGGGATTCTACCAAAGTCTTATTGACATGGGGGTTCTGCCAAAGTCTTATTCACATGGAGGTTATAACAAAGTCTTATTGACATGGGTGTTATACCAAAGTCTTATCAACATGGGGGTTCTACCAAAGTCTTATTCACATGGGGGTTATACCAAAGTCTTATTGACATGGGGGTTCTACCAAAGTCTTATTCACATGGAGGTTATACCAAAGTCTTATTGACATGGAGGTTATACCAAAGTCTTATTGACATGGGTTTCTACCAAAGTCTTATTGACATGGGTGTTTTACTGGAAGACTAATTACAATAACTCATTGATCCTGAATGAAAATAGTGCTGATCTGATCTCAAATATGGCTGCCACATCGAACATTTTGAAAATCAAATCTCAAATTCTTTTCAATCGATGTTCCTGTGAACATAGTTGATGAAAAGTCTTCATATGGTGTCTACCTTGTCCCAAATAAAAAAGGTGCTGATCTTTTTCTGATATGGCTACCACAGTGGCTGATTTAAAAATGGTATTGTTTTATACTATAGATTTCAACACTACAATTAAAAAGAAGAAATAGTCTTTTTTTGAACTTCTGCGAATGCTTTTGGAAAGTGGAGCATTAGTCCCTTCAAGGGAGTGATATTTTCTTCTAAACCCCCATTTACTAATCAGTTAGGACTAAGATCTAGTACTAGGAAAAGATATAACATTGTAATAATATCTGGTAAGAATTAAATTAAGATCCCCTCCACAACTGCATTCATCATGACATCTGTTATGAGGTGGTCTTACAGTAAGTTGGTATTTTGTAAACTCCATGAAGCACATAATAATTAAGTCTATAAGCTGGATGCTTCATTAATGTTGGAATATTGTCCTGCATACACCATTGGCCTGGCTCACCCAAAATAAAATGGCTTTCATTGTTATGCAGTGGAAATGATGCCTGCAGTATAACCTCACTGGGAACATCACTAGTTTATTCTTTACTCTATACAGCGCAAAAGATTTGAATGTGATCAGACTTTTGCAAAAAGAGATACCCTATAGTTGTTTCTTCTATTCCAGAGGATAATGGTTTGAATCCAGTATGGTTCAAAAGCATGACAGATTTTGATATTGTGTGTCCAGATCTGGCTTTGATACGATTTGTTGTTATGGATGAGGATGTATTTGGGGATCCCAACTTCCTTGGTCAAGCCACTTTCCCAGTACAGTGTCTGCGTTCAGGTAAGAGACAAAAAGTTCTCATCAAAGTTTTACAAACAACCTGAAGTTCATTTAGTCATTGCTGTGGTCATTCACTGCAATGCATGAAACGCTTCATTATATCCATAGTTCTAAAGTAATTTTAATGTTTATGCAAAGATATTTAGAAGTCAGTTATGTTTAATAAACTTATGTCAGAGTTGTAATATAACTTAAGTTGACCTGCAGTATTCACAGATTCCTGCATCAATGTAGTTGGAGTTGCCTCCCTTTCACTATCAGTGCACAGGTATCATTCTTGACACAGATGAATTGAAGCTTTACAGCAGAATTACTCTCATTATCCACTGGGACCAAATTTATCAATGTGTCTACAATGGTTAATTCAAAATAATATATGCTTTAAATGGCACCAGTCACTTCTTCGATGATAACTCATGATTATGACTCATTGCAACTCCATACTTTTTTGTATGCTAGTGAAAAAAAACAGCACATAGCAGTTGTATAGCTCCAGAACATTACATCAGGATCAACAACCCAAACATTTACTGAAAAGAAAGGGGAAAGACAAAAATTGATGTTTTGTTATTTTTAAATGTATCGCTGCAAATGTTGAAGAATAGTACAAAGATTAGCCAAATGCAAAATTTTTTGTTGTTGCCAGGATTAATTCCTTGGTTTTGTTGGTTTTAACAGCACTTTTATCATATGATTAGCAATATCATACAAAGGAAACGTGAGCTAAGTGCCTTTTGCAAAGTTAGCTGACTTGACCTAGTCTGGATTGGTGTATCGAAGCTGGATCAAGATACTAAATGTGTCATTGATAACTTGGAAACTGTTAATACTTTAAACATATCTCAAGAGAACTATGAATGAACAGAAACATTAAATATTTCTCTGGAAATTCCAATTTAGAGTCAGCTAGGACTCAAAAATACCAACTCCAAAAAAAACAAACTATTCTTGTCAACATTCAGAGGTGGGGGTACCTGTAATACAAATAGGTTGTACAAAATCTGATCAGTGTAGGTATGTTATCCACTTTATTTGTTGGGTTTTTTTTACTGTCAGTAAAATGATCCTTTTATATCAAAATGTATCATTGAGGCTGCCATGTTGTCCCTGAAAGCCATTATCATGGAGACCGATTAACTACACTGCATATAAAATTGTACCTATTTTCTTGTTGAGAATGCAACATGTAAATGGTTGTTAGGCACTTTCATCTCTGGTGATGATACATCCTTACAAATCTTGAAGCACAGATGAAGAATTTGTACAAGTTTGTGCAGAAGTTTGTCCAATGTTGACAAAAGACTCAAAGAATGTGAATATTTAATTGTAATTGTGGAGAGTATTGGCATTTAAGTGAACAAGAAACTAGTATATGTTAGGGTGGTGTGTAGCAGTATTGTTTTAGAAACTTTGTTTCTGGACAGTCAATGCTTCTACAGAAACACTTGAAAAAAAATAATTGCTTTGGAAGTGATTGGGTGCCATTTATGACGGAACCAAAAGTGGCATGCATCATAAGATGTACCTCATTTCTTCATGCTATACAAGTATGCTGTACCAGGTATGCTGTACTGGGTGGGTGTTGTCTTCCCGAAAACAGTTAGATATTGCAGTAAATCAACCTGTAATTGATGCATTTTTTTTTAGCTGCTGACATGGCATGGTCAGGGAAATCAATATATCAAAAAGAAATGCACAACAAAATAAAAAAGCAAACTGGTAAAAATGGAAATGTCACTGTCCAATTGCAGAGTACTGCACTTTATAATGAGCACAGTGGCATCAATGACTATAGTAGACCTGCCAACTCTTACAATTTTGATGTAAGTCTTTTGAAAATTACCCTTAAAATACAGACTTATGGCATAACAGCAAAACTTTGGGAAAATGATCATTGCTGAAAAATATGGCAAAAATTTGTTCATATGTGTTTGATTTAGATCCGGGTTTCATATTAGAATTAGTGAAATTCATCAGGGAACCAGACTAACTTTACAGCAGCACCTCAGATGCTTTAAACTTTCACCGTTTATTCATGTGAAGCGTCTGCATGATCCAACTGTTGATTAGAGAATTTGGTTAAAAATGGCATCCAGCAAGCGTTGCATGTTTAAGACAAAAGGAAAATTAAGCCTCTTAAAAAAAAGTGTTAATAATCAACACCAAAGAATAAAAAGAAATATTCAGAATCTTGTGAATAAAAGATGTAACGGACACAATTATGTTTTTTAGACATCACATGCCAATTTGAGTATGACTTGTGGCGAGAGATATGATTTTGTCATGTACAATGAAAAAAGATAAGAATTACATCTCATTGAGAGACAGCAACAAGCCATTGTGCTGAATTGGGGTTGGAACTTGAGTTTGTGCAATGTACTAGTGGTAACGTTTACACGTACTTTACATTCTCTTCAGTTGAACATAATGTTTATTTTTGCTGCATGTTTCGAATAGTGAACTTTTAATTACATTTTTGAGCTTTACAGTAGCAGTTTATGGTATTTTTTTTACACCTTACTGAAAACTGGTCAAACTTACGGAAAATAATCAACTGCCTTACTGAGCTACATGGCTATTTATATAACAGGGACTTTCCATCGGCAACAAAGTGCTCTTGTGGCCTAGTGGTTGGAGCAACCTCATCAGATGCAGAAGGTCATGAGTTCCATTTCTGGCCAAGTCATAACAAAGACTTATAAAAATTGTACTAACAGCTTTTTCACTTGGCACTCAGCATTAAGAGGTTAGTGTTAGGACTGGTTGGTCTGATGTCAGGATAATGTGACTGGGTGGGACATCATGCTACATGTCTGTGGCATGATGCTTCAGTGCTAGACATCATCATACACTGCAGGCATCATAGAGATATGACTGAAACTTTTTTAAAAGTATGTTAAAAATCTAAATCTCTCTCACAAACACACACACACACACACACACACTATTTGCAACATAATAGCTACATCAGTAAAAAAGAATAATTCAGCCAATGGTAGACGATCTAACATTTGATTATTCCACAGCATGGTCCTAATCTTTAATCCAAGCAAGGGTTGTGTTGTTTTGTTTGACATATAAATGACTTTCAGATTTTATGCTGTCATAAGTTATTGAGACTTGTGAATTGTTATTGTCCAGACACGTGAGTAACCAATTTTCACATCTTTAAATCTATTTTTGTGTTGATCAACATTTTAGGTTACCTACAGGGAACTACTTACAAATGAAAAATGAAATTAAGACTATTGGTAAATGGTTATAGTAATGGGGGTCAAATAGTCAAACAGTGTAAGACATCAACACTGACCATTACGCTTGGAGGTGTAGCAGATCTCCAACCTACCTCATGTTGTAACTATCAAGGTCAGCATCTTACATTGTAGGACTGTGAATCCAATTGATATAATGTTAGTCTTTCAACCCCGCACCTCCCAATCCATATACCTGTTTACCTATAGTTTTAAATTCAATCGTAATGAACTGCAGTGAAAGTGCTGTATCCCCAATATTATTTGGCAGATTTTTAATTTCCCAGCTTTTTTTTCAAATCTTGTCAAAGAATGAATTTTTTGTATTCAGAAAAAACAACAGAGATGTTATTTGATTCTGTCAAATCAATTTATTCAATGTTCTAAATAAAATAAAAACCCAACATTTTTATTTTGTTTTAAAGGCATGCATATGCCCTCCAGTTCAGTGTTTACATTGGTTACTTTGCACATGACTCTGTTTATAGAAGTTATTATAGTTCTCCGTACAGTTCATACAGAAATAAACACAGTTGGGTCTGATCACATGATTATATTTTGACCAATGGGAATCTTCCCTTCATTTATCTACTGATGCAGCTGCAATTATAAAGAGATTAAAGACTGAAAATGTTGGCAGAATAATGCTAATAGAGCCGCTGGACTGTTGATACAAAGATTTCACTTTAAGCAAAGCACTGGATAAAGGAGGGGAATTAAGGAACAGGATATTTTCAGGTGTCTAGTATACAGTTTATACCATCCTATAGTTTTCCTGAATCCCCATCAATTTTAGAATCCATGGGTGAAATGGAGTCTTTCCCTCTTCAGCTAATTTCTGACAGCATCACTTGATAGTTTCTTTTCTAAATTTCACAAATTTCATTTGCCAGTTTTATTTCTGCATAATAACAACCATTTTCAAACATAAAATTATCCATATATAAAACATTCATTTACAAATCCCAGTCGCAATTTTTTCATGTTTTGCAAAGAGGAACCAATTTTTGTCTTTGCTATAGCAAGCAAGAATTGGAGCACACTATCTTCATCCTAATAGGTGGGTTTTCATTGAGCTTACACTAAATCAGGGGATTGATGTATTTTCAGAAGAGTTGTTCACTCTTTTTTTACCAGAGACAATAGACTTGTTTTTATCATAGGGGTAGGTATGAGATACAGGCAAGGTGGTGATTTATTTATGTTAGCATTGCTCACCATTCCTCATATTTTATTTATTTGCTGATAAAGGTCAGTGTTGTTCACATATAGTATCTTGTTTTTTTGTTTTATGTATAGCACCTTCTGTTGCAGTAATCTTGCTTGTTGGAGTGCTGTGTTTACTACAAATTAAAAATGTGTACACAACATGTAAGAAATGTAATTATTCGGTTACACATGATCTTACAATATATTTGTTCATGATTATGACAGCTTTCTCTAACATGAAAGTCACAGTGATAATAAGTCTCATTTTCACAAAAGAATAGTTATCTGTTGGTAAAGAATACAAATGTCTTATAAGTTTATTACATTTTAATCAAGTTTGGTTGACAATGGCGACATATTTCTTTCAATTACTTTAGTTGAATATATATTACCGACTTGTTGTCACATGGCACCAAGTAACTGCCCATTAAGCTGCTTATCAGTGCATTTATTTCAGTAACAAGACTGATTTTCTATCTTATTATAAATTAATTCCTGCTCTAGATTTAAAATTTACTGACCTGATTCTCTTTTGACATGTACTTAAGGCACAAGTACACTTGATGTAAATTATTCCAAGGCAGCAATGGTGTTACATTAGATAGTCACTTTGTATCAGCGGAGGATCATCTTAAAATTTCATAAGCCACAATGGTCACCTAATTCATCCAGATAATCAGCATTGAAATTCTATGCCAGTTAAATATGATGCCTCAGACAAGCAGATGTGCCTAACCGGGTCGCAGGACTTACAGGGTAGCATGCCTAATTGGGTAGAAGACCTAATTGGGTAGCAAGCCTAATTGGGTAGCAGGCCTAATTGGGGTTTAATTGGGTAGCATGCCTAACTATATAGGTAACAAGCCTAATTGGGTAGCATGCAAAATCACATAGTCTTATTTTCTGACTTCTTCCCACAGAAGATCTAAAAAGACCTTAGGTCAGATTCAATGGGTTGCAGGGATAAGTCATAAACTTGGACAACAAAACAAGTAATTATATATAAGTTAAATTTCTAGTTACATATTCCACAACTTTGTTGCTTTTGTATTCGCAGGTTTCAGGAGTGTTCCTCTCAAGACTGAGTTTAGTGATGAATTGGAGCTGGCTGCTCTCCTGATCTTTATTGATATGAGAAATCCAAAGGTAACTAACACCTGTATAATGGTCACATCTAATAAAGCTTACATTTCAGTTGTGTGCTATATAAGCTCACCCTTCATTTGGGGCTGATTTTATATTAGTCTGCCCTCTATAAGTTAAGCTTAAGGTGTAAGATGCACATTATTCGGTACATGTTTTTTTTTCCTTTCTCTCTGCAGATAAAAATAAATCACTCTTAATTTTCTGTGCTTTTCGGCTCCTATGATTTAATTAGGATCTTGCATTGAGTTGTAGAGCCTTCTTTCATGCTTTATGTGCTATACCAGCTACAACCCTTGCACATAATTAGATTCCATGGGAATCGTTCAGTGCATACAGATTTGCACTATAAAAGTAAGATTGTCCTCACCTAATTGAAGAAAAGTATTGGACATAATACCTGTATGTCCATCCATCCATCCATCCATCCATCATACTTTCATTTTTAGAAAGCTGTTTGCATGTAAGGAATGGAACTTTATACAGGATACATCAGCATTAGATGATACCACATTGGGGTCTTACCTTCATGTTCAAGGTCACATCTCCTTTTCCTGTTTGCTTTTCAACTTTAAAGCTCTTTGAAATTAAGTCATATCTGCCATAACACGACCTGTCATGTAAAGTTTTTACTCCCCCCAACATTGTCATGTTTTAATAAAGCACAATTTTTTCAGTAATATGAGAAAAAAATAAAATATAAATAGAAGTCCTTCCCTAAATCTTATGGTATAGAGTTAGAAAAGCATAGTATACAGTTCAGCAGCTGACAAAGTTAAAACTTGTTGTGTGTGTGTTTGTGCATGTGCATATGTGTGTCAGCATGTATACATGAATGTGTGTGTTAGTGTGCATGGTCTTTGTCAACTTTGTTCCGAATACAAAAGTTCCATATTGGATGTTCAGGTATGTTCTTAGTGTATTGTTTATTGTTACAGGAGGATGAAGATGGTGATATTTATGCATCCATCCAAGAACTTCGAGGTCGTAAGGAAGAGTTAACTGCACAGATGAATTCCCTGGATAGTAGGACTGAGGAGCGGGTCCTGAGTAGAATCCAGGAAGAACTTCTGAGGACTGAGCAAATCATCATAGAGAAGAATGAAGAAAGGAGACAAAGGAAGTAAGCATACATTTGTAAATGATGGCCTAATCTAAATAACATTTTGCCTGCATGAATTACTAGTCAAGATGAAGCATGAATACACATGCTAGAATTGTTTTTTTCACATTTTTACATCTGAATGCCTGTTAGTTCCTAAATTATCTGGAGTTTAGATTTACCATACTTAAGTCAGTGTATCCCCCAGGGATGTAAAACTGAGGGTCAAAATAAAAACCTTGGTGTCACAACTGGGTGTCAAATAAAAAATGTGGGAGTCAAAAATGTACTGACAAATTTTCATCTGATCCATACTTTTTCAGCTGAAATAGGATATTGCAACTTGCACAACATTCTCTCTCTCTCTCTCTCTCTCTCTCTCTCTCTCTCTCTCTCTCTCTCTCTCTCTCTCTCTCTCTCTCTCTCTCTCTCTCTCTCTCTCTCTCTCTCTCTCTCTCTCTCAAATACACAATACAATATGCACAATTAACACACTAATGCATTGTCCATTCAAAGGGTAATTTTATTAGTTAATTTTCCTTTTAGCTTAAAGTCATACTTTAAACAGTATCTTTATAATCTTTTTGTAGAAATATTGTAGACTAACATGTTACATATTAGCCAATGCAAAAATCCATATATATCTTTTTGACCAAATTACTGTCAATTTACTGCCAGTCATAAAATGTGTACTATCATCAGTTTCACTGTACTTCGTCCTAAAACACATTTATCCCCAAATCAAAGAGGCTAATGATTCATCTTTTCTTTAGCAAGTTACTCTTGAACTTTTAGATCTTTCTTGTTATGGCAAAGTTAACAAAATCTGCAACGACCCCCTGAATTTGTAATCCAACTAGTGGATTTGTCTCTGCAAGTTTACTTATTTCTTTGTTCTGAAAGAATGTCTTAGCTAATAATTTGTTCAAAAGATATCTTGTGGTGATCAGGGCAGATTTTTAAAAATTCTTAAATGCTGTCACAAAAGGATCATTGAATTGTGTAGTCTTCACAATCAATGGATGTACCATATTCCAGTCAAGAGAATATTTTTTTCCATTTTTCATTAAAGTGAGATCCACATTTACTCCTTCGTGTTCTGCTTCTTTCATTTTCCTTGCTAAAGATTTTTAGTGCATGCTGTTTTAATCTTGAGATCACATTTTAGTGCAACAAGCATTGAGGTTGGACGACACCTTGCTGAGTTCGATAGAATTGCCTGAGAGCTCGCGAGATTAGGGGAAGCTACTCTGTCATAACATTGCCTATGCTAGTCTGGTTCTCTGTTTCTCATGCTCAGTATAGCAGAATGCAATGCAGGGAGCATACAAAACAGGAAACCAGACTATGTCTATGATCCAAGTATACACGATGCAATCCCTAATCCAACGCATCAGATATTAATTAAATCCCGATTGTATTGTGAAAATCCTTTGCATAAAAAAAAACGCATAGCAAAAAATTATGAGCGTCAGTTTTCTTCAGTGTGCATCCCTGACGCTCAACTGTGCATAAAGGGAAACACTGCTTAAGTTACCCACACACTTTAGTTTACATTTACTGTACCTGATGCATCTACTCCTGCACACTTGGGTTTAGATTTACTGTACCTGAAGTAATGCCTGCACAATTGAGTTTTAATTTACTTGTAACACCTGCACACTTGAGTTTGAATTTACTGTACTTAAAGTAATCCATGCACACTTGGATTTAGATTTGCTGCACTTGAAGTAATACCCACATACTTGGGTTTAGATTTACCAGACTAGAATACTCACACACTTTGGTTTAGATTTTAGCAATAGACTGCTTTGGTGGCCTAAGTGGTTAAAGCCTCCACCTTGGCTGTGGGTGGTTGTAGGTTCAAACCCCATCCAAGTCATATCAGATATTTATTAAAAAAAATGATGCAGCTCCTCACTAGGTGCTTAGCATTAAGAAGCTAGTGTTAGGACTGCTTGGCCTGGTGTGAAGATAATGTGACTGGGTGGGACATGATGCTACATGCCTGTGGCATGATGCCACAGTGCTGGATATCACTACCAAGCTGCATTAAAAATCCAAATCACTCACACTTGAATTAATACTTGCACACTTGGGTTTGGATTTACTGTTCTTGAAGTAATACCCACAAACTTGAGTTTATATTTACTGTACTTGAAGTAATACCCACACATTTGGGTTTAGATTGACTGTACTTGAATTTAACCTGTACATTTGGATTAGATTTATTGTACTTTAAGTAAAACATGCATATTTGGGACTAGATTTGATGTTCTTGAAGTAAAACCTGCACATTTGGATTTAAATCGTACTTGAAGTAATACCCACACATTGTGGTTTAGATTTACTGTACTTGAAGTAAAACCTGCACAAATGAGTTTAGATTTACTGTACTTGAAGTAATACTTGCAGACTTGGGTTTAGATTTACTGTACTTGAAGTAATACCTACACACTGGGAGTTAAATTTATATTAGTTAAAATATCAGAATGCTTAGGTTTAGATGTACCATACTTGAAGAAATATCAACAACTGGGGTATAGATTCACTGTGCTTGAAGTAATACTCACACCTTTATTTTTTATTTACTTGATGTAATACCTGCATTCTTGGCTTTAGATATATTTTTTCATGACATAATGCCCATGAATGTTAACTGTGAAATTATCTTGGGTGTATATTTACTGTACTTGCTGTAATACTTGGGTGTATATTTACTGTACTTGCTGTAATACTTGGGTGTATATTAACAGTACTTGCAGTAATACTTGGGTGTATATTAACAGTACTTGCAGTAATACTTGAGTGTATATTAACAGTACTTGCAGTAATACTTGGGTGTATATTTACAGTACTTGCAGTAATACTTGGGTGTATATTTACAGTACTTGCTGTAATACTTGGGTTTAGATTTACTGTAGTTACTGTAATTAATACTTGGTTTGAATTTACTGTTCTTATTGTAATACATACTTGACTTTATATTTACAGTACTTGCTGTAATACTTCATTTGGATTTACTGTACTTAATCTAATAAATATTTGGGTTTGAATTTACTGTACTTACTGTAATACTTGGTTTGTATTTACTGTACTTACTATAATACATACTTGGGTTTGGATTTACTGTACTTGCTGCAATACTTGATTTGGATTTACTGTACTTTCTGTAATATGTAGATGGGTTTAGATTAACTGTACTTGCTGTTACATGTACTTTGATTTGGATTAACTCTACTTGCTGTAATATATACTTGAGTTTGGATTGACTGTACTTCTGTACTATTGGTTTAGGTGTGATGGCTTTGTATGATAGTCACATGCTAGGGTTTGGATTTACTAAATCTAATGTAACAGTCACAAGGGTTTTGATTTACTGTTCTTTATGACATAGTCACATACTAGGGTTTGGATTTACTGTACTTGATGAAATAATCACATTCTAGGGTTTGAATTTACTGTACTTTATGAAATAGTCACATACCAGGGTTTGGATTTACTGTGCTTTATGTAATAGTCACATATAAGGGTTTGGATTTACTGTACTTAATGATGGTTACATACTAGGGTTTGGATTTACTGTACTTGATGTAATAGTCACATACAAGGGTTTGGATTTACTGTACTTGATGAAATAATTAGGGTTTGGATTTACTGTTCTTGATGTAATAGTAACATACTAGGGTTGGGATGAATGTACTTGATGTAATAGTCACATACAAGGGTTTGGATTGACTGTACTTGATGAAATAATTAGGGTTTGGATTTACTGTTCTTGATTTAATAGTAACATACTAGGGTTGGGATGAATGTACTTGATGTAATAGTCACATACTAGGGTTTGAATTTACTGTACTTGATGAAATAGTAACTAGGGTTTGGATTTACTGTACTTGATGTAATAGTCACATACAAGGGTTGGGATTTACTGTACTTTTTGACTGTTACATACTAGGGTTTGGATTTACTGTACTTGATGAAATAATAACTAGGATTTGGATTTACTGTTCTTGATGTAATAGTCACATACAAGGGTTGGGATTTACTGTACTTGATTGTTACATACTAGAGTTTTGGATTTACTGTACTTTATGAAATAATAACTAGGGTTTGGATTTACTGTTCTTGATGTAATAGTCACATACAAGGGTTGGGATTTACTGTACTTGATTGTTACATACTAAGGTTTTGGATTTACTGTACTTTATGAAATAATAACTAGGGTTTGGATTTACTGTTCTTGATGTAATAGTCACATACAAGGGTTTTGGATTTACTGTACTTTATGAAATAATAACTAGGGTTTGGATTTACTGTTCTTGATGTAATAGTCACATACAAGGGTTTTGGATTTACTGTACTTTATGAAATAATAACTAGGGTTTGGATTTACTGTACTTGATGCAATAGTTACATACTATTGTTGAGATTTACTGTACTTGATGTAATAGTCACATACAAGGGTTTGGATTTACTGTACTTGATGTAATGGTCACATATTAGGGTTTAGATTTAATGTACTTGATAAAATAGTTGCATATATCATAACAAGTGCACACTCATCTTTTCATCAAAACTTGTATAAAAATATCAATTGTTAAGTGGATATGCCTCAACCCCAGCATGCATGAAGGGAAGGAAGCAGTTTTTTAATTCACCTCCAAATCAGGAGATTCTCAGAACTTACCAGCTGAAAAAAACAATGGAATAGGCGATTAGGCAAGACAAAATGTGGATATGTTGTTACAGGATCTGGATACACATGTATGTTCTAATAAATGTTTTTGAGTTGGATTAACTTGATATCAGTGTCAGTAAGTTGAATCCTTCTTCTTGGAGACTTTTGTCGATGCAGGTGGTTTACATTGACATTGCAATTTATCAGTTTTGTGCATTTAAGAATTTCAAAGATATGATTATTTAAACTGAACTGGATGCAGATGATATCAGAGTCAAAGATAATCTGGGATCTCCAAATGACAGTGGGTTGTTCAGAAAGTTTTTAACTCATTATGGCAGAGAGACAAAATTTTGCATTATGAAACAATACCCTTATCTCTATAAATATGTTGACACAGCTGCACTTGACTATTAGGCAGTGGGTGGTGCGTTGTCAAAGATAAAGTCAAGACGGAAATGATGATACAGTAAGAAGAATAATGATAGGAATGGCAGAAATAAGTAAAAGAGTGTCAGTATACGTTTTGTCCCTTCATACTCAGACCAATCTGGCTACTGTAGCAGTGATGAGTTAAGGAACCTCAACCAACAGAGTCCTAACAATCGCTAAGTCTTACTGGCAGTTCTTTATAAATGAAGTTCAATGCATATATCATTACAAGTTATTGGTTATATCAGCTATTAAACAGAGTATGAGTTCACAATAAGTTCCTTGGAAAAAGTATCTAATAAGGAATGATATAGCAATTATGAACACAAATTGATCAAACGGTTACTTGTATTGTAATGACCAAGCATAACTGGTTTACAGTTTTCTAAACACTTGTTACTTCACTTCAAAAAGTACCCCATCCTGCAGTGTTTGCTTCAGAGAAAGCAATTACAGGTGTGACCTGTTACCATAGCCTTCTGGAACAGAGTGTTTGCCTTGGAGAGAGCAATTACAGGCATCACATTTTACCCCTGTATCTGGATCATAGTGTTTGCCTTTGAGAGAGCAATTATAGACTTTACCTGTTGCCCCAGCCTAAAATTATTGTTGTTTGGCTCCAAGAAAGCAGTTACAGGCATGATGATTTACTCATTCTTCTGGATCATAATGTTTGCCTCAAAGAGAGCAATTACAGGAATGACCTGTGGGGCTTGGCTATTATCCTTTCTTATTTACAAAGAAATATGCACACAAGATAAGTGTTATCCTATTGAGCATTCAGTGGACGTGTTTGGAAAGTGAAAGCCATGCTTGATTTCTATTAAATCAGACTAATGGAGTCAGGACTCCCAATGTCAAATAGGGATTTCTATCAAATTAGACTGATGGAGTCAGGACTCCCAATGTCAAATAGGGATTTCTATCAAATTAGACTGATGGAGTCAGGACTCCCAATGTCAAATAGGGATTTCTATCAAATTAGACTGATGGAGTCAGGACTCCCAATCTCAAATAGGGATTTCTATCGAATTGGACTGATGAAGTCAGGACTCCTAATGTCAAATAGGGATTTCTATCAAATTAGACTGATGGAGTCAGGACTCCCAATGTCAAATAGGGATTTCTATCAAATTAGGCTGATGGAATCAGGACTCCCAATGTCAAATAGGGATTTTTATTCAAATTAGACTGATGGAGTCAGGACTCCCAATCTCAAATAGGGATTTCTATCAAATTAAACTGATGGAGTCAGGACTCCCAATCTCAATTAGGGATAACAGTCTTGTATCGAAAACTTTGTGGATGTTGAAGGTGATCTTAATGTCAGATTTTGAGTGTAATCCCAGTGCACATGTCTTGCTTTATTCAGCAAATGCAACAGTAACAAGACTCATGTTGACATTCCATTATCACAGTGATATTCTGTGTCATCTTGCCTCAGCCATTCAGATCATTTTTCCAATTTTCGGAAAGGTTCATTCAGACACAAGGTAAAGTATTTTTTACTAGTGATCTCATGTGAGAGCCTGGTTGAACAAGACAATTTTTTTTATTCCACTCTGTTATACCTCCTCTGCTAAACGGTGTTAGCCATTTTTGGGATCAGATTGCCTTTTTATCATTATCATTGAGAGGAATATAGAGACTGCAAATGTTTTTCATGGAATTGATTTGTTAGTGTTGTGGAAGGATTATGCAGTGTCTGGTTTTACAGTTATTTCAGGAAAGGTCTGTATTGTCCTATGAAATCTCAGTCAGTTCATATATATCTGTCTTGAAGTTTATTGATCCAGCACTGTGAATTTTTTTTATGGGTTTGGTGTTTAAGGTCATAGCAACACAAGTGCCAAAGCATTTGGAGTAAAATGCCGACATGGACTGATCTGATGGTAACAGATTTCAACCTTTTGGTCCAGCCAGTTTACAACCAAGTCTCCACAGCTCATATTTATCACGGGGTACTAATTATCATAGAATCTGTTGCTGCTTAAAACCAGGAGACTCAACAAATAATGATCCTCCTGCACCAAACAATACCATCCCTTCCTCAAGGGAAAGATTTAAAGTCCAGCTACCATATGTAGCACAGATCTAGTTCTGCTGTTACACAATGTCCCAGCAGATTTGGGTGTAAGCTGTTTGTTAAGAGAAATAAATAGAACTAACATCATAGACCCATATTGGCCATTACATAAAGGCAAGATGATTGTAGTTATAATAAGTGTTCTAGAATTTAAATGTTTAGAATACCAGTACCATTGAGGTGATTCTTCATGTCCAGTGATTTATTTATCGTAAACTCCAAATTGTCTCTCACCATTTTTGGTATTTCCCTTTGTATGTGTCAGAAGTAAATTTCAGTCAGATTAAGAATGAGTGATTAAGACGAAGCGAAAATATTCCTTGGGTCAGTGATAGTCCTATGAATGCAGATTGTACCAAAACTTCTTGGAATTTTAGTTGAAGCCCAAGGAATGGGTTAGTGGGTAGGGGTGATTTAATATAACCCCCAAGATGTATGACATGTCTGAGAATTGGCATATGTGATCTGTGACCCAGGTGTCAACACATATTACATTGGGCCTTCTTGGTCTTGCCTTGTGTCTTCCCTGTGCCCCAAGAGTGTAGCCTTAGGATCCCAACATAGAAAATAGTTTCCCTACCCTGGAACAACATATACAGTTACTGGACATAAAAAGAAATTTAAACATGAAACTGACACTGGCCCCAATGTCAATCAGTATACATGGATCTTAACTCTGAAATTATTGAAACCTCTACCCAGTAAACATATAGTCATTTACTAGTCATAAGAAGGCAAAGTTCTCATTCCAGCTGACATTGACTCTGGGATTTAGCTCCCTACCCTTTGTAATTTGACCCCTAGGTCATTAATTGGAAACTGTAAAGATCCACCCCATATGCAGTATATACATATAATGGACATGAGAATATAATGCTTGCATGCAACAGACACTGGTCCATGGTTCACCTTTATCCTCAAACAGAATTGACCACAAGATTTTATCTTAGAAATCTTCAGGATCTCCACTCTACAGTGTTGTTGTTGTTGTTGTTGGGCTTAACGCCATTTTTCAGCACACGATAGGCTATTCATGGCGGCCAGTATTAATGGTGGAGGAAGAAACGAGGAAATCACCGGAAAGAACCACCGACCCAAGAGAAGCTACTGGCAAGCTTTCTCACATATCCACATTCGCCGAATCCTAGACTCGAACCCACGCAAACAGAGGTGAGATGGCAGTGATCCGTAACAGACAGCGCTTTAGACCACTCGGCCACTCGGGGTCCCCTCTACAGTGGTGTATTTATGAAAACCTCATTATCATTATTAATGATAAATTATTAGGGGGTAGACAGATTCTTGATGAGTCTTTGCATACTCGTAATTGATAAATATGTAAATGTGTAATCAGTTTGTTTTGTGTAAATTAGAGTATTGTGTAAAGTGGGTAAAAAGACAATCTTACTATCTATAAAGTGAATGATTGACTTATTTTCCACTTCATTATACTTTTCCCAATTAGTATCTTGGCAAGAAAAGTTGATTAAGCTGAAGAGAGTTTCTGGTCTACCAGTAACTAATTTAGAAGTCAGTATTTTCTAAACATGTGGCTTCATCTTGATAAAAGAGATGAGCTAATTGTTTCATAATGAAAATCTCAAGCTGTTTGTTAAATAAATGAATGAGCAATATCTCTCTCTCTCTCTCTCTCTCTCTCTCTCTCTCTCTCTCTCTCTCTCTCTCTCTCTCTCTCTCTCTCTCTCTCTCTCAGATTATAACATGAAAGTTCAAGATTTTGTGGTGTTATTTCTGGTTTGTTTGGTATATTTATTAAATTTTTAATGTGTTTTTATTACTTATCCTCTCTCGATGTAAAATGTGAATTAGAAGTGTTTAACTAAACTCAACAGTTAAAAGTTTTAAAACTTTATCAGTCAACATGTTCATTACTAATTTGCTAGTGATTACCATATACACAAGCTTATAAGTCATGTGCATCAGCAAACAACATAGACCCTAATCTGCCATTGCATAATGAACTGACAGATTATGGTCTGTATTGTTCTTCTAATTACCCCTTACAAAATGCATATACTTAGATCTGCCATTGCATAATGTGACAGTAGATCTGAGTGTGTACAGTTTGCAGTTGGACTCGATTTATAAAAAAAGTATATATGGTAATTATTTTGCTACAGGATTATATGACTTGCCGATGTTGATTACATTTCCTTAAGCAGGTAGTACCCAACAAGGTTGTTTTCTTAGTGGTATTTCACAGCAGTAACAGTAACAGTTTCAATACCTGTTTATTACAAACATGGATAATGAGAAATAAGTTTTCCCTGGATGTTGTTTGGCTATTTCTGTGTGCTCCTAACCATCCCCTCCTGCCTGTCATTGATTTCTTGTAATCATGGACGTGGATGACATCATCCCCTCCTGCCTGCCCTTTATTTCATGCAGTTATGTTGACCTTTGATGGCACAAGGTAAAAATTAGCATCTGAATTATGAACACCATACGTGTCAAGTTAGAGCAAGCCTTTAGTCAGTATACATGTATCATCTTTGTGTTGTTATTAATCTTGTGTTATTGCATATTTTCATTGACATGTTCATGTTGTACATTTGTTTGTGTATGATTTGTTACTGTAGATTATAGAGCATTGCTACTGTAGCTGTAGTGAGATGTATGATTGCATGTCCAGCTAAAGTGACTATTTTATTACTGACAGAGTCTCATTGAATACCCCAGTATGGTGAGTCCCATTTGAACTGTATGCAAACCCAGTATGCACTTGCTGCTTTCAAAATTGACAAAGTTATAAAAAACTCTTTCTTCCCCTTTAGATGAACTATTATGCACGAAGTGCCATATAATCTTCAACCCTTACTACTATTACTTCTGCTTTAATTGCTGCTACTACTACCATCATTACTACTGCTGCTACTATCACCACAACTTAGAAAGTGTGGAGGAACGAGGGGGCAGACATTACAGAATCAAGACTTTTTGTATGAAATAAGAATTTAACATTCACAGAGCATTTAGACTTTTAGATACTTCACATGCTGAACTTTATAAAGATGCAGGGCAGTTTTTAATGAATTTATTAATTGTCATTAACTAAATGCCATTTAAGAAAAATACCCCAAATCTTAATTATAGTGGAATAATACATGAAATTGGCAGGTTGTGAGTGTCACTTAATAATCATGCTAATTACTTTAAGCCCTGCCCTGCCAGGCCCTGCCCTGCCCAGCTCTGCCCTGACCACCCTAATTAGAAGATCATTAATAAATGCAGAAAGATTGTAATATTTATAAACTTGTGTTTTAAATAAATATAATCTAACTTCCTAATTGGAACTAAATGCAGTTTATACTTTTTACAGCTATCAAAAAAGTGACAAAATATATGTCTATATTTTGGTCTAGATGACCTTGTCCATTTGCCTCCAACAAGCTAGCCTATATTATGAAATACTCTGCAGTCAGTTATTCCAGGCAAAACTAGGAAACCCATTTATTGACTACAGACTATAGGAAGTGCTGTGTAATGTTCATAAATATGGTGGAACAATTAACAATTTTGTGTGCTGTAAACCTACTTTGAATATTTTGTAACTAAATTAAAATCCCTGCTCTATTTACCATTGTAAATCACACAACCAACTATGAACGTTTGTAGTTGGAAGCAAAACATCCCAGCTTAATTGTCTCATAATATACCATCAGATCTGGGTCTATGCAGTTTGCTAAGGCTAATTAGTAAAAATAACATGACAGACCCTGATATGTCATCAAATATTATATGGTCAGATCTGGGTTTATGCAGCTTTTTAAGATTGATCTATAGAACCAATGACATTGACCATGATTGCCATCACATAATGTACCATCAGATCTGGGTCTATGCAGTTTGTTAAGACTGATCAGCAGAACGAAGGACACAGACCCATATCTATCATCACACAGTGTGCTGTCAGATTTGGAATTTTGCAGATTGTTAGATTTAACTGGTATGGCAAACAGCAGAGACCCTGTTCTGCCATCTCATATGGCAGATCAGGGCCTGTGTTGTTTGCCATTAGGTCTGCACATTATACAAATAAATATGGTATAAATTGGAGCTTGAAAATAAAGTCTGCACACTCACTTTGCAGCTTAACAGATCTGTGTTCAGTTTTTAGTTTTTGCATGCTGGTGGATTGCATAACATGCATCCAAAATAAAATGGGTAGGCCCAGATGACCTGCTTGCATGTACTTATGGATTTGAGTGATAGATTGAGTTCTATGCAATTCCATATGAAAGGCAACTAAATTTATTATGAAAACATATAATTTTGACCAGAAAATTTTATTGCAATATATAACTTGTAAATTTTGTGGGAATCTTGATTTGTATCCATCTGTCTGTCTTAATGCATTTTTTAGTATGATGTAAAAAAAAGAATCAGCCTCATCAGTGATTTTATCTTGGCAGTTCCATATGTACTAACTTTAAAGTCACAAACTGTACAGATCTAGATATGCTGTCAAATAATACACTGGCAGATCTGCATCTGTGCAGTTTGTTAGGAGTAATCAATAGAACTAGCAGTATAGACCCAGATCTGCAGGTACATTATGCCATGGCAGATTAGAATCTTTGTTGTTTGCAGTCTGACTTGACTTATAAGTGAGTATATATGGTAATTGAAAGTTTAAGAGGATAATATTTTTCATTTGAGTTTTTGAATATTTAGAATATTGTCTGGTGTAACCACATTAGATGGTCTGGAAAATGATGAAAATTTGAACTCGTTCAATTTTTTAAAAATTAGTTGCATAGTTAAATTGAATTATATTAAGCTATAAATGTCAGTAGATAAACTATAAGCTCTGAAATTTTAAGAGACTGCCCATAATATCAGTACAAAATTTAGTTTTGAGCCATGACAAAATGAAAAAAAAAATTATGCTAACTTTGTATCTCGTTAATGGTTATAGTTTAGTTCATCTGGCTGTAAGGCTTAGCAACCCAGTGGTTTGGCCGTGAGGCATATCATCTATGATAGTCCATTAGTCCATCAATGTGTGTTTGTTACCACTTGGAAAGCAATTTTTGTTTTTATCCAAAAATGATCAGATTTAAAATCTAATTTATATTATTTACTTCTTAGGCAAGTTAGATAGGCTATCTTAAATCTGATGACGAAGCTTATTATTGCTAATATCCAGATATCTAATCCAATATTGATCAAAATTGGAATATATACCTATATCATCATGAGCTCAGACAGATTTTATAATTAGCAAGATATACAGATATTGTAATTTTATTGTTTCTGTTTGCCTAAGCTTTGAACATTCAGGTCCAAAGGTTATGAATTTGATTAAATTTGGTTTTGTAAAGCCATACCAGCATACCAAAAAATGTGTTTCAGGTTGGCCCACAATCTCTGCTTCTCATTGCAAACCCCACCATTCCACCCTGATGGTATAACAAAATTTAAAATAAATATATATGTTTTAAAAATATTTTTAAAAAAATACACCTGGCTACCTTAATTTAAACAGTGCAATGAGAAACACACATAGTTTTTGCTTGGCCTCAGTTTATACAATCATGTTCTTTGTTGAGACTGATTATGGGTGACATCTGTGCATATTAATGAGATGATCTTGCATCTGAGTGACTCAGCATCTGAGTACTTCAGAGGCTTTGCTCAGGTCATTTGGTATGTAAGTATATAAATATTATTGAGATCTGGTAACTTGATTATGATCTTACAAATGATTGACTGATATTGTTAACAGTCTGGAGGCCATATATTTTGTATATAAGTTTATATTACTGTGATCTCAGATGACTTTTGTTATGAGCAATATTGATGTCTATTTATGAAGAGTTCCAGCATCTTATTGTTTGTGAGCATTCAAAGGACCTTTTTTTGTTGATCAGATTTTGTATGTTGTATTATCAAGATCTCAGATAATCTGCAATATGATATATCATGTTGCCATGGAAATATATCAGTATTCAGGTAAATCTCTCCCTCATTATAGCACAGTAGTTTGGATTCATTACCACTGATTGCATTATGTACTACACTACACTATACCAAGAATCGTAGTAATGAAGTTACAGTATACAGGTATTAAGAATAGCGTAATGATCAGAACTGTGGTATAGTGGGCACTTGTTAAATAACAGTGTTTTGAACAGGAAATTAAGATACAAGACAATAGTGAGATACAATCTCAATTGCATTGAGTCGCATCTGTCAATGCATAATGCACTGGCAGATCTGGATCTCGTGAAGACTCATGAATAGAACAAACTTTCTGTGAATTATGCAGTGGGAGATCAGGGTCTGTGTTGTTTTCAGTTGGACTTAACAGTAAGTATAAGGTAAATGTTATGTTTATATGAAATGTCTTCTATCTGCACATTGCTTTAATTCCTTGCATGGCTTATGTCAAGACATGTTATACATTCATTCTAGTGTATTCCATTTGTATGAAAATATTTCTATATGTGTAACACAATAAGTATACTTGCTTATAAGTTAATTAGTAATGCAAAATCAGACAAACTGCTGCAGTACTATGGCTTAAATATTTGAAAATGGTAACTGTTTAATACACTTGGTAAAAAATTGAAACTTTTGTCTTTACATTTACTCTTATTTCAGTTCCTCTTGAATAAATTCTTTCAAAAAACAAATTTTTACCAGATTTCATGTCGGACTTATTTGTTGGTCAAAGAGAAAATCATACGTTAAAATCTAAATCACACACACACAAACACACACACACATAATGAGAAGTCAGTGTTTACATAATATCAATACAGTGTTCCAGTATTGCAGTACTCTGTATGAGAGTAATAGAATATACCACATTATTATGAGACCGCCTTATAATGAAGTAATTGATGCTATGTAAGACAGCACTTCTTTATTTTAACTATCCATGTGTTCCAGTGCCATAGAGATGTCTTTAATCTGCACAATACTGTATTCCCTCATGGTATTAATGTTCATGGGAGACAGAGCATGATGCCTTATAATGAGATCACCTTACATTGAAGTACTTGATAAATATAATTGGACTACTATGCAATGCCATCTATGACCATACCCACCTTTTAACATGAACTGTGTTATAAAGAATTGCCTTATAGTGAGGGAGGTGTGTACTTTGTGAATGACTTTGTCTTATGCTTTATACACTTTGAAACTCTTAATCTTATTTTTATCTCTTTACGAACCATGTTGGAATGATGGAAATGTGTAGAAATGAAAATCTGTCTCAAATTGGTGCCTCTGGTTTTGATATTAATTATGTTTGTCTGCTTGTAAAGATGAGTGGCAAGTTAGGACAAGCAATTTTCTTTTGTATTAACATAACAAAATTATTGTCAAATTAATTTCTTTTGTTCTGTAAGACCATTGGTGTAATAGTTAAAAATTTACAGATTTCATTTATTCTGCATTGTGTAGAAGATTTATGGAACAATGCCAGTCAACTGACTTGCAATTGGTACTGAAATTGGTCTATGTATGTGGGGCAGAGTTAATTCATCTAGTCTGGTACATTATTCACAAAGGTGATTTGTTCAGTTTGAAATGAAAACATTATAGAATGACAAAGTTCAAATCCAATTCAAACTAGCAGTAATTTTCACCTCAGATTTAAAACAAAAGGTTAACAGTTGACTGTTCAATCTGTTGTTTCTGGTGAAGATTACATTCTGCATATACTTGATTTTATAAGACGCCTTCCACCGGGATTAATTGTTATTTTAGGTATTTTTAACTACAAATACAGGTTGTTTTTGGACTTGCTTCTAAATGGAATCAATATGCTTGCCTTTACTCACATTGTACAACATTTTTGGATACTTCACTTTGCGGTGGGTAATATTTAATGTAATGCATTGAAATGAAATTAAATGGACAAACACACTGAATACTTTATATGCTTTTATGGATGGATATAGGGGCATGAAACATAAATTGAACTGAGATTATTTTGTACATGCTGCAAAAATCTAGAGTTTACAATATTACCCCAGCATGTCTTATAAGGTTAACCCTACTTTGCATAAATTGAACTTTGCATAAAACAGGTGTAGAGTTCATATGGTAAATCTTTGTTAGACTCTAATTAGGTTTTATAATTAGTCAGCATTCCTTAATGGTGCCCTTACTTTAATACAGAGAACATCTGGATGATAATGCTTTGAGAGTCACATCCTTATATTATACTTATAATAATATATTATACATATTGTATATACTTGTTTCTAAGACAAATCCAGCTGCAAACTGTACAGACCCAGATCTGCCATCTCATAATGCACTGGCAGATCTAGATCTATGCTGTTTGTGAGGAATAATCAATAGAACAAACAACATAGACTGATTTGCAAGCAGGTCAGGATCTATGTTGTTTGCAGATGGGCTCTACTTATAAGGAAGTATATATGGTATGATATTACTACATATAAAAAAATGGGACCTCTAATCATACCCATCAAGGAGTTACGTTGTTATGAACCCTACATTGAGGGACTGCTGGGTGGCTTCCAAAATGGATGTATGTGCTGGATAATACCAAAGGTTAGCTAAGATTTTGATACACATTTTTACATTTAATAATTTTCTCACATTTCTGATTTGTTGCAGATGCAACAGAAGGCAACGCAGTGTTGTTTACAGAAGAACTTCCAACAGTTGAACAGCCATCACCATCATGCACTGTTTATTTGCCACTTTATATTTTTTCAAGCATGAATCAAGAGCAGGTGTGATTCTAATAATAATTGGAACTTTTTTGTTGTTATATCCCTTGTTCACATAAAAATATATTAACCACGTAACGACAAATTTCCCCAAGATTTGTGTAATTCGGGTAGTTTTTTTTTTAATACACCTAGAATGGAGGTAAATGCAATAGTGTATATAATTGCATATAAGTCGCATACAGCTGGAAATGTGCCAGCATACCAGGATCTTTGTTGTGTTTTACTGATTAGGCCTAACAAACAACATAGACACAGATATGTCATTGCACAGTACATAAGCAGATCAGAGTCTGTGCTATTTGCAGTAGGGTATAACATCTGCAAGAGTATATTTTGCATCCACGAGTACATATTGTATAGATTCACTTTTAAGTCAAGTCAAATTGCAAATGACAAAGATCCTGATCTGCCATAGCATAATGCATTTGAGGATCAGGGTCAGTGCTCTTCTAATGAGACCCTAATCTGCTGTCACATACTGCTCAGGCAGATCTGGACCTATGCAGTTTGCAGATTGACTCGACTTGTAAGTATGTATGGTAGGTTTTCAAATTGGTGGCTGAGTGAGGGTTTCCAAGCAAATAGGTGGGCTGCCATTGTTAGAGAATATTTGATTAAAAGAGAAAATATAGTGTGTTGAAAAAATCCACTTACCACATAAATTCAGTCAGTACTAATAATATTTATGGGAGCTTTGAATACCAAACGTGTCACTTGTATTTATTTTCTGTTGAACTTAATTTGAATTTTGTTTAGTTTAATTTCTGCTTCTATACAGTAGTCACTCTTCCTGAATACAGGTAGAGATGTCGTCATCCAATCACAAGTTCTTACCAGGGCTTTTGATTTCCGGAAATGCCAGTTTAATTAAAACAATCAAGATCTCTTGCTTCAGTTGATTGATAAAGGTAGTTTATATGCATTAGTTGTTGTTGTTGTTGGGTTTAATGCCATTTTTCAGCACTAGATAGCCTATATATGGCGACCAGTATTAATGGTGGAGGAAGAACCCTGGAAAACCCCGAGAAAAACCACTGAACTACAAGAAGCTACTGGCAGGCTTTCTCACTTACCCACGTTAGCCGAGTCTGGACTCGAACTTTCGCAGACAGAGGTGAGATGGCAGTGATTCATAATGGACAGCGCTTTAGACCACTTGGCCACCTGGGGCATTAGTTAATAATTTGAAAACATAAAATGAGCTGCACATATGGCTTCCTCAAAGTGGGTAGCTGCAAGAGACTGTTAAGTGGATGGGATTAGTCTGTGTACAGCACAAGGCAGTATGTGTGCAGGTAGAAGGCAGGCCTGAGTTCATTAAACTATAGGGAGAGATAGTGCATCACTACTTTTTTTCAGTTTTATCGCAAACTACAAACTAATCTAGGAAACACTCATTTGTCTCAACTTTTATTTCATCTTAAAATTCAGTCAGGTCTTGATTGTATTCTGCCTTACTGTTTCAAAATCCTTAATATTACAAATGTCAGCTGCATGGAATAGTAACAGAATATAAATTTCTGTATCTTTCTATATTTTATGTATTGTTATATTCGTCTGCGCCTGTCAAGTTCATAAATTTGGTCCGGTCTGAAATTTCAAGTTTTATATTCTCTGTTTCTCATGGCTATAAGTGCAGCTTGTAGATAGAGAATAGGTCACATATATGAATAGGTCACATATATGTATACATATATGAACCTTAAAAGGTAGAAAACATATAAGTAACCAGTGAAATTAGCATAATTGGCAGACATATTTACATGGTGATTTTCGGCATAGACGACAAGCATCAGCATCCTAGGAACTAAAATCTATCAAAAGAAGCCATCACATTGACAGTTCATGAAATTTGCACTGCTCCGGTGGCCTAGTAGTTTAAATTAGAGTATCTGCCTCGTATGTGGGAGGTCACAGGTTCAAACCCCAACCAAGTCATACTAAAGACTTATAAAAATGGTACTAACAAGCTTCCTCGCTAGGCACTCAGCATTAAGAGGTTAGTCTTAGGACTGGTCGGCCTGGTGTCAAGATAATGTAACTGGGTGGGACATCATGCTATATGTCTGTGACATGATTCCCCTATGCTAGACAACACTATATCCATAGGCAGCCATTAGTATGTTGCCATTGGCAGCTCCTTTTATTTTTCTGTGAAGACAGTTCCTAATTTAATTTTTTTCTCTTTCTTCAGATAGACTAGCTTGTTTAGAGTATTAATTGTAATCTGTGTAAAGAATGGATGATTTGGTTGATTATAGAAGGGGTCCTGTTGTTCCCCCATAGACGTTATTGTTTATAGTATCTTTTTATTTATGGTTTGTAGCATCCATAAAAATTGAAACACTGCATACTCATTGAGATATAGTGAGTTCACAGTAATGGGCCTTGTGATTACAACAAAATTGAACACAATCTTTAGCTGTACTGGTCATAAACACAGGAAACCTATCATACATCATGTTCTTTCATTGTCCATCAGTTAGAACAAGTTTGGTTATTACTCTTCCTTAACTGCAGGAAAGAATGCCATGAAACTGTACACACATTTATCCCTAACTCTAGTTGATCATAGCCACAGTAGGATTCACTCAAAATGTCAACTTAAGTTGATCCTAAATGAAAATTATGTCCCTATAGCTACTGAACTGTCATAGCCACAGTAGGATTCACTCAAAATGTCAACTTAAGTTGATCCTAAATTAAAAAGGGATCAAGCATAGTGGCCACCATGAAAATTTTGTCATGACTTATAAAGGGATTGTAAAACTGATTGCAGGTTTTCTTTCTGAATGATTGTTCATGACATCATGTTGTGCTGATTGACGTCAAGTTGGTCCTTAAAGAAAATTTTGCTATAAGTCTGGTTGGTCATGCTTGAAAATAGTTACAAGTAAACGTCTAAATTACCATCTTGAAAATCTGGTATTGCTACCATAAGTTGAGGTGAAATGAGGTTTCCACTGGAAGATTCTCTGGTTTTAAGAACTCCAAGCCATCATGAAACTTTTTTTACTGCTGGTTGTGAACTGGATGTCACTTTAGCTTGGGCTTTTTGCTTAAAGATGTCCTATGATATCTAGTTGGTTGTAAATGAAAATGGTATTGATCATACAAGGTGGTGCCATCTTGAAAATCATTACCACTGCTCTTGAAAGTATGGTCATATCAGTATGGGGTTTTCTCTACATGTTGCTATTCACAGGATCAAGAATTACATTGGAGACATATTTTGGTTTGCTGATCAGACTAGGAGTATAGTACTCCTGGGTTGGTGGTTCTTTCCAGGATTTTCCCAGGTTCTTCCTCCACCTTTCATACTGGCCACCATGTATAGCCTATATTATGCTGCAAAAATGGTATTAAACCCTATCACAACAACGAGTATAGTAGAAAATTGTTATCCCTACTACTTCTCATGAAGGTACAATCATATTAGCATGGGGTTTTCTCACCACATTTAGTTGGTCATGAGCATCAAAAATTATATTAAACAAATTGGCTAAAGTTGCACAGCAGTGTGTTCCCTTTTTAACTGCAGCTGGATGCAGTGTCTAAAAATTTAATTTTGTAGTGATTGCTGTTAAGCTTAAAGCTTTCTATAGTTATCACCAGAAAATTTGTTGTCAAGTCCTTGTGCCTTCACTATTTCAGAATAGTTGTGCATCTTTGTAGCTGTAAATAAACATCAGCCTCATTAAAGTTTATTTAAGCATCATCTCACTATGTTGCAGGTTTTATTATATGTTAATTTTTATCATGTAATTTGTTCAGTAAGAGTGAACGGCACAAAGAGTTGTAATCTTGATTCGTGTTATTTTACTTTTAGGATTTATGTTCAAGGAAGGTAACTGTGATCATGTACATATATAATTGATGCACATGTGTAGTGATTGGAGAAGTATGCTTTCATGGGCAGCTAAATGGCAACAGACTTCAACTGCTCACTAGTTGTATAAGAAATTTACTGTCTTATTATGATTGAGGCATTCCAAACTCTCAGACCTTGTATCATCATCCTCATTTCTCTTGGGAGTCGGAAGAAAAGATCCTTTGCTATCTGCTGGTAACTTCATCTGGTCTTCTAGCAGCTAAGGAGTTGAGTAGACTATGGATATATTTAGCTGCAATCTGCCAGACATTGCCGGATGCTTGATGTCTTGTAAATTCCTATTCTTTCACCTTTAGTTTAAGATGTATACAGTTCGATTCCATAATGAACTTGACCATGCTGTAGCTGGGGTAGCCATATATTACTTGTGAGGAGACTGGTCTTATTGAACAAGGCCCATTTACAGCTGTCTAATATGTACAAGAGAGCATCTATTTATGTACTTATTGATCCCTTCACTTGTTGCTTTTTATAACGCATTTAAATTGACACGTTTCTAATTTGGTAACATTTAAGAGTACAGTAACAATGTTTTTGAAATGTTAAAAGTTTTGGGTATATTCAGTAATTTGTTTTACTTTAAGAAACTGAAAGTTAGGCGTGTATCAGAAAATCTGAAGCTGTTAGAGAACAAAATAACCGGTTAACATTAGTTTTTGCTGCATATTGTGAACCATACAAAATTACAACATAGTGACTGTAAATAAAGAGGCCTCAAGTTTAGAATTATGATCACAATCCTGTTATAAATTACAGTATTATTTTCTTTTGCATATTATCTCAATAGTTCGTGTAATTAATGAAAGAATATTCATCATTAATCTGTACTGTTGTCATGAATTATATTGATTATAATGAAACAATTGTTCCCATAAATATTTTTGGGTGTAATCAGAATTTTTATTAGTTCCTGAAGATGCCATTTTAAAATTGTTCATTTATAGCAACAGTATCAAATAATGCACATGATGAGATCTGAAATATTACACATTGTGGCAATATAGCTTTTAAGTTAGGAAAGTTTGAAATATTGATTGCTTTACATAAAATGTTTACTATCTTAATGTTAAAGGAACAGTATTTTATCAGAATCATTTTGTTGTTTTGTATTTCTTTTAAATCCACTGTTCGTTTTCTAGTATCAAGATCCTTGTATAATTTAGAAAAGGCAGAATGAGTTCATTTCTTTTCACTTACTGTGCATTCTCACTTATAACTCATCTCCAACGGCAACCAACATAACTCGGATCTAGCATCCCATAATGCACCAGCAGATAAAGGCTTGTGTTGTGCTACTGATTACCCCGAATAAACTGCACAGATTGCATTTGCATATGCAAGCACTGACAGGTCAGACTGTCAGATTGCAGTTGGACTTCACTTTGAAGCAAATATATATGGTATAATTGGGATGCTGGTGCAGACTTGGTCAGTGTCATTTACGTCTGGGTAAAGATGTGCAGAGGTTTTCAAAATATGCTAGATGAAATAATCAACAGTTGTGATAAATAGCTTCATTATTGAGAGAAGTATTCAGTTATTCTTGTTAAGTAACTGATTCTCTGAAGAAAAAAATTTTCACAAGGCTGCCTTGACTTGTTTTGCAACAAGTGTTTATATGCAAAAGACTAAAGCATTAGTCTTTGAATTACGGTCAGTTGTTTAATACTGTTTGGTGAGCTAATCTATTTAGTGCTTATACACCTCTAAAAAAAAACCAAAGAAGTAATTGTGTGTGTGAAAAGAAATTGTTCAGTTTTGTAACATTAAGCAATATTTTGTTTCTATGTGCACTGCCACAAATATATTTTTATAGAGTTTGTGGTGAATTTCATTAAAGTTTTGTGCAATGAGTCTCTAATCATGGGCAGGAAAAGAAGTGTCAATTTTGCTGTTGCTGCAGATAAATTGGTCTGGATCCAGTGATGCTCCACATTGCTGTTGCTCTCAGGTCGATTCACACACCATGGCAGTGGCAGTCAGTTGGTCAATAGACATTAAAACAAGCAATGTTTTCAGCCTTTCATGTGTGTTTTTAATCCGAATTTAAAATCTGTTATAAAATCATCTATACTGAGCAGAACAACAGTTCACATTATGTACTTCTTTATAAAATGAGGCAAACTGCACAGATCTGCCATCGCATAAGATAGGAGAAAATCACTAGAAAAACATAGACCTTGATCTGCAGGTGCATTTTTATTATGGCAGATTAGTATCTGTTCTTTTGCAGTTTTATTCAACTTGTGAGTGAGTATATATGGTACTCAAGTAAAAAAGCATATAAATTTATTTGGTGCTGTATTTACTCACTTGAAAATCAGATGCAGCTGAAATCTGTAGACAGAGATCAGCCATTGCATAATGTGTTGGCATGTCTGGGTCAGTGCAGTTTGTTGGATTAGTCATTAGAACAGCCAACATCAACATAGACCCTGATCTATCATCACATTATGTGCTCACATAATCAGTTTCTGTATTGTTTGTAGTTGGACCCTACATATATTTTGTAGTTAATGGATTATTTATGCTAGTTATTGTAAGTAGCACTAAGTTTTCAAATAGTCTAGACCCTTGACAGACATTGTATTTCTGCACCAATATGGCAGCCAGCATCTTTAAATTGTGCCATTGACATCAGAAGCATCCGTTATTAGTACACTCATCCAATTATGGCTTGGTACAGGTAGTATTGTTTCTCCCACTGAACATAATTGTAGGCATTCAGGGGCCAACTGCCTTTCAGAATTTTATTTTTGTAAGAGGATATATGATCTAAATTTTTTCAGTAGATTACCAGTGTTGTTTTGATGTTGAATTTGTCTCAGCATGTAGTTCACATGCTGTCTTTGTGGACAATTGAGTAGATACATATGTCACTGAAAAAATATGAGAGGATGGGTCAGGAGCTTTGGTGTAGATAGCTAAAATAGTAGCATGCCTGGTTAATGTTAATGGAGTTTTGGTCCAATCATGAATTTTTCACATTGTAGCTTACATTTAAAATTTAGACCAGCTAAGCAATATACGGAATGGAGCTTATTAAATGCAACAAGAATAGGTTTAAGCTAATTTGTAACATTTTTAATTTTATATATTACATGAAATAAATTGTGATGTTCTTTTTCCTTTTATCCATTGTAATAATTTTTTAAGCTAATAAACTGTAGGCAATAATTATTGTTATAAGACTATACAAATTTGTGTTAAATTGATACATATACCTGTGAATGTAGTAGCAGCAGCTTATTGGGAATAATATTCATGGGGGTTTTTTTTAGTTGTCTTATTGCAAACTTAATGCATGTTCATAGGAATATGGAGTTTTTTAGTGAGAGAGAGGTCAGTCCAAATACACATATTGATATCCTAGAGCTGTTTCAGGTTTTGCAAATTTAGTAGTCAGCAAAATTAAAAATGTATTTTAATGAAGAAGTGAATACAGTATTGTAGTATAGTATTTACAATGAAAAATTTCTCAAATTCTGTTTTTTTTTTACAGAATTTGCACACAATCAGCATGCAGTTTTAATTTCCCAAATTTGATGAAATGTTGAGGAAATTAATGCTTGTGTGTCATTAATGTTTTAAAGAGAAAGCACCTTTTGAATTTGTAAAAGTAGAGCAATAACCTTTTTCCCTTTAATTATGCAAATTGCGATTTTAAAATGTTTACATTACCTGCCATGCAGGAATATACTCGCTTTAATTAGCCTTACAAAATATTTGCTGCAATAACAAAGAATATAGCTGAGTGTTTTTTGTTTTTCTATGAATGTGGATTAATACATCCTTTTTTTGTAAGAGAAATCTATCAGTACTCTGCCTAATTTTCTCACATTAATAAGGAATGAGATTCAATTTCAAACAAAATCAAATATAAAATCACAACACTCTATGGCTTTCATGTGAGCAAACCAAGAACCCTGTCAACTTCAGACTTCAAAGGTCAAGTTCATTGCAGCTGAAAGAATAAAAATGGTTTCCATAAAACCACTTCATTTCTACATGGCATACAACCACAAAACTTTTATGGCTGGCTTGCACTTGTGTAAGATAGAAGTCTTGGTTTTGGAGGGGTTAAGATCGCTGACTGAAAAAAAAAATTCTGCTTTTTTTTTTAAAAATGAAGCTGGTGGGTACATAATGTGCAGTTTGACACTAATCCATTTTTTAAAAAATACTAATAATGATTATGAGAAGATTTGTAGCTCATTTTTTTGTTTGGAAATTACGCAACCCTGTTAAAAAAAATAAATTGAAGTGCAAAATAATTATAATTACTAAGGATTTATGTGTGTAAATGATTGCAGACATGTTGTAAAACATCAAGTACTTAAATCATTTTTTCATGTGGTAAAAATAAAAAAGTTTTAAAGAAACATCTATTACTACACCATGAGATGCTTTTTGAATATAGCATGGTAACTATTTTTTTCACATGATGTTACAGAATATGATCTCAACAGCCCAAAATTGAAGACCGCTTAATTTTTTAGTTTATATCCATATATGATGCAACCATTTCTGTACATTTTGAAAAGCTATTGCAAACTGGTGATAAATTTGAATGAAAGCTTAAAAAATTGTTTCATAGGAGACGCACTTTGTATTCCAGCATTTAGTGGCAGGTTAGTATCCAATTCATTCAGAGTAATGTAAGCGAAGTATGTTGTAACAGTAGGAAGAATTAAAATTTGATATTTTAATTCTGATTTACCAAAGACCTGTAAAAAATAATTGCTTGTAATAATTATATATATCTTTGATGATGTATTTAATTTTCTGAGTTTTTTGTTATGTTTTTTTTTCTGCTGAAGATCAGCATATTGCATCATGTATACATCTATACAATTTTATAAAACCCTGATTCTGAGAATCTACAATAAGCACCACATTGAATTGTTAGTTCATTCTGTCAATTAGTCCTAAATAAAGGTAATTAACATTTATATGTGTGGTCTTGTTTTTCATTTTGTACCATTTGTATATTATGGTATGATATGTCTATATGCTACTCACCTAACAGGACATGATTACTGCCAGCACAGTAACCATCTTTAAAATCTCTTTCTGAATGGAAAGTCCTATCACTATGGGGATTATCTCCAGAATTCATATGATGTCTACTTGGTCCTATGTCATTCAGCTTGAATACTCAAAATGGCCACCACAGTTGGGGTTTCACTAGAAGACTTCTTATGATGAACATCAACATTTAGATTTGACTTTCACCACAAAATTCTTACGGTGTCTGGTTAGTCTTTTATGAAAATAGTGCCCATCTGACATCCTGTGTTACTGCCATGGTGACCATCTTTAAAATCTTGTCAATGCTCTTTCTGAGGAGAAAGTCATGTCAACATGGTTTTCACCTGAAGACTTTATGATGTCAAGATGGTCTTAAATGAAATGACTCCGCTTGGTCATCAAATATTGCTGAATAGATGACTATATCTGCATGGAGTTTTTACTGAATGACTTTTGTTAAATTTCTAGTTAGTCCTAAATGCTGAACTCGCATCTAATATGGCAGCAATCTTAAAAATTGTGTTATTTGTTACTCCTCCTGATAGGAAAGTCACATCAGCAATCTGACCTCAAATATCACTGCCATAATGAACATTTTGAAAAGCTTTGAACTAATTCTTGGAAATGGATGGTCATATTAATAAGGGGTTTTCACCAAAAGCCTTCTAATGGTATCCAGTTAGTCCATATTGACTGTCACAGTGGCCAATCTAACACTCAATATGACTGCCACAGATGATAATTTAATACTCAATATGACTGCCACAGTAGCCAATCTATCACTAATATGACTGCCACAGTGGCTAATCTAACACTCAGTATGACTGCCACAGTGGCCAATCTAATACTCAATATAACTGCCACAGTAGCCAATCTATCACTCAATATGACTGCCACAGTGGCTAATTTAACACTCAATATGACCGCCACAGTAGCCAATCTAAGACTCAATATGGCTGCCACAGTGGCTAATCTGAAAATGAAGAAGCTCAAGAATATAAGAGATAGTTTAAACACCTAGCAATTAAAAAGGGGGATTGTCTTGATATACATTCAAAAATTATTTTTGGTATGTAAAGCAAGGGACTCGTTTTTTTCCATAAAAAAGAGATTAAGCAATTGTAAACACAAACAGGATATAAAATATCTTGGTGCCTAAGATTATTATCAACAAACATTAGTTTTTTTTAAAAGCTTGAACAATCTGCTTAATTTATTTTTTCATAATGAAGACACGAAAAGAACTAAATGGCAATGGAAAGGATAAGTTGGTCAGGTAGTCTGATTAAGGTAGAAATATTATTATTATTGACTCTCTTTTGGGGTTTTGCTTAAGCAAGACTTCTTAGTGCTGTTAAGATTAAAAAACATAATTTTCCAATGCCAGGGGGAAAAAATGATGCAACATATCTGAACAAACATTGCTACATTTTATCAAAACTGTCTGAGCCATTTTGAACAAAAAGCTGAAAATAGGTTTTCAGATTTGTTTGCTATGGAAGCCACATTGTTTTCAGTTTTGGTTGCTATAGAAGCCACATTGTTTCTATGGAAGCCATTCAAGGCACAATAATGGTAATGCATGGCCTGTATAACATTCCTATTTGATTGAAATAGTGGTGTTTGAGAAAAAGTTAAAAATAGCAGCACATGCTGAATGTAAGACAAAACCATTAAATTCATTTGGCCTCAGATGGCAAAGTAATCCATCCCCCTGAAGAAAAAAAAACATTATTACTGTCAATTTTTCAGTAAGAAACCCAATTCCAGAGCCTACAGTATCATATATATTTACAATAGCACGTTCATGCTTTTTTTTTCATTTTTTGTTTAAGGTGAAGCAATTTTATTTCTATAACCTGTTTTCTACCACAACTAATTTGTATGTCATCCTTTCAATTTTGTCTACTGAACAGGTCTGTTTCTGTTTAACATAAGTCTGAGTTATGTTGAAAAAATAAGATTTAATTGTTGAGAAATTCTAAAATTCTGATTTGTTTATCTGAAACATAATAGGGTACTATATAATAAGGATACACAAACCATATTTATCATATCAGCTCTACAGTGTCAATCAGTGATCTGAATGGTGATTTACAATTATATATTTTGTTGGATACAGAAGAGCATAAATGTCATTGATTTAAACAGTCAGGATTCTGGAAATGTGTGTGTAAATGTAGCTTTAACAATTTTTCAGTCACATCCCTATAATGTCTGCAGTGTGGCAGTTCATAGTGATGTATAATGCTGAGGAATCATGCCATAGACATGAAGCATCGTATCCCACCCAGTCATAATATCCTGACACCAGGCTGACCAGCCTTAAAACTAACGTGTTAGAGCTGAGCACCAAGCAAGGAAGTGATATGTCTTTTAGTATGACTTGGCCAGGGTTCAAACCTGTGACCCCCCACATCCAAGGCAGATGTTCTAACCAGTTAGGCCACCATATTGGTGTGGAATTTTGCGATTATATTCAAGGATTTGAATTTCTAACTAAATTTCTATTGGATTATTGTGAAACTTTCCAGAACTTTAGTGATAGTCTACATTTATGAGATTACAATGAAGCCAAAATATTTGGATTAATAATTTCACTGAATTCAGTAGTGTTAAAGGTAACACACATGAACAATACAAGATAAGTTCAGAATATCTTAGAACAGTTTCTGGACTAGTGGAAAATTGACATAACAATTTAGGATTATAGGATTACATACCAGGAATTTGTATGTTAAGTTATTTGTAATTTTTTCTCTTTGATTTTGTCTTTAAATAAATTTATATGTTGTAAATTTAAATGCTTGTTGGATTACCTGGTCCTATTACATAAGTTTCAACCCCTAGACATAGAAATATGTCACACTGACATTGGACTGTAGGTTGTAGTATTCCTATTGATTCATCTACTTAACAAGTTACAATCAACTCTGCCCACACATTCAACACATTACAGGCTATACTATACTAAAGATATGGAAGCAAAGTGCATTTCCCAAATAAACACCAAGGCCATGACCCAGGTTAATACCAAACCTGCAACTTTTGGATTGCAAGACTAACACACCAGCAACTTAAGTACTGTGGCTTAAGCTAAATGGAAACCCTAACCTAAAGAAATTAATTAATGTAAAGACAGAAGGAATTACCAAATTAAAATACAGATTAGCAGTGACCTAGTTCTCATTCATGGATACAGTACTCCTCACACCACATTTACATATCAACTCATGACCCTACAGGATGCAGTAATCATGTGTGTAATATAAATTGGGAGAGAAAAACATGATCATTAATGTGATTTTGTTGTACAGTGTACATAAAACAAACTTGATAATGTAATAATAATGATAACAACAACAATAGAAATAAAGTAACAACAATGATAATGATACCTGGTGTGTTGTATTTGTTCAAAATCTAATTTTAAATGGTGAACCTGTGTACAGCAGTCACATGTGTGCAACAGCTAATTCTACATTTTCACATGAGCAGCCACTAATGACAGGTTTGGCCATACTTAAAAATAGGCATATACAGAACATAATCAAACCAAAATCTTCCAAGATCTTATAGCAAAAATATACAAACACAATAATTAAGTAAAATAAAAAAAGACAAGTTGAAAACGATTTCCATTCTTTTATTGGTTTTTGTTCATAAAGCAACAGTTATGACCCTTAATCTAATTACATTGTAGTGTATCTACTGATTTCACTTTCTCTTGCATAACTGACAAGTTTTGTTTGATATACTATTAAATATTTAAATTTTGTAAAAGAGTCACATTGTGGTAATTTTCACTATCATAAAAAGTGCACATTTGCATCAATAATTTGAAATAGACACATATATTAGTATACAGGCTTTACAGTGTTGAAACCTTGGTCTTGTTCTAGTCTCTTTCCATGCCAAGTTTCACTAGAAAGCTTGTGGCTGTCTGAATGGATGTAAGACAGTATCCCTCTTCTCCTAGTAAATACCTACATGAAGAAATATTATGTAATGGATGATGTCTATATGGAGAAATATTATTATGTAATGGATGATGTCTATATGGAGAAATATTAATATGCAATGGATGATGTCTATATGGAGAAATATTAATATGTAATGGATGATGCCTAGATGGAGAAATATTATGTAATGGATGATGCCTAGATGGAGAAATATTAATATGTAATGGATGATGCCTAGATGTAGAAATATTAATATGTAATGGATGATGGATGCCTAGATGGAGAAATATTAATATGTAATGGATGATGGATGCCTAGATGGAGAAATATTAATATGTAACAAATGATGCCTAGATGGAGAAATATTAATATGTAATGGATGATGTCTATATGGAGAAATATTATTATGTAATGGATGATGTCTATATGGAAAAATATTATTATGTAATGGATGATGTCTATATGGAAAAATATTATTATGTAATGGATGATGTCTATATGGAAAAATATTATTATGTAATGGATGATGTCTATATGGAAAAATATTATTATGTAATGGATGATGTCTATATGGAAAAATATTATTATGTAATGGATGATGTCTATATGGAAAAATATTATTATGTAATGGATGATGTCTATATGGAAAAATATTATTATGTAATGGATGATGTCTATATGGAAAAATATTATTATGTAATGGATGATGTCTATATGGAGAAATATTAATATGTAATGGATGATGCCTAGATGTAGAAATATTAATATGTAATGGATGATGCCTGTATGGAGAAATATTAATATGTAATGGATGATGCCTATATGGAAAAATATTATTATGTAATGGATGATGTCTATATGGAAAAATATTATGTAATGGATGATGTCTATATGGAAAAATATTATTATGTAATGGATGATGTCTATATGGAGAAATATTAATATGTAATGGATGATGCCTAGATGTAGAAATATTAATATGTAATGGATGATGCCTGTATGGAGAAATATTAATATGTAATGGATGATGTCTATATGGAAAAATATTATTATGTAATGGATGATGTCTATATGGAAAAATATTATTATGTAATGGATGATGTCTATATGGAAAAATATTATTATGTAATGGATGATGTCTATATGGAGAAATATTAATATGTAATGGATGATGCCTAGATGTAGAAATATTAATATGTAATGGATGATGCCTGTATGGAGAAATATTAATATGTAATGGATGATGCCTATATGGAGAAATATTAATATGTAATGGATGATGCCTAGATGTAGAAATATTAATATGTAATGGATGATGGATGCCTAGATGGAGAAATATTAATATGTAACAAATGATGCCTATATGGAGAAATATTATTATGTAATGGATGATGCCTATATGGAGAAATATTATTATGTAATGGATGATGTCTATATGGAAAAATATTATTATGTAATGGATGATGTCTATATGGAAAAATATTATTATGTAATGGATGATGTCTATATGGAAAAATATTATGTAATGGATGATGTCTATATGGAGAAATATTAATATGTAATGGATGATGCTTAGATGGAGAAATATTAATATGTAATGGATGATGGATGCCTAGATTGAGAAATATTATTATGTAATGGATGATGTCTATATGGAAAAATATTATGTAATGGATGATGTCTATATGGAAAAATATTATTATGTAATGGATGATGTCTATATGGAAAAATATTATTATGTAATGGATGATGTCTATATGGAAAAATATTATTATGTAATGGATGATGCCTAGATGGAGAAATATTAATATGTAATGGATGATGCTTAGATGGAGAAATATTAATATGTAATGGATGATGCCTAGATGGAGAAATATTAATATGTAATGGATGATGCCTAGATGGAGAAATATTATGTAATGGATGATGTCTATATGGAAAAATATTATTATGTAATGGATGATGTCTATATGGAAAAATATTATTATGTAATGGATGATGTCTATATGGAAAAATATTATTATGTAATGGATGATGTCTATATGGAAAAATATTATTATGTAATGGATGATGCCTAGATGGAGAAATATTAATATGTAATGGATGATGCTTAGATGGAGAAATATTAATATGTAATGGATGATGCCTAGATGGAGAAATATTAATATGTAATGGATGATGCCTAGATGGAGAAATATTAATATGTAATGGATGATGCCTAGATGGAGAAATATTATGTAATGGATGATGCCTAGATGGAGAAATATTATGTAATGGATGATGCCTAGATGAAAAAAATATTTATATTTATATGTAACAAATGATGCCTATATGGATAAATATTAACATGTAAAGAATGATGCTTAAATGGAGAAATATTTGTATGTAATGAACAATGCCTAGATGGAGAAATATTAATATGTAATGGATGATGGATGCCTAGATGGAGAAATATTAATATGTAATGGATGATGCCTAGATGGAGAAATATTAATATGTAATGGATGATGCCTAGATGGATAAATATTAATATGTAATGGATGATGGATGCCTAGATGGAGAAATATTAATATGTAATGGATGCCTAGATGGAGAAATATTAATATGTAATGGATGATGCCTAGATGGAGAAATATTAATATGTAACAAATGATGACTAGATGGAGAAATATTATTATGTAATGGATGATGTCTATATGGAGAAATATTAATATGTAATGGATGATGCCTGTATGGAGAAATATTAATATGTAATGGAAGATGCCTATATGGATAAATTTTAATATGTAATGGATGATGCCTAGATGGAGAAATAATAATATGTAATGGATGATGCCTAGATGGAGAAATATTAATATGTAATGGATGATGGATGCCTAGATGGAGAAATATTAATATGTAATGGATGATGGATGCCTAGATGGAGAAATATTAATATGTAATGGATGATGCCTAGATGGAGAAATATTAATATGTAACAAATGATGACTAGATGGAGAAATATTATTATGTAATGGATGATGTCTATATGGAGAAATATTAATATGTAATGGATGATGCCTGTATGGAGAAATATTAATATGTAATGGAAGATGCCTGTATGGATAAATTTTAATTAATATGTAATGGATGATGCCTAGATGGAAAAATATTAATATGTAACAAATAATGCCTACATATATTATGAATGACACCTGCAGTAGAAAATATTCATATTTAATGATAGATGCCACTAGGAATAAATATGAAGAAATACTCATATGTGATGAATGCCACCTATATAAATAAATAGTCATATGTAATAAATCACACCTATATGAATAAATATTCTTACATGATATCTACATGAATATCTGCAAAAAGAAAGCAAATCTGTAAGTAAATTATGTCTCTCTGTGAATACTTTCCCAATCAAATTACATTATTAATATTAGCCATCTACCTTGGAAATCCAGCCCTACTAAAAGATAAAAATCATCTTATTCTGTCTGTTTCATACAGACAATGGGCAGTAACTCTAGCCCATTACCTTCCCATGGCACTGCCAGGTGTCAATAATTTTAAGCTGAGTGAGATGCTAGTGAGGATGCTCACATGGCAGGGTGGTTGGGATGGTTTTCAAGTAATGTGATAGGTTAAGTATTCTCAGAGAAACATAATTTACTTGAAAATTTGCTTTTCCCTTCAAATATGTTCCCCAATCACATCACATTAGGAGAATAAGTAATAGGAGGAGGGGATGCTACACATCTGACCTCTACTCAAGTATCCTTCTGGGAAAAGAGTACTGGATTCCCCATGTGAATAATAAGCTGTTCTCCTAATTACTTAAGCAACTCAGCCTGGAGTACCTTGACGTTTAAGAAGATGTTGATATCTTACCAACAAATTTCCCGGGTGAATCCAGCGAAGCTAACTACGTTGATTGATTTAGTCATCTGTGCTACTGATACTGGCTCAACCAGATCCAAGGTTTGCCTCTGCAAATCTCTGCGATAGAAACTTGAGAAGGTTGACTCTGCATGCCAGCCAACAGCTTCAATTATATCTTGGATCGAAAAGCTATAAACAAGAGGCTCCAAGTGTTGGCTTGAATCTCATGACTCATAATCTCAATGAGGTAGCTTATGTTTTGTGAGCCCTCAGAGAATGCTGAGCATACAACACTCTTCAGTCACAAAGCAAGGGCTTGAGGGGTGATATCCTGTTTCCCCGATTTCACCAAAAGGAATAGACATTTGCATGACTTGTCTCTGTGCTTTTCAAGTAATGTCTGACAGTGCTAACAGGACCTTGCATGGCTGAATCTCTCATCCTGTCTATGGAAGAAGTGGAGTGAATGACTAATCTCTAGTTACAGACGGACAGTAACCTATTTTTGAATACAAAGCCTGGTTGTGTCAAGAGGCCCACCACATCTGAACTGAAGATAGTTTGGGGCCATGTTAAAACCCAGGTCTATTTTGAAAACAAGGTTGAGGGATTTTGGTCGACTGAGGCTAAAAAGAAGAGCTGAAAGATCTGAAATGGCTTTATCGTGCCCAATATCATATATGTCATGAAGCTAGTATGTGTCTGATATCATGGAATAGTAGCCTTTGATAGTGACGGGGGCCAGCTGTATCTCCTCAAAGATCCAGAAAAAAAAATTGGAAAAGCTAAGAGACAGGTACCCACTGGGACATTATTAGTCTGGCACCAGTCCATGACAATGTACTAATTTCTCTCATAAGCCTTCACAGTGGAGGGCCTTGCTCTCAAGATTCTCTCCACAATCAAAGGTTTAAATTTTGTTTTCACAGAAAACTGCCCAGATAAGAGCCATGTGTGCAGAAGAAGACGGACTGGGCAGTGACAGAACACCTGCATTTATGCTTGCTTAAGGAGATCTGGGTTGGCCAGGATCTTCCTGGGCAGATCTATTGCTAGATCGAGTAGATTGGTAACCCAGGACTTGTCCAACCTGAGAGGATCTATCAAAACCATCTTGCAATTTTGACCCCATCTGGATTACTTTCGGTATCAGAGACCGTAGACGGTTAAGCAAAGAACCACAACCCTCCCAAATGATTGACAATGCATCTACAGCCCAAGTTTCTGGGTCTGGAACATGAGAGACAAAGATGGTTAATTTGTGAGTCCATCTCAACATAAAAATGTTGATCATCAGACATCCCCAAAGTGTGCAGATCTGAGTAAACCGACTGATTGTGATTGTAAAGGACTTGACCTTTCCAAGACATAGTGTCATCCATGGCATTGAGTCTGCTGGAAATGTGTCTGGTTTGTACATTGATATGGACATTGTCACACCAATGCAAAAACTGTCAAATCAGAACACACAGGTCAGGTGATTTGGTGCTCCCCATTTGAAGAGATTGGACACTATGACTGACTTGTTGGACTTAATGAGAACGGTTTTCTCCATGAGTCCATCTACCCAGAAGTGAAAGGCTTTGACGACAACCTTCATTTTGAGGACGTTGATGTGCGGAGGCCATTTACTGGCTCCCATATGCCACTAAAGGCGGTGAAGCCCAGCAAATGGTGTTCACCCCAACCATATGCACTGGTGTCAGTGCATAAAGTGATTTCCGGTTGGGAGTGGGTTGGATAAATGAAATCCAAAACCCCTCTGAAATCACCTGGACTACCCATCCATTCTGGGAAAAGAGGGGGAGATGCTATGCTCAGACATGCAGGGGGACTTAAACCCACTGGACTTCCTAAAATTGGGAAAAGTCCCCAATGAGTTGGTGTCACCACCAGCAAAATGTAGGTTGTCTTCCTTGTTATTGTTGTTGGGCTTAATGCCATTTTTCAGCACACGATAGGCTATTCATGGCGGCCAGTATTAATGGTGGAGGAAGAAACAGGGAAATCACCGGAAAGAACCACCGACCCACGAGAACTACTGGCAAGCTTTCTCACATATCCACATTCGCCGAATCCTAGACTCGAACCCACGCAGACAGAGGTGAGATGGCAGTGATCCGTAATGGACAGCGCTTTAGACCACTCGGCCACTTGTCTTCCTTGATTTATTCTGTCTTTCCTTTCCTTCAATGCCGAATGAACTATTGCTTTGAATGTGCAATTCATGCATTTAGTAAACATTTCTCCTGAAACAACACAAAGAGAAACCAAGGACAGATTAGCAAATCAGTATTTGACTAACAAGCTATAACAGTAGCCCAAACTTCCTCTGACCACATATGGTAGATGCTGCATATCGTAAACAGTGTATACTTAGTATAAACAAAAGAAGTCATGCACTGAAGTTGCATATATCACATTTAAATGATATTCTGTTAAATCAACACAAAAACCAAAAAAAATTAAGCAAAAACTACTGATGTATTTGAAATTACTAAGTCACTAAAACACTGCTATAACTAACACAGAAGTGAAATTGTCATATCTGAAACCAATGGCAATGTTAACATGCTTAGTTAATAACTAAACCACAATTCTATCAAAATAGCATGAAATAAAAATAAATTAAGCATAAATATCAAGCAGCACATTAGAATTTCACTAATAAGAATTCCATAACGGTCAGTAATAGCACAGTGTGATATAGGTCTTAAAAGAAGTCCTGAAAGGTAACAAGATCAATCAAAATGGACAGAACTTGTAAAATAATGGATACAACCTGCAGTAAATCGATAAATACAAACAAAAAGTACAAAAGGAATGTTGGATTGGCCGTTAGGAACACAAAAATGGTTGGATTGTCAGAGGATGAAATGTAAAACGTGTCATATATACAGCAGCAAAGCTAAAATCTAGTGACAGCTGTCAGTGCCAAGAGGAGGTAATGGGCAAGAGTTAGTGCTCTTTGTCTAATTGAAACAGGATAAGATGCTTTTCATCTTTTAGCAGGGCTGGATTCGCAAGATAGCAGGCTAATATTCCTAATGTAATGAGACAAGGGAACATATTCGAAGAAGAAATATATTTGTGGAATATCTGAATGAAGAAATACTCATACATGTATGAGATGAATAACCCTTTACACAAAATAATATTCATATGTAATGATTAATTATTAAATCAAGAAATATTCAAATATAGTAAATAATACTGAAAAGAATGAATATCAATCTGTAGTAAAAAAAAATAATACCTATTTGAAGAAATATTAACATGTAATGAATAATACACTCTGTATCTGTTTATGTCTAATGCATATCCAGCTGTGATTATAACAGATCTCAAAACTTCTAGAGACAACACACTAAGCTCAAACTCCAAGAATTTTGACAATCTGTAAATCTAACTAAAATAAAGTCAAACTTGTAGAACTCTGAGAATGTTTCACGTTTTATTTTCTACTAACATGCTAAATTTCAAAGGTCTACTCCAACTACAGCACTCTGTCACTAAAAGACACTTGTTGTATGACTAGGCATCCCATTTCAGTGAATGATAGTAAATTTTTATGTATAAAAGGCCGTATACTCAAGTCTCCGACAGACAGAATTTGATTTGAGGTTTCCAAGTTATAGTTTCTTGCTCAAAAAGGTACAAGGATATCTGGAGATTAAAAACTTGTGAACATAAGTCTGAACTTGATATTTATGAAAAATCAATGAAAGTTGTTTTACTTCTGAAACATCATAATGATTGACTGATGGGAAAATTCAAGCTCAGGTTTATTAACTTCAGGTCTGTTGTAACATAATGTAACAAAATCAAGGCTGATACTGGTCATTATGCTACATGAAAAATGTTGAACTTGATCTGCCAGTGTATCCACAACATTTCTATGCTGTTGACAAGAGGGTACATACTTCACATAGTACTGATTTGCGGATTTCTTCCTCCACCTATAATACTGGTCGCCATGTATAGCCTATCGTGTGCTGAAAAATGGTATTAAGCCCTACAACAACAACAACAACAATTTATCAAAGCTTAACTAATATTTATTATTCTTCTTGTATATTACAACTTTACAGCATGTTTGTCCTACTTCACTGTGTCACTAATGAGACAGTAAAATGTATCAACCAGTTGTTTCCTAAATGGTTGATTGAATGCAATGTAGCAAAATAAAATCTCTCAAGCTTCTTTCTACAAATATGAATGAACTGTAAATTTTTAATGAAAAAATGTGTAGTCCTGCTATTCAACACTGTATTAGATATTACTGCAAAAATGGGACAAATGAAGTTCATATAGAAGCATAACCCAGATTTAAAGTATGTGTAACACTCCACTGTCTGGAAAGAAATTTCTACAAATTCACAATAGGACCATTTCATCTATTTAACTGCAGATTGTTGAAATTATCTCAGTTACTCTTGACCAATAAGATTTTCAAATTAGCAATTGTGGCAGCCAGCCATATTGGATATAAGATCAGCACCATTTTCATTTAGAATGAACTAGACACCATTAGAATATTTTTGGTAGAAACCCAATGATGATATGACCAACCATTCAGGAAAAATAATGACAAGATTTTTAATACACCACTCCCTCGATAACTTGCAGACATCGGGGTCCAAAAACATCAACCGCGATATAAGCGAGGGCGCAAGTTATCGAGGGACCTATAACAAACAAAACTAACAAAGGGATCGACGTATAGGCAAAAGGGGGTGGGCCTGTCTTGGCATGTTACAGTGTTAAATACTCAATTAATAAACATGCTAAGATTAATAGTGAATAAATATCTCTTCATATCGGTATATATTATTTTTTTCCTCAGAGCAACATTAATTTCAGGATAACTTGCTGTATATTGATCATCAAAACATTCCACGTGGTTTCCATTTGCTTAGCACATGTACGACTTCATGTTGTGTACTACGTCACTAATTTTTTCTGTGAATGGTATACATTGTAGTTTTATTGTTTGATCCAAAGTAGATGTTTTTTTAAATACAAAAGATCAACACATTTCAAAAATACAATATTGAGCGAACGATGTGTAGATTTTAATTGCAGTAGAAGTAAAATGGAAGAAAAAATATATTCACAAGGGTTAACGATTACCAACATGAATTTAATGGGTTTAAAAAATTAAAACGACATAAATTAGAACACGATAACACTTGCGGCTTGTGACACGTTGCTGTGTGAACCATGCGTACACAGCATCATCTAATTCGTTATTGCTTGCAGTCCGTTCTCGTTTTCGTTTCATCTCTTCATCTGAATCGACATCATGCAAGTAATTTCAAAGTTTCGGCTATTCCTTAAGCCAACCTCTAAAATTTGTACCAAAAGATGGATTTCAGATGTCATACAACAGACAACTGGCCATCACATAAGCTCTTCTGGAATTTAAACATGAAGAAAATATTTTTCCCCAAAAACTTGAAATTTACAACCATAAAAATAACTATCTCAAAGTATCTCAAAGTATATTGGAAAATGTTATAGTCAAGCCCCAAACAATATTTTCAGAAACTGAAAAAAGTTGAATAGCAGTCCTTCACCTAAACCAAAATATTATATATCCAGGGACAAAAACAAAGCAATGTAAAAAAAAAATGCTACAAAACTCAAGGCTGAAATAAATTCTCTAACTCTACTGAATGGAAGCATGCAAATATAATGAAGAAATGAATGTTATTTTCTTATATTATTAACTTTAAGTTCTATGGAAAATTAATTAGTGGTCTGATCCCTATAAGCAAGCGTATGATAAGTGAATTAATAGATGAATGTTATTTTCTTATATTATTAACTTTAAGTTCTATGGGAAATTAATTAGTGGTCTGATTTCTATAAGCAAGCATATGATAAGTGAATTAATAGATGAAGATACTAACCCCTCATGAACAAAGTTCTCAATGGCATGGCATTCTGATACAATCTGCGGCAGCTGGCTTCTGCAAACTATGTAACACAATACAGGTAACAGATCATCTGCACCTCTGAAAAGGAAGGTCATTAAAATTAGATATTATTTATTATCAATAAGTGTGAACTTTATGGAAAGATTTGACAATTTATCTAAAGAACTGTAAGTGGCCCAGATGGCGTTGAGAATTAGTTTTTCAGGTGGAACTGGGAATCTACAATGAACCACCAACCAGACAGGTGGCATTAAACAATTTCATATTGTTGTTGTTGTTATTATTATTGTTGTTGTTATAGGGTTTATTGCCATTTTTCAATCAAGATAGGCCATACATGGCAGCGAGTATTAATGGTGGAGGAAGAACCCAGGAATACCCATGAAAGAACCACTGACCCATGAGAAGCTACAGGCAAGCTTTCTCACATACTCACATTGGCCAAGCCAAAGACTAGAACCCTCGCAGACAGTGGTGTGATGGCAGTGATCCGTAATGCACTTTAGACCACTTGGCCACTTGGGGCCCCCAATTGCATGTACCAATTTTGATAACTGAACCAAAACTAAATGGTACAAAGTTCATGTTACAAATACTTTATCCAGATCTCTGACACATTTCACAATAATGTGATGTTATGTGATGTGATTATGATTTCTAACATAGCTTTAACAATTTTTCAGTCATATCGCTATGATGTCTGCAGTGATGCAGTTTACAGTGATGTCTAGCACTGGGGCAACATGCTGCAGATATTTAGCAGGATGTCCCACCAAGTCACATTACCCTGACACCAGGCCGACCAGTCCTAACACTAACCTTTTAATGCTGAGCGTCAAGTGAAGCAGCTGTTAGTACCATTTTTGTAAGTCTTTGGTATGACTCAACTGGGGATCGATCCCATGACCTCCAGCAACCAAGGTGGATGCTCTAACCACTAGGCCACCGGAGAGATCACAATAATGTGAATTCACAGAGTTCTAGTTTTAGTTGCTACAAACCACAAATTGATGATCTATCTGTAAAAGTTAATATGAATCTCTTTCCCATCAGAGGAGGCAATTCAACAAATTTATGCACTATCTAAAGTAAATTTTCTTTGTGAAATCAATAAATATTACACCAACAAAATAAAAATTGACAGCATCTCTGATTTTGATTTTAGTTTTGGACACAATTTTAACTTGTGAACATGATTAGGCTTTGGGCACAATTTTGTTTTGGACAATATTTTATATTTTGGACAAGACTTAATTTTGGACATGACTGTAGTCTTGGATATGATTTTATATTTCGGACAACTTCCTTAATTAATTCTTGTTACATTTCATTTATTGTGTTGTCATCGCTATTTTAACTCAGTGTAGGAATTCTCAAAGTTTACCAATATGGTTTGGGCTTGGATCCAAAAGAAAGTTTTTTTTTAACCATATGAAAGATAAGATTCATCTTATTACACACTTCATGTAACTAGATTAAAAAACAGGAAATATAACAGAAACTTGTACTGAAAATATAAAGATCAAGTCAAATAGATAAAATAATAAATCACAAGTGACTGACTATCTACTGCCCAAAACAAATTTCCAGGAATTCAAGGTAAGACCATTTCTTTTTTTTGAACTGCTGAGTGTTGAAACCATTATTAAAATATTTTTACAATATAAAAATTTTCAAATTAGCATCTGTGACAGCCATATTGGCTGTAAGATTTGCACCATTTTCATTTAGTTCCAAATGGACATCATAAGAAATCTTTCAGTGAAAACTGCATGTGAACATGCCCATCTATTCCAGTAGTGATAGTAAGATTCTCATGATGGCTGTCATAGTGATCATACTGGATGTCATTTTCTTTAGGACCTACTAGACATCATGAAAAATCGTTTAGTAAAAAACCTTTATTGATATATCATCCAAATAGAAGGAGTAACAATAACAAGATTTTCAAAATGTCCACTGTTATTGTGATATTGGAAATCTGAGCCTTTTCAGTCTGGATAATCTTCACATCATAATTAGTCTTTCTGAGAAAAGCCCATGTTGACAAGACCATCTGAAATCAGCCCATGTTGTCAAGAACATCTGAGAAAAGCCCATGTTGACAAGAACATCTGAGAAAAGCCCATGTTGACAAGACCATCTGAGAAAAGCCCATGTTGACAAGACCATCTGAGAAAAGCCCATGTTGACAAGAACATCTGAGAAAAAGCCCATGTTGACAAGAACATCTGAGAAAAGCCCATGTTGACAAGACCATCTGAGAAAACTGTATGTTGATTAGACCATCTGAGAAAAGCCCATGTTGACAAGACCATCTGAGAAAAGGAGTAGCAATACAAACTTTTCAAGCTGGCCATCATAGAGGTCCTAATGGATATCCAAGCAGCATTATTTTTATTTAGGACTAGATTGACCATGGGATCAATGTCTGTATGCCAATCTTACAAATAGTTTAGGAACAGTATCATGAACAAATATGTTATACAGGCAGAAAATGGATGATGGATAATGGAGGACAGACAACACACCATACTAAAAATGATCGAATATGAACAACAGAAATGAAACAGGTTTCATTTTTCATTTATCTTGTGCAGCAACATATGCTCTGTCTCTTATTCGTGACTATTTAAAAACAGTAAATAATTACTGGTTGTATATTGAAAAATCCTTTATTTGTTAAAATGATTTATCAGTTCAGTCCTAAATATTGTTGTACCAACTGTTACTATAGTAGTATGGCATAATGTATAGATTAAAGATAAGTAGTTCAAATTCTATTTTTACATGAGATAACAGTAACAAGAAATTAAAACTTTGATAACTTGAGAAAAGGTCTGAATTAGATCTGTTTATCAAAACTCAACTGACCAATTATCAAAAAATTTCAGTATACAATAAAAATTTCTGAGCAAGTTGCATCTACTCTCATCGGAAGAAATTTATATAAACTTAAAATTCTCATTTATCTGAAGAAAATATGGTTGGAAGAATCTAATATAAGCAATCATTTTTAATTAAACAATAATCTGTTGGTAATAAAAATTTACAAAAGTAATTTGCTCAAATTGGGAACTCTGCATGAATTTGAATTGCATAATTTATAAGATTTTTTTTCATCATTGTTGGTGGCTATTTTATTATTATGGCCCTTCCATGATGCAAAACTCTACAGCACACTGAACTATGACTCACATTTCTGGACTTTGCTTTGTATCTTTGTAGAACTCTTGTACACACTGGCACACAAGCCGAGATGTTTTCACTGAAAAAATTTAATAATAATTAGACAATAATTAAGAAATCTACTCCAAATATGTTTACTATATCCACTATCTGTGACTTAATATTTCTCTACAAAAAAAATAATCTAAAACTGGACCAGGTGAGCCCGATATAATCACCTGCCTGACATTTGCACAACAGCCAAATTATTGAGCACTTGACCAAGAACTCAAGGTCACTAGAGTGTTTTCTGAACAAATTTTTCCTGTCGTCTTTTTTAAATGGAAACAACTGCTTCAATGAATGCTTTTTTAATCATCATCCATCATCATTTGTCCAATATGGAGAGGTTTTAATGCCATGATGAGGTAAATTTGGTTAAATTCTGTTTAGTGCTTTTCTTGCGATATAATTATTTGAAAGTTTTTCTATTTTCTGCAACAGTGGTAACAGATGATGACCATTACAAGCAATGGCATATTGCATAATTAAGTATAATTCCAATGTATTAATTAAGTATAATTCCAATGTATTTGGTGTAACCTATCAACAGGTCACACTTAAGGTATGCCACTGGGATTACCAATTCTAAGATAAGTGGATCAGCAGGACTCCCAACAAACAAAATTGCACATTTAACAAGAATTTTGTTCTTCTTTGACTCAAGATCCTGCATTACTAAGAGCTTTGAAAAAATGCATACATACCAAGATTGACTGAAATTTATTCAAACATATTTAATCATCACAGCCAATCTGATGCAAGATCACTTCATTATGATATGAACATATCAGTCATGATTGAACATGTACAAAACCCTGATGATATAAGACTATATACAAAGTGTGATAAAAATCTGTCTAGAAATACAGAAACAAGTACTGATGGATATACTATTAGCTCAAATGGCTTCCAGCCGAACAAGATAAATATGATGAACAAACACTTCAAACACTTAGTAAGTTCAAACACTTAGGCTAACAAATGTTCCATAAAACCTATCCAATTAAAATATTTTATTTTTAGCCTCCACATTCTGCAGTGAGGAATGCAAAATTAATCTAATAATAAAAGCAGACAATCACCCTGCAGCATTCCTAAGCTGACATAAAAAGTAAAAAAGTTTTATGACTCCATCTCAATGAACAAATTAAGTAGCTATTAAGAAAGGGGAAGAAATTGATCAATGACTTTGACCTTGACTATAAAACTTTTATTGAGAGCCAACTGAGAAAACATATACCTGCCACCTTGGCCTTGAGGGTAAGACCTCAAATGTGGAATGCAAGACATCTTCTATTGACAATATATTTAATTATACCAAATTTCATTAATTTTATTAAACAGCTCACACATTAATGAGTAGAAGAGAAAATGGTACTCAACACCTCGATTTACAAGTGAGTTTATATATTTTAGAAAAAATTTCAAGAAACTTCCATCAAACTTGTTGTGCAATATGGTATGAATGATACACTTGTTGAGCAATATAGTATGAATGATACACTTGTTGAGCAATATGGTATGAATGATACACCTGTTGAGCAATATGGTATGAATGATACACTAGTTGAGCAATATGGTATGAATGATACACTTGTCAAGCAATATGGTATGAATGATACACTTGTTGAGCAATATGGTATGAACAATACACTTGTTGAGCAATTTGGTATGAATTATACACTTTTTGAGCAATATGGTATGAATGATACACTTGTCAAGCAATGTGGTATGAATTATACACCTGTGGAGCAAAATGGTATGAATTATACACTTTTTGAGCAATATGGTGTATATTATACACTTATTGAGCAATATGGTATGAATGATACACTTGTTGAGCAATATGGCATGAATGATACACTTGTTGAGCAATATGGTATGAATGATACACTTTAAGAGCAATATGACATGTATTATACACTTGTTGAGCAATATGGTATGAATGGTACACTTGTTGAGCAATATGGTATGTATTATACACTTGTTGAGCAATATGGTATGAATGATACCCTTGTTGAGCAATACGGTATATATTATAAAGAAAATCGAGCAATATGGTTTGACTGACACATTTGTTGAGAAATATGGTATGAATGATACACTTGTTGAGCAATATGGTATGAATGACAATTGTTAAAAAATATGGTATGCATGATACACTTGTTGAGCAATATGGTATGAATGACACACTTGTTGAGCTATATAGCATGAATGATACACTTGCTGAGCCGTATGGTATGAATGATACACTTGTTCAGCAATTATGAATGATACACTTATTCAGCAATATGGTATGAATGATACATTTGTTGAGCAATATGGTATGAATGATACACTTGTTGAGCCATATGGTATAAATGATACACTTATTCTGAAATATGGCATGAATGATACACTTGCTGAGCAATATGATATGAATGGTACAAATGCTGAACAATATGGTATAAATGACACAATTGTTCAGCAATATTGTATGGATGATACACTTGCTGGGCAATATGGCATGAAAAATAAACTTGCTGAGCATTGTGGTAAGAAAGACACACTTGCAGAGAAATATGGTATAATACACTTGCTGAGAAATATGGTATGAATGGTACACTTGTTGAGCAATATGGTATGAATGGTACACATGCTGAACAATATGGTATTAATGACACACTTGTCAAATATGGTATGAATGATACACTTGTTGAGCAATATGATATGAATGATACACCTGTTGAGCAATATGGTATGAATGATACACTTGTTGAGCAATATGGTATGAATGATACACTTGTCAAGCAATATGGTATGAATGATACACTTGTAGAGCAATATGGTATGAACGATACACTTATTGAGCACTATGGTATGAATGATACACTTGTTGAGCAATATGGTATGAATGATACACTTGTTGAGCAATATGGTATGAATGATACACCTTAAGAGCAATATGGTATGAATTATACACTTGTTGAGCATTATGGTATATATACACTTGTTAAGCAATATGGTATGAATGATACACTTGTTGAGCAATATGGTATTATTATACACTTGTTGAGCAATATGGTATGAATGATACACTTGTTGAGCAATATGGTATGAATGATACACTTGTTGAGCAATATGGTATGAATGATACACTTGTTGTTCAATATGGTATGAATGATACACCTTAAGAGCAATATGGTATGAATGGTACACTTGTTGAGCATTATGGTATGTATACACTTGTTGAGCAATATGGTATGAATTGTACACTTGTTGAGCAATATGGTATGTATTATACACTTGTTGAGCAATATGGTATGAATGATACACTTGTTGAGCAATATGGTATTATTATAAAAAAGTCGAGCAATATGGTGTGAATGACACATGTTTGAGCAATATGGTATGAATGATACACTTGTTGAGCAATATGGTATGAATGAAAATTGTCAAGCAATATGGTATGAATGATACACTTGTTGAGCAATATGGTATGAATGATACACTTGTTCAGCAATATGGCATGAATTATACACTTGAGTAATGTGGTATAAATGACACACTTGTTGAGCAATATGGTATGAATGATACACTTGTTGAGCAATATGGTATGAATGATACACTTGTTCAGCAATATGGCATGAATTATACACTTGATTAATGTGGTATGAATGATACACTTGTTTAGCAATATGGTATGAATTATGCACTTGTTGAGCAATATGGTAATGAATGATACACTTGTTGAGCCATATGGTATGAATAATACACTTGTTGAGCAATATGGTATGAATGATACACTTGTTCTGCAATATGGTATGAATGATACACTTGCTAAGCCATATGGTATAAATGGTACTTATTCTGAAATATGGCATGAATGATACACTTGCTGAGCAATATGATATGAATGGTACAAATGCTGAACAATATGGTATAAATGACACAATTGTTCAGCAATATTGTATGGATGATACACTTGCTGGGCAATATGGTATGAATAATAAACTTGCTGAGCACTGTGGTAAGAAAGACACACTTGCAGAGAAATATGGTATAATACACTTGCTGAGAAATATGGTATGAATGGTACACTTGTTCAGCAATATGGTATGAATGGTACACATGCTGACCAATATGGTATTAATGACACACTTGTTGAGCAATATGGTATGAATGGTACACTTGCTGAGCAATATGGTATGAATAATACACTGGCTGAGCAATGTGGTAAAAGCACATTTGCAAAGAAATATGGTTCCATTGCTGAGCAATATGGTATAAATAAAAGACTTGCTGAGCAATATGGTATGAATGAAAGACTTGCTGAGCAATATGGTATGAATGGTGAGCAATATGGTATGGTATGAATGAAAGACTTGCTGATCAAATATGGTATGAATGGTATAATTGCTGACTGATATGGTATGAATGGTACACCTGCAGAGCAATGTGACATGAATGGCAGAGCCATATGTATGAATAAAACACTTGCTGAGCAATGCAGTAAGAATGTCACACTTGCTAAGAAATATTGTATGAATGATGCACTTGCCATGAAAGTATATTTTTCTATGGAATTTCGTTTTTTTGCCAGAATTAAAAAAACAAGCTGATGAAACAGCCATCTCTCTCTCTCTCTCTCTCTCTCTCTCTCTCTCTCTCTCTCTCTCTCTCTCTCTCTCTCTCTCTCTCTCTCTCTCTCTCTCTCTCTCTCTCTCTCTCTCTCTCTCTCTCTCTCTCTCTCTCTCTCTCTCTCTCTCTCTCTCTCTCTCTCTCTCACATTAAGTATTTTTGTGCACTGACAAAAAATTAGAATTGTTAAAATCTTGTGAAGATTTGGATCCAAAACAGTTTAGCAGAGAAATAATGATGATGGTAGTAGTTTTGAGGTGGTAAAAGAATTGGATGTGATGATGATAATGATTATGGTGTTCATGGTAGTATTGTTGTTGGAGTGATGGAGATGATAAGGAAACAAAACAATCATTTTACAGCCTATTTTCACAAACATTAATGCTTGCCAATGTGAATGTTGCTATCAAAATAGATCATCCATCTATAAATTTATGCACACATCTTATTATGCATCCATCCACATTAAACACTTAGCAAACAAGAACATTTACAATCCATACTTGTTGGAGTCCAACTGCAAACTGTCATCACATAATGTGTCAGTAGATCTGTACGTCTTTATTTTCTTTGGATTAATCAGTAGAACAAACAATGCAGACCATGATCTGCAGGCACATTATGTGATGGCAGATTAGGTTCCATGTTGTTCACAGATGGTCTTAGCTTATAAGCAAGTAAATACAACATACTAATTCTAATTGTGATAAGGTTTATTAATGTTTCTAAGACTGACCTAGACATTCTAATTTGGATAACATCGTGTGGCAGTCAGCAATATTTCTCAGTTCCATCACTGCATCTTCGTATGGATATGACCCTACATCATGCCCGCCTTCTCTCATGAGACACAGTTTCCCACGAACCCCAAAATCTCTGGGCACTGAGTTTAATTTTTTTGTCATTACATGTGCCAGAGCAATTTCTTTGGGCTCATAAGCTAATCTAAAATTTTAAAAAAAAGGGAGACTGAATTTAGTAATTTCATTTAATGCAAGGTTCAAGACATGGACTTTTAAAATACAAGAAATGTCTTCATAGAACATGAATGCATCACCACAATGCTTGAAAGCTGACCTCATCACTAACTAGAAAAACAGAAATGGGGAACACTATCTGCTCCAAACACATTAGTGATGTGGTGAAATTGTACAGCTGTGTCAAAAAACGATATCTACAGCAATAAACAAACTATTTATATGCTTTAAGATTAATGACTAATAATCAATCATAGCTTCTGAGAATAAAAGACAATTTTTTAAGGTAAGAATTGTTTAACACTATGTCTCCAACTTTGGTACTGACATTGTATAGAAATGGCAAGGTCACCAATGCAGCAGCAATGAATCATATCAACCCTAATTTATGGTTGGGTAAAATTACAAATGTGTACCTGAAATACAGAATGACCCAACAGAGTCTAAGAAACTGACCTATGCACAAAATTTTAGTGGCTGAATGATAACACAACACACTGCTGCTACATTTGTATGGAGTGTTATAAAAAAAGCCTCAGAACTTTCTGAAAAACAGATCAATTAGTTTTAAAACTGAATGTCTTGCAAACATCCTAGCAAAACTACACTATACACCTAAATTATTAAGTATGAGCCCTAGAAATGTGTTGCAAACATCATAGCAAAATTACAATATACACCTAAATTATTAAGTGTGTGCCCTAGAAATGTGTTTCAAACATCATGGCAAAATTACACTATACATTTAATTTAATAAGTGTGTGCCCTAGAAATGTGTTGCAAACATCATGGCAAAATTACACTATACATTTAACTTAATAAGTGTGTGCCCTAGAAATGTGTTGCAAACATCCTGACAAAACTACACTATACATTTAACTTAATAAGTGTGTGCCCTAGAAATGTGTTGCAAATATCATGGCAAAATTACACTATACATTTAATTTAATAAGTGTGTGCCCTTGAAATGTGTTGCAAACATCATGGCAAAATTACATTATACATTTAATTTAATAAGTGTGTGCCCTAGAAATGTGTTGCAAAAATCATGGCAAAATTACACTATACATTTAACTTAATAAGTGTGTGCCCTAGAAATGTGTTGCAAACATCCTGACAAAACTACACTATACATTTAACTCAATAAGTGTGTGCCCTAGAAATGTGTTGCAAACATAATGGCAAAATTACACTATACATTTAATTTAATAAGTGTGTACCCTAGAAATGAGTTGCAAACATCCTGACAAAACTACACTAAACATTTAACTTAATAAGTGTGCCCTTGAAATGTGTTGCAAACATCATGGCAAAATTACACTATACATTTAATTTAATAAGTGTGTGCCCTAGAAATGTGTTGCAAACATCATGGCAAAATTACACTATACACCTAAATTATTAAGTGTGTGCCCTAGAAATGTGTTACAAACATACAAACATTCTGGTTGTTGTAGTTTTACTGCCATTTTTCAGCCCATGATAGGCTATTCATGGCAGCCAATATAACTGGTGGAGGAAGAACCAGCAAAAACCCTGGTAAGAGCCACCGACCATGAAAAGCTACTGGCAACCCACATTGGCTGAGCATTAAACTTGAACCCGTGTGGACCGAGGTGAGATGGCAATGTTCATAAATGCAGTTCACTGTAGACTACTCTGCCACCTGGATCCCTGCAAACAGTCTGATAAATGACAATAAACACATAAAATATGTAGTATAGTAGAAAAGTGTTTAAAGTATCTACTTGCCATATGTATATATGCCACCAGAACAAAACTGTACTTTGTTGAGAAGGGTAGTAATCTAGTAAGGCAGTAGCCATCTGAAATATCCTATGATTCAACACTGACAACTGCCTGGTTGTCAGAGACTGGTTGTCAGAGATAAGAAAAACAAAGGTCAGGGCAAGTGAAAGCTAAAACAGCTTCAATGTTCCTCAAAATTCAGAAAACAGAAGGGTGCGAGCTTCCTCCCCATCCAAAAGAGCAAACAGCACATGTAATTCTGTCAAAAGGGATACTTTGACAACAATGTACATGGATAAGGCACATGAAATCCTGTCAAAAGGGATACTTTCACTACATTGTACTGGGATGAAGCACATGAAATGCTATCAAGAGGGATACTTGATTTAATCACATTGTGAAGGGACAAGGCACAAGAAATTATATCAAAACTGATACTTGATTTCACCACATGCTACTGGGACAAAAAAATTTTATAAACAGGGATACTTGATGTCAGCACACTGTGCAGGGACCAGGCATGTACAGAAATCAAATTTTACCAATTTAGAAACATGTCAAATTAATTAAAGTTGCAAACATTTAACTCCATAATTATAAGTATAAATACTTGCATTTGCTGATTCTGGATGTAGGAGGATTTAAAATTTCCTGCACTGCTTTATGAGTATTCAGTAGTTTACCTATGCTCTGGAATTTTAATGATCCCTAAAAGTGCAATGTTATGAATATTTTTAATATGCTGAGATATTTATGAAATCTAGTCCAATCACAATCAAACTGTTTAAAGTAATTATCCAGGGTCAAGTTTCTTGCTACTATACAATAGTACAACACCATTTGATTGCTACTATCATCCATTACCTGATGATTTGAAAAATTTTTGACCTCAAAATCATATTAAGATGATCACAAATGGGTAATGATTTATTATTCAATTTATTCAATGAGTTTCATAAATATTAAAATTATTACACATCTTTTTAGAATTTTTAATCACATAGTTTTATTTCAGTGGAAATTATTTAGAAAGAAAGAATAATAATGAATTTCATTCATTTTGAGGCACTACACATTTCATTTTTTGGGTGTATACAAACTAGTCCCAAATGCAACTGCACAAATATTACTGTTTATAATAGTAGATAATAACATTTTACAATATTATAAATCAAAGAATAAGTGTCCTTCCAAATAAAAAGAACATTTTACAAAGATAAAATCATTTTTCAACAAAGAATGTCCAATCTGTGTGATGTCACACTGATACAGTACCGGTTAGAGTGTAGTAGATAATTCACGTTTACCCTGAAGTTTCAATTTCGCAACTAAACATGACATTGTTGCAATAGTCAAAAGAAAGGAGAATTACTGTATGCAGAAATTACCATAATTACTGTAATATATTTGTGACCAGACGTTTGCATTTATTTGATTTGGAACAGTAGACTATAGAAGATAGAAGACAAATTTCGTTCCAAGTCAGAATTGCATCACTTATTTATCACATATGTTGTGGTAGGATGAATTTCTGTCAGCTGGGAGACCAGTTTTTGTCCACATTCATGTGAACTGAGGTGAGTTTATTTACTTCCATAAGTTAATATCTAAACCATGTTTTGTATGTAGGTCTGTTTCCATGCTACAGGTATACAACTCACCCATACCCACAAACAGAACAATATCCTTTATTTGTACTTCGTTCTTTTCTTGGGGTTTTACTTTTATAGCATTATATGCATGGTGTAAGAAGCTCCTAATGGGGAAAATTTGCCATATTCAGAAAGAATTTGCCTTTTTTCCCCAATGTCCTTTGGGCAATCAATTTGAACAAAATATTCATAGTATTAGTAAAAAGTAAAAGTTCGGCGGGGTAAACAAATTTTTCCCACAAGCACAGCCAATCTGTTAAAAGAATATTGCACAATAATTTCATGGGTTTATCTGGAACCATTCAAAATCTCATTTTTATAAGTCTTTGGTAGGACTTGGGGGTGGAGCATGAATTGAAAGCCAGAAATAAGTTGTTGTTGTTGTTGTTGTTGTTGGGCTTAACGCCATTTTTCAGCACATGATAGGCTATTCATGGCGGCCAGTATTAATGGTGGAGGAAGAAACCGGGAAATCACCGGAAAGAACCACCCACCCACGAGAAGCTACTGGCAAGCTTTCTCACATATCCACATTCACCAAATCCTAGACTCGAACACACACAGAGGTGAGATGGCAGTGATCCGTAATGGACAGCGCTTTAGACCACTCAACCACTCGGGGCTCCCCAGAAATAAGTACAGGGCATACTGAGTTATGTTCGGGACTGTATACTGTGCCTGTCCTTATCTGCCTATCTGAAATACTCAGCTTGTAGAACCTGGCAAGTTATTTTCAGGTGTAATTAAAAGAAAATAATAGGAGGAAATATTTATAGAAATTTTATCTCAAATCATGTGATAGAGTAAATTCTTTTTCGTACAATTTTTCTTCTAAAACTTTTAATAATTGAAGACTTTAGATGAAATATTCTATTATTTACTTGATCTAATCCATACCTCCATGAGTCAACTATCTTGACCAATCTGATCGACTCTTGCACATCATACATGTGATAAGATAAGCATCAAATATGTGTACAACATCGAAACTGATATTTTAAATAAGATCTGTGATTCAAACTAGCAGATAACAGATTTTGCCGTATCTTAGCTCTACTGTGAAAATTGAATAATTTATATTTTTCTGTTAAGTAACGTTATTTTACAACATTAAGACCAATGTACAACTGTCTACATGCGCAGTGTGTGTGATTTGGATTTTTAATGTAGCTTTAAAAATGTTTCAGTAATATCGCTATCACATCTGCAGCGTGACACTTTATAGTGATGTATAGCACTGGGGCATCATGCCGCAGACATGCAGCATCATGTCACACCCCGTCACATTATCCTGACAAATGGCCAACCAGTCCTAACACTAACCGCTTAATGATGAGTGCCTAGCGATGCAAACATTAGTATCATTTTTTGTAAGTCTTTGGTAGGACTTAGGGGTGGGGTCAAACCCACAATCTCCCTCATCCAAGGTGGACACTCTAAACACCAGGTTGCCGGAATAGTCACATGATTAGAGATTAATAGGGAGAAATATAGATTAAGAATAGTACCTGCAAAAAAAAAAAGATAAAGAAGATAAAAAATAGCATTTACCAAGATTCAAATCGAGATTGCAAGGGTAAATGTGGACACCACATGTGATTAAAACAATGATGCAGGGTATCCCTAACTCAGAAAACCATTGGGACTGCAGTGAGGGTCAAGTGGACAAATTTTCTATATCAACCAATTCAAATTTAAATGAAATAATTACCACTTAAAAATTCAAGAGCCCACCAAGAAATTCTGAAGTGCCAAGTATTTCTTAATATTGCCTTTGGAGAAGTGATTGACCAATGGCACACTTTCCTGGATCAAACAATTCAAAATGAAGAAAAAACTTGCCATTCAAAAATGTAAGGGGGCACCATGAAAAAAATGCAGGACTAAGTATTTCTTAATATTGCTGTTCAGTTAAAATAAATGCTATATTTCAAATGGTCATTTCAGGAGTCCATAAAAAATAAATTCAGTGTTATACCTTACTTGCAAATTGATGCTGATACATCCGAGAGTTGCCCCTGTGATGGATTGACAGACTAGTCATGATTAATACTGTCCTGTCCATATTTGCAACTGAATTTGAATTTGTTCCATAAAAGGGCACATCTTATTACCTACTAAGAAAATGTGGCATGCATTCATCATTGTTTGAAATTTATGTCGGAAATACAAAATTACCAGTTTAACACATACTATACCAAGGCCACACAATAATAACAAATATTTTGACACAAAATCTATTTCCTCACTCTGCACTCACATTTTCTGTGAATCATGATTATTCTTTCTGATATAAAATTTCATTACATGTACAAATATGTTTGACACAAAACAAACCATATATATTTGTTTATAACTTAAGTCCAACTGCAAACTATACATACCCAAATCTGCCATGGATCTAAGCAGTCTGTTAGGAGTAATTGTTAAAACTAGCAAATGACCCCTGAATTGCTGGCACATTATACAACAACAGATCAGGGTCTTTGTTTGCAGTTGGACTTTACCTATATGCAAGTATGTATGGTAGATTGGAAGATGAAATGGATGTCTTCAAGAAACTTTTATTATAATTTTTCTGAAATAAATTTAAATCCATTGTCAATACATATGTCTGATTCTAATATGTATTTCTTCCATCACATGCCTAATTAAAGTTACATTGGTCAATCTGTTCATCTTACAAAAGGTCCTCATAATTTATAATAAGCATGCTCACCGGCTCAGATGTTAGCAAAGTGATTACTCAGGTGGAAGAATTGGCCATCGCTCGTAAAACTATATTAGATTCCAAATATTGCTCAAACAAATTCTGATCAATCAAAAGACTGCATTTGTTGATTTCAGGATGGCTTTCCAAAATTATAAGTAATATCTATTGCTTTGAAATGTTGAGTCAAATTTTATGACAGAGCGGCCAAGAGTACCTGGAAAATATCACCTTAGAAGAATAATCATACCCTCAAACATGCCAAAACCGGGGACTGTATACTGATCCACAACAATACAAATCAACATTACCACCATACTATCCAGTCATCCTACGAACCTGAGCAGACTCAGTAACTGTGTCCACAGTGGCATGAAGAAAGCATCCTCTATTAACATGTTACACTGGTCCCGACCCATTGGAGACTCAAGTTCCTCATACGCTACAATAAAGAGAACCTGCAGTTTCTCAATATATGTCAACACATCCTCTGTGATCCCTTTCAAGTGCCGATGGTATGCCTCATTAATCAGTGCCTTTATTTTGTTCTCCAGATTTTCATAGCAATTTTTGTTCAAACTGTATATGTTTGCTGGTTTTGAGTTTAATTTGTCGGACATACCATTGTTTGAGGTTTTCAAGGCTTTTCTTTCAGTGACTTCAGATTTACTCACTTCATTTTTTTCCCAAGAGTCTGGATATACTTCTGTGTCTTTATTTTTATTGTCATTCAAATATTCATCATCATCTTCATCATTCTCAAACAGATCATCCATGTTTTCCATACTGTATTTTTCATATTCTTCAGTAACTTGTCTGACTAAAATTTTTACATCAAAATTCTCCTTTTCTAATTTAGAACTAAGCATTTCTCCCCTGTACACTGCTTTTTCAACATCATCTTGAACCTCTGAATAAATTTCACTGTAATCTTTCTTTTCATCTTTCTGACCACAAACTTTGTCCCCTACTGATGAGACAGCACCACTTGGATTATTGTCTAAATTTTTTCCATCACTGCTATTGTCTATATCTACCTCTATGTCCATCATTTCCTTAGTCTGAATTTTTGCAACAAGATCAAACTGGTCATTAGAAGCTAAATTTGTTTGTGTTGGAATGTTGGATTCATCTGCTTGTGTGCAAGATGGTTGCTCAATGCTTACATCATACACTTCACTTGACTGGTTACTCAACTCATCAGAATGCTTCATGCATTTATGAGAATTTGCAGACTGGTATTTGGTTGTTTTTTGTGTGGACTCTTTTGAGGCTGAACTTTTCCACTGATTATACTCAGGTTTTAATATTCTCACATAAATATCATCTGGCAATGGAACTTTCACTTGTTTTATTGCATCAGCATGTTCAGCAATGGGTAGTAATTTACTAAATATCTTCTTTTGATAAATCTTTAACTGCTGAGTCAAGGGGTGATCCTCACACCTGAAATTATATCAGCTTTGAAAATATATGTCTAATATTACTTTTTATTTTCTCTGTATCTTTAAAGTACATTTTTTTCTATAACTGTTTAAGTTCCTCCTCCTAATCTATTGAATCTGGCAAGAATCTGGCAGCAGGTTCTAATTTGATGTTGTTCTATCCAATAGGATTAAATCAAATTTAAGCTTCTGGTATCATCACCTCATACAAAGGAACATACAGAATACAATCATAAAAAAAAGTTAGGAAATAAATGACAGCCATTTATGTCTGCGATTTCAGGGTACTGATGATCCAAAAATGTTCAACTTGACAACAATAGAGTTCAACATGAAAATATTTAAAAACTCCTTTCCTTTCATATTTTGTTTACATTTCTGGGCATAAAATTTAACATGGCAAGAAATATGTCTCACTTTACTCGAGTTGCCACATGGGAGATTTTCCATTATGGTTTTGACAAGGTCTTACTAATTCCTTGAATTATATTTGAATATAGCCTGCCACAGCAAATGGATTTTACATATACACTACTTGAAGCTTATAATTCCTGACTATCTTGGGTCTATGGATATTAACTTTTAATATATATATCTATCATTATACATATCATGACAATGGCTACTTTTGCCAGGGCTGATATGAAACTTGTATTATATACATAGCCATCATTGTACATCTCATGATAAAGGTTACTTTTCTCAAGGCTGATATGAAACATTATATTAAATACATAGCCATCATTGTACATCTCATGATAAAAGTTCCTTTTCTCAAGGCTGATATATAACTTATATTAAATACATAGCCATCATTGTACATCTCATGATAAAGGTTACTTTTCTCAAGGCTGATATATAACTTATATTAAATACATAGCCATCATTGTACATCTCATGATAAAAGTTACTTTTCTCAAGGCTGATATGAAACATTATATTAAATACATAGCCATCATTGTACCTCTCATGATAAAGGTTATTTTTCTCAAGGCTGATATATAACTTATATTAAATACATAGCCATCATTATACATCTCATGATAAGGTTACTTTTCTCAAGGCTGATATGAAACATTATATTAAATACATAGCCATCATTGTACATCTCATGATAAAGGTTACTTTTCTCAAGGCTGATATGAAACTTGTATTAGATGTATTATATTTTCATCATTTTTCATCTCATGATAAAGGTTACTTTTCTCAAGGCTGATTTGAAACATTATATTAAATACATAGCCATCATTGTACATCTCATGATAAAAGTTACTTTTCTCAAGGCTGATATGAAACATTATATTAAATACATAGCCATCATTGTACATCTCATGATAAAAGTTACTTTTCTCAAGGCTGATATGAAAAATTATATTAAATACATAGCCATCATTGTACATCGCATGACAAAGGTTACTTTTCTCAAGGCTGATATGAAACCTTACATTAGATGTATTATATACCCATCATTATTCATCTGATGATAAAGGTTACTTTTCGCAAGGCTGCTATGAAACCTTATAAAGCCATCATTGTTCATTTCATGATATATGTTACTATTCCCATTGCTGATGAGAAATTTTATATCCGATGTAAATCTGGTGTACATTTAGATTCCTGGATGTAAAGGATGACATCACCTAACAGATGTGTGAAAGGAGTGGATGGAAGAAATAAAAGTAAAAGAACGGCAAAACATTTCAGTTAATGATCAAAATAATTATTGTTCTAATAAACACTTCAATGGTAGAGTAACCTGACCTGGGTATTTGTCTTGTTTCTCATTTGATAGTGGATAAAACATTAAATTATGATGAATTCTTTGTATCTAACAAGAATCAATGTCCTTACGCTATCAAACGATGTGATCACACAGATCAAGTTACACAGCAGACAACCTATACATATCATCTGCATACAGGAGTTTTGTGAAAATCCATTTGATTTTTTTATCTATACAAGCAACTGATGTAAACAGCATATCCATTAGCAAAATAAGGGGTGTCCAAGTTGAGTTCAAGATGTGCCCCTTGCCCTCTGAAAGACACACGCTGTCACTGTCAAACATTCTGACTTAATCTGTGCCTAACATCAACTTGTTTCATCTCATTAATCCTGTCCAAAAAAGATATAATAAAAAAAAACACTCAACATTACTTATGGTTTTTGCTTGGATAATAAAATTAAATGAAACTCCAAACAAAATGTTCTTCCCACATAAATTCAAACAATCATACCTCAAAATTTCTTGGATCAGTTTACTAACTATCACACTGTCTGTTGGATCTTCCTCCAATCTTTTCCTCCAGTCAAGCAACCAGATCTAAGAAGAAAAGTCTATTTTGTGACTGGTATGAAAGCACAGTTTCAGAGATTCTAGTATTTAGAGCTCCTTTACATTTTAGATTTTTTTCACCTCTCTTTTATCCATTAAAAATGACAAACAAACTTTCATAAAATAAATTTTCTTGCTGTTTTGGATAAAAAAGGAATTATATTTCAACATTTATTCATAATTTGCCTTCTACCTTCAGTAACTCTTAGCCTTCTGAGATCAGGGTAGCCACAGTGACAGATCCATGTCAAGTTGACTGTGGGACTGAAATTTTCCCAGATCAGCCAAGGTCTGCAGATTATTTGCCTTCTGACATCAGGGTAACCATAGTGAGCAAATGGTTTGTGTGCCATACCCATTATCAGCAGGCTGTGAGACTGATTTGTGCCCAGACCAGCATGGGTCTGCAGATTGTGTGCCTTTAGACATCAGGATAGCCATAGTGACATAATTATTAGTTTGATAAACCCATCATAATTTCAATTTAGCTTTAATTTATTTACTTTCATCACAACCAATTTCTCAAGTGTGATATTAATTAATCCAGAGAGCTCAACAACATCATCCTTACTTTCATCAACAAATTCAGTAAAGTTAAGCAAATTTAAAATATATACACCAAGAATACTGGTATAAGTGATATAAAAATCTGTGATATTTATCATATGATTTATTTTCAGTTTGTCAATGTTTCAAGTACAAGATATATTTGAGTTGGGGGAGGAGGAGGATGAAGCAGGCATAATTAGAAAAAAAAGGGGCTCAAAATTGCAATATGAATTGTGAAAAAAGATCCATCTGTACCACAGATCTAACAAAAACTAAATGTGAGATAATATAAATGAGGTGGAAGAGACCAGAGAATCTGGATTAAATCCACTGATCACCAATCAGTGATCATTTACTCATGTCATGAATACCTGCATGTTTGTTGGCATGGGTAGCTAGGTGACAGAACATGCAAGTAACATTTAGGAGATCTGAGTTAAATTACCCATCTAAACACTGAATCAAAAAGCAAAAACAAAGCATGCTTTAAAACAAAATAAAACTGGTGGGTTTTTATTTAGAAAACTGAATATGTTACAGAATCAAATTTTAAAAAAATCTCTGTAGTTTTTCTGAACACAAATAATTCTTTTTTTGACTTAGATTTGAAGAAAAAAAAAACCAGGAAAACTCAAAATCTGCCAAAAAGAACATTGGGGCTATAGCACCTTCACTGTCGCTCATTACAAATGGATTTATAAATATAGGTAAATGGATATAAGTACTGGGAGGAGGAGGAGGATTCAAATATGAACATTATAACAATTAGACTCACAGTCCTACAAAGTAAGATGCCAATCCTGATAGTTATGATGTTGGGTGGTTGATATATAGAACCTGCTACTCCTCCATTGTAACTGTCAGAGTTCATGTCTTACACTGTTTGACTATTTATTGGACCCTAGTCACTGTAACCATTTACCAATAATCTTAACTTCATTTGTAAGCAGCCCCTGTATATAACCTAAATTAGCAATGAACACAAAAACATATTTAAAGAATCAAAAAATTTTATTCATGTGTCTAGAAAATACCAATCTGGCCAAGTCACAATCAACTCATGAAAGAATCAAGTTCAAGACTTAATTGTATGTCGAACAAAACAACACATCCTCTACTTTGAATACTGAATTTTTACTCCATATGCCAATTTAGATCCAATATTAAGACTATGCAGTGGAAAGTTCAAAACCTTATATCGCCTACCATTGGTCAATTTGTTTGATGCTGTTGTAGCTATTATGTTACAGATGATGAATCACCTGTTCTATAAATAGATATATAGAAGATGCCCTCAGCAAGAATTTATATGCTAAAATAGGGTTCTAAAACTCATAGGAAATATTTTAAAAAATACAATGAAAGTAAAAAAAAATTAACAAAATTAAGAATTGCAATTATAAGAGTTTAATGTTGTTTTTCTTCTGAGTTTATCATGATATAAACTGTCAGTTGCCAACTCACACAACTTATATAACACCCTTCAGGCATTATTTGCTGTGTGATTTGACAACTGACAGTTTATGCCATGATAAACTCAGAATAAAACAACTCAACAAAAAAAAAAAAACAAATATTAAACTCTTAAATTATGGAGGGGACCAGACTCACATGTAAATTTTCCTAGTTACACCTGCACATGTTGGAAAGAAGGGACTGAACCCAGGATCTCAGAGTGGTATAATCCAACTCCATATAATGGTACATAATTCAAAGTGAAATACTTACTTCTTCTTGTTCAAACTCTATAATTTTTTTGTACACCTGTCTCTGCTCCTGCTCTGCCTCAGACATTCCCACTGGAGTGTTAAATCTCCTGCAAACATGACAGACAGTTGCGTGACTGGGGGCACATCTAAAAAAAACTCTCACTCTCCACAAACTTAAGAAAAATGTCAAATTGTAAGGGTCTTTTAGAAAAACCATGTACATAATTCTTGTAAGAGAAACACATGAATCATGTAAGAATAATTTACATAAAAATATAAGAAAATATTAGGTGTACTTTGTTTTGTGAAATGGGGCCTTGGCTTTGAATTTAACATTGTTTTTTATTGCTGCTAGTAGGACTAGGTGCATGATTTTAAATCTACTAGTCTGCTTAAGTTATCGCTAGTCCTCTAAAAGGGAACTAATTCACTGTAATCACTTAGTTATATAGTGAGAAATACAAAGAATTCATCCGTATCAATCAAACTTGCAAAATTTATTTTTACTCTAATTACTCAATATTCCAAGCATTATTAAAATGGGTATGGCTACCCACATTTCCAGAGAGAACCACCAAAAGTATGAATTATACTAGTTCCTTGAGTTCTGGCATTTAACAGACTACTGCAAATTTCAAACATGCTTTGACACTCATTTTAATAATAACTGTCACCATCAAGCTGTATTTATTTTAGTGGATGACCTTAATCTCATACAAATGCTGAACAATATAGTGTCAGTGATCTTAACTTGATCTAAATTTTTTGTTCATCCAAACTAACACCATGTTCCCAAAATAATTAATAATATATCCAACAAAATCTATTGTATATGTCAGAAATGGTAAAGATGTTTTGACATTTTGACTGACTGCAAATTATTTCTGCTGGAAATCGCTAATTATAAACATAAATCTTATTCTTTTTCTTTTTTTTAACTTTACAGGTTATCAAAAAGTATTTAAATATGTCTATCACATTTGTCTTCTCTCATGTCATTGAAGACTCCACAGTTAAAGCCATATCAAACATCATCAGTATTAGGAAGGCAACTGGGATAGATCTTTTTTTCATCAAAACTAATAAACTACAGCCCTAACCAAAACATTTCCCAAAAAAGACTCAAGGAAACAAAGGTGGTCCTGATATAACAAAAAAAAAACAAACTTGATAAACAAAAGTATCATCTTGTCAATATTCTCCCAACAATAACAGAACTCTCTTAATGAGCCATCTGGAACCAGATCACTAATTACTTTGACTATTACTTACATCCATACCATTTTGCCTATAGAAAGGGTTTCTGCTGTCAAAAATGTGACTACTAGAAGACTTGTGATTATCCCCTTACCAAAACAAATATACTGCAGTTATTTTGATGGATTTATCAAAAGCATTCAACTATTAAAACCATTAAATCCTCCTTCAGAAACTGGCAGCTTATGGATCTTCAGATGCAGCTGTAAACACTATGGCAGATTACCTCTAAACCAGAAAACAATGTGTCAATGTAGGAAACTGAAATCGTTCATTTGCAAATATAAATAAAATGGAACCCCATGGTTCAATTCTTTGCAATGGCTTTTTTAATTACGTCTTTTTGATAACTGATTCTAATCTATACAAACATGCTAATGACAACACACTTGCATACATGCACCATGTCTTAAAAATAGTATGAATCTATTCTGGAAATGGAATGCAATACCTGGATAACATGGTTTTCCAACCACAAAATGAAAGCAAACCCTGACAAGTTTTAAACTATTGAACTTGGCAATAAAACAACTTGTGACTCTCTCCTCTAGTGATGCTATATTTTGTGAAGATTCTGTAAAAATTCTTGGAATAAATTTGGACGTTATGCTAAACTTTTTTCAGCAAGTCGATGAAATTTGTCAGAAAGCATTTAATTAAATGTGCTCAAAGAAATTTGAAAATATCCTAAACTGTAGTAAGACTGGCTGTGTACCATTTTTTCATCATCATATCTATCCCCTAACCTGGCACTTCATCAGTCTTACAAATATGAACAAGCTTGAAAACATATTTTCTTCCACTATATCAGGAAACCTTATTTAGAACTCATGGATTATGCAAATGAATCAACTCTCCACATTCAAAGGATGAAGACCATGTCAACTGAAGTATTCAAAATTTTGTTGTTGTTGTAGGGTTTAACGCCATTTTTCAGCACAAGATAGGCTATACATGGCGGCCAGCATTAATGGCGGATGAAGAACCCTGAAAAACCCAGGGAATAACCACCGACCCATGAGAAGCTACTGGTACTCTTTCTCACTTACCCACCAGTCGAGTCTGGACTCAAACTCACGCAGACAGAGGTGAGATGGCAGTGATCCGTAACGATCAGCACTTTAGACCACTTGGCCACTCGCGGCCCCCTTCAAAATTTTAAGCAAGCAATTTCTAGGATACTTAAATGATCTGGTAGTTTTTGGGGTTTTTTTTAAATTTTCTTACCATCTGAGACAGGGGTGCACACAATTTTTCAGCATTCGAGCTACTTATAAAATGACAAAGCCAAAATGATCTACCTACCACAAAAATGCAAAACATATAGGCTAACGTCTATATTTTTTAATGCTACATGATTTATTCACACTACCTTCACGATCGACCGGTTGATTGAAATTGACATATTGTGCACCCTGATCTGAGGTATGTAAATGCTGTGAAGGTCTCAAATGTAAAATATCAAAGGGCTACAATCTTTCAGACATGCAGCATCAAAATTATGGAATTCTCTCCCCATTAATTTACAAACATCTTCAGGTTTACATTTTAAATTGCCATTCAAGACTTGGTCAGGGAGCCTAATGTGTAAAATCTCCATATGTCAACATAATTAAATAAATTGCAACTGCTACCTAAATCAAGTGCATACTTAACTTTTTAGATCTAAGCTTTTCATATTGCTGGTAACTATCAGATGGCCCTATATTTATTCGACTGTAACAAGTGATTGACTAAATGTTTGCTTGTGTTGATGGTGAGGGATAGATTTTATATCTTAAAAGTGTCCATAGTATGTTTTACATTGTCTGTACTTTTTTATATATATTTAAAATCAGCATTCATGTATATGGTGTATTAAGGATGTTTTTTTTTTTCAACAATGAACATCAGATTCATGCAAACAGTCTTCTCTAAATTGAATTGTTAATCAGAGATTACCAACCTGAGGAGAGCAATATCTTAAGTGTGTATTGGCAAACCATTATGCTTGTGTATTTTAACACTGTTTTAATACAAACATTTCTGGAGACAAAACGAACACAGAAAAAATATAATTATTATAATAAGTATTATATGACTGATTGTTCAATTATTTTATTCTATTATATATGACTGATAGTTCAGTTAATTTGTTCAATTTTTATTTATAGTTGAAAAAAAATGGCTCCAACAAGCGAACATTTCTCGTTATTTAATGCAATGCCAATTTTATTATCATTATATCTTTTAAAATGACCACCACTGTTCACTTGGCTTCACAGCAAAAACTTTGTCACTGAATTATTTCTGATCAAATTTAATTCTAAAACCTATTAAAAAAGGAACTTTATAACAAAGGCTTGGGAATAAATAGTAATTTAGAATTTACCCTGGGAAATTAAACTCAAAGGTTCTAACAGAAAATATTTTATCCAAGAATATTAAAAAATGGTCCCCTTTTATACGTCCACCCCTTCTGCACCGGGAAACTGGTATTATAAAATGGATGGCCTTTCCAAAGGAGGACTATATTTGTGAGATGTATATATACATGTATGTGTACATAGTAGATAAGCTACATATAACAGTTAATATCTTCATTTAAAAGTATTATTATAATGTTTTCCTTGTCTGAAAAACAAAGTTATTTCAAGGTAAAATAAGTTAATAGTTCTTTTTCTTAGGCATGGAAAGTAAGTTTTATAATGTTGGCATGCACATAACAAAACCATTTGAAAACATTTAAATCTTGGTACATATGTTGTTTCATACTTAAAATTATTCTCTTTCCATATACTTCATTTTCCCACTGCTACAGAATATTCTCCTCATCTTTTATGATTTTGTTTATTTGGATCTTGCAAAGATAAAAATTTCCTGCATGTGAACTCTTCCCATTGTTATCAAGTTGAGTGACTTTTACTTTGTCTTCTAAAATATTATTTATTAATTTATGTGATGACCTTTTAAAGTTTTGTAACGATTTATTCATATGTTGCTAATTGTACAGTAATGCAATTTAATTTGCAGCTGAAACTTTTGTAAATGAAATGCCTTGTTTACAAAGGAAGTGAAATATGCACTGTCACATGATTTTGTTTGGTCTTTGTCTGGTACCCTTTTTGTTCAAAGTGTGTGTGTGTGTGTGTGTGTGTGTGTGTGTGTGTGTGTGTGTGTGTGTGTGTGTGTGTGTGTGTGTGTTACTCCACAAAATCTATAGTTAGCCTATCGGACCATGTTGTGATCTTGACAATTATGTCCAGTCATAATGGTCAATTTAAAATATATTAAAATTCACTGAATGAAGACCAAACATTGCTGACCCCCATTTCTTGTACATGTTGGCATTAATGGCATAATAATAACCTTAGTGGTATATGTACTTTAGCCAACACTTCTTTAAAAACCTTGCATCCAGAAACAGACACTGGGAAAGTTAATTGGACCATAATTAAATACTGGTACATTTGTTCATGAATATGTTGTGTTAGATGGGTGGCCAAGGGATTCTGGCTGCAAAGTGTGGGTGGCTGCTGGTCGGAGAGAGCCCTTCATAAGGGGACCACTGTACAGTCTTTACTGTATAAATTTAATAGGTTTCAACGTTCTTTACCAACTAATTGGCTTGGATCTACTTTACCAACCAAAAGTTACCTGCACTTTGTTTTGTGAGACCATATCATCTTGCATTCCTGTGTTGCCAATTTGGATGAATATTCCTGTACATCACAAATCAACTAACCAACAAGAAAAAACTTAAAATACATGTACGATGCATCAAGTTTTTCATGGGTTTTTATGTCATTTATTGTTACTAAAATCACTGAATTTACAGACAGGTTTCCTGCAGACTTAACAAAAACAAATTCCATGACTTTTCCAAAACTTTTCCAGAGCCATTTCATAACACTCAAGGACATCACGATATTGCATTGTCAAGTAAATGAACATAAAGAATGACATCTTTCAATCTAAAATAAGAAATAAGTTAACGACAAATACTTTTAATATGTACATTTTAAATTTACCTGGGCTAGCACACTTTGACTTTATGTAGTACTTCATGTCATAATCCAATGATCATGGTAATTTGTATTCAAAAAGAAAAAAGGAAATAATTCTATGTAGTCTTTGTATGTGTTCCTATTTACAAAATTAACAAAACATTACTTTCCAGTTGTTTTCTTTTTTTTAGTGAACTACACAGGAAATCATGTGATACTACCATTATGGGAACTTACTCTTGTTATATGAATTGAAACCATTTATCGATTGTAATTTTATCATTTTATTTAATTGGTTCTCGGTGCTCTATGAAATTTGAAGTAATCAATTTCTTTAACTCCATTGTCACAAATTCCATGACTTTTCCAAAACTGCTAGGTTTTGACAAATTCCATAACTTTTCAAGGCCCTTGAAATTTATTTTTTAAATTCCAAAACTTTTCCAGGATTCCATAACCTGCAGGAACCCTGTACAGACTCAATAGACAATGACTGTATTTTGTCAACAACACTTCCAAAATCTAAAAATTTAATTACCAACAAAAAAGTTTTGAAACTTCTAAAATAAAAAAGTTTACATAAGTCTAAAATCCTTAAACTTTCAGTACTAGCAAATACTTGCAAACAAGACAAGATCAAAATGAAACTGCACAGTCAGATCTGCCATAACATAATGCCCCAGCAGATTTGGGTATATGCAATTTGTTACGAGTAATCAGTAGAATAAACAACAGAGACCTGTTCTGCATATTATGTGATGGCAGATCAATGTCTATGTCATTTGCAGCTGGACTTGACTATAGGCCAGTACAGAGAGTATGTAACAGGTCTCTAGTCTTACTTGGTAGCTTGCTCCTCCAACCTCTCTTGTCTTGCCTTCATCTTCTTTGCAAGCTTAGAAAACACATTAAGGTAAGCAATCACAATCAATAACTGGATAGGACTGTACACAGCATTTAATTCTGGCTTTAGACCAAGTGAAAAATACATCTTAGTTTCCTTTTAAGAAGCTTGATAAAATTTGGGTTAGTGGGTGGGAAGAGTTTTTTAAAAGCAATTTATTTAATAAATAAATTCATATTTTCTTGATCAGCTTAAGTTATCAAATTGAAAAACAAGTCAATACTAAATACTGTAATGACAAATATCTCGAACAGATCTAATGTTAAAATTCTGGAATTACAGTCACTCAAAATTGTTTGGAGAAAATGGAGACAATAAGAAATTTGAAGAATTTGTTGGGTTAAAGGCAAGTGGGTGGGGGAAAAGACTAAATTTAATAATGTAATACATACCTTCTACTGCTGTTTTGCTTTCCTTGTTAGAGATACTAAATCCCCAGTCCAAGCTAAGTATTCTGATCTCAGTCTTGATTCCTTTCTCACAGTCAACATTCTATTTTGACTTGGATCAAGACTACCTAGCATCAGAGTGGGAAGGTTGCGATTTCAAAAGTAGAAGTTACAAAATTTAAGTAGTTCTAACCCACCACAATTTTTAAATACCAGTAATATATTACCTGTTAAAACTGCATTGCAGAATCTACCACCTAGGAGGAAGGCTCTGGGGTGCCAAAGGTCAATGGATAAAAAGGTTGAGAAACAGTCAGAAGGCAGCTCTCATGACAAAATCGAAAGAGGAGTGATTAAAGTAGGCATAAGATGCAGCAATAGCCCATATCGCATGGAATTCAATTTTCATGAAATTAACATCGGATAAACTATCTTGAGGGCAATCCACATGGAAATGGTGTCTTCTGAAAAATCGGTGGAATCCTTCAAAGGGAGAAAGATATGATTCTGACCCTTGAGGAAGTCAAAGAAAACCTTAATACCCTACTGGGCAAAGGAGCCTCTCTTGTTCATCACAGATACAACTGAGACTGGTAATCTCAGAAGAAACGTGAGCTAATGAAGGTAATGTATTTAAAGCTAAACAACTGAGTTGGCAAACAAGAGAAACCAAATCATAGTTAACATTGAACCATAAACAATCCTTTTCCACTGACACTACTACTTGCTATGTCTAAGTGAAAGGTTCTCAAAGGAAACTTCACTCAAAGGTTTATAAGGAGGTTTTGAAGGTGCCGTAAGAACAAACGAAAGGTTCAATCTGTGCACTAAATAGCAAGATATCAGTTTAAAATATCTGATGAGATAGAAAGAAAAGGATCCAAATTAATGACAGAACACCAAGAGAACCTGACTATTACAAAGGGTTACCTGTAGCCCCTAATATAGACAATTCGCTTTCTTCTAAAGGAAAAGGAGTCTGTAAGGATCAGTACATTTTCTACTGCACTAATTACAGACGATTCTCCACTAGGCATTGCAAACTTAAAAAGAAGGTTGTCTCCAAGCCTGGGCAATCCAGATGTCAACCTTGCTTCAGAAAAGTGCTCACAGATAACAGATACACTGCTGGCAAAGGGCCAAGTATGAAGGTTGAAAATCTAAGAATTGTTTAATAACAGGGTCTGCCTCTGCTAGAACAGCAGGTACCTCCATGGGGATAATCTCATGGGCTTGACTTGCAATGTGTGTGTGTGTACCTGTGCATTTTGAATTTTTAACATGGCTTTAACAATTTTCAGTCATATCACTACCATATTTCAGTGTGGCAGTTGAAAGTTATGTATAGTAGTGGGGCATCATGCTGCAGGCATGTAGCATCATGTCCCACCCAATCACATTATTTTGACACAGATTGACCAGTCCTAACACTATCCTCATAATGCAAGCACCATGTGAGGCAACTGCTAGTATCATTTTTGTTTAAGTCTTTGGTATGAATTGGCCGGGGTTCAAACTAGTGACCTTCCTCATCTGAGGCCAACACTCTAACCACTTGAGCCACTGAATCTGTCCACACAGCTATTTTGAATGGTGGGAAGGAATAAGAGTAAAGACAATCCCACTTCAAACTGGAGTCATCCACCAGTGCAAAGACCATCCCATTAAGACTACATTGCCCTATCTGGTTAGGCTAGGTACTCCTTTGCCTTGAATAATGTTGCGGTCGAGAATGATCTCCAAGATTGCTGTTAAGAGGATGTTTTTGACCTACATGCAGATAGAAGAGGTATTTGTAATTCTTTGACACCTGAAGTACTCTACTACATGCATGTCTAAGGCAATTATAGCATAATGATGTCTTATGAAGTTGCCACACCCTTGTAGAACTAGGAAAAATGTCTACATTTCAAGGTTGATGAAGTGATGGGTTGCTTCCACCTGAAAAAAGAGTCTCATAAGAACTATCCCAGGTGAGTACCCCATCCCAAATCTTATGCATTTGTGCACATAATGGAATTGGGTTTAAGAACTTTAGTAAGGAACCAATTCTAATCTAGCAACCAATTCGGGTGGTGTGGAATATATAATCTCTGGAATCTGAGATGATAGCAGATCTTTATGAAACTTCAGGCTTGTTAGAAGCAGGAATTGGAGAAGGCATGGTTAAGTCTCCCAGGCAAATTAGATCTACGCTCATGTTTAGAGTTTATAAGGGAAAAAGAAAAAGGCAAGATAACAATGAAGTCTGGGCCTTAAGTTCTGTCAAGAGGAACAGAATCTGAGCCATTCTGTTTGGTGGAACAGAAATTTTCCATTTGATTAGGGAGGTAACTAAACAACATTAACCTTAAGTCCTGAGAAGGGATGATATCCAATTTCTCTGGGTTGAGGAAAAAACCACTATAAACCAACAGAGAAATAGGTCCTTTACAAGCATATCTTTGAGAATGTTGTGCATAATTAGTCCTCAAACTGGATGGGATTCCCAAAGACCTGAAGATATTATCTCCTTCATTTTGGTAAAGGCTCTGTGGGTGCAGGTGGAAGATCCCAAACTTAAAATACCTCCTGGCCAATATGAAATTTGTGGTATTTCCAGTGATGAAGGAATATGGAGATGTCACATCCTGCAGATCTATGAGGACCTCTCAGCTACAGTACCAAACATCATTCTTGACTGGCATGGTAATCTCGATTTTTAAGTGTTCTTCATTAAGGAGTGAGTTTAAGGCCAAAAGATCAACAACGAGGTGAAAAGATTCAGGAACAGAAACTTGAACTTTGACAGAGTAAAGGTATCTGGAAACAAAATCAGCAACCATTTAGAGTGGAAAGAACACAGCACACTCGAGCCTCTGGAAACATATAGCTAATCACCTACTGAGATGTCGGGAAGATGATACAGGAGAGGGTTTAGCTCCTTAGTGCCAGCTAGCTAAATTGTTAGGGAAAAGGGAGCCTACCAAAGACTTTCTCCTCATTCCACTGCATATACCTCTTCTAGCAAAGAACAGGTGAAAGTTTTGAACTGTGACTGCTAGTGGAGATGCCGAAGTTGGCCTGGTTTTAAAAAAAATTGGGAGGAAGGCCCATCTGTCAATCAAGGTCAGCATGCTTCTTGGCCAATCATACATTCCCAGAGTCACATCTTGAGACCATTGCTGCTGGTCCCTCAAATTTTCTGCTACAGAAGGGATGTGACTCCTAAAACGCATCTCTACATCAAGTAGTGGAACCCTCAACTGGTTTCTGCTGTGTACCAGCTTACCCCTGGACATCTCCAAAGTGGCATATCATTGTGGAAGTAGAAAAACTTTGCAAACATTGCCATGGACACTTACAGAGCTTGCCTCCGTATTTCTGCCACAGCCTCCAGCAGATGCGGAAGAGCTGCTGGCTGCTGGTGACAATGATTCCTGAAATGAGATTGACATAGCAAGCTATTATCACCAGGTTCAATTCTTTAGTTCCAAGGCTCCTGAAACAGCACCAAGTGTAAGAGCAGAAGATCTGAATGTGAGTGGGCCAATATAGCCTCTCCATACTTGAGAGAATCCTGGTGTCCCAACCACCTAAAGACTTGTGGTCAAGGGTAAAAAGGTAAACATCAATAATCCCTCCTCCTCCTCCTCTTCCTCCATCACCCAACCCAATTGGAGGGAGGGACCTTATTAAGTAATATAACTCAAGGAAGGCCTCACATGTTGGTTATATAGCTCAAGGAAGACCACACTATGTTGGTTATATAGCTCAAGGAAGACCTCACTATGTTGGTAATATAGCTCAAGGAAGACCTCACTATGTTGGCTCAAGGAAAACCCGATTATCATGGTAATACAGATCAAGGAAGATTTCATTATGATGGTGACATAGCTAAAAAAAAAAGACTTCATTATGATGGTAATTTTAAGACCTCATTGTGATTCAAGTCAAGGATACACTTTCTTCTTGAACCTTCGCAAGTGACAGATTTTCAACCATCTTTCTCTGAAGGGTCAAACTCTGTAAAGTAGATTACACCTTTATAAGTATATTTTCCTTTCAACTGTGGCAACTAAAAAAACAATTTTAAAGTAAAATAAGTTTCTTTGATAATGCTCACCAGATCACAGAATATTAGGAGTACATACATAACCTCACAAAACCAACCCTCCCAAGCTAAAAAAGATGCCTGAAATATCCTTTGGATTCTTTAAGTGCTAAAAGGTGCCAAGGTGACAACAGATGGACTGATGCCAAATCTGGTCATATGCCAGTTATTATAAGAGTAGATGTGTATGTTTTTCAGGGAGTAAACTTAGATGAAGGCTTAGAAGGTGTGCTTGTATTATGATTGGGTAAGTATTATGAAAGAAACAATGTTCTCTAAACTCTGATTTCTTCTTTTAAAATGTTACCCAATGACAATACGTTTGGAGAATAGGTAAGGGAATTAAATCCTGTTAAAGCAACAATGGCCCTGTCTCTCATCTCCTACTGTCATGGAGCAGCTCCACATCATGTGAAACAAAGTCAAAGATCAGCACATGGTTCAAGCACGGATGCAATTTGGAGAAGATCTTAGGCAGTATAATAACTTGAGTCTTTATGAAGTTACTGATACAAGTTCCACAAGGTCAAGTTGAACCTTACAGAATAAAGGCAAATGCTAGAGAATGTAGTCTACATCTTCCATCCCATAGCATGTATGTCAGGTTACAGTTTTGCTCAGAAGACATCATAATGGCAACCTACCTAATCTCATGAGCCAAGATGAAATTTCTTTCTTCTTGGGTTAGTTCCAAATAGCTGAGCAGATAAATGTATCCAGTTCATCAGGGCCTGAATTGAAATATCTCTTTCTTTTTTGCTGAGAGATAAGAGAAAAGAAAAAGCACAACCTCCCTCTTCTAACTGACTCAGTTTGCTTTAGATACCACTTGGAATACTGCAGATGCCTCTGGGATGAAGGGACAATGGTTTCATGACATAGCACTGATTATCTATGAAAAAGGCCCTTCTTGGTAATTAAGCCAGGAAATCATCCTGAGACAAAGAGAACCATCCTAATGGAAATTCAGATTGTCAAATTACAAGGCATGTACTGATCCTGCCTCCTGTGGCCAGAACAGCTAGAAAACTGGTACAAGATATGAGTCATAATAGCTGTAAACAGCAGTTCAAAGAGTGTTTTATTCAACCACATCAGAAACCATGGAAAACTTTTATTTCAGATGGAGATCTGAACAACACCATTTTCATTTAGATCCAACCAGACATCATAAGAAATCTTTTAGTAAAACCTCATGCTGACATGACCATCCATTCCATTTGGATGGGCTATGCCCCCTTTGAGGTGTTCTGCATAGAATTTTGTTGAGTTCTCTTTGTCAGAATTTCCTAAGCCTTTAGTCTGGCTTATGAAAGAAATAAATTATCAGATGCACACAAACATTTCTGGTTTGGTTTAGCTATGCCCACATTAAGGAATATTTTCCAAGTTGTTTTCATTACTTTCAAGATAGTTATCATGTTTACTAAGCCCCAGCTATAACGTCATGTATAAGCTATAATCTACCTGTCTTGGGAATATTACCACAGCCATGTGTTTGATGTCTAAATACTGCTGCAGGCTAGTGTTAAGCTCTTACGCAAGGTTACATGACCATCCAGAGACCGGAATCTTGATTTGGCAAAGATGACAGATCGCATCATGTAAACAAAAGCTTGTAATTATCACACCTATTTGTTAAGGCTTAATAAGGGAAGCCAGCGGGGTGAGCGGGTCGTGTTCTCATCCATACCCATATTGACAGAGTGCGAGAGGGACATTGTCTGCTAAGTTTGACTGGATCAGTTCACAGCAATATCCAATTGGAATTGAAATTGAGAGTGCAATTACAGCTTGAATGATACTTCAGACACGTAACAGAAAATTCAGCATTTGCCTGAAAGGATTGTAGATCAATAGGGTTTACTCCATGAAGAAACCACTCGTAATTTGGCATTAAAACTTAGAGAGAGATTCTAAGGAAAGACAAAGCTCTGAAAAGGTCATTAAGTTATTTGCCCAATTTTTGCAGAATATTATGGCATCATAGTTGTAATTTGTAGTATGTATATTTAATTACTAGGATCGTTTAGTATGTAGTTTCATTTACATGCATATTTGAAAAATGGGCTTGAGGTTACATATAGAATTATAAGATCTGAGGCAGAATATTGTAAATTATTAGCTTGTGGTCAGAATTAATTTTGTAATTCTCTATTAGGTTACTTCATAGTAAACTATTACATTTATTAATGTGTTATGTAGGAATTTACACATGTTGAATTGTGAATTTCCTATGGTTGAAGTATGTAAGATTAGTTACTATGGACATATGAATATATCAGTGCATGGATATTTGAATATGTGTACTTTGTATGAGTTGTAAGGTAAAGAAATGTGTCTTATTATTGTGATATTACTTAGTCTACTGGGATTAGGAATATGTACTGATGTGATGGAATTTATTGATGTATGTATGTAACAATGCAAAAGTGGCAACCTCATAGAAATGAACTGTCATTTTATAAAGGACATTTCTTATACTGCTTCAAGAGGAGCTTTAATAAAAGGAGCTGTGTACTTTCGATATTAGAATCAACTCTCATTACAAACACATTAATTACAACAAAAAATTTAGATGCCATTAGAAGGTTAATAGAGAGAATCCTGTTCAACAATAAATTCTAATATTTCTAAAGGAATAAAGATTCAAATTCTCACAGCAATTTCCCTGTTACAAACATTTCTTTAAATACTGTTCATTATGATTATTTTAACCGACACTGTGTTTAATGTTTTCATGTAAATATTTCTATTTATTTAGTTTTAAACAATTGAAATAGGAAGAAGACTTAAAAATAATTACCATAATATTTCTGACCCATTTGTCTCATTTACAAATGTTGTTCTGACCCTGACATGATAAAACAATGATCCATTTAAAGTAAATGTCATTACCTTCATCATGACAGATTTACTGCTACAAAAAAATTGCAGGAATTAAACTACATCACTAAGTGTTTAACAGAAAACAGTTACATGTGTACATGCCAAATTTGCATAAGCTGACTTGTTTCTGGATTGTGCCTGTCTTGCTCGGAATGCATTCATCAACTGCTGATTCTGATACAAGGCCAATTCCATGGGGCTCATTTTCTTGATCCTGAAAAAAGTATTAAAAAATAATGTACAATTAAAATTTCAATCACATTACAAAAAGCTCTATTTAACTGTTATTGCAAGATTGTTTGGCTAAATCTTGTGTATTCAACTTCCATATACTTACATGAACCTTAAATATGATTTCATGAACAGAAAACAAAATAATGAAAAACAGAGTACCATCAACAATATATTATATACACATCCGATGTTTTATAGTCCTCTATGTAGATCGCCAATGTTTGCTGAAACCATTTTTCTTCCTAGTTAGTGAACATGACCTCTGAACTTTTGACACCAAAATCTACTGGATTTTTCTTTACCACAAATGGAAGTAGAAGCCATTCACAAACACTGGTTCAGGTCTGTGATGTAGAATCAACGTTATCATGCAGATTTTTCTTTCAGTCATAGTGACGATAGATCTTTCAATATAAAAATAATAACATTCTTCATTATCTTCATTCATGACTGGGTGGGACATCATGCTACATGTCTGTGGGATGATGCCCTAGTGCCAGACATTACTATAAACTGCCACAATGCAGACATTGAAGTGATATGACTGAAATTTGTTAAAGCTGCATTAAAAATCTAAATCACACACAATTGCTTTATACTAAGCACAGGACACCCCAAAAATGTGGTAATTATGAATGCTGGGACAACTTGAACTACTGTGAAAAACAAAACTGGTAACAAATAGATGGACTGCTGAAGATGGACTGCTGAAAAAACGACAACACAATATGCTTATGTGGATAGAATGAAAACAAGGGCATTTGTACAGTCATTGGATTTATCAAACATTTTTCATCAGTCTGCATTAAATAAGGACACTGCAAATAATATATAAAAGGTCTTACCCCCCAAAAGACCCAAGTTTTTTAAAAACATATTTAACACAATTTTGTTTCATTTATAGTACCTATTTGTATGCATTTCTATTCAAAAATTTACATTTATCACTCTGCCTATCTATCTCTCAAATGATACACCAATAAAAAGAGATATTGATATATATATATATAATACAGCAATACATGTTCAGATTCTTATAATCATCACTATCTGCCTGGAGAGATCTGATCTGCTCCAAAGACTATGGCAAACTTTTTACTATTGTTACTTGTTACTAAGAATAGTTTGTGTTTCTAATTATAGGTAACTTATACAGCTTGATAAAGATCAAACATTGTAAATGGACACAAATTAAATTGTAAGAGGAAACGATTCAACTCTGATGGGGTTATCTCCGTTGATAGTTTTAAAGCATCTTTGTAGCACTTCAGTAGGAAATGCTCCCCAATGGCAAGTGCTCAAACATCTTCCCATATTTTTGAACTTTTTTCATCTATCATCTGGTAACATAAATAGAAACAACTAGTCTTTTTTTTTTAAAATTGCATATTAGAGGGCTATTGCTAAATGCTTATGAACATAAACAGTAAGTTTCTGGACCTGCAATGTCAAGCCTATGTTCAAAGAATTTATGTAAAATTTATGTCCTTGACTCCAAAATCATGATGATGTTGTCATTGTTATTGTTATAGTGTATAATGTCATTTTTCAGCACAAGATAAGCATTACATGGTAGTCAGTATTAATGGTGGAGGAAGAACCCAGGGGAAACCATGGAAAGAACCACCAACCCACGAGAAGCTACTGGCAAGCTTTCTCCCATACCCACATTGGCCAAGCCCAAGACATGAACAGAGGTGTGATGGCAGTGATCTGTGATGGTGAACTCATTAAACCACTCAGCCACTCGGAGCCCAGACTCAAAGATGAAAAGAAAACGCAAAGAAATCACAAAATGAACTACTTTAGCTTCATAATGATTCAATAAATATATGATGAAAATCCATCATGGAGTTTAAGAAATATAAGGATTTAAAACTAATCGAAACTTTAAAAGACATTTTCTGAGAGCGTGACCTTGGCACCAAGTTCAAAAAGGCAAGCATGTATGTCACCAAATGAATTTTACCTCCAAGATGAAGAGCTCATCATGCAGTTTAGGAGACATATGCAAATGAAAAAACTCAAATGAAAACCTCAATCCATATTTTTCATGACCTTGTCTCAAAAGTCAAAATGAAAAGCAAGCATGCATATCACCATTTATCTTAGCACCATGATAATTCATCATATGCATGAAGAGAATCCATTAACGCGTTCAAGTAAAGTTTGAAAATTAAACATCTTTTAACCAAATCCTTAAAACCGCAATGACACCATAAATTTCACCATTCTTCCAATTAGAAGGAGGAAAAGATCTATTAAAAAAGCTATCTGACATCACCCATTCTTTGAAATAATCAAGATGTCAAGTTTAAACAATGTTCAAATATTCAGTTTCAGGTGCCAGCTCTTAATTCAATCAACAAAGTTGCTCATAATTATGTTCTTTTTTCTGGAATGCTCCAAAAGCAGTGATGTCATATATTCGACAAATTCTATTTGTGACTAATCTAACAATAACACTTGCACTTGGTGCTCAAAATCATTTGAGACAGAATGAAGTGGAACAGGCCCAGGTTTGAAAAACAGATGAAAATGCATGCATTAGAAAAATATATAGTTTGTGTAAATAGTGGTGATTAGCAGGGGTGCTGGAATAATTTGAACAGCAAACATGGGATGAAGATAATTTAACATAGTGTTGTATTCGCTTTTTATGTTTACAATTGCGATGTTGTCAAAACCTGTGTTCCAGCTTTAAAATGAAATTGGTTGACCCATGAATGTCACCAAACACCATTAGACTAATTCGTACAAATGTGAAAAATTGTTGGGTTTCTCAGTACAAGGGAGAAATGGCTCATAATGTGATGAAACATTGGAATTATCTAGTTTTAATGGAATCCAACAATTGGAATTATCAGGTTTTAATAGAAATCAACAATGTTTATCCAATGATATCCAGCTTTATACTAATAGGACCTTTAAAGAGTTTGATTTGCATTTTTTTAATTGAAACAAATTGTAAATAAGGATTTGAGAAATTTCTTTTTTCTTTTAGAAATACTTTAAAATAAAGACCTTTCTCTATGCTCTACACCAGTTCTGAGAAGCTGACTGCTGTCAGGGGATACAACTCTGTCCACAAGGCTGTTAATGTGTTTTTGTTGTCCAGGGCCACTTCCTACTTTCTCCTGGGCCAAATGTAGATTTGTACCTGGCTTGATGGCATTTGGATTATCTATTTAGTAAAGAAAGATCAGGTAGAGCTGAGTAATACTATTAAGTAGAGCACAGTATCACTATTACTAAATATACATAATTGCTATTAAAGTAGAGCACAGTACCACCATCATTAAATATAACTGATATTAAGTACAACAAAATATTGTTATCATTAAGTAAACATAATAGTATGAAATACAGTAGAGTATAACTTCTGATGAAGCATTGTGACAAGATTCGCAATGCTGGCCCCAGGTACTAATTGGCAGAAATAGAAGACACTATCACAAGTACTTCTTTAAACCTGTTACTTCCCACTCCACTACAAAAGCCCTTTACTTTGCTTCTCTTCAGATTACAAAATTAACATCTTACAAGTAAGATATTTACTCAAGTATTATTTATTTCAAGTTGTTTATGTTGTATAATATACAAATGGTATTGTTTGTTTCTACATGTACTTTCACAAAGATGACATCCTACATTTCAAAATTAGCACTTAGTCCTTCCAGTGAAAAAATGTGCATATGTTTTTAAAATATGCCTTTCATAGAAAATGCATTCATGTCATAAACAGTGTAATCAAATTTAACCTATCACTGTAATCACTCTGTTCAATTAACCAATCAGCAAACATAAATTATAAACAGATCCTCAAACAGATCCTAAATGTTGAGATAAAGAATTGGATATCATAAAAAAATTCAACTTATGCAATGTTTTGTTATTTTTTTTCTTCATTCATTGTGATGCAAAGGAGTCAATGAGGGCTTGTGATTCTAACAGTTGATATCCAAATCAATCATCTAAATTGAGGGGTTCAAATTATTTCTGAAACCTAGATGAAACTTGTATGAATTAAGACTTGTGGTCAGCTTTATGATCTGCTGAACATGGACACTACTGAAGGCAGTTATGTGTTTATTTGCACAAATACATGTAGAAAGGTGTTTTCTGTCAGATATTTGAAGAAAAAAAGAAAAGAAAATAGAAACTAAAAAAATATGTAAAAATAAACATGTCTAGAATATTGGTGGAGATACCCCTAACTTTGGGCTTTCTTGCCTGTGTTGTTTTTTCTATAGGAAGCACTGGACCACAGATTGCATCATTTTAAGATTTAAAATTGTACACTTTGTCCCAAAACCTAATGCTTCAACTTGATCATTCAGATACTTGAGTGGTTCCTTACTTAGATCACTGAGCTGAATGAGGGGTGGGGATGAAAACTAATTAAAATAAAAGAAATGGTTTCAGATATATATCTTATGACATATTAAGCATGCATTTACATGTTTACATCAAAAGTTCCATCTCATGAACAGAGAACTTCAAAATCATCCGGAACAACAGCACATTTCTATATTACAGGTCACATGGGTCATGTAGGCATTCAACACAGACTATTTCAGTAATGGGTGTCACTTTATAGAATTTGATTCTACATACCTTTAAGTGGCAAGTATTAATTTCATTTGAATTCCCATTCATCCTTATTCCTCTGGAAGGTCATTATTTGATAACATGAGAGGTGCATATGGCAAAATAAATGTTAAAGTACCTAGACATGTTTGGATGAAATGAACCTAAAGGTGTCATTCAGTACAATCTGTATTGAATGTTGGGTGCTGTGATGTCACAATGAAAGCTATGCATATTGATAAACATATTTCTACTAACCTCAACTGTGGCAACTCCACCTGATGTGCTATTATTTTGACCAAAGTTAAGTATATGGTCACCATTGTAGAATTCCATAGCAATAGATTATTTTCTATCTAGAAATTTCTTGGTGCTAAGCATTCAATAATCAGGATTGACTAAAATTTTGTTAACAAAAATTAGCATTAAATTTTACAAGAACAATTTATATTTAATTTAAATGAGCAAATGTGCATACATGACCCATGTGACTTGCACTATAAACAGTAATTATTAACACTTTTTTCTATAATTATCAATCAGTTACCTCTAAGGCAGCATAAATGAAAGTTAGTTAATATTAATAAACATAAGAATGTACAATAAATATATTAACATATTTTGGAATGAATTTCGTTATGTCAATATGTTCCCAAGCAGCTTTGAAATCGATTTTCATGATTTAGTGAAATAAAATATATCAGTTAATGCCATACAAAACTTGAAAAAGAAATAAAAGTTTTGTCTACTGCAGTATGTTTGCAACTTTGTAATTTTACATTTTTAAAACTTTTAAACATATCATTGAAACTGAAACATGCCTCGTTGCCAAATATTCAATGTTTGTCAGAGGTTAATATGTCGCCATGTTGCATCATTTGGTTGGTGGAGTGATCTCACACAAGGTCAATTACACAGCTAATCTCAACAATGCTTACAGTTAGTCTCCAGTATTTATGCCAAAATAAATTGAGATAGAAGTGATCTTAACTACAAAATGGTGTCACCTTTTCCAGCAAAAACTTTTTTCTCTATTTTTATGTTTACATTTGAACTTAAATCTATTTTACACAAAAAAATTAACTTTTTAACTGGTGCTGATATAACATTAAACCATATCCATACATAAATACAAACATGCACACACTCATAATATATATATATATATATATATATATATATATATATATATATATATATATATATATATATATATATATATATATATATATATATATATATATATGCAAATGGGTAGCTCACTTGGTCTGGTCACTTGGAATAGTTTTTAAATAGTAGGGTTGAAATGATACACCTGTACCACATATTGATACAATTCACGATACAGTCTGTGATATGATATACATCGATACATATATAAACTTGAAGATCTTTCCATCTTTTTAAGGTAGGTGGTGCCCCTTTATGTACACTTACATATTTCCAGTAAGCAGATTATAGACAGAGATATAACTATCATCATATGCATTTTAAAAGAACAATTTATATTTAATTTAAATGAGCAAATGTGCATACATGACCCATGTGACTTGCATATGCAATTCTGATTGATGACAAAAACACAAACATACTTTCAAACAGATTACCTGTTGGTTATTATTGAGTTTTATTCAACATTTTAGGCCATTTAATGGTGGTTCCATTTATCTCCCTTTAGTCACCAGGCCCATTGTTTTGCATGGCATGAATGCTTTGAAAACATTGTATTACCAATTTCATGTCTCACTTAAACTTAAAAGACATTACGATGTTATCTCCAAAACAAATAAAGCAATTTCCTCATGCAGAGAAAACACCATATAGAACAAATCTGAAAATGGGGATGAGGATCAATAAAAACAAAATCTATCACATTTTACTTCTTGCAGGTGGGAAAAACTGCTGCAGTCACAGGTACTTGTATATATTTTTTAATTTTACACAAGGTGACAAATTTTAGCTGTTTAAAATCTGGCTCCTTGCTGATTCTGTGTTTATTTTATTTATTCCATCAGCATTTTCATTCACTGGTTAAATATCTCTGCATAAAAAGAGAAATTCCAAATTTGTTCTCCATGTACAATTTGAGGAGAGATGTTGCCAGCATTTTATCTTAAGGGTAAATTCACTCTTTTTCACCAAAAAAATGAGAGTAGAACATCTAAGGTTTCCATCAAAAATACTGATGCAAAATATATACTGAATTCAACATAATGATTAAAATAAAATACTGCTGTGCTTTACCATTTGAAAAGCAGTAAATGTCACCTGAATATTCTGTTAAAACTAATACTAATTTTAGAGAAAAGGGATACCAGCCTTGTGTTTTCATTACTCATGATATGTTGGCCTATTCTCTGCAAGCCTTTGAAAACATATAATATTACATTGGGCCATGGAAATGAAACACATAACTTTGGACTCTTTCTGTCAGCATTTCAGCTGAGAAACTAGGTCAAGTTTATAGCTGTTTTGCAAAATTCAACATAACTTTGCCAGTAAATGGCAAGAGATATTAAGCAAGCTAAACCGATCTTGTACAAAAAAAATAATAATAGTTCAACAATTTGCAAAATTATGCTGTTTTGTAGAAGAGAAACAACAATGAATAGGATGTAATGTGTTTACAATGTTTCATTTATGAAAACAAAAATTACTAAAAAAATTTAGAAACAGATTCTAAACTTGGGAATTTTTTGAGAATCCATTCCAGCAGCAAGTTAACAAGTTGCATAACAAACACTAAAGTTGATATGGGGCAACTTTTTGCAAAATTAGAGACTTGGATTAAGCAGCTATATTGTTCTAAGCTAAACATTTATATCTAAATAATATATTTATTTGTATGATTATACAAAATAAATTTTAAATAGGATTTCTGAGTTATAAATTCAAGAAAGTCAAAGTCAGAGTAGGTCTTCATGCTGACATTTAGAAATCACATTTTCATACACATTTTGAATAGAAATATGGGATAATTTTGTACATGTAATGAATATCACTTTCTTTAATTAAACAAAATATTTCTTTCCTCATGTAAAATGGATTTTCAACCAAAAAAAACATGTGATCCAATGGTTACATAAATGATGTATCATTGCACAGAATTACCCGACAGGCAGAATAGGCCAATATGGTGGTACATTTGTCTCATATTTAACACCATTTTCAGGCTCAAAATCACTCAATGGTATCTCCATTATCAATTTACCAGGTCCAATAATCCAATATACCAGGGGTCAAGATAGACTTAAATTTTAGAGAGAAGTGACTTCTCCTTTCTGTCAGAACAGGGAGAAGTGGGAGCTAATCAGGGAGAAGTGAGACCAAAACAATAAACATGATTATAGATTGGCAGTTTATAGTGATGTCTAGCACTGGGGCATCATGCTGCAGGCATATAGGATGATGTCCCACCAAGTCACATTATCCTGACACCAGGCTGACCAGTCCTAACACTAATCTCTAAATGATGAGTACCTAGTAAGGTAGCTATTAGTACAATTTTTTATAAGTCTTTGGTAGGATTCAGTCAGAGTTTGAACCCATGACCTCCTGCATCTGAGGCAGATGCTCTAACCACTAGGCCACCAGAGCAGTCTTGAGTAGGCTAGGATGCAGATAGCAAAGAAGAATAATGAACAAATATTTAATACATGTTTTATTACATGTTAGTAAAACATCAAATGTAGTTTACAGTGACCTATGGTGCTTGGGTATAACTCAGACACCTCCAATTACCTTGAATAATTTTTCTAGATAATGTACTTATCAAAAACTTACAATAATCATGTAAAATATATTTAATTTCTTTAATTATTAATGCAGATGTGATTTTGGCCCCAAAAAAAATGTACAGGAGGCTTTGGGCATCCTCCCCCAATAGGGTCTCAAGAGACAGTGCCCCTGATCTGGGGGGAGACAAGGGATCATATGCCCCTGACCAAAAAATGCATGTGTGAGTCAGTCATACAAAACTGATCATAATGGAACTTATTATCATTATATAATGTAAAGTTATTACTTCATTCCTGAAAAATCATTTTCAACAATACATGAGGAATTTCACAATGCTCATTTTTACTCCTATTTGTTCTACGATAACATTAGTACAAAAATTATTATATGTACATGTCAATAATTTATAAATTTTTGCAGTATATATATATATATATATTACATTACAATTCCCTCATTTCAAAATAAATCTATAAAATAAAATACCAAAATATAAAATACTACATTCAAATTATCAAACACACACATACATATACACATATACATATGCACACACACACACACACATACATACATATATATATATATATATATATATATATATATATATATATATATATATATATATATATAAAAGCAACTTTTTTTTGGTGATGCTGGCTGCTGATCCAAAATCTAACAACCAAGATTAGTGTAATTCAGATCTTTCCTTGGGCATTCGGTTTGTTTTTTTTGTAGGAACAGACTAACTTAATTTCTGACAACTTTCCACTTGAGCCATTCCCATTTCCACACATTTTTCCATTTTTCAAACCTTCATCCAAACTATTTGTGTCATGTTCTCTCTCAAAAACTTTAGATGCAATGCTTTGAAAGCATGTTTCTTTCCATTTTAATTGGTTTCAATCACAGAAAGATTCATTGGATAAGTAGAAACTTTCAAAATATCAGAATACTTTTTACAACAATCATGACTTAAATAATGTCTGAACAAATACTTTACAATGTTCACTTCAGAATGGAACTTGACAGACCACATTTTGGAAACTAGATCAAGATAACAAAAATAGCCTATATTGAAAATCTGAATTTTCTCATGAGGAGAAAATAAGACTTCTACCTTGAAATGGAGAAAAATCATGTGTTTTTGTCCATGACTGAGGGCTGAACATGGAGTTTTTGCATACCTGACTTTTGTCATGCGTGAAAGTGATAAAAAAGATGTTCATAAGAATTTTAGTTCAAGAGTATGTGGAATTTTCGATGGAAATGACAAGTTTTCCAGAATATTATACTGCAGCTACTTCAAGTGGCTCTATATATATGCATGCATACATACATACATACATACATACATACATACATACATACATACATACATACATACATACATACATACATACATACATACATACATACATACATACATACATACATACATACATACATACATACATACATACATACATACATACATACATACATACATACATACATACATACATACATACATACATACATACATACATACATACATACATATAAATGGACTTGATAGACAATTATTATTTCCTGTTGTAAAATCATTGTGAGGAAACACTGACAACCATGTTCATGTATAATCTGATAGTCATTATTTAAATCATACATTGGAATAACTAAATGCTTACAGACTGGACTAACACAGCAGTTTAGGATTTTTGTGAATTCATTCAAAGACATTCTGGACTCCATTACTGTGGTACATCTGAACTTTTGAGACTATTGATATATCAAGACATTCAAGAATATTAATCCAGAACATTCTCTACTTTCAGACTTGTGATAGGACATTTCAGAATATTTGTAATTTAATTCACTATACTGTGTCTCTTAAGTTTTCATTTTTTAACTTAGAGAAATTAGTTATGTGTTGACTTTTTAAACATTTCATTTTGCTTCTTCCACTCCGGTGGCCTAGCTGTTAGAGTATCTGCCTTGGATGTGGGAGGTCATAGGTTTGAACCCCGACCAAGTCATACCAAAGACTTTCAAAAATGGTACTAACAGCTGTTTCGCTTGGTGCTCAGCATTAAGAGGTTAGTGTTAGGACTGGTCGGTCTGGTGTCAGGATAATGTGTCTGGGTGGGTCATCATGCCACATGTCTGCAGCATGATGACCCAGAGCTAGACATCACTATAAACTCTCAGACTGCAGACATTGTAGCGATATAACTGAAAAATTGTTAAAAGCTACCTTAAAAATCTAAATCACACACACACACATCAGATTTTGCTCCTATCTGTTAGATAAAGACCTAGAGTCAAACAATAATACTTTCTTTCTATCAAAACATTTGCCTTCTACCCATTTGTGTAAATATACAGTTAATTTCAATGTCAAAACTAAAAAACGATGATAAAACTTCTTAGTAAAATAATGTTGTATGCAGATCTAATGCATAAAATGTAGTGTCATTGTCACAACACATAATCTCTGCCAATGTATTAACAAAGTGAGACCAAAAACTATAAGTTTCACATTTATTCAGTAAAATTTTCTTATTACACACATATTTATTCAATAAAGTATAATCTAGTGATATACAAACTGTTGCCTTACAAATATATAACCCAAACACATGAAACTGCCAGAAAAGGAAATGGAAAACACCACTGCATGGAAATCCCTTAGAATTATGATGTACGGACATCCTATCAAATTCACTGCTGAGAACAGTTACAGTGCAACCAGACTGAAAATAGACCTAATAAACAATAATAATGCAAAGATAGAGTTGTGGCTTGTTATGAGAACCTCTACCATTTGATGCCCACCAAATAAGTGTCCATCAAATTCTCCACCAGAAATGTACATGTTCAACACACTCAATCATACAGAGATCACCATATACTGTACAACCCAATATTTTAATGCAAAGAGTTTCCCTACTTAAAAAATAGTGAAAGTGTGTTGTTTGTAAAGTTTCATACACATTTTATTAATCTGTATGCACAACTCTATGGAGGACAAAATATTAAAGACAATTTTCTGCTCATTCTTAAGAAATTTCCAAAGTTTTAAGTTAAAAAATATCTCCATTTGAAAACTTTAATTGCAAAATAAAAATTGATTTTGTATCAGCTGATGATCCACAAATGTGTAATGGTATAAAACAAAATTATGAAAAATATGGTATCAATGTAATTACCAAGCTTTTCTTGGACTAGCAATACTACTCTCTCCATACACTGTTGCCCTAACTTGGTAAATTTAGTCACTTCCTTAGTAACAGTTACTTGGCCCCCTGAAATGTAAAGAATAAAATTTAAATACTATCACCACAAAACAACCAGTAAGATTTTGTACTTATAAATCCTCTATACTCTTAATGCAAACCTAAAATCACTTTTAAAAAATCATAAGTTTAAAAAAAGTTCAAAACATTAATTAAAACCCTGAAAATTTAGATAGGTCATCTAACATGAATACAAATATGTTGATACAATTTAAGTTTTCTAGATCAGATCTCAGTTCTGAAAACTTGCTTAGATAGCATGAAAATCTAATCAGGTCATCTATATATATGTTCACAATTATACACTGTCAAGAACATCAGTCCAAACTTTGAAATATCTGTCAAAATGTTTTAAAATAAAATCCTACAGTTCTGAAACATCCCTTAGGTTATGGTGATCTATATAGGTATTCAAATATGCTAACCAAATTTCATTGTCTATGTTGAGCATATATTTGTGCAATAAAGGTAACAATGTTCTTAGGATAGACAGAGCAGAGTCATCAAATGGGTCATTAGTTGACAACACAAAGTGCTGTATGCAAAAATAATTATGTACATTATAATATTCAGATGACCTGATCCTTTTATTATATAATATGGCTCTCTACAAAGGCACGACAATCTACTGTCAGTAAAGAATTTCCAGCAATTTAAGGTAAGACCCTTTCTCCCAGTGTATAATGCCCAGTGTCAAACCATAATATTCTTGAGTAATATTTATTTTCAAATTTTCCACTGTGGTGGCCATTTTTGATAACATTGGCTCCATTTTCCTTTACAGACCTAGGACCAAGCAAGAGTAGCAGTACAAAAATTTTGATATGGTCATCATAGAACCAACTAGATATCATAAGATGCATTTTAGTAAAAACCTTCTATTTAGAAAAAGTAAAAACAAGAGTTTCAAGATGGTTGCATATTTGAATTGTTTTGAAAGCCCTCAGCCAAACTAAATATTACAACTATTCATCTGGCAAAAACCAATAAAACCTAACATTTCAAAGAACTAGCAGTAACAAGATTTCTGAAGAAAGGTCCAAATTAAATTAAGATATTATTTGTCCCAACGACAGGTATGTAGATCTCAGAAATGAGGATGTGGAATTGTCATTCATCACACAGTACGACTAACTAGACTGATTCATTTAATAATCAAAGCGTCAGGTGCTCACCTTTACAGATCACATACATGTCTCACCTCTGTCCACATGTTGTTGTTGGGCTTAACGCAATTTTTCAGCACACGACAGACTATTCATGGCAGCCAGTATTAATGGTGGAGGAAGAAACCGGGAAATCATTGGAAAGAACCACCGACCCACAAGAAGCTACTGGCAAGCTTTCTCACATATCCACATTTGATGAATCCTAGACTCAAACCAACGCAGACAGAGGTGAGATGGCTGTCCACATGAGTTCAAGTCTTGGTTCAACTAAAGTAGGTATATGAGAAGGCTTGCCTGACATTTCATGTTGGTCAGTGGTCCTTACTGGTTTATTCTTCCATCAAATATTTTAGCCTCTATGTATTATCGTGGGCTGAAAAAAGGCATAAGTCAAAGTCCAGATTCTACTGATACACTTGTCAATCAGTTTTAAAATAATCCTTAATTTTTGCTATAAACTCAATCTTGACAGGTTGTTTTACCATAATCTGTACCTACCTTCATCTCGAACATTGAGTAACAGTTTGCTGGCAATTTTCAAAACACACTCTACATATTTCTTGTATGCCTCCTGTAATTATAAAAACAAAAGACAAAATTAAGAATACAAATATAATTAAGGAGGCAGAATTCTCATGATAATGGTATTCATTGAATATAAACTAGGTTTACAAAAATCTTCCATCAACCTTACAACAACCTAGGTTGTGATATAGCCTGACTATACCTTTCTATTTGTGTGTAACCCCATGCCAATTTCAATATAAAAAAAATGTATAAATTAGATCAGAATGGTACAGAAATTTCTAACCTAACTGTGACCAGGGAGGCCCTAACAACATCATCATCTGTACATTTCAAAATGTAACAGCTGTAACTAACAGCTGCCTCGCTTGCTGCTCAGCATTAAGAGGTTAGTGTTAGGACTGGTCAGCCCAGAGGTCTCACTAGAATTTTAAACTAGGCATCCAGGACTCTTAAGTTGGTAAAAATAGGAGTCCCACCAGCAAAAGTTGCAGTCCCACCAGCAAAAGTTGCAGTCCCCACTAAGCCGGAAATCACATACTTTCTTATACTTGGCTACGGTTGCATCCAAAATATAAGTTATAGCAACTTTTGCACAGTTCTGAATCTCATAGAAATTTTCATCCTTTTTCCATTTAACTACAAAACACTTGTCTAATTTGCAAACTGCATTTTGTCCAAAATATACCATCTGGTCATATTTTTGGCTACAACATTTTTGGCTGATAAAAATAGTATATACAGTCTTCAGTTTGGAGTGGAGAAATTCAAAGGCACCATGACAGGAAGCCATAAACTTGGATATAAAAATGTGCTGGAATCAATTGTTACATAAACAAATCCTTATTTCATATTCACAAACCACCCTATCATCATAATCATAGTCCACTATCTGGCCTTGATACTTGTATGCCATACTATAATCAAACTAGCCATGCAACTGTAATGACTACAGTCACCACACAACAGCAATTTAAAAACAAAACAATAAAAAATTAGCAAAATAGTTTTGCTGCAACTTCAATGAAAAATGATTACCTCTGAAGCACTGATATATACTAAAAAAAATATTTTTAAAATTGTTTCAATGTTCTACAATTAATTTGATGTTGCTGCAGCAATAACAAATGGGTATTTGTTTTGTCCTTCAAAGGAAGCCTTTAGCAGCACCTTGAATAACACTTCATTAAAGCAAGCCGACCTTTGATCAAAGAAATCAGCAACAAACTAAAATGAAAGCATTGCTTCAGTTTTCATAGTGATTAAAACATATTTATTTTGCCTCAAAACTTTCCTCCTTGCAACAAAAACATGTGTATGGACGATTTCCGTGTGGGTGATTTTCTGCGTCCCAAAAAAATTTTAGTCCAAATACGCATAATTAAGCGTTTCCGAGATCTCAGCCTGTTGTCAGGATAATGTGACTAGGTGGAACCACATGCTACATGTCTGTGATATGATGCCCCAGTGCTATATATCACTATAAACTGCCACGCTGCAAACATCGAAGTGATATGACTGAAAATTTTTTAAAGCTACATTAAAAATCTGAATCCGAACTGAAATTAGTAAGGGGCTACAAACGGGGAGGTACAGTCAGACAATAAAAATTCCATTATACACATTTTAAATTAAACACATCAAATTCCATGTATTACTATCATGACATAGATAATATTTTGCCAGATGAGAGTCCTAGGTAAGTCTGAGATCACTCACCTTTCTGACATTTACTGAAAATCACTTTAAATTACGATATATGTTGATGTGACCATCCATTTAAGGGATTTAGAAACAAAACTTTCAATATATTTATTATGGCAGGCATATTTAAGGTTAGATTGGCACCATTTACAATGTGACATTATAAGTAGTCTTCTGGTGACTTTATGTGACTTTCCATTTAGTAGTACACAAGGGTCACGCTATCAGGTGAAGTGGGCAAAATAGTCACCTGAGAATCATAAACTTCGCCTTCTGTTAGAAAAGCGAAAATGACCCAGGTGTAATATGGCTGTAGATTATAACTTATGAGATCCCCCTTCTATAGCTAGTAAGTTCTGGCACTGTTGTAACCCAAGGTGAAACGTATTTATGTGGTGTTTATACAAATCAGCTTATAGCAACAAAGAAATTCTTGCACATTCACATATAATGTGTGTTAATTTCATGATTATAGGTTGTATGGGTCATTTATTAAATTAGTAAAAAAATTAAATACTAATATCCATAATAGCTGTCAGTTTGCAGTCTAAGACGAAATCTTTTTTTAACACTGTACACAGTTTCATGCTTGTTGGATGTACTTTTTAACTGGAGTAAACATGTTTTATGGACCTAGTGCAGTCACTGATTTCCAAGTAGGAAAACCAAGTGACCCAACTGGCTAGCTGCTAAAGTACTTGACCTGCTAACTGTCAACTAGCATTCTATTTCAAGGAGCTTAATTAAGACTTCCTTTAGGATTTCGTGAAACCAAGAGACTTTATTAATTCTGAAGAACATTTCAGCAATTGGACCAGAGTTTGAGAATTTCAAGCAATACACAGCAATCCACTCTTGCCTTAGCACTGGTACTAGTGGCAGACACATACACAAATCCAGCAGATAAAACATATATACCTGATGTTGCCAAAAGTGTTGCATCAATCAAGATCTTGAAATTATGTTGCACACTATTTTATTTTATCTATGGATTTAAGTGCATACATCTAATCAAATCTTGGCAAGTTATTATAATTTTGGGACAAGTTAATTCTGGAACCCACTTGTCCTTAACTAGTGGATGAAAATAAAATTGGTTCAGTAATGTGTGATGTTAATTACTTAGTTTGAAATTTTTTATTTTATTTTTATTTCATTACATGCTTTTGTAATGATAACTTTATTCATTGTAATTTTTTTTTTAGAAAATTCAGTTCACTTCAGTAAATTACCATCATAGCTACAATTTAATTTTTAGTTTACCTAGATTGTGAACTTGATTCAGAATTGGTAAGCAATTCTTTTTTATTTCTTTCCTTTTTCATATTTTTACCAAATGTTTTAGGGAAATAAATTGTTTTGTTAAATTGTACAAAGCGTGTTGGCTTCACTCTTTTCTTTGTTACTCTGTATAAGCCTAGACATGTAACAGTGTGCATGTGTAAGCAATCATTGTTTCTATTCAAATAATAGAAATTTAGTTATTGCTGCATCCTCCATTGAGCAAACAGTACAAAAGAGCATATTGCTATTACACATTCATAAATCAAAAACCAAATGCTTAATGAAAAATCAGCAGATAAATCCTACTTTCTCAAAGTAGCTTTCAATCGTGTCCATTGGATGTGCCAAGGTCAGAAGGCAAGATGTGTTAACAATCTGCACATACAAGTACCACAGCAATAATGACATTGACAAGGATCCCAGTTTGATACTACCAGAAGTGAATTCTCATTGTTCAAATAACCACTGTTATTCAAGCATTATTTAATACACACTATCAACACAATTTGAAACAAGATTATGATAAAAACATAATTCAAGCATATGTGTACAGAAAAACAACAAAACATTTATGAGACAAGATTTGATTCATAATTCAGCAGACACCTTCTGAAACTGATTTGTGACAATTGCAAATATAGTATAATGAATGTAAGGACCATCTTTGTTTAATTATTTTTGCATTGCTTCATGTCATTGTTCTACTTATATAAAGTTTTACTGGTAGAAACCACATTCAGTTCCGATTAAATTATACAAGTGTGAACAATTTTTTTTTTGTCTTCTTAACATTCATACAATTTGCAAGTGACTGAGCATGGCAATGTCAAACAAAATTTAACACAGAATCAGTGAAGTGTCACATTTCAAACTATGTTCAACACCTATGGTAACTGTTATTAAAGTATAAGTCATACAGGTTATGTCAGTGTTCAGTACTGACTATTTCAATAATGGTGTAACTTTTACGAATTTGGTTATACATATCTATAAATATCCATTATTCACATTATTAGGATCATCATTCATCTCTATCATTATTTACATGCCCCATCAAAAATACAACTGGCAAAAATCAATGTTAAAGTACATTACAGAGACATGTTTGGATGAGTTCAACTTAAAGGCATAATCCAGTGCAAACCAGGCTAAATGTTGTATGCTATCAAAATAAAATGTTTAAAAAAGAAACATCAAACTACACTCTTATTTGTTAGGAAAGACCCAATATCCTCTTTTTTTACCCAGCTTATTATAATGTCACCGTTGTAAGTAAATTTTTGTAGCAAAATCAAAACTGTAATGAGCTTTTAAGATATGCTCAATAATAATAATAATAATAATAATAATAATAATAATAATAATAATAATAATAATATTACATACATACATATTTACGTACATATGTACGTACATACGTACGTACATACATACATAAACAAGGTATGAAGTTTTGTGCAATTTTTATATACCTTAAAAAAAAATTATTGTTCTCTTGATCTCAAATTTCCAACAGGTCTGTCTCTCTCTGTCTCTAAAAATTGTGATGTGGTGGCCAGACCTAACTGCAGTTCCATCCCAAGCTTTAGTCAGTTCCTAGTGATATATTCTTCACTAAAAGGTTTCCAGACGTTCTTGCCTTAGGTGATGCTACTTTCCAGGTATTGTCAGCAATTTAAAAATAAGGTCGATAACAGATGTATACATAGGTGTTTTGTTCTGACAGGGATTATTACTAAAAAGTGAGTTCTATGAGGAATTTAATACCATGGGCCAAAAAGAAGTGCGTTTTTAGTTACCATCTGCATACCAAGTCAAAATAAATTTAGCTAGCATCCGAGTTAGAACTGATGGTGAAGTTAAAATAGCATAAAATTTCAGTATGGAATACAGACCGAAAACGTTTGTCTCTTCTGTCAGAAAGAAAAAAAGAAAACAGTGACCTACTTCTTGGTCTAACTGTAGGAGTCTGGCGTTTTTTTAATAATGTACAACGAACGAAATCTCTGACAACATGAAATCACCTTATCGGTACAATAATTTATAAGGTGAATTCATGTTGTTATGTTTCGTCATTCTTATCTTGATAAAATGTCAGACTCTTGTGATCAAACAATTTAACAATTGTGCTTTTTTACTGACAGGAATGGGTATTTGTACATTTGGCCAGTAATTAAAATCAGATTTCTCAGCACGTACCTTGAAATTTTGGTTAAATGTGTAATCACGGTGCAACCACAGGAGTCTGCAGTTTTATCAATAAAGCACGACGAAATTTTTGACTACATGAAATTACCGTAACGGTATTATACTGTATACCGTTAAGGTAATTTCATGTAGTCAAAAATTTCGTCGTGCTTTATTGATAAAACTACAGACTTCTGTGGTGCAACAAAGTCCTATGCTACGTATTGGATATAAAACAATGTTAAAATGTTTATATCGTTTGTCACTGATTCGGACCTGGCTCGAAATAACACCACCCCACCCCCAAAAAACAACACAAACAACAAAATAACAAACACTCCTATACCTGATAGTGGTCATTCCTATCCAACTGTAGTGCTTCAGATATGTCCTTCATCAGAGTGGACAAAGTAGTGCTTGATAATACTGAAGAACTCATGTCAATGTTTTTATACAACCTTCAGCCATTCATCCGCAGAAGACGGAAGCAAATTTCACCCTACCGATTAGGTGGCGCTCACCAGTTATTATGTACTTTTAAGAGAATGATGTATGTAAGGTGAAGTTGTTTGCATTTTTAACATGCATAGTGGAGATAATATTTTCATACCTATATTCTACTTTCATGTAATGAGGCTGACATTTCTTTGGATATTGTACTTTTGGAAATTCTAAGTGATCTTAGGACACAGCTAACTAAAATGACTGCTCCCTTGTACTCCAAAAAATCAACCTGAATTTGTCTAAAGTACACAATTCTTGACAGCTATTAAAATATATGAAAATGAATTTTGGCAAACTAAACAATACCAGCTTCTAAAAGTGCAATGAATGAATTGCCAAATATATAAAATGTAAAAAAAAAAAGTTATCGGCTCTATTTTTTACAATTTACTTCTGAAGTTCGAGAAGTGAAAATGAACAAGTAGAGCTAGCACTTTTTTGAAAGATGCACATTTGGAGTAAGGCCAAGTTGTATACTCTCTAACCAATATTACACCCATCAATCATACATCAAAATAAAGGGAATTAAAGGTTCTTTGAACAATATCTAAGATATATAAAGTCTCTTTTAAAAAGCCAGTAAAACTAGTGAGGAAACCCTGGGAAACTCTTTTTCTTTAAAATTCTAACCCTTATGCTAAATGCGAAACTGTAGAGCGCCACCTTCGGGCCTTCTTTGAAAGTTCCGAATAAGAAAAAAAAAACGATTCTACTAAATATTGCTAAGCCTGACAAAGCTCACAGTCACACAAAGCCTAGTAAAAGCATGCAAAGTTATTTTATTTTATTTTTTAAGTGTATTTGTATTGTTAATTATATTCATGAATAAATTAACTAAACTAAAAGACTAGTTACCAACAAAATTATGCCAAAATATTACCGAAAACTGGCGATAGAGTTCAAATTGGAACACTGATAAAGTCTTGACACGATCGTACTTAAAATGTTTCTTATTATTTTATAAATTGGTTTTTTTTGACTGAATATGGACAGACAATTCAATTTTCCAAATGCATGTTATAACGAGTTATCGATTTCATCTACTATGTATATATTTTGACACAACATAACAAAGGTAACACAAAGCCAGAAGAAGGCATATTTGGAAGGTGTATTTATGTTACAATATCAGATTGATGAATAAATCAACCAAACCGAAGGACTATGGTTATACACTTACCCCATTAACAGACTGAGAATTGGGAGATTAAGTAATTTAGTTAATAACAAAGTCAGACAAAATCATATTTTAAATATTTTGTATTTTTATTAGTGTTTTGAATAAACTATCAAAATAAAATGCCGTATCTATAAACACGTTTTACTGAGTTTATCAACCATATGTTAGCAAACTCAGCAAGTGTTTCGATGTTTGACAAAGCATAACAAAGGCACACAAATCGGGACAAAATCGTAACTAATATATATATATATATATATATATATATATATATATATATATATATATATATATATATATATATATATATATATATATATATATATATATATATATATATAGCCAGAAGAAGTAATATTTAAATCAACCGAACAGAATCCGAATCAACCAAATTGTTAGTATTGCACTGATAAATTATAAATTATTGTACCGATAAGGTGATTTCATGTTGTCAGAGATTTCGTTAGTTGTACTTTATTGAAAATTTTAAAAAAATTCTACATGTTGGTGTTGTTTATTTTATAAATTATTTTGTAATATATATATATATATATATATATATATATATATATATATATATATATATATATATATATATATATATATATATATATATATATATATATGTATATATATATATGTATATATATATATATATATATATATATATATATATATATATATATATATATATATATATATAGAGCCAGATATATATAGATATATATATATATATATATATATATATATATATATATATATATATATATATATATATATATATATATATATATATATATATATATATATATATATATATATATATATATATAGCCAGATATATATATATATATATATATATATATATATATATATATATATATATAGCCAGATATATATATATATATATATATATATATATATATATATATATATATATATATATATATATATATATATATATAGCCAGATATATATATATAGCCAGATATATATATATATATATATATATATATATATATAGATATACATAGACAGATATATATATATAGAGAGATATATATATATAGACAGATATATATATATATATATATATATATATATAGCCAGATATATATATATATATATATATATATATATATATATATATATATATATATATATATATATATATATATAGCCAGATATATATATATATATATATATATATAGCCAGATATATATATATATAGCCAGATATATATATATATATATATATATATATATATATATATATATATATATATATATATATATATATATATATATATATATATATATATATATATAGCCAGATATATATATATAGCCAGATATATATATAGCCAGATATATATATATATATATATATATATATATATATATATATATATAGCCAGATATATATATATATAGCCAGATATATATATATATATATATATATATATATATATATATATATATATATATATATATATATATATATATATATATATATATCTGGCTATATATATATATATATATATATATATATATATATATATATATATATATATATATATAGCCAGATATATATATATATATATATATATATATATATATATATATATATATATATATATATATATATATATATATATATAGCCAGATATATATATATAGCCAGATATATATATATATAGCCAGATATATATATATATAGCCAGATATATATATATATAGCCAGATATATATATATATCTGGCTATATATATATATATATATATATATATATATATATATATATATATATATATATATATATATATATAGATAGATAGATAGATAGATAGATAGATAGATAGATAGATAGATAGATAGATAGATAGATAGATAGATAGATAGATAGATAGATAAATTATCGACAGAAATGACTATTTTTCACACAGGAACACAATGTCATATAATGCAAACAAAATCATACAAAGTCACCAGATAAAGTATTTTTATCATTCATGACTTCAAAAGCAAACCCCCAAAATGTAACACCTGCACATATTTCAATTACTAACCAATTAAAAGCATACAACATGCCACGTGATGCCTATTAATACTAGGGAACACCTAAATATTAGTACATTTTTTTTTAAAGTTACGCCGTGTTAGCTTCTTTTGATATCTTTAACATCTCTCTCTAAATTATATATTTTGTTTCTATTCAACAAATATCTTACTTAAGTTTAAATTCCAAAATGCCTAATGCTTCTGCTCGAAAAAGACAAAAAGCGAACCGGCCTGGTGCTATATGTAGACCTAATTGCGGTGTTGATTCCTTTATTCGTAATAAGCGCAAATGTTCAATGCATGCTAAGTATGATGAGCTGACATCTGATGATTTAAAAACTACTTCTGGACAATACCCTTAGGAGTGTCATTGTGTGCATTCGTGCAGCCAACAATGGAGTGTATAAATATGAAAGCTCGATGAACGGTCCAAATGCTATTGCTATTGCTATTATTATTATTTTTATTATTATTATTATTGTTATTATTATTATTATTATTATTATTATTATTATTATTATTATTATTATTATTATTATTATTATTATTATTATCTGTGATGGGTCGAATTTTGAAAACTCTTAGAAGCATTGGTTAAATGAATTGTATCAAAGTCAACTTAATTAATGTAGAAAGGGCGAGAGACATTTATATGATTATTTTCATTTCATCTCTGAACGTCAAAGAAAATTCGTTACACCCGACGAAACTTGACCGAGTCATATGCTATGGTACAAGGGTATGACATAAGACCCTTCCCAAAATCAACCGGTAAAGGAGGGAAGATTATCAATAATTGATTGTTCAAAGGAACGTTAATTACGGCAAGATTAGCTGTCTGGACAATCAAAAATTCTACGGAGAAGATTTAGGAAACGGTTGATTTTGATTGGTTAATAGGGATTTATGGGAGTAATTCTGAAAGGAATTAAGTGTTCTGCTTTGGAGAAATAATTCAGTCTTCAATCTTTCTTGAGAGAAATTAGACTGGACTCCGGGATACGTGAAAGTACGTCTCTCGTGATTGCAATAAGGCATGAGAGCTGTCTCAGAAAGTAGACAAACTCTGCATTTGAGGTTCGTTGGAAGCGAATAAGAAACGGCAAAAGGTACGCAATCTTAGTTTCCCTTTTTTAATATGTTATTTCATTTGTCGATTTACTTGCAAATGTTTTCATGTTATGATGTATGTATGTATGATTTCATTTTTCACTGTTTTAGTGAAATGTTAGTCACGACATTTTATTCTTTGATTTTTTGTATTATCAATTCATTAATTGAATGTTCATTGAGAGATTTGACAAGATTGCATGTAATTGAATCTTTAATACATAGGAGTGCTTAGGAATTTTCAAGAATTAAGTTTAATAAATGATGTGTAATGTTCGTAGTTTCATGAATTAGCTCTCTGTCTAGTATGTCATGTATTGAGTGTATATTCATATTCTAGTTTGTAATATTTAATTGATCAAGTAAACTATTTTAGAATAGTTAGATTTGAGGGGCTAAGCCATATGTAATTTAACACTACTAGATAGTTTAGTGTAAGAAGTCAAGGGGTGTTAAATACGGGCACATATGTTTTAGCCTGAAAAGGAATTTAATTATCCCCACTAGCGTGACCCGAAATATGGTCAGAACATGCAATGGCCGTCTATGTAAACATAGGAATTAGTGAACGTGAGTGCAACAGAATTTATGCCTTTTGTTTTCTGAGCCGAAATAATGTAAAAATATAGATATACTTGGAAATGTGACGTGTTGTCTATTGCGAGACATTGTATTTATTAAAGGACACAGATTTCCGGAACTCTCCTGAGATTCCCTGAAAATTCCTGTACCAATTCCAAGTACCAGAACAAATTCTGAGCCGAAGTCTAGGTTTAGGGACGATCGTCAAATAAAGATTCGACTGGCAAGAGTCCAGGTCCAGACGACTAGACAAAGGTTGGCAGAGCAGGGACGAACGGAAGATTCGATGTCCGGATAAGATAGGTGATGATGTCACTCATGGTTAATCTCAACATCACATCTCGTAGGCAATGACGAATTGAATTAATTCTGTCACTGATAAGTAATAGTAAAAGTAAAGAAAATTTATAGTTTTTTTTTATTTGAGTACATGTTAGTACTTTTTTCCTTCTTTGTAACCAAGTAATTGATTTCTTTTCATTTTAAATTCTGTTGTTAAACTGATTAAATTTTAAATTTGTTCATTGAAAGGGGGCTCGTTGTGTTTATTTCTTCAATAAACTTGTTCAGAGATCTGCATTCTTCTTTCTATCTATCCACACTGGGTAAATTACACCGCGGGAGGTCATTCCCTAGCAACGAACCGTAGTGTTAGTGGTTGGTGTGTTTTAAACGCTGCCAATTTACCACATTATTATTATTATTATTATTATTATTATTATTATTATTATTATTATTATTATTATTATTATTATTATTATTATGTTGTTGTTGTTGTTGTTTATCAAAAAGCGTCTGTATCGACATGACAGAAAATCACTTATCATAAAGTAGCAAATGAAAATAGTAGCAAAATGCTCATTGTACCAAAACCCATAAATGCAGATGTGAAAGGTTGTGTGAAAATGCCAAACAGCTTGATAAAAATATTTTACTGCTCAACTGAGGTAAGGCAAGGATGTATTTTATCACATATTTTATTTTGATCATTTATAAACGTTTAAAAGACACATTTTTGACCAGAATAATTGTGTATTAGCAGAATTTATGTATAGTATTTATGCTGTATTAATGATATACTACTAGATGTATAAATGTCATTATAAGGTAATGATGCTTGCACAACGAGTGGTATATCATGTTAGACTGACTACCTGCAACTGTGTATTGACAGTTTCAATGAACTTGCATCTCAGTTGTGTGTGTTTGCTATAAAGTGTAATGCACTTTTGTGTCTATTCACAATTACCTTTGCATTTTTCAGCTTCTGATTTTTATTCACATTGATTAAATCAATATAAGTCACACTTATGATTTATACATGAAAGATTGATTTTATAAAGAAAGTAGGGCACTACAAGCACATAGAATCTTGAATAATGAAAGCTTGACAATGCATTGACGTGCAGACGCCTGGAAATTAGTGTGTAAAAGAATCTAAGCAAAATGACGAGCCAACAATGGGTAAAGAAAATATTTTAATATATTAAAATTGATCTAAGTTATTATTCTGCTTTAATTAACATTAGTACCAACCATGACACTCTGTCTCTGTTTTGAAAATGGTTCTTACTGTAGGAGTGTGCAGTTTCAACTGGCTATTGCAATTTCTTATCATTTGCATTGTGAACACTTGATAATCTCGATATATTGAAGTTGTCGGTAAATATTGATCTCTCTCTCTTCTTGTTTTGTTCTTCCACCTTATTTCGGTAACAAAAGGGGAGGTCCCCTTCAAGACAAACTCCTGGGAATATCTAAATCGTACATGAGGAATGGGTTTAGAATATGATATTGTATGCAGATATATTAAACTAGTGAATGAAGATGCTGACGGATTTAATAAAATTAGCACAGAATCAGCGAGGTGTCACATTTCAAATGAATACAGTTTACTACCTTGTATAAATGTCAAAATAATATAGAATAGGACTGGATATTATCACTAGTTTTCCTTTTTCATTAACAAGTAAAAGTATCTGTGACTATAGCAGTCTTTGGCAGGAAGCACAATGTGATAGATTTTGTTGGTATTCATCCTCATTTTCATGCTCTTTTTTTTCTATACGAGATTTTCTCTGCGCAAGGAATTTACATTATTTCTTCTGTTTTGAAGATATATTTAAGAAAGACATGAAAATGGTTATAAAATGTTTTCAAAGCATTCATGCCATGCAAAACGAAGGGTCCGATGATTAAAGTGAGTTAAATGGATCCACCATTAAATGGTCTTGAACAAAACTCACTGACAGCCATCAGGTAGTCTATTTCAAAGTATTTTTTATCTTGTCGATGATAATTGCATATAAATATATGATAACTATATGTCTATATGTAAAAAGCAAACTGGAAATACAACTAGTATGTCCGCCTACGTAAAATGCACCACCAACCTTTAAGAGATGGAAAGACCATCAAGCTCATAAGTGTATCGTGTATCGTATCGATATGCAGCATATGTGTATCGTGAATAGTATTGATATGTGGCACAAGTGTATCGTCTCACCCCTAGTGTCTAAAAAACTGAAGTCCTTTTTCTTGTCAATAACATGTATCTTTATATTTTTCTGTTTTCTCATGACTTATTAGTCATTGACATTGTGGATGCTCTGGAGTCCAACATCCTTTCTACTGACAGACATAGCAAGTATCTTGACTTTTATCTCAAGTGGAGTGGTCCGTAGTCATTTTGGAAGTGTACTTTTGACTCTTCTATCTTCACAGAATGATAGATTAATGAATATTTCTTCTAAGGGTGAGAATGTCTCTCACTAGTCAAATCAAATTTTGAATCAAGACGAAAGTATCCCATCTTGCTGAGATGAACCCAAACAAAGCCAAAAGACAATGACAACGTGTTGCATCATACGCTAACTGAAGTACTGGCACTAGTGCATGTCAGTGATTTTGAAGCATACACGACTGAGAATAAAGGAATACTACTTACCTCTATCACAAAACCAAGAGAGTCAAGATCTAGAAAGAACAAAAGAAGTTCAGTAGTTCTTGAAGATTCTTTCCACATTCTCGAGACCCAAAGAGAAAATTTCAAACCACACACACACACACACACACACACACTTGCACACACACATTGAAATTAAAATAAGTCTCACTTGCCACCATAGCAAGTAAGCAGGTTTCATGACAGATTTATGGGAATCATTGTCAGGAACGCTAAAACGACAGTTTCTGGATAAAGAAAACGATTGTGTTGGTCTAATGTGTTCTCCCTAGGATTATTGCATTAACTGTCTCTTTTAAATTATTCCTTGCTGGTATGTAATAATTATCCACATTATGTGTCAAATAAAACTCCATATTTAGCAAGTCAAAATTATCAATTTAGGAAACCTAGATTCCATGCTGGTAGTCGAATAGCAAACAAATCATAAACACAGAATGTCTCGATATTACATCAGTTGATATTTTGTCATGCTGGACTATCTCTTCCCAAAGGAATACTTTGAATTTTCCCCATCGGACTCATCGAAAAGTTGTGAATAGGCCAAGGAAAACTGTTTCACTTTAACCTATCAATTGGCAGCATCCTTGGTCTTTTCTGACAAGTCGAGAAAGAAACCTTGGATGGAGGATGGAATGCACTGCCATTTAGTACTATATTTGGAACTACTCTTGCACATTTGGCAAAATATGGCGACGGGCAACCAAATACAATGGGAACATTGTCAAACTTTTTCTGTCTAAACACATGTGGCGCACTCCACTAAAGGCGAATTATCAAATCCATACAATTGATATGTATTTTTATAACTACTTCTAATATTATTTCTCAACATGAATAAGACATAACATATGGGCCAGTCAGGACTAGTGGTCTGAAAAGATTGCCGTTTCCTTTCATTTTATATGAACAAATTCACAATCACCTACTATTTCGTGTAGTACAGGCATCCACAGACGATTTCACCTTGAGCGAATTTCGCATTACCACTATTTCATGGTTATTTTTTAAATTTAAGTTTTGTAGTAAACATTAAAATATAATAAAATTATTCGTCTAAAAACAAAAAGGCGATTCATAAAACCCAAACTGAAAGGCATTAAAGTTAACTGAATATATATTTCAATGTAAAGTCGGTGAAACCAAAAATTTCGAGTTAATCGACCATTCTTCGAAATGTATCTGCTGTATCGTGTTAAGTGAGGGGTTAAGCTGTACCCGTTAATAATGATCAAACGTAAACAAAACCATAACCACCCCTGTATCAAAAGATTGGGAATGGAAATATCTTGTGATGTCTTCGAATGCTTTCATACAATGAAGGAATTGAAAGTTCTCGCTCTTAAGATAATTGACTGGTTTTACTTGATCTGTTAACTACCATTTTCGTTCAGATATGAATAATCACATGACTGAGGTGTAGATGATCATGTTGTTAACATTATTTTGCAAACTGTAGGCATAATGTCTCGACAATTCCAGTTCAAAGAATGGTTTAACAACCAAGCTCCATAGATTAAAAACTGAAGCTCGCAGACAACAATTTATTATCAGGTATTTTTTTTTAATTATTTGGATGTAAATATGCAAACATTTTGTTTAAATGGAACTTGTTGCATCAGATGTTATGGTAAATCTACAGGTGACTGGTATGTAGAGGTTACCATAATAAAAATCACAATAGAATTAATCTTGTTCAGAAACCTATCAATTTACCATGCTACAAGTTTTTAAAACCATTTTGTTCCAGGGTTTTACATAAGTTTTAAAGCTCTTTTAAATTGGTACTATCATGATCATTAATCGGGTTCAAAATAAATAATAATAATAATAATAATAATAATAATAATAATAATAATAATAATAATAATAATAATACATGTAATAATAATAATAATAATAATAATAATAATAATACATGTAATAATAATAATAATAATAATAATAATAATAATAATAATAATAATAATAATAATAATAATAATAATAATAATAATAATAATGATTCTTACTCCAAGTGCATGCTTTCTGCAAAGTCTTCCAATGTATGTGATGTAAACTAATGTTTTGTGTGTAAATTATTTTTATTCTTAGAGCAACAGTGGCCTAGATCTTCAATCTTTTGACTATAAAAACAGGGTTCTTCCTTATCCCAAATGCAAACCATCCACAAAGTTTGCCACCAGTAAAGTAAATGTTACATTGGAGATCTCAAGTTGTTGTCCAGAAACCATTTCTCTTCTTTCAGTCTCAGGTTTCTTGAACTTTGACCATTTGACAACCACATCTATTGGGTTCTTCTAGGGTCCAGTTATATGTAAACTAATGTTATTGTGTCTTAGATTTGAAAATTAAATTTGTATGAAAATTATTTATTCCTGTCTTAAAATCTGTATTTGAATCAGTCTTTTAGTTGTGTTCAGAGGATTTATTTACTGACAGTATTCACTTGAATTACAATGTGCTTATTGGCTTTTCAGACTACATAACTATTTTGGGATTATTCTGATGTCATCTATGGACATTCTGGATTATATATAGCATGATTGTTAGCACATTACAGACTATTGGCACGTCTAAACATTCAAGATTAGAATTCATTTGGAATACCACTACAATTAATTCAGAACATTATACTGTTGGACTTGTGAGAGAACTTTTACAACTATTTAGATTTAATTGAAAATACTGTAAGTTCCTTTTAAATTTTCCTTTTATATTTGAGGGAAAAAAAAACTTGAATTTTGCTAAACTTGTTGGTTTTTGCTCTTTTCTGTTACTTTGTTTAAGACTATAGAGTCATTAACACTTGTGAGGATGCAGCAAAACTTGCCTGGATAGAAATTATCAGAAAACTGTTGATTTAAACATATCAAATGATGGTGTAATGTGAAAAGACTAAATACATCAATGGCAGAATGATCTGATAGAAAAGAAATTATAAAGTTTTAGAAACTGAACTAACAGAAATTTTGGAACAAATTCATGAAGCATGTAAGAAAAGTCACAGTGACATAATTTTTTCTGGTCTAGTACTCAAAATGCACATATATAACAAGGTACATTACTACATGCTACTGTCTAGAAACATTGTTAAACCCATCATTATCTGTGAAGTCAGAAATATAGGTTAAAGGAGACTAATTTTGTTTGGTTCAGTACTCATTTTAACACACCTACAGAAAAAGTTACATAACTCACCAGAACATAACTAAGAAGCTAACTATATGTACACCTAAACATATCTGTTGATACCAGACATATGTATATATAGACATTATAAAATCTGTAGAACAGAGTTGATTGTAATCTGCAAAAGATCGTACATGGTGTATTCTCTGTACCAGAACATACAACAATTCTGAGTGATGTATTACTTGCAAAAGTACATGGAACAATTGAAGACATAGATTTAAATGCAAAAACTATGACTATAACATTACTATGAAGATCTGAAGAACATGGTCTGTTTTTGAAAATTAACACACAAAAATGTGTTACATCATAAAAGTCTTTATTCATCATAGATAACTTCAGTGCAAATAAATATGAACAAAGACAAAAATAAATTCATTTACAATGACAACGATAATAAATGAATGGACTGAGATTCATTCTTCACCATGCAAAACCATAAATCATTTCAAAGTTTATGATAAACAAATGACTGTTGCTCTACATGCAAATATTTTTACCATTTATACTCTATAACTGCTGAGTACTAAAACCATCTATGACATTTATGAGCAATAACAACTTTAAAAGCAGCCATATTGAATCTAAGCAGGGTTCCCTCACTTTTTCAAGAACAAAAATCTAGGTTTGTTTTCTTGGATGAAACTTTTTTTTCAAGGTTCATGTGTGACTTTACTATATGGAATCAAAAATGTTTTGACTTTTGAAAATATACATTTTCAAAATTAAAAGCTGTTTCTATATGACTCTCCCTTCTTGATATATCAACCAGTATAAATATTGACAGTTATATAAATATTTATTGAAATTTCGCAATACAAATGTTAGCTTCACTCTGTTGAAATGCATAAAATTGATATAAATATGATGGAAGTTTTATTTACAGAAGGGGGTAATTGTAAATTTTAACAGCATCACAAATTATATATATATATATCTATATATATATATATATATATATATATATATATATATATATATATATATATCTATATATATCTATATATATATATATATATATATATATATATATATATATATATTTTTTTTTTCTTCTTCAAATTCACACACATTCAGCTTGTGCCCTTGTGCATCTCCTTTCAATGTATTCCATTGACTGAATATTTAATGGCAAGTATATCTAAAACAGGGGATTCTGAATTGCTGCAGCAGCCTGTAGATGTCTTCATATTTAGCAAGCATGTAGTAAGATTCATCACAAAAGAGAGTTGGAGTGTGAGTGGTGAAAGTTACTACTGATGACAGCAATTATAACCATGTTCCCAGTGAGAACTTCCAAATAATAAGCAAAGATTTATCACTTGTGCATGACCTTTACATATCATAATGACAACTGGAAAAGATAAACTTTGTTATTTTTCTCTTAAACTTGTTAAGATCACATGTCAGACATGATGTTGGCTCTATGTGATGCTATATAGGTTTTCACTCATTTTGTGCAAGAAAAGATACCAATATAAAGTTGACTATAGGGTAACAAGTCTACAAGACCAATCTGACTGCAAGAAAACTTGGACTTACTATTAAACAATGTTAGGAGGAAACACATATGATTATACAGGAATTGTACCTCAACTGACTGAAATATTTAGTAAACTCTGCAAATTTTAGAAAGAACACAGTAAATTAACTCATCATCAGTTCAATTATTACTCAATTATGCATTTTTACCGTGACAAGTGGCAGTTGAAAGTTCTCATGTTTTCCCTGTCTTTGACCAACCTTGTGCAGATTGGCACCATTTTCATTTACTAGGACAAACTATATATTATAAGAATATAATTATCAAATTAGAATGAGTAGTGATAACACGATTTTCAAGCTGGCTGCCATGGTGGCTATATTAGAGATCAGATTGGCACCATTTTCATTTAGGACCAAGTAAACATGATAAAAGATACTTTGATGAAAAATATCACACTGATATGACCATACATCTGTGAGGAGTACATATAGCAATATGGACATCTTAAAAAATGTTCTTTTGGTGAGACCCCATGTCAATGACTTAATGTTGAGGTGAAGCAATAACAAGATTTTGAAGATAGCAGCCATAGAAACCATAATGAAAATCAAGTCAACATCATTTTCATTTCGGACCAAGTGGATATGATAAGAAACCTTATAGTAAAAATTAATACAACTAACCATCCCGGTGGTGTAGCAATAATAAGATTTTATGTATGTTTGAAACGCACCATTTCCATTTAGGACCAATTAGGTCTACGGATCAATGTGTAAAGTTTCATGGCAATCCTCCTAGTAGTGTTAGGTGGAATAGTGATAACTTTTGCTGTCTGATGGACTGACACTGGACAAGAGACGACATACCATCTCATAAGCTCTATTGATTTATGACCAGTAGAGCTAAAAAAAGTAACACTGTTTTCGTGCATTATTGATACAAACACAGATACTTAAAAGAATAATATATAAACAAACAGAACAAAATATATCCACAAAAAACTGGATCCTGAAACACCATCCCAACAATGTAGAGAGTCAGTTAGTACACTGTCTTGCTGGAAATATACACCAGGTTGAAATTTCAGCTTAATCTTTAATACTTTGGTGCCAACTTACCTTTGTCTGGTTTGGCAGACAAGATAATCAATTTTGTGGAACATTTGTTATCCGAGTAAGCAGGAGTTCTTCCAGAGTTTCTGCATGTTACATACTGTTTAAAACTTTATACCAGCTGTCATTTTCCAACACTAATCAATTAGACTTGGCCAAATTCTGCTCTGAATAATGTATCACAGCAAAAACTGTAAAAAAAGAAACCATCTTCATTGGTTGAACAATTCTGCCACTTCCTCATAACTGACAAGTCCTTCAGCTACAACTACATTTTGTTCAGCGTCACTTTCATTTACTCCGACACTTTCCTCAACTGTAGTGGGCGTGACAAAAGTCTTGGGCAGATTCATGGACTGAACCATTTCAAGATGATGTGCCCTTTTTATGTGAGTTTTCAGATTCCCTTTCTGAGTGAAGGCCATATCACAGTAGGAACATCTGTGGTCCTTTTCTCCGCTATGTTTTTTAAGATGGATTTGTAAGGCATTTTTCTGGTTAAATGCCTTTTGACAAATATCACACACAAATGGTCTCTCTCCTGAAAAAGATTAATCCATTATAATGAAACTTTCTCAATATTTTAAAGACATTTCTCAACATTTTAAATGCCTTAAAAATAGTACAAAAGAAATACAGCTGGTTATGACTTTATTACAATATGTTTTGGATAAGACATGTTGCTGCTTTGGAACCTGTAATGAAAATTAGAATTTGAAACCTAAAAACAACCCCCTCCCAAAAAAACAATCAGCACAAGTGGCCTGAGACTTCATCTGGAAGACATCTGTCAAATGCAAGAATTAGGATGGCTAGAATGCTCTGAATTTCTTCCAGTGCTGTTGACTGTACATGTTATGAAAACAACAGTTCATGGTTTCTCATCTATATATGATGGCAGATCAGCATAATTTCTCCATAAGGAAGGCCCTAACTAGAACATTTAGTGTAAAAGTTATCCAAATTCTGTTCATGATTGTTTTGAGATAAAGTTGTGCAAATACTTCTCGTACAGTGGAGGAATAGCATTATATGTACAAATATATATATGTACAAATATGAAGGCCTCTATGCCAAGATGCTTTCTATTAAATTTGGATAAATTCAGTTCAGCACATTTGCAGTAACAAATACCAATTAAATTTTTTTTTTAATCAATTGAAATTTGTGTTCTAGTTCTATCTTTTAGTTCCTTTTAAATGTAATCATCATAAATGTAATGTGTCCTCTTATAATTAAATGTGAAATGTGTCAATCTATTGTAGCAGCTATGTCCATGAGCATTTCACTGAGAACCTAATTAAATGCCCACTGTGTTTTGATATTGGACTAACAGAAGCATTTATTTTATTGTTGCACTAATTATAAAGTGGGTGTTCTTTATATTATCATAGTAATTATGTCATTTGAATCAAATAAGGTAGATGGAATTTAAAAAAAGGCAAAAGGCATACAAATCCTACATGCTTAAGAACCAGTGGCACTAGTGGTATGTCAGGTAACTTATTTCAGTTGATCAATGGAACACTGTGATATATTTTATTGTGTACATATCTAATTAAATTACCTTAAATTAACCTACTCAATCAAGACTGTGATTAAAGATAGCAAGGCTACCAAGCAAAATGAGTAGTTTCTAAAATAAAGAGCTTTGTTTCACAGATATGGATCATTGTTGTAAAAATGAGTTTTTTGAGAATTCCTGAAGTTGCACATAGAGATATTCTCAAGGATGATAAGAAGTTTTACTATTACTTTTGCAATAAAATCACGGCATCAATATTTTACTACTGAAAAATACAAAGATTGACTTTTGTCAGAGACTTTTGTCTCACGAAAAAAATGTTACATTTTTCTTGATAAAAAGGAATCTTGTTTGGTAGTGTATCAAGAGGTAGTCTGGTTCCCTGCTTCATAGACTCTTAGTTTCATGAAATGCTATTATAACTCATTCCAGGAACCTGACTAATCAACAAAAACAAAAACCCATGACATAAAGCAATAATGTTTTTGCATCATGTTATTGACCTTTCAGATATTGGACATTTTGAAAATAAATGTGACATATAGATAATAATGAACAACTTCATCAGAAGAATAACTTTATTAAAAAAAATTTCTCAACTTGATTATAATACATGGATTCAGCCATTAAACATCCCAATTCCCCCATCCCCAACCCCACAGTTTTCTGAATGTCCAGCAGGTTTGTTGGAGGTTCTTTGGTAACTCCAGCCCTTACTTATAGTGCTGTCTGTGTTTTTGAACCCCGATATGTACAAATTATTGTGGGAGAGGTGTATTAAGATTGGTCAGACTGATTTGGTGGCATAAGTGGTTAGAGTATTTGCCTCAGATGTGGGATGATACAGTCTGAATGCAGGCTTAGTCATACCAAAGACTTATTAAAAAAATGGGACTAGCAACAGCCTTGCTTGATGCTCATCAAGAGATTGGTGTTAGAACAGGTCAGCCTCGTGTCTAGATAATGTGTCTGGATGGGGCATGATGCTAAATGTCTGTGGCACAATTCCCCAGTACTAGACATCATAATAAACTCCCACACTGCAGACATTGTAATGATATGACTAAAATTGTTAAAGCTACCTTAAAAGTCTCTTTAAAAAAAACACACACACACATTAAGATTCAAACATAATGGTCAAATTCTATGCAATATTTTCAGTTAATAAAGACATTACAAGATTTTTTTTCATGTTTGTTAATGTCAGCGTATTGTATGCTGAATGATCTGTGCTGACTTGAAGGGTCTGCATGCTAGCTAGCTTCATTCAAACATGGTCAAATTCCAATGGAAAAGCTTTAGAGAAATCATTTCATGTTTTTTCCCAATGCATTCTGTGAAGTCAGAAAAAGGTCTAAGCTGTTTGGTTTACTTCCAGATTAAAAGTAACCATGCAGATTTACCAGTAAATTATATAAAGACAGACAAAGGTCTATGCTCTTTGCAGATGAGTGGAGATTATGCATGGGGAAATAGCACAGTAGTAATGAATAATGAGTAACATAATAACAGATGGCTTCATTGATAAACAAGATAGAGGTAAGGAAGGATTTTCGGAACACCAGTCATGTACCATATTTTGTTAAGTATAACACATACACTGATTATTACCCCAAAATTGAAATGAAAAACTTAGTTCTGATATATATATATATATATATATATATATATATATATATATATATATATATATATATATATATATATATATATATATATATATATATATAAAATTTCAAAACTTTGATGAACATTTGATTGGTTTACAATAAAATATTACCTGACTATCTGCTGGTGCTTTTTTGCCATTACTTATATATGGCACATTAAAGCTTTAATCAGCATGGATTACCTTGGTAAATATGACATCAAGTCAATCAAGCACTGATCAGTGCAAAGTAACAAACAAATAATGAAATACTGTGATTTAAGAGATGAGAATTAAAGAACTATGCTCTTTCCAATTCAATGAATTATTGACCACTATATTGTCACAGTTATCAAACAATGTCATTTAAGATGAGAAATAAAATATTGAACCAAACTTTATTTCAAGAGACAACACACAGTAATTATGTTTAGCATATCAAATCTTTAATCTGTGTCAAGGGGGCCCCGAGTGGCCGAGTGGTCTAAAGCGCTGTCCGTTACGGATCACTGCCATCTCACCTCTGTCTGCGTGAGTTCAAGTCTAGGATTCGGCGAATGTGGATTTGTGAGAAAGCTTGCCAGTAGCTTCTCGTGGGTCGGTGGTTCTTTCCGGTGATTTCCCGGTTTCTTCCTCCACCATTAATACTGGCCGCCATGAATAGCCTATCGTGTGCTGAAAAATGGCGTTAAGCACAACAACAACATTTAATCTGTGTCAATTACCATAAAAATGCCATGTAGAGTCAAAGGAGAATTGACCTCTGTACAGTCACAAGTATCAAACATTGTCATTTATGATGAAAAGTCTATTTTAAAAAATGTATTTTGCAAAAAAAAGAAATAAACTGCAAATCTGATATGTTAACTGTACCATATGAGATATAATCTAGATAAACATGAGACACAAACATAAACAATGATTAAATTCTAAAAATTAAATTTCACTTCAATCATGAACAAAAAAAAAAAAGAAAATTAAAAACATTGGACCAAAAGTTGCTGAATAGTGAATATCTACAGGTAGCTTAATCACTTTTTTAAATTATATATACAAATAAAGATACCTGTGTATTTGCACTGCTTGGACATAAACACAGCATTATTTCTTTCTTAAATATGGCCAGTAAATGATAGTTACAATGTGACACAGATTGAATATATTTATGTATCAAGGAGTAAATATGACATTTTATAGGGGGCTTTAGCAGATATGCTGCCAAAATTTTATCTAATGGGGGATGCTGGCCCTTCCCCTCAAAAAATATGGCAGGAGTAAAACAAAAAGGAGGTGGAGGAAATGGCCAAAAAAAACATTTAAAAAAACTCTTTTATCTTGCTTTACTCTGACAGAGCCCTATTATAATCATAATCTTCAAAAGATGCTGTCTCTAGTTGTATATGCATGAATCTGTTGCTTGTTTCTGAACTAAATCTGCTCCTTACCCATGTGTGAACATTGTTCTGTGCTGAAAACTTCTTTAATTCTGTTATGTGCAATGTTCCATAGCTCACAGGTATTTATAGCTCCAAAATAAAATATTTCACTAAGATAAGCTCCGCATGCAATCCTGCAGGGATATTTTGTGACAAAAAAAGAAAGAAAATTACATATTAATTTTAAATTGTTCCTGTTTTATTTGAGCATGCGAGTCTGCCTTTTCTGCATTTAATTTCAAAACACAGCTGAAATGAGAGGTTGGCTGTCATGCTGTCTGTTTTTGTCCATGTATACTGGTCTTATATTTAACACCAGTTTCAAGTTCAAAATCACTCACTGATATCTCCATTAGCACTTTCCCAGCTCCAATAATGTTATACACTTCCTAACTTTAAAAATAAATTATCTTCATCATTATCATGAGCCAGCATTATCAATAATTATGACATATATACTGACCAGTATGAATCCTAATGTGTCGCTCAAGTTGACTGGGTTTCTGGAAGGCCTTCTCACACTGGGGACACTGATGAGGTGTCGGCTTGTTTTTCTTGGGAGTCTCGTTGGTGTGGGTTTGCAGGTGGTCCTTCAGATGGGATGCTCTTTTGAAAGACTTGTGACAGAACTGAAATTCACAAACATTTCCTTTAACAACTTCGATACTTTTGGTCTAGGTTAAAATTACTGGTTTATCCTTTCAGTGCCTTTTTCTCACCTCACTTGTTAAATCTTATCACAACATTCTTTTCTCACTTGTAAGTTGAGTCCAAACAATATAAATCCTGATCTCCTGTCATTTAATACACTCAAGGAAGAGGGCTTATGCTGCTAGTTCTACTAATTACTCTTAACAAACTCATTGATTCCAGAACTGGCAGTGCATTATGAATGGCAGATCTGGGTCTGTGCAGGCTGCAGTTGGACTTGACTTCAAAGCAAATATTACAGTATTAATTTTTTTATGCTCCTACTATGGTAATAATATCTACTTTCATTAAAAGCCTCTGTTTCAAATACCCCATTTATTTTAAGAAATTAGTGGAATAGATGTTAGCTTGCACACAAGCAGCATTCCTTACGAAAATGTACAATTTATTAAAAAGTGGAAAACAAAACATTAGGATCATAAAAGTTGAGTTGTTAATGTGCTACAGCTTGCATTCTCAAGAGTCTGTATTTTTTAAGACTGTCCAGTTAATCCTAGGATATAGATCACAGATATCTAGTTTTGGTGTGACAATCCCAAGATTTACCTATAATGCACATTAATCAGGAAATGGATAAAAGGTGTTGAAATTAAAGCACATATGTTCTCTTCAAGGAATGTTAAAAAAAAACCACTGAAAAGTTGTCATAGACAATTTGATGTTTGAAATACCTCATTTTAAGATGCACTCTCCACACAAGTTTTACAGAAATAGGTGAAAAGGTGGTGGAATTTAAGCCTCAAATAACTACAAGCAAATATTATTAAAAATCATGAAAAGTGGATCACTGTAGCTCAATTGTTTGATGCACAACAAAAGTTCATTCCAAAATTCACCCAGTGTAAGTTTGATGTCAATAGGTATAAAAGTACATTAGTTGCATCAAGGACAAGAAGAATGAAAAATATTTTAAAGAATTTTCAATAAAATGTATGAAAAGCAGGTAATAATGAGAGTTTTTCTGTCCACTTTTGGTGCATCTCAAGATGCCCACACTGCAGTTTTGATGTCAATTGGTGTATTAGTATATTTCAAGCTATTATGAATAAGTGCTGTAAAGTAGGTCATATCTAGCCAGTTTTGGTGCATGACACATGTTTATCCCAAGATGCATTCTTAGTGTAAGTCTGGCAGGAACAGGTTAGAAAAAGCTGGAAGCCTATGCACTATTTATGTCAACAAAAATTTTATAAATCCTGGAAAAGAATATCACAGTTTCCTAGTTTTGATGTGCAATACATGTTCATCTCAATATAAACCCAGAAGATAAATTTGATTTCAATAGGTAAATTGGTATTGGAGTTTTAAAAAGATTGAATTGCCATATAAATGTATGGCCAAATGCTGTACATATTTGGATATATGTCAAAACAAAACAGGGCATATTTTTGGTCAAGTTATGCAGTGTAAGTGTCAGTTTCTCCAGGTTTGATCTGAATAATTGATTGTACTGTTATGACATTCCCTTCAATAAGTCAAATTTAACGTCTACATAGTCAGCCTAGTATCAGTCCTGTTATCTATCATACTCTGTATCCATCGTTGCAAGCTACAGGCTTTATCACCTATGACTGCCTGTGCTAAGATTTCCTCTGGAACCCGATTAAACAATCACTTAAGCACAAATAAAATTTTCTTGCCACTGTGGTCCTTTCATACTATCTCAATGAGGCAATCTAAGTTTCTATTTAAAACACTGTCATTTACTTATTGATTGAAAAAGTGCTAACGCTGATGTGTAGAAGATAGTTCAATTATTTTATTGATGTATTTTTGTTTAATGCATACTTTGTAAAAAAGAAATCTCATCACAGACAGTCACAGGTGATAAAACAGTATAGTGGATCATCACCCATGACCTTATTTACCAGTTCTTTTCTGTACCAATTCCATAATTTATAAACTTTTAATATCCTTTCTTTATGACCTGTTTTCTTTAGCAAAGTTTGGGATTGTACAGATTTTATGAGTTCACATGATTAAAGTCTTCTTCCTTTTTTCACTGTCAACTCACTATTTTAGTTGGGCTTAGAGTTTTTATGGATTCTGGGGTTGCTAGAAGCCACACAGGCCCAATGAACAACGATCTGTTTGTGGAAACAATAGAACTCTTACCTCTATTCAGGAATCTAAATGTCCTTTTTCATGAAACCAGAACAAAATAGCATAAAGCATAAATGGAATATTATACACCTGTTCCATGTTCAACAGTCCTGTATGCTAGTGCTAGCAATGCATAACCAACTCTGGACTGTAATGACAAAGGGATCTCAGTACTCTCAGCCATGCCTTTCAAACCCTATAAGAGGCTCCCCTTCATTGTACAAAAGGCAAACCAGCTGTAACTTTTCTCCATAAATCTGGCAAAGAATGAACATCATTCTCTGATACAGTTGGAATTTACAAACTTTACTGAAACTGTATTTTGCTATGTCTTTAAAAAAATGCAAATTTAACTTTTGAACCTAAAACATTTTTCTGTGTACAGACTATAAATTGCATTGCTGATGAGAGATGGGTATCCCTGACATGCACAAGATGATGTTTTAGCAATGCAAAAAAAACCCCAATACATATGAACTGTAATATGCATCAGATAATAATAATAATAATAATAATAATAATAATAATAATAATAATAATAATAATAATAATAATGTGGATGTAGTTCAGCGATTAATTTTTAGAAGTTTTAAGTGTTTTTAAGTTTTAGATAAAGCATAAAAACATATACAATGAAAAGATTAAAAATACAAACAGCATGAAAATTTAAAGCAAAAAAACATGCCGACAACAATTAAGGTAGTAAACATTATCAAATCTTCAAGTCTGTTCTTGTAGTCGAGAAACGTGCATTTTATGAGCACTCATAAATGAGATCAGTGTCCTTGTGTCTAAGATTTATGGGTAATTTGTTTCAAATAGCTACTGTATGCAAAAGATTAGTGTCTGTGTAATTTAGTTTCAATGGTGGGACCAGTGAAAATGTGTCAGAAATGGAGCATAAGTTTCTTAATGGGGCATACACGAACGAGGTTTATATCGGTATATTCGACTGGAGCTAGTTAATGAAATTTAGCATAGAGAGAACAGATTTTGTTTGATTCTGGATCTAATGCTGGGGTATCAAACTCAAACCATCCTGAGGGCTGCATGAGGGCCTTTTTTATGACCTGTGGGTTACACCACCTTTGTTACCTCTCATGACACCTTGTGTGCCAGTCATTTTGTAAGCCACAGGATACAGCTTGGTGGGCCCTATTTTTGAGACCCATGATCTAATGTGTAGCTAGTACAGGTGACAGAGCAGTGGGGACATGTGCTCATTTCATCCTACTCTTTGGATAAACTGTGTTTTTAACTTTTTTGAAATTCTGTCATAGATTGTGAGATAAATCAGAAGTAAAATTACAGCAGTCAAGTCTTGACTGTACTAAGGATCATACAAGTGTTTAGTTGCATCAAACAGAAAAGTGTGAATGGAACTGATGTGTTATTTCTCCAGCTATGAAGCCTTGCATATGCTCATTGTATGTTGGTGTAATGAGAGCATACAGTCAAGAGTGACACCTAGTGACCTATGTTTAATCCTTAAATTAGGCTGCTAGGTTTGTATACCTTTTGTGTCATCAGCATATAATTGGTGGACATCCAGTATGTCAATCTATGACACTTGAGTGTATAAAATGATGATGGGAACAGAGCCTAGTGGAAAACCAAAAAAAAGATCAACTGGACTGGAGTATCATCCATTTATGGACACATTTATTGTCCTGTTGACTAAGTATGACTTGAATCATATTAAGGCCATATAATGAATGCCTAATATATGCTGGGCATGGTGAAGTAATATAGCATGTTCATATGTATCAAATGCTGCAGACAAGTGGGTGAGGACTAATCTTTCCACTAAAAAGAAGGTTGTTAAGTACTTTCAGCTTAAGTACTATGGTGATGGTGATACTCAGACTGAACATTGCTAGAAAGATTATCTGAATTCAGGATATACAAGTAGGTTTAGAACAACTTTTTCTAAAAAAAATTTTTAAATGAATGAGTTTAGAAACAGGGAAGTAGTTTCTTAAATCATTAATTTAACTCATTAGGGTCAATTGTTGGTTTCTTCAAAGAAGCTTTACAACGACAGTTTTAAAAAATTATGTGAATTCCCTGTAAGTGAGAAATATATTGATAACATTGGTTAGTGAAGGCAATCTAAGCACTCAAAGCATCAGCAGTGAATTGGATCAAGTTCACATGACGTTGGGGCACTCATCATCACAACTTTATGTACCAAATGTATTGAGACAGGTTTAAATGATGTTAAAGGTTACAATATATATTATCACAACTGTATGGTGACAATGAGTCAGTTAAACTTGTGTTGTTAAGCTTATCTCTAATATATTGAAAATTCTCAAAGAAGAAATTTGCAAACAGGTCCAGAAGGTCAACCAGAGAGTTGGTCACTAGAAGCGGAGTCCTTTTATTCCATGACATTAGCTTGCTCAAAATCTCAGAGAGCTATTTGCAGCTGGAACATTCAGTGATCTTAGTACTGTATTAGGCTGATTTTGCTACATAAACAATATTTACTGTATCTGTTGGGACACCATAAATTAATTTTTCAAGTAATTTTTGGGGGCATTGTATGTTCTGGGATACATTCTTTTTTCAAGTTGTAAGTTGTGGGACTAACGGACATTTTAATTTATGAAATATAAAACTGTGTACTTTAGATAAAACTCTTTAATCTACTGCAGCAGCATCCTGCCAACATAACCCTCCTCCTGCACACATATGATCCATTCTTTAGGTGCATGAACATTTTTTTCAACTTTGGTATGCTATGAAAAATTATCATTAGCAACACATCACCTGAAGTGGAAACTGCAAGGACAAAAGTCAGATTTTTAAAACTCTGCATCAGTCATCTTAACCCCGATCTCATCATCGTCTGTCCAGGAATAAGATCAAAATACAATATAATTTCATCCACATTAATGATCATATATTTGGTGAAATAATCTTCTCTTTTGGCCTTCAAAAATTCATCAAATGGTTTTATTTTTTCCAAATCTTTTGGGTGATGCTGGTTGCTGATGTCCATCCATGAAACACTGTATCGTGTCACTTTAAAAACTGTGCCCTTGTTTCAATTTTTTTTTAAATTCCTGTGAATACCGGTGAAAAGGAATCAGAGTTAGCTTCCTTTTTTTTTGCCATCCTTGTATAGTAAAAAAAAAAATAAATTGGCAGACTTAAAAGGATCTAGTTGGCTTTCTTTATAATAAAATAACCTTTATATTGATACCATTTCCACCCCTAAAAATAATTGGCATTCTTCAAAGAATCCAAAGTCTGCTATTGTCAGCTTGCTTTGTAATAAAATAACCTTTGTATTGATATCCTTTCAAAAAACCTTCCTCCAACTACTGGGCTTTAAAGTAGTCAAAGTTGGCTTCCTAGGTCCACTTCCTTTGTAATAAAAATAATCTTGTCTTTGATGGCTTGTGCAGCAAAAATTATTCTTTTCCAACAGTGATCTTGAAGTATGACCTTTCAATGCCCAAATTAGCCTGTTTCTTCCTTAACACAAGTGGAAGCCATCGACAAAATGTAGTCAAAGTCTGTGTTTTAGAACCAAAGTATTGAGCAGAAACAAAAATAGACATCACATCATTACAAACTGTGCCTTATGTCAGGTATTTAAAATTAAATGAATTTACTGTTTTAATTTAGTCCTCTCTAGTGCCAAGTCTATGGGGTTTCTTTTTTAATTCCATTCTTCAAATGTGTCTCAACGTTGTTGGCAATCTTCACCAAAAAGTGTCTATTTCAGGGTTCATTCTAGAATGCATTTGTGTGCAACTTTGCAACAGTCACCAAATCCTTAAAAGCCTGCCAACAATACCATATCGAAAATTATGTCCTGTTATGGGCAGACATTCATGACAATATCATCATCATTATTATTATTATTACTTTACTTAAAGCGGGTAACACAATTAGCTAAGAACTAATCTACCTTGAGTATTTCATTCAAAGGAATTAATTTATTTTAATTGTATCTCTGAAGCCACTAGATATACTTGGGTTCGGAAAAATGAAATAGAGTGGGCATTTCTAATCTCAATTGGAATACTATCCCAGAGCTGAGTTCCCGAGTATTGGTAACTTTTTTTAAAATAATTCCTTATTTGGTTTGGGAATTTTATATTGTTTGGTAGACATGGATCACAAATGGGGAGTATTTCCGGGCAGCCTATACTGGAATAGTGATTGTAAATATTCAGGAGCACTATTATTGGATATCCTGTACATTAATTTGGCTTTTCTCAAACAGATTCAGTCTTTAATAGGTAATATTTTGAACTTACCAGCTAAATTTTCCTTATTTTCTTTCTGGATTGATATTAACTCAAATGCTCTTTTTTGGAGATTTGCCAGGTTTGCAAAGTTTTAATCATTTGAATTACTCCATACTATATTACAGTAGTCTAAATAGGGTTGTATGTAACTGTTATAAAATAGTTTTCTTTGCCTTTCTGGGAGAAAGTGTCTTATCATATTGAGAAACCACAAACTTGAATTGACTTTTTTGACTGATATGTTTGATTTGTTCTGTCCATGATAGGTTACTGTCTACTAAAACACCAAGTAGACTATCAAATTTTTATCCTTCCAAGTCATAGTTCATCACTATCAAGTTTTTTTTTCTTTCCGTATTGAGATAAGTAATATTTTAGTTTTACCAGTATTAACCACCATGCCATTGCATGTGCACCAGTTGTCCAGTTTGTTTAGGGCATTCTGTAGAGATATTTCAAGTTCATGCTTTGTGCTTTGTGTTTTGGATGTCCGACAATGTTGTGTGATCTGCATAAAGATCATTGCAGACTTTAATAAAAAATTTTAACATTTTGTGAGGATACATATGTGAAAAATATAATACAAATAAAACACTGATTATTTTTCAGAGATACAACTAGGAAAAGGTATCATATTAGCCCCTAAACCTAGTCTTTGACAGGGATCCTAAAATAAAGTTTAACAATAAAGGCAGCCAGCTAAATTTTTAAGTTTAATGTATAAAATATTATCTATAATGCTCTAACTATGGGAATTTTTAGTATTCTACCAAAACAAAAAAAAGCAATAAATTGAAACTTCTTGAAACAATTTCACATTTAAACTTACTGATAAGTGATCATATACATAATATAAATAAAAATGTAAATAAAAATTTTACCTGACAACAAAACAAATGCACCTATATATAGCAATGGGTGATTTTATTCTATCTATTCCTCAGTTAAAAGACCACCTCTCTTAAGAGACCACTTTGGGATTGTGTCTTAAGTGGTCTTATAACAAAGGTTTGACTTTTACCTTTGTGTATTCATCTTCTCTGCAATATTTAGAGACTGGCTGTTCTGATCTAAGTACGAATAACAAGCAAGTGATGTAACTGATGCAACTATTTACATTTATTGTGATGTAGTTGATGCAACTGTTTACATTTAACGTGATGTAAATGATACAAGTGATTACATTTATATTCTATGCAGAGTGTCAATGCAATATACTTACAGGACAAATATGTCGTCTCTCTTCTGTTGCATTCAATGCAATATTTCCTGAGTCGTCATGAGTAAGAGTTTCGTCTTCTTGAGGCAAGTCATCTCCTACAGACTCATGGACCAAAGCATTATCATCATCCAAACCATCACCCTCTTCCTCCTCCTCTTCATTCTCTTCTGAATCCTCATTAGAATGTAAACCAGATGTTTGCTGTACCATTTCCTGATCTTCATGATGCTGGGTCAAGCTATTCGTGTCCATCTGAAATATCAATAATAAAGATATGTTATAAAATTTAAAATAGGGTTCAAACCAGATGATTGAATACTACCATTTTGCCAGTTCAAATTAGTACATTGATAGCTAAAAGAAAATGAAACAATAAGTTTTTTGTTGGTCACAATATACTTCAATTTCAATGTTATTCAATATACTAGTGGACATTGAAAGTAGCCTGATTTTTAATAGACAAAACTATTAATCACCAAAACCATTAATTCAAAACCTGTTTAGTGTTAACTAAATGTACTATTTTTATACCTGTCAATGTGGAAATGCATTTGTCCAGTTTTAAAATAAATTATCACATCACACAATGCTAACAGAACTGGGTATTATTTAGGAGGTTGGTAGTAGTTAATAATGTATAAGTTTATTTACAAGTCCAACCCAACTGTAAACAATATAGACCTTCATCTATTGTCAAATAATGTGCTAACAGATCAGGTTCTATGTTATTTATTCTACTGAGTAGTCTGAACAAACTGCATAAACTAAGATCTGGTCACAATGAGATGACAGATGTGGGTCTCTGTTATTTGTAGTAGGATCTGATTTATAAGCAGGTAATATACGGTACTTTGAGATGGTACTAGGAGCAAGTAGTCTACTGTAAATGACTTATAGGCAAGTATACACAGTACTTTGAGATGGTACTAGGAGCAAGTAGTTTACTGTAAATGACTGTAAATTACTTATAGGCAGGTATACACAGTACTTTGAGATGGTACTAGGAGCAAGTATTCTACTGGAAATAACTTATAAGCAGGTATACATTGTACTTTGAGATGGTACAAGGAGCAAGTGTTCTATTGTTGATTTCTTCAGTTTTAACAATACAAGACAAAGCTTTTCTACAGATCTGTATATAATATGTATCATGATATTTTAGTGTTGTTATATTTTACTAACTGGTAAATCACAATGGAAACTTTACAATAATTAATTTAATGTATTATAATACCCTGAATCATAATCTTTAACCTGAATAATGATTTTGCAAATTCATTATCCTTACTAAATATGCAACAATTTTCAACTTAGGAAATTTGCAAGATTTACAATAAATTGTAGAAAAAACTTTACTATACCTGATGCACGACTCCAAATGTACCATTTGCAGGGACAACAAATGAGGTGGGGGCAGCACCCTCCTGACCTGGTGACCCCTGATCCTGCTGGTCCCCACCTTCCTCCATGTTTAGACCTTGTACAGACTGTTGTATAATGATGCTGTTTGGATTGACTGATTCGGTCAGTGAGATTGGCTGGATGTGAATATTCTGCAGCAAAGTCTGATCAGCATTGTGGATATTAGATGAAATCAAGCTGGGATTTATCGTGATATTTATATTTCCTTGTTGCTGTAACTGTTGCAAGAGATTGGAATCGATCTGTACTGTTTGTGTAAGCAGATTTGGATCTAAGCCTGTAATCTGAATTCCCTGGCCTAAGTTTCCTGTAAGATGAAGTTGCAATCCTTCTAATCCCTGTAAAACTTGAGCTGCTAAAGCACTTTCTGTAAGGTTAGCAAAACTATCAACTGTCACAGAAATTGGCAACACATTTTGTGCTGCTTGCTGAAGAAGAGCTTGGTCCACGTTAATGACCTGACTTGCGATGCTATCTGCAGTTTCACCACCAGCATGGGCCAGATTGTTTTGAACATCTGCATTATTGAGCAAATTAATTTCAACTTGAGGGATATTAGACTGCTGAGCCTGACTAGTCTTTCTCTTACGTCCTGCAACTTCAGGTTTAAGATGAGAAAGGATGTGGCTCTTTCGGTGTCCTGAGGTTCGGAATCGCTGATCACAGTGTGGACATTTAAAAGGTTTAGCGCCTGTGTGGAGCCGCATGTGTACTTTAAGACTTCCTTTAGTTGAGAACATGGAGGCACAGATGTGACACCTGAACTTCTTTTCACCTATGAAAGCAAACAGGGAAAATTATTAAAACAAGAACTAAATTGTGAATTTTGGAAAAACAATGTTTACAAATATTGAGACTGTTGAGGTTTCAGCTTGAAGACTAATGTAGCAACAAATAAATTAAAGGTAAAGATATCCTGATGGAATGAAAAGGCAAAGAAATGGTTACAGTGAAAAGTCTATTCAAAGGTTTTGAAGTTTCCACCCTTGCCATGAAATAACGTTGTTTATCTGTCTGCTTTCAGTGAGTGAATAATACACAAATCCACCTTCAGATTAAAGTTTTTACTATAAAAAATTCATAGAGTGAATAATACATAAATCTGCCTTCATATTAAAGTTATTACTATAATCAATTCATAGAGTGAATAATATACAATTCCACCTTCAGATTCAAGATTTTACTATAATCAATTCATATCCTCATTCATGGACATGCATCTGTAATAAGGTTACCATATATTTGGCAATGTTATGTCAATGAATGATTAACAGTGACAAATTATTATGCCATCTTGAGAGCTTATTGTGAGAAAAAGAACTTGGATACTTATAACTAACTTGTATATGATATGGAGTACAATATGTATTCCTTTTATGGTACCCATATTTGTGCATTAGAGATATGTTGGCTAAAATGCTCCTATCACACATATTGCCAAATAGCATTTGCATGCAACGTGCATAGAAGTTGTGAATAATAAGACTAATACAACTTGAATTTTGTTTTGCAACATTGTCTAAATGATGTGTATATTTCCATTTGGTTGGTTAGCCCTGACACCTATTTTATTTCAAGCACTGACCAGCGAATAACTCTAAAAATGAAAATGTATCTACTGCCTGACCATTTTCATGCCATGCATACTATTTGCACATTATTCATAATGAAATGTTGATACTATGTATACAGAATAACATACAAATGTTCAAGATGTCAGAGACAGATGTGAACTTGTATCATTCAGGGAAAACTTAAATTTATGTTATTAATCATTTTTAAAAAAAGTGTTTCTTTATGATGATGACTGATTAAACAATTTGAATTTTAAGTTTAAACATAAAAGAAATTATGTATGTAGCATTATCAAATGAACTCTGGAAAAATGTGAAGGATAGATTTCACCATCACTTCCCATTTTTTTCTCTCTGCATTCTTATATATTCCATCTGTCTGACTCCCCCCTCTCTTATATACATACACATGAATGGTTATGAGCAAAATATTTGTACTAATTAGCTCAGGAAATAGTGGAATGATAAATAAGAATGAGATAAATAAATGACAAATGTAATCAACAAGTTAATTAGTAGTATTTAAAAACAATTTACTTTCTGAGTCAATTTAAAGGTAATTATAATTTTTGGACAGATAATGGTTTTATTCATTCAACAAAAATTTGTGACAGAAGAAAGGCAGAAATAAAGAAATAGTACAAGAGGAAGAAGCACAAATCACTTAAGGAAAAACTAATAAAAACTTGTGTGTATAAATTAAAAAGCCCTAAATAATAACCCTTTCTCTGAAGCTTGAATCAGAGATGTAATATTTAGTGGTGGTGTACTGGCAAGCATATTGCCTTTAAATCACTCAAGATTTCTAGCAACATGGAATAAAAGTACATACAGACTTCATGTTGCCCTGTGAGGCTCTTTTGTGCATTCATGTTTAAAACAATTTTGTTCTCCCTTTAAGACAAAAGAATTACTTTGTACATGTCTATGCATTACAAATAGGTGTAAAAGTTAATAACAAAACTTTCTTCAATAAATACTGGTATCAATCTGATTTCTCCACATTAAAATCAGCCGAAGACCAAGCTTCAGTCCTCAGTTTTCTATAATACTGAGGATATGGTCAAGATGCATAAGTGATTCATCAAATGGAAATCTATGAATAATGATGCTAAGCATATTGCATTTTAAATATATTCAATGCTGATTTCAGCACTTTCATATCTTGTACATGTATTATTTCATATTCTGATCATGTTTGTCAGAGTTCAAGATTGTGAATTCGGACCTCATTTGTAAAATAATACCATAAGCTTTTATGTTGTTGCTGTAGGTTGATTCCTTCATGTTCCTCTTATATATTTAGCTACCCTCATCCTAATTTTCAGATTTGTACTAGAAAAAACATCCATCAAAATAGACAAAAGAATAAAAATGACAGCCAATGTTTGAATGTCAGGGGTATATTTAGGAAAAGGTGGAAAAATAATAGCTTTTGTGTGATACTATTTTATGCCCATATTGTGACAGACATTAGCTGTCAGTGTAAAACACATTTTTCTTCATTTTTCTTTTCATTAAAGAGGAAAACAAACAAGAATATGTATGAAATTTGCATGTGTTAAATGGTTCTTAAAAATGTGTCTTCTATCAAAACTTAAAACTTGATCTCACCTGCAATGGTATTTTTGATGAATATAAGATATTTGGGAAATAAATTAAATGTTAATTTGATAGTGTTTCAAAATATCACACACACACACATACATCCATACATACATCCATACATACATACATACATACATACATACATACATACATACATACATACATACATACATATATATAAAACAGTGTAAATAAGGTCACTGTGGTATAACTGTAACAAATGCTATTACAATCACTCATATTTTTTACTACTTTGTGGCCCAAAATCAGCCAACTGAACTTTGTCATTTGTTTATTTGTGTAATATAACAAATGTTGTGTCTGGTTTATGTCAAAATCATTTTATCTGCCATTTGCAGCAGAACTTTCAGCTTGTATGTAGATAATACTTGATATATCAATATGGAGATGCACGGTATCAATGAACGCTGATGGACTTTTCTTATCTTTCATATGGTCCACATGTGACAACCAAAATGATATTCTACACATATACATATAGTCTCTACAAATATGAAATTGGTTGTTGCATGAAGGTCACCTTAATTTTGTAAAAGTATCTCCAATTTTTGCATAAAATGGCTCTTTTATAACCAAATGTGATGTCATGAGTACATGCATACGATAACAGATGAAAATGATTTTTAAAAGACCAAATGAAATTTTAACTTTTTCATACGTTAAACAATGTTTTTGCTATGGTATTCCAAAATCACCTACTTTTTCAAAGTTCGTAAATTTTTGGGCCATAAAGTGGCCTTATAGTACCTACCCCATTATACTCTGTAATAAAATCAATTAAAAATCCAAATTGTGCTCATTTCTATAGATTTTTTAAAATTCATTTATCAAAGTATTATTGTCTCAGATTGTCACTTACATGATTGAATATGGCACCAAAGAATCTCACAAAAGAGATTAATGATATACATTTCCTTTTGATGCTTTTCAGTTTCTCAACCATAAACTTGCATGCAAAGTTTCATGAAAACTGAAATTACAGTTCTGAACAAAGTATTTTTCTCCTCAAAATGAACACAATGAGTGTCCAATTTTGAATCTTTTGATCAGATTAACAATGATATTCAAACTTAATGATTTTTTTTTAAAATCCAGAGACACACAGAAAGATAAATTACCTGAGCCATGAGTTTTCATATGACTGTCCAAAGTGGATTTAACAGTAAAGGTTCGGCCACAGACCTCACAGCCAAAAGGTTTCTCCCCAGTATGTATACGAAGATGTCTGACCAGGTCACTTGGTTTCTTGAAGCTCTTTTGGCAATGGTCACACATGTGCTGATGCTTCTGATGAATGTATTCATAATCCGTCTTTTGCTGCAGGATAAAAATAACTTTTATTCCTTACAACCTCTCAATAAGGACCTTCAAAAGTTAAATTCTTCCTATCAAAATGTCCATCACATGATGAATGCTGTTGAATCCAGCTTGAGACCATTTTTCAACACACATACGTGTCAGCCAGTGCAGCTAGTGGAGGAAGAACCCAGGAAAACCTGGGAAGAACCACTGATTCACAAGAAGCTACTGCAAGCTTTTCATATACCCACATTGGCTGAGCATGAGACTCAAACCCCTCATAGTAGTGATCACTGAAGGTAAAAGCTTTAGAGCACTTGGCTACCCATTCATATGATGCAGACAAGTAGATGTTCTCTAAATCTTAAAAATAACATAGACTTTAAGACAATAACTGAATAGCTTTAGGATATATTTCAGCTTAATAATTATTACAAGCTAATGGCTCTCAAGTTCAGAATTGCAATGAAATTCTCCACAATTCATAAATTTGGGACAATGTGTAATGTCCTTCGCAGCAGCAAGAAATGTGAATTTTGAAGAAACCATTTATTCAGTTCTTTGCATTTAACGGAATCCTCTATGGCGAATGTCAATGCACATGTGTGAATTCCTTGAACAAAGGGGATTTAAAAAACCCAACACCTCCACTAAAATCTGATTTTAATTTGTAACAAGTACATTTTGGATACTCAGACAATATAGGAAAATGAGTGCCCCTTTTTAAACAAGACACAAGTTTATTGTAAGTTGATAGTAACAGCAGGAATCCCATCCAATTTAAAACTATTATCTTAAATCAATTCAGACATTCAAAGTCAACAACTAACAGGCAAAAATGGAAGTACAAAAAAAGAGAATATACAGTAATTCCTCTATATTCTACAATATGGCTTGGGTAAAAAAAACATGACAACAAAAATTTCCAAAAATTTATCTATTAGTAGCATGTTGCAAAAGCCAAAAATGTTAATATTCTTAACTGAAAAAATACAAATTCCTCACAGATCTGTCTGTCCGGCATACAATGCATAAAAGTAACAACATCAAGTCAGTGTCCAAAATACCATCAGTACTCTATCCATCTGTTTCATATAAATTTAGTGTGAATGCAATGAATATGCATTGTGATTTACACCATCTGTACACTATCCACCCATTTCATACAAATTTTGTGTGAATGCAATGAATATGCATTGTGATTTACACCATCTTTACATTATCCACACATTTCATATAAATTTAGTGTGAATACGCATCGTGGATTTACAGCATTTGTACTTTACCTACCAGTTTCATACACCAATGAAACTAAGAAAATCAACAATCAATTCCCAGTGATAAACAGGTTAATGTACACAGTAAGGGTTGTTACACATGTCATCTGATGAATTAAATCTAAAATCAACTAAACAACCAAACATAACCATTTATTGGAAGTTTATTAAAAATTGTAGATATTTGATCTTGATACACTACCTTAATTTCACTAATCCTTTCTTTTTCACTTGCAGATTCCAAGAGAATTTTTTCAGAAATGGTGAGATCCTCAGTTGGTAAGGTCTTGGAGAGCTCCTGTGCTTGTTCTTCACTTATCTGAATTAGTGTGGAGGCTTTCTTACGCAAACTTGGACCCCCACTTTCATCTTCTGTAATTCAGACAAAATGAGATATTATCTTTTACTAGAAAGTTCCAAAACCTGCACCAGTTAAAAAGTGAAAGAACACTCAGAATCTATCCATTTATATATTTATAGCTTCCATGCTAAATGAGAATAACTAATATTGCAGAATAATCATGCACAAAATGAAAATTCTCAATTTATCCTGCAATTTAGGAATCATCGAGTGAGTTTGTAGAATTGTTCAAGGGATTCTGCCAAGTGTCTTGTGAATTTTGCATCCATGTATTTTATGAATGACAGTTTTTTTGAGAATTATTTCCCTTGTACATCAAGTATTTTCTTTCTTAATTTGATACTTCCAAGAAAAAGGAATTTTACTGAAAATTAATTTGGAATTGCATGAATGTCATGATAATACTGTTAAATAATTTTATGTTTCTAGTATTTGGAAAGCAATGGCTGACACATTTAAAAACTAATGATGCACATCACAAAATGTAAAATAAGACATCAATGATATTTCCATAATTTTAGTTGTGTCTTAGCCATTTTCTATTTAATATTTGTTCATTCTGCATATCACCAATTCATCTTCTTGTTTCTGCTCTTTCTTTTACCTTTATGTGCATGAATTTGCCAATTATAATGAACTAATAGCTAAAATGTCCTGTGACCTATTTCACTTACATGAATAATTGTATATCCATCTAGTATATATCCATCAAGTTTGAATATTTCCTAATTACACCAATTCTCATATTGCATATGAACAATATTGCAATTATTCTTACGACACACACAGACACACAGGTAGATACATACATGTTTATGAATTTTCTTTAATCAAAAACTATTTTTCTAAAGGAACTTGCACAAACCTACTCCTCCAGATGGAATATGTGCACTATGGACACTCTGGTTTCTGGCTTCAGAAACTTTGTTATGAACAAATGTTTTGAAATAAAGAAACAGTCCACGGGCCACAAAATCTAAGACTACACACATGCAATCCAGTGACAGAAAGGAATAGTGGACTTGTTCCACTATTATGTCACCATCACTTAAAATTCTAAAACATTGGTTTTATTAAGTAATATTTACAACAATATTGTACATGTTATTGTCTGCACTCAGGTAACAGGCTAACTGTTCATAAAGTAAGAATCATATGTATTTGTTTCCATAACCTACCTATTTCATGGAGTTTCATATGTCTGTTCAAAATAGAAAGAGTCCTGAAGGTCTCTGGGCAGCAAGGACAATTGTATGGCTTGACACTGACATGAATGTTAATGTGGCGTGTAAGAGATCCATTGGTAGTAAAAGAAGCACTACATATATGACACTTGTACTCCTTGATCCCAGTATGCGTTCGCAGGTGAGATCGTAAAACACCTGTTGATACAAATGTTCTGTCACACTGATTACATTTGTAGGGCTTTTCACCTAAAAATATAAAAAAATTTAGAGAGGAATTAATAAAACATATCACTAACGCAGAAAGTAATATCATTACTGAACAGAAAATAAAAAGTTGCAATCTTTTCTTACCTTTTTTTTTACATAAATATAGATGAAGCAGTGGAAACATATTTTGGTTCCCATCTCATGATTCACTACAAGGTCCAAATATTAAAACAACTGATGGTTACTTATGTATTCTGTTTTGAAAATTAACATTTTTTATTAAAAGAAATCAAGTTAATTAAGGAAAAATACCTAAGACATTGAAAAAGCAGAATATACAGTTCAATAAAAAGAGGAGTCCTTCAAAAGGACTACTGCTCAACAGGGTGAAAAGAACTTTAAGCCATTCCAGATAAGACCATTTCTTACTTTTAACTGTTTAGTGTTAAAACTATCTTTTATATTTTTAAAATGATTTTCAAAATAGTTCCTGTGGTGAACATATTGGATATCAGCACGGCACCATTTTCATTTAGGACATTACAGATATCATTAGAAGTCTTTTGGTAAAAATCCCTTGCCACATGGATCATCTATTCAGGTGAAGTAGCGAACAAGATTTTTAAGACAGTCATCATGGCAACCATAAAGGATTGAAGACTGGGACCATTTTTATTTAGGACCAACTAGGTATCATAGTCGATATAGTCATTGATTTGGAGAGGAGCAGAGATAAAATATACAATATAGCACTGCTCATTCCTGCTAGGAAGGTGTGAAACTCTCTCAAGCACTATTCCTCTTTTGTGAGGGGTCAAGATTCTAACTTTGGCTGGCACTGATGGCATCAGACCAAGAGTCAGGGATCCTCAGTCTTTTGGTTATTTCTAAACCAATGAGATGACTTGTGTGTGTGTGTGTGCATGTGTGTCATTAAATCAGGTAGGGATCCAGACCTCTGTGAATGGTGATTATCCTGTGATGAGGAGGAGGAAACAGAATTTCCTCATCCCTTTATACTTGCAGCCACTTTAATTCAAGTCCTACACTTATCTGTTCATATAAAATATACAGAACATCTGTCTGTGTGTGCACAACTAGTGTAAGACAGGCAAGTAGTTTGTGTATCCTTTTTGCTCTTCTAGTGCCTGTACTTACCCACAACCTGAGACACATTAATCTCTGGAAAAGCGATGAAAATAATCATAGAGCAAACTAAAACCACCCAGGAACCAAAAGAAAGGTAGTTCATACTCATCTGAACAGCATTCAATAACAAAGGGTTCATAATTAATAGAAGCATCACCTGCTGAGCAAGGTACAAAAACCCTTCAAAATTGGAAAAATAAGAAACTCAAAAACCCATTAAAATGATGCAATGAATAGGTAGAAACCATTCAACAGACATAAAAAGATACAGGCTTGACCAAAAGGATGTATAAAAACAAGGGTAAATTTTGATAGGGGGACCCCAAACAAAATAAGACAGTATTCTATATGTTGGCTGAATCATATTTTTTTCTTCTATTCTTGGCCTCCAATTACCAACAGGAATAGGGGAATATTTGGCCTGGACTGTAGTCTTGACATGCCCAGAAAAGGTAAGCAATTCATTGCTGCCATCACAATATACACTACTCTCTCGATAACTCACGCCCTGCTAACTCACGAACCCACTTATACTGTGGAAGTCAGGCATGGGTCCCATTTTTTAAACCAGAAAGTACCAAATAATGTATTCCTATTTGTTGAACTTGAAGAAAATTATGATCAAAATTGGTAACAGAAACTGATATATCGCTTGTTTCATCATCAAAAATGTTAAATAGGACCTGGAAATTTTAATCAATGTAAAAAAATCTCAACTTCAACCACTCCAGTGGCCTAATGGTTAGAGAATCCACCTCAGATGCGGGAGGTCAGGGGTTTGATCCTTGGTCAAGTCATACCAAAGACTTACAAAAATGGTACTAACAGCTGCCTCGCTTAACGATCAGCATTAAGAGGTTAGTGTTAGGACTGGTCGGCCTGGTGTCAGGATAATGTGACTGGGTGGGACATCATGCTACATGCCTGCGGCATGATGCCCCAGAGCCAGATATCACTATAAATTGCCACACTGCAGACATCGCAGCAATATGACTGAAAAATTGTTAAAGCTACGTTAAAAATCATAATCACATCACATAATCATAAATTAAACTTTAAAAAGAAGCCATAACATTTATTACATTTTCTTTCCAAATGACATTTTTAGTACACTATAATCAATGATACTCATGGAAATTTTGAGAATTGAATTTGTGCTATTGTTCTATTTTTTAGTTCCTTTTAAGTGTAATCATCATAAATGCAATGTGTCCTATTGCAATTAAACGTAAAATGTGTCAAACTACCATAACAGCTCTGTCCACGAGCGTTTCTCTGAGCATCTAATTAAGATTTGTGTTTTGATTTGAACTAACAAAAACATTTGTTGTATTGTTGCACTAAATAAACAGCGGGCCTCCTTTTCTTTTGAATCAAATAAAGGAGGTGAAAAAAAAACAATAAAATTTAAAAGGCATATAAATCCTACATGCATAAGAACCATTTGCTCCAGTCATATGTCAGGTAACTCATTTCAGTTGATCAATCAAACACTGTTATAAATGTTATTGGTTACATAACCTGATTAAACAACCTTAAGTTAACTTACTCAATCATAACTGTGATTAAAGATAGCAAGGCAACCATGTGCAAAAAAGTACTGCATAAAATAAAGAGCTTTGTTTCACAGATACCAACAGTTGTGGGGAAAACAAGTTTCAGAGAATTCCTGAATTTGCACGTAGAGATATTCTCAAGGATGATAAAAAGTTTTACTGTTACTTGCAATGAAATCACAGCATTGTATTTTACTGACTGAACAATTCAAAAATTCAGTTTTGATGTAGACAATTGTCTCACAAACTACTGAGTTTTTTTGTTTATTTTTTTATAAAAAGGAATCTTGTTTGGTAGTGTATCAACATTTAGTCTGGTTCACGGCTTCATAGACTTCTTGTTTTGAAAAAAACTATTACACACCACTCCGAGAAGCAGACTAATCAACAAACACAAAAAGATGTGATGTAATTCCTGAATGTTTTCGCATACCGTGATGATTGTTGAAACCCATTGGAAACATGTTATCAATCTTTCAGATGTTGGACATTTTGAAAATCATACAGAATATTGAACAACTTCATCAGAAAAAGCGCCTTATTGACAACTATTATCAACACAATTATAAAATGAGGATTCAGTTAGTAAACAGCCCAGTTCCAAACCTCTATTCCTGTGGTTCTCTGGATGCCTTTTGTCTAGCAGATTTTTGGGAAATCCATCAGTAACTTATGCCCTTGCATATAGTGTGGTATATGTTTTTAGACCTGACGTGTGCGAGATATCGAGGAAGAGGTGTAGTTTTGATTAACTTTTTTCACCATTATTAGTAAATTCAAGCCAATTTCTAAATTTTCAAGGCACTGCTACATTCAATGTTAAAAGTACTCATCCATTAAAAAAAGAATTAACAGAAAAATCCTACTCAACAGTCATGTTTTACAGAGATGTCAAAATATATTGTTTCTTTGGAATGGGATATTCCTGCATCACTAACAACCAGATGCATTTTTGTTTTCACACTTACCAATTGTTTTTGCACATATTTACAGACAGGAAACATAAATCTTGCATTCACAAATAGAGTACCTGTATGAGATCTAATATGTTGTTTAAGGTGACTGGACTTTTTGAAAGCTTTCTGGCAGTAGTTACAGGAGAAGGTCCGGCGATCATCACCTCTAATCAATGAGGACTGCTGGTTTGATTCTTCCTGAACATGGTCTGTGTCTCTGTAAACAAATGAAAATACAATGTATTCATCCATTACTTCAAACATATTAATGGCAACTGGTATATATCAGCAGTGTTGGGACTCAGTCAGGAATCAGTTAAAACTGAGTTATCCATCATCAGTTTTTGCCAACTGATCAAATAATTCCATATTTCACCTGGATAGTGGGTTTTACCCTTATTATTTATCCTATATACTCCAAATCTAGACTCCTGTGTGTTCCCTGTATACACCTTTTTATCACAGACAAATATTTTTAATAAAATGGACTTCTATTTTTCCTGACTGGATATTGGTCCATATCTATGTTGGTTTTAATAAAAAACAAAGTTGCCAAGGGCAATTAAAACATTAAATTAATTTCCATTTTAAAACAACATTTTTGGCAATTATAAACTTGAGAGTTTGAAACATTTTGCTGATTTGCAAGGCAAAATAACTAACCACAGCAGAGTAACAAATGTTAGACATTGAACTGCATACCTAATCTTTATTTATGATGAGAAACTTGCTAAAATAAACAATTTAGTATTTAATATCACTGAATGATCAGCTGAAAAAGAAAAATAATTCAGATGTTTAAAAAATTAAAATAATAAAAGCTAGTAGATAGTGAAAGCTGAAGGAGAAATTCCATGTTGCAATTCAATTTAGGTGAACAAGATATTCAATCATCATAAAATGAACGTTTTATTTTTATGGATTACTTGAGCAACTGAAAAAATATCATGTGGCCAAGGCAAAGATGATAGTACAAAAGGTGGCAAAACTGTCAAAGCAAACCAATTGTCAGGTTTTTTAACCACTATTGTTATGTTAAGTATAAACTGGTACATACTATTTTTATTTGAAATTGTGCATGTCCCATGGATAAGGAGGACAGGGGGACATTACACTTTGGAGATTAGTTGTAAACTTGGTAATTGATTATAAATCGATTAATATATGTAAGTGAAGTCTTACAAAAACCAGAATTATTATTAAATGGGCTAAAGTGTAATATAGGATGCATGGTACAAAAATGGATTTCTACCAAAATCTGAAGTGGGATACCTGATGTAAGCCAAGTTAGATTTTCCATTTGCTGAGCTGAGACCTCTGAAACTTCAATTGTTTTGTCTAGATGGCCACATTTCAGTATCTACTGGGATAGATGGGTCATCTGCAGAGGTTCACAAATAAAAACCTAAAACAAAGCAATCTACAGCTGCATTGTGAAGACACGAGAGGTGAAAAATCCCAAGATAAAATTTCAGAATAAATGGTAGACACTAACAAGACGATTTTTCAAATTCTTGAGGAAGGCAGATTCTGATTGAAGAGGGTTTTAAACTCCATGCCCAGGTGAATGAAAAATGCAAGGATTAAAATGAGATCAGAATTGTCATTGTTCATAAGACATCCAAGGAAAAGCATGATCAAATTCATCTGCCTCTTAACCACTTCCCACAATGTGATGGGTGGGGATGAAGGAACAATATCCTACTGAGGTGATAGCTTGCTCACCAAATTGATACTAGTTTTTCAAACTGACAATTTAATGTAGGTTCTGGGTAAACAGCATATTTTTTCTTCTACCTCTCAAGTGCATTAATGTAGATATCCTGAGCTGTAATGAGATTTTCCTTTCTAGAGTTAATAAACAGAGATCAGATGTCATACAACCTGTTTTGATCAATTCAACCAAAAGAATGTCTTGATTCATGCTAATTGGAGCTTTGGATCATGCCTATGTTTTCTACCTTGTAAAAATACATGACATGCTGGAATTTTATTTCTTTTGCATGATCTCTCCCCCTTTAAATCTGCATTCTTATGGGAGATGCATGTAGAATCCCATGAGATCAACATGAGAATGTTCAGGCAGTTCAATGTTATGAATGTGGAGACTCTTTTAAACACAATTCTGCCCATGATTCTCATGAATTACTTAAGACTGACATTCTATCAGAAAAATGAGTGAGTTTACACTCACACATCTCCACCATCCCAATGATGAGTAGAGAATTTATTTCTTGCTGCAGAACACTGGCTTTGTATGGGCCTCTTGGGATGTCTGCAGCAAAGAAATAAATGATAACAAGGTATGGTCACTGAATATTATATGGAAGAACTCCAAAAATCATTTGGAATATGCATGGGTCAACAGGACAAAGTTTAATATACACAGTGGCAAAGTGCAAAGTCTTCCACCCACTGGGATGTTGAACAAGGGTGGCTTGGGCATGACATCATTTCCTGCATGTAGGCTGATTGGTCAAGAAGCTGGCTGTCAACCTGGTCCTTTTCTAAGTATGTTTTGACTGAAACTGGGCAATTCCCCAATAAAAAGGGCTTAAGGATGACTTCCCCATTTGTCATGCCTTAGACTGACTGATCCTTCCCAATTCTTTGACCTCTCTTAAAGAAATGAGGGCTGGGATCTGAGTCTTTGGCTTGTGATCTCCAGATAGGTCTTTTTTGTCTCAAATGAATAGACTTTTGGAGGTCAGTGTTTGTGATGGTCTTGCAACTATGGATGTGGATAGGATTTTATGTCTGGGTCACCTTGCATGCACAGCAGAATCTATTTTGTCATCTGTATCAGGGATTAACCTCTGAAAAACACCCTTTCTCTAAGTAACTACTAACTTCAGTTTATCTACTGCTGCTGAAAAATACCCTTTCTCTATTTATCTACTATATTTCCATGACGGCATGCAAGCACGAGTCCCGGGCAATGGAGAGACATCTGATCCATTCCCAGTAACTAATGGTATCAAGCAGAGTTGTGTTCTGGGACTGACACTGTTCGGTCTATTGTTCTACACCATGCTGACCAATGCATTTAGAGACAGAGATGTTGGATTCGGTATAGGTACCGTACAGATGGAAAACTGTTCAAGCCCAGGAGACTTCAAGCCAAAACCAAGGTAACGGCAGACACCATCAGGGAATTATTATTTACTGATGACTGCGCCCTCAATGCTGGCTCAGAAACCAACTTGCAATGCAGCATTGACAAGTTCTCCAGTGCCTGCACAATCTTTGGTCTCACCATCAATACCAAGACTGAAGTCCTGCATCAGCCGGATTCTGGAAAGCCCTATGTTGAACCCAACATCATTGTCAATGGACAAAAACTCAATATAGTGAACCACATCACCTACTTTGGCAGCACACTGTCATAAAGCATTACTATTAATGAGGTGAACCTCTGCATTGCCAGAGACAGTACAACTTTTGACAGACTGTTTGCCAACGTCTGGAATAGATAAAGCATCAGCATCCAGACCAAACTAAAGATCTACAGGGCTCCCCTCACTACTTTATGCAAAACATGGACAGTGTACCAGTGACATGTCAGGAAGCTGAACCACTTTTACACCACAGGAAAATCTTCAATATCAAGTGGCATTACAAGGTTCCAGACACTGAGGTACTCGCCCAGGCAGGTCTCCCCAGCATCCACACCATCTTGATTAAATTCCAGTTATGCTGGGTGAGACATGTACACATGTTAGAGCACCATCTGCCTAAGAGACTCTTTTATTGTGAGCTTCAGCAAGGATAATGATCACTCTTCAAAGACAATCTAAAAGCTGCACTGAAAGCTTTCAACATAAACCCAGATTCCTGAGAGCAAAAAGCAAGTGATCTAGTCACTTGGCGTTCCTCCATGTACAAATGCTCCAGGTTGTGTGAATCTATCAGGACAGCAGCTGCGGAGCTGACAAGGCAAGCCAGAAAAGCCTGTGCCACCAACCCTCCTGGATATGTCCCACTCATTCCTTGTCTCTTGTGCAAATGAACCTTCCGTGCAAGAATTGGCCTCATCAGCCACCTGCACACGCACATAACAGAACAGAACCAGTCTCTCCAACCTTGGGATGACAAGAGTGGTCCATGTCGACTCAATGGACAAACAACACTAACTTGATGGATAGGTGGGTCTTTGATCAAGAGAAATATACACCTTGTGCCTATTGGCATAGAATAAATACATTACAAACATATCTGTATTACCATCTGACAGCACAAGCTTTCAATTTCCAAGAACCTGAGTAATGCAGGACAAGTTGCTGTAGTTGGTATATGTGGTCTTGATAGAGACAGGCCCAGCAATGAATGTGTTTGGTGTCAGCCCACAACATTTCCATTTGTATGGCACTGGATATATTCCAAGAATAGTTCAATGCAAATAGCATAAACTCGTATATGCCTTCACACAATGTACAACAGATAACAGTCTATGCTGTTAATTCTAAAATTTATCACAAAAATGACAACCATAATTTGTGGTAACATAACGTGACAGAAAATATGAGTCAATCCTATCTGCAGTTAAGTGCAGATTCTACATAACTAAATATGGTTCACAGTGTTAAATTTACATAACTATGTAAATTAAGTCAGATCCAACTCACCTGGTCGGTAATATATTTTGCATTGAAGTGCTTGGCATGGTGGAACTGCTGGTCAATGTAGAGGCTGTCTGACTAAATGTACTGGCCAGAGAACCCAAATCCAAACCACCATTCTGCTCCTGCTGATTCTGCACAGAAGATAAATTCATTTGTTGATTAGCAACAATTTTTTAAAAGCAAAAATTAACATGATTTGGATGGTTCTTTTGCTTCGCTGGTCAATGTTATAAGATAACTGATCTACATCTTGGCAGATCATTTTGATAATTCAGTTGTTTGGGTTTGTGAATTTTATTGGATGCAGCAGCAAGCCACTGCATTCAATCAAAATCAAACTGTTCAAGTTTAAACACCTTACCTACATGATTGAGGCAATGAGAGCGCACAACTGGAATCGAATCATAAAAAAGCAATTTTCTACTGCCAGATAGTGTTTGCACAAATATATCCTTTCCATCAAATAAATATGTGTTTGTGTCTCTGTGTGATTTAGATTTTTAATGTAGCTTTAACAATTTTTCAGTCTTGGATATGATGTTTGCAGTGTGGAAATTTATTGTAATGTGTAGCACAAGGGCATCATGCTGCAAAAATGTAACATCATATCCCACACTGCCACATTATCCTGACACCAGGCCAACCAATTCTAACACTAACCTCTTAATGCTAAGCATCAAGCAAGGCAGTTGCCATTACCATTATCCGAAAAGTCTTTGGTATGCTTCGGTTGGGCTTTGAACCCATGACCTGCTACATGAGGCAGATGCTATAACCACTTAGGACACCAGAGAAGTTCAGATTAATCTGCAGCAGCTTTTTTCTGGTATATAGTCCCACTTTTGATATTAAACTTACAAAGTATCCTTCTGAAGCGAATTCCATCCACCACTTTTGGCTGATGTATAATGCACCACAGTTACATGCTACTGAGTAATTGGCTTTAAAACTAAGGAATGTAACTCATGAAATCCAATGGATGTTACTACAACAATGCACTGAAATATCTGATCAATCTTCCAAGTATCCTTTTGAAGACAATTGCATCCCCCATTTTCAGCTGATATACAATGTGCCACTGTTACACACAATTGGTTATTTGGCATTTATAATAAGGAAAGCAACTCATGAATTCCAACATTAGTTACTAGGACAAAGTACTGAAATATCTCATCGATCCACCAAGGTCTAGATAGGTTAAGATATTGGAAACTTGTCAAAACCAGTGGCAGATTAAATTGTGGTTCTGGGTCAATCAAAACACCATATTACAGTAATGAACTTAATTATTCCTCTTATTGACCTTGTTAAAAAAATTAAATACATATCATCCATACAAATTTACAAAACTGGGAATGAGGCCTGGGTAAGTCATGTTTGTGAAAAACTTTTATCAACTTGAGAACTACAAAGAAAATTGGATCTCTAAATAAATTACTTTAAAAATACAGATCCAATCACATTTATGTTATGAATTCAACTCCTGCAATCTCTCAAAAACAAATATGTGTTTCCCATCTATTTACAATACAGATGATATAAATAATATATATAGGAAGAAACTCTTCTAATATACCTTTACAGACCCAACAAGCAAATGTTATGTATTTTTAATCTGTATTATTTGTAGACTTTTCTTAATTAGTATAAGTTATGTAACTCTGTATTTTGTATTTGACCTTATCCAAATTCAAGATTATGGTGTACCTGACCAGTGGCATTTATTTTGTATGCAATGGAATAGCTAAATTTTCCATTTGTGGAATAAAGATTCAAATTATTAAATAATGGCAATATGCTTATTTGAATCTGAGTCAAGGTCATCAAGTTTTTCACTTTGAAATTCCTAAACTTGGTGACAACTTTGAACATTTTATAAAAGAGACTGACCTACATTCTACTCTTTTTTGTATTTTAGCCTCTTATATAATAATACAATGTTTACTTGAACAATTACTCATTCTTGCCTTAACATATGAATTAGAATCAGTATTATTGTTGTCATCAGTTTTTAATTTGATTTATTTTAATTTATTCATTGGAGATACAAAGTGCTAAACATTATTCTTGGATTTGAACATTAACTTGGAACAATAAGGAATTCAGATGAGGACATTTTGGATTATATTATTGTGATAAATCAAAAGACTAGCACATCATGTCACATTAGTATGGTTGAGACTACAAGCACATCAATACATAAAATATTGGAATTTATTTATAAAACCACTGGAATTCAATTGGTGACTCAAATATTTGAACTTGTGATAAAATGATAAGAATTATTTAGGATTTAATTCATAATAATGTAAGTCCTTTTTAAACATTCTTATATTCTAGATAAAAAAATTATTTGCTGAATTTACAAAATGAGTTGCTTTTTGCTCTTTTCTTGACTTAATTTAAGACCATAGAATTATAGCAGATAAAAAGACTTTCTTGGTAGCGCATTACATATTTAAGTTTGACCAATTTTCAGTATGTTGCAACAAAATATTACGTACAACTACTTTTTAAATTTCACTTTACAAAGAATTTTATACCATCACAAATTTGCAATTAATTATCTGATAGAGGCATGAAAGTAAATAAGTAAATATAATAGTCCATTCATTGCAGTAAATAATTATTTTTTATATGGATAGTGTTTGCAATTGTATAATAAAAATTTATCAAATCATTTAGTATATTTGAACAGTGTTCAATGAACATATCAACCAAAACAAAAACAAGAAAAAATAACTCATACTATCCTAAAACAAATGTATGCAACAAGTAATGTTTTTGCAACCATGCACCTGCCTCTATATTTCAGTTCCTGTATACACTTTCAGGATGAGATATACCATACCAAATATAAATATCATGAAACAAGATCAGCAATATCCAGATGTAATTGGCAAATATTATGCAAAAATACAACTCCCCACCTCCTGTTGGGTTTATAAGGTTACATCTTTAGCAATTGTAAGATGGATTTATGAGAAAGGTGGCTTCCCACTATAATGTTACATCTTTAGCAATTGTAAAAAGGATTTATGAGAAAGGTGGCTTCCCACTATAACATTACATCTTAAGCAATTGTAAGATGGATTTATGAGAAAGGTGGCTTCCCACTATAATGTTTACATCTTTAGCAATTGTAAGATGGATTTATGAGAAAGATGGCTTCCCATTAGAAGATTACATCTTTAGCAATTGTAAGATGGATTTATGAGAAAGGTGGCTTCCCACTATAATGTTACATCTTTAACAATTGTAAGATGGATTTATGAGAAAGGTGGCTTCCCACTATAACATTACATCTTAAGCGATTGTAAGATGGATTTATGAGAAAGATGGCTTCCCATTAGAAGATTACATCTTTAGCAATTGTAAGATGGATTTATGAGAAAGGTGGCTTCCCACTATAAAGTTTACATCTTTAGCAATTGTAAGATGGATTTATGAGAAATGTGGCTTCCCACTATAAAGTTTACATCTTTAGCAATTGTAAGATGGATTTATCAGAAAGGTGGCTTCCCATTAGAAGATTACATCTTTAGCAATTGTAAGATGGATTTATGAGAAAGGTGGCTTCCCACTATAACATTACATCTTAAGCAATTGTAAGATGGATTTATCAGAAAGGTGGCTTTCCACTATAACATTACATCTTAAGCAATTGTAAGATGGATTTATGAGAAAGGTGGCTTCCCACTATAATGTTACATCTTTAGCAATTGTAAGATGGATTTATGAGAAAGGTGGCTTCCCACTATAAAGTTTACATCTTTAGCAATTGTAAGATGGATTTATGAGAAAGGTGGCTTCCCACTATAAAGTTTACATCTTTAGCAATTGTAAGATGGATTTATGAGAAATGTGGCTTCCCACTATAAAGTTGACATCTTTAGCAATTGTAAGATGGATTTATGAGAAAGGTGGCTTCCCACTATAACATAACATCTTAAGCAATTGTAAGATGGATTTATGAGAAAGGTGGCTTCCCACTAAAATGTTACATCTTTAGCAATTGTAAGATGGATTTATGAGAAAGGTGGCTTCCCATTAGAAGGTTACATCTTTAGCAATTGTAAGATGGATTTATGAGAAAGGTGGCTTCCCATTAGAAGGTTACATCTTTAGCAATTGTAAAATGGATTTATGAGAAAGGTGGCTTCCCACTATAATGTTACATCTTTAGCAATTGTAAGATGGATTTATGAGAAAGGTGGCTTCCCACTATAATGTTACATCTTTAGCAATTGTAAGATGGATTTATGAGAAAGTTGGCTTGTTACTATAATGTTACATCTTTAGCAATTGTAAGATGGATTTATCAGAAAAGTGGCTTCCCATTAGAAGGTTACATCTTTAGCAATTGTAAGATGGATTTATGAGAAAGGTGGCTTCCCACTATAACATTACATCTTAAGCGATTGTAAGATGGATTTATGAGAAAGATGGCTTCCCATTAGAAGATTACATCTTTAGCAATTGTAAGATGGATTTATGAGAAAGGTGGCTTCCCACTATAACATTACATCTTAAGCAATTGTAAGATGGATTTATGAGAAAGGTGGCTTCCCACTATAATGTTACATCTTTAGCAATTGTAAGATGGATTTATGAGAAAGGTGGCTTCCCACTATAATGTTACATATTTAGCAATTGTAAGATGGATTTATGAGAAAGGTGGCTTCCCACTATAATGTTACATCTTTAGCAATTGTAAAATGGATTTATGAGAAAGGTGGCTTCCCACTATAATGTTACATCTTTAGCAATTGTAAGATGGATTTATGAGAAAGGTGGCTTCCCACTATAATGTTACATCTTTAGCAATTGTAAGATGGATTTATGAGAAAGGTGGCTTCCCACTATAATGTTACATCTTTAGCAATTGTAAGATGGATTTATGAGAAAGGTGGCTTCCCATTAGAAGGTTACATCTTTAGCAATTGTAAGATGGATTTATGAGAAAGGTGGCTTCCCACTATAATGTTACATCTTTAGCAATTGTAAGATGGATTTATGAGAAAGGTGGCTTCCCACTAGAAGCGGAAAGCTGATAATAATATTCCACTTTCAAGCAGAACATGTTGACCTATAGTCATGAGATGGCATACTTTCAATGGCTACCTCAAATAAAAAGGACCAAGGTATCATGATACAGTAAATAAGACATAATTGATAAACATTTAAAATAACTGTAACAATTTGCTATTCTCACCTGCATGGTGCTGTACTGATTCTGATAGCTAAGCTGACTGTTAAGAGCTGTAAAGTTCTGTTGCCCTGAACCCAGGAGACTCTGAGTAAAGGTCTGTTGTTGACCAAACATCTGAAGAAAAAAAAACATACAAGAATGTAAAACAAATGAGATTTGTGTTTGTGAAACACACAAGCCCTCACTGTAGTCTGAAAAATTAAAAAAATAATAAAAAATTGCTAAACAAAGCAAATCAAAGCAGAGTTTGGACTTGTTAATAAGGTTTTTGTCATACAAAAATCTAAGTCCAAATTATTCACAAAATTTCTTTTATGACCTAAAAATCTAATCAGGTAATCTAAATATGAATAAAAAATATGTTAACCACATTTCATTTGTCTACTCTGGGTGGTTTCTGTGCAAATTTTGCCAACAAGCTTCTTAAGACATGCACATAAATGCACACATATATAGATGGACATGCAACTAAGACCAAATCAAACTGCTCTACTGCAAGCAGTGGGGATAGCGAATCAAGAGAGAAAATTTAATCTGATGTAAAAGCTCTTACTCAAAACCTGACCAATTCAAATTAAGTGGAACATTATCAATAAAATGGTTCCATGGACCACCATATCTTACTTCATAATGGGCTATGAAAGATGTAAGCAAGGACAGCTGCCTGTAAGACAAATGCCCCATTTAGAAGCTACACTTTAAACAAAAACCACATTGAAATGAATTTTCTTTCAACTTAGTTTCAACATTTCTATGACAGTTTATCATTTGTTAGTGGGACACTTCAAACAGCCAGATTCAGCCCATTAATGCATTGGTCCTACATTAGATTAGGTATATATATACATGTCTCTTTGACTTGGCCAACAAATCATGCATTGGTCCTACATTAGATTAGGTATACATACATGTCTCTTTGACTTGGCCAACAAATCATGCATTGGTCCTACATTTGATTAGGTATATATACATGTCTCTTTGACTTGGCCAACAAATCATGCATTGGTCCTACATTAGATTAGGTATATATACATGTCTCTTTGACTTGGCCAACAAATCATGCATTGGTCCTACATTAGATTAAGTATACATACATGTCTCTTTGACTTGGCCAACAAATGATGCATTATAAACACCAAAACACTTACCATGCCTATGTATCTATGAAAAAACTCACTTCAAACTTTATTAATATTCATTTGAGATAACAAATATTGGCTCAGAAGAAAAGAGAGTTGCTTCAAGCACTATTGAAGGAAAATGAAGGAAAACTTGCAGTAAACACTTGAATATTCATGGTGTTCCTGTATAAAATAAATTTTTCAAGATTCACTTATGACCTTAAAATAATGGAATTATAAAACAGTGTGGTTCAGAAAGCAAACATTTTTCAAATAAAAATCAGTTTCTATTTTGAGACTCTTCCATAACATCCAAATTAGACAGATAACCATGTACTAAACTACAGGGTGGCCAAGTGGTCAAAAGTGCTGTTTGTATGACTGATATTCTAACACTATAAAATGCACATCATATAATAGTGCAATGTATAAATTCAAATGATTTTCAAGGTCATGAACAAGACATAGTCCAAATAGGTCATTAATATTGAATGGACATAAAATTAACATCATGCAGTCCTAGAAGAACAACTTTACTTTAGACATACCATGACTGCTCTAGCTGCTGAATCACTCAATTATTATAAAAGTTAATGTTGACTGTTAAAATATTTCATAATACAAAATAATTTAGATACCTAGAACTGCTTTAGTGAATCAGATCTGTTTATTTGCTGCATATATAGCAATTGTATAAAGGAATTAGAATTGCAGTGTTCTCTATCTTTAGTTGTACCAGTCTTGTGAGTGATGAAGAGGAATTAGATTTATTAACTTAATGTTTATTGAAATTGCAGAGATGAAACTCATTCTCAACAGACAGTACCTTGTTGAATTATTGTGAAATTATTCAAGGACTTAGACATTGTTCTTTCACTGGAATTACCATGAAGTAAAAATCTTTGGATAATAGAACAGTGTTTTTCTGTGGTGCTAGCACATAAGCACATTAGAACCCTCATTCAGAATACCTTTGATCCTTTCTGGATTACTGTGGAAGTGATAGTACATTTAGGAAATAACAAGATTCATACCATATTGTAAGTTATTTTTATACTTTCACTTACAGTTATTCCATTCAAACATACATGGTATCCAGGAAACACAGTTTAAAAATATGGTTGCCAGGGTACTTTAATTTCAAAGTTCATATTAAAATGATCTGAAAATTCTAAATTGCATCTATGGGTAAGTACCCCACATCAAAAGTGCCATCCCTGGGTCCCAGGTATGTTTTACTAGAACATCCCTAAGGTTGTATTTTAGGGAAATAAATTTATATTTTGGATTATAGAATGCTTGCTGGGTTTTAACTTTTCTTGTTATATAGTTTATACCCCTAGGTTGTAATAAAGAAAACACAATTCATGTAATGTGTGTAATCAAAAAATACAACTTCTGATCAAAACTGCATATGTCTCATCTGTTCTAAGAATTCTTTATTTTGCTGATATGCAAATCTGATGTAGAATGCAATTTTTTAAAAAATTAAATCTAGGTGGAAATAATGTTTTAAAATGAATATTTTTCCTCATTTAATTTCACAAGGCAGTTCAAACCATATAATAATGGACTGAGAGGGGCCCCGAGTGGCCGAGTGGTCTAAAGAGCTGTCCGTTATGGATCACTGCCATCTCACCTCTCTCTGTCTACGTGTGTTCGAGTCTAGGATTTGGCGAATGTGGATGTGAGAAAGCTTGCCAGTAGTTTCTTGTGGGTCGGTGGTTCTTTCCAGTGATTTCCTGGTTTCTTCCTCCACCATTAATACTGGCCGCCATGAATAGCCTATCATGTGTTGAAAAACGGCGTTAAGCCCAACAATAACAACAACAACTAATGAGTCAATCATATGCCTAATATAGTCAAACAGGTGCACATGGTTTTTGAACATGGAATACAATTCTTTAGCTCATCATACCTGAAAAGATCATCCATAATTAATTGATATCAATATACCATGTTTCTTTCTTAAAGAATCCACTGTCCGAAAGCACTATTATCACAATCAGATATCAACTGTCCAACTTGTATACTTAAAATGAATTCTCAAACAAACAACAAAACTGCAGTGCTCACATATACTATTTATAATGTAGTATGAGAAAAGCAGTTGGGTGATTCTGCAAACAAATAGGTAAGTAAATAAATAAATGAGTAATTAAAAAATATAATAATTAAAACTGGTAAGCTAAAATATATGGATTTCACAGTGTGAGTTATCATGATGTAATTTTCACAAGCAGATTTAGACTCTCTTTCCCCCTCTCTGGATCTGGATCTTTAATATTTCCAATCTAATACAGAATTTGCTGTATGCTTATACAAACATTACAAAACTTAAACTTTGGGTATTTTGTATTAATATGACATTAAAAGAATGATTACATTCTGGAGTTTGTAACATCTGATTGGTTGGTGAAGTGAAACTTAAATCTACACTGACAGACTGATTCTTGCTGTTAAAGTGTCATGCAGGCTGGGAACAACACATTTGGAAAACGCAAAACCTGTGGAAAGTAGAAGCCATGTTCATTTTAACTGTGGTTTACTAAAGGATTCTTTGATATCTACGGAAAATAAGTGCTTTAAGCTCTATAACAAAGTTTCTGGAATGGTGTGAACCTGCCCACCTGTTGATTGAGTGTTTGTTGAAGCTGCTGATCAAGGTGAGCATTATTCAGAGCATCCTGTAGGTTGGTCTGTCCCAAAAGTGATGTCTGCTGGCCCAGGTCAGCCCCATTGGCCATCTCCTGCCCCTGGCCCAAGTCCTGGGCATGCAGCGTGGTCAAATCATGTGCTGCTCCACCCTGATGGGACTGAGCTAGAGTGGAGTCCTGGGTGCTCATGGGATCATCAGCTATACACACCTGGATCTGCAGAAATCAAAAGATAATAAATAAAAGATTTTGCACAAGTATTATGCACCAAAGATGAAATTTATGAAACAAGCTAACTACTTCAAATGCTATAATGCAATATATCAAACAGTACAACTGCTATGATGCATGATCTCAAGCAGTAAAACTGCTACAAAGCAAGATCTCAAACAGTACTGCTGCTATAAAGCAAGATCTCAAACAGTACTGCTGCTACAAAGCAAGATCTCAAACAGTACTGCTGCTATAAAGCAAGATCTCAAACAGTACTGCTGCTACAAAGCAAGATCTCAAACAGTACTGCTGCTATAAAGCAAGATCTCAAACAGTACTGCTGCTACAAAGCAAGATCTCAAACAGTACTGCTGCTATAAAGCAAGATCTCAAACAGTATTGCTGCTATAAAGCAAGATTATTTCAATACTATGCAAAGGCATATTCATAATATAATTCACTTAACATTTCAATGACATTAGCCAATTTACCACGCTAATCAAAATCAGAATTGTAATACTGTCTCCAGAGCAGTAACAAGTTCATCTCACTCATATGCATGGCTATCACTCATTATTAAATTCATCCATGAGCCTGATAACGTAAAAATATTTAAAGTCTGATTGAAATCAGACAGCAAGTATGGTCTCCATAGTCCAATAAGCTCAGCCAGTCTCATGCAAGATGACCTCATGGTTATGCATAAATCTCATTCATTATCAATCTCCTTTAAAATCTTATAATAAATAATATTTTTTAATCTTTATTGATTACATAGATGAACAAACACATATTTAAAGGTAACTTATTCAGAAATATAGCACAAATATATATGTACATATATTTTAAATCTTTTATAAGACAAGGAATCACCAAGTATTTATCCACATCAAATACAATAGCCACACTCTTATAGCCTCTCATGACCAAGTTCAAATATCATGTATCATGTCAGGCAAAATGGCTTTATAAAATCTATGGTCTTTCTTGATAGGGGCCTCTCAAGACAGGGTAAATGTAACCCAAGTATCAAGGCATATAAATGTTGAAATTTCAAAACTCTATAATGCCAAATTGAAAAGATCCTATAAACCTATATATCATCTAAATTAACTAGCTTACATTACCTTGAAATATCGAAGACTCAACTGCTTTTCTAAATCCAACATTTTTGAAATTGAACCAACTGACAAGATTTTGGGAAGATATGTTCTTCAACTGAATAATATCATTCCAATTCTTGTTTTAAATAAAATATCAACCATGGAAGATATGGAACTCAATGCTAAAAGTGAAATTTAAGTTTCAATAGAGTATAAAATGTCAGTCAAAATGATGTAGTTTTACAACCACAGCAGTGTTATAGTGACAAACATGTATATAAACATTCATGAAGGCCAGGCAATGGTTTGGGTGGCATGGACCTAAATGCTGGGAATACTATTTCTGTCTTCATGCATGTTTCTCAGAGAAAAATAACATAAATAAATAATCTTTTGGTAAGCAAGATTAGAAAATCAACCAGATATGCAACACTGTATAATGTACTACAACCAATTCTCATCAACTTTTCCCTAGTGATGCCAAATGTAAATGTCATCCATAGTTTAAGACAAGAATTCACATGAAGATCTTATTAAACAGTCGTCTTAAACAGTGATGTGAAAATGTATCATTTAACTGGAACTGGCATAGTTTCTGTGTCACTGAGAGCCACCCACACATTTGTTTAAATGATTACCAATTATGTAAATATTTACAGATTGTGACCAAAACTAAATGACCTAAATGCAGATTTTGTTGATCCAGACATTAATATCCAGACAAATACTCTCTCCCATACTCTCTCTCATGGTGGCCAGGTTATAACCAGTTACCTGTTCAACATGATGGTTAGGCTGCATAGATAATGACTGACTGTGTTCCTGATTCTGGTGCTGCATTGCTTGCATGGCTAACTCATGCCTGCAAATATAAAGAAGATTTATTATCAGTGTATTGGTTTTCTGCATCACATATAATTGTTTTAGTTTGACAGAAAAAGCAAAGTTGATAGATAACTCTGTTCAGACAGAATGAGATACTTTAAGCTTAACAATGAAACATACTTAAAATTTTACTTGCATTCAATACAAGCCAGTATGCATACACAAATGTACACAGCATCAATCACAGTATCTATTTTTGGTTTGTGGGATGTGATGTCATGTCCAAATGCTGCAAACTCATGAAAGAGGAAAACTTTTCATGTCCATATTATGACATTATGTTATGTTTTTAATAAAATAGCTGATGATTTTCCACTCAAACCATTTCTTTGCTTTGTTATTGAACAATATACAGCAAACTGTAACTTATTTTGTGAGAACAATATCCGAATGTGTTCTATTGAACAAGCACCACATCACTCAAATTAACTGTAACAGCAAATGTACATCTCATGTTAACAATGACAACTAGGTTAATCAAAAGCAGATTGCTCTATCATAACATTACCACTGAAACTGGTGTGCACCTAAAAACTGGTCATCATCCAGAACTTAAGCAAAAGTCACTTCTGCAAATTAAAAAATGATTTCTGTAGCCATTACACTAAACAAGAGGCTCATGGGAGGATTAGAACACTTGGCTGGCATGTACCTAAAATTAAGTTCCAGGACCATCAAGAAATCTGATTACTATGTCACTTAAAGGTTTTACTATTTTTTAGTTATGGTAGCTGTATTGGCAAAATATTCACACAGATAAAGTATCAAAAACAGCCTGAGCTTATAAATACATCCACAATTCATTAAAGTGGGTTTAGTGGCATAACAGGTTCTACAATATTTGTTTTAAATTCTAGACAGGAAATAAAGCAGATCCATATCTTCTGCATATTATGTGATATTTTACATGAGAAAATGCAGTATGATATACTACATGCGGAAAAATATCTCTAAAATCAATTGTAATGCCAAATCCAGTAATCTAACTGTTAGATTTGCATAGTATCAATTTGGGGAGATCAAGTTTGTGTTGGATTATATTGAACTTATTCAGCACAAGTAACTCATTCAAACATCCATTTTATGTCAAACGCCTATCCTTAGCCACTACAAGGAACTCACCTGTGTGTCTTCATGTGCTTCTTGCAGTTGACAGCAGTTTTAAAAGTTTTCTGGCAGTATGGACACATGAATGGTCTCACCTCACTGTGTGTTGACATGTGCCGCTTCAGGCTGCCATTTGTAGTAAAGGTGTTATCACAAAGCAAACATTTATAGGCTTTCATTCCTGTGTGAATCCTGATGTGAGCCTTCAGCACACCATTAGAAACAAAGGATCTCATACACTGCAGGCACTTGTAAGGCTTCTCTCCTGAACATAGACAAATTTCTTCACATTGAATGAACAGAAAACACGACAACTGAAAGTAATATTTTAACACTTATTATTTTTATAGGAAACTCCATAATAGGGTTAATGATTTATTTCAGGTATAATGCTTGCAAAGCAACTTAAATATTTATTATCAAGGGTTTGATATTTTTGAACTCTGATGCATGTATAACAAAACCATGTGTGGTTCCTATAACTTACACTGATATCTGATGACCTATATTGATACCTGATGACCTACATTGATAAACCTGATGACCTACATTGATACACCTGATGACCTGATATTGGCATCATGTTGCCTATGATCCTAACAATGTCCTTTAAGCTTGAAGACCACTGCAATCTATCCATCATTATGAATGTGACCATATTATTTGATGCAAAAATAACAAAATAATTCTCACCATATGCATTGATTGGACAGGATATATCAGTAAATATCATGAGATCAAATATGATGAATTATATTGCACATAGGAAAGTGTTATTTTTCGTAGCACCAATCACCATCATATTTTTCAAATATGTCTACACAAGTACAAAAGCAGCATTCCACATGACATTTATTTACAAGTAAGTTGGTGAGAAGAGCAACTGTTGCACATCATTCTGTCTTTACTTATTGGCTGAGAATTCATCACTGCTGAAATTAAGGAACAATTTAATCAAATTGAATAATAAATGTGACCAAAATTAGCTTCTTCTGCAAAAGATCTCTACCTAAGATGGTACAATGAATTGTGGGAATTAACTGGTCGTTCTGCATAACAATGCTGAAGTGCTAAAGGAGACCAGAAATCAATATAAATATAGAATAATAATAAAAGCACTATAGAATAAAACCTTATTCTTAAGTATCATCTGCGACCTAATGCCAATATTTAAATATTGGTATATATTCAAGGCACTGAATTTAATTGAGCTCGCATGCAAAATTTCCATGCCAATATGGTTAGATGTGATGTCATAATAGCGACTCTGACATTATGATGCAGTTGCCAAACAATGCCATTTTGTGTTGCTTACGGGTGTAATGACAAATTAAGAAAAGGCTGTGGACAAAATTATTTTCTTTTCCAAAAGATAAAGACATGTAGAAAGTATAGATACATTATTGCAAGTCAGATTCAAACATTATACAGCAGTCTGTGCTCATTACATTTCTCAAAGGAATGTTACAAGATGGATCCTGATAAAAAGGGCTGCTCTAGCATACGCAAAGGCTAGGTCTAGACCAAAAGTTGGCACTGTTCCAGACATACCGTTGGATATTTTAAATCCTGTGAAAAGTGTTAAACGTGTGAGTTATGAAAATAGGCAGAAGGCCAAGTAAGTGACCACAAAATGCAACAATCAATTCACAGATCTTTTATCTACATCAGCAGTACTAAAAAAAATTGATAGTCTGACAACCGGGGTCCCTAATATTGACTGAAAGTTTTTTTGTTGTTTTTTAAAAATTTTTAAGATCACTGTTTTTTCACTGTGTTACCCAAATCTGGTCTCCTCCTGTCTGTATCACTCACCATCTTTCTGTTTCTATTTGATAACTAGCTAGTATTGCATCATGGGACCAAGTGATCTGTCGTCTCATCAAAACTTGGCAATTTACAGAATCATGGTATCTTCTGCCAATATAATCACTACCCATCTACAATATGTATATATGACAATGAAAACCTCCATCTTGGAGTCGCTGAGTATCCCTTTGCACTGGTATGGGCAAAAAGGGTCAAAAGATCCTGATGCTGAGGTTGCTGGACTGCCAGTGTCATCTGGATGGCTGTTAATGGTACAGTAGTATTAAGAGTTGGATCCAATGGATCCAGCATGAACTCCATGCATTATAGATTACAGGCTTGAAAGCCATGCTCAGACATGCAGTGGGACTTTATGCCCACTGGGCTGCCTAAAATTGGGAAAAACTCCCCAGTGAGGAGGTACTGCCAACAATGAAACATAGGTTGTCTTCTTTGATTTATTTCATCTTTCCTTCCCTTCATTACCAAAAAGACTATTTCTTGGAACATGCATTTCAAGCATTTAGTAAACATTTCTCTTGAAATAACACCAAAAAAGAAAACAAAGCATTTATAAGCAAATTAGTATGTGGCTAACTAGCAAATATCATAGATTAGCAAACTGGTATGTAACTAACTAGTTATAGGAGTAGCCCAGCCTTCCTCTGATCACATATGACAGATGAAGCATATCACAGACAGTGTATTCTTAATACAAAGAAAACAAGAGTCATGGTAGACTTCCAGGTGTGGATTTTGCATATACAGCATTTAAATGACATTCATTTAAAACAACACAAAAACCAAAAAAATTGAAGTAGAAACAAGTAATATATTTGAAATTGCTAAGACATTAAAACAATGTTGTCACTAACATAGAAGTGAAAGTGTTGTATTAGAAACCTATGGTCTTGTTATGAAGTTATGCAAAATGCTTAGTTAATAATTAAACCACTATCCTATCAAAATGACATGAAAAATGAATAAACTAAGCATAAATATCAACCAGCACTTTGGAATTTTGTTAATAAGAGTTCCATAATGGACAAAGTAAGTAAGCAACAGAGTCGAAGGCATGCTTGGTCATAATGACCTTGTATATTGTGGTGGTGCTGGGGTCTTAAAAGATGAAGTCCTGAATGGTGACAAAATCACCCAAAATTGGTAGAAATTGTAAAATAATGGATACAACAAGCAGTAGATTGATAAATCTGCACAATAAATTAAAAATTAACTTTGGATGGGTCTATAGGAACACAAAAACGGCTGGATTGTCAGAGGATCAACTGTATGATATGTGCTATGTACTACAGCAAAGCTAACAAACTAGCAACATATTGGTGCACCAAGTTGTGTTAATGGTCTGGAGTTACTGCCCCTTTGTCTTTTGTTTTGAAAGAGGAGAATAAGATGATTTTTGTAGGGCTGGATCACAAGGTAGCAGGCTAATATTCCTAATGTAATGTAATGTGAGTGGGGAATGTATTCAATGGAGAAAGTATTCTCACAAAAATATTTATTTCAAATATACACAGAAAATCAAGAACTTGTCTTGACCACATTGTTAACACTGGTCAAGTGCACCATCATTAAACATGGACTGTGGTTACAGCAGAAGCAATATCCTGAGAACTTTGGATTAAATTCTTAACATTATTTTTGCATGCATAATCTGAAAAACAATATCTGAAATATTTGTTCTTCATTTTGAATCAATTGGTTTACTTACATGCAACAAAATATGCAAATACCCTGCTTGTCTAGTTCTGAATAATCCTTCTTATGCATTCCATGAGGAAAATGGAAATCCCATACTCTGAATCAGAATTTGCAGTCAAGAACATGTAGAGTGGTGTTAATTGTCAAGAAATTTTGATTCTCATGTGGGATTTCTCTTTTACACACCAATATATACCACTGAATTTCTAAACCCTGGTTGTAATTGAAACTGTGCTGTTTAGCTTGTGTTCATTACAGGATCTTACCAGTGTGAGATCTGATGTGTTGCTTGAGATGACTGGACTTTTTGAAGGCTCGTTGACAGAAGCTACATTTGTACGGTCTGTCTACACTATGTGAGTCCCCCAAATAATGGTTTATTAGACTATTCCGAGGAGGCTGCTGGATCAAACCTGCAAAGTAAAACCAAAAGCTTTAGCAATAAAGAAAAAATTACATCATTAAAAAATTTAAAAGAATTTTTAAAATTAAAACTTATTTCTAATGAATTCATTATTCATTTAGACTCCACAAAATCCTTAAAGCAAACAAGTGAAAAAATACAATTTATATATTTTCTTCATAAAAAAGTTCAGAATTATCACTTTCTCAGTAGGTAAAATGTCCTATGAGAACAGGCACTGTTCTTTGTCCACATTAGGCATCAGTGCTCTAACTAGGGCATTTTACTTTAACGGTCCATATATGCTGTAACTTTAGTCCACAATGCTTCATAACCCAACCATAAGCAACATGCTAGTGCTGATGTGTTTTAGAGTGGGCCTCATAGCCTCTAAGACTTAATACAATCAATAAATGTCTGGTCAAAGTCATATCCCTCAAATGACACTTATTCTTATCTCTCATTGGTTATGTAATTAAGATAATCCTGCATAATTACTCGCTGATGTTGCTGTTCTCTGTTGCACCTGATAGGCCCAACTACTTGTGCACAACCTTTGATTCTAGTTTTGTCTTTGCACTTAGTCATGTGACTTACTAGAGATGATGGATCCTACTGAAAGCATATGTGCAATATATTTCCATAATTTACACCACCATCTCAAACTGTATGAGCATATTACTTCTCAAGTTAAGCAAATTCTTAATGATCATGTGAAAATCAACAAATTATACAGTGCCTGGCTTGCCCTAAGTTTGTCGGACTATGAATATAAGTGATTTTGATTCCAATTTTGGATTTTCCCAAAGAAAGATCATAAGAAACAAAACAATAGGTTTCAACTGTGAATGGAAAAATTCATATACCTGGGTAGATATCAGCAGATATGATGGTAAATCTTCAACGTTTCTAAATTTTGGACGAGATATATTTTCTAATGGGTGAAATAAAGCATTGAGGGTTAATAATTTTTATGTCCTAGGGCAGTATTACAATTTTTATTATTTTTATTTTTATCATAGTAGCAGTTGTTGTTTTCATTTTTTTATTTTTCCAGAACATGTGATAAGAAAAATTTCCTGAATTAACATTGAATCTTACCAATGAGTTGCTCTTACATTTACAAGATACAGGCAATGAAATGATAAGACAAAAAATCAGTTGGAGAAATATTTCAGATATAAATGAAGAAATAATCCAACACGTTTGTTTTAACACATTTTCAAAATAGGTAAAATTTTAAGATGAAAAATTTATCCTTTTCTTAATTGGATAGGCCAAAATGAGAAATTCATATGGCAGAACATACCTAAATTGAACAATTAATTTACAATAGGGATGTATCACCTCATAAATTGTCATTTTAGTCTTTACAATGCTGCATTAATATGCATCATCTTTTTAATTGTCAGAATTATAGATTAAGCATACACAGCTGTTTCTACAATCTTCATTATTGCCAGTGGATTACTGGATTTTCCAAGTGAAATTTTTTTCAGTGGAATACCAGAAATAGACCAATAAAGTTAGGACTAAGAAATCTGAACTAATTTTATTTTCTTGCTTGGTCTAGTGGTAAGTATGACTGCTTCACATGCAGGCAAACCCAATTTAAATCCTACTATTTGCATATACTATTCTCTTTTTTTTAAATGTGTTGTTTTCACTATGAATTAGGAAAAAAATTATTTTACTATTAACATTTTCTGTGTGAATGTAAAGCAGTGACATTATGTTTAAGGGAGTAGGAAATCTGCTTCTTCAGAAAAATACAAATTGCTAACCAAAATGTTTGGGCATAAGTAAAGTACTTTCAAACAAGAGTAATACCACATGGGTGAAAAACTAGACTATTTTCACCTGTGGAAATACTGAGTTTTTAATCCACTTGATGAATTACATTAGCTATTTGCTTGTTTGAAGCAAACATGTTTTTAATGCATGTATTTCTTTTATATTTCACTGATATTATTCCTCCACTTGTATAATTGTAATGCATGTGCTATAAAACATATTATGTTGTTACCAGACGCTTACCCAGATGCTTTTGAAAAAATGTAGGCTAAGATCACTGGACAGGTGAACTTTAGTCAAAGGACTGAGATAAAGATAATGTCACAGGAATTCCTGAAAATATCTGCCAATTTATTATACCTGTGTCTGTGATAAGAATAGGTTCCTGGAGTGGTATATTTGATACAGGGATCTCTGATTTAGGTGTCCGTCGTATACTTCGGTATGCTCTACGTTCATCCCCCTCCCTGAAATGAGATGCCACATGGCTCTTCCTGTGTGCTGATGTACGGAATTTCTTATCACAGTGAGGGCAGTCGAATGGCTTCGCACCTGTAGAAAAATATCATACAAGAGATAAGTATCATGTTCTCATCCTTGGTTTGTCAGAGATTTTTAAGTATTTATAATTTAAATGTTTTAAATAAAATTATGTCTGCCATGTCTTTCAATAGATTGTGAAAAACAGCCTTCACTTGCAATAGGAAAAGCCTGTATATTTATGCAGATTTTAGTATAGAAAAAAGTTTTGAATAATGTTTCAGATTACTGTACCTGTATGTAATCGCACATGAACTTTCAAACTACCATGAGTAGAGAAGAGCTTATCACAGGAGCCACATTTGAAATGCTTAATTCCTGAGTGTGTTCGTATGTGTGCCGTTAAAGTACTTTTCACTGCAAATGCTCTGAAGCACTGTGTGCACTTGTATGGTTTCTCATGCGTGTGAATCCTGATGTGTCGTACAAGATCACTTGGCTTCTTGAACTCTTTGGAGCAGTATGTGCACTGATGCCATCGCACTCCATTTACCTAAAAGAAATAATTTTCAAGTGAGGCCAAAATATGTATGTTTCATATTGCACTAGTTTTTAAATTAGAGTAGGTAGGTATGTGTTTAATATAAAAAAACCCCAAAACATTATATATATATATATATATATATATATATATATATATATATATATATATATATATATATATATATTTATATATTGGTTAGTACATACAATGAAGAGATACTTCCAAGATGTCATCATATGGGTGGGTGTGGATTTCACCCTTGTCAAAAAATAAGGGAGAAGTATTTTCCTAACACTTTGATATCATCTAACTTTCTTCTTCTTACTTCACTTGCCTCTAGTGAAATCTGTTCTTTATATCTGATGTGTACAATTTTCCACAGCTCTCAAACTCAGATGGTTGACTGAGCAAAAAGATTCACATTTTCTTTCTGGCCAGATGTATTAGACATTTGAAATTACTTTCACTCGAATCACTACACATCATCTTTGTGGCTACACTACCATGTGGGAGAGATGTACTATATTTCATAAAAAATGACTCAAAGAAAGTGTTATTTGAGCTGCAATCTGTATTAAATTTAAAACTTAAGTACTCAAAGTAGCAACTCTACCCATCCCCAAGTACTTAAAATTGTTATTGTTTACCCTCCAACATGTCTGAAAATTAAAATGTAAAACAGTTGTATGCTTTCCATCAACAAGAAATGCAAATTTTCCTCCTGTATTAAATATGAGAACACTAATGTCTGAAGATAAATTGGAAATAATCACCACAAAAAGATATCAACTTTGCATCATTTTCAGTTCACCAAATAGAATGGAGCATTATTTTCTGTGCTCTGTAACATCATGACAAGATAGTACAATCATGGTTTGGTTAAACACATAAGAATGGGTTGGCATTGTTCAATGGGATCTGAGTAAGAAGGCTGCACTTTAACATGAGATGTCTAATATCAAAGCTAAAAGCTAAACTTAGTACCACTATGATTAGGTTATGTATATTATAGCCTGCAGAATAAATTTGATCAAATGGCAGGTCATGTCAAAAAATTCTCCAAGGTGTTTATAAGTTATTATAATATATTGATATGCATCCACAAGACACAGAAAGAACAAAAGACTCAACAGTTACCATGAGCAAGAACAAAATTAAAGCAACATATTTTTTAACCGTCAGCAGGACTTGTTTTCTCTATTTCTTCAAAACTCAAGTTCTGAATTTGGACGCATGATCAATGCTAGAGGAAACTTGATAATCATTTATTTGATATAGCTCACTGAAATGCTTAAGATGGCACTAATTAGCTTATCATATGCTGGAACATACAACAGAAATGAAAATGTTTCTTCTACAATGAGGACAGAGCATAATTTAATAAGAAAACAGATGGGTATACCACTGTTAGATAAGAAAACTCCAAATGAATTTTCAAACTGGTGAAAAGACACTAAATGTAAGGATTCTTGTTAAAGCATGCTGACCAGATGCATGTAGAATTAATAAGTGTTTAATACTCGGATATCAGGAATTTGACAATTCTTCTATCAAAGGAGAGTTTTACATAGCCTGACCTCCATCTCAGCTGGCAGTCAACATTTAAGCCAATGTTCTTAAATGTATTACAATCAGGTAATTCATTCTTAAGAAAAAATTATGTTATGAATACAAAACACTGATACAACAACATCCACTGCAACGCTGATGTGTCCAACAGAAATGTAGTGAAAACAAATTTTAACTATGATAATTATAATTGAATATTTAGTTCCCAGCTCCGACACCAATATTTCAGTAACAGAGATGCACATTTTGTGTACATGTTTTTTATTTAGAATGTAATATTTATATTTAAACGTTTTCTTCACAAAACATATTCTAAACATATGAAAATATGCATTCAGTTTATTTTATAAACAATATAAGAAAGATAACATTAAATACAAAATATGAAATAGAAATTTTACTCTGACTTGTTCTTCTCATATAAATGGGCTATAAATCCTTTAAATTAAAGGCATCATCTTTAAAACAAAAACATTGACATAGAACTTATCTGCATACTGCATGTAAGAATGAATATTTTTTACAAAGGTGTTATCTGAATCTGTTTAATGCATATTATGAAGGATATTATATGTGGATTTTCATTAAAAATACCAACAAATGTCCTGTGAGGGCAGGTGTACCATATATGGGTGTCATTTTAGAAAGGTTTAAATGCTCACAACCTTTCTTCTAACGATTGAGGAATAAAATCGCTCTCTAACTGCAAGCACATTTTGGCAGTTGTATGGCTTTTATTAGGGAGATGGGTCTGCAAATTAAGACATAGCAACATTTCAAATTTTATATTGAAACAAAGCAAAGTAGTTAATACAGGTTGATCAAGTGGTGAAAATTGTACCTGCACCATTCTGGTCAGAAGACCAAATTCTTTTTCTGTTAAAGAGCAATCAAATTTCCTTAAACAAAATCCCCATTCTGAACCATTTTTTGCCAGTCAGTTCCATTGTTGGTCTTCAATGGGAGGTTTTAACACACACACACACACACACACACACAGTGAAACATAGCAGACACATTCATGTTAAGCAAACCTGCTCATACAGGACAATGTATATGTATACTGGTCCATTACATAGTAATTTTGCCAGATTATCTCCCAGGTCTAACCTTTCTAATGAGGTGTCGCTTGATTGCACCTGTAGCAGCATCTCTGATTGTCATAACTGTGGTCAGTGAGGGGAGGGACTGCCCATTTGCAGCAATGTTGGTCATTGAAGCATTGCGAGCCTCTGACCCTGTAAGGCCACTGTTCTCCAAAGCCTGTTGCAAAATGTCTGAGCCATCACCACCAGATCCCTGCCAATATACAGACCAATAAATACAGAAATAAAACATGGATCTTTTTAAATAACTGAACCATTTTATGTAAATTTTGCTGTGTAAAGAACTTCAGTGTCAAATGAAACGAAAATAATACCATATTCCATATATAAAATACATTCCATGTATCACCATATTTCACATCTATCAGTTAACAGCATAGATCCAGATTTGCTTCTCCATTAAATCTATGTTGTTCATTTAAAATAACAAGATCCATTTAGAGATGACATATCTCATATCTCTCTAGACTCAACTTTGTAAAGATACCTACTGAATGTGTTCTATGGTCCAGCACTCTCAATTTATATATTCTGCTAATGTTAGTACCCAGGCCTGTGGTCCTACACTCTCAATTTAAATACTACTTATACTAATACTCTGTGGTCCAGCACTCTCAATTTATATATTCTACTAATGCTAGCATCCTGTTGTCCAGCTCTCTTAATTTATATACTACTTATGCTAGAACCCTGTGGTCCAGCATTCTAAATTTTTATATTCTACTAATGTTAGTACCCTGTTGTCCAGCTCTCTCAATTTATATACTACTTATGCTAGAACCCTGTGGTCCAGCACTCTTAATTTATATAAACTACTTCTTCTAGGCTCTTTCTTGTAATGTATATACAGACCTTTATATTCAATATCTTTTCGTCTAAATCTTCATTAACATACACCATTTACATTCCACATTGATCAAGAAGTTTTATATATTACCTTTACCATCTTATCATTTTAACTTTAACTGTTTGATTTTTTATCACTGGTCAATATGAAACCTTTTATCACTTTTAAATGATCCTGCACATAACCTTTTGTATGACGCTAAATAGCCTAACAGTGCTGGTGTAAAAATACAATCACTCAATCACTACTTCTACAAGTACACTGTGGTACAGCACTCTCAATTTATATATACTATTTATAATAGTAACCTGTGATCCAGCACTCTCAATTTGTATACTATTTATACTAGTACGCTGTGGTCCAGCACTCTCAATCTATATATATTACTTATGCTAGTACCCTGTGGTCCAGTACTCTCAATTCACATATACTAATACTATTACCCTGTGTTCCAGCACTTTTAATTTATATACTGCATATGTAATACTTTGTTACCATGGGAACATTGAAACAATACTGAATGCATAAAATTAAAGGATTCATAAGGCACCCTTATATAGCTTCCCCCACGATGTGTAGCAGGATTGGTTCAAATAATGGAACAGTTTGAGTTATGCTCCCTGAACAAAAATATTTCCATACAGTGAGACAGAACTACTTAAAGATAGCTGTAATTTCCATCCCCACACCCCCAAACTGGTATTTGTAGTGCTGCATTCTAGACAACAATACAGACAAAATGCAAGATGCTTTTTTATGTTTAACCGATTCCAAATTCTACATCACCACTTATTCTTTTTATATGCAGTCATAAACAATTTATCAAAGTCATTCGAGATTAGCTGAAATATTTCATGGCAACCATCTGATTAAAGAAATATATATGTCACTTTTCTTGACAACAATTTACATCAAGGAAACTGAAATGTATGGTAAACAGCGGTTTTATTTTTATATAAAATTTTTCTTTCTTTTGAAGCAAAACATTTTCCCTGCCCCTCTCCCTCATAAAACTTTACTCAACTTGATATCTTACTTGAAAATATTCTGACCAATCAAAAAAGACCAGTTTGAATTCCATTGGAAAACTGCTGACAACTTTTTCCCTTTTTACTTAAGAGTGACTTGGACATAAATTACTTGGCAGAAAAAGATTCCTATACAACAAGATCTGAAACTTAACTTGTATCATTCTTATAATATTACCAATTTATTTCCAAAAGAACAATAAATCTGCAACAGTGTGGCATGTTTCTGTTTGTCTGCATCATTTATCCACACCATCTCAACATCATGGCCCTTTGGAAAGGATTCAAAATTATAAGATTGTATAAAACAATGTTGCAAGATCAATTACAGTGTTGTTAGATTTTCTTAGTGCTATGAAGAAAGAAAAAAAAGTATCAATGTAAAGATGAGCAAGAACACAAAGTTCCAACAACTTCTTTGATAAACAAGGGAAATAGCTTAAACAAACATTGTGTGGGTATAACATGCCAAAGTTGCTGGAATCAAAACAAATATGTTTGCATAAAGTGAAAAATGATGCAGCTACACTTCAACAAATAATCACAATTTTTTTTAAACTTATGACTACATGGACTGAAAGCTATTCTAAAATTCAGAACTAAATTGGCCATCAGAAGGAGGGTGGGAGACACGTTTCAGACTCCACAAACCATCAAATTTTAATTATCAAAGTCTAAATCACTCCCACTTGTCAGTAAATAAATAAAAATGCCTCCCACATAAATCATTATGGAGATTTTCAAATAGTCTTGACTTTGCTTCTAGGACTACTGAATGTTAGTGTGTGTACATGGCATTGCTAGCTAATACTTAAGTCCAAGTACAAGAGCTTTTCCTTAAGGGCTATATACAGATAACTGGTAAATGATATGACACAATTTTTTGTTGTTGATTGGTCAGATTACTTCAGCCATACCACAGGGGATGATGGAGAATGAGAGTGCATATTAATATACTAGTAAAATTGTTAGTGACTCTTCAGTTTTTATTTGACAGTCATACCTAACAAAATTTAAATAATGTTGACTACTTAAAAATGAGAGATGCATATTTTCCCCAAAAGCCTGATGGCATTTCAAACAAATACACTAATACACTCTGTTATAAAGACAATTCATACAATTCGCAAAAATTTGCCCAACCTAAAAGACTGAAGAATGACGGCATAAGTGATTAGAATTTTGTAATTGGGAACGAGTTTTTTGAAAATTGTATGATCATGTTTCTAAAGAATACATGTCATACAACAAATATGGAATTAGCATCCTCAAAAAAAGGTAATCTAAATAAATGAATACAATGGACTCCAAAATGTGACGCTTGCAATAGAGAATCATCTGAACAATGTTAGTATTTGCATAAATGCAGAGTTGTTAATCACCTGCTGTTCTTGTTGGTCTGTTTGTTGAGAGCATGGATGGATATGTCTATCTATTGTTCCTTGCTCAGATAACTCTAACAACTGCTGAATGACATCATTCCCATCAACCTTCTCTGCACCATCTCCAATTCGCTTGATTTCCACCTGAGTTGGCAAGTCCTTACAAGAAAAATATAATGATTTATATCAAACAACAGGCACACAATAAAATCCAGATAATGTGTCTGTGTTTAATTTTTATTTATTGCAGGCCATGTCAATAGTTAAGTTACCATATAATACAGATTATGTTACTTTAAAACTGCAATGTCTTATATCTCTTGTTGAAATTCATACATCACTTAGAATTAAAAGAAAAAGGAGCTTTCACAAATTTTCAGTGATAACCATAAATGTTATATTTATATTGAGAGAGATTACTCCTAAAAATGACTGGATAAGTATATTTTGTTTGTATTTTTGGTTCTCTTTTCTCACTGACACTACCATATTTTCTGTTGTCTTTGGACAGCAATAAATAACATTTTTTTGTCCTAAAATATACAAAAATATTTCATTGTATCTAAAGAAAAATACAACCAAAATTCAACCACAAGCAATCAAATCCACACATATACCAAGCTATCATTTAAGTGATTTTTTTAATGTTCAGTAATTAATAAAAACTGATATTATTTGCCTTTTTTCATCAAATTTACATCAGTCAAAAAGAAAATGCAAACATATTAGAAAATACAACTTCAGGTGTGCAGCATAAAGTCTGCACCTGATAACCCCAGTTTGTACTTTCCAGAAGAAGCAAATCCAGTAATTGCATATTAAATTACATCCCAATGTTTATTAAGTTATTACCTGTGAAACTAATTCCTAGATATGCAACCATTATGTGACTAGGTGCTGATTTTGGTATTCAAATATAAGGCACAAGTTAACAAAATTTTGTTTAGGTGAAGCTTTTCAGTTTATTGATTTTCTCTTATTAAACAAGTAATATATCCTCATGTTTTATAATTGCAATATTTCCTCTACAGGTCAATAATATAATTTAAATAGTTACAGTCTTGTAAGCAATCTAATACAAAGATGCTTGGTTCTCCCAACTTGTACTATTTGATTCTAATCTGTCAAAGCAATTTCTGATGAAAAACAAGCCATTAATCCACTTTCTGAAAACCATATTAGCCTGTCTCTCTCTCTTATCACTGAAAAACTACAATTGTGTATGAAACATAAATGCATTTATAACATTATTTTATAATGATATCTATTAATCCCTATGCATACCAAAATATTTTTGCAAAGAAAATCAGGTATCTGAAAATAAAGAGAAAATAGGGTATTTACAAAAATATAAAAATAACTCAAATGCATTCAGCTGAATTGCATATTTAATGACACTGTATTTACATTTTGTTCAGAATGAAATCTGCTGATGTGAGCATTGAGGCTGCCAAGCTTCCGAAACACACAGGTACAATCATCACACTTATAAGTAGGTGCCTCTGGATCCTCTGCTACTGTATGAACTCTCTGAAAACAAACAGAAAATAAAGTATTTATGAGAAATTGATTTTGGGGTAAAATATATTTCTTCATTAAATACTTACCCAATCATAATATGGCATGCATCCTTTTTTTACCTCAGAAATCAAGGCTTCCAAAGAATAAGAAAAGACATTAGCATCTTTTTCATTTATTTACCATTAAAAGTGCTAAAACACCATCTATTTACAAAGACAAATGTTGGATGATGCTGATGTACCCTTTGATAGACAACTTGGTATAGACCAAAATATTCCAATTTTTGCTGAAAACCATGTTTTGATTAGCTATCAATTGTTCATAATGAAGGTTCAACATTTGGAAATTCAACAAATAAAACAAATGTCTTTGCTAATACAAACAAAGCAGTGATATTCACTTTATTATTACTTACTATGATCAACAAACATATATCTACATACACACAAGACACTGTTCCAAAAAAAAAAGTTTGAGATAAGGTCAATAAAGCATACAGTATAAGTCACAGTGACCTATGTTGGGAATAATAGTATCATATATAACACAGAAAATCTACACATGGTACATATTTATACCCAAAATATTTCTTTAGATAGAATCTTAGCTATTAGTGTAGCTCATAGTTACTGATGCACAAAATATAGGTAATTATGAACTACATTTATGTGGTGCAAAATTAAAAATGTGGATAAACAAATTCATATGACTATACACTAAAAGTTGTATGATACAATGACAACATGCCCAGTGTAAAAAGTCACTTAAGTATGAAATGCTTTGTCATGGTAACCTACTTTTGGCATGGCAGTTGGACCTACACACCAAACAATAAAACCCTAAAATTGAGAATGCCTGAACAACTTGCTAAAGTAATGCAAAACTACACCATGTTATGAGGAATAGTAGGACAGATAGATGAAGCGAACATTAATTGTCCCTTTAAATTTAATGCTTATCACACAAAAATTATTTATATCCTCTGACAAAAAAATCAAAATGTTGTCCTCCAGATAAAAGAAAAAATATTAAACTTTAATCTAACAAAGCAGATATAAAGTATAACTTTAATTTCATACCTTTCAATATAAATTTAAATAAAAGTAAACAAACTAATCATAAAAGGTCAGAAAATGCTAACATACAAAAGTGAAATTAAAATGCAAGGTTTATGCATATGTATTCTCCTGCACTGGTATATATTAAAACAGTATCACAGACACTGTGTTGGTCCTAAGTGTATATTGTGGGAATAAAAGGATCCCATTACAACTTTCAACACTAAACTATAACTGTCATTTTTATTATTTTTGTTATTGCAGCTGTTCTCCTTTATTTACTTCCTTATCATAACAAAAGCAATCATGGACCTCAAAACTCTTGCAAAATCTAAAATAAAACATTTAGACACAAACTGTGAATTTATCTTCGAAATGAGCATGTAGATTTCATTAAAGAAATTGCTAAAAATTCAACAAAACTTCAACACATGTGACACTGGTTCGATATTCAGTGATGCTTTAATGATGCATTAAAGCGAGGATATAGTAATACTTTGTGAAACTTTTAATTTTAGCATTTTGGGTTTTTTTGTTGCTAAATAAGAACACTAAATAGTTGTATCTTGATATCATCCTAGTACTGCTAATATTAATATATGCAAAATAATTATAATGCTACTACTACTAATAATAATAATGTTGTTGTTGTTGTAGAGTTTAATGCCATTTTTCAGCATAAGATAGGTTATACATGGCAGCCAGTATAAATGGTGGAGGAAGAACCTGGGCAAACAAAAGAAAGAACCACTGACCCATGAGAAGTTCTGTCAAGCTTTCTCACATACCCACATTGGACTCGAATCCACACAGACAGAAGTGAGATGGCAGTGATCTCCAGTGGTGACCATTCAGCCACTCGGAGCCCCACTACTAATAATGCTAATGCTATTTGGTGCATAGTACATACATTTGTCATGAACCAAGTTTGAGAACCTTCATAAGTCACCTGTCTTTGATCTTTTTCCATGAATGAGTGCTGTAGACTGACTTGATTGTATGTACATAAAACAATGAACCAATTTAAGGGTAAGAGTTATTTACCCTGATTAAAGGTAATACTATGACAAAACACATAAGGTCCCTCTTTACTAACCATCTGCTAAAATCCCTCAAAATCATCAAAAATGGTCACAGATAAACACAAAAAGAAAAACAAAGGCTGAGGCAGTCTAAGAGACAAGTCAAAAGAAAAGAAGAAAGATCATTTGGACTGTCAGAAGTTGAGTAAGGTATCATATGAGAATCATGATTTTTATTCTAAACCTTGAATCACCAATTAGAGGATGAAATAATGACCTTGGACTGGATGGCTAGTGCAATAAAAGCTACAGTAATGCAAAAATAGCTGGTGTGTATTATTGCTGTTGAAATAATGATTACAACAGCAGATATATTAATATACACTACTGAACCAAATTTCTTGATGGATGGGTTGAAACAATATGATATTCAATGATTTTGGGTGGCCTTGCAGTGCTATGCAGATAGTACTGTGTGAAAGCTTAAACTGGTTTACAACCAGTGCAACCTTGTGGTGGTAAGGGGAGGTAACTGATAAGTTTCTTCAGTATATACATGGAGAAGACTAATTTTTGTGTCGTTTCAGGAGGGATAAAATGTGGAGGTATCAAGAGTTCCTAGTAATAATGTGATCAGGGAATGCATTCAAAGAAGAAACAGAATGACTGGTGTAAGCGCTTAGTCTAGTCTTAACTTTAATATTAATTTACCTGGATATGAGCACGGAGATTTCCCTTTTGAGCAAACATGGCAGAGCAGAATTCACAGATGTGGGGTTTATGTCCTGTGTGTTTGCTCATATGGATCTGTAGAGCTCCCTTCTGGTTAAAGGCCTTGCCACACTGACTGCACTTGTAGGGACGCTCTCCTGATATGAAGGACCAAAAATAAAATTTAATCATGCCATAAACCCAATTCAATTTTCATTTACAAGCTAAAAGGTTCACAAGATTATTTTTTTTTAATAACTCATACTTTCCTTCAAACTGAAAATTGTAATCACAACATCCATGCAATGAAATTTTATTGTCCATATATGTCATCTATTAGTTTTATATTTGTGGCAAAATATGAAATAAGAAAAATAATTTCAGTCTACTATGGAATCAGCCATATCCAAAAGCACTAATGATATGGAATGACCATTGTTGATTGTTCTACTCATTATTCATAACAAAATGCTGAGACATGCAATAGCAGATCTCGGTCTAAGAAATTGAACTCAATATGTTGTTATTGTTGTAGGATTTAATGCCAGTTTTCAGCATAAGATAGGTTATACATGGTGGCCATTATTAATGGTGGAGGAAGAACCATGGAAACCCCTAAAAAACAACCACCCATGAAAAGCTACAGGAAAGCTTTCTCACATAACTCAATATGTAATCAAGTATATACAGTAACTATGTAAATAAAATATGTTAACTCATTAACCCTTGGACGTTTTTGTCATTTTTGCCTGAAATGCGAGTTGGAAACACATTTTGGGGGATATTTCTGAATACATTCTAATACATCAGCTTCCAAGAGATTTCCAGTTAACCTAATGCCAAGTGTTGTTAGAAACGGGTAAAAGTTGGAGTTTTTTTTATTTAATGTACCCATCATTTTCACACTGAAACCACTCTTTATCCCAAATGCCCATCTTATCCTACTTTTTTGCAAAGGTTCACCTGTCTGTGTGCAGTTCAGACCAGTCTGCTTTAGATCTGAGGCCAATAGGTCTAAAATCTGGAGACAACATCAAATTCCGACCATGGGCAAATTTTGAGTGGAAATAAATCAGATCCCAAAAATTGTTTTTCACTTTGCATCTTGTAGTGCAACCAGAATATCCAGGTTATTTGGTATCATTGTAGAGCTACATCTGTCTACCTTTCTATAATACCACCCACTTTAGTGTATCATTAATGACCTTGATGCTACGGAGGATGGAAGTAGGCTACTACCTCCTGCCTTGTAAATGAGGTGCAAGGGGTTGAAGAGCTTGCCTCCTAATACAGGGCAAGGCCTGTGTACCATTCCTGCTGTGCTTAGTTAAATGACTATTAAAAGCAGACAATATGTTCTGATGTGATAACTTCAGGGCTACAGCTCATAGTTCAATGTCTTGAGTTGTACTTAATGCCTGTACGTGTCTGGTGGTCTAATCAGTAAAGAGCTTTGAGCTCTATTTGAAACATGCAATACTCTAAACACAGTGCAAGGGTGGCCTGGGTATGCAGATTTCATGTTTGACAAGGACAACAAATGCTACATTCAACCCAAATCTATAATACCTATTTCAATTATTTGTCTGTCAAAAGCTAGCGTCTTGCTCATAGTTTAAAGAGTTTTAATAATTTAAGTTGCAATAAGGTAGTGTTAAAAATTAATTAAATTATCCGGACTGATTATTCAGTTTCTGATAACTGATTGATGACCAATTTATCATCAATTAACTGGTTTACAAATTCTTTAAAACACCTGGAATATTTATTTAATTAGCATGGAGCCTGGAACAATGGGATGGCACAGAACTGAGTTTTACCAAGTTCAATCACTGAATCATGATCAATTAATTGGTTAAGCAAACTAATTATTTGGAATATTTTATATGCAGATAACATACAAAAAGCAAACTAATTAGATTTCCATGTCATCACAAAGTTTAGGAAAGGAGCCAATATGTATTACTTACCTGTGTGAATCCTGATATGTCTCTTTAGCTGGCTAGGTTTCTGAAATGTCTTGGTACAGTGTGAACACTTGTGGAAAAATCCTGACCTGTCAATGTTCCTCTTGTAAGACCGATGATGGAGCGAGTGTCTATTGGAAGAAGCAAAATCTTGCAATTTATTTATCTTACACTGATTACCCATTTTCCAACGACTTTCATCAAATACTCCTAAAAGCACAGATGTTTACAGACTGTGGTTTCTGGCAGGAAGAAAACCTTAGCACTCAGAACAAAACAATCACCTTGGATGGGAACTACCTAACTTTCCATATACCTGAAACTGGGAGTGAACAGTTTACTGTAGAGGTGGAAAGTAAGGGTCCAACTGCACTATACTAGGCCCAAGAAAATCCAGTAAGGAAAAGGAGATCACTTAGTAAAGTTTACAATCATTATACAGAATATTATGTTGTTCAATGACCTTTAGAACAAATATTTCACAAAGGGTTAAAATAAACAGAATCCAGAATATTTTTCAAGCATGGTATCAGATCAGGAATTTTCTCTGAGCTCAAGATAAGAATTTAATAAATCTTATTTTGGAAAATTATATTTTTGGAAATTCAAAGTGTATTTTGTGAACACCACATGACACAAACTTATCAAACATAATTAAGCCTTAATTATCCAAATGTCAAATATGCCTATGAGAATGCATCAAATGGTTTAGTGTCCAAGACAAATTCAGGGTGCATTTAATTGTACAGCTCTATTGGAGTCAATTTTCTCCAAGTGATCAAGAACATGTACTATCTTTTTAAAATCTGAATAGAATATTCATAACTAGTCCTGAAAACAAAGTATGAATGGTTGTGCCATCATGAAACACTGTCTATGCTTACAGCCGGAGGAATAAACTTGCAACTTTTAACAAAATGCCTGAAATTAAATTGTTTTGAGTTCTCTAAATGCATTAAAAATTTTCTTTATGTATTTTTAGTCAATCTTTTAGCATAAAATATACAAATACACTAATTTCTGGCTGTTTTCTTGTCATATTGGCTTAACAACACATATTTATTGTAATGAAATAGTTCTGATACTTGTTACAAATGAAAGAAAAACAAAAAAAATCAAATGTCTATTTTTTTAAAATGAAAGACACATCAATTTTTTATAAAGAGAAATATTAACCTCCTACCATTGCACTGCTTTTTTAAGGAAACATTTTATATCATTTTGAAGAGCATGCCAATGGTAATTTCTTTCATATTCAAATCACATAGGAAAAGCAACCTAATTAGATTCCCATGTCATCATAAAGTTTAAGAATGGACCAATATCTAACTAATCAGAATTAAACTGTAGATGTAAACACTTCAAGATTATGTTGTTGATTTTTGTTTCATTCTGTAGCCACTAAGCTCTATACAAACAAAGATTTTTTTCCTCTTCTTTTGGAGGTTTATGGAAGTTGAGTTTAGATTGGGCATGAAAAACATACTATCTCAGTGTGAATTTGAACCCACAACTTCTGGCTTCAGTTCTGAGTTATGGGTGTGCACTCTTTCTGGAGTGCAAACATTTGGTACTTTTAATGAAGAGGTAACTGCTGCATAGTGCATACATTTTATATTTGTTTGTCAATATTACTTTTAACTTTACTGAGCATGCTAAATAATAACCAGATTTTAAGCAGAATACCAGAGACAGGGAGTAATGCACTACAAAATGACAAATTGAGAAAACCTTGAGTAGGACCATCAGTTATGCACCAGTGTTATCTCAACTGCAGATTTAATGTTCTGCTGCCCAACTAAAGTGGACATCTCTCTTAAATGTATCCAGTTTAAAAATTATAAGAATATGATTTGATACATTCATCATTTTTCTTGTACTGTCTTAAAAAGGATTTTCAAAATGTAAAGATTTAATACCAATATCTGTTATGAATAATGTTCAATCTGATAGTATGCACACATGCTGAAGTAATGTGTATTTCTGTACATGTCTTCTTAAGTGTACTTAATCAGATATGACTAAACTTCACTAGAAATAAGAGCACCAACTCTTCATATTTAGCAAGATTTTAGGATAGTGATGCTAGCATTTTGCAAGTTAGTTTCTGATATGCAAGTAAAATGCAAGCTGAAAATATTATATAGCTGTTCTTGTTAATTAAATTTTGTGTCCAAAATATAAATACCTGAAATTTACAAAGAGAGATTTCCATTTTAGTTGGTCAGTCAAATGTTTTGCATGTATCCTAGATCACATCTGCACATAATAAAATGGTCTCATTTTCCAGTTTTCTCAACACAGCTTTGAGAAGTGCAAAGAAAGGTTCATGTGCTAAGGAAAAAATGCAGTTTTGAAATATGTTGCTTTTGGTATGAAATATATCCAAAAATAATAGCAACTGTATAGTTATTACTCCAGTATTTCTAAACGTCATGGTAACAACGTCTGCATATACAGAAGAGAATCAAAACAAGCCGGGTTTTATGCTGGGACATTAAATATTTACTTAAAGTCAACCTACTGTGTGGATAATTCATGATAAATGAGAACTTACTTTATTTTGTAATGCTGTTTCATATGTTCCCTGAGCAAGGCAGGTTTATGGAACTCCATAGTACACTGACGACAGGGATACGTTCTAGAACCATCCTTTTCTTGTCTATGTTCGTGCATATGTTTATCAAGTTGACTCTGAAAGAGTGGGTAAATGTTGCATTTTGGTTGAGCCTTTGGCAGACATTTAATGTATATCTGACCACCCTCCCCCAAACCCTGATGAACAGGAAATGAACATTTGTTCAATTTAAATGGATACTGGAAGTCAGTTGTAGAAGAATATCCCTGTTCTCACTGAAGGCGCAACAATAGGTGTGTATATATCAATACTTTCTTTGATAAAAAACATTAGAGCAACAAAATACATGCATCTTCAAATTTTGAATACAGCACAAGCTATTAGTAATAGGTGCTTTACCATTAGCCCTGCTAACAACAATTTGGTCTTCAGTGTATTCAACAAATGTGTGTGTGTGTGTTTTGGATTCTTAACATAGCTTTAACAATTTTCATTCATATTGCTATGTTGTCAGCAGTGTGTCAGTTTATAATGATGTCTAGCACTGGGCCATCATGCCGCAGACATGCAGCATCATATTCCATCCAGTCACATTATCCTGACACCAGGCTGACAAGTCCTAGCACTAACCTCTTAATGCTGAGTGCCTAGTGAGGCAGTTGCTAGTACTATTTTTATAAGTCTTGGGTATGACTTGGCTGGGGTTCAAACCCATGACATCCTGCATCCAAGGCAGACACGCTAACCACAAAGCCACCGGAATGGTCTTCAACAAATAAGCTTGTCCTTGGAAAACAAAGTCAGGAGAAGATTCAGGGACCACAACTTTTCTAAATGATACAGAATGCAAGTAATCCAACTCCGTCAATGATTCACTGATACAAGCAGCATCCAATGAATTGATACAAAGTTGATCAACAAGGGCCATATATCTTTCCTAAGGGAGTAGATAAATAAAAAACCATTATACAAAAGGCCATGCAAAGTCATGAAAAGCAATCTTCACATCAAATTTCAAGAAAATATGATGAACTATTGTTGAGCTATACCGATTACAAGTAACATCCCATGTAAAGGGATGAAGCTGATCAAAAAGTACCGTATCTTTGTGTTGATGAGACAAAAACCATTAAGGCACACCCAGGACTAAAAGACAATAAATATTCTTACCAACTTACACCAGAATATAGCAACCTTCTTCCCTGTTTCCATATGCAAACTGTTTGACAAGGAGAATAACTCTATCCAAAATAGAGTAGTCAAGGCTAAACCCATAAAGGGCATCATTTTCTAGATCTTTGCCACTTAAGTTATGCCCTGCTTTATCAAGATATTAAGTTAATTGTCAAGAGCCATTTAAAACAAAAAAATGAATTGGTGAGACAAAACTCACAAATGGCCAATCTATGAATGCTATTACCATAATGCACTGGAATTATGTATATATGTGCTTTTAAGTTGAATCCAACTGCAAACTTCACAGACCATGATCTGCTACCACATAATGCACCAGCAGATTTGGATCTGTGTAGTTTGTTAGTATTACCAGTAATTAAACCAACACAGACCCTGATTTGGAGGCACATTACACTATGGCAGATCAGGATCTTTGTTGTTGCAGTTTGACTCAACTTAAAAGCAAATACATGTTGTGTATTAAATTGTTCTTGGCCTATGCTGTTACAGGTAACATATTATGACTAGATATGAAGTATATTTTTAAGGACCACAGCTCTATCCAAAGTTGAGCTGTTAAGACAAAACTCATAAAATGCATCTAGGACTATGTGGCAATGTTTTTACAATCTGCATCAAAATATGTGAATAATTTTTGAATTATTCCAGTTACAAGCAACATCCCATGAATTGTCAATGACCATAACTGTATCCAAAACTACAGCGAACAAGACAAACCCCATAAAAAGCAAATCAAGGTTTATAGGACCATGTACACAACAAATTGCATCAGAAAATTATTACAATTATCACAGATATGTTAATCTTCACAAATGTAAATGTAAATGGCTTATGATCAGTGTCTATCTTTATTCCTATGCAAAATGTTCTAATTTAGCAGTTTAGCCCAGTGTTTAAAGAGTTTAGTATATATATATATGTTGTTGTTGTTGTTGGTTGGGCTTAACGCCATTTTTCAGTACACGATAGGCTATTCATGGCGGCCAGTATAAATGGTGGAGGAAGAAACCAGGAAATCACCGGAAAGAACCACTGACCCACGAGAAGCTACTGGCAAACTTTCTCACATATCCACATATATATATAAAAGAAGAAAAAGAACTACCTGCCCTACCCTAATTTTAAAACCAGTGCAACAGGGAAACACATTTTTTTTTGCCTAAACAAGTCAAATATGACAAAGTCCTAAACTGAAACATCCTTTATGCTAAATGTTGTTCGTATTATTTGATTTATACTGATGTCAAAGATAAGCAAGGTTCTGATTATCATTTTATTATTAATATCTAGAGTTTTAATCCTCAATTCAAATCCAGCATGAACACAAAAATCCACCTCTATGTTATTTAATTACCTGTAAGCTGAACTCATCCCCACATTCTGTACACATCAGGTATTCCTCTTTCTCATGTAACATTAAGTGTGCCTTCAAGCTTGCAATTCGTGAAAACTTTTTCCCACACTCAGGGCAAATTGGGTCACCTCCATTTACATGAGTAGCCATATGCAACCTGAGGTTGTCAGAAATGTTGAATGAGACTGAACATTGACTACATTTGAAGGGCTTGTCTTCTTCATGAATTCTCAAATGCCTCTGGTACTGGTTCCACTTATTGAGAACTTTGCTGCACTGTTCACATTTGAATGGGCCCTGAAAATTTAGACAAATGAATCTCAAATTCTAATATTTTGATTTCCATTCAATATTCTAAACATGATCAAATCATAACAAGATTCATTTAAAGATTATTGCTCATTTTTACACAGAGGGCAAAATACAAAATATTAGCAACATTATGTTGAACCCTGATATTATGCAGGAGGCAAGTTTCTAAGTTTTAAAACATTAATACATGTTTTTTGTCACATAAAAAATATGAGAGAGAGAGAGAGAGAGAGAGAGAGAGAGAGAGAGAGAGAGAGAGAGAGAGAGAGAGAGATCTAATAAGAAACAAACCTTTCTAACAGGAGGCTTAATATCATTTTTGAGCAGGGTCTTGTTTTCCTCAGGTTGGGCTGCCTCACTGACCCGGGGAAGATGCTCAAACACGTAGTGCTGGATCATCTGGGGGTCCAAGTTTTCTTGCTCCACAAGGGCAATCTGACCCGTCACTGTTATTCCATCTGGGAACTGAACCACCTGAGTACATCTACATTCAAGATGGAAATATAAATAGGTTAATATACATTTCCATAGCATTTATGCTTGACAGCAGAAAAGTGCAAATGATCAAGAAATTAAGAAAAGAACTGTATCTAGAAATGTATCATAAAAGAGAAGCACAACTGTAGGGACTGTATCAACAAAGAGTTTGCTGTAAATTGGAATGTATCCGTGTCCAAAAAACATACTATTATATTTTCTATCGTGGTTATAAAACTTACTAAACATCTTAAGTGGAACTGTAAGATGATATTAAACAAATATTGTTTACCGTTAGGAACAAATGATATGATATAATATATATTTTACTATGATGTATGTAAAGTCAAAATGGAAAACCTGAAGGGACAATGACAAGGTTGTTCTGGGCAAAAAAGGAGAACAAGTTTATCTTATATATCTGGAGCACTGCTAAATGCATCAGATCCTCAGATATAGTCATATATGTCAGTCAAGTCCAACTAGACTGATCTTTGAGTATAAAATAGCCATACGTAAATTGGTAATTTTCTGAGAAGAAACTTGTATTTGGACTTGATCAAAACAAAATTGTTTTAACTCATACACAAATACTGATCTCAAAATGTACTTAACAACACTGCAAAACAATAGGCATGAAACTGCATTAGGACTTCTGATTATGGTAAACAGTGACCTCTACAATGAAAATAGTACCCTACATCAATGATGTTTTGGAGCAGACATTTTGATTTCATGTTAAGGAGGAATTTCCAACACACAGTTGAATTATTTTGTCTAAAAGACAGAAGAAAAATTAAAATGAAATAAACTTTATACAGATGGAAAAGCATATAGATACCTATGACTCTGTTATAATGCACAGCAACAACACTGTAAGCCTCTCCCAACTCCTCATTAAATTCTGGTGTTCATGACATATTACATGCCTTAGCAACATAATGAAAACTAGCCCATATAATCTGACACCAATAAGCCATTATTTGTATTGTGGCTATGTTTTGAGAGATTCAAAGAACTGAGTCCGATTTTTAGCCTTTTTAGACTTTTTGGTAATTCTGGTTATATGTTGATGTCAAACCTTAAAGGAAAGGCAAAGTGGGTAGATGTATTTTGAGACAGCTTTAAGAGGTTAGATGAGGTGGAGGAGGGGAAAGGAGGGTTTACTTGGCACTGATCAAAACTGTACCTGCAAGATATACATCTTGTTTATGGATTGCCTGCTCAATCTGGTGGATGGGCAAGAAATAGTAAAAGTCAACTCAGGTGGATTTTCCTCTCCGTTTAGTGGAAATCCACGCAATCTAGTGTTAGTCCTTCATAGATTTTATTCTAGCATTAGTAGGTTTTATTTATCAGTGGCCTATAAAGACAAACATGAGTAACCAAAAAAATAGGTTTTAAATTTCTTGGATCTCTTCCCACCCTGTCAGTAACATAGAATACATCTGAAAAAAAAATGATTAACTACAAAATACATTTCTGCGGCAAGTGATAACTTTGATGTTCTTTCTCAATTAATAATATTTCATAAAACTGCTTTGTGTGTTGGTTTTAAGTTTGTCATACTTTCCCATTTATTTTTAATACTATTACCGAGACAGACTTTGAAGAAATTAATGATAGCAGTAATACTGATGCACATCATTTGATACTATAGTCTGATGCTACATCCCCATATGTTTGTATCCCCATACAGATTTCAATAACAAAAACCTTTTATTTGATAAAAAGTGCAAAGATAATTCATTCATTGATTTATATTTTCTAACCTGAATGTGAGAAGAATTGCCATAACACCGTCATTGCCTGTGCGTTTCATGTTCAATGGAACATACTGACATACTTGAGAACCATTTCCAGTTTCTGGACCAGTCCATTTTCAGCAAAGGGGTGTATGTGAAACTAAAGATGTACATACATATGTCATCTACTTCTGATATTTACATTGTCGAATCAAGCAAAGGAAAAGAATGACGAAAAATTTTCCTTTCACGTGGATTTAACAAGCGGTTTCATTAATATGTTCCTGAGTGCAAAGGAATATAATTCCAAAGTCAACATTATGGTAATTTACGGAATTATCTAGCAGTTGCCAAATAGGATGAAATACATCATTATTTTGTCGTATAGAAATAAACTACCCCAAAGTGTATGGAATATGGTGCAGTGTTTGTATGGCAAGTCCGTTAAGCATGAAAGGTGCAAGGGGATGCCAGTATTAGTGAAATTCTGGTGACAGTCAGGTTAGAAATTATAAATTAATGATTTAATTTGACTTAGTTCTGTGCACTTTTTATCACATTAAACTTTTTAGTTATTGAAATTGGTAGGGGGGTACAAACAAACGGGGATGTAGCATCGGACTATAACAACCATGAAAAGCAGGCCATTCCTCTATATCCCTAAAGCCAATAATAGACTGAAGGTTAACAATTATAATTAAAATCAAGGAAAATAGTTGCACCTGATGAAAATTATCAACTATTGTTTTGAGCAATATTACGTACAAAATTGGCATTTAGAACCAATTACAATATGGATGGACCTGATAAACTGTATTCTCAAACATGATAGTTCCAGCTTTTCTGTAAGCATATGAGAGTTTTCTTAATAATACACTATTGCTTATGTAAGTAACAGATTATACTGTACTGTACTGTACTATACTGGATAATCATGTGTTCTATTGCCCCAGATTATGGATAATAGTTTTATCTGTTCCATTCTTAGCCATGAAATAATTGTCATACCACACCTACCCATCTGTTTGCCCGGCTTGTGCCATGGCATGCGCAATCTGGACAGCATCTGCCCCCTGTATGAACGGAATCCCATCTGCCAGCTGGGTTCCTGGGGGCAAGTCTGTGATGTACACACCATGGGCAAGGCCATCTGCTGCTTGAAGAATAGGGGCTAAGGCTGCCTCGGATACCTGAAATGTAACATGTATATGAATAAGTATCATTTCAAGAATTTCTCATCTTGATTCCATTCCAAGCCAAATACTTAAATTCTTGCTAATACATTCAGAGTAACTTATGAAACAATGTTTTTGTGTTTTTAAACATGTCCAAAGGGTATAATGTTTGACCAACAATACAATGCATGAATCAGACATTGTGAGTTTGTTAAAAGCAGCTTGTGTTCAGGCTTGAAATTCATAAGAAATTTAATACTTGGCCTGGTTAGTCCTGGTCAGCTGCCTTGCTGTCTTTGGGAAAGGCACTTAGCTCTAATTCTTTTGTATTATACAGCCAATAATGTGTTAAAAGTGCCATTAAAATCAACAAATCAAATCACTCATACCAGAGGTCAAGAGTCTTGACCTAATATGTAAACGCAACAGGAGTGAATAACATATTCAACCAAATCTGGGCATAAACCATTCAATTTCTTAAGTAAAGTGATTACTTAGGTAGAGTGATATTATGTGGCAATACCCAAAACTACTCTTGAAAATTCAAATAATAAACTTGTTGAAATGGTATGCATGATGGCTAACTAAGCAGGCACTTATAGTCCATCCCCCCAACTAAATAGGCTGTTGTTGTTGTTGTTATTGTTGTTGTTGTAGGGTTTAATGCCATTTTTCAGCACACAATGAGCTATACATGGCAGCCAGTATAACTGGTGGAGGAAGAATCTATGAAAACCCCAGAAAGAACATCCAACCCATGAAAAGCTACTGGCAAGCTTTCTCATATATCCACCTTGGCCCTAAATAGGCAGGTATGTGATCTGATTTGTAATTAAAATGATGAACATTGTAAACCATTGCACTGTTTGGTGCTTGGCAGTGTATGCCAGATGATTAGGCAAACACCTGTTGGCTAGTACTGAAAACAAACACAAAGAAGACTTAATGGTTTACTGTTGATGGTTCTTTAATAGATAAACAATTATCAGCCTTTTAAGGAGCTAACACCTTTAAAAAAAATAAGCAAATAGTGGGAAATTATTTTTTTAAATCCAACAAATTTTGTCTAGTTATCAAATCAAACTCTTCTTTATTTTTGCACTAAAGCAATTTTGTGAAACTTGTTAAATTCTTGGAATCATGTCAAAAACGTGCTATATCTGAATCTGTGTTATAACAAAGCATGTTTTAGCAATGTTGTACTCTACCAATGTATTCTGTTGGTTATTCTATACAAATGTTACATTTCATTGACTCTGTGAACGAATCCCAAACTAAAAATTTGAGATAATAACCTACTTTTGCAATACAGGCATTTACATCAGTATTGTACAAGATGTACACAAACCTTATAAAGTGTTTTTGAATATATATTTATTAACTTTCTAAGAAAACAAGACAATTTGTTTTCAACATTAAGTCTACACAAAAAATTATTTATCCGATGTCACTGTATCTAAACCAATCTGTTGTAGATATTTTTTTCTCTAAGTTTAGTGAATGGAATGAATCAACCTAAAAGCATTTATACTGCAAATGGATTTTATAAACACATTTATTCCTTAATTATTTAATGAATTTTGCCTTGTATGGTAAATGTTGAATGAAAATGAGTTCATGTAATCTTCTGATATATTGTCACTATCTAATGTGATTGCTCCCCACCCTGGCTAATTCCTAATGTACATTGGTATATGTTGTCATCAAATTAGAAATGATAATTTACTTATATTTTAGTTATATGCATCATATAGTTGACACTTTCCTGGTCATGGATCATCAAATAAAATACAGACTGGCAGATGTGCAAAAACAATGATGTATCATTTTTAAAGCATACATTGATTATACAGACATACAGATACATCTATATTTTTATGGTACATGTTAATGATACAAATTTCTGACATCATCAATCCTTAAAACAGACTCCTTTGATTGTATCCTGGACTGAACAAATATAAAAAATCTGACCCATAAGATCTCTGATTCACTCAGATCAAATAATTGCCTGACCCTGAGGAAAATCTCCCATTCATTCAGATCAAATAAATGTGTGACCCTTAAGAAGACCTTCCACTGTATCAAACTACCAGTATATAAGAATAGTGTGATCAATACATAGTCTACGCAGTCAAAGCAAGCACTGGAAGCAGATGATCTGATAATGAGACATGTCCACCACTCCCTCGATAACTCGTGCCCGGATAACTTGCGAACCGCTTATAACACGGTGTCCGGCATGGCTCCCGATTTTTTCAAAGAAAATATATTTTAAAATGTGTTCAACGTGAAAAAAGTCGTGATAAGAAATGGTAAATTAAACCTTGATATATAACTCGTTTTTATCATCAAAAATGGTGATTATTGCCCGTAAATATAGAATCCATATTGTGAAATTTGCAATTTCTAAAAAGATATCACCTGTTTTATTTAATAGAGAAATAGTTGTTAATACACTATAAATTGTAAATAAACAGCGCTCAATGAAAAATTCTGGTAAATGCTAACATGTGGCAATAGAGAATGAAATAGACACTAATTAAATGTCTTGCTAAGTGAAATTCACATTATGATCCTTTAATTTTGTCTCAACCCTACAATCGAAACATACCGTACATATTCTCTTATATGAAAACATGAAAAAAGTCAGTCAACCGCCACATCGAAACCAAGGAATACTTCTGTGAGAACCTAATTACATGCCGGCTTTGTTTTGATCAACAGCGTGGGGAAGTGTTAGTTACAATAAAAGAATCAATTAAAAGAGACCAGTGTTGTTTTATCACTTAGAATAGGTATTTTGTATCAAATCAAACAAGGTAAGTACAATAAAAGAAAGTTCAAAGGCATGCAAATAGGAGCATACGTTCGTTCATTCAATACCGTCATCAAATTTAATTTTACTTCACCAATCGAAAATGTTTTCACATTTTAAGTATTAAGATCATTAAAGTATATAATATCAGTAGTTTATCTAGGGCTGTCATCGGGTTCCCGTAAAAAAAATAAAAAAAAAAAATCGCCACACTCGCCTGTGTGACAGCTAGACAGCTGTGGCTATAATTAAAAACCAGATCTCTGCTTAATATAAATAAAAAATACACCAGACCGTCTGTTTTGATTAATAAAATTTATTGGCGTTGGGCAACCGTACCAACCGTTATCCCCAAGGCATTATTTACCAAGGTTAAAACATTTGTTCTACAGGTAATAAACTATTGAATGTGGGTGCTAAATGATCGATACATTGCGTGCTCTTTTAATGAAATCCAGAAGGATACCTTTGATTTCCGAACAAACATGTCAAAGAAATCCCATAATGTTTATTATGAACAATCATCGCCTAGACACTTTGAAATCTTCGTAATGCCTCAAAGTAATCTTTACTCGTTTTTTTTTCTAGTCTACTAGCTCTTCGAATTTCGAATGTTAGCCATCATACATATAGCGATATTTCTATTTGCGATACTACTACGTTTATACCATAACTATCTTAAGAATTATAATTCCAAAATAATAACATTTATGTGACTGCGTGGTCACGTGGTATAACTGGGGCACGTATGCGTGGGTAATTCAAATCTGCTGTCAAAAGCAGAACATGGTCTGTTCTAACAAGGAGTTATACTTTAAAAAATGCGAGTGTTCTAAAGCTTTTAACACGGCTGATCACAGTGATCATTAAAAGTTGGATTATACCTACCATCTGTGTACAAAGGTCATTCTATATAAATTTATTAATTAACAGCGTGTGGTCAATTCGCAGCTACGTCGGGGTGGACGAATCAGACCGAGTAGTACACGGTTAGCCTCTATTGCCATAAAAAAAAATATATTAAAGAAATGGAGATATCAATTAGTTGGTCTACGGTTGTACATGTGATTCGTGTGCTAACAGGTACCCATTAAAATTTGCAACGTGTACCCGAGTTGGTTTTTTCGTGATTTTTGACAGCCCTAAATGTATACTAATTATTTGTAAATGTGACCATGGAGAGCAAAAGAATTAAGCGAAATGCATACTCAGTGACTGAAAAGCTGTGAATCATGGATAGTGTTCATAATGACGCGAGATCAAAATTTTGCATTAAACTAAAAATTGCTGAGTCGACATTTAGAGGTTGACTTAAGGATGAGCCGAAACTTCGAAATTACTCACATAATGTTGATTCATATGAAGGGATGAAACAAAAACGAGAACGGACTGCAAGCAATAACGAATTAGATGATGCTGTGTACACATGGTTCACGCAGCAACGTGTCACAAAACTGCAAGGGTTATCGTGTTCTAATTTATGTCGTTTTAATTTTTTAGACCCATTAAATTCATGTTGGTAATGGCTAACCCTTGTGAATTTATTTTTTTTTCTTCCATTTTACTTCTACCGCAATTAAAATCTACACATCGTTCGATCGACATTGTATTTTCGAAATGTGTTGATCTTTTCTATTTAAAAAAACGTCTACTTTGGATCAAACAATAAAACTAGAATGTATACCATTCACAGCAAAAATTAGTGTTGTAGTACACAACGTGAAGTCGTACATGTGCTAAGCGAATGGAAAGCACGTGGAATAATGTTTTGATGATTAATATACTGCAAGTTATCCTGAAATAATGTTAATCTGAGTGAAAAAAATATATATACCGACATGAAGAGATATTTATTCACTGTTAATCTTAGCACGTTTATTGAGTATTCAACACTGTAACATGCCAAGCCAACCCCACCCCCTTTTGCCTATACGTCGATCCCTTTGTTAGTTTTGTTGTTTGTTATAGGTCCCTCGATAACTCGCGCCCTCGCTTATATCGCGGTCGATGCTTTTGGACCCCGATGTCCACGAGTTATTGAGGGAGTGGTGTATTGTGGACTGTTAAAATGAATATTCTGGGTGATTATACTGATGGGCAATGATGAGAAAATATGAAGATTTTGAGATAGAAGATCCAATTTGTATTTAATTGTTCTTAATCTGCTCTGAGCCAAATTCTGCTGTGAAGAAACATAATGACATGCAGGTGTTGATAATTATGTGAATACTACTGTAATGGAAGAAGTACAAAATACTCTAATGTGTCTCATTACCACAAACTTAGTCATAACATAAAATGAAGAATATGGTTTCTGACAACAAATTTTATGACACGGCAGGAAAACAAGAGTTCTATGAAGGGTCTGATGCTCTACTTGGTGAAAAAAATTTGCAAGAATTCAAGATGAGACCATTTCAATCAAGCCAACTCCCCAATAGTCACACATCTTTTAATTAATTCATTAATATTATTATTATTGGAAGCCTTATATAGTTTTCTTGTACATTACCGTTATAATAGACCCTTGTGTAACGGCCTCTGTTGCCTGAAGAAGTGGTGCAATAGCCTCTGACACATGAACAATGGAGCCATGCCCTAAATTGGCATGTGCTATCAGCTGAGCATAGTCTGAAATAATACAATTGTATACATAAATTAAAAGTACATTATTTGCATACAAGACCACCTTATATACAGCCACCTATTTCTATGTATAAAACGAAATAAAATTAAAAACACTGACATTGATAAAAAAACTTTATCACTAATTTTAACTTAGAAAGTTGACATGTGGACTGATGAATGCATGAGTAGAGAAGCACGCTAATGCCAAAATGAAAGCAGTATCAAGCTTCACTACTTGAGAATAATATACACCCAAGCGAAACCAGCTTATACCAAGCTTGACATATAAATATTTACTACTGTGCATGAGAGTTTGGTACCATGAAAGGTTTTGTACCACGGTATTTCATACGTACATTAGGAACCAACAATTGTAACGTTCTAGTGCACGGGCTTGACACCCTTTCTTACAACAAATTCTATAGATAAATGAAACAAATATATTCCTTTCATTTATAGTAAATTACCATAACCCCATATTATATCCAGTACATAAGAAAAAAAAAATCATACTAAGAAAAAAAGAAAACAAATTTATTTATTTATTCAGTAGCAACAATTATAACAAAATTTATAGGCACATACCATGATTCATTATTTTCAAAAACCTGTTTAGCATTTAAGTTTTTCTTTCATATTACATGACAAAAATCTGAACCTTTGCAGCAAAATGTTTTACACATAGTCTTGCATTTACAATATGCAGTGATCTAGTAGGAAAATATGGTCAGCACCCTTTTAACCTCTCTTCACTCAAAGAAACAGATACAGTGTCAAAAGTTTATTTTTATCACCATTTGTGTCATTTTCAGACTGGAATAAATGCCAACCTGTAATGCAACCAGTAATGCACCTGTTGTTCAAGTTGAAATCCTATCCTTGATTTTGGCCAGCTGATAAATCAATAGTTAAACAAACTGATTTTGAATATCTGGTAAGCTTAATGAGTAGACACTTTTTTTTAGCCATGGTTGATAAAAGACAAAATGTCTGACAGACAAAGATCAAGCTTAGACTGGTGCTCTGTGTACTGCTTCATACATGTGCTGGTTTCCAGTAATATAATAACATTGTCCATTAATTCTGTGCAGTTGTATTTTCATATTCTTTTAAGATTAAACATCATAATGTAATCAATTTAAAAAAACAACAAAAAAATATTAAAAATCTGACAGGCTAATATAGGTAATGTATTAAAATATTAAAAATCTGACAGGCTAATATAGGTAATGTATGGCATATTCATGGCTAAAAGAGATCAGCACCACCAGCAATGCAGTAATTTATTTAAAAGATCTGTGTAAAATATGAATTTTCTAGAACCGTGGGTAAACATTAGATATAATACGAAACAAGAACATGAAGTGTTGTAAGTAAACTGTTCTTTTCTACATCTATCAGTCAAACATTCCAAGAAAGCTAGATGGTATCTCATCCAGATTTTTCATATTGCCAGTAATGAATACAAGAGCTGATTTGAGAACATAAACTAGCGAGTACACATGCTAAGGCTCCAGCTTAGATTTTGAGCAACTTTGCTTCATCTTGGAAATGTGAATGGTTTAAAACTATACATACATGTGACTGGTACATGTTAATCCTAAAATTCCTTAGGTGCTTCTATTTTGACTTGTTTGAATGTTTGCTCAACCTTCCATTTTAAAATACATAGGTCATGTTCCGAGTGTTAATGTACACAATTCATGCAGGTACATTGCACATTATAGTATGAATTAATAATTAACCTCAGGAGTGGACACTGTCTTACTATGGGTCAGAACAGACAGTTTTAGGTGAAGACACAACTCATGCCCTCTGTTCTCAGGATTAGCAAGATAGTCCATGCTTCCCATCTTCTGATTCCAGGTACATTTTTTGAGTACCAGCAAAAGATAATTTTGCCATTTTTCTGAATGCATCACCCAGTTGTGAAGCTCAAAAGGGAACAAACACCTGTATAAGTGAGTAACATACTGGTACATGATACTGAAAATTGCAAAAATGCTCCTTGCATGGTACAAGTGAGTGAGGTATAAAGTTCTGTTGAACAATGCAGCAGAGACTGTTGCACAGGAAAATTTACAGAAATATATATTTTTGATTACCTTTTATATTAAACCAGCCATAATTTGTATACGGTATTATTTTATTTTTTTAAAATTAAAGCAAAAACACTATTTTTAAAACTACTGTGGCCATATGGAATGAATGATCAGAAGAAAGTTTTATTTAGGACTAATGGGATGCCATAAAAAATCTTCTAATGAAAAGATGTTGATATGATTTCCCATTTGGGAGTAGCAAAGACAAGATTTTCAAGACTGCTGCCATGGCAACCATATTAGATGTCAGATAGTAAAAAGAAATGTTTAGGACAAACCATTCATCATAATAGGTCAATTGGCAAAAATCCCATATCAATATGACCTCCATCCAGAAGGAATAGTGATAACAAGATTCTGACTATGGTCACCATGGCATGGCCATATTGCATGCCACACCAACTAACTAGATCATACTAAATATTCTGCTTCAAATCCCATATCAACATGAATTTCCATTCAGGAGAACAAGTCATAACAAGATTTTCAAGCTGGTTGCTGTGGCAGCCATACTGAAAGTCAGATTGAAACCATTTCCATTTCAGACAAAACATTTGCAACTTTGAGGTCAAGCCTACTGTACTTGTCAAATATATGCCCATAGCTGCCTTTAGGTGTCACTCTGACCATCAAGGTTATTTATGAAACAAGGACTGAACAGAATGTTCAACAAGCATTTACTATGTTTTCATTTGCAACTTCCCAGTGAATCCTAATGTTAATCAAATCAAAGAAATAGCCAATGTAGTCCAAAAAAATTGTTTTATTTTAATGGAGGAAATCACCAGTGAATAAAATGATTAATCTTTCTGTAAATTGCTATGCCAAAGTACATCAAAGACATGGTGCAAATGAAGTCAAAGTAGACAACATACAAAATCCTTAGTGAAAACACCATGCTATTCTGGAGTTATGATTTTCAAGATGGCGATTGTGGTGGTCATATTGGATGCCTATGCAGCACCATTTTCATTTAAGACCAAAAAGACTCTGAGATCAATGTGTGGGCATAAAGTTAATGACAATCCTCCAAGTAATTTCAGAAAAATAGCATAAAAACGTGCAAAGACATAAAAAATGGACAAGTCTATGACCAGTAGAACTTATGGGTCAATCGAATGATGCTTTACTGTCCAAAATAACTTCCAGGAATTGAAGATTTTTTTTTTTTCCTTCAGCTTTGAGTGTTGAAACCTTTTCTATTATTGGAGGACAAAATTTCCAAATTAGCCAATGTGGTGGCCACACTGAATGCAAGATCAGCACCAATTTCATTTAGGGCAATCAAGACACCATAAGAAGACCCCACGTCATTATGACCATCCATTCAAAATATTTTGTGACAAAAAGATGTTCAATATATTCATTGAAAACAAGGAAGGGCATCACCATTGCACCAATTTAATTTAGGACCAACTAGATATCATAACAAGTATGTTGGTGAAAACTGTATGTTGATATGACCATTGAGGCCATAACTAGGTTTCAAAATGGTATCATCTTCCTTCAGGATAAACAAACACAATAAGAAGTTTTCTGATGAAAACTTCATGTTGATCTGAGTTTCCAATTAGGGAGAAACAAGAGTTTCAAGAAGGATGCTTCAGTAGCCACATCTAAGGTCAAATCAGTACTGTTTTCATCCAGGGCAAAGTAAAAATTATGATAATTCTAGTGACCATTTCAGCATGACTTTCCATCAGGTGTAAGAACAATATGTTCAAAATGGCTACCATAGTGGCCATATTGGGTGTCACAGCAGCACTATTTTCATTCAGAAACTTGACCATCCCTGGAAATAGAACAGACCCCTGGAGATGGAAGGGAATACCCTCACATTCCTTCAGGCAGTACCTTATACCATTTTCATTTAGGACCAAATAGACAAAAAATAGTCTTCTGGTGAAAACCTAATGCTGAAATGGCTGTCCATTTAGGTAGAGTAGAGTTATAACAATTTTTCTTTTCAAGAAATCACCATTTTCATAATGACTATTTGTTCAGAGTAGTGATCACAAGATTCACATGACAGCTCCCTTGGTCACCATAATGGATTTCAGATTGGCATCATTTCATTTAGGACCAACTAGACACCATACAAAGTCTTCTTGTGGAAATCACATGTTGATGTGACCATCCATTCCAAAGGAGTAGTGACATGATTTTCAAGATGGCTGTTGTAGTGGCTGTATAGGATATCTGAGCAGCATTATTTCAATGACAACAAACTTGACCTTGCAACAAATTATGTGTGAAGTTACATGGTATTCCTACAAGTTCAGGAGGAATTGCAATAAGATTCTTGTCATAATGGATTAATAATTGTGAGACAATGCACAGCAAGCCATCCCTTAATCTCTTTAATCTATGAGTAGTAAAACAAACATGTAGCATCATGTTCCATCCGGTCATATTATTCTGATACCAAGTCAACCAGTACTATCAATAACCTCTTAACGATGAGTGCCAAGCAAGGCAGTCACTAGGTCCAGTTTTTAAGTCTTTGGTGCTACTTGACAGGGGATTGAACCTGTAGCCTCCTGTATCAAGCAAGCAGTAAATATAAAGGTAACAAATATCAGCCCTTTCTAAGACATGCAAGAATAATAATTTTCAAATGAAGATAACTGAAAACCCCAATGCCGCCATTATGTGTAAAAAGTTGTATATGTCAAACCATCTAAAAAATACTGAATCTTGAAACAAACTACTCCTAAACATTGTTGGGTTCCATTTAAAAAAGATAATATTGACGTTTTATCACATTATGAGCCAAGTCATTTCACCCTCAAACTAAGAAACTCTTGCCATTTCACCTATGTATGAATTAATACAATATTGATCGGAGATGTCCATGGGTCAACTTATATCAGTTGAAAGCTGGAACACAAGAACATGCTGAGTCAGCTTGTCTTTAGCCCATGTTCACCCTTCAAATTATTCCAGTGCCCCAGCTGATCACTAGTATTTACCCAAGTCTTATTATGACCCAATACATGCTTTTTCCTCTCAAGAACCACTTAAAAAACATGGGCCTACCTCTCTTCATTCCCTGCTGCCTGTAAATATTGTTTTCAGATTACTCACTAATGGTATTTGTCGAATGTATCACATCACTGCTTTTGGATAACTCTCAAAAGGTAATGGAATTACAAGCAACTTCATTGTATGAATCAAGGGGTGGCACCTCTTTATTTTAAACTGAATATTTGAACGTTGTTTAAACCTAACATATCATTTCAAAGAATGGTTTATGTCAGATAGATTTATTAACAAATCATTTTCTTCCTTGCAAACTTGAGTTAGATGAGAAGAATGGTGAAATTTATGACAAATGGCTGCATTGGGGCTTTAAAGACTAATAATTATGACTAATCAAGATTACAAATGCCAAACTATGCTACTAATCTTTTGTCACTTTTTTTATGACTCAACAGTCAAGGACTAGTACCTCTCTCTTAATCAGTTGTTAAAATCACTGTACTATTGAACTATTGAGATTTTATGAAGCACTTAAATGTTCTTATGTGATGCCTTTGCTGTATCTTCCATGGAAGGCAATAAAACTTATTTTCTTCCTCTATGATCCATGATGCGGAGGTACTTGATGACCACTATATTCAATCTGTGATAGACATCATGGTCAACAAATTTCCACTATGGTCACACAGCTTTAAGATAACCCACTGTGTGCATGTCTTTATCCCACTCATGCATAACCATAAAGTTCCTCTCAGTTTTGTCTGAATAACCCCACATTAAGCACAAGTGAATCTTTTCTTTAACTTGAATTATTGTAAGCTAAAATAATTTTGATTTGTACAAACTGATAATGTGGCTCATTAATTCCATTTATATTCTAAATAATATGAATGTCAAAATTTTGTTTATTGCTTTGCAGTCTAAATAATTACTATGAAAATTACTTTTGTAAATTCATGATCTGTGTAAATATTTTTAGAACAAATTATTTTTCAAGACCAAAATATATCATACACTTTATAATAATTTACCTGCAACAGTTGTATAAAATATCATTTCATTCAAACTTTTGTGTATCCAGTATAAAGCATCTATTGTTTGTACAGTTCTTGGACATAATTTTGTTAATTTCAGTTTTTAACATTTCACGCATACAGAAACGCTGGATTCACGGAACATTTTTAACCAGTTTATTGCAGAAACAGAATAAACTTGAACTAAAATAATGCTTATAATCTCAGTATAACAAGTGCATACAGGTAAACAGAAATCGTGAATGAAAAATGGAAGCTTGTCATTCATGAAACTTTGTTACTAGTTTTTATTCTTATAATGTAGACTAAAACGATCAAGACCTATGTCTTTGGACGGATTAGTTTAGTGTTCTGAGTTACGACTGGAGTATGAATACCAACATGTTCACAAACAAGCAAGTTTTGCGAATGAATAGGGCATATCATTGCGCCCGCAACTCCAATGATGTGACGTCAACCGAACTACATCAAAATTAGCTCGCCATGTCCAAGATCTACCATACTTGTTTATACTTTTTAACAAAACTTGAATTAATAAATTCTATACATGTTAAATTCAAATCACCTGTGATGTGTTCAACTTGTATTTGCGCATTTTGATCACCTTCTAAGGACATTTTTCTTCCAAATTTGTCGCCAAGATGGCGGTTTAGTAAAAATGCGTGATTTAATAACGAGGCTCTCGCGATGTGTAGCCCGGATGCAATGGTGCCCAATAGCAGACGATGATTGTCTTCCCGCTATCTGTTTTGAATTGAGACTATCCCTCCTATTAAGTACTTTTTTTAAAAAAAAATGTAAGGAAACAAAGGTGAATTGCATGCTATAAATTCATATTGAATATGTAAATTGCAGGTAACTAATTGGACAAATTCACTTCATTAACACATGGCACATATTTCAGTATAACGTTACATTTGCTTCACTGGAGTTCGCACAGGGATATGACAATCTATGTACTGGCCTACTCGAATGACCAGTCCTCGCAGCGTACCAATTGTCAGCAGAAGGTCTAGTGTTTTATATCTTGCGAACAGACGCAAAAGTCTGCTTGACATGACTACCTTCAGTGACTTTCATATTAGATATTTTCGCTTCTCTAGCAGTAAGACTTGTTTTTGTTTTTTTTAAATTATAAAAATGAAATGTTTTATGGATAAATTTAGTGTATGTGTGTGTGTGTGTGATTTAGATTTTTAACGTAGCTTTAACAATTTTTTAATTATATCGCTACGATGTCTGTAGTGTGATAGACCATCAAGTAGGTCTCTGCTTTTTTATATATGTCAGATATTAAAAAAAAAAAGCAGAGACCTACTTGTTGGTTTAGTAGTGTGACAATCTATAATGATGTCTAGCACTGGGATACATAGAAGAACAAGTAGGTCTCCGCTTTTTTTTGTCAGAAAAAAATTGCGGAGACCTACTTGTTGGTCTATGTGGCATCATGCTACAGACACATTGTCCTGACACCAGGTCAACCAGTCCTAACGCTAACCACTTAATGCTGAGCGCGAAGTAAGGCAGCTGTTAGTACCATTTTTAAAAGTCTTTGGTTTGACTTCTCCACCGTCTCCCGTATCCAAGGCAGACGCTCTAACCACTAGGCCACTGGAGTGGTCAAATTTAGTATGTAAAATTTAATATAAAACAAACATCTATTTGCAGAAACACGGAAATACATGCACAATCAGAATTTTTTAGCATTAGTTTGGGGGTTTTGTTAATCTTTTTAAAAGATGAAATTTGCGTATAAAACAGTAAACTTTTGTATAAAAAAGTCGAACATTACATTATTAAGAAAAAAAAGATTTTTTTTCTGTGAACTGGATGTTTTTGAAAGCACCCTAAGTATTTTTAATGGTCAATCTTGAGTTGTACACAGTTCAAAATTACATGTTACTAATAAAAGCTGTATAGTAATTACAAATTTCTTATACATTTATCTGAATTAATATAGTAATTAACTTCAAAACTAGATTATAGTCAATTAATTTTGGTCCATTTCCATTACTTTAAAATAAACTCAGTGGCCAAACAAAACAAACCCAGAATAACAATTTTAATGTTTCCACACTTCTACCTCTCATTTGACTGCTTCAGTGGCTTAGTGGTTAGAGCGTCTGCCACTGATATAGGAGGTCATCGGTTCCATCTTCGGCTGAGTCATACCAAAGGCTTACAAAATGGTACTAAGAGCTGCCTCACTTGGCTGTCAGCATTAGGAGGTTAGTGTTAGGACTGGTCAGCATGGTGTAGGGACAATGTGACTGAGTGGAACAAAATGCTACATGTCTGAAGCATGATTTCCCTGTGCTAGACATTCCTATAAACTGTCACACTGCAGAAATCGCAGCAGTATGACTGAAAAATTGCTAAAGCTACATAAAAATTCAAATCGGACACACACACACTGTACGTCTCATTCAACTCATATTGCACAGGGTTTCCACTTATTTTTATTTTATGGAAATTGGGAATTCTAGGGTTTAACATTTAAAAGTTGAAACATTTAATTATGAAGTTTTAAATATACTATATCTTCATAATTTCAACCATTGTTTTGAGCTATAATGCACAGTTAATGAGTAGGTAGAGACTTGGTTCTCATAATATATTTGTTTTTTAAAAAAAAGAAAATTAGATATTGTTTTTCTGCTTATATTCATAAGACCTGGGTTTCTTCAAAATTCTGTATGTTTTTTATCTGGAGGTTGTCGATTTAATTATGAAATATATCATTCAAGTATGTGTTTCTTATAATATGTATAATTTAAACAGAAAATACTTAAGACAAAAGGCAATGACAGCTCTACATAAAAACTTTATAACTCTTGAGAATTATTCAAGGCAGTGATATTGATGCATTTATCCACTATGAGTCATGTGCTATCACATGCTGAGATGATTGGATGTTTATCAAGGTGGAAGTTTATTTGCCATGTGGAAATAATAAGAATTGTTATGAGGACATACTGATTTGGGGGAATGTAGTAAAATGGAAGCTTTTTTTGATTGTATTTATCTTTGTTTTAGGTAATAACTGATACTGTTAGGCATGTGAATATCTTTTTTGTCTCTACTCTGGATTGATTAGGCCTAGTGTAACCAATGTTGATTAGGCCTAGCGTAACCAAATGTATTTATGATTTAGTGTTGATAGATGCATTATCTGAGAACTGAGTTTATGACACTGCATCAAAACAGGGTGAGATGATAACTGAGACGGAATTACAAACCTTTGGGCTAAGCTGAGAACAATGATGGCTCTATCTTCAAACTTCAAAATTCTGATAATTTCACAAGCTCAAGACACGGCTGAATGGTAAATTGTTATACCCCAAGCCAATATTGTAGTGTGCATTTGTTACCTTATTTGTTCCAGAATGTCTATCCAGTCTTTCAAAAGGAAAGGACTTAAAGTATATTAATTTTTCCTTAATTATAAATGGGCAGCTTTTTACTACCAAACAGTTAGTCCCGCTAGAGGTGTGTGATATTCTGGTTTTCATTGGGGTTTTTCCATGGTACTTTTTCATTGTGTCCTTTGTTTCCATCATGAAGGAAATTGTCAAAGAATCTTTTTACTTTTTTTAATTTTTCGTGCCAAAATAATTTGAAAATTATTTATACAAAACAATTTATTTATGAAAAAGTAGGTTTGAATATCACAAATATGATTATGATGCTTAAATCACATGTTTGACATGTGTCATGTATTCCAACATGGTAGACAATATGGAATTCTGTAACTGATATTCAGATCAAATGTAACTTATGGAAAATTTTGGATTTTAAAATTGGTTATATTTTAATTCCCATTCAGTTCATACTGTGCTTCACACAAATACTAACTTTTCATCTTCGCTAGCAAAGGTTCTGATACAATAACCCTATCTACACCTTGGCAGATAGGACAGATATACTAGTGCTTTATACCAGAGATATCTGTTGGATTTCATAAGTTGCCTCCCTTAGTATGTAAAGCCACCAAACCAGTAGCATGGTGCATTGTACATCAGCCAAAAATGGTGAGGAGGAAATGACTTAAAAAGGATACTTTGAAGTTTAAAATCGAAAGTATGACTGTATACCAGAGGGAAGCCATTACGGGTGTATTTGAGTGAAAGGTATTTGTGCAAACATGGACCAGCACTGAAAAATTATTATTTATCAGTCCATTCAGGTTGTGTGCTCTTGATCATGTAGGAACAGTGTTCACATTTAAACAACTTAATTTTGATTGGTTGCGGTGGCACTAAATGAAATTCAAACCCAAAGCTTATAATTATTGGCTGGATACACCATGGTGTTGACAGGGATATCACATCAAAACATTGGCAGTGAAGATGGTTAATGTGTTAACTACATGCATTCTTTTGTCAGAATGAAATGTCCTAAATTTTTTAGGAGAACAATTATTTTCTGTTTGAATTTTACATTATTTCTGAAGTCCACTAAATATTTTCTCATTTATTGATTGTTTTTGTTTTGTGGATGCTTACTGGCCATCCCACTCAATATTTAACATCCTTTTATATCAATAATGTAGATTGCAAATTGCAGGTTTCATTGTCAATACTTCCTTTTTTATCAACATGCTGCACATAGTGTTGGCACAGTATCATCCCCATTTAAGTTAATTTTTACATTAAAACTTATACAACAGGTAGCATACACATATATTGATGTCGTCTTCTATAAGGTTCTAACCATTTAATTTTGTGTGTAGTCTTTGTGATGTTTGCTTAAGCTGAGATAATATGGGGAACTGCATCTTCAATAATATATAGTATATTATCAATTAGCATTTCAAATGCCTCTCTTACCCTTGTGGGTATGTAAACTAGCTGTTGATATTTCAGAGCATTCATAGTTTTAATCCAACTTTGATTGGTGTCATAAAGCAAATTTTAACTAAAGTCACCTGCTAAATATGGGTCGTCTTTGTTTTCTTTATACAAAGCTTCAGGCTTATTTTGAAATATTGCTCAGTGGTCTGTATACACAGCCTATGAAAATACAAATGTTTTTTTGACATTATATCTAATTTCTAGCCAGATTTTTTTCCATACCACTTCAAGATCATTAATACTTTAATTCTAGGATTTAAAATTTTTATTGTGTGTTGTAATCAAAAGTTACAATTCATTATCTCTGATTATCATTAAGTTAAGAACACTTGAATATTTTTTTATTAGATTGGTTAAAGACATTGTAATCATTTTGTACTTTAATTTTGATCCAACATTTTTGTGGACCAGTATTCAATCCAATGTTGTTTCAGTGAACAAAATTTAAAGATTTCTGACCATCATTATTTTTTAAATTTACACACATTTTAGCAAAGAACATCAACTTAAAAAGAATCCCACCCCTCCAGTCCATAATGTTCTACAAATATATTACAGATCAGAAAACATTTTCTAAATGCAGTTTCATTGCCATCTATAAGTCAATAATAGTGCATTGAGCCAGTCAGAATAAAAAAACAACAGCATGTAGAACTTGAAGGCTTCATAAGGAATTAAATGTATGCAAGAAAAATCCTCCTATTTGTTGAATTTCCCAAGGGGATGCAATTACATCAGACTAGGCACTACAGCACTAAGACATTTATTTTATGACATGCTTGCTTGCTACTATTATCTTGGGGTTAGGGTTTCATTTGTACAAAATTTGCAGTAAAGTTTTTGTTAAAAAGTTTTTTCATTTGCTAATATTTTCTAAACACTTTAAGATAGAATCTCATACTTGACATAAACTGTTATGAAGGTAATACAATTCATTCTACAATACTCTTGCTCACCCATATTACTTTTTGGTGAAGGCCAGTGTAAAGGGGGAGAGATTTATTATACATTAAAATCCTCTTCCTTTTATTCAGCGTCATTAGCTAGGGAATGATCTCCCACTGTGTAATTGCCCAGTGTGGATGGATAGATGGAACGTTACAGATAGCTGAGCAAAGTATTGAAAGAAATAAACGAGCCCCCATTCAATAAATAAAAATAAAAAATTTTAAGCAATTAACATATAATCAAAAGAAAAGCACTTCCATACAACCGATTTACCAAATTACCTATAAATTACCAATACTCAATTAAAGCATAGCCAAAATTCACTTTCCAGTCAGACTGATTTTTAGTGACAGAATTTAATTATAGTGTATGATTTTCATCATTTTACAAGTGTTGAATTTTGAGAGCAATTTCCAAGCTTGACAGCATCACCCGTCGGCTGTCTTCTATCATCTTGTTTCCCATGTCTAAGCATGCTTAGTCCTCTTTCGACCCTTGCCTATTCTGACATAGATTTCTCTTTTGACTGGTTGGATTCATTCCTTTTTCTCCTATCTCTCGCTCTGATTACGAAGCTGTCCTCATAAATATATAGTATGCCTCATGGTAGACAAATTCCACTACTGATCTCTGATCTACATATATATATATATATATATATATATATATATATATATATATATATATATATATAGATGCGACAGTACAAAACTAATAACTAACTAGCCTAAGAGCTTTCGACTCTTAATGAGTCTTTTTCAAAGGCAAATACAAAACATATATACGATAAACAAATAAACACAAAAACGTTGTGTTTATAAACCTTTACATGGCTGTCTTCACATGTGCTAAACTATAAATACAACCAGCTTGTATAGACTAGATGCGGAAAACTGAAAATGTTGTATAATTCCCTAAAAGTCTACAAGCCAAAGCGACATCTATTTTTACTTTTTGTACATATGTAATGCAGATTATATCCCATATATTTGATTCTATACCGGTTATTCTTATAGTAAAAATTGAAAGATAATAAGATTTAGAAAATGTTAAATTTTACTAGTGCATAGTTTTCATTTTCTAGTCTTCTTGGTTTAGACCGCTTGGTTTCAATGTTCTAAGGCGGCGTATCCAGTATGATTCCTTTTCCTTCCTGGTTTCGGAACTCCAGCTGTGGTTGTTAGCAATAGCGATAAGTATTATATCACTGAAAGTGTGGCCAGGGGAGGAGAAGTGTTCTGCGACCGGGCTTCTGTACAGCTTTTTTGTCATCCAATCAGATCTATGAAGGTTTATCCTTTTGTGTAGCTTTTCAGTTTCTCTGACGTATTGAAGGCCACAGATCTTACATGTGATGAGATAAATCACATTCTCTGTTTTGCACGTTTTGTTTGGACCATGTATGTTTTTTTCTTTAGTCACTGTGCTAGTGAATGTCTTGGTCTCTATCATATGTTGACAGGTTTTGCATCTTTTATCGCCACAGGGTCCAGATTGACTAGGTTGGTTTTGACTAGCGATTGGTGTATAGGATGTCCTTTAGGTTTTTTGGTCTCCGGTAAGGTACTACTGTGAAAACATAATTACATGGTTTTGTTTTGATCAACAGCTTGGGGAAGTGTTTATTGCAATAAAAGAATCAATTAAAAGTGACCTGTGTTGTTTTATCACTGGACTATATCTTTTGTATCAAATCAAACATGGTAAGTACAATAAAATAAAGTTCAAAGGCATGCCAATAGGAGCATACGTACTTGTATTCATTACCATTATCAAATTTCATTTTATTTGACCAATCAAAAATGTTTGCACATTTTTATGTATTAACATCATTAAGGTATATAATATCAGTAATGGATCCCAATCATTTGTAAATGTGACCATGGAGAGCAAAGGAATTACTTAGTGACTGAAAAGCTATATAATATCAGTAATGTATCCTAATCATTTGTAAATGTGACCATGGAGAGCAAAGGAATTACTTAGTGACTGAAAAGCTATGCATCATAGATAGTGTTCATAACGACGAAGCGAGATAAAAAATTTGCAATGAACTAAAAATTGCGGAGTCGACATTTAGAGGTTGGCTTACTCACATGATGTTGATTCAGATGGAGGGATGAAATAAAATGAGCATGGACTGCAAGTGATAACAAATTATATGATGCTGTGTACGCATTGTTCACACTGCAACGTGTCACAAACCGCAAGTGTTATTGTGTTATAATTTATGTCGTTTTAAATTTTTTGATCCATTAACATGCTGGTAATGGTTAACCCTTGTGAATTTTTTCTTTTTTCTTCCATTTTATTCTACCGCAATAAAAATCTACACATCGTTCGATCAACATTGTTTTTTTAAATGTGTCGATTGTATTTTTAAAAAAGTCTTTTTTGGATCAAACAATAAAACTAGAATGGATACCATTCACAGCAAAAATTAGTGACATAGTACACAACGTGAAGTTGTACATGTGCTAATTGAACAGAAACCATGTGGAATAATGTTTTGATGATCAATATACAGTACTGCAAGTTATCCTGAAATTAATGATACTCTGTGAGGAAAAAAACTAAACAAAGTACACCGATATGAAGAGATATTTATTCACTGATAATCTAAGCACGATTAATTATTGATTAATAAACACTGTAACATGCCAAGCCACCCCACCTTCCCTTTTCCCTATACATTGCTTCCTTTATTAGTTTTGTTGTTTGTTATAGGTCCCTTGATAACTCGCGCAATCGCTTATATCGCGGTCGATGTTTTTAGACCCCGATGTCCATGAGTTATCGAGGGAGTGGTGTATTACTTTAGTGCTCCTATATTGGATGCATCATTATGAAGCTAAGGCAATTGATTCTACTATATGTCACTTTCCCCTTTGTACCTTTTTCACCATTGCTTTCATTATGTACTCAACATGCAGGCCATGGCATTCTTCTTGTTTTTATATTCACACAAAGTTTAACAGATGAGCTGAGGTGTTCTGGAGTTACATGTAGCTTGTTGATCTTTCTATCTGTTACACATTGGTATACTAAATATCTCTGAACCCATGGAGATATCTTCATGAACCTTGGTATGTTTTTGCATCATCACAGACATTCATGTAAAAAAAAAAGTGAGCCATTAAAACCTGTGTTTCAGGAACTATCTCAATTTTATTACAAATTTTGTGCACATATCACACTCTTGTCTAGTTAATATATCCATAACAGCTGAGAAATTTTTCTTGACATTTGATATGTATTTGTATCATGACAAGAGTTTGTGTTCCATGTAAGATTAGGCTTAGTCGTGTCAGTTGGAGTTATCTACCAATTTTAATTTTTAATTGCACTTTTTATCTTCAGGGTGAGATGGGGTATTCAAAAACTATTTGCTAACCGATAGATTTAGTTGTGCTTATCCTTTATCAGACTGTTTACATTTAGGTACTATGTTTATAATAAATATTAATAACTTTGAAGAGCATAAATTTAGATGTTTTATATGAGAAACAAATAGCATGAACTTGTCTGCCAGGGCAAAATATGAGACTACAGAGCTAGATTAGTGCTTTAATTGAACAAGTAGTTACACTGCTTTGCACAGGATTCGTTAGATCTAGTTTAGATTTTAATGGAATCTGGTTTATGGTGTTTGCAATATTCTACTAAATAAGGTAGCAGTAACTATAAAGCAATCAGTTAGAAGAATGAAACTAAGATATAAGGTGTTTTGATGATACTGTTTTATTTTCTTCTTTTCACGTGCAGTATAGATTTTTAATATATAGTTGAATTACGTGATTTATGTTTCAGGTGTGGGACTTGAAAATGATACCCCAATGGAAAATAAAGCAACTGGAAGTTAATAATGTCTCAGTAAATTCACATAATATGGACAGAAGCAGAGGAAGCAGTTTGAATGGAATGAGAAATGCTTAGCTCCACAATGAGTGGAAAACCAAGAAAATAAATAGTCACATGGAATTATTCAAATATTAAGAGTTCAAGATGTCAAAATTTATGTTTCAGGAACTTAGCACCAATTACCAGTCATCAAATTCAAGGCAGTTAACCAATGGCAAGTATGATAGGCAACTATATTCAGTGAGAGGAAGTTCAGAGAATAGAATTAAAAGTAACACCTCATGCAGTAAAAATTTGTATGGAATGCCCAACATAAATTACCCAACTCTAAGAACTATGTTGCAACCAAGGGCATCCATGCATGGTGATGGAACAGCCTTGTCAAAGAGAATATTCAACCTTATCCCTATGGATGCAAATGGATCTCTGTCTGGTAGAGCACCAGCTGTGGCAATCATACCTGTTCATTCTGAATTTAGAATACCCGTAGAACAAATTTCTCAGGTAGTGGTACAGAGGCCTTTCCAAATAGGTGACTTTTCACAAAAGGATTCAGAGCTTCCCAGATTAGATGTTACATATGTCACCAATAATCCTTCCTGCTATATACATTCAGATATTATAGGAATTAACAGTCTTTCAGAAATACAGTTGAAAGGTGAATCATTAGATGGCTCTTCAGGAGCAAGATCAACTTTCCCCTTCTCTGTGCATGCAGACAATAAAAGTAGTGATCGTCCAGCACAGATAAAAAGTGAATTGTTATATAGTCTAACAGAATGTAAAGATGAAGTGAGAGTTTTGACTGATAGTACCAATTTTAGTCAAGAAAGTATTATTCCTACCTTATTAAAGTATAATCATGGTACAGGTAATGGTTGTAAAACAGCACCTCCTCAGGCTGTATTTAAAACTGAAGATCACATGATCAAAGTTGACAGTGACCTATTGAATAGTGACAGTCTGAAACAAGTCAACCCATCAGACTGCTATTCATTTATGAGGTTAAATGGCACAAAGCGCAAAGGAAAGTCACATAATGTAGATGAATCAAGCAAGAAAAAATCTAGATACTCTGACATCAGTCAAGATTATTGCAAGAGCAAATCATATTGTGACCAAATTGAACTCACTGCTATTGTTGTTAAAAGTGAAACATACAATAGATTCCAGTATTTAAGGGAGGGACATGGTATCAAGATGTCTGTGGAAGAGTTTTTTAATCATTTGTTATCTTTGGAAGAATCTCAGCAATACAAAGAAAAATGTGGAAGTAAGTTTTTGCCATCTGTAGAGTTTATAAATAAGTTACTATCACATATATAGTTTATCAAGGAAGTTATTGTCATATGCTGTTGTCACATAATGAGTAAATTAAATAAATTATTGTCATATAATGAGTATATGAAGTGAGTTAGTCATATGGAGTATTCAGTGTAAATTATTGTCATGTATGGAATGTATGCTTTGTGTATTGCCCAAGATATGTATTATCTATGGTAATATGTAAAAAAAAAATTTATTACTGCCAATATATGTGACAAGATCACAGGGATCACTCTGTTACTTGGCACTGAGCAATTATCAAACTCATGGCTCAATCAAAGGGTTGTGTGTGGGGAAAAAAAAGCTATGGCTAATAGGTAAAAAAGATTCACTGGAAGATAGAACTCTACTTAAAACTGAACAAGTACATATATTGAAGTTGCATCTCAATCAAAAGGCTTGTCAACTTGAAAACAAAGTGAATGCTGCCTTCAAAAGCCAAGGGTTTAGGCCATGTGTACTGGCAGAAAACTTGGGAAATACTATATAATTTAAGAATTAAATCTAACTTATAGAAAAGGAAAACAACTTTCATTGCATCAAACACAGTGGTTATGCAGCAAAACACAAATAATACAATATGTTGAAAGTGCTGTTAAAATTAGCTGCCCACCCCATCAATATGATAATTGTGAGCAGCTGTAATGTCATTCCACTATCTCAAGTGTATAATCTTTCAATTGTTAGTTTTTGTGAGGGACTGCAGCTGTAAAGAAGACATGAATAAATAATATAATAAATAATAAATAAAGACTAAAACTGATTAAGAGCCAGATGAAGCCAAAATTCTATAGTAGAGCCCTGATCAGTACACGAGATAGTACATCAACATTTTTGGTGAGAAGTTTTGGTGTTAAATTTTAAACAGTACCTTTTTTCTTGCATTTGATAAAGAATCTGACCAGAATCTGAGGAAATGCATGCCATCAGTTCATCAAAAAACCTCAATCATCAATAACCATTCATCAGAAGGAGTTGAATCTCAATCAGCAGCAGCTCCGAGATGTTTTGGGATTAATGAGGTCGAGTCTAATGAAGCAGCTTTGACCACTTCACATAGGCTTGCCACTGCATCAAGCAATGAACTCCTGGATATTCAACAGTCTCAGGAATCCAAAACAAAGGGAAGGACTCTATCAGATCACTTCAAGAGACAGATCATGTGGTCAATTGGTGTTTTCAAAAGTAAGTAGAATAAGAATAAAACACAGACTATCTTAAATGAAAGCTCTTTTCATATGAAAATGTTTTGTATGGTTAAAATGATTTCTATTTATTTTAAGGTTTGGTAAGTCTTTGTTTTTTAGAAATTCATAAATTTTATTTCTAGTGAGCACTTATCTACAATTTTATGAATAAAGTAAAATGGTGGGGTGGGGGCATTAGAATTAGGCATGTCCATCCATTCTTTGGTCATTGTATTTGTCTGTTCTACTTTCGTATAGACTTAACTCATAAATTATTATTGGATTTCAACCAAATGGTATGCATCTAGATAGTAACAAGACCATGGCTGAGTTTAATGATCAGTATTTTTTATGTTGAATTATAATCCTTATAGTGCATTTGGTTTGGTATGGTGTTTTATGGCATAGCATAATAAGTAGTTTATTTAGTGACAAGGCAGTTAGAGTAAAAAGCCTTGCCCAAGAACACCATGTTAGCTGACCAGTTTTATTCAGAAACCAGTAAGTCAGAATTTTGAACAATTTGAAATATTTGTGTCATATTGGACTTGTATATTGATTTGTCTTCAGGCTTCTAAATTGCTTAGCTATGCAACCCTTCTGCAATAATAATTTTACTGATAACTTGGTCCTCTGTATGCCCTTTAAATTTTGCTCAGTAACGTTTTTAAAGGACTGTGGTGAATTGATTCAGATTGTTATGGTGTCCCCCCCCCGCTTGACTTGAAATTTTGTCCCTTCAGTTGCTTCATATTTGTGGGGACCTCCTAATATGCATATGTTTCTTGTTAAATGGTTGGATTATATTTATATTTTGATATCATATATATCCAAAAGTAGGTAGTAAAGGAAAGGATGATAATGTATATAGCTTGTTACCTTTTTCAGATTGGATGCAGGAAAAAGGATTTGATCCATATTTCGAGTATCAATCGAAAGAACATATGAACAAGATGATGGAGAGATTTTATGTGGAGGTCAGGACAAAAGATGGGAGCAAATATTCAATAAATAGTCTTTATCAGTTTAAACACCATTTGAACAGGTACTTGAACTGCTCACCTTTCAACAGAAACATCAACATAACTACAGATGAAGAGTTTAAGCAATCAAACATGATTCTAATAAAGATACTGAAGGAGCTACAAGACAAGCCTGACACCCCCCAAATCATTCCCAATTCAGACCTTCAAAAACTATACACAACAGGTTGTCTCTCAACCAAAAGCCCTGTGAACCTTTCATGGAAAGTCTGGTTTGAAATCACATACTTCCTCTGCAGTGCCAATCCTAAATTGGGCCAAGAGTTTCAGAGGAATTGTAAGAAACATGATCTTGTACTTTATGAGGATGAAAATGGAAAGTACTTTACATTCAGTGATGAAACCCTTAGAATGCACTTTAATTCAAGTTCTGAACCCAGAATGAATGCATTGAGCCATGACCCAGAAAGATGTCCAGTAAGATCCACCATAATGTACCTAGAGAAGCTAAGTCCTCGCAATGAATTCCTATTTCAGTATCCACGTTCAGGCACTGGAATTACACATTCTACATGGTATAGTGCTGTACCTATAGCAAGTGATAGACTTAACTGTATGATGAAGAGTATATCAAAGGCTGCTGGGCTTAGTAAATTGTACCTCATGAAAAGTGTAGTCCACACAGCTGAGAAAAATAATTTCAGACTTTTCATCTGAAGTCTGTGATAGAACTTGGCTCCAACATTCATTATAATGCACTTCATTATTCAGTGATTCTGCATTTAACTTTGTACCACTATGGACCCATTAACTAAAATTAAACTATTTGAATTGATTGTTTTGAAATTTGTTACAATATAGGTTGAAAGAAAACAACATGAAGCTTCATATTGTGTTTTTAATTCGTTTATCAACAAAATATTTTACATAATTTTATCATTTTCCCATTACAGCAGATCAGTATATAACATTGTTATCATTATATTATGGTTCAGTTCATAACAGTTAATAGTTATAGATACCAACTGCTGTTTTATAACTATGGAGAGCTGCATGTTTGAAAGAAGCATAAATGTTTTGAGACATTAATGGACAATAAAATTCTAATTTGCATCAAAAATTTCAAATTGGAGACTGCAACTTTGGTCAGAAATGTCAATAGTCACAGTGACTATCCAGTTTCCTTTAAATTTTTGGATGTGTATCCTCACATCTCCATATTGGCTCCCACAGAAAATGCCAGGAGGTATTTTGGTTCTTGGCTTTTCCCATTTTGCAGCAGGGTGGGGATGGTGAGTGGATTTTAGCTGTTCAATTAAGGACTTCAGGGGTCCCCATTCTCCAGTATTGGTTCATGCACGACACCCTCAGAGATAATCTTCTGAAAGACCTATCCTTCTGTTGGGAGATGGTGATTCATCTAGATCTAATTCCTTGCCTAGAGAAGTCCAATTGTGTCCCATTTCTGGACATTGTGTATGTGACAATGAATTTCCTCACTAGTCAAAGGACAGTTTGTTTTACCCAAGACAGAATCTCCCCAAATGTGACCCTCATTGCAGGTCTTTTGGCCAAGATACCATTGTTTGATGCCTTTACCTCTCTTTTCTGTGGCCTGCCAAGGCGTATCCTTGGGCTGCAAAATGACAGGTGTCACAAGATCTCATGAGAGAAAATAAAATAGTCCTGCCCTTGGGCCATTGAAAATGCCCTCATATGTCCCTGAGGGAGGTTCGAGTTGAGACCTCTGCTCTAGGGAGACTTCATTTACAACCTCTCCATTTCCAGCTTGCAAACTGGAGTATGCACAAGGACTAGCTATTGTTACAAATATCCCTGTGATCCAGATTTTGTCACCACCTCTCCTACAAAGCAACCCACATCATTATACTCAACTCATCTTAATATATCCACCAGGAAGAAGGTTTTCTAGCAAAGTTGCCAAATGAATAGTTCGGGCCAGGATATACAATATGCCAGGATGTATTATGCCAAGTGGAGAATCTTTTTGCATTTGATGCAGTAAGAAACATTAATCCTAGCTTGCCCTCTGGGAAAACAGTAGCTGATTTCTTATCTTTTTTGAAGAGAAATGATGCTGTTTCTACTATTTAGGGTTGGAGTGCAGCCTTATCCAACATATTCAAATTTTCAAAAGGTTCTGATTCATATATTGCTGACCTTATCAGGTATTTTAAATAGCAAAGATTGGTGTCACTTTGTAATGCCTTTATGGAATCTCTCATGTATCATGTGGTCTTTAACAAAGCCTCCCTTGTGAACCCCTGGGTTATGCTTCATATGAAAACCCTACCCTAAAGACTACTCTCTTGCTCTTAGTATCTGCAGGATGAAGTAGCGAACTCCATGTCTAATCAATAGAACAGGTCTACAGTTCATTCATAATTGTGAGTTAGTGTCTCTTCTTTAACAACATGGTTTCTTAATAAATGTTGCCAAGGCACTCAAATTGCATAAGATTTTTACAAATTCATGCATGTGGAAGGCAGTGATGCACAAGAACTTCCACAAATTAGTTAAACATGTATACAAATATACTTTTTACAACTATAATTTTATTTAAGTGTTTGTCATGCTACTGGTAGAGGTCTCATTGCAATCATCACAATAAATGTTGTTCAGATCACAACTGGGTACTTTGGCTTGAAAGATGATTATTAAACTTAATTTGATTGACACATTGGGCACTGGAACAAGCATTCTGTCATAGTTTAACTTAGAATTCATCAGGGAAGTTTTTCAGATGTTTAAAATACATGCAACCTTGATAATCCCAAATGGGCCGACTCCCAATATGATTCATCTTCAGATGACAATTTCATTTGGCAAATAATGGGTGATGATAGTAATGGTGACAATGTTTTTTCCATTCTCCCTTAGTTTAGTGATGGGGGGGGCACCCTTTCTGGATAAAATCCTAATAGCATCTCTGAATAAACATTCCCATGAGTAGCTCTACTCCTTGTAAAAATCCATAGTCCTTACGACTTAGTAAGCTTTACGATTCTATTTGGCTGCTTCTTAAAGGAGATGTAAATGTAGGAAGTGTATTTTCTCTCCTTTAAAGTTCTCTACTGATATTTAATCATCCAATATTTCTAGAAGGATTGTCTTTGCGATCAAGAGAGCTTATCAGCCCGTTACCAAGAAGGACCTTTCATTTCGTTAAAGCACATGAAGTTCTAGCCATTACTATCTCATGGGCCTGTCTGATTTCTTCATCACTGAAAAATGTTATCAAGGCTGCATTTGACAGTCACGTTCTACCTTCTCTTCCTTCTACATTTGTTCTTCAGTGCACCCAAGAAAAGATATATTCTGTAAGGCTAATAGCAAAAAATGGCCAGGGTGTTTATATGTTGTTTTTTTTAAGCCATCAGCTTACCTCCAACTTGCAAAATATTGCTGATATTAAAATTGAGGAGGTAAACTAAATTTTAATAATGTAATATGTACCTGTCACTATTGCCATATTCCCTTCTTCCTTACTCAAATGTCCCATAGGTACCCTTGACCTAAAAAAGATGATCTCTACTGCATATGGATCAGTGGCATGGGGAACAGACTTTGTCTTCTTATAGTTTAAAACCTTTCAGAACATTCTTGAATAGTCCAATTGTGGGAGGTGGAATTTTTATCAAGCAGATGGGGATAATTACATCCTAAAAAGAAAAGTTAAGCAGTAAATAAATGAATAGGTATTACATCAATAAAATTAGTTGCAAATCCCCACCCCCACCCACACGTTATGTCCAGTTAGTGCATTAAGGTTTTATTTGACTTCCTTCAAAAAGAGAATAGTGGGTCAGAATCATCTTTTTCTTCATCTCAAAGGTTCATATTTCAACATACCCCTTTTCAAGGTGGATGGTCCTCACCATTAAGATAGCTTTTATCACTCACCAGGAGAGATCTTTCAAGAAAATTATAGCCCATTTTTCTTGCAGTTTTTTTTTTTTTTTTTTTTGTTTGTTTCTGAGGTCATCAGTGTCCTTCCTAACTAGTATATTCATCAAATCAGTAGTATTAGGTGATATATTATTTATATTTAAATATTATGTGGACCAAGGGTGGGTTAATGTTAATTTTGCAGACATTAATTTTGCCACTACTGCAGACATTTCCTCCTCCCATTCAGCTCTGATGTCCTGTAGTCTCAGCCTGAGTCAAAAGAGAAAAATATTTTGTATGTTGGCTATGACTAAGGAATCAGACTCTGTTCAGATCATTTCTTTACTGGCCCTTTATTTACTAACTGATGTCCACTTTTAAAAAGATAATTACTATGGTGTCATTTGATTGGTTAGTACATTTGGCTAATTGCAATGTTTTGCTTTGAAGATTCCATGGGTAGGTGGTTCTTACCATATATCCATGTAAACCATCTTTTGAAATCTTAATTGCAATAGAGATTTTGGAAACAATAAAAAAAAAATGGTAATGTAACCAAACCAGTTGGTTAGATATTAGAGAACTAAAGTCAGCCATGATGCTTCTTGAAATGAGAGTAAAGGTACTTTCAGATGTGATCAGTAGTATATGTATGTATATCTTGCTTAGATGTTTAAAATGTTATTAAATATATATTGCATATGTATGTATTTTTTGCCTAGATGTTTAAAATGTTATTAAATATGGAGACAGGTTTTGTATTCATTAGCAATACAGTCATTGTCACAGAATCATTTTACTAGCTTCACACACACACAAAAATCAAAACACAATACATGCATGCATTGTTTGTTATTTTAAATTTGTTTTTATGATAGCATTGCACACATAGAACAAGTTAGTTGAAATGCTTGTTTAGTGCTTCTGTTGAAGAGATATATCTTTACAATAAAAACATGGTGAATAAATTAATAAAATATTATATTCATTGTGTTTACTGGTTTTATGTAATATCTGCACTATACCTATTTACTTTTCAGCTTTAATCCCGAGTTACACAAATAAACCATAATGACATACTAAACAATTTGATAATCAAGCCTGACACATTGCACATTCATTTTTGTTGAGCCCACATTAGTAAGAAGAAAGACATAGCAGTATTTTTCTAATAGCAACAGTGGCATTAACAGTTTGTGAAGGTTGAAAGACTAAGGGAGATTATAGTATGTACTTGCTTCAATCATGTATCATCCATTGTGAATCATTTGTAGTGTGTCCATACATCGACTTCGGCTTGTTACCACTCTGGAGTACACATTTCTGATCCAGTTTCATTTGTACTTGGATTATGTATTTTTATCATCAAACTCTTTGACAAATTCATTAATGAGAAAGAACCATTTATATTTAATGAGACAATCATGACAGATTGGTTAACATCGTTAACACACTGGAGGCTGTATTCTGATAAAACTTGGAATATACGATCTCAGAAGAGTTCAGTATTTAGTAAGATCCATGCGTAATAATGAGGTGATGTTGCAACCGATTGGCTGAGTTATTTTTTTGGTGGTTGTATTTCTGATTTGATTCTGATCATACTTGAAATATGGACTTGAATCATCAATATTTTGGATGAATTCATTAATAAGCTAGGCAATGCATACTAATGAGGTCCTCTTTCATCTGAGTTTCCATATGGGAGGTCATATATCTGATCAAAGTTGGAATAAGGGCTTATATCATCAAGGAATTTGACAAGGTCAAACATCAAGATCCATCCATTTTGGGCTTAGCCTGTGCCTCTCTTAAAACCTTTTTTTTTATGTTTATAAAACTTCAAATATAAGCTATCTTAATGATATATCTTGCATCGGATTGACTGAGCTTGTTGCCTGTCTGAATTTAGAGACTTTTTTAAAAATCTAATGTCTTTAATTTTTGGTAAACTGGTTTATGTCATAAGGATTATTTAGATTATGAGCAAGAGACTGCATATTAATTTTACCATCATATTTAGAACATATGTGGATCAAGATATTGTAAAATCCATACAATAAATGAGCTCTAATGTTTGGGAGATGGTTTATCTACATTATTTTATTACAATAATACTAAAAGGTTGACTGTAAATAAGTAAAGTAAGTGATATCTTATTTGCTAAGCCCTTTGGTAGATTTTCATCACACTTGAGGCAAATGTTGTGGAGTTTTGATGATTTAGTCTACAATAAGCTGGCTGGCCCATTTCACCTTGAGGTGAAAGTCAGTTATAGAAAATTTTGTGTTTTGATTCAAGATTTTTCAGTTGCCAATATTTACTAAGAACTGTAGATTGACATCATAGTTGGCAAAAATCATTGTTGAAGCCAAGGCTGGAGCATTTACTTCGCCAAGATCAAAATCCTAGAAAAATTGCAATAAGGTTTTGGTTCAATATTTTTTCATTTGTATACAGTGTCAAAAAACCCTTGATTTAATTTCCTTTATACTCGGTTTAAATCAATATGAACCTAAGGCATAGCATTATGTGACACTCTCCAGCCCTACTACACTTCAGTTTATGGTTGCCAAAAAATTGGTTAAAGTTCCTTAACCCTTCATGTATTTTCTTCATAAGTGTACTTTGAATAAATCCTATGAAGCTATAACAATTCTGTGACATGTTTATGCAACTTTTGACATTTGGGTCAAGGCCACATTTTTTTCTTGATGTTTTCATCATGATTTTGATACACTGTCCTGTCCATTTTATTTACTTAACCAGACAGCCAACAAGACATGATCTCCCTACACAGACTAGTGGTCAAGAAGAGCCTTTTATACAGTTCTGACACTTTAAGGAATTGGGGGGAAAAAGTAGGAAGAAATTTTAGGTTTGTCTTTGAATGGGAAAAGCAACTGAATTCTGCAAATTTGGATCAAAAGTCAGAAAATACTGGGAATTGATCACCCAAACATTATGCAATTCAGTCCTAACTAAATTACAGAGTTCTTACAAGAATTTCAATAGGTTGCAGACCTCTTCTGTCAGTTGAGATACAATTGTTGTTTTGATCATTTGGGTGCTTGTCTTAAGGTGGCAGGTGATATTTTTGTAAATTGGCCCCTGTAAAATTTCCTGCCTTAAGCTTTGGTGTGACATTTTCAAATACAATTGTTTATTAATTAGAGAGATGGATATATGTGAATTTGGTGTTTTGGGGATGGTTTTGTTCATAAAACTGAAGTGAGGCATTTACACCTTCCATACTTTTGCAGTATGTAGAAAGTAAAATACCAATAGTCATCTAGGAAGAAGAGCTAGCCACCCATATCAATAGACATGTGGGTTCAATTAAGAATAAATATCTAAAAAACTGACTTTGATAGCAGCTATTTTGAATTGCCATCAGGCTTTTTAGTACAGTTTTTCTAAGAATTATCACCTAGAGAAAGTGCTTGTGTTTGCACTGCATCACTTACTGTAGAAAATTGACCTTCAGATATAAAAAATGCAGGTATTAATGTGGGGTTAGGGTATTCAAACTTAATTTGCTGTGAACTGCCATTGATTTGTCAAATCAAGTAACAAATATTTTGCTTTATCTTAATAAGGTGATCCAAAAGTATGGACCATTTTGACCTCACTTATGTACTTCTATTTTTACTTTTTTTATATTATGTAGGTAGAGGCAGCAATAAAATTTGTGCAATAAAACTGCCCCCTATAACCTTAAGAAAAAACTTTATTGATGTAGCCAGCCACATCTAGTATGTATGAATGTATGTAGTTTTTATGTGTACTACCTTTTCTGCTATATGGAAGACTCGTTTTAGAAGAAGGTAACTGTTTTACACCTCTATGTTGGAACTATTTCTATGATGACTTGGTAGCATATTTTGGTCTTAATTTACACGAAAATGAAAAATAATGGGGACTATAATTTAGTTTTTTGTTCTTTCTGTTGCACTCCTATTTGAACAAATATTATCTGCAAATACACAAAAACAACTACATAACCAGTTATTGTGCAGTCTTCAAAGCATTTAACACTACAGAAGTAGATTAAGAGAAATTATAAATAAATATCCCATTATGAACCATGTCTTGGAAAGAGTGATGCATATGGCATTTTGTGGGCTATGTTTTGGGGGATAAGAATGAAAGTTGTAGAACTTGGACTTAGTTTCTACTTTCATGACCACACTGTGAAGTTGACATCAGGATTCATATCACACTTCAGTGATAATAATAATGTCTCAATGTCATAATTGTACTTAAAAATTCAAGGGTAAATTATTCGAGGGGATAAATCTTAAAAATAAGTGGCAGAATGTTTTGGATGTAATGGTTGAGCTAAAGGTATCCTATGAGGTAAATATTCTGCTTGGTTTATTCCATATGTATGTTCATTGCTTGTTCATGGTTCAGCAAACCGCTATGATGATCAAGCATATAATTTCTTGTAACTATGATTCCTTTGACTGGTATGCAAGTTTTTCATTGCACCATAAAATTTACTTCGTTAGACCAGTATATCAACAATTCTTTTGAGAGCTAAAATATATGCTGTCAAAAAAGTGGGTCATTCTTTCCTCTTGGCATACTAATTCCCTAGCTAAAATCAGAGTTACTCTGCCTTTATGAACTGAAGGTAAAGGTATGTGCCTTGTGTTTTGTGGATGTTCAAAACAAGAAAAATATTTTCAAATTTATGTCACTGAAACATTCTAATTAGTTCAGAAAGTTTGCTGCAGTTCACAGCACAGCTATTCCTCTGAAATTCTCATGTTTCCACTGAATATTAAAAGTCAACTCTTGTGTTTTTTGTAGGCCTCGATTTTCATGGTAAAATATCAGGAGTAATTAGTTTTTTTTGGTATGTACATATTAAAAACCAAGCATGTGAAATGCTTATCATCTTCAACTGAATTGTTGACTGTTAATATTTTCTCCATACTTTCTCTTAGTATTTACCATCATTTTGTAAACTCCAAAAGTTATTAAGGTTAGAAATTTCTGTTTAATTGTATTGAGTGTTCATATATGTATATTTCAGGAGCCATTTATCAGTTAATTTGTTTTATACATTTATCTTTATCCATCCACACCAGAAGTTACCACTGTAAATATGAATTTTTTATGTTTCTTGGCATGCGTTTTGTTAAATCAGGAGATACAGATGACCCCATCTTCTTGTTTTATTTGAATTTTATATAAATTTTATATCAGGCCTGATGAAGTTTTTTAATTAATAGCATTTTTAGTCATTGTTTAGTCAAGTTATATCCCCTGTTGGTGAGATCCATCCACTTTCATTTCAGCAATAGACCATTTCATGGAGACTTCGGGGAACTTCGTAATTTGCTCGGAATTTTGATCACGTGGAGGGTGGTCAACTGACCGCAATATCCAATTGATAGCTGGTAGGCAAATAGTCTGGTCCCCTGCTTAGTATGCTCCCTAGTATAGTATAGTGGAGTGCATCGCAGGGAGCATACTAAGCAGGGGACCAGACTAGTGGTCAAAACAAGGCGGACAATTCAGCATTAGCATCAACTGTTCCAACTACTTCAGCTTCGTTTATAGAGTTGAAAAATGTCAATTCAACAACTATGATGCCACATATATTGACAAAATTTAATATTGAAACTATCTGGTCTTGTTTTCTCGATTTTATAGCCATATTTGAGAGTAGCTATGAGTTGTTTTAAATCTGGACATGTACATGCGAGTATGGAAACGGAGTCGATGTTAAAAATTTAATCCCTTTTTTTACCATAACACTGCATTTCGTAAATCAAGTTTCGTTTACCATTAAAATGAATTTTTCGTATTAATCCGCAGTATAGCAAACCTGGAATATTTTTCGACGGTAAAGCTGCAGAAGTCCCAGGCATTTAGCGGGCATTTCTTAATTTGTTTAATCGGATACGTCTAAACAACAATGTATGCCATTTTGTTATGTACAGATGCCTACCAGCGTTTGATTGGCTGGAGTATAAAATGACTCGGGAGTTTTCGCATAATTACGGAGCAACTCGGTTAAATCCGGTATGAAATGGGCTATTACTAACCAAATTTTATAGGTAGTTTGATGTTGAGACCTCAGCATTCTGCATGCCTTTTTAGTAGTGTTTAGTCCCTGATTGGAAGACCTCACTCACTTTCATTTCCACATAACTATTATCTATTACTGAATTTCAAAGTTTATACTCAGCTCTCTTAGTAGTACCATTTTCATTTAAGACCAAGTAAACATGATAAAAAGTTTTTAGTAAAAACCACATGTTGGTATGCCATCTATTCAGGTAGAGTAGTGATAACATTTTCAAGATGACCACTGTGGTGGCCATATTGGATATCAGTTCAGCACCATTGTCATTTAGGACCAACTATACATCATCATACAAGTCTTATGAAAATTTCATGTCAGTATGGCTTTCCATTCAGAATAAGTAGCAATAACAAGCCTTCAAGTTTGCTACCTTGGTGGCCATATTACACATCTAATAGGCACCAAATTCTTGTAGGACCAGCATGAGAACTCTTTCAGTGAAAACCATATGGTGCATAAATATTTTAACCATATACTCCACTGGGGAGTAATGATAGCAAGATTTACAAGATGACTGTTGTGGTGGCCATATTATATGTCTAAATGGTGCTAATTTTCATTCAGGATCAACTAAACCATGTGATGAATGTATGTATAAAGTATCATGGCTATTCTTATGTAGTTTAGCAACAGTAATAACAAACTTGTACGATCCGATGGATGGATGACAGAACATCCCATAAGCTCTTCTGGTCTGTGATCCATTAAAGGTCAAAACTGATAAAGTTTCAAGTCATACTGTCATTTCAACTAATCTGACTTGACCACAGTCAACATTTGCTGTTTGAAATGTCACTTTCCAAAAGTCAAGTTGAAAAAAACTGCTAAGTGCAATCTTACAAACAGTTAACACTTAAGATTAACATAATGTGACCTATTAAGCTGATGCATCAACTATGCAGAGGTGAACCAGAGAAATTTATGATCAAACATCACATTGAATAAGCATTGGTTAAATCATATTGCTCCATGTGTCAATTACCTGTCTTGAAGTTTGCCATGAAAGAGTTTGTAAGACTGCTGACTGCCTAAAGTGGTGATACAAAACACACACTGTGCAGTTTCTATACTTAAAAGACCTGGTTATATAAAAAATGGAAATAAAAATCAAACAACCAATTATGAGGTTGTGTTAAATTACTAATGCTCAATTTATTATTGCTTTCTAGGGTGAAGGAGAGTGGAAAGAGACTGTTATGATTGTATGACCTACAAGCACTTCTAGGCTATATTGCATCACAAAAAAAGTTATATGATAAATGATTTATGAAATGTGGTTCATGATCAATGAGTGGTTAAAAAACCTACCAAAACTGCCATAGAGATGGTGAGGATAATATACAAAGATGTTTGTAAAAGATGTTTTTGGGTGATTAACATTACACATGTTGGTTAAAAGTACTCAAGGAAAGCTATATTCTAGAATACAATGTTAACTTCCAAGAAATTTAACATACAACACATTTGCAGATCAGAAAAATCTATCATACATTGTTTCATGGTAAAGGATTCATTACAAGAAATGCACTCGGGTGGATTTTTATACTTTAATATGTACAAGTTTTACAAGTACAGTATGATCAAATCTGATTTGTGCAATTATTTACTAGTCCTTATGGATGGTTCTGTACAAGGAAGACCACTGCCTAAATTGGGTTTGACCATATCAAGCTTCTTAAAGATGCCTGTTATTCACTAAATAAGGATCTTCTGATGTCTGGTTTAAAATTGGTGTATGATACTTTAAAATCATATCAGTGCAGAAATGTGGCTATTTCAGTAGTGTGGTCTGCTTTTTCATTACATTTAATACCAACGTGTCTGGGTAACCAATAGTATATTATGTTGTGACAGGTACAAAGCCCATATGTTTAATGAAAACACCTTAAAATTAAAGATCTATTGCCTTGATTTCTGCTTAAAATATTTATGGAACATTTGGAAAATGAGGTTTTGTAGACTAATTTCCACTAATAAATAATGTAGTTGCCTTTTCACCATCCTCTAAATCAATATTATAAATCTGAGAAAGTAATTACCAATATACTTGCCTCTATTACGAGTCCAACTGCAAACAACACAAACCCAGAGCAGTTGTTGCAATAATGTGGTAGCAGATAAGGTCTATATTGTTTGTTCTACTAATTACTTCAAATAACCTGCAAAGACCTAGCTCTGCTGGCAAATTATGTAATGGCAATTCTTGGTCTGATCAGTCTGCAGCTGAACTTAAAGAATAAGCAAGTATATACCTATAATGAAAACTAATTTAATAAGAATATTTTGCTCATTGAAAGAAAAGGCACAGTAATGTAATACTGAAATAATTATCTGGACTTATTCAGTTCTTGTATTTGCATTTATATTTGCATCATACGGGTCATTTGCTACTATTCAATGAGACAAGTTGAGGCAGGATGCTAGTAAAATAGAAACTGATGCGAATTTCATATAAGCTTTGACAATAAGTAGGACACAAGATTTTTCAAATATTCAAATATATATCCAATTGAGGAAAGCTTTCACTCATTGATCCGGCATATTCACCATCAGACTTCCAGATTTCACCCTCAGGTTCCAACAACCAAGGGTATTTCCCACCATGGTTCAAAAATCTTATGATGAATGTCCAGCATATTAATCACCGAGCATCCAGGTCAGGTGAAACAACTTCAGAGAACTGAATTTTGGATCTGAGAATGAGACATGTCAACACAAAATAAGTTTAAGCCATATCAGGTTTAGGACTTTCCTCTGTATTTGGCTTAGGTCCATTTCCTGAAACTTCTGTAAATCTATCTACAGAAGTCAGAACTTGTGAGAGCAGCTTCAGGTTTTCTACACCACTCAACAGCTGTCTGAAATGCAAGAAATAAAGTTTCCACAGGAATGTTATAACAATAATAAATTATTTGTCTTTAATCTACCCATCCATCAATGCAAATTTGTGTTAGCTCAGTGCATATTCCTATAAAGATAAATAAACCAACATATTTGACAAGGCTTATCAGATGACAGCATAGCCCCTGTGTAAACCTATGTTAACTAGTAGCATTTGACCAAAACTAAATTATACCAATTCGTATGGAAATATTAGTTGCTGGGTAATATATCTTTCTGATCTTGCATAATTAGATTGTCTTATGGGACACTGTTAACAAGGCATTTCCTATTGTACTTCCAGCAAATACTGGACATAGAGGAATTGAGCAATAAAACCAAAATACTCTCAAATTGGGAATGAATACAATTACTACTCACTATTGTAAGTGAACATATATTTATACATGTACCTGAAGAGGACACAGCTCCTAAATGAAAAGCTTCAAGCAAATATACTGCATGAAATATAGTCACAGTGACCTACATACCCACCAGAGGTCAAAGTATGTAACTAAAGAAATGTAGGAAATAATGACCTAATTTTGGCCTGACAGTAAAGAGGGTGTTCTACGTGTTATAAAGTTCTTAGAGAGTGGCAGGTGTAAGGTGAAGTTGTTTTCATTTACAACATGCATAATAGAATGCTAGTATAATGCTATGTTACTTTCATGTACTGTGGCTGAAATTTCTTTGGAGATTGTACTTGTGGAAATTGTACATGATCTAAGCAAACAGCTAACTGCTCCTTTATGCTAAAAAATATCAACCTGAAATAGTCTAAAATAACTATCATGCAGTTATTAAAATAGGGAAAAAGAATTTTGCTTGACAAGCTTTCTAAAGTGCAATGAATGAATTACCAAATATATAAAATTATAAAATGTAAAAAAAAAGTTATTGACTTTTTTTTTTTTACAATTTACTTTTGAAGTCCAGAAAATAATAATCAAGCAGAACTAGCAGTTTTTTGAGAGGGGCACATCTTTAGAAAGGCTAAGCTGTATACTCTCTATCCCATATTTACACAAATCAATTATGCAGTAAAATAAAGGGAATGAAAAGTTCTTTGAACTAAGATATACAAGGCCAGAGAAATTGTTTTTATTTAAAGTTGTAACCCTATGCAAAATATGAAACTATAGAGCACCATCTAAGATCTCTATCCAAAAACTAAATTAAAGGACTCTATACATGTAAATGAAAATGGCAGAAACAAATGGCTAAAAGAAATACAGAACTTAACATAGGTATGATGGAACAATAGGAAGACAAATGGAGTTATCTTTTAAAGTCATTTCTACAATAAGAGTGTATCATACAACAATGGCTTTGTACTCTGAAAGCACATCAAAATACTGCCTCAGTTTAAAATAAAAAGAGGACTTTAAAATTTGAACCCAATAAAATTAACATAAAACTATGGAATGTCATAGTTTTTGTTATAAATTAAAATAATAAGTAAAGACTGATGAAAACAAACAAAAACATTACTGATAATACTTATAAATGCAAAGAATTAAGACCAAAACCTTAAACAACATACATGAATAACCAAGATATAACACAGATTTTCAACTGCTGTCTACAGATAACAAACCTTGAACATCATAAGTTGGAAGGATAAGGGAATAAAGGGAGAAGAGTATTAAATAAAACCAGGCATATTCTATGTAAGATAAAAGTTGAATTTAAATCTATAGTTCCTTACAACAACCAATAAACAAACATAAAACACAAACCTACTGTGTACAGGCAAAAAACTTAAATGTAAATTTTATCCTCAAACTTTTTCACACAAATTACAAGCAAACCTAAGAAAAGAAAGAAATTAATACGGTCCAGCAAAAGCTGATAAAACTTGATAAAAAAACAATAAATAAGGTCCAGCAAAAGCCAGTAAAACTTGATAAAATAAATAAAATCTAAGATCCAGCAAAAGCCAGTAAAACTTGATAAAGAAAGTAATGAATAAGGTTTAGCAAATTTTGATAAAGAAAGCAATGAAAAAGGTCCAACATATACTACTGACACAATGAAGTGACATTTAAATGCCTAGATATTACATCTAAGTGAGGACTCCAGGTGACCAAGTGGTCTAAGGTGCTTGCCTTTATAGATCACTCACATCTTTCCTCTGTCCACATGGATTGGTGTCCTGGCTCATCCAACAAGAGCAGGTCAGAAAGCTAGCCAGTAGCTTCCTAAGGGATGGTGGTTCTTCTCAGGGTTTTCTTGGGTTCTTCCTCCACCAAGTATACTGGCTGCTATGTATAACCTCTCGTGTATTGAAAATTACCTCTACCTATATTTTCATTTTACAAAATGTTTACATCTTTATAAGCTATGTTTTATTTTATACACACTGTACAAAATTTTGCATCTTTACTATTATAATTTATTTCATATACATTTTACAGAACTTTGACAGCTTTACCTTTTTATTTTATTACATCTTTACCTGCTATACTTTATTACATTTTACAGAATTTGGACATCTTTACCTGCTATATTTTGTTACATTTTACAGCAGTTGGACATCTTTACCTGCTATATTTTGTTACATTTTACAGAAGTTGGACATCTTTACCTGCTATATTTTATTTAGTAGTACATTATGTTTACATTTATCTGTAAGGTCTTATCTTCCTAATGTTTACATTCAGTTCTTCATTTTGCATTTTTTAATATCCCTTTGATTGGAAGCATATAGCTGCATTTGTATTAAGGTGCTGATAATTACAAATAATCATACAAACATCACATTATACCTAAAAAGCAGGTATAATCCTTTTATTGGTTACCTCCCCTGACATAGATATAGTCATTATATCAATAATAATAATAATAATAATAATAATAATAATAATAATAATAATAATAATAATAACAATAAAAATCAAAACCATCATCATCATCATTCTAAGTTTTCATATTCTACTTAAGGAAATTTTAAAATATATTACATGACATAACCGTATCTTGTCCTATGCTTTAAATGTGAACACAGACCACTAAGGATTTTACATTCCCATCATAAATGATTCCAATCAAACATGCTTTCAGGGTTTTTAAAGGAAACAAATCATAGTAAATGATACATGACTTGTAGAAAACAGTGTGATCTCCAAATCACCAACTAATTATTTCTGGATGTGCTTTAAAAGCATGTGTATTATTGGTTTTTGTATTTTATCACCTAAAGCCACCAATTTAGTACTGTTTGTAGTTGCTTATAAGTTGAGTCCAACTGCAAATTGCACTGACTCAGATCTACTGTTGCATTATGTACCAGCTGATCTGGGTATATCCAGTTTGAGTAACCAATAGAACAGAACATAGACCCTGATCTGCGTGTTCATTATGCAACATTAGATCAAAGTCTTTTTTTTTTTGCATTTTGACTCAACTTATAAGTGAATATATATTGCATGCATTATGCCTCGCTAGTGTAGTGGAAAAAAGTGTTTGAATCGATTTTGTACCTGATTAAAGTGTTGAAATTAATTGGTAACTGAATGAAGTGTTTGAACTGATCTGTCTCTGAGTGAAGTGTCTTAAGTGATCTGTACCTGAGTGAAGTGTTTGAATTAATCTGTACCTGAATAAAGTGTTTGAACTGATCTGTACCTGAATGAAGTGTTTGAATTGATCTGTACCTGAATGAAGTGTTTGAAATTGATCTGAGCATTATCAAAGTGTTGAAATTAATCTGAACCTGTATGAATTGTTTAAACTGATCTGTCCCCAAGTGAAGTGTTTGAAGTAGCCTGTACTTGAGTGAAGTACTTGAATTGATCAGTACCTGAGTGAAGTGTTTGAAATGATATGTACTTGAGTGAAGTGTTTGAATTGATATGTACCTGAGTGAATCACTTGAATTTATCTATACCTGAGTTAAGTGTCTGAACTGATCTGTACCTGGGTGAAGTGTTTTAGTTGATTTGTACCTTAGTGACATTTCAGCGGTTGAAGCTGCTGAAGAAAGCTGCTCAGATACATATTTGGTTCTTTCCTTGATGTCTGTTAGTCCCCTATCTGCAGACTGCAATACTGTGTTCTCTTGTAAACTTGACACCTGAGCCTTTGAAGAAGATGCAGTTGTTACTTCATTTAATTTTATTTAAATATATGTGTTAAAATATTTTGTTTTAAGTTGGGTATGAAGTTCTTGTTAGTTAAGTGACTCGTAATTCTCCTGAAAAACTGATAAGATTAGAAATAAGAAAAAGGATAGAGACTCTACAATTTGTTTGTCTCCCAATGAGTCCTGTTGTTGACTGACCAATACCATCTTACTATGTGTAACTGTCTATCTTATAATTTTAAATATTTAATACTTAATATACATACTTGCTTATAAGTGTAGACCATCTGCAACTCCATAGACCCATATCTACCAATGCATAATGCACCAGCAGATTTGAGTCAATGCAATTTGTTAGGAGTAATCAGCAGAACAAAGACCCTGGCACATTATGTGATTGCAGATCAGGGTGTAAGGATTTTTGTAGCTTATAAATATGTAAGGTATGCAATTAATACAGCACTTCCTCATTTTAAGGCCATTCATTATAACATGGTCTATTTATAACTGGGTATGGTTATGAATCCCATTTCAGTATTATATACACCATGTCCTTCAAAGGCAGTTTCAGTGTAAGGCAGTATATGACATTCTTTCTAGGAAGAAAAGCAACAAGATCTTCAAGATGACTACCGTTTGAATTAATCCATATTGGATATCAGATCAATAAAATTTTTACTTAAGACCAACCATACATTATTAGAAGTCTTCTGGTGAAAACTCCCTGCTGATATGACTTGCTGTTCAGGAGTAGTAGCAATTAGATTTTCAAGATGGCTGCTGTTATGGCTAAACTGTATGTCAGATCAACACCATGTTCATTTTAAGACCAACTAGACATCAAAAGTCTTTTAGTGAACACCTCATGCTGATATAACCATCCTTTCTGGTGAGGTAGAGATAAAGATTTTCAAGATACCCACAGTCGTAGCTATAATGGACATTAAATTGACACCATTTTCATTTGGGACCAACCAGATATCATTAAAGACTTCAAGTAAAAGCCAAATGTTGATATGACCATTCATTCTGAAGAAGTTAATAATGTTTTCAAGCTGGCTGCTGTGGTGGCCTTAGGAGCAACATTTTTATTTCAAACCAACTGGACCTCGGTACCAACATGTTTGACATGTGTAATTTCATGGAAATCCTCATAGTTTTGTAGTAATAACAAACTTGTATCAAAATGTGGATGGATGCCGGAAGACAGATGATGGACAACCGGGTCATCCCATAAGCTCTTCTGGTCTAAGACTAGTATAACTAAAAGTGTCTTTTTTAAAAACTAAAACCAGGTAAGTTAATACTGATGAAAATAAATGAAACCAACAGTATTGTAGCTGTCATATCATCATTAAATGTAAGACTTCCTGATAGCAAACAAGCACATGCTACATGAAATGGAATTTTTATACCACATTAAGGATGACTAATATTTAACAAAATAAAATTAAATTGCACATACCAGGTAAAATAATTTTCAATCAAAACCTGTTACAGTTTTCTCATGTTACTCTTTAAAATTCCATAAAAAATGTTGATGACATCATAATTATTATGAAACTATAATATAAAAAAATAAAACTGTAGGAGACAAACTTTCTTATTTAAATAGATAAAATTTTAGTAAATTTTAATTTTTTTTACACATTTCATTAAAAGATATCAAAATAATAAAATTTAATAATTCAGAATATAATTCTTGAGCTTAATTTTTTTCTAAATTGATACTTGTTGGGTGAGTTATTATTTTCTTTTATATAAAGGTTTTCCTGGCACAATTTAAAGTTTTCATAAAGTGCCAGAAATCAACTTGTGATAGTGAAGTTTAGATAGTGCAAGTATGTGGATTAAGATTGAGGAACCAGTAAGCCATTACAAGGTCTAGGATGTACATCTCAAAAAATTGTTCTGATAAAATAAGCAAATGTGTGAAACTCATGCTTGATATTGTCTAGCCCTCCATTATGTTTTCCTAACATAACATTTCCAATATTTTTAATTTTTTAAAAATGAAAATATGTTTTAGAACAGATAATGCTATTGTACAACATTAGTTACTTGAAAATTTACATATCTGCGACTCTTCTCCATGAAGACAGACCTAGATGAATTACCTGTAAGGTCTTGACTTCCTGTTTCAGTTTGGCCACATTTGACTCAGCTGACACAGCCCTTTTCTGAAGAAAAAAAGGACTGGACAATAAAAAGAAACAAGTTTCATTTGAATGGATAACAACAAAAAAATAATTGCTTCATAAGCACAAATGCTTCCGTTAATTAATCACTATTCAGGTAATATTGATAATACAGAAAGATCATAATAATAATAAGAAGAAGAAAAAGAAGAGGAAAAATAAGAAGAATGCTTTATTTTCTGAGGGTACAACTCATTTAGCCAAAATCTTATAAGAGGCCCTATAATTCTATACATGTATACAATATTTATAAAAGAAAGAAATCATGAACATATTAATTTTAGGTTAATGTCACACAAATATTTCACTTTAAACTTGCCATGTGTACATCATCATAACATGTTTGTTGCTCATTTATGAATATGCATAACAGATGAGAAGAATGTCTAGTGATATATATTTTGGTAGTTGAAATGTCCTGATCTGAACATGGCAAGATTGTCCACCTGCTGATATCTGTATCCATTCCAAAGATCTGTACAGGTAAGTGTCTTTACAATGCATTAGTTCTTGGTTCTGATCTTTTTAAGCACAAGTTTGATGCTTAATGAATACACAGAGATAGTATTGCTATCTTTGACAGGAATATGATTCAGGTAATGAGGTATCAAATTATGAAGGACTTTATAATCCTAAATACATCTATAAAATTCTTTTGTCAAAAGGGAGCCAGCTTATGGTGTCACTGGATAAACATCTAAAACAATTCAAGTTACACACTCCTCGAATCTGTGTTTCTCCACACTAGGTCAGTTCTAACCTGCTTTGTATACCATCCACCAAATGCCCAAGCTTCATGGATAGTTTTGTTTGATGTTCAAATAATCATGGCTACACCTGGAAACCTGGACTTGTTCTTGTCTGTGAGAAAGCTGCAGTGGCTCAGTTGTTAGTATGCTGGACTTGAACAGAAAGGGTGCAGGTTAAAATCCTACCATCGGACTAGCTGTACCATAAAGCACAAAACCAAATCTTCTTTTATCATTTAATATAAACTTTCATTGATCTTGTACAAATGGAAAATTGTAAGTGGTTAATTACGACACAGACATATAATCTTAGCCAGGTTGTTACAACAAAGCATACAAATTATACCTCATCTATTGACAGTGTATATTCCACTCATCTCAAAACTCATAGAATGAACAGTACTATCAGTCACAAAAAGTGACCACTGTCCAGTTTCTCTTAATCAGAAGATTGTGCCAAAAATGTTTCCTGTTGCACTGGTTTTAAAATTTGGGTTGGTATATATATATATATATATATATATATATATATATATATATATATATATATATATATACATACATACATACATACATACATACATACATACATACATACATACATACATACATATTGATTAGTATATAAAATGTACTAAGCACTTAAAGTACTGGGGAAAAATGATTCAGATGCACAAATCAATTTCGTGAATTTTTATTTTGTACCAGGGGTGGGGTAAAAAGGGCTAGGGTCAACAACGAAAAACAAGAATGGTCAGCTGATCAGAAATACAGATATTTTTCAGTGGATCTTGGGTTACACACAACAAAGAAGAAAATGAATTAGAAATGTTATACAAAATTTAATGAGAATAATTACATACTAGAATCAGCTTATGTATCATTTGAATTTTAAAATATCTGGACCCAGATGAACATCTTTATATTTTTCACTATAAATTCTTAGATATATTTTACAAAAATGATCTGCAAAGAAATGAAAGAATAAAAACACAGCTTTAAGGACACATCTATTCAGTTCCAAAATTTTAGGACAAATTATGGGGACAATTGGACACATGACAGCTATGTATGCTTCAGTCTTCATTATCATGTTGTGTGCATGTCTTCATTATCATTACAAAAGAAAATAATGTAAAATATTACAAATTAAATAAAATGCAGAGGTAAGTATTCATATTTATAGTCCTGTCATCTTGCACATATGACTGAAGAGCAGCAATTTTTTACATGAACAATGAACAGACATCATTTTGACAAGAGTTACATGCTGGTATTGAGGGTAGACAACTGCAGTTATTGTCAATTTCACAAGAGTCACTGATATTGAGGAAAAAATGTAGAATAATTTTGTCAGCATGAAAATATTTAGATGCTACTTCCATGAAAAGTTCTAATCCTGTCAACATTTCTTCTTATTTACATCTGTAAAATTTCATAGGTTTATTCTCACCACAGCAGTGACAGTTACCATCAAACAGTGATTGTACAATATGATCATTGTTCCTTAAAAACTGTGAGGCTCTTTCATTAATGAGGTGAATAACAATACCATTGTTCTAAAACTCACTAACTGTAACATACCCATTTTGTCCACAAAAGCATCATTTCTAAGGAACAAATCCATATTGTAATCCTTGCACATCTCTTCCAGGATAAAATTCTGGGTCTGTTCTATGGGGAATTTCTAGGTACATTTTTTGTATGTCACAATTGACTGATGCAATGTAGCCAGTTAAGTTATGGATGTCATTTGGACTATCCAACATATTATGTCAACAGATACCATATAATGATAGTCCATATTATTTTGATATGTACATGACTAGTTTTTTTTCGGACTATCCAACATATTATGTCAACAAATACCATATAATGATAGTCCATATTATTTTGATATGTACATGACTAGTTTTTTTTTTGACTATCCAACATATTATGTCAACAGATACCATATAATGATAGTCCATATTATTTTGATATGTACATGACTAGTTTTTTTTCGGACTATCCAACATATTATGTCAACAGATACCATATAATGATAGTCCATATTATTTTGATATGTACATGACTAGTTTTTTTTTTCAGACTATCCAACATATTATGTCAACAGATACCAAATAATGATAGTCCACTAGCCATCGGCAAGTAAATTTTGTTGTTTGTCTAGTAGTTTTCATAATTTCAATAGTATGACTGCTAGTCATTTTGATATGTACATGACTGTTTTGTGGGAAATAAAATAACATTCATCTACACCACAGTTTATAACCCCCATGCAATATTTAAAAATAAACAGCAACATGGACATAAAAAACACATAAAACTCTGGAAATTATTGACATATGGGTCTGAATGATTTTGACCTTTGGTCAAGGTATGTAGTTTGATCTAAACCCAAAGTGCAATCCATCTACATAATGTGGTAAAGGACCTCAATTTAGAACATAATTTTTTGTGAAAAACCCAATTTTCTTTGAGCCACAATATCCATAATCTTCAACCTTTTGACCCCAAATCCATGACTTTCAACCTTTTGACCCCAACAACAACAGGTCTCTTCCATACCTTAAGAGCAAACCCTCCACAAACTTTGGTCAAGGTATGTAAAACTAAGTTGTTTTTAATTCAGTCCATTTGACCTACTGACCCCCAACTCAAATGACATCTATCCTACTCCATCCAAAAAGTTAGGTGCAAGTAGCAAGTAGAACTAACATTATTGTCTGTAAACCATTCTTCTTCTTTCTGTGACAATGTTCCTGACTCCTGACCTTTTCATCCCAAAATTAATATATTTCTTCCATACAAATAAAATGCAAGCAATTTACAATGTTTGGTAACAGTAGATGGCAAAGAACTGGAGTTAATGTATGGAAAAGAAATATGGAACAGATGAATGGGCAGACAGACTACATTAAAACATGATATGCTTCACCTCGTGGTGGGATCAAACATTATTTTAATATTGAGCCAATTAAGACCAAAATGTCTTAAGCATAACTACACACCGTGGTTGTTGTCAGGTTCTCCTCTACTTGTTGTATTACTTTTTCCATTGTTGCTGTCTCCTCAGCTTCCTTTCTCTTCAGGGCCTCCACCTCACTCATCAGCTCAGCAACCCTGATATGATTTACATAATAGGTGTTCTTACGTGAATGTCATAGATACAATTTATTAACCAAAGATGAATTATTTTCCTCTTTTGCAATCCTTAAAAGGTAAAATGTGAAACCATTCAAATTAAACTGAATTGAGCACAATGTATGTTTCTAGCTATCATTTGACAACATATGTGAATGTATTGTTGAACAAAATTTTTAAAAATTAGTTCTATTTAATAAGTGTATTCGGACACCCCAGATATTACACTTGTAATCTATCTGAGTGATTCTGACATATCATGTCTATTGTCTATTGTCAACATGAAATGGCTAAATGAAATATAAACAATTCCATTTGCTAAAATGTATATGCATGGTAAGATAAAATTCATGTAGCATGATTTACAATTGATTTTTAAAGTAATTCATAGCATAATTATGAATCTGTATGATTTAACAATAATGTGCATGAATTTAGATTCCTCTAATAAAGACAGAATAATGAATAAGGTACTTTTATTAAAAGAAAAAAACAATGCTTTGTAGTGGAGCTGGTCCAGATAGGTGGATGGTCATGCTCTCATGGGATTTAACCTGTTGCTACTTTATTTGCTTCTATTTATGCAACATTAGTTACCTATTGTTGTTGACCAGCAAAACACTTCCATATAGAATTCATCATCTCAAATTCCCATGAAACACAAACATTCTAATACCCATAAAAACGAAGCAGGTAACATGACAACTTTAAATCTCACCTTACTGACTCAGCAGTTAATTTTTGCTGACTCTCCTGAAGTAGCTGTCTTAAATTGCCATTTTCTTCTTTAAGCTGATGAAAAGTAAATTAGAAATTGTGAATAAAACTGAATAATGTAATTAAACATTTAGAAACTAATTTTTAAAATATCTCTATCAAATATCTAAATCAAACAATGAAAATTTATTTCTAACAGCTAAGTGTAAAAAGTGTGCATTCTAGATTATCAAAACATCTTTACTTGCGATCAAAGTTCTATGATCTAAACTTGTACCTTGTAAGGAATTCAAAGTTTTAATTCTAAACAAAAATAAAAAGCTGAACATATCTGAAATTTTGTTCTTGAGATACCAACATTACCAGAGTCTGTTCAATCTCTCATACACCTAGATGATACAAGTTAAAAAGTCTTTTAACCATAAAAAAACACCTGAAATGTTATATGGGTAATCAAATAATTTTTGCATTTACAATTTTATACAATGTAACTATGGGGTAATAATGCATTCTGGTCCATACCAGTTGATGAAATTTAAAGTCCTATTTCTGATATTTTTAAGATTTTTTTAAACAGTGCTAATATATCCCAGGATTCATAAATATATGAAAGCAAATTTTTAAGTAAATTATGTTTCTCCGAGAATACAGTTAGGGTGCCCACCTGGTGTCGGACTTCACTACCATTAGTGGCAAATGGGAACCAGGGAAGTGGCCTCTGCCCATTAATATTTGAGAAATGAAGGCTGTGATCAACACCTTTCGCTTCTGGAAGATTGACTCTCTGGAAAAAAAACAGCTATCGTATCCATCACCTCCGTGGTGGTGGTGACCTGCATCCTTTTTCAGGAGTCAACAAATCAACCCAACTTCTGATTTGGCAGTTTCTACATTAGTACAACAATTTCCATATCAATATACAGTCAGACACATTCCTAGCTAACTCAATATCTACTGAGGAGAGATCAAGTCCTCCATATGGAATGATCTTTCCATCATTAAGTCTTCACATGGGCATGTCTAATCATTTATTTTTTGTGACAAGCACAAGATACCCACCTTTTTTGTATCTCCAGTCACAGACCCAGAAGCTTGGACCATGTATGCAATGCTAATTAGGTATGATGGATTATAGATTAGCCCTCACTACCACAGTCCTGATACCGAAAATCATCCAAAAGTTATGGGGTAAATCATCCAAAAGTTAAGGGATCATAAATACCAGATAATCCTGATAGCCCATTTTTGATGGGACAAGGCCTGGGTCACTGATCTACTCAATCTAGTGATGGATCTGCCCAGGAAGGTCCCAACTGACTCAAATTTCTTAAGCAACCATGGTTTTGGGTGTTCCAACCCTATCTGATCCATCTTCTTCTGCATGATTGACTTTCATCAGGACAGCCATGCTAGACTAATCAAACCTTCAATTCTGGTGCAAGAAGGCCCTTTACTCTAAAAGCTTAATTTGAGAAAGTGGCATATTTTCAGAGACTGGTGCCAGACCAATAAAAAAGTCCCTCTGAGTTTTCAATCCCACATCTGGCTGATTTCTTTCTCTGGCTCTTTGAGGAGAAACATATGGCCCAAATCACTATCACTATACTGTTCTATGATATTGGACACGTTCCAGGATCATGGCTGATATAATATTTAGCATTATAAACACCTTTCAGATCTTATTCATCAAACTCCTCAGTTTCCAAAATTGAACATGACCTGGGTTCTAACATAGCTCAATTCCAGTAAATTCAAGCCTCTAGCCTACACTTTGCTTAAGTCATTATCATACAAGACACGTTTTCTGATAGCTTTAGCAGGGTAAGTGAGTTACATGCTCTTTCCATCAACCTGAACTACCTTCAGTTCAGTTCAGATTGCTCGGTGGTCTTCTTGATACAACCAGGCGTTGTATCCAAAAACAGGTTACTGTTAATCAGCATCCAAAGAGTCATCATTCACTCCCACTTCCATAGACTGCTGGTTGAGAGCAGCAGCCATGCTAGATCCCGTTCACACTTTCAAGCACTGCCTGAAATGCACAAAGTTATGGCACACACAAGTCATTCTTCCTCCCAGTGAAAGCCAGGAAACATGATGTCAAACCCCTCAAGCCCTTGTTTCATGGCTGAAGTGGGTTATATGCTTGGTGTACTCTGAAGTATCACAAGATCATGAAGATTACCAATCTTGTGATTAGAGCCATCTGTGCCAGCTTTGCATTCAAATGTAATGGTTCAAAATGAGATATAACAGAAGCTGTTGGCTAGCATGCATAATCAACCTTGTCAAGTTTTTATCACAGAGTCTTAGCAATGCAGAGGCAAGCCTTGAGTCTGGTAGGTGGTAGCACTGACTGCCACCAGACCCAACTAAATCAACACAGCCAGTTAACTTTGCTGGATTCACCAGTGAAATTTTATAGGTAAGATTTTAATCTTCATCTTCTTAACTGTAGATAAGTCTCAGGTCAAGTGACCATAAGTTTGTGTTGTTTACGTAATTAGGAGAACAGGTTATCGTTCACATAGGAAATCCAGCTATTCTTCCCTATGATATTCAAGAACGAGGTCTCCATGCAGCATCCTTGTTAGTTTCTCGCCCATCTAAAAGCTAATGACATCTGGCATTGCCATGGGGAAGATAATGGGCAAGAATTATTGCTCTTTGTCTATCTGAGATAGGAAAAGACTTTCTTTGTCTTTTAATAGGGCTGGATACATGAGGTAGCAGGTTAATATTCCTAATGTAATGTGATTGGGGAACGTATCTGAAGTAGAGAGGTGTACTCATTTTCAATAAAAAGAAAATAGATTTAATGATACCTTGGGAATTAAAGATGCAATCTAAATTTAAGAGATAATACAATCTTTTACTTTTCTCAGACATAATTATCTTTTCATCTCAGTTAAAAGTAAAAATTCATGCCTTAGAAAGTGGGTGCAAAAGAAAGAAGTTTTTGAGGAACTGCAGTTTAAAATCTGTTACATCAACATGGAAAATGGAAAAAATTTAATAATTGCCAGAAATTTGTTTTTATGAAATCACATAAAAAATTCAACTATTTTTCTCTTTAAATTTTACATAGAAATTTGGCATGTAGCATTTATTTACTTATGCAATAACTTTCCAAAGCTGCTGACATCAGTTCGTTCCTATGGATATGTCTATTAATACTGACTGTTCTATGTCAAATGTTGCTTTCTTGCCATATTTAAAAAACAATTAAATATTCTTGCTTGTAAACCAAATGTACTAAAAATTACTATTTCTATACTTTTTGCATTTTCATTGTAAATACAAAAATGTTGAAGAATATTCATTTAAAGATGTAGCACAGTGATATGTAGTCATAAGCACTGGTTGTACCATGGATGTATGCCATCATTAACCTACATGTATCTTGCTCCATCTGATCCACCTGTAAAACTGGGGGTAAAACTGCAATTGACCATTGCTCTATTCAGTGGGATCCACGAACTCTCTGCAGCTTGACAATACTGAGATAAACAAAAGTTTTCTGTTGACCCACTAGAAGTCTCTAAAATTTGAAGATTATACATCTTTCCAAACTGTATAACCTACCCGTTTCAACTCGGCTAACTCCTCTGCAGAGATATTTTCCCTGGTTTGTCCAGATAAATCAGTATGTTCGCTCTGGATAATTTTTGCACAATTATCAATTTGCTGTTGTGAAAGAGGGTCAGGACTGTTATCTACACCAGTCCCTATTGCACCATCAGAGAGAAAGTCTGGTAAAACACCTACAACAAACTGTGTCCTACTAGTCCTTTCGTCTTCAGAATCACTTTCAAACAAGTCTCCATCTACACCAGGCTCCCTTACTTGTCTACTGGAAATATGTCTTGCATTATTCACTGCCCTATTTTTTACTGGTCCAGGTGACAATACACCAATATCATTAACAGCTCCATTCTCTATCACAGCACTAACATCAGGTATGTTACTGGATCCAGGAAGTGTGAAATCTGGCAGGTCCAAATCTCTGTGTCTGCCATCTTGTGATGGATCATTCAAATGATCTTGTACAAAGTCTGGAAGGTCACTAGCTAAGTCTGGTGCAACTTTGGATATACTAGAACTACTAGACCTGCTGCTGATATTAGATTCACTCCCTTGAGCAGATGACCCCTTGTCACCAGACAAAAACTTCCTGAAGGAAAATGGATTCTCATTCTGGGACTTCTTCAGTTTAGGTTTTGAGCTTGTGTCTGAAAATATAAAAGGAAAAACCCCAAAAATGCAGTTTTATATTTTTGAGTCAAATAAAATTTATAGAAAAGGACACAGAGTTATTATAAGTATAGTAAATAAAATCCATGATGACTAACTGTTTAGTAAAAAGCTGCTAGTTAAATATAAACTTAACTTATTAACCCCTGGAGATTTTTTGTCAGTTTTGCCTGAAATGTGAGTAGGAAATCCATTTTGGGAGATATTTCTCAATGCATCCTAATATGTCGACCTCCAAGAACTTTTTGGCTAACCTAATGCTTATTTGTGTTAGATACATGGTGTTTTATTGGCTCTTTTGCCTGAGCATGATCATAAGGTAAAAACTGAACTTTTGTTTGCTTAATGGACCCATCATTTTCATGTAGAGACCATTCTTCATTCTAAATGTCCATCTTATCCTATTTTTTGCAATTGTTCACCTGTCTGTGTGCAATTCATACCGCTGTTTTAGATTTGAGGCCAAATAGTCTAAAATCTGGACATAAAACCAGATTCCAACCTAAGGCGAATTTCAGCTGGAAAAAAACTCTGGTAAAAAATGTGATGTTTTCCCTAGTAGTAGTGCAACTAGAACATCCACATTATTTGGTATCATCATAAAGCTATATCTGTCTGCCTTTCTATAATACCACCCACTTTATTGTGTCGTCCATGACCTTAACGCTAGAGCTCACAATTAGGCTACCACCTACTGCCCCATAAATGGGGTGCCAGGGTTTAAATGCCCCTGCCAATATGATACAAGTGAATAGAAAAAAGGGACTATAACTCTTTATATTTTGACTGAAAAGGGCACAAGTCCAACTTGATCTAGATCTTAATATAAAAGCCACAAACAAAAGTTACAAAGTAAAGAAACAATTTGTGATTGACAGAATAAGTCCTTATGGAAGGAATTGGGTAAAAATATATATACATATATATTGTTATGAACATGTAATTAAATTGCTTATGTGTTATTTTAAATTCTTTTATATTTTTTTTTGTTTCGTTACATTTTATTGTAATGATTATTTTCAAGGGATTCATTTTTTTTTCAGTAAATTCTGTTTGTATAGAACACAAAAGGTGTTACATTAGCATTATTTTTAGCTCACTCTGGTTGACAGAGTTTGTAAACATTGAGTGATAATGATTGGCTATTTTCAAGAACATAAACTTCTAAATATATTTATTCTGGAAACAATGACCAGAAATCTGTAAATGTTACAGAAAAAAAAAATAACAGATTCAACAAGAAGAGAGCACAGGTCAATGCGTTAGTCACATGATACCAACAAAATACATCACTGACATGTGCTTAGTACTTAATGAATCTGGGTTTACCCACCTTGATGCACTACCAACAAGTTTCTAGTCATTGTTCTCAGAATAAGTATGTTGAGAATTAATTGTGCATTATATTTATGTACAAGTATTACATAACTTTTAATTAATATTTTTAAATTCTATGCACAACAACATCTAAGAAATGGTTTATTGTTGATATCATGTGACTATTGAACTTCTGATGTCACTGACATGTAGATTGCGAGATTTGTGTAGTAAGGTGACTTGGAATGAAAATGGCAAGTTCCAGGTCAAATTTCATCATAGCTATAGTTGAATCTCATCTCTCAGTGGATTAAAGACATAACAAATGCTACACTCACTATTTCTGAGAAAATAAATCATATTCCTATCGATTTCATGCAGGTATATCTCGATGATAGGCTGTTAAAGTTTGCTAGGCCAGCTAGTAAGCAGCTACTATGCCAACAGCAAATTCCAACTTTTTTAATAGGCAAAGACCCTGCACCCCAACATAAATGTCCAAATATCAAAAATGGGGTACCAAGAATCAGAGGAAACTCTGACTATTTTTATTGCAACAGACTAATCTAGAATCCAAAAATGGATAGCATGCAGTCTTTCTGCTTGTTTACATTGAAAGCTTTTGTTTGTGTTGAAATGCAAACAGTATTGGGTTTCCCATTGTGACAGTCAGGTTAGACATAAAAACAATTAATGAAATTACTAAATTCCTTGAATTTTTTTTCCCTATTTTGTCCTACTTTTTTAAAATCAATTAGGGGTTACAATCAAATGGGAGGATGAGTGAATAACTATAATTTATTCAAACCTTTCCAACGCTAAAACTATGGCACTTGATTGGGAGAAAGGGACTAATGTGTACACTCACCAATTATCTGGAATCAGTACACAATTAATAAAATCCGGTTCAGTACCCACGAATGTAGTCCCAGTCTATTTTTAGATCACTTTTTCCGGTCTAAATTTGGTGGTGATACTAGAGTTAGATTTTGGCATTCTTGGTAAGGATTTAAAGGCAATTGATTATTCTTTAAAATGTGAGCTTATGGTGTGGTTGTCTGTGTGTATTTCGGCGACAGTGCACATTGAGTAATGAGGTCATGGTGATGATCCGGAAGTGAAATCTGTGTTCCGTTGCCTGGTGTTTTGTTTACAATTCAGCCTCTCAAAAAAATGCAGGTCAACCCTTGACAAGAACTAAACCGTAAAGTCATCTTTGAAGGTAGTTTAGATTAACATATGATTTGTATTGATTGTCACACAGTGGAAAGTTCAGTACTGAGAAACAAATGTAGAGACCATATAGTAAAATTAATTGTGTACTATGGCCTGTCAGTAAAAACTTGAAACTGATATAAATTTTTTATTATTAATGACATATACATGAAATTTTAATATGTTATGTATATTGTCTTTAAAAATATAAAAATGAAATTAAAAGTAAAAAAATAATTTTAATTTTAAAAATTTAAATGAAATTTAAAAAACAATTAAAAAAATAAAAAATCTCCACCAAGTATACACATATATAACATTTTTTGGGAATGATATTAAATGATATCAGCATATATATACTCCTACACCATATACAAGCTCAAATGATGGATATTTGTCAAATTTGATCAGAGAAAATATCTTTATTAGTCCAAATGAGACCCACATTTAAAATATATGAAGACAAAATTCTATTTTGCTTTGTACCTTTAGGTCATTGAAACTATTTATTTGGGGTTCAAACAGTTAATTTATGTGTTTATGATGGGGTGACTTCCTGAGTAACACATATCTGCTTGTATAGCTATCAGTAATTGTTTAAAACCATAGTTATAGGGTATTTGGTGAGAGGACAAAGATGAAGACTTATACTAGAACCTGTTCAAGTTCTCTACAAAATCATATTAAGCTGTCAGAGAATGAAATACAGGTCACAGGGGTAAAATATACTTTACCCAGGTATATTTACCATTGCATGTAAGAAAACTGCAAAATGATGTAAGTTGAACACAGAATGCATTCCATTTTATTGTTCAGTTTCTTTAAGATGTGATTGATGTAGTGCGACATTGCAGCCCAGATGATATTATGGGAATTCTCATGATCCATTTTGCTTTATGCATTATTAATGACTAATAATATTTGTTATCTGACACTTTAAAGATTACATAAGTAATATTCAAACAGATTATTTGAATTTAACTTTCTACAACTGATCCTAACATGGTTACATAGCCGACATGAACAAATATGCATATATTTTGTAATGTTTTGAATCAAAAGTTGACATTGTTAGGCTGACATGGTACCTATAGTGAATCTGTAAGGCTCAGTTTTGACTGTGTGCACTTAAAATATCCCAAGATGTTATTTTCATCATGAATATGCCTCTGTATGGTAACACATTTCAATTTAGTACTTTGACAGAGGGTGGTATTGCAGGATCAGCTGATATTTGATTCCATTGAATCATTGAATCATTGAACTTAATAACTTGGTAGCCAAGACTCTTAAAAATAGACTAAAAATGTTCAAACAGATTATTTGAATCATGTTTGCACATGTGATTTTAACAAGTACATTGCATATGTCCCACACATGCAAATATCCATCCTTGTTTACAAGTTTTCGGGATGAAAATTTCACATTTAGTTGATGATATAGGATTTATTGGTACCTATAGTTGATCTGTGTGGCCACATTTTGCTATATAAACTCACAATATCTAAAATTGTTTTTCCTTCATGAATAGGATTGCATATAGTAATAAATTTTAATTTGGTACATTGTCATTTGACTTTCCACTATACTGGTATGTATCAATGTTTGCACCAATGATCAAACCTCACCGTTCCAACATTGCCTTAAACTTTATGATACATACTCTACCTGATTAGTTATTTAACCTGTAAATGGCTAAATATGCTTGTAGAAACTTCATCTATTTTTAGGATGCATTTGTCACTTTAATACATGCCAATTGCTTCACATCTTTGAGTGTCACTCTATCAAGTTTACCTTTTTTAACCATATTTGCAACCTGAATGTTATTTTGAAATCACCATATCTAACACATTTTAACTTCAATAGCCTACATCTTCCTTTTTTTAGAATTAAGTGAAACATGTTATATATTTTCAAGTCTAGTCTGGTATCTGGAACAAAGTATTAGAGTTGGATCAATTTGGAAGCTCTCCAGTAGTCCGATAGTGATAGTAAGGTCTCATAAGGACATGTTTAGTGTGCTGCTATAAGTGACCAAGATGAGTTCATATCAGTACACTGATATACAGCATCTCAAAGACATGGCTTAGATCTTCATGAAAGAGATTCGCATCTTTTTTCAGTAAGGTGAAACTGTATTTTCATACTGCATTGTTGACTTTTGTAGTTATCGGCATTAAAATGTAATGCATATTTGCTATAAAACATGGTAGTGGTCCCATCAAAACTTTAAATTTGAGTAGGATATTAGTCATACAAACAACTGTCCAAATACCTGAAACAATAAATGTGGAACATAGTACCTGTCATTGTTTCTTTAGTATGTACACCTATATGCATCTGGATAGGCACATTGCAATTTGCTGTCAAAATCACTGTGAGCTATCATGCTTCAGTACCCCTGGGATTAATATTATCAGTTGTACAGACCTAAACTACCATTTGTTTTAAAGACCATTCATTAATCAGCATTGCTGCCTTAAATTTGTGAAACTGAATGTCATAACTTGTATGAAAATTTATTTTTTGTAAAATAAAAAGTTTTTAAAATTTATATATTTATTTAAATTTCCATTAAAATTTAATATATCAATAATTTTTAATTTCAAGACTATTTTCAGACAGGCCTTATCAAGTATTACAATTAGGTTTTTACTGCATTGAAAAATTCCTATAATTAAGGAAGATATAGCAAATTTAGTTTTGGTTTCTTAAGAACAATTGGACCTCAAATTGCACCCTATAGAACACCAGCAATACACACTTTCTGACAGCTGTCACATGTCTTGCTTGCAAGAAAATTTCAAAAGACTTTATTATGAAGTTGAAACAGTAGTGGCATGCAAAATAAAATGCAAATATAAAAGTTTGACAAAAACATTGACCCTTTCAGGAATCAGTACACAATTAATAAAATCTGGTTCAGTACCCACGAATGTAGTCCCAGTCTATTTTTAGATCACTTTTTCCGGTCTAAATTTGGTGGTGATACTAGAGTTAGATTTTGGCATTCTTGGTAAGGATTTAAAGGCAATTGATTATTCTTTAAAATGTGAGCTTATGGTGTGGTTGTCTGTGTGTATTTCGGCGACAGTGCACATTGAGTAATATGGTGATGATCCGGAAGTGAAATCTGTGTTCCGTTGCCTGGTGTTTTGTTGACAATTCAGCCTCTCAAAAAAATGCAGGTCAACCCTTGACAAGAACTAAACCGTAAAGTCATCTTTGAAGGTAGTTTAGATTAACATATGATTTGTATTGATTGTCACACAGTGGAAAGTTCAGTACTGAGAAACAAATGTAGAGACCATATAGTAAAATTAATTGTGTACTATGGCCATCTGCCGAGTGTACACATTAGTTCCCTTCCCCCATCAAGTGCCCGTGGTTATAGCTTCTGAAAACACATTGCATAATCATTGTTGACAAACTTTAAAGATTTAAGCCTGATGTACCTGCTGACAGGATTAAAGCAAATATATTTTAACATCATTTCCTACTATCCATCAATAAAAAATACACATGTCAAAAACTGTTTGGTTTGGAATATTATATGATATAAATTCATCTTCAGAAATACAAAAGATTAAACGTTACTGAACGATACAGAAAGACAATAAAAAATAAATTAAGTTACGATCTAATGCAAACTATGTCCTGATATCCTACTGATAAAGGCTTCGTTTACTAAAAGTACTAATGATACATAACACAGCGATAAACTGGAACCAACCATCTTCTACAAGAAGCACGGGCCGTGATTTTTCCTTTTTCTTCTGCGATCGGGATTCAGGATAATTGAAAATGTCAAACTCGTCTGAACCTTTGAAATTACTCTCTTGTTTACGTTCATCCCTTTTGTCTTTCTTCTGTACAAAATGTTTGAAGGAAAAGGGGTTGTCCTTCTCGTTTTCGTTACCCCCTTCCGCCATACTTCCGCATTATCGGGATCTCTTATTTATCCAATACAATTGCAACAAAATTTTTTTTCTTGTATTCTTAAAAGATTGACACTTTTCGATATTAATATTTATTAATTAATTACAAAAATATGATATTCACAAATATTCGATTTTAAGTAAATATTACATGCATTTCTTTCGGTGGGATAATTATAGTCAACTTACTCCCTGAAATGTAACAGGTAACTAGCTGATTCGTATCAAGCGCCGTAGCGGAAAGAGGCTGGTCAAATGTGAAAGTTGCAGTTGAAATTATATATCATATGCCGAGAATATCAATTTCACTTGTTCAATGAAACTGCGTATCCTTAAAATTCCAATGTCAAATTTCAATGTCCTATATCTAGAATACCAGGTTCAAATGTGGAATCTAACTCTGTGTGTGTGTTTGTGTGTGTGTGTGTGTGTGTGTGTGTGTGTGTGTGTGTGTGTGTGTGTGTGTTGAAAGTTCCATTTGATACGTCGAGTATTTAGATTTCAACTGTTGAATTACGTAGCGTTGGTTGAAACTTGGATATCAAATGCCGATTATTTAATTTAGGCTCATTAAATGAGAACGTTGCTATGTGACAATTACATTTGTTTTAAATATGATATGTCTTTTTAATTCATAGGTATGTTAAACAGTTCAAATAAACAGTTAGGGAAACAAAATCCCGATTGACAGCGCATTGAAGTTGTCGTATGCAATAAAAAAATGTAAGATTTTATCTTTTATTAGAAATTTAGTTGTTTATCGTTAAAGCATCTCATTCATCTTTGTGCAAAATATCAGTATCGAGAAAGATTATAATTACAGTCACCGACAAAAATCGTGAAATCAGGATTCATGCAGCAGTTTTTTTGTTTGGTCGATACATGTAATTAATTATAATTAATTTATCCTGTCCATTTGTATTTCAGTACCTCAGACTATTAATGCTAAATAACACATAAGCACAAAGCCCATCTCTCTCTCTCTCTCTCTCTCTCTCTCTCTCTCTCTCTCTCTCTCTCTCTCTCTCTCTCTCTCTCTCTCTCTCTCTCTCTCTCTCTCTCTCTCACACACACACACACACACACACACCTTACTTACACGCAAACATTCTCTCACACACAAGGGTAGGAAGTGTTTATAGACACATTATTATATCCTCTCGCACAAACTATCACAAAAAGAGAAGAGGTAACGGGTTTTAAGTTTTAGTTTTATTGTGAGGAAAGATAAAGATAATCACAAACGTATACAAAATAAACACATACATGAGCACACATTTCAGTCAAATAGGATTAAGTATTTCTTTTTTCTAGACATCTGAGTAGCCCTCAAAATGTTCGTCTTTTTTTATACTTTGCCACCTGGTTACATCTACTGGGCCGGGCTTCCTAGGCTGCATATCCTTGAAACCATGAGGTTTGCTTGGAGACCAGGAGCCTAAAACTAGCTTTTTAGACCTCCTCATTCTCATGTTAGAATATCCAATCTTCTGAATTTCCTTTGGATTGTCATCCAGTTCTTATTCATCCTATCATATTCCATTTTTCTTCTCTTTTGCTTCACCTCCATTTCCTTATCCAGTTTGTTTTTTTTTCCCTTAATTGTAAAATTGGTGCTAGGTACCCACATTAAGCTTGAATGTGAGCAATGCTCACTTTTTATCATATCCGGAGGCGGGAACAGAGTATAAGAGACGGTAGATTCGTGCATCGACGTCACTGCAATGTTCCAATCGAATCCGAGTTGAATTTGTTTCTTAATATCTGTTCTCCTTTTTAAAAGTTGTCATCATGCACTGAAGCTTTAACAAATGTTCTATCTTTTATTGCTAGCGGTTTGTATGGTGTATAATGGCTTTCTTTTCTTTTTACCAGTTTCTACCATGGGTTGTATTAATCTGTACGGTTTTGAATAAGTGATCACTACAACCTGATGACGGGTTTGTTTTGAGTTTTAGTTTCGTTTAATCTGTGCTACTTTGTGTAGCTGGACCTGATGGTTTGGATTAATAACCACCTTTACTAAATAATTTATAGGGACTGAGGTTTGTCTTGCATATCAGGGGGTTCAGTGCTTACTTTTTGTATTTTGTTTTGGGTGAGGTGGGAGATATTCATATTACTGTGATGTGCAGTGGGCCCTGGTGGTCTTCCATTTGGACCACGTTATATTCTTATTTGTTTTGGGGTTTTAATAGTGGGTGATGTGGTTCTGTTCTGTGCAATAAACCAAACATTTTTGCCTTGTACGGAAGGGTCTGAAGGTGTGGGATTTGGACCACCTTATACTCTAAGTTACTTTTGAGGTCAATTTATCGGGTCTTTTGGCTAAGTTACTTATTCTCTAATCGTGCGTTTCCACCTTGTGTGGAAGGGCCTGATGCATGAGATTAGGACCATCGTATACCAAGTAAGTGCTAGTCTTTTAATGATGCCTTTTCTAAAGTAGATCAGGAAGGAAGTTGCACGTTATGTTAGTATAAATACGAGTATTTGGTTTGTGGAAGAATACATTTTGTGGTTTTTTTAAATATTTGTTTCTATCTAGGTTATCGAGATTATGGAGGGGTGGAGGCGTTATTGTTCTGTAGTGTTTATTAACGTGTCGAAAGTAGTACCATCTTAATGTTGATTTAGTTGTGGGCTTGGTTCAGACACTGACTATGTTTGAAGTCTGTCGAGGCGTTCCTCTGAGTCAGTTAAGTGGGAGTATGGGCACCGACATCTATAGAGAGATGAATTGGCCAGCCCTTACAGCAAACCAAATTTATATAGTGGGAATGGTCATCCAATCCCTCCCCCATTACCGCCGGCTGAGTACACCATCACCCAGAATAGAATTGCGCATTTTAATTATTATATCCTATATTCTGCATCTTGTGGTAGTTTCAGTAGTTTTGTAGTTTTTCTTAGCATCGAGTTGCTGCAGAGAGTTATTCTTTCCCTCTTTTCCCTATGTCAGAAAGATATCCTTTTATATTGTTATGTATCGAATCGATATCGTTTGGACTTGACATCCATCAAATTTAACTGTCATAATCGCTTTTCACGACCAAGTCCTTTTCCTACACCTGTTCCGGTTGGTACATTGATGGAGGTATTATTAAATATTGCTGCTGCTACTGCTTTCGTCTCAGTGACAAAAAGCTTGTGTGCAGTGATGGAAGGTTTAGAATTATTGGCAAGTGAAGGTCACTTTCTTTTGGGTTTATCTGAATAAGTATGATACACTTGACCTCATCCGTCACACCAGTGTAAATCTGCGGGATGATGTTAATTACCTTATGACCTCTAATCCCAACATATAACTAATTGCAAATACGTTTACAGGACCTGCTTTAGTACTTTCACGCACCACGCAAAGATCCTCACAGTGATTTTTGTCTTCTGGTTTAATTATAATTATTAAAAATAATAGCTATATTCAGGTCCTTTTTTTCTACTGTTAAATTCCGTGTGCTCTCATTGTCCTAGTGGAAAGACGACAGAAAATAGAAAAAATAAAAATAAAAAAAAGAACTCACAGAACTTCTAAAATTGTACACAACCATCAGTTTTGTTACGTTTCCTCACTAGTTAATATTCAACAAGCAAGCGAGAGCAGCAGACAGTCGGTATGTACTTATGAAACGTTTCATTGTAATTGAGAGGGGAATACTGTGGCAGAATTACATTAATCAAATGATGTAGTGTGAAATCAAATGATTTAACCCAACAAATGAAACGATCTATCCAGATTCCAAATGATGTGGTGTCATATGAAATGATTAAACGAGCAAAACCGAAAGATGTATTTAAATTACAAATGACGTGATATTAAATGAAACGATGCAGTGTGAAATGAAATGATATAATCCAACAAACGGAATGATGAATTCAGATTCCAAATGATGTTGTGTGATATGAAGTGATGTAGCATGAAATGAAATGATTGAACCAAAAAATGTAAATAATGAATTCAGACTCCAATTGATGGGGTGTTAAAAGAAATGAGCTGCTATTAAATAAAATGATTTAAAGAACAAAACGTAATGATGATATCTTCTTCCAAATGACGTGGTATTAAATAAAATGATGTCCTCTAAAATTAAATTATTTAACTCAACAAATTAAATCATGAATTTAAATTCCCAGTGATCTTATATTAAAAAAAATGATTTAAAGAATAAAATGGATTAATATATTCTGAATCTAATGACGTGTTATTAAATAAAATCACGTAGTATGAAATGAAATGATTTGACCTATCAAACAAAATGATTAATTCAGATTCCATATGATGTGGTATTACATGAAATGATTTAAAGAACACAACGGATTGGTGAATTCTGATTCCAAATGACGTAATATCAAATGAAATAATATAATCTAAAATGAAATGATTTACCCCAAAATATGAAATGATGCATTCGGATTCCAAATGATCTGGCATTAAATGAAATGGTCTGAAGAACAGAATGGAATGATTAATCCATATTCCAAATGACGTGGTCTTGAATTAAATGAAACGGCCTGACTCGAAACAACGTTACAATGAACAGTCAAAATGTAAATTATCTAGCGTAAATCCAAACGAACACAAGGGGTCGCTGTTATCTATGACATATGCATTCAGCACGCCCAAAGAAATAATCTGCAGTGCTATTTACAGCTTTCGACTGAGGTTCTTACAGGCCTCATTGGACAGCAAAGGTAATTGTTTCTTTACGTGTGATATAAATATGAATATAATGTTGTTTTGTTTTGTTTTGTTTTTCTCAATCAGAAGAAAGTGAATATCCATATTATTGAATGTGAATGTATATTTTTCTTTTACAAGTTCTGCCCGGTACTGCGCGAATTTCTAAGGCTCCAACAAAGCTAGATCTTAAGCTAAAGAGATTAAATCTGGATCTTATTTGATTAGTTATTAACAAATACAATGCTTAATGACCTTACGTAGCATACAGGTTGAGCCCCAAATTTGTTGCCCGCACATTATATATATATATATATATATATATATATATATATATATATATATATATATATATATATATATATATATATATATATATATATATATATATATATATATAAAGAATACAAATCATATGGCGAATAACAACCCTTTCAAGCGTACTGGATCCACCAAGGGATCACGTGTGTCAGGGATTAATTAAAATAGATGCAATAAACTGACGACGAACAGTACGAAACTAGTAACTAACTAGCCTAAGCGCTTTCGACTCTTAGTGAGTCTTTTTCAAAGGCAAATACAAAACATATATACGATAAACAAATAAACACAAAAAGTTGTGTTTGTAAACCTTTACATGGCTGTCTTCACATGTGCTAAAACTATAAATACAACCAGCTTGTATAGACTAGATGCGGAAACTGAAAACGTTGTATAATTCCCTAAAAGTCTACAAGCCAAAGCGACATCTATTTTTACTTTTTGTACATATGTAACGCAGATTATATCCCGGATATTTGATTCTATACCGGTTATTCTTATAGTAAAAATTGAAGGATAATAAGAGTTAGAAAATGTTAAATTTTACTAGTGCATAGTTTTCATTTTCTAGTCTTCTTGGTTTAGACCGCTTGGTTTCAATGTTCTAAGGCGGCGTATCCAGTATGATTCCTTTTCCTTCCTGGTTTCGGAACTACAGCTGTGATTGTTAGCAATAGCGATAAGTATTATATCACTGAAAGTGTGGCTAGGGGAGGAGAAGTGTTCTGCGACCGGGCTTCTGTACAGTTTTTTTGTCATCCAATCAGATCTATGAAGGTTTATCCTTTTGTGTAGCTTTTCAGTTTATCCGACGTACTGAAGGCCACAGATCATACATGTGATGAGATAAACCACATTCTCTGTTTTGCACGTTTTGTTTGGACCATGTATGTTTAGTTTTTCTTTAGTCACTGTGCTAGTGAATGTCTTGGTCTCTATCATATGTTGACAGGTTTTGCATCTTTTATTGCCACAGGGTCCAGATTGACTAGGTTGGTTTTGACTAGCGATTGGCGTTAGCTTTGCCCTGACTAGGATGTCCTTTAGGTTTTTTGGTCTCCGGTAAGCTACTACAGGTTTGTTCGGAAGTATTAGGTTTAGTATGTCTGACGATAAATAGATGTCGCTTTGGCTTGTAGACTTTTAGGGAATTATACAACATTTTCAGTTTCCGCATCTAGTCTATACAAGCTGGTTGTATTTATAGTTTTAGCACATGTGAAGACAGCCATGTAGAGGTTTACAAACACAACTTTTTTGTGTTTATTTGTTTATCGTATATATGTTTTGTATTTGCCTTTGAAAAAGACTCATTAAGAGTCGAAAGCGCTTAGGCTATTTAGTTACTAGTTTCGTACTGTTCGTCGTCAGTTTATTGCATATATATATATATATATATATATATATATATATATATATATATATATATATATATATATATATATATATATATATATATATATATACCCATTATTCGTCGAAGGTCAATAGGTTATCAAATCTTCTCGCCCCCCATCCCCAATCCAGTTTGCAGCGACATATTAGTGTTTGTTTTTCTTTTCTTTTACCTCCAGGAAAACGAATATAATTTGTATTAGAATCCCTTATTCGTGAATTTAGTACATTTGTAACACCCCACTCTGATATCCGAATGTATTGAATTTTTTGGGGGGTAGGGGAGGGGGTAGTCATATATCTGGAAATAAATTAATACGTGGACAGTAATCATTAACCCCCTTTCGAGTGTGTTATGACGAAAAAGAAGCACGGATGATGCTTGCATATACCCAATATTTAGCAAAAGAAAATCAAGGAAAGGCAATTGAGTCTATCAGAATTAACACAACAGCATCAACGATTTTTAAATGATAGCACTTAGCCCTTAAAGTATAATCTCTCTCTCTCTCTCTCTCTCTCTCTCTCTCTCTCTCTCTCTCTCTCTCTCTCTCTCTCTCTCTCTCTCTCTCTCTCTCTCTCTGAATGGTCTATGTCCTTCTGCTTTCTGTTGACTGCTGGACCAATGCTAGATTTTACCCGCTATCCATCGATTTAAGTAGCATCCACTTGGTATTTATATGTATCCAGTTCAATTGCCTGTATTAGGACGGAAGTCATAAAAGAAAGTGTCAGCATAAAAAAGCAAATAGTAAACCAAACAGAATAATGGGATGAGCTAGTTTTGAAAGATAGTTTGAATTTAAAAATACAAGAAAAGATATTTTAAAAACTTGCGACCTTTTGTTTGGCAGCCTTGCATATAAAGATAAATGTGGTTATTAATATAATAAGGCTATCAATTGCGAGTTCAAGATAAAAATAATACAAAAATTAAAAATTAAAAAAATTGGGATGAGGGAGTTTCATGGAAAGTTTGAACATAAAAATAGCTAAAAGGTATTTTACACATTGGGATGCCGCCGCGAGTTACGAACTCTCGACCTATTGTTTTTCAGCTGGGACACTCATATAAATGTGGGTGTTTAGATGAGACTTGGTTAACTGCCCATCCGGGGATGCGAATATAGGATTAAAAAAAATAACATTTTTTTAAAAAATGGATGAACGAGTTTTTTTTAAAAAAAAAAGTTTGAACATTAAAAAAAACAAACAAATGAGTTTTAAACAAATGGGATGCCGCCTCGAGTTTCGAAACTGGCGATCTCTTTTTTGGTGGCCCAGACACGTGCGGGTGGTTATATTGAAGATTGTGTGCACTCACGATATTTCCCTGTAAAAAAATGAGAACGCAGGGGAGGGGCAAATTTGTGCACGGTGTGGGGTATGGTTCATTTCTCTATTTTGTTTTTCAGGAGGGACCACACTTTTTAAAGTTACGACTCAGAGAAGATGTAGGCATAATACATCATTAATATTGCTATGAATTCACTTAAGTTTGGTAATTCTGGCAGCAGCTACCTTAACCACCAGCCTCGCACCGTGTAGGTACAGGGTTGTTTTGGGGGATTAGGGTTTGGGTTAAATATCGAATGATGATAAAGCTCTGATAACAGTATTCAACGAAACTATTCAAATTGATATTGCAAAATTATTTCCCGTTTCTACTGGAACCATTTACTAATTTTCAAGATATTTCTTTTACTTTACTTGCTTAATTATATGCAGATCCCTTTCCATGTGCATCTTTATCGCTAGTAACTGATAAGGTTTATCTCTTTTATCGAAGGCAATATTTATTTCAGAGCCACACTAAAGTTCATATAATCAATACTTATTTTAATAGTCATTTAATCTGATGAAAATCGATATTGACTTATAACACTTTACGTAAGAAATCTCGATTTTGAGTAGACTGGGTAGCTACACAACTGCATAGTTTGGAAAGCATGAGTATGAAGATAATTATATTGTCCAGCAATTTAAAGTATTTATTTTGTCTTACATGCAAAGCAAATTTGAAGCATGTGTATCACTTTTCTACTTTGATGTCATTGGCAGCGTGAACAAGAAGATAATAATAATAATAATAATAATAATAATAATAATAATAATAATAATAATAATAATAATAATAATAATAATAATAATAATAATAATTATATGTTATGTCAAAAGTAACAAATTGCATTGGCAACAACAGCAATGCATTCCAAGATGAAAGCATATGATCAAAATTGACACAAACCTTGTGTATGGACCTTTTTTGAAACGAGTTGTATCAATTGGCATACTAATTAAATTATTCTTTTGTTGTTTGTATTTCTGTCCACATTTCATCTTCATCAGCCAAAATTTTAGTCTTTTATCTTCCAGTACATCAAACCTTTGACCGAAATAATAAATTTGGTATTTATATTAATATCCAGTTTGACTGAATTATCAATGTCAAGTAGTTTTATAATTCCGTTCCAGTTTACCATCTGCATATTATATCAGGTGCGTCTACATTTTTAATAAAATCCACTGTGGAACTATTATAGTGATATACAGTTTTGTAAAATTCCTCTTAAGTTGTGAAAAGAGAGAATATTTTACGAGAATCTTAGAGACACATACTGGGATAATTCAAACAGAAGAAAAGAAATTGATTCCATTTCTGTCTTTCTTTCGACGTATGTGTCGTCAATGTAATGACTACCGGATTTAAAAAGTGGTATGTGATGAGCCCTTTGAAAGACAAACGGTCCATATCCTCAAGTAGATCAAACAAATCAAATACGTGGAAAGTGTATCAACAATTAGCATCTCTTGATGCTTTTAGTTTGGATCTATATTAGTGTTACAACTCTATGATGTTAAACTAAAAAATATAATAAAAAAACAAGCGAAACCATTAAGTTTAAGGAAAGTCATATTTGTGCACCATCAACAGATTAATTATGTCAAGTAGATTCTTCTTCTTCTTCTTCTTCTTCTTCTTCTTCTTCTTCTTCTTCTTCTTATTATTATTATTATTATTATTATTATTATTATTATTATTATTATTATTATTATTATTGGTGAAAGTGGTTTTTGTGCTGCTGCTGTCTATAATGTATTCTCTTAAAATTGTTTCTTTTTTTGCGGTACTGTACACCAAAGAACTGTTCTCGACCTTTTTTTCTGATATGCTAGGTGTAATGTATATATGTCACCAGTATCGCATGTGCAGGAGCGCACTCAAAAAATATATTATGAAAAGGAAAGCGATAGATGCATTCTAATCAATATATAAGGTAGGTAAAGCAAGTATGACTTAAAACGAGAATAATATTAGCGTACGACGTATGCATATGAGTGACATCATACTTGGCAATGGTTGTTAAATAAAATTTGAAAGTGGAAAGACTTAGTTTCTAATTATTCTACGCCCAACTATATAAATGATATGTTCAGTAAATCGCCAGTTTCGAAACTCGCGGCGGCATCCCATTTGTTTAAAATCTTAATTGTATTTTTATGTTCAAACTTTCTTTTAAACTCGCTCATTAATTTTATTTTTGTATAAAAAAAATGTTATTTTGTAATCATATACTCGCGTCCTCGGATGGGCAGTTAACCAAGTCTCATCTAAACACCAACATTTATCTGCGTGTCCCAGCTGAAAAACAACATGTCGAGAGTTCGTAACTCGCGGCAGCATCCCAATTTTTAAAATACATCTTTGCTATTTTTATGTTCAAACTTTCCATTAAACTCGCTCATCCCACTTTTTTACTTTTTAATTTGTGTATTATTTTTATCTTCAACTCGCAATTGCTAGACTTAATATATTAATACCCACATTTATCTTTCTGAGTAAGGCTGCCAAACAAGAGGTCGCAAGTTTTTAAAATACCTTTTCTTGTTTTTTTTTTTTTAAATTCGAACTATCTTTCAAACTCGCCCATACCATTATTTTTTTTTGTTTACTTATTTGCTTTTTTATGTTGAAACTGTCTTTTATGACTTCCGTCCTAATACAGGCAATTGAACTGGATACATATAATTACCAAGTAGATGCTACTTAAATCGATGGATAGCGGGTAAAATCTAGCATTGGTCAAGCAGTCAACAGAAAGAAGAGGGACATAGACCGTTCTGAGAGAGAGAGAGAGAGAGAGAGAGAGAGAGAGAGAGAGAGAGAGAGAGAGAGAGAGAGAGAGAGAGAGAGAGAGAGAGAGAGAGAGAGAGAGAGAGAGAGAGAGAGAGAGAGTTCATACTTTAAGGGCTAAGTACTTACACGTCCAAATCGTTAGTGCTGTTGTGTTTCTTTCTTAATTCTGATAGACTCAATTGCCTTTCCTTGATTTTTTTTTCCAAACATCAATTGCTAAATTTTAGGTATATTGAAACATTATTCGTACTTCCATTTCGTCATAACACACTCGAGAGGGGGCTAATGATTATTTGTCCACGTATTAATTTATTTCCAGATATATGAATACCCCCTACCCAAAAAATTCAATACATTTGGATAGCAGAGTGGGGTGTTACAAATGCACTAAATTCGTGAACAAGGGATTCTAATACAAATTATATTCGTTTTCCTGGAGGTAAAAGAAAAGAAAAACAAACACTAATATGTCGCTGCAAACTGGATTGGGGAGGGGGAGGGGCGAAAAGATTTGATAACCTATAGACCTTGGAGGAATAATTCTTATATATATATATATATATATATATATATATATATATATATATATATATATATATATATATATATATATATATATATATATATACATATATATACATATACATATACATATATATATATATATATATATATATATATATATATATATATATATATATATATATATAAAGTGGCGGGCATCAAATTTGGAGCTCATCGTGTATGCTACGTAAGGTCATTAAGCGTGGTAATTAATACTAATAAAAAAGATCCAGATTTAATCTCTTTATCTGAAAGATCTAGCTTTGCTGGAGCCTTTAAAATTCGCGCAGTACTGGGCAGAACTTAAAAAAGAAAAACATACATGCACATTCAATAATGTGGATAAAGTCACTTTCTGCTGATTGAAAAAAACATATTCATATTTATATCACACGAAAAGAAATACTTACCTTTACTGTCCAATGTCGTATGTAAGAATCTCAGTCGAATGCTGCAAATATCCCTACAGATTATTCCTTTGGGCGTGCTGAATTCATACGTCATAGGTAACAGCGACCCCTTGTGTTCGTTTGTATTTACGCTAGATGATTTACATTTTGACTGTTCATTGTAACGCTGTTTCGAGTCAGACCGTTTCATTTAATTCAAGGCCACATCATTTGGAATCAGAATTCATCAATCCGTTTTGTTCTTTAAATCATTTCATGTAATACAACATCATTTGGAATCTGAATTCATCAGTTCGTTTGATAGGTTAAGTCGTTTCATTTCATACTACGTGATTTTATTTAATAAAACGTCAATTGGATTCAGAATATATGAATCCCTTCTGTTCTTTAAATCATTTCATTTAATACTAGATCATTGGGAATTTAAATTCATGATTTCATTTGTTGAATTAAATAATTTCATTTTAGAGTACATCATTTTATTTAATACCACGTCATTTGGAAGCAGATATCATCATTATGTTTTGTTCTTTAAATCATTTTATTTAATATCAGCTCATTTCTTTTAACACCCCAGCAATTGGAGTCTGAATTCATTATTTATATTTTTTTGGTTCAATCATTTCATTTCATGCTACATCATTTCACATCACACAACATCATTTGGAATCTGAATTTATCATTCCGTTTGTTGGAATTATTCATTTCATTTCACACTGCATCGTTTCATTTAATGCCACGTCATTTGTGATTTAAATTAATCATTCGGTTTTTTTTCGTTAACTCATTTCACATGACACATCATTTGGAATCTGGATAGATCGTTTCATTTGTTGGGTTAAATCATTTGATTTCACACTACATCATTTGATTAATGTAATTTTTGTGGTGACGGCTTCCCATTGGAGTTAGTGTCCTGCTTTCGCAAAAGTGAAGGCGGTGGTAATTGTGAATCTTCAGATATTGCCTGTAATTGTTCTCGTACAAAAAAAAAATCGTTGAGGAGCAGTTGAATCTAGTTTGTAGCTTGCAGACCTACACATGCATCCTACCATGCTGAGAATTGTTGGTGTGGTTCTATTCCAGATTGGGTCAACCGCAGATTTATTTACCCCCTCTCTTAAGCTCCACCGGCTTATATAAATATCTGGCAGTCACATTACCTACTACTGGTTGTTTTAAGAAAGATTCATGTTGTTGTACTGGTATATGTTTCTTCAAGATTGCCTTGAGGGTGGGGTGGGGGAGGGTTAGAAATTTCATGAGTAATTTTATTTTTAATACAGCTATCACACTTGGTAGTCTTGCAATCCATTCACAAGATCTCTAAACCGCTTGAACTTTGTCAATTATATTCCCTGCGCATATTGATATATAAACAATCGCTCAGCAAGTGTTCGATTAAATCAATCAACGATTGCCTGATCACGATGTGTCCTCATCAGATTTTGATGTTGTTTCATCATCGACGTTACTGCGTGAATAGATTCTTTGCCAGGATCAACCTGTAGCAACTGTGGTCATTGCAAGGGCCCTTGTCAATAAAGTAGTTAAAATGCAGATGCAACTTCAATTTCTGTCTTTGTTGATAGTGGTTTAGTTTCTGCAACTATCAACAATAGTAAACATGTATTTGTAGTTGCGCGATTAACCAGTTTTCATAGTATCATGTGATAAAAACAAAATATCTGCTGGATGAACCACATTGGGAGCGCTGACATCAAAATGTGTGTACTGAATGTTTTAGGTGTTGGTAGACAAATTTGCAATATTGTCTGTCTTGCTAACCAATCTGCGGACCGTGCGACACCTGTGGTATCAGCACGTTTATTAATCGCTGCTCTATCACTCCAATATCGACTCTATTATTATAATAATAATCGGCCAACTAATTACTAGCCCCTAGCACTAGTTTACCTTTTCATCATAGATCTTATAAAAAAAAAATGAGTGATTCTCTGAGAGATTTATTATTTTTTTAATACAGATTTTAAAGTGTGCATCAACTTCACATCTGCAATACGTCGTTGTAAATATGGATATTTACACGTGACATCATGAACGTGGCACGCTTGATCAATCACATTTATTTTGTACTCTCCGGGTCTTGGTTGAATAATCTTATCAAGACGGATATCAAGTCATGTTCCAGAACCACAAAAATTACATCCAGGAGGATGCTTCTTGCCAGGATACTTAGGCATAGAACCCCTGGTAATTTGTCCAATGAAGCAGCGATTTCTCCACATGTTTCATTAGAGATCAATCTATATTTTTTGGTACATTTCACACACTTGCCTGTAAGTACATGATTTTTATTCCCAATCATTATTGGTTTTAATTCACTGGTGGGGGTGAGTGCTCTGCATGGAACACAATATAAATTTATATAATTATTATATATTCCTACAACATGAATGCTATTGATTTCTCAGCGACAAGAATCAAGTATCATGCAGCGCTACCAAATTCTATCAGAGCAATTATCATAGATCCATCTGGGTCTGGTAAGACGCAATTGTTGTTTAACCCTTAATTGCGATGGCTTAAGTTGTATTTTGTGGCTCTATCCGTAGATAATCAGCGATGCTACGATGTTCTTAAAAATTTGAATGAAAATGCAAAATTGTTGGACAAGGAAAGCAATGACATTACTGATTTTATCACAGACATCAACAATGCTCCATCTGTGGATGATCTTGATGGATGTGTTAATAATCTCGTTGTATACAATTATGTGTTGTTGGACCAAATAATCAAATCCAGCTTGGATATTTTTCAGAGGCAGACCCCCCACTTATATATAGTACTCAACGATATGTACAAATATCTAAAGTGGTCAGAGATAACTGCAATCTTCTGGTTTGTCTTTAATGGTGTTGATATCCACACACTAAGAAACATCAAACACACCTAGTGTTCAGGGGATATATATATATATATATATATATATATATATATATATATATATATATATATATATATATATATATATATATATATATATATATATATATGTATATATGATTAAGTTAAAAAAATTCTTCCCAAAAGCGCAGGCAATTTCTCGTGGATTTTTCATGATAAATTTACGTGATCATCCGTTGTGATATCGCATAGGTCTCGTTAACATTTTTGGTAGAGACACCAGTTACTTTTTATTTACCACAAATGGCAGCAGAGGGGACGAACAACATTGAATGTACCTGGTTGGCAAATAACCCTGTAGATGTCTCGTTTTAATTAAACCTGGTTAGAGATCTCGATTTAGGGTTATCGATGATTCTATTTTCATTTTCATAGGAAGCAATTAATTTTACAAATAAATGTGGACTGTTCACTCTCCCTGCTGTTCATTAAAAGGCGTTCGCCCTATGCACTAATTAATTTCTTGATGGGTGGGAACAAAGCCACCACCCAGCAAGCTACCCTTACTAGGCATCCACCTGTGCGTTATTTCGGTGATTATAAATTAATTAAAATTAACTAATTCATGTGAAGAATACACCAGGTTAATTGTGTGTTATAGCACAGTCTTGGACTCCTCTGTATGCATTTCACACTGGAAAGTTAGCCTGGGTGATGAAATAGAGCAAAAGTTTGTCTGGAGACCTAAAATATCAACTGGTCCCTTCTGAAATGTGAGAGGAAGAAATTATTTGTCAAATTTTGTCCTTCAAGTTTGAATTTTGTGTACACAGTGTTCACCATTTAATAAAAAATTATATCAATCCATCAGTGTATGTTACTCATTTTAATTTGGTATCAATTAATTGTTGAGTGTATGCATTAGGTTTCCTCCGAATCAAGTGCCTATGGCATTAGCTGAGACATATACCCGACATCTGTAGTCTATTTTTGATCACATAAGAGTTTGATACAAAGTAAAGAATGTGTCTTGATCGGCTCCCCAATTAGTTTCTTTTAGGTTCCTTTGGAGATTTAGGTCATCTTGTCAACAACTATATGATACGTTTGTTCCAATTTAATTTTTGCGTTATTTAGGTATAGTGATGGATATTCCCTAATTTTTTTTTTGTTTTGGTGAGAATAATATCCATAGAGTTTTCCCCAGGAGTTAGTCTAAAGCCCCATTTATTGGCCTGTTGGCCAATCCTATTCAGTCCTGCCTCCATTTTGCCTACCACAGTATCGCTGGAGAGGTTTCACACTTTCCAGACTCCACTGTTGTCTGCAAAATGGGACAGGTCTAATCGAAACTGGTCCACCAATTCTTCTCGGTCATTTATCATGAACAAGGTGGGACTCAGTACACTTCCCTGAGGAGTTCCCTTTTCTAGTCCGAATGTATCTGGGATTTCGTCTCTCACCCTTGTTCTGGTTATATGACCTGATTGAAAATGCCATATCCACTTGTGAGTGCGGACTATTAATCCATACTGGTTCAACTATGCAATAAGGCTTTTGATCCATATTAGCTCATATGCTTTTTCAAGATCAAGGAAAACCGTGATTAGGATAAGTTCACATTTCCTCTTGGTACTGAATGCCAGTTATGTTTGATTCTGATCTGATAAGTTGATCCACAGTAGATGTTTTATCAGAGTTGATTTGGGCATAATAATTTATTGTCTTCATGATTGTGAATATATTGTTGGCACGAGATCTGGGTCTGTATGAATTTAGATCCTTTGGATCTTTTCCGGATTTCGGGACAAAAATGACAAATGAATTTAGCCTCTTTTCAGTTGGATGGAATTTCTCACAATCTCTAGATCACATATAGCAGTTTCAAAATCATCAGTTCTGTCTTTTCTGAGAGATTTTTGTAGATTTCATATCAAAACTTATCGTTTCCAAGCTATTCATTTTTTCCCCCAGCTAAATGGGTTTCTCCATTCATCAATGGTGAAATCTACATTTTGTGACCCTCTGTCTGTGAACAAATGGGAGAATTTGAGTTCTATCTCATTTCAGTTAGCTTGGAAGTTGGTTGTTGTTGTTGTTATAGGGTTTAACACCATTTTTTCAGCACAAAATAGGCTATATATATGACAGCCAGTATAAATAGTGGAGGAAGAACACCATGAAAAATCCCGGAAAGTACCACCAACCCACAAGAAGCTACTGGCAAACTTTCTCACATACCCACTTTAGCCAAGCCTTAGATTTGAACCCACACAGAGGCGAGATGGCAGTGATCTGTAATGGTGAGTGCTTTTAGACCACTCTGGGCCTGGAAGTTGGTAGTGTGATTAGAATCCCTCACTGCTCATTTTAGCAAAATGTGCTGCTAATTTATTTGCCCAATCGTTGTCGTTGTTGTTCCTGGGATTTTAGGAGTAGTAAAGGAAGATTTACCCCTTACTGTTTTAATTTTAGCACAAATGTTTCTTCCATGATTCTGGTTTGGTGGTGAAAATTATGTTTTTGGTTATTCTTTCCCTTTCTTTGTATATTTGAAACTTTTGTTTTGTTTGGTGTGTTTATATGTGTTAAGTGCTTGTTTTTTTTTTATTAACTGCTTGTTTGCAATTGTTATTTCACCATGGAACTGGTTGTTTTCTACTTGTCCACTTGTTTGGGTATGCTTTCTTCAGCTACCAAAGACAGTGTTTCTGACACCATTTTGATTTTTCTATATTGTCATCTTGTAGCTGGTCTCCAGTGATACCCTTACAGATGGAGCGAAATGCTTCCCCATATATATATATATATATATATATATATATATATATATATATATATATATATATATATATATATATATATATATATATATATATATATATCCTGGAATACTGGATGATTTAATATATCCTGAAATACTGGATGATTTATTTACATGAGTTGTTATCTTGTGGGATATGTTCAACAGAAGTGATCACTTCTGAAACTACTAGTTTGGTCAACTTCCCAATCAGAAATTTTTGATATTTCGGCAGTAGTTATTGTTAAGTCAATAGCTGAGTGCTCCGTTTTCTGGATTTAATCTTGAACAGGCAGCGGTGTACTGCTAAGTCCTCATGATGGCCAATTTTTAGATGTTTCTCCATCTCTTATCCAAATCGTTTCCTCCCCATCGTTGTCTATATGCATTAAAGTCTCCACAGGTAATTGTATATTTTATTTGCTCCAACGGTATTATAAATCTCTGATGTAAGAGACCTGGCTGCTGCCTGGGTAATATACATTTACTACTGTACAGTCTATTTTAATTGATTGGAGTTCAGGTATTTCATTGTTGGTATGTGTGAGGTGACTTGTCCCAATGACAAGACTCAGGAGTGTGTCATTGTCAAAAGTTGCCATACATCCTCCGCTTTTTCTCTGAAATCTATGTTTGAAATAACTTGTGTATCCAGGTATTTTTGGGCAATCACTAGAGTAGTTATTTACTAGGTTTCCTTTATCCAAATAATTCTAGTTTCAGTGGTTTTCTATGTAGACTAAAGTGCAACACCACATATGAAATTGCTTTGATTGAAAAGAAATCCTTCTGATTTTTTTACTTCACTTAAAAAAAGGGCAAGAGTGTATAAAGACATGCTCTCTATATGCACAAACACTGACCCAACAAACACAAATCTTGTAATAAAAGGTGTGTGCAGTTTTAGGATATTTAGGACGAACATACACAGATAATACACAAACATGCAAAACATGAATTACACAAAAGAATATTTCTTTTTCAACATATGTCACTATTTGGTCCTGGTTTTCATGTCTGTCAGGACAACCACGTACCACCATCGACCTCACAATAGCATATGGCTGGCTATATCGATAGGAGCATCATTCCTCTGTCTCTAATCTGCATCCAAATTCTTTTTTTCATGCTGCTGCTGCCTCTATCCCTTCTATCACACTTATGATTTCTTTGTGCAAAATATCTTCTACTATGTCCCGTTTCATTTTTAAGACAGGTGTCTTTCTGTCGGTGCTCTTCCAGATCAGGTGCTGTCTTACTTAGCTCACGTACATCAGGGATTCACTCAGTATGCCAATCTTTGAAGACATTTTGTTTTGTTGATAAGTCAACAATGAGCAGCAAGTCTGGTGATGATGAGGATGATCTTTTTTTAAAAATGAGTGTGACTTTTCATGCAAGTGCATCTATATACTGTATGCACAGCATACTATTTAATTATTCGTCAAACTGGTGCAAGCCACCTGCTCTGTGCTTTGATGTGTGCACTGCATATATCTCATTTGATCATGTCCAGACAAAGCAATGGAGGAGAGGGAGCTGAGAGGAACATGCCTTGATGTTGGATATCTCCTATTGATCTAGGGTTGAATTTTTTCTCCAAAATTAAATTGTGCCATCTTACACCAGCATAGTTTAAATTTTTGAAGAAAAGAAAAGAATTCTGTACTTGTGGCTGATTGGTTAGTGGCTTATTAACAGTTTAGAAATGTTACCTTGTGTATCAAATCATGCCCAGGATTGCAGTAGTAAAAACGTTCCTGAATTAAAGAACTGCACCTTAGTGTTGGGTTTGTTTTGAATTTGTTAAAATTAAGAGCCACCATGGCTTGGTCTATATTACGGACCACTTTGTACTAATTCATTTGGGATGAGTTTTGTCCTGTGAATCTAGTGGTGCCATTGCTTACTTTTCTGCTTTATGAATTTTTCATAAATACCACATTGTGCGGTAGGCCATGATGGTCTGGCTTTTGGAACACCCTATACTCTTATTTATGTTTAAGTCAGATTAAAAGTTATATAGCTAAGTTACGTTTAGTGAATGAAGCATTACCACCTAGTGTGACAGGGACAGAAGGTCTGGTCTTAGTATCACCTTATACTGCCAACAGATATTATTCCCTAGAATTTCACTGATATCATTATCCTGTTAAGAAAGACTAAATGAAAACTGAGTGATTTATAATAGGTGCAATAAAGTAGAATGACATCCCTTGCTGTACTAATGAAAAAAAAATGAAAGTTTTCTTAAAGAAATAGACAAATAAAACCCATTTTCATCAAAACTTTCCATCTGTTTCGGAAATTGTATAAAGTGATGTTCTTAATAGGGCATATGTGTTTATTGGATCGAATACAGAATAAACTTCCTTAATCCTGAAGTGTGAGTGCCAGACATGCACACTGAAAAGAACAGAATCAAAGAGAAGTTTATCTCTAATAATGGCTTACTATCGGCAACCTTTTATTATTATACTATGACAATACTGTAACTAATGATAATCTTCATCTATATTTTATCATCTTTATCAATTACATATTTTTATTTAAAGGCATTAATGGCAGGTTACAAATTAGGTGAATGTGTCTTCTTGTGTAATGACATCATGCGTAAAAATAGCTCTGCATGGGCAGTGCAAAGGAGTTTGTTGCAAAGTAAACCAGGAGTATATGTCAATGGATATAGGATTTGGCGGTGTCCAGTCTTTAACAAAGTATTATATTGTTACAAATTGGACTCCCCCGAGCACAATATCTATTTAAGTATATTCCTAATTTTCTTTGTAACCAGCCCCTGAGCTGGCACCATTTGTCATGGATGGCAGTGCCACCCTGTGAATGTTTGGGTTGAACCTTTTGCCAAATGATTTGTTGTATGACCTTAAATTGTAGTGCTGTAACAAGTGAAACTTTGTTAAAGAATTTACTGTCAATACACTTTGTGCTGCTTTACATTCAGCATTTAACAGTAAACAACGTATTTCATACTGGATTTATTTAAATTATGTTCACTTCTTTGATGACAAAATTCTTTTTATGGCATGTAATTTTATTATATTTTACATGATGTGTAACTTATGCACCTTTATTATCATTCTGTCATTTAATTTTTAATATTTTCAAGTCATTTAATTTAATTTTTTTTTGTTTTGGCTATCTGGTCTTTAGGTAATAGAAAAAGCAAAACCAAGTTTCATAAAATTAAATAATTTAATAATTTAAATTATAAAAAAAAACTTTATGAGGAACTTGAAACATAGTAAATTAAATGGTATAGACACCCATTCCTTGTTTTCCCAAATAGCAGGCATAACAAGTTTTGAAGTTCCACCTTTTTGAAAGTGCCAGATAATGGATTGATGTAACAAAAGCATATTTTCTTCTGAGCCATTTGGGACCAACAAGTGACTTCTAGTATCACCACTGCATAGAGAAATGCCAGAAGGCACTAGAAAGCAGCAGGTTGCCCTAGGTACCCACGACTAACGGCTCCTCTAGCCACTCTGCCTGGTATTTTGCATTTTCTGCAGAAATATTTCCCAGAATTATTGGCACTGCTGATCTTCAAGTAAAGCTTGTTGGAACTACCAGAAGGGCTGGAATAGCAATATATATGCGGGCAGGCAGCTTCCATGGCTTTATGTGTGCATGCCTCTGAGTTTTAGTAAATTTGTGTTGTAAACATTATGTATCCACATACCAAGCAACTTGACCTGGTGACCAAATGTACTTGAGAAACTGACCACATACCAAACAAGAAAACACTGTGGCCTGTTGTACTTGAGAAAATGATCACATACCAAGCAAGATAATCTGGTGGACAACTGTACTTGAGAAACTTACCACAGACCAAGCAAGATGACCATGTGGGCAGCTGTACTTCAGAAACTGACCACATACCAAGCAAGGTGGCTCTATGGCCAACTGTACTTGAGAAACTTACCACAGACCAAGCAAGATGACCATGTGGCCAGCTGTACTTCAAAAACTGACCACATACCAAGCAAGGTGGCTCTATGGCCAACTGTACTTGGGACAATGACCACACAAAAAGTATGAAAATAAGTGTGGATTACCTGTACGCCTCTGTAATCCGTGTAATGTATGGAGACAAAAGTGAAAAAAGACCTTATCTTCCAACTTTCAATTTATTGCTAAATGCAATATCAAATGTATACAGAACTTATTTCATTTTTAAAATGTATTACATAATTCAAATGTGCAAGTGACACATTAATGCTGCCTCTCTAAAACCCTTTTTTTTTCTAAAATGATGACAAGGAGAGATTGTTAGAATGTGGCAGGAGGAGATTTTAAAATAGTCATCACATAGTGAAAATAATCAGCTTTGAATAGATTAGATTCAGATCTGCATGCACATTACATGTTCATATCAGGGTCTCACACTGTCTGTCTGATACCAAAAGTAGAATAGCTGCCATCTGCCGATATCTTATGCAATGACAGCTAAGGATCTGTTTGTATAATATAAAAAGTAGAACAGATAACATCTGCTGGTATCTTCTGTAATAACAGCTAAGTACAGTACAGTTACTTTAAGTATGTGACACTCTACATTGATAATACTATAAATGGATCTTATAGTGACTATTGTCATAGGTCTATTTCAAGAGTGGAGATTTTGCAGCATATACAGCCAAGATAATTGCCTGAATTAAAAACACTTCACAATATTAAATTATGAATGTTTTGCATATAGTTCAATATGCTTTGTAAAAATTTAAATTATACATAAAAACCATTTTCAAAAATAATTTACATATCTGCATATTTATAAAATGCTACTTATGACTGGTAAGACTTGTGTTCCAATTATGACTGGTGAGACCTGTGTTCCACTTATGACTGGCAAGACTTGTCTGCCACTTATGACTGGCAAGACTTGTCTGCCACTTATGACTGGTAAGGCTTGTGTGCCACTTATGACTGGTAAGACTTGTGTGTGAACATAAAAGTCTGAATTGCTGAAACTTCAAATTGCTTATATAGTTGAGAAAAGTTGGCTATATAGCTACATTCTTCTTAGAACTTAATATTAATTTTACTTTCCTAAAATTCCATAAATATGAGAAATGGGCTAAAATTTAATTTTAACATGAGAGAAAATGCTCTAGGGGTTATCATCAGTGAATGTATTAAAATGTTCTAAGGGATAAGGAGATTTAAAATATGAGTAATAGGGAAAGAGACTGACTTACAAATTAAATTAGCCACTATTTTTTCTGTGGATTTCATGGTTACCTTAAAGACCCATTGAAAAATGATTCTCCTATGGAAAACACAGATCCTGATTCATGATACTCCTGTGGAAACTAAAGAACCTGATCACCAATCTTTCAGTAGAAAATCTCCTCATTCCCAATAATGTAAAACAGAACTGATCCCAAATCCTCCTGTGGAAAACATGCAACCTGATTACCAATCTTCCTGTGGAAAGCATATAACCTATATAACCTGATTATAAATATTTCTGTGGAAAACATACAACCTGATCACCAATTTTCCTGTGGAGAACACATAACCTGATCACCAATTTTCCTGTGGAGAACACAGAACCTGATCACCAAACTTCCTGTGGAAAACATACAACCTGATCACCAAACTTCCTGTGGAGAACACAGAACCTGATCACCAATCTTCCTGTGGAAAACATGCAACCTGATCACCAATTTTCCTGTGGAGAACACAGAACCTGATCACCAATCTTACTGTGGAAAACATACAACCTGATCACCAAACTTCCTGTGGAAAACAACCTGATCTCCAATTTATTCAAGTACCAATAAAGATGCCATTTATACAAAACCATAAAACTGATACCCACAAAATGAATTCATAGTATCACCTTGACCCCCACTTTCCTTGACAAATCAATACTCTGAAACAAACAAAATTATATCATAAAAGATTTTGGTGACATTTGGAAGCGATATTGGAGAACATTATGTACTCTGAACAGTATTTTAAAAGGAAGTAAAATCACATAATCAGGTCACAGGTTTTCCATCTCTCATTTTTATCCCTCCTCCCAATTACTATTGTAATTAAGATGAAGTCAGTGGTAACTCATTAATTTCAATGACCACTTAAAACAAAAGATCATGTGAGTTGGTTTTGTGAAAGAACTGATTTTGGTCTTGAATGGTTCTTGAAATGCAGTCTCATTTTAAAGGCATCAAAGGGAGAAATTTCAAGGCTGTTGTGTCTGAAAAATGCAAGAATATTTACATTTACAAATTGCATTAAAGACATTGCAGCCTAACTAGATGATGTCAAGTGGAAGAATTAAGGATGTCAACAGTTTATATATTACAATGCTGATTGAATATCTACCACTTGTCTAGACTTTGTAATTATTCAGATTGAATGTCTACCACTTGTCTAGACTGTAATTATTTAGCACTCATTATAAGGCCCTTCATATTATAACATGGGGCCTGTTATAATGACTTTATTATAGCATACTTTCTGTTATAATGTCTTTCATTATAATATGGTCCCTGTTATTTGGATTTGACATATGTGTGAGCAGATATGCTATATGTCTCCAGACTTTTTGATTATACAGCACTGTATATACCAATACTGTCCCCTAGATATACCAATTAATCTGTATAAATTTATCAGCTATCTGGACAATATCTCATCTTCCAATAAATATGGAAATACCACTGTTTAACTGTATGAGTGGAATATGCTGAAATAAAAGAAATTAAGGCTGCCCATTCTACCAGATCATATAAATAATACACAATATTCATATGTTATAATTACTGTGAATTTATTTATTTTCATATCTTTGCAACAATAATTTGCAATTTTTGGATTGGGTAAGGGGATTATTGATTGTTGGACTGATTTATTGTTTTATGGCACTGTAAGTTGAGTTAGTTATTTAGTGCCAATACAATTAGACCAAAGTGCGTTACCAAAGGACATGCTGCCCTAACTACCAAGGCTGATCCAAGGGTAGGATTTGAATCTCCACCATTTCAGTCAAGTCTGGCATGCAAATTGCTGAGTAACCATGGCTCCTTAAATTTGTAGCTGGTATAAACCAGCAACCATGAAATCTGGGAAGTTCTCAAAAGCTTATGAAATCTACAGGTTATTTCCCTTATCCTAATGCCAATGATGCTACTAAAAACCAATTTTTGGAGTAAAAAGTTTTTCTAGATAATTCTTACATGATCATAATATGCTAGGATTACATCCATTACCTTTCAAATGCAGCTTGAAGCTTGTTCTAGCAACAAAAGTATTTTAAAAAAATGGTCTGCTTGCTGAGATGGAAAGTCAGACAAAAGTGGTCTCCTATTTGATAGAGAGATAGGCATCAAAACCTGTATTTTTTCACCTGCTACTGAAGCAGGCATGCTCTTATTTGAGGGATGAAATTGAGGTAGGGCTTAGAAAAATATGCCTGTATTAAAAATTAACACCATATATATCTGCTTATAAACATGTTCAGTTATAAGTTGACTACCCCACAAAAAGTTCAAGGCTACACATGGCAACAGTTTAACTAACCTGCTTTTAAGTTGAGGTGAAAAATTGCTGGTTGAAATATCCATTATATCATCATTAGGAACAATGTAAAAAAAAAAAAGAAAATCTTTTAAATACGATATAAGTAAGGGTATATATCAAATCCATCAGTAAGGAGAAAATTGTTATCAGTATTATCAGTGAATAAGCTGAACTGGCTCTGTGAAATCGCATTAAAGGATTGTTGCAACTGAAAAAGTGTCAACTGTCCTGCACAATCACAAGGCATTAAAAAAAGCATCTATAGATAACTGAATTTGCTAATTAACAATTGACCAAAGGACTATCAACTGGGAAATTGGACAGGGCGCTGCCTTCACAAGCTAATTAACAATTGACCAAAGGACTATCAACTGGGAAATTGGACAGGGCGCTGCCTTCACAAGCTAATTAACAATTGACAAAAGGACTATCAACTGGGAAATTGGACAGGGCGCTGCCTTCACAAGCTAATTAACAATTGACAAAAGGACTATCAACTGGGAAATTGGACAGGGCGCTGCCTTCACAAGCTAATTAACAATTGACAAAAGGACTATCAACTGGGAAATTGGACAGGGCACTGCCTTCACAAGCTAAAGATTATGGTCAAATGTACACAGAGAGTTGTTAATTGAAGTACCCAGTTTTAACTGAACATAGGATCATACCTGATCACTGAACATTTATCATATCTGTATTACTGTCAAAAAAGCTGTCAATTGGGAAACAAAGTGGGTGCTGCTTTAATAAGTTAAGGAATTATCCAACATATTCTGGCAGATAACTAGGGAAATATCTTTTGGAAATTAGGTCTGGTTTATGAAAATCAAATCAAAACTTGTATTTCATCAACCTAGTTTCATCAAGAGCAAACATAACATTTAATACACATACAGGTTGCTATGACTAGCACAAAAATGGAAACAGTGGTAAACATCAATGGTAAACAACACAGCTGGACACTTCACTGTGTAATATTTAATTTAATATTTTCCAATTATTAACATCCATTTAACTGTTAATACAAGTACTGTTTAATGAATACTGTGCATGTCATATATGAATTTCTGAATGAGAAGTGTCCAAAAAACGAAAAAATATTTAAATCTCCAGTATTCTGTATATTAAGCAAACATGAGTTTCCAATATTACTGCTGGATCAATCAAATGTTTTGTATGATGTAATATTGGATTCTTTCCAAATATATTAGGTGATCATACACTAGGAGAGTACTTGTTGTTGTTGTGCTTAATGCCATTTATCAGCACACGATAGGCTATTCATTGCGGCCAGTATTAATGGTGGAGGAATAAACCAGGAAATCACCGGAAAGAACCACTGACCCACGAGAAGCTACTGGCAAGCTTTCTCACATATCCACATTCTTCAAATCCTAGACTCGAACACAAGCAGACAGAGGTGAGATGGCAGTGATCCGTAATGGACAGCACTTTAGACCACTCGGCCACTTGGGGCCCCCTAGGAGAGTACTAAAGAAATTGAAACAACCCTGTCTATATTCTCCTAAAATAAAACAGCCATGTCTATAATCTAAAATACAACAGCTCTATCTATAATCTCCTAAAATAAAACAGCCCTGTCTATAATCTCCTAAAATAAAATAGCCCTGTCTATAATCTCCTAAAATAAAATAGTTCTGTCTATAATCTCCTAAAATAAAACAGCCCTGTCTATAATCTCCTAAAATAAAACAACCCTGTCTATAATCTCCTAAAAAAAGTGCAACAGCTTCAAGTCAAGAGGCAAAGAAATTTCTTGGTTAAAATTCAACTGAGTTGGTGAAAGAAAATATCTAGATGATTTTCCAAGCCACATTTCTTGAGCGAGACAAACTCAGTTTAAGGGCTTTTTGAAACTCCTGCCTAGCTGAATGGGAATGCTGGGATGGAATGAGAATCAATTTGTCCTTCTTGACAAGGATTATGCAAATGTGAAACTAGGAATTTCAGGTATTGGTACAAAAGACTGCTCACCAGGAAGTTTGATGTCATGAATGAAGAGGTGGTTCTAAAGATGGGTACAACTCTGTCCATGACTCTCATGAAGACCCAGACTGACATTATAACTTAAAGGGAGTACTGACTCTCATGAAGACCCAGACTGACATTATAACTTAAAGGGAGTACTGACTCTCATGAAGACCCAGACTGACATTGAAACTTGAAGGGAGTACTGACTCATGAAGACACAGACTGACATTCTGACTGAAAGGGAGTACTGACTATCATGAAGACCCAGACTGACATTATAACTTAAAGGGAGTACTGACTCTCATGAAGACCCAGACTGACATTCTGACTGAAAGGGAGTACTGGCAGTGTTCCTAAATGTTAATCATAGTAATTTCTAAGAAGATATGTGAACAAAAATATGTATTTATGCAGCTTATAGGTCTAACACTCTAGTTTCTGAGAAGTGCTGAGAACCAATTTAATCATCTCCATTTTGAACTTCGGAGAAACAAACAAATTGGCTGAAAAAGTTTAGATACACTACCACTTGAGAAAATCTCAGTGGGTTTGTGTGTGAATAATCTCTATCTGTACCCCATTTTTCATAAATTATTCATCATTGATAGAAACAATGAGATTAGGAGAAAACAGATGGAATACACTTCTTTGTAGAGAGTACACTCTGAAGGATTACTCAAAACAGTGGAGAGATACAAAAGTAAAATGTATTTGCAAGGATTTTTGTGTGAGCATTCTAACCAAGCAAGAGTACAAGTTGTAGATGACAACTGATTGAATTTGGTATCAATCAGTCCATCTGACTTCTATTATGGCAAGCAGATGACACTTTAGTACTTCTGTTTTTTTAACAAGCTAAATAAAGTAAAGACCCTGTAAGCTTTGCAGGTAGTGGACATAATTCTACAGTATTATGATCAGGAAATGCATCATTGTCTGAGAAATGGTTTTAAATGGATGGGTTTTGCACAAGGATAGTAATAATGAAATTGTCTATTGTAACATAAAAATAACTACACAGACATTAGAAATTAAATATTTTCATATCTTTAGCACCAAATGAATGTATATCTCCAAAGAAATGCTTAAAATGCCAAGTTTTACACAGAATTGGGTGAAGAAAAAAAATCAAGCTTCCAGTTTATTTGTCATTTTAGATTCTTTAAACAAGAGGCCTATGAGGACTTAATATTACTCACATTGTAGACTTTAGCCTTAGAATCAAGCATATTAGAAACTGGCCAAGGAAACAAGGTGTCAATGCCATGCTACTGTCCATTAACATTTCATCAAAATCATTTCAGGTTTTGAGAAGTCATTGAATGCTTTTCTACTTTTGGTAAGAGAAGCCATACTGGATGGCAGCATGGCTTCATTTGTACCAAGCTGAAAGACCTGTATACCAGGATACTTTATGATAAATTTAGTCAATACTTGTCTCTTTAAGAACTTGGATGCATAACCATACCAGAATCTCAATTTGCCTTAAAGCCAGCATGGTTGATACATGGTCATGCAAGTCTCATATGGCCTTACAGTTATCATGGTGGATACATGGTCATGCAAGTCTCATATGGCCTTACAGTTATCATGGTGGATACAGGGTCATGCAAGTCTCATATGGCCTTACAGTTATCATGGTGGATACAGGGTCATGCAAGTCTCATATGGCCTTACAGTTATCATGGTGGATACAGGGTCATGCAAGTCTCATATGGCCTTACAGTTATCATGGTGGATACAGGGTCAAACAATACTCTTATTTGGTGTTATAGCCAGCTTAGTGGATACTTGTCCATACTGTAAGTTCATTTGGCCTAACCGCATTTGTCTCATCTGACCTTATAGACAGCATGGTGGATACTGGGTCATACTATAGACTTATTTGGCCTTACAGTCAGCAAGGTGGATATAGGGCCATACAATAGTCTTATTTGGCCTTATCATAAGCTCATTTTGCCTTACAACCACCATGGTGGACACAGTCTTATACAATTAGCTCACTTGACCTTACAGTAAGCATGGTGGATACAACCCCAATAATACAGCCTTACAGCCAGTATTGTGGATATAATCCAGTACAACAGGCATTTTTGGCCTTACAGCCTGTGAGGTGGAATCAGTCTCATAGGCTCATTTGACCTGATAGCATGGTAGATACAGTCTCAGACAATAGGTCTTAATGCCATGTGAACTATAATAGAAAGTTTAAACAAAATCTGATAAGATGGTTCCATGGATAAGTACCTTTTCAGAACTGGTTCTTGAGATATTGCTTTTCACATCAGTACCAACAGCTTCTGATACACTATTGTATCCATCCTGTCTAAACAAAGAAAGAAACTTCAACTAAATATAGACTATTGCAAAATGTATGTGCAATAAAAGATTTCATAAATAAGCTGCTGAAAGACTCATCTATACAGTTCACCTTTGTTATAACTTTCTATCTGGAGTCCATTATAACTTTGCAGTCGGAGTCTGTTATAACTAAGTAGTTGGAGTCCACAACCGCAAATATGTTATGTACTGAAGAACTATCAAATATTTGAAGGAAAAAAAATGAGTGTACATGTTATTGGGAAGAGGGGGAGGAGGCAGATTTCCTGCAGACATAACTAAAACAAATTCCAAGAATTTTCCAAAACTTTTTCACAAACCTCAAAGACCACAATATTTTGCCTTGTGAAGCCATTTTTCAATTGTAATTGTGTCCTGTTCGAAACAAGTTTTTTAATCACTGCTCAGCACTCGATGAACTTAGCAGTTTTCAATTTTTTGAACTCCATTGTCAGAAATTCCATGACTTTTTCCAAAACTCTGCAAGGTTTTGAGGAATCAAATGAATTTTGAAGGTCCCTGAAATTTATTTTTTAAATTCCAAAACTTTTCTAGGATTTTAGGACCTGTGGGAACCCTGGGTGAGATAACAGAATCTTAAGTGATAATTTAAGTTTATGTAAATATACTTTTTCACTCCATGATGGATAGGCATTTAATTACAACAAATAATAATGCTTTATAAAGTAAACAAAGATACTAAGCTTTTTTTTGTCTCTCATCTAACCTTATTGTCTTACATTTGATAGGCCAATTCTAATACTATTCATTTAATTTCTGTCACATTGTGATGCTGCATATGCAAATGGATTATAATCTGTTTTGTGAAACTGATGGTCCTATGGATGAATAATTTATTCCTTTAGTGGAAAAATACCACTGGCTGATCGCTTCTTAATGCAAAGTTTTATGGATAACTATTATCATTGCATATTTTAAAGAGGTTTTTATTTTCACAGGTACCTACTTTGTAGAATTGCAAAGAGGGTCCTGTTGTCCATATAAATGGTTAATTATTTGTTGCATCTTTAAATTAGTAGCAATCACAAAATCCGTGAAAACTGACACCCACTAAATGAACTGGAATTTAGAGTAGTTTCAGTTCAATATGTATTTCATTTTTTATATAAATCATTTTAATTGAAAAAAGGTAACATGCATATTTAATATTTATTGCAGTGCTCTGCACCTGATTCCATATAATTACCAAGGATATATGTTATTACAGAATTTAACGAAGTCATTGCCCGTGACCAAGGAGTTGAATTGCAAGATAGTAACAATTGACCCCACCTCTGAAAGAGTACGATCATCCTTGTTATTTTTTTGGATAACCAAATCTTCTGGTAAGTTAATGAAGAATTAAAATGGTTAGGCAATGGATTATACAATAAACAATTACCAATATGTTACAGACATAAAGAAGTCATTTCCATCACAATGAAAGAGTTTGAAGTATGAAGTCACTTATAAGTCAAGTCAAACTGTAAACGACAAAAAGCCAGATCTGCCATAGCATAATGTGCCTGTAGATCATAGTCCATGTTGTTTGTTGTACTGATTATTCTTAACAAACTGCAATGATCCAGACCTGCTGGCGCAAAATATAAAGGCAGATCTTGGTCTGTGTAGTTGAGTACATACAGTACCTTGATAGCGAACAATCCTTTTTTACAATCTGCAGTCTGGTGTAGAGAATATTTTAACTTCAAGATGCAAAACCAGAAGGCGCTGGTGCCTATATTATTTTTTATAGTGGGTGTTTGAGCAGTGATGTCATTATGGCCCTTGCAGCTCCCATTATCAATAGCTTTCTATAGACATTCATAGCATTTGAAACAAGTTAGAGGTACAATGGTTCAGAATCTGGATATTATTGTATAAGTATAGCATATAAACACGGACTGTATAAAACTTTACAAAAAGTATGCCATGTATTATGAACCTAGTTAGTAGAACCTGCTGTAATTGCTTGTGTAGTCATTGACAGTACTGATAATGTTAAGATATTTTTCACCAAGCCACAATACAACATATCATTGATTATATCAAGTAGAAGATCTAAATGCCTTTCTCACACACTGACAGATGACAGTTTGGCCTCAGCAGGTATTGAAAGTTGTGACTCTGTATTATGAATCCCATATCCTTTCAAAGGAGTGGCCAATTAATAATTAAATTTGCAATGTAGAAATGATAAAATTAAAAATGCCTTTAGGATTTCCAGTGTTGTGCAATGACAGAATGCTGATAAAAAAGAGAGTCACAAGAGTGCTACACAAATGTATGTTTTTTGAAAGAAGTGTGTACAATGCAACCTTATCTGTAGTATTTTTTAAGATACTGACATGACATTTGTCTTTCCAAAAGTAGTACTTTGCATCCATAAGTTTTGCATTGTAAAACCACCCCACCAACCTTGTGATTGGTGTCAAAAATTCCAGCTGTCACCAATCTGTCTTGTCTGTATTTAATGAGAAAAGGCATGGCATCATCTGCAAATAAATCAAGTTACAAGAACTGAGTAGGGAAGGTGTGGGTATGGCTATGTTTATGCAAAACTTAGAAGTGGATGTCAGAACAGTTCTGATGCTGCAAAATCCAAAGTGTGCTTGAAATGGTTCTCAAGGGATGCATGTAAACAATGATGTTAGCAAAGCAGGATCAGATAGGAAATAATATGAAAGACAGTTCAAAAGGCTTGATGAAAAGGTGTATCAGAGGTTAACAGGGATCATGCTACTAGGCAAATTTGGCAAACTAAGTCACCTGAAAAAATGCAAACTTTGCCTTCGTCTGTTAGGAATAAAAAATCAACTTCGCCCTCTGATTTTTCCGATGTAAAATTAATGGCAGTAGTATGACTTTTGAGATGCCCCCTCACTGTAGCCAGAAAGTTCTGGCAGTGTTGTAACCCAAGGTGAAATATATTTATGCAGTGTTGATGCCAATTAGCCTACACTGACAAACAAACTTGTGTACATTCACAGATGTGTTTTAATAGCTAATTAACCATTAACCCTTTCCAGAGCAAGTTATAATTGCTCAATTTCCAGAAGTTGGGCTTACTGTACTATGATGAAAATAAACCCAATTCTGTTTTGAAATGTAATCATCAATATTTAAATAGTAATTTGTTTATTAAAAGTATAATCAGTGAAGAACATTTTCTAATTCATTTAGTTTTTTTTAAATTGAGATTTTAACTGTCATGTGTTATTTTTTTTTATAAAATTAGTCTGTAACCATAAGTGAACCTGTAATGGGGACATCTATGAAAAACACTTCATTAGATTTTATTTGAAAATAATTGGGCAAATAAATCAAGGAAAATATATAAATCAATGAAAACAAGTTTAAATATTATGTGACTGTGACCTAAATATTAATCATAAGGGCCAGAACAATACTATGATGTTGAATTTGAAAAAAATGCTGTAAAGTCGAGGTTGTTTTCTGACAGCATTCATTGCCATGAAAATATGTAACATTATTCCAGTCTTGGGGGCCTGCTATTATTTGACGGAAGGGATGGTCTTTTAACGCAAGTCATTCTGTACTGCCTCACAAGTAAACAAGCAAAAACTTAAAACTTTTTACATGTAGCCCTCTGGTATCAGGCAAGCTGAAAATGAAATTGTTTTATTTCATTCGTCTGTACTTCCCTTCTTGATTTTATGTGAACTTTCGTACAACTTTTTTTCGCTTTACCTCTTGTGAAAGGAATGAGGTGTGGATCTTTGAGTGTTTATTAAATATTGCATCTGAAGATGGTTCATATAATATTGATATTGTCTCATAATTGCCAGGGCCAAATTACTGATAAAAAAGAAGATATATTTTTGTTAAAAAATGGAAAACATTTGTCAGTAGGGCATCCATATTAACAAAAACTAATTGGCTTATGTGAAAACTGAATGGGAAAATGATGTCATTTTCTTTCTTTTGCAACCAATTCTAGAGGAGTGAGTATTCTAATTAATATAGTTGATGTTAAATTGCACAGATCCTAAAGATAAAACTATTTAATTCTAGATTTTAATATAGAAGAAACTAGAGTAACATTAGTTGCACTACATTGAATATTTCAGATTTTTTTGTGGAAATATTTAGGATAGTTTACTTTTTAGTTAATAGGATGGGTTCATTTTGTATAACACTAAAACAAGGTGTTATCATCTGCATCCCCAACTTCTCGAGCCAAGTTTCTGATATTATAATCCTATCTACACCTTGCTGTATGGAGCAAATATATTTATATGATTTGGGTCTGTGAATTTCATTGGATGTTGCAGCAACCCACCACATCCAGCCAAATTTAAGTTGTTAAATTTGAACACCGTTTCTATATGATTGAGACAAGGGGAGTACACAACTTGAATGGATTGATAAATAAGCAATTTTCAACTGCTGGTCCCTGTTTGTATAAATACCTTTTGCTCAAACACACCTGAAATGGCTTCCCTCTGGTATGCAGTCATACTTTTGATGTTAAAATTCCAAAGTATCCTTTTTAGGTCAACTGCCTCCACCATGCTGGCCAATGCACTGCTGTTACAGGCTTTTGGTTAGTTGTCATCACATACTAAGGGAGTCAACTCATGAAATCCAACAGATGTTGCTATGACAAAGATCTAAATTACCTGTTCAATCCACCAAGGTGTACATAGGGTTATCATATCAGAACTTTGGCTAGCAAAGCTGCTGCATCCCTAAACCAAATAAAAATAGGTTTATGTTGCAAAATAGGAGATGTGTATCTCTTTTGAGTGTTATATATAAAATGGAGTTGCTTTGTATATCCAATAGACAGAAGAAAGTTATACAGCAGTTATTTTATTAGTGGTAGATTTATTGGTGAAATATTAAGATCATTTATGATCTTTTATTTAAAACTATGAAGCAAGAACTTCATGGTCTAACTATTTACTTTAAAAAGCAATTTTTGATAAATGTTTACCTTAACTTTTGGAAATTCTATTATGTAAGAGTGCCAAATTGTTTATCTTGTATTTTACATAATGGACATTTGTCAGGTGGATGGATCCATTTCTGCTCTTTTTAGTCACTTGTCACATCCAAGTTTCATTGACTTCATAAAATCTTTGAAATCAACCATGTGTAATATCCTGCTCTTATATTTTCCTATCATGCAATGTTTTATTCAGCTGGATGATTAAAAAATATTTTCTTTATGGGTTAACCCTTCAATAAATAATATCCATTCTGGGAAGATGTTTTAAAAGTTTGTCACCTTTTACAGGTTAGGTTAAAATTGATTCTGTAAGTCAGATTTTATTTTGTTCACTATGGCTATAAGCAAAGTAAATCTTGAGAATAGTTATTTTTTAAAAAATTTAAATTAGTCTAATTTATATATAAGTGCAGCTCCTGCAGGCAAGGAAAGGAATCTATAATTCATCTATCTATGCATGTAACAAGATCAAAAGATGATGTAATGAGCTATAAAGCTGACTCCAGATCAATCTTAACTTATAAACTGAATTCAATTTAAAGAATACTATCCAAGAAGCAGTGAGCACTTTTATTATTAACTGATGATAGTTATTGCAAAATATTTTATTTATAAAAAAATTTTAATCAAAGTTTTAATTTCTAATCCTTTCTCTTGGTCTTAAGAAAAGTATATTGAATAGAATATCATATGACTAAAATAAGTGGGACAATGGAACATTTTCTTAGAAAATGGTTGACTTTTTACAATTATTTTCATAATAATGATTTGATAATCCAAGCCTCATTTTCAAGAAATATTCAAACCAATCACTTTGCCTCTCTGTACATCTTAGGTGATACCATCTATTTATGTCTGAAGTCACATTCATAATGTAAGACTTGGAGGGTGGCATGTATTACATAATGCTAGACTTTTTCACTGTACCACTATCTTACATATATCTATAAAGCAATGATCTAAATGGTCTCTGTCACTGCTGTCTTGTCTGTGACATGTATATCAATTGCTTTTCACAGTAATTAATCTACTAATTAAAGCAATGATTCCTATAAATTGTCCACCAACAGGACATCTTGTCTCTCAGGCTTATATGATTCCTTGTCATAACCCTTCTAAGACCCCCACCCCCATGATTTGAGGTGAAACCTGAGGTTGGGATATGCTGGTTTAGCACTACAAAAACAATCATTATAATTTTTTTAAAAGATATTTTATGATTCATATAAGCCATCAAGAATGTGGCTTATGAGGGACCAATCATTACCGAGTCACAGTCATGTAGAATGGATTTGAATGTTTTTTTAATATCTAATTACATGTTATCAGGAACCAGTCTATGCATATTTCCTAAATTTCAAAATAAAACATCTTAAAAAAAAACATATTTATTTCACTGGCACTGTATGTTGTTGTTGTTTTCATTTTTCAAGTGTCTAGTTTTGCATTCAATTAAATTCCCTTTTGGTTTCTTGATGACAACTGTCAATATTTTACTTCGTGCATCAGAAAATTTGGATGAAAAATACAATTACTAACCATGACTGTCCCAAAACGTAGGTGGATTAGAAAATTGTTCCCTTTCAAAATGTTGAATGTCTGAAAGTTTTGGGTGTCCACAAACTTAGGGCAAAGATGGTATCAAACCCAGAGTTCTGATGGCCTGATACTTTACTTATTATCTGTTTAGCTAATATCTTCTTTTATAGATGTAGTAAAAAAAGTCATAGTTTCAAAACAAGCATTAGGTAACATCATCATCTAGTCCCAAACTTCCTCTTTAACATAACTTTGGAAAAAAAAAACCACACTGACATATTGTTTCTGCAGAAAAGTATTCATACCTTAAAAGTTGTTCTAGTTCTCTTTTGATTCTTTTGATGACAGGTGGGCCTTCATAAATAAGTGCAGTATATAACTGTATTAGAGAGGCACCTGCCCTTATTTTCTCATAGGCATCTTCCCCTGAACTGATGCCACCCACCCCTATTATGGGTATGCTGCCTGGAAATAGAAAATTCTGAATATTCAATTTGGTAAAATTAAGGGTGAAAGATTAACATCTAAATTATGTGCTTTAGCTTCAGTTTAATACAGAATTTTACATGCCATTCTCCTATTATGAGACATCTATTTGAAAAATTGACAATGTGAAGAGTATCAAGGAGGAAAATTACCAATGATACTTACTGGTAAGTCGAGTGAAACGGAGAGGAACCAAATCTGCTGTTGCATAATATGCTGGCAAATCTGGTTCATGCAGATGGATGGGGTTATTAGCTTGGTTTGATTTGGTGTTTGATTGCACAGAAGCACAAGTAGGTTGGAGACGGATTTAAAATTTTTGTAAATATCTTTCAAATATGGAAAACTGTTTTTTTGCCTAGCAAAATAGGTTTCCTCATGAATACTTTCCCAATCATAATACCTAAGGAAAAATATTACTACCTCGCAAATAACACTGTTAGCTAAAAAGAGCTAAAATTTACCTGCCCACATGGGTGGTAGTCAGACAGAGTGATCTCCCCATGATATAAAGATTTGTGGCACTCTATAGTTTTATATTTTCATAGGGTCAGAATTTTGAAGAAAAAGAATTTCCCCTTGTTATATTAGCTATTTTAAAAAAGACTTCCCTTCTTGAATTTATGTGCACTTTTGGAAGCTGGTATTGTCTAGTTGAGCAAAATTAATTTTCCCTATTTTTTTAAGAGCTAAATATAGTGTACTTTAGACTAATTTAGGCTGACTTTTTGTATCACAAGGGAGCATTCATTTTATTTAGCAGTGTGCTTAGATCATGTCCAATTTCCATAAGTACAATATCTAAAGAAATGTCAGCAATATTACATCAAAGTAGCAAACAGGTATACCAACATTCTCTCCACTGTGCATGTTTCAAATGCAAACAACTTCACCTTACATACATCACTCTCTCAAAAGTATGTAATAATAACTGGTGAGCATAAAGCCCTACTGGAGTGTAGGCATGCTATCTATATGGATGAAATTGTGAGGAGGCTGGGAGGTGTATTATGATTGGATAAATAATTGTGATGAAACATATTTTACTAGAAAAAAAGTTTCTTCTTTAAATATGTTATCCAATCATAATACCTGAGGACATTACATAAGAGGTGGAGGGAGGTATATCCCCTTACCTTGGAGATGCCATCCCTTAAGGTATGTGAGACAGCTTCCAAAAGGGAAAATTTTTCCTCCCACAAATCCAGTCGGAGTCATGAAGCAGAATCCTATGAAGCTGTCCAACTACTTGGAAAGTTGGATGAAAGATCTCTGAAGCTAAAACTGGAGAATGTGGACTCCATCCCATGGTATGGATAGTATTAGTTAGAGAACAGTTTCAGTCAAAGGTGATACTTTATTCAACTGCTCTGTCTCATTAGATGACATGCATAACAATATCATTTAAGCTGGTGTTATTTCTTGATATGCAGGATGAAAGGGTTTGTGTTTGATGCAACAGCTCTGTTTCTTTGAGATACCACTTCAAAGCTCATACTGACTCTTGTAGGCAGACTTGAGTAGAAGTGTCCAAAATAAACAATTATTTTTTATTACAAAAGAATCTTGTTACCTATGGACAGGAGCCTGTTTTTGTCAATGCAAGAGGGAGCCACCATAAGTGAAACTGATCCATTTTGTCAGAACTGCATCTAATCTAGGTCCTTGATTTGGCATGTATTTAGCTGATTCTGCCTGCCGTTGATAATGTGATAATAAAGCAGGTCTTGTAAAGAAATTTGAGTCAATGATTCCCTGAAAAGCAGTTCAACTGGTGTTTTGTTCATTTATGTTAGTACCCATGACAGGTTCCACTTTGGGCACAGAGCCATGAATGATCAAAGTTGGAGAGAAGTTTGGATAGTCTTTGTTTTATCCGATATCCTCATCCACAATGACAAAAGGTGTCAGCAATCTTGGAATCATCTTTGAGTGTCTTTGGTGCTAACTTTATCTTGTCAAAGAGCTAGTGGCCAAAGAACAGATGCCTCTAGAGGTATGATGTGTTCTTGTATACACCACTGTGTCAAAAGTTTCCATTTGCCTTCATATGCTTTCAGAGTGGAGGTCTTTCTTGCTTAAGTGATTCTTTTCATGACTGGTTGTGAGACATATTCATTTCTGAAGGCCTCTTTAATATGATCCATGTATTCAGGTTCAGTAGCTCTGGATTGAGGTGAAGCAAATGGAATTGTTGTTGTTTGAACAGATAAACCAAATTCTCATTTTCTGGGTAATTTGTATTGTGAGATTGGATGAAATAACTGATCAATGACTTCTGCCATTTGTGTGGTGCAATGAAAATGAGATAACAGTTTGATTCTCTTGCATAACTATCACCATTAAAATCAGAGGTATTGAAGAGTAAGTGTATTCATCCAAGCAGTTCCAATCTATGGAGAGCACATTAACTGCACAGGCCTTAGATCTAGTGAGAGATTGGTCGGTAGCTAGGTATTCCACATTGTCACAAACAGGTCCACCAAAGGTCAGTCCCACTGGTGCATAACTGGGTGAAAATATGGGATGGGTGGATCATTTTATCTATATATGTTGATTGTTTCAGGGCAAAGATTCTATTATGCCGATGAGCATGATGAATTTGGATGTAGATTTGTTATTGACAACCCCACTTTAGAAAGTCCCACACCTGTATGCAAAGGTCAGGGGACTTGGTTGAGCCTTGCTGTTTGAGATAAGTCACTACTGTAGAGTTGTCAGATAGAATAAGGACTCCCTTTCCAGTTAAACATTTCTGCCACAGGCTTTCATCTTGAGGATATTAACATGTAGATGGCAGAAGATGTGCCTCCCAGCGATCTGTACTTGGATCATTACAGATTGTAACCAATGGTAATTGTACTTACAGAAATATACCTAATGTAAGCAAAGTTAGGTTGCACCAAGTCGACAGATGGAACCTCTTGGTTGTTCAAATGGAATAAAGTTTATCCAGTGGGCAATTTTTTGGCCTCCATTGGGATAAAGAATCATTTGTAACAGGCTCATATAAAGGTGACCTAGGATTATGAGATCCATTGTCACATTGAGCAAACCTAGAAGGCGAAGAAATTCCCTAGAGAGTAATGAAGCCACCATAATCCTCATTTTTAATGCTCATTCCTGAAGAAGATATATTCTGTTTACACGTGTTGAATTCTATACCTAGAGTAACTTCTTGTTGAGATTGTGCTGGTAAGATTCGTCCTTGCTGACAAGGATTTGTAAGCAGTGTAGCATACTCTAGTACAGAATTCACCTGATGTCTTTGCAGGACGTTGTCCAGGCAACTTGATGTCACCACTTTGGTGGTGATATGGACATGGCCCATAACATGGTTCACCAAATGAGTGAAGACCCAAAGAATAATGTTGAGTTCAAATGGGAATGATTAACTATGTTGTTGGAGGTGAATTGCAGGAACTTTCTGGACATGAATGAAGTGATTGAGGGTGTTTAAATGAATGACAAGGTGCAGAGTGCCATTTGCTTTTGATACCAAGAAAAGTCTGGAATAAAATCCTGGGAAATTTATATTTCAAATGATTTCTACTGCCATTTTCTGGTGACAGTTGTTTATTTCTTGATGCAAGATGGTGGTTTAGAATCGGTCTGATTGAATGTTTGTAGTTGATGAGACTCTCAACAGAGACAGAGGTGTTTTGAAAGAGATGCTGAGTCCTTTGGAAACCACTTGTCAGGTCCATAGGCCATCACGGCAAATCTTATCCCATTTGGCAGCAAAGAACTGAGGCTTGGACGGCAGTGGCTAAAGTATGCTGAGCAGCTTTTCAAGACCTGGGCCATTTTGGAGACCAACAGTGGAATTCAGAGTAAGAGATGATGAGCTCTTTCCCACCTGTTGGAAGATAGTCAAGTCCATGGCTACTATATTACAGACCAAATGATTGTTGAGTGTCACTGAAAGACGTTTGATCCATAAAATTGGAGTATGGTTTTGTCATCCCCAATGCAGCAATGTCCCGGTCAACTGTTGGAGTGAAAAATGGGCATGGCCATATTAGAAATGCCAATATAAACCTTGATGGAAGGCACCTTTGTGAGAAAAGAGATGGTTGATGTTGAAATCTTGTAATTTATGATGCAAACAGTTCAAAATATCTGTGATTTTGCCAGGCTGCAGAAGCAATTTGAAACTCGATTCTTCCTTTGTTATGATAAGATTCAATTCATGAGTTCTGGTCCAGGTAGTTGATAAGGTAAGAGGAGGAGGCAGAGCTCAGGTCCAGGTAGTTGATAAGGTAAGAAGATAAGGCAGAGCTCAGGTCCAGGTAATTGATAAGGTAAGAGGAAAAGGCAGAGCTCAGGTCCAGGTAGTTGATAAGGTAAGAGGAGAAGGCAGAGCTCAGATCCAGGTAATTGATAAGATAAGAGGATAAGGAAGAGCTCAGGTCCAGGTAGTTGATAAGGTAAGTGGAGGAGGCAGAGCTCAGGTCCAGGTAGTTGATAAGGTAATAGGAGGAGGCAAAGCTCTGGTCCAGGTAGTTGAAAAGGTAAGAAGAGGAGGCAGAGCTCAGGTCCAGGTAGTTGATAAGGTAAGAGGAGGAGGCAGAGCTCAGGTCCAGGTAGTTAAGGTAAGAGGAGGAGGCAGAGCTCAGGTCCAGGTAGATGATAAGGTAAGAGGAGGAGGCAGAGCTCAGGTCCAGGTAGTTGATAAGGTAATAGGAGGAGGCAGAGCTCTGGTCCAGGTAGTTGATAAGGTAAGAGGAGGAGGCAGAGCTCAGGTCCAGGTAGTTGATAAGGTAAGAGGAGGAGGCAGAGCTCAGGTCCAGGTAGTTAAGGTAAGAGGAGGAGGCAGAGCTCAGGTCCAGGTAGTTGATAAGGTAAGAGGAGGCAAATCTCTGGTCCAAATAGTTGATAAGGTAAGAGGATAGGGCAGAGCTCAGGTCCAGGTGGTTGATAAGGTAAGAGGAGGAGGCAGAGTTTAGGTCCAGGTAGTTGATAAGGTAAGAGGAGGCAGAGCTTTGGTCCAGGTAGTTGATAAGGTAAGTGGATAAGGCAGAGCTCATGTCCAGGTAGTTGATAAGGTAAGAGGAGGAGGCAGAGCTCTGGTCCAGGTAGTTGATAAGGTAAGAGGTGGAGGCAAAGCTTTGTCCAGGTAGTTGATAAGGTAATAGGAGGAGGCAGAGCTCTGGTCCAGGTAGTTGATAATGTAAGAGGAAGAGGCAGAGCTCTGGTCCAGGTAGTTGATAAGGAAAGAGGAGGAGGCAGAGCTCAGGTCCAGGTAGTTGATAAGGTAAGAGGAGACGGCAGAGCTCAGGTCCAGTTAATTGATAAGGTAAGAGGAGGAGGCAGAGCTCTGGAGGTAAAAGGTGGAAACTTCTTCCACTGAAGTTTTGAAGACTGAGTCTTCACATGTCACAGCAAGAAGTGATAAATGAGCCTTAGAAAAAGTATCATCATCATTACCTGCTTTAGGTGAGACTGGCATCTCTTGAGTTGCCTGAGTAGAAGCCAGCAAAGAGTGCTGAGGTCTGCTACTGACAAACTTGTATAGTGCCCTGCAGTAGAATTGGTGATTTCCAATCGATTACCAGTTAGAGAGCCCACTCCATTAACCAAGGGTTGAGAGAAATGAGGAGTGCCACTAATTTCTGTATCAAGGAGAGATCACTGCCTGGCTGCCACATAGTTGGGCAGATAATGTTTAGCTCTTTTTAGTTAAATGTGTTATCTGGGAGGGCTGGATTTGTGAGGCAGCAGTAGTTCTCTTAAGGTATTTTGATTGTGTAATGTATTTAGAGAAGAAATAAAAACCACAAGTAATTTAATATCCTGCAGTGCCAGCTTTGCCTTTCCAGTACTGCTGGCCTTATAAGCACTGCCAGCATTGCTGACCTTTCCTAGACTGTTGTCTGTTGTAAACAGTGTGAGGTTGACATGGATTGAAATGTATTAGACCCAACAGATCTGTTGTGAATGGTGTGTGGTCAGCTGACAGTATAGAAATGGTCTGGCACTGAAGGTCTGGTTGCAAGGACAGATTTCTCATTGAAATCTCCAGTATGGTAATGATAAGATACCAATGGATGATAAAGGTACTGAAAGCTTGGCTAGATGAATGGATCTAACACTAAGATCCCGCTCTGAACAGTTTGGCTTGGCTGCTGGTATTGGCTGGGTCGTTGGTGGTAGTTGGGAAGTCAATGTCAGCTGGATGGCTAGTAAAACTGTGATGACTGTAGTCATTTTATTGCAGCATTATTATTATTATGGATCCAAAGGTTCTCTAATTAACGAGGGCTAAACTAAACATGTGGGGAGGTTTAAGCCACCAGGGTTGCCAAAAATGGGGGACTATTCCCCAATGCATTGGTATATCCAACTGTGAGTCAAAGATAGATTGTTTCCTTGCTTTCTCAAAAAATCTTTCCTCCCCTTCACTGCTGATTGCTTTGCATGTGTATGTCATGCGTAAAGTAAACATTCCACCTGAAGCAACACAAGAGAGGAGAAAACAAAACACAGATTTGCAAATTGGTATATGATTAACTAGCTAATAGTATAAACTATCCAACTTTGCATCTAAGACTGCCACTTACTACATATTATAGACACTGTATATCAGAAACATAAAATAAAGCAGAAACTAGTAATGTCTTGAAATTACTAGGTCAATCAAAATACTGTTGTAACTAATAGATCAGTGAAGAAGTGTCATATCAGAAACCTATGGCCCTGTTTTAAATTTACACTGCATGGTTCATAATTGAACCATATTTCTATCAAAACAGTGTGAAATGTGAATAAACCAAGCATAATTATCAAGCAGCACTATAGAATTTCACTATTAAGAACTCTGGACAGACTAAGTGAAAAAGTAAAATGTATGCTAACTCCTAATGACCTTGTGTAAGGAATATGATATCATGGTGAAACAGTGGTCGTAAAAGATGAAGCCCTGATAAGTGACAAATCTCTAAAAAAAATTGGCAGAAATTATAAAATACAGCATGCAACTTGCAGTAGATCAATAAATCTGAACCATAAATGCAAAATAAACATTGGATGGGTCCATAGGAACACAAAAAATGGCTGGATTGTTGGAGGCTAATGCACTGAGCATGTCTCAACTCTAAATGAAAATAAGAACTTGTGATACCTGGTGTAATCAAGGGGAGGTAATGGGCAAGAGTTACTGCACTTTGGCTATCTAAAAAAAACAGAGAGAGGAAAAGCTGTTTTTTGGTCTTTAAATGGGCTGGATTTGTGAGGTAGCAATCTAATATTCCTAACATAATGTAATTGGTGAATAGATTTGAAGGAAAAATGCTATTATGGGCAAAAGAAGTCTTCAGAAATATCCAAGTTTAGGTGGAACCTAATGATTGCCCAATAAAACAATCTAATCGACAACTTTCAATAGATGAAATCAAAATGAATTTATTTCATAATTATCCAAAACTTTATGTGTTGCTTTGATGATGTAGCTCTATGATCTCCATTAAACTTGATCTTTGTTACTGCCAGACTGTATCCATTGATCAAAGCATTTTTCACTTGATTCTGTGCAATACATTTAATCTAATTAGCCTGAAGAGTTTTTTCTTCTTCAGATTGCTGTCCTGAATATAATTAAACATGCATTATACATACACATTAAGAATAATGAAATGGTTATTCCTGACCCATAAACCATCTTTCTGCAGTGTATTCATAGAAGTTTTTTTTTTTTAGGGAGGAAATAATTTAACTCACCTTTGGTAAGTACATACATATCTTGAACAGTTTTGGTGGAGAGTTCTTTCAGGGGTTGACCACTCAAGCCTCCTGTTTCAACTTTCTGTGGGCTATGTAATGATGCTGGTCGACTAACTGTTGTATTGCTGACAATTAACCCATCAATATAGCTCTGGAATAATATGATGGGATAATGTTTATTCATAATCAAATTATTATAATCACAAGAATTCTAACAAGATTAATTTGCAGCATTTTTTGTAATAAATCTATGACATTAGAAGCATTTGTATTAAAGTTGTGACATCTATAACATTTGTAAAAAAATTTGGACATTTAAAACATTTTGTAAAAAGTTAGGACATATAAAGTATTTCAATAAAGTTGGAGCATTTAAAGCATTTGTAACAAAGTTGGAACATTCAAAGTATCTGTAATAAAGCAGAGACATTTAAAGCATTTGTAATAAAGTTGGGCATTTAAAATATTTGTAATATAATTAAGACATTTACAAAATTTATAATAAAACCGAGACATGGAAACATTTTGTAAAAAAGCTGTGGCACTTAAAGCACTTATAAAGTTGGGTCATTTAAAGCATTTGTAATAAAGTTGGGACATTTAAAGCCTTTGCAATAAAGTTGGGACATTTAAAATATTTTGTAATAAAGATGAGACATTTAAAGCATTTGTAATAAGGCTGAGACATTTAAAACATTTTGTAATACAGTTATGACATTTAAACCATTTGTAATAAAGCTGGGACATTTAAAGCCTTTGTAATAAAGTTGGGACATTTAAAATATTTTGTAATAAAGATGAGACATTTAAAGCATTTGTAATAAGGCTGGGACATTTAAAACATTTTGCAATACAGTTATGACATTTAAACCATTTGTAATAAAGCTGGGACATTTAAAGCCTTTGTAATAAAGTTGGGACTTTTAAAGCATTTGTAATTAAGTTGGGACATTTAAGAACTTCTATTTGCAACATATACATGCTTCTAGGATATTTTCAAACATGAAACAGGGTTGTGCAAAATTGGCTATTCTGCTGACCATAAGTAGTCTAATGTCTTGCCTGGACATGTGTAGGACAATAAGAGTTTATTTCAGGTCAAGTGGACTTATGCAAAAACAAAAAGTCGAAATTTTTTAACACCCTTTTCCACAATGTATATACAACTGGAAATTGCCATTGATGAAAGTAAAGGAAACGCAAACCAAATATTTTCTATGGACTATTACATGTAGTTACTTGTGAGTGAACTCCTCATGCAAACAACATAGACCCTGATCTGTCATCACATAACATACAGATTGATCAGGGTCAATGTTGGTTATTTTACTGCTTATTTCTTACAAACTGCACATATCCAGATATTATGAAAAAACAGATTTGATTAGTCTGTAATTCAACTCAACTTATGAGCCAATATATATGGTATTTGACTGTAAGTTAAAATTGCATTAGACTTTTATATTTTAGCATGTTAAAAACCTGTTTTATCTGAGCAATTTCAAAGTTTTATGAATAATTTTAAGTCCACAAAGAATTCAGGAGTTGCTTCCTCTTCCTCATGATCATGTCAGGCAATAATAGCATACACTCATATCAGTAGCAGTGACTATATGTGCTAAACAAATATTTTACATATTACTTATAGTCAAATACTGAGAAGCAAACCAAAAAAAACCCATTATATATTTAAAATAATAAGTATAGCAAACTCTAGACAAAAAAAACAGAAACCATAGCAGTTTTATTGGTAAAGCATTACACTTTTAATTCAAGAGTTGTGGATTTATTATCTGCTCAGGCCAGCTAGAGTTGTCTGCCTATGTGTTCTTTGCAATGGCACCAAGCTTCTAATTTTTAGCATGGTATAGAGAATAAAGTATTGAAAATGCCATTAAAAACAAACTATCCATTTACATGAAAGCCCAAGAAACCTCCACAATCATATTGTTATATCCATTATAAAGAAGATAAAATATTCTTTGATATTTTATTACATATGATCGTGTTACAAATGGAGCTTACTGTATTCATTTTGCTTTCTATGAAATATTACATGACATTCTAAGCTATTTTTTATAAGAAGTTAACACACTTTTTTGAGCAAAGAGTATCTGTCTTCTCAGTCAAGCTGGACTTAAAATAAACTGGACAAGCATGAAATTTGGTCAAATAAACTGGACAAGCATGAAATTTGGTCAAATAAACTGAACAAGCATGAAATTTGACCCAAAAAACCTACAACTGATCCCTACCTCTTTCTTTGTGATAACAGATGCAATGTCTCGTTTATCTTCATCTGTGAGATCAGGGGCTATCTTTACTAGCAATGGGAGTTTCTTCTCTGTCCGAAGAATATCCCTTGCTTGGGACACCTGGATATGCAAAATATATAGTCAGACTTGGGTTACAGTAACATAAGCCTTAAATAATATTAACATGGAAGACATCTGGGTTCTACTGAATGCAAAATCAGTTGGCTAAGAAGCCAAGGTCAGAATAATGCTTCATGTAAATATTTCTTCCAATGCTGTTGATTGCATATGTTATGAAACTAATTTGTTTCAAGGTTTTTCTATACTGTGTATCTTCATCAATTTTTCTTAGCACTTCAGCATTATTCGTTCAAGGCTTAGAGTGGCCTAAAATGCTCACCTTTATTGTCATTGCCATTGCACCTCTGTCCGTGTGGGTTTAAGTCTTGGGCTTGGCCAATGTGGGTATGTGCTAAAGCTTGCCAGTAGCTTTCCATGGGTTGGTGGGTCTTATTAGGATTTTCCTGGGTTTTTCCTTCAACATTTATGGCATTAAACCCAAAACAACATCATTTGTTCAGTAATGAGAGGCCTATATGCCACGATACTTTCTGCCAATGATGGTCAAATTATACTGATAAGTATATGACTTAAATGTTTTTTCAATTCCTAGCAATTTGGCAATAACTGACTGAAGATTGTACTGATTTGTACAAATCACAAATTTGGAATTGTACCGATCTGTACAAATAGCACATATGAAATGCCTTCATACTGTCAATTTTTTTTACAGCAAATTTTTAGAATAAACTGATAAAAGGCTTTTCTATATTTAGTATTGGCAGACATATCTGATGATAAATGGTGCCATTTTGGTATAAATTTAAAAGCTCTTCATGCCAGGTTGTCTTCTTTCTGTCAACTTGGTCAAATTCTGTTGAGTGGATATTAAGAAAAATTATTTAAAGATTTTCTATTTATAGTAACTACAACCAAATGAAATTACAAATAAACATCATTTGCAAAAACTTTGAAGCCATTTAGGCCAGAGTGCTTCCTGTCAAACTTGGCTTAAGTTTGTTCAGAAGTTTTTGAGATGTTTAAAAGGTTGTCTACTTTTAGGAACAGTGACGTATAAGCCATTAGTATAATATTCATGCCAAGATCATTTCTGTCAACGTTGTCAAATTTAGCTGATTATGTTTTGAAAAGAAATTGTTGTTCATCAATAGGTTTATAATTCAATAATATGGGCAGTATTTGATTATAATTTGGTAATAATGGCAATATTTGAATATAATTTGGTAATAATGGCAATATTTGATTATAATTTAGTAATAATGGCAATATTTAATTATAATTTGGTAATAATAGCTGTATTTGATTATAATTTAGCAATAATGGCAATATTTGATTATAATTTGGTAATGGCAATTTTGATTATAATTTAAATGTTGCTGTTGTTCTAGGGCTTAACGTCATTTTTCAGCACACAATAGGCTATACATGGCTGCCAGTATTAATGGTGGAGGAGGAAACCGGGAAATATGCGGAAAGAACCACCAACCCACAAGAAGCTACTGGCAAGCTTTCTCACATATCCACATTCTCCGAATCTTAGACTTGAACCCACGCTGACAGAGGTGAGATGGAAGTGATCCGTAGCAGAGAGTGCTTTAGACCACTTGGGGCCCCCTATAATTTAGTAATTATGGCAATATTTGATTATAATTTAGTAATAATGGCAGTACTTGATTATAATTTAATATTAATGGCAATATTTGAATATAATTTAGCAATAAAATGACTGTACTTGATTACAGACTGGTATCAACTGCACTAATCTGAAAGCCCTTTATGACAATGATTTCTTTCAAATTTGGCTAAATTCTCTTCAGTGGTTTTTGAAAAGAAGTTTTTCAAAAGGTTTTTTTCTGTAATGGCAGGCTTATTTGATGATGGGTTGGAAGTGGTTTCTCCTAAGTCATTTAAGGATTTTTTTATTTTTTTAAAAAACTTTGAGGCCACGTAAGCTAAAAACTTGAGATAATACATTTAGTTAAAATTTAATATCAGGATATACTCTTCACTGATATACAGTAAACTCCTCCTGCTTTACATGAATATTGCTATCTGAAGAAACCTTGCATATGTCAAACTTGCACAACTCAAACCCATCCAATTTGGAATCAAGTCTTCATCCTGGTCTAACACATACAAATTTTCATTTCTGCTTGTCAACCCATGCTGCACACGTGCGAACACACACACACACACACACATATAAATGATCGACTCACATCTTGGTATGTAACTTTCTGATTCAGTGTTAATATTAATTCACAAAAATGTGAGATGCAGGTCAGTTGTATATGCAAGAATCACATGCTTACTGATAATAACTAATGCTTACAATTTTACCTAATCTCTATTTAACAACTTATTGTTTGATGTTATAAGGGTGATCTTTACAGAGAAGAGTGCATTAAATTTGTACACATGTGATAATAGAACAAACCCACACCTTAATCCTGCAGACAACATGTGTGCACTGTGGTCCCTCACTATTAAGACCTTCAGTATATCACTGTCCTTCTTAAAATGCAGGAATTGGATCCAATCTGACTGGTTAGATTTTGTTTTGTCAATGTTATTATACTGATTTCACTTTCTTTAGGTTTGGCTCATGTGATCCCAAATATTGAATATGCCATTTTTGTGTTTGAATCTACTTTGATAACATAAGCTTATTGGAACATCTCTCAGTATAAAGTTCCCTCACTTCAAATACAGGTCGTTTTTATGTTGACCATGAACAAAACTATAAAGGAGCACTGCACTATATGGATTATGGTCCTGTTCAAACAGTGTTACCAATAAATAAAGACTTTTGCAAAGAATAACCAGTCTATAAATCCCACAGTACACATGGACATTCTGAAACAGACAAGAGTGAGGGGGAGTTTCACTGCAAACTGCAAAGTCCATTACATAAAAGAAAACTTTTAGGGTTACACAATGTTCCTTCACCACTTTCTAATATACTTAGTTTTACTTGAGGACTCATTATTACATGATTGCATCAGTTTTGGATGTGGAAATAAAAGCTAAAAATCAATCTGCTGGAACATATAAACACAGTAGGCAAGATAATAAAAATAAATAATAAAAATGCTAAACAATTTACCAGACACATATTATGACCTGGATCTAGATCAAATACGTTACCTTATCCAATAAATTGTCCAGATTTTCCTTGCCTTGCATATCTCGCAGACCAGGTGTGTTTGGACTGGAAACATTTATTACCAAATAATCAGCTACTTTGCCAAATTTTCTAACTCCCTTAACATAATCCCCTACTGCATTTTCTGATGTTTTATTCTTCCCAAGGTTAACACCAACAATTCCTTTAACTGAAAATAAGATAAGATTGAAAATAAATATTAAATGGCATGTAGTTGTAGTTGAAAGGACTCAATTAGAGTTGTCTAAACTGGTCATTTTGAAATCAAATAAATGACTGGTTCACACTTTTTACCTATTTTTTAAAACTATGGAATATGATTTTAGTCAGAATTAAGATAAAATGAAATAGAGAATATTGAAAACTTAGAGGTTTAAGTTGTACAAATTTACATAAAATCAGATGGAAAAACAAAAATCCAGAGATACTGCTAAAATTGGTCCTTTTTATTTTCAGAGACATACTGCTCTTAAAAGACTAATAATAATTGTTTAATATTGGTTTCATTATGTGTATATTACCATCTGAAAGCAAATTTAGAATAAATTATGATTCTTTGAAAATATTTACCCAAGTACTTTGCATTAAAATTAGCCTGCTAACTCGTGAATCCAGCCCAATTACACATAAAAATGATCTTTTTGTATTTCAATAGATAAAAGGGCAATAACTCTGGTAAAATGAAAATGCATTTGCCACATTCAAAGCAATGAAAGGACCCTGAAATTCTTCTGGTGTTTTTTATATCCCCAAATCTACACTAACAGTTTTCCTGACTGCAGTTAGCATTACAGTCGGACTAGCTATAGTGGTTACCTCTATATTGCTATAGTGGTTACAGCTATATAGCTATAGTGGTTACCTCTATATAGAAACCACCTGCATTATTATGGTCCAGAAAATAAGTCCCATCTACATCTAACTTGGTGTAGATTTACACAACATTAAGGTATCAATGTTTCTATTGGTCTTGTTTATCTTATCATGCAAACACAAAGGACCCAGCAAATTATCAAAGCGCTGCTGTAAATGTGTGTAACCAGGACATACCTAGATAAAAAGACTAACCAAGTAAATTGCAGAATAATTGGCATTATATATCAATTAAAATGGCTAAACAATAATCCAAACAAATCTTCTAAAACTTTTCTTTACACTCTGAGTTCAAAGAACACATGTTAGATTGAACTGCATAGCACCATAATGATTCATGCCAAGTATGATGGGGCATGATAACTGATTTATGAAATATATGCCAATTAAAATTTTTAAACAAAATGGTATACTATATATTTTTTTGTAAAATACATACAGCCTACAGCAGATCAAAAATGCACCTAATGTTTATAACCATAATAAAATGTAAATTTCAATGCTGCAAGCTTAATAGCTATTCTGCTATTTTGCTAAACAGATGAATAATGGGCATACAGACATACACACATGTAGATGGACAGCAACCAAACAATATGTCCCCTTCTCTTACTGCAGTTGGGCCATAAAAAAATTCTGAATCTTATTTGCCAGCCATACTGCAATGTCAGACTGAAGGATCTTCCTCTTGCCTCAACATGGTCACATATCATGAACAGTCTGGTTGTGTTAATCCAACACAATTTAAAAGTAAATGTGTATGAACTGCAGTCCAATAATGTGTCCCCTTCTTTTATTGCAGTGGGTGAATTAAAACCTTTATATCCTTATCTGCCAGACACACTGCAATGGCAGATTGTAATATTTTCATTTTGCTTTATGACCATATGTTAGGAACAATCTCAATATTGCCACACAAAATAAGCTCAGTTTACCAAGAAATCAGAATTAAGATTATAATGAAATACTGGACAGACAGACATGTATCACTGGTTAAAATGAAAAACAATGCAGCTGCTGGTTTGCTAACAACATTTAAGTCTCTTCAATACAAAGAAAATCACAGGTATAAAAAGCCTGTTCAACCAAATAAATGATTTGTAAACTGGATTATAATTGATCTATATAAAATTATTTTGCATACAGATAAACTGATCAAGATTATCGAGCTATAGAATGTGACTAGTCACTAAATTCAACCCTGAAATATACAGGATAATCCAGTGTACCAGAAAATGACTGCACAATGGAATGGCTTCTATTCTTATTTATTATCCTGGATTAATTAGTCTTTGTCTAAAAATTCCTCTGCTCCAGTGGCCTAAGTGGTTAGAGTATCTGCCTCAGATACAGGAGGTTGCCAGTTTGAACCCCAGCCAAGTCATACCAAAGACTTATAACTATGGTACTAGCAGCTGCCATGCTTGGAACTCAGCAATAGGAGGTTAGTGTTAGGACTATTGAGTCTGGTGTCAGAATAATGTGACTGGGTGGGATATAATGCTATATATATGTGGCATGAAGAACCAGTGCAGAACATTATTATAAACTGCCACACTACAGACATCAAAGATATGTTAAAAATCCAAATCTATTTCTGTCACACACACACACACACACACACACACACACACTCACACACCACACACTCCTCTAAAAGTTTCTTTTTACACTTCATGGCAAATGTCTATAGACAATCACCAAAAATATTTTTTTTATTTAACTGAATAACCATCTGTAATTTCTATTGGTGATTGCTAGTGCCAACATAGACCAAATTACTTGAGCTTGAAATTCAGATAGACTCAAAACAATGAAAAGCACATGATGTTGATTTTTGTGGTAGAAAAACCAATTTTAATTAATACATATCTGATATTATTGTATTTTCCTGGCTTTATTCCACAATCTAAAGACATCATTACCTATTCAAATTAGTAACTGGATGTCTAGAATAGCTGTCAATTGAATTTCCCATTGTTGTCAGTAGGTTGTTTGATGATCAACAGAAGGATGGGTTGACACCTTGATGCGCTGTTATAATTGGACCAAAAGCATAAATAACCTCACTCTGGTGCACATCTGACCAAAAGTAAAATAATTTGAAAGTGGAGTGAGTATACCAGAATGGTTTCTGGTACCAAATAAAATGACGGGAAAGAAGTGTGAAAAAGCCAGAATGGCTTCTGGTACCAAGTAACTGGTAATAGTCTGTCTATAACTGTTGTTAGACAAATATCTTGGAGACCTGAGCCTGATGCCTGGGTCCTGATCTTCACTGACTGTCATCTGAAACATTACCCAGTGTCCAGGCACAACGATTAGTCACAATTGGAGAGTCTCAGAGAACTCCACTTTGTACATCCCTTCCATCATGAATGTATAACTTGCTGTTTGGGGCTTATAACTTCCCTATGCTAGAAGTTTGGAAGATCTGTCCATCAGAGAACTCCACTCTGTCCATACTACTTCCTTCCATCATGAATGTATAACTTGCTGTTTGGGGCTTATAACTTCCCTATGCTAGAAGTTTGGAAGATCCATCCATCAGAGAACTCCCTTTCGTGAAAGTGGGTCACTTAGTGACTTTGGAAACTCCCTTGTAATGAATCAGGTGACTTCCATATGACTGAAGCAGGCACACTGCAAAGTGCTATAGCTGCATGCAACTTTTGTATAGTGGAAAATACCATAGCCACTTCTCTCACTGAATCAGGCTACTTCTGTATCCTTAGAAGTGCCATCATTGAAGTATAAAACTTCCATACACTTGGAAGTGGCATAGCCACAGGCAACTTTTATACCCCAGCAAGTGCCACATCCCCTTCTTGAGAAGATGGGGCATGACTCTTCTTCCTGGTCCTGATTACCCATCAAATTTCCATCAAGTCACAAAACTTGTTAGACCACAAACACATACAAGACAGGTGATGTTAGTGTCCCATGCCCATGTTAGTGTCCTATGCCCATGTTTGCCTGACCTTTAGGCATTATTGAATCCTGAAAGGAAATATATTAACAAAAAAGAAATCACAAAAAAAACAAAAGGTAATAATTACTTACCCTGACACTGGTTCTTATTTGAAGAATGAAAGACGAGTAGCACTGTTTAATTAGTGAGTACTCATAACCTTCAAAATCAATTAAATCAAACAGATGCATGAAAATAAAGCAAAGATTGGGAAGAAATAAATACAACACAATAAAAGATATGACTGACAGTAGAAATACCAATGATGCCTAACTGATAAAATGCTGAGTCTGGTCATGTTATTTATTCTAGACCATTAATTAATAACTGGAGGAGGTAATAAGGGAATGGTTTTTCTGGGAATGATGGTAGTTAAAAATTATGACAATGCAGTAACAGCAGGTACTCTTTTACTGCTATTACAAGAGCACAGCATGTTTTTGGATGTGGAGCACATGCTAGAGCTCATACCTGAAATCTTAAAGGAAATCAAACTTGATTTACAATAAAAGCAAATCTTCAAGCCTGATTTACAATAAATGTAACAAAGCATAATTTTACAATGAAAACAAATCATAAAATCTGATTTACAATCAAAACAAATCTTAAAGCTTTATTTACAATAAAAGCAAATCTCAAATCCTGATTTACAAAAAAAACCCCAAAATCTTAAAGCTTGATTTTCAATAAAAGCAAATCTTAAAAAAGCAACAGCATTATAGGTACAAGTACCTTTCTTTATTCTTATATCGCTGTAATCACAGGTTGTCTCTGTCCAAAGATTTATATTTAACATATTTCTTGCCTCTCCCATTTGTGGGAAGGATATCATTTCTACAACAGAAGAAAAGAATGAGAAGTTGTGCCATCTTCCTCTTATATCACTAGAGATACAGAAAATTATTGATTTTAGTAATCACATCCACCTATACCCTATGTACTTTCTTGTCATTACACTAGATGGCAATCAGCACATCATGTCATTTCACAAATCTGCAAGCAGCAAAACATGTCATAACACTAGTCTACAAGCAGCATATAATTACACTAATCAGCTAAATTTCATAGAAAATTCATGCAATATTATTTTACATATATCAAAGAAACTAGTTTATCTGTGTATAAGCTAATTACCAGCAACTGAAGTTTCTGTCTCCCTGACTTTTAACCTTTCATATACTGCATCATGACCTTCACTATTGAAACCATATCTAGAAAAAGAGAAAATAACTGTACACATTACAACCATTTATAACGAAGGGACAATGAACAAATCAATCTTGTAATAATAACAGTAATTCCAGACTATATATGTGTGTGTGTGTGTGTGTGAAAGCCCTCATAATTGTTCCGACAGCATAGCAGAAGAATAGGGTGGTGGAGTCCCCAATAATTTCTTCTTATTATCTTATTACAGTCCTACCCACTTATGTCTACAAGCCACTTATCTCAACAAAGAGGAAAGTACCAGTCCCTTGGTCTACTATTACTACCAAAATTGTCATGCTTATGTCAACGTCAAGATAAAAAATAGACATATATGTCAACAGAATTCCTTGATCCCAGCTTGAACAAATCCTTTTTTGTCCTATCATTTGTGTCAACAAGTTGCCAATTCCTACCCATTCTTCGTTCAACAATTAGTTGATGTTGCCACCAGGCTTTAATTTTACCATTTATCATTTATGTCAGCAATCGACCAGTTCCAACATGTACTTTATTCAACAATTAGTTGATCTTGCTGGCAGGCTTTAATGTAGCGGTGAGATACCCCCCCCACTCAGGCACAATAACAGGCTTTTGTTTGGTCCAATAAAGTTGGTCTCTCGCAGCTACTTAAATAAAAGCAATGAAATCTGATCTGATCCTTGCATTTTCCAAATTGATTAATGATTAAAAAAGGTTTATTGTGCTGTGAAAATTTCCAGTTTAACTTTAATTTTATTTACAATTGCTACCAATGGCAGTGTAAACACAGACTAAATTTATAGTCTCTGGAAACTAAATATTTGGCTGTTAAGGGAAGTTGAGAGTGGGGCATCTCGCAAAGATGTCTGTGAAAAATTTTAAATGTATTGAGCTGACATTGTTACAATACTTTATCGTAGGAATCATTTTCTTTTGATACCTCATTAACACGTGTTAGTGTATACAACATTATGCCTTTATTAATCATACCAGCAGCATATCTCTTGTTCACTTGTATGTACTTTTCACAAGACTTCAGTAACTAAATACAAGTACTGTTTAAATCAACTTGTTGACAGGTTTTTCAAGTTCCTGTGAATAGCCCCATTCTCTTGGTAGCCTCTAAAGATGGGAACAGACTGACCAAAATTTAGGCCAAGTTACGTTCAAGTACATGTACTTGAAGCATATAAAAAACTTTGATAATGCCGACATAGAATATCGTAATGCTTTCATATCAGGATGTAACCAATGCAGTATTTTATTGTGGATTTTATTACAGAAAGGTAACCAAAATGTAATTTGTCAATATACAAATGTCTTTAACACTGGTTTTGTCTTTATGTACAGTGGCAGAGTGGTCTAAAGCATTATGGTTATGGATCACTGCCATCTCACTGCTGTCTCAGTTTAATCACAGGAGTCTGCAGTTTTATCAATAAAGCATGACAAAATTTCTGACATGAAATCAACTTAATGGTAATATAACAGTTAAGGTGATTTCATATCGTCAGAAATTTTGTCTTGCTTTATTAATAAAACTGCAGACTCCTGTGGTTTAGCTTGTATCTTTATCCGAGACATTACCCCCAAAACACTTATCTCAACATCTACTTATTTTTATTGACAATTTTTCCTCAGGCCCAAGCATGTCGACATAAGCAGGTAGCACTGTATCATAAAAAACATTAGTAAAAAACATTCCATCTCTAAAACCAGAGCAAATTTTGATCCCAAATTTTCGATATTATAAAAACAAATTTTTTTCTATTAAAATATGTTTTTTTGAGAATACTTTCCCAATCAAAATAGCTAAGAAAAACTACAACTACATTGCAATTCCAGCCCTCTCAGATAACATTTTTAGCTAAAAGAAACTAAAACTTATCAGCCCACCTAGGTGGCAGTCAGGCAGTGATCTCCCCTTGGTCCAGGGGTTGACACCAAATCCCAAGCATATCTAAGTTACTACTGGAAAAGAAAGCTCTCTCTATACAATGTACATGTACATGTAACTGCAGGTTGACTGGGAGGGTAAATGTGTATCACGATTGGGTAATTATCCTCAAAGAAACATATTTTGCTAGAAAACAATTGGTCTCTTCTTTAAATGTTACAAATTGTAACACCTTAAGAGAATAGGTAAAAGATGGAGGGAGTTACATCACTTATCCCGGAAATACCACCTCTGGTCCCTAAGGTACATGATATAACTACTAGATAACCTGACTGGATAAGAAAACAATCTGTCGGGGATCGGTATCAAAATGGAAACATTTTCCCTCCCACAAATTCAGCGAAGTTGTAAAGTTGTGTCTTATGAAGCTGTCATACGATCTGTAAGATTTGCCTGTTACACCACAGCTATAGGTCATCCTAGACTGAGCTGAGCCTATTGGGATGAAAGTTCTCTGAGATAAAAACTGAAGAATGTCGACTCTGATCTCTATCCCATGGACTGGATAATGTTAGAGAACAGTTCCGGTCAAATGCTATGACTGTGGCTACTGCTATAACCTGAAATGAATTCATTTGAGCTTGGGTTATTTCTTCATGTGAGTATCCCACTCAGTGTGTGCTGATATATCATCCTGGTCCTCTTAGAGAGGTAAAAATAAGTGTGATCTCCCTTGATGCAATGGCGTCTTATTCAGCAAGGTCAAACCCTATGAAAAGTCCACTATTAGCATTCCACATTATCAATGGGGATGACCATAAGTTGATCCAGTCTTGCTTGTATCCTAAGAAACTGAGTGATGAAAAGGTCATTCTCTTTGTACAAGTTTCGGCTTGCAGAAAAACAAGACTGCAAATATATTATCCAGACTAGGATATGTCAAACTGAAACCTGGATTGTCATTGAGGAAACTGCATTTTGAAATTCCCTTACAAGAATACAAAGAACCAAGTATATGTTTCACTTTGTGGTTTGAGATCAGTCATCACAGTTAAGTATTTGAAAGAATGATAACTTTTTCTTATGTAGGTTCACCTGTCACCAATGACAGGCTGTCCCAAACAGTGTCAATTTTGATGATGTGGACAATTAAATATGATCCTGAGAGGGCCACAATCCTATGGTAGTCCAAAAAGGTAGGAGGTTTGCTCCCTTCCAAACTCTCTGTGTGTACATCTGTGTTGATCGTGATTGCAGGAGGATGTGTTTGCAGAGGTATCAGTGATGCGAGTCCAGAGTGCCATCATGATGTAACCTTGAATGCTCAAGATTCAGTCTCCACTTTGACCACATAATCCTTGTTATGAAAGCCCAATAAAGGGATCAAAGACTAAGAAGTATGCTGCTGTAAAGAGTACAACTTGGCTGCCAAATTAATATTTTAGCAGGTGGATTGCTCCAAAAAGGCAAAGAACTTACCATTGGATAAATTCTAATCTCATTCCTTGCAAACACATGCTAAGATAGCAGACCTAGTTGACTGAATATTGAAAAGGTATGAGGTCTATAATGTTTTTGTTGACAAGAGATTAAGAATAAAAGGAGTAACACATAAAATCATGTCTTGCTCCATTAAAATTACCAATCTGTTCTTTGGAGCCTGTTGTAGGTGAACCACAGAATGTGTGAAAGCCATCTGAGTGGGGGGGGCATAAAATTATGTCTCTTGCAAGTCCACACTGATTGCATAGTCTTCACAATGGATAGCATTTGGACCTGTGATAAGAATGGGATGGGAAGGGGTACTGTATATATGTCATTGAGATAGGGATGGCCACGTGTAATGCTGGTGAAAAATATTGTCTTTCCTTTGACTTATTATATTGTAGCAATGTTTCCAAGTGGCATGCACTCTAGGGACGTCCCTGTGACCCTGTTGGTTACCTTGCATCCCTCTGCTGTTGCTAAGACACACGGGGTTGGTGGTATGCTGCGAATTCTGTGTACCTGATCCTTAAAAGGAGAATAGATCGCCTGTATGGGTAAATTCAGTGTACATGTCTGTTTGAACATAGGGTGGGTACAGAGCTATACCATATGTTTTGCCTGGAAATTAGTGACAGCAGACAATCTAATGAAACAATGAAGCTTCCATGTACAATATAATTTACAATATTATCTTTAGGGAGGTTCAATGATGGCCTGTACAGATAAAAACATTGAAGCTTGGCACCAGATGATAAAATGCCTTCGTATTGAAAATGCACTTGTATGTAACCTGTCATAATGTAATTATATATATATAAAGAGTTTTCTATAGACATAGAAATTTGGATGCATTAAAAAAATAATTATAGGCCTGAACGTCACATTTTCCTAGTCCAGCTATCAAAAAGTGTATAAACTAGGGTATTATTACAGCATTTGATGTTTAAACATTGATGCTGGCTAGTGTTAATCCCTTATGCAAGGTTACCATGACTGCAAGCCTAGCTACAGATGGTACCAGCTAAGTGTTAAGTATTTGTTCAGAGATCAAAGGAAGCCCTCAGGGGGAACAGGGCATGTTCTCAACTGTCCCCATGTGGACTGTGAGAGGACATTGTTCGCTAATTTTGATTGGATCAGTTCACAGTGACATCCAATCAGAATTTAGATGGAGGGTATGATTACAATTTAGATCTAAATTATAACTTCAGACTCGTAATCAAAAAAGCTAGCATATGCCTAGACAGATCGCTGTGCAAACAGGGTTATTCCTGGAAGCCACTCATAATTTGGTGGTAAAAGTTAATGAGGTAGATTCTAAGAGAAGAAAATCTTTGAAAAGAAAGCTTTCTTGGGGGAAAGAACTTCTTTTTCAAATAAGCCTTGAGTCTCTAAGAGGGGAGATGGAACCAAGACTGGCAGAGCAGTCAGAGTTGACAAAAGTCTAGTTGGCAAAGAAAAGGTTGATAGAAGTGGAGGAGGAGGCAAAGTAGTCTGGAGGAGAAAGTGGAAGAGAAGGAGAAGGAGTATAGAGGAGTCAAGGAGGAGAAGGAGTATAAAGGAGTTGAGGAGGAGGAGGAGTATAGAGGAGTTGAGGAGGAGGAGTATAGGAGTTGAGGAGGAGGAGGAGTATAGAGGAGTTGAGGAGGAGGAGGAGTATAGAGGAGTTGAGGAGGAGGAGAAGGAATCTGGAGAAAGTCAGGGAGGAAAAGAAAAGGAATTGGGGAGAAGTAGGAGAGGAGTATACACAGATGAGTAGAAAACAAAGACAGGTGGAAATCAATCTCACACTACCAATTGATGCAATAGACTATTGAAGGGTCAAGTGGAAGGAGTGTACTTGGGAAATTTGAATCATTTGACTACTGAATTGTCATAAAATTGCTATTCATTGAATTTAACCCTTTTTGTATATTTAATCATTTAACCATTGGCATTGCTGACTGGGAGCTCAGAGCTGTAATCTGACTTTCACTAATTCAACTTCCAACCAAAATTGACCCTGGGTGGGACTTCTACAATAATTTAAAATATTGGAAGCACCCCACCCCCATTTTACCATAACCAATCCTCATGAAGAAGTTGCATAGGTTCTTGGTGCATGTGATATTAAATGAGAGAGGATGACAAAGTGTTAGAAATTTGTAGAATGAGAGACAGGTTGGAAATATAAATGTAGCACTTTCCTCATAAATGAAAAGAGTCCTATAATGGTATATCTTCCAAAAGATGACTGAACTTGTGCTTCTTAGCACAAGTTAAAGTAGTGATTGAAATAGTCATGGGATTTGGTGCCAATCCCTGTACTGAGGGGAGATCACTCTACCTGACTGCCACCTAAGTGGACAGATAACTTGTAGCTTTAAACTTGGAATTGCATTTTTGCTCTTAAATTCCTGACACATGCCAAACCAGATTATTTATGGTTAGTAAATACTGTAGTAGTGTCATTAATGAGAAAATGTCCCAAGGGCATGTTCGATTACAGTAATACTTGACATGAGCACCAACATTAATGCTTACAATTAGCTGATCTGATGTTTTTAAAGCACAAAAAGATCCATTTCCTAAGGTACAATATTCATAACAAAATGTTTATTGGTGAACCAATTAAGAAAGATTATGCTTATCTACTTATCAAATAATTGTGACTGATAATTAAATAATTGTGATTGATGTGATGTGATGTGATTATGATTTTTAACATAGCTTTAACAATTTTTCAGTCATATCGCTACAATGTCTGCAGTGTGGCAGTTTATAGTGATGTCCAGCACTGGGGCATCATGTCGCAGGCATGTAGCATGATGTCTCACCCATTCAAATTATTCTGACACCAAGCCGACCAGTCCTAACACTAACCTCTTAATGCTGAGCGCCATGGGAGGAAGTTGTTAGTACCATTTTTGTAAGTCTTTGGTATGACTTGACCAGAAATCGAAACCCACTACCTCCAGCATCTGAGGTGGTTGCTCTAACCACTAAGCCACCAGAGTGGTTGCTACATATTTGTTGCTAATGAGTTTATAAATGTATAATACAACTTGTTTTGTTTGTTTTTAATTAAATACTCAGCCTTCATTAACCAGACGTGTGGTTTTATCTATGATGCTTTTAAACATAATCTGATGAAAGTGCACAAATCTGTGTTAAGATTAATATTTTAGCAGGTGCTCCAAAAAGGACTTTGGAATGTTATGAATTATATGGAATATTTAAACATTGTGATTATCGTTCATAATTAAAATGGACTTAAAAAAAAAATATAGAAGCATATCTCATCCCTTAATTGTTTTTGAGATAAGGCCTACATTTCTATTGACAGCTGTACTTATTCATTTGAACAGATGAGATTTTCAGAAGGAATATGTGCTGTGCAGCTAATTTCTTTTATTAAATGTTAAAAAGTCACAAATAGCTTTCTTAGGTTGTGTACTCTTATACACAGATATACAGATATTCTCTCATAACAACATTTTATCTCTCTGTCTCTCATCACTAAAGTGCTTATGAAATGTAATTAGTAAAACCTCTAAAAATTGAAAACTAAATTTGATCAAGGCTTTTCAGTTTTGAGGGGTTTGTATTACTTTCACTCTATTGCAAATCTCTAACATTTTTGATCAAGATTTATTAACATAAAAAATAAACTCGATTAATTAAGTCCAATGGAAGGTGTGAAACCAACTAAACAAATTATATTGTCTTTAAAAACATTTAGTTAACCTTATGTATCAATGTACAATTTCCTATAAACATATGAAATGTATTTTAATGACACTATTGTATGCAACTGTTAAATGGTTCTACATGTTATACTGATTTCCTTACATGAATGAAAACTTGTATTTTTCACTGGGAATTCTGAAAGTGTCCTTTATAGACAAATTTCCATTAAACACAGATATCCTAATTCTTTGCACTAACTTGCATGGATCTTGTAAAAAAAATATTTAATCTTCCATTAAATTAAAGTTAAGTGTCATGTTTGCAATATACATGTATACACCTGTTTATGACACCTTTATCCTCCTGTAATCTGAAAACTCTTGGTTTTGGATTCCCAGGTTGTGCAAGAGGGGTGACACTGCCAACCTCCACAAAACCAAAACCCATCCGTAGCAAACCATCCACAGCCTCACCATCTTTATCAAAACCAGCTGCCAAACCAACAGGATTGGAAAATGTTCTTCCCCATACTTTTGTATGCTGGAACGGAATAAGATTAATTAATGCTAAATTATTAGTAAGAATACTTACCAGTCATTTAACCCTTTAACCTGAAAATGTGTAAATGTGTACATACAGATGTCGCATTAAAATTTATAATAGACTTTTATATATTTTCCAGTGATGAACATCTGGTAATTATATTGTCCCATTGGATATCTTTTGCATGGTACCCATATTATCTCTATATAACTCCTTAGTTGAGTGATTTCTATCAGTAAGACACCATACCTGTCCACATGTTGGGCAATTTCTATCTGGAAAAAGCCATATTAATCCAAATGTTGAGTGATTTATATCAGTGAGAAGCCATACCAGTCCACATATTGGGTGATTTCTATCAGTAAGAAGCCATACCAGTCCACATGTTGGGTCATTCATATTAGTAAGAAGTCAAACCAGTCCATATGTTAGGTGATTTCTATTAGTAAGAAGCCATACCAATCCAAATGCTGGGCGGTTTCTCTCAGTAAGAAGCCATACCAGTCCAAATGTTGGACACTACCTATCAGTAAGAATCCATACACTTTTTGTCAAGATGCAGATCTGATACTAGTTCAGTGTTAAGTAACAGATAGTGGTTATTTGAACTCCCTGTGACCTTGCCAAACAATTGATACCTGTTCAGCTGCATCATTTAATAGATTTTACAGATTGTATGATCAAAGAGTCACTTATCAAGATCAAGCTCAGTTTCCATATAAATGCATGCATATGATAGATAGTAAAGACAAGGCATTAGTCAGACAAAATTTAGGATGACTGGATAAAAATGGAGGAATTCAGAACTATATTAATTTTGATCACTCAGATGATGAGGATGAATTCTTGGGAGTTTGTACCAAATGACATTATACAATGACATTTATAAGACACTACAAATCACAAATGTGTGGATTTCACTTTCATTGTTCCATGTGTAATTAACACAATACGGACATTATGAATTGGATAATTCTGGGTGATTATTTTTATACTGGTATGTGACTATAATAGAATTAACAGATTTATCATATAAATGGCTCTAAAATGTCAAGCATTATGGATTTGTATAGATTTTTTGACACCAAGAGTGACAAAATATAAATTGCCTATTTACTGGAGACATGAACTGTCAAGTATGCAACTAGTTTTCTTGCAGTCCATTTAAAACTGCAATGACAAGATTTTGTCCTCTCTAAGCAAAGAAAGCTCTGTGAACAGCACATTATATGCCCACCCTGTGTTAAAAAGCCCATTTATTAGTCATCTATGTAGGTTTTAGTATGACATGGTTGACTCTGGAGATTATTATCCAAAAGGTATTAATGACCTTGAACTTTGATCAAGGTATGCAGTCTTGAACTAAACTTAATGTGCAGAAACTTTTATTTTCTTATCTTTTTCTTAAGGAACTTGTTCTGGAACAAAAGTTTTTAAGCAAACTCTATATTTTGTTTCAGCCACAGTTACCTTTACCTTTGTTTGACTGGAAAATCAATAAAACACTTTCTTACCCAGAGTATAAGCCATCAATAACCTTTGATGAAATACATGTACATGGTTGAGAATTTGCAGTATTCAGCCAAACCTTTGTCATTTAAATCCATAACATGCCATGTTTCACATTAATCTACCAAAAAACTGTAAGACTAGTTGCGTTTACAAGACTGTGTGATGCAAGCACACATGGAATTCTATATACATCTCTATCTCTACAACATGGGTATAACAACCCTGCCACTGTCACCAGCATGTGATACAATCTTGCAATCTTTTCACATGGATAATGAAACTAGAAGCCATCATTTGCACTAGATGGGAAAATATAACTTAAGGTCAGAATTCTGAGGTAAGAATAAGGCTTTGCTAAGTTTCCCCTAAAAATTCTGACTCTGGGTAGAGGATTTCATTGTCCCTCACCCAAACAGAGGACTAAATGTTTTTCTCTAATTCCTTATCAATTCATAACAGTGGATAGGCTATAAAATACCACAAATAAAAAGGGCATTTTTGAAAAGAAAGGCATAACAATGTCAAATATGGGTTATCCAGTGCATTCATGTAGAACAGAAGTACTCAAAATGGTTTTCTCATATCTGCAAACTATATCACTCATGCCTAACAGCTTAACTTACCAATATTTCTGGATCTGGTTCCTTTGAATTTACAATCAATTTATACTTGGCAGCTTTGACTGCTAGTTTGTGGGCTGTCTCAGCATCAAGCATATGTATAGCAGGCATTACAAACTGTCTATAGAATTTTTCATTCCCTTCATATATTGAGTAGCTGACAAAACATAGTGTGCCAGCACTTACAATAATCACTGTATCTTTCAACTTTTTCTGTAACAAAAATATTTTATTATTATATGAAAAAAATGGAAAAAAATTACAATGAAATTATATTATACAACATAAAAGAAACATGCATTTTCAGAAAACATTATCTCAGCAATTTCTAACCACTGTGTATTGAAATCATTGCATCTGAACCAGATTCCCAACCACTGTGTATTGAAGTCATTGTGTCTGACTCAGGTACCAACTGTAGAATATTGTTGGATAAACTGGATAAATAACTTCCTATTCTCCAACTGGTTGAGACTAACATTCATTGGTAACTAGAAATTAGTCCATTATTTTCTTTCTATCTTTAATCCTAGTAAACTATTAAATATTTGTTTTAATGTAAAACTATAGCTGCAAACAAGCAGCAGGAAACTGCATGAAGTCTTTAAGTCTTTAAAATCACATATTTATACTACCATTTGGACCTAAATTTCAAAACAAATTTCAAAAGAATTTGTGTCAGTATATGAAAGTCAGCTGCAGTTTATCTGCCAGTAAAACACCTGTTGTAATAATGTAGTAGTTATTCAAGTACTGTTAGTCTTTGAGGGGATGGTGAATACTTACTAACATCTAAACTGGTGAAAGAAAACTTTGGAACTATTACAAACAAATTAAAAGAACTCTGCATTTACTGGTTAAGTGAATACAATTTGAAATATGATATTAGTCTTCATATTAGGTGAAACATTATGTTCCCAACATGTTGATTCACATATAGACAGAGCACAGTGTTTCATACAAAATCAAACAGTTGAATCTATCGGTCAGTCTGTTTAATGTGATGTGTTTATCTTATGATTCACTGATTCTTTTTAACAACATCCAATATCATTTTAACTTTTCTAAACATTTTTACTGTCTGGTGACCAGTGATAACAGCCAGTGATTATTAAACTTTGCAATTAACAGGCTCTATATAGCTGTTTGGTTCATATTTCCCACTCAATCAGTCAGTATTTTTTCTCAAGAGTGTAAGTAAATAAATAGGTAAGTCATTTGACCAATTAATATTATTATTATTATGTGCATTGTTTATGAAAGATCTCTATTATGCAACCTATATCATACAGTTCTTAAACTTAGTTGATTTATATACAGATAGATCAATCATTTTTACATCTGATAATTTAATTGTTTATAAACAATAATAGAGCTTCAGAAAAGCAATGCATTTAAAAATGCATTAAGAAAATTTTTAATGCAATCAAACTACATAGCTTTAAGTATTTTATTATTCAAAATGACTTGGTCTTGAGGCACATGTTTGCATTGCAGAGTGTTCATTAAATAGCCTATTTATAAAAAAGCCAATCTGTTTCAAGCTTGGGATTAAAATACGTAACTTATTAACTTCTTATCCATAGCACTAAATACTGTGAAGATATTTGAAAAAATACTGTCACTGGTACAGCCATAATAATAGCACTGTTGATTATATACATATCTGCAATGTCAAAGGGACATATTCCAAATTTTGCAGTTTGCATGGCACCCTGAATCTCTGAATACTTATAAAGACTCATCGGTTCATGTGTCATTATATATTTTAGTTCACATGAATTGTACTAGTCCTAGAACGTAATCCCCATCACCCAGATATGTTTCTTCTAGCACTAAAACAAAAACAATGTCCCATGTCTTACATTGTAGGTCTAGTATTGTACAGTCGCTCTCTATAAATTTACCAAGGTATTTTTCCAGTTTTTGTATCATTGCTATGCAAAACCAAGCAAAGAACATCGTATTCCTTTCTTCATATCTACTAAAGTAGCGTAACAATATCGTGATTAATGATTTATATTTTTAATTTTTCTCGCATTAAATGCCTTTTGGCAATGGACGAAAGAGCATCCTTTGACAAACATTTTCCAGTCAAGTAAGATTGAACTATATTAACGAACATAAGTCAACGTTTGTCTTTATCGATCATTGCAAACTTAGTATTATTTGTATGATTTTACAATTAGACCGGCGTATTTTGATGTTGCACTCATGTTTTGTCTTCAACAGGCAGCAACGGTTACACAATTTTTTCCCCACAGGTGCCCCCAATGACCTTCACCGTGTATTCACAAAATAGCCTTTATATTCGTAAACAAAAAAAGCTATTAATAAGTTAGACTTTTGACAACGCGAACTCATAAAGATGAGAAAATGATAACAATAAGTATTTATTTTACGGGATTAAAGTAGAAGATGAACAAATAAAACTTAACACTTTCGAAAGTGAAACTACTAATCTACGGTTGCTGTCAACAATTCTATTTTTCAGTCAATTTGGGATGAGTATAAAGTATGAAAAGAACTCATTTAAACCAAAGGTCTGATCCTTTGCGCAAATGTACTTACCATCTGCAAAAAGGACCCATAACATTTTTTATGAACAGTATCAGTGAATTATTTCTTTTTCACAGAAAATACTTGCCGTCTGTGAAAGGACTGCTAAATGTTTACCAACTTTTATAAATCAAAATAGAAGAGCATATAGAAGAAATAGAAAATAAAAGAATCTAAAATTGAAAAATAATTATTTTTCTCAAATAAACAATGAAATTTTTGTTTAGAAACATTTATTTTCTGAGTATAAAGCTGAGTTTGCTTTAAGATGAACATGCTATGAAGTAATGAGTATTAAACACTACCATTTAATAATTTGTAATGTAGAAGAAAGGTCCTAATTGAAAGAAACAATTAGTTGATGCTGTTATATTGGTCATTTGAGAAAAAGGTTGACACATTTTAGCAGGGCAAGTTATCAAAGTTACAGCAATGAAACTTGATTGAAAATAACCAAAGTTCAATACTCAATTAACTGATAAGGAGAAAGAACCCTGCCATTTTTACAACAACAATAGCAACAATAACCAAGACATCAACAACAGCAGCAACAACAACAACAACATCAATAATAAACATCAATAATAATAATAATAATAATAATAATAATAATAATAATAATAATAATAATAATAATAATAATAATAATAATAATAATGATAAAAGAACAATAACAATGATATAATCATCATTTTGATCACACAAACTTTAAAATAAAATCCATAAGATGCATTGTAAATATAAAAAATTATTGCAAATTTAAAATCTTAGACCTTGCTGTCCTTGAATTCCAATGTCCAGGAGATGGCAGCAATTTGAATATGAAAGATCCAAACTCATTGTTACACGTTACTGAACATAATCCAAATGCAACCTCACATTACATCTGACAGGTCAGTTACTTTACATGTTTTAGAGTTTGTCAACATTCTTTTCTGAGACAGAAGGCTCAGATAAAAATCAATCACTTTGGTAAGAGATTGACAAAAGACTGAATGAATGAAAAATCCAACTCACAAAAATATTTGCAAGTGTGACATCACCTTGAATGATTACATCTTATAGCAATGATAATGATTACATCTTATAGCAATGATAATGTTGAGGATGATGATGATCTTATTATTTTTGCATATGATACAAATGCTTGGAATCATATTATTATTATTATTATTATTATTATTATTATTATTATTATTATTATTATTATTATTATTATTATTATTATTATTATTATTATTATTATTATTATATTGATATGAGATTATTATGGCCCATGTCATTAATATTATTCTAATTTCTCATCTTTGATTGTTTTCGTGATTAAAAGAAACTTTCTTATCTACATGTTTATATAATTCTTGCAAAATCACCGACCACAAACCACTCTTACGTTGTAAAAACAACGAAAATATATGCTCAGTTTCTGCGTCTGTCCATTTATTTACCTGTCCCAAGAAACGGTTGTGCCAGCGTAATCTGCAACAATGACTGCATTCGAAGGTTTAATTACCTTTTGCGCACTATATTGTCTACACCATTGACACTGTCAAAGTTTCGGGGACACAACCGTTTGCTTTGAAAACTCAATTAAATATTGTTATATCTGTCTTCGATGTGAAAATTTATATTCGAGCATGACAGTTTATTCAAGATGGCGGCGCCCATAAGCACATTTAGTTAAATGACCCCCACCCAGTTATATTGATTCATTGGGGTTGGGTGGGTAATCATTCTTGTACAATGGTTATAATGGGGGAGGACAATGTGTCACCAACCGTCTAAATTTGGGACACAAAACAATACAGACGGATAAAGAAAAATACTACAAAATATTTTATTTGTTTTGACAGTTTGCCAAGTTAGCTTTGTGGCATGCATATTATTTTCATCATTTCCTTGGGCACTTACACGATTGAAATAAAAAATCTAATAATGTGTTCAGTAACGCTTAAAAACAACAATACGTTTTAATATCTGGTTAACGAGTTTGCCCTAGTAAGACGTATCGGTGCAATGTTTTACTGCCAAAATAATAAAGTTGTGTAGCATGTTCCAATATTGGCTGAAATCAGACCAAGAGATCAAAATTTTAATATCACACACTTGGCAGCATATATTGATGTTTTTTCTCGAGTTAAAGTCATGATTTAGGTGAACATTACTTAGTATGATGTGTGTGTGTGTGATTTAGTCTTTTAACGTAGCTTTAACAATTTTTCAGTCATATCGCTACAATATCTGCAGTGATTTTTTTTTATAAAAATACATGTTCAAATTCTCACAGAGGCAAGTAGACATGTTTACAATTTCTTTTTAACTCATATTTCAGTTGTTTGTATTGCGAAGGAAGCTGAAATTAGTGGAAAGGATGATAAATATCTTAAACAAAATGAATCTATGCAAACACTTTCTTCCATATTTGCATATTTATATTAATTTCATTGAAGAAACATTCTTTAAACTAATCTGATTTTGGCATTCTCTGCTATCATCACATTCCAACCTGCTGAACGGAACATGAACATGTGTCATTCGGCTACTGCCAGATTTCGATTCCATCAGGATAAGACAGAAAAACATTGCACAAAGAAAATATTTTTTAGACACAAGCCCAGGGCTGGTGACCTAAATTCTGAACCCATTACTAAAATTGTACAAGCCCAGACTCCAATTTCCATAGGACTGAAATTTCCCCTAGCCTATTGTAATATTGTCACACAACATTGCAATAGTTACAGTTCAAATATAAATTAAATATGGTTCAAAGAGTTTTGACGGTATTGTAAGTGTCATTAATTTTCATCACTACACTCATTAGGGTCAGGATGGTCCTGGTATTCCAACTTCTTTGTTGGATTCTCTGAGTGAATCCTGTTCAGAACCAAGGTGATGCATGTCAGTGTGTTGCTAGCAGTATGTGTAAAAAATTAATAGCCTACCCCACTTTTCATTTTCTTTTTTGGCATGCTGCACAAAGAAAAACTCAGTCAAGACTTCTATCATTTAGTTTTACTGGGTTTTGCTGATAGTGTTCTATTTTCTTCCTGAATCTGCTTCAGTAATTAATTACACTTGCACACTATTCTGACAACTGAAATAATTGTACTTTGCATTTTATATATGATGTAAAATCTGACTTCAAAGAAACAGTGCTGCTGTTCACAAACATGTAAAAAATATCAGGGATGGTCTTGGCTTTTAAAAAGTTGTCACAAAAAAATCTCCAACCCCAATATTTTGTCGCTGATTTTCAAAAGGTGTAGCCAGAATAAATAGTGAATATTTTTCCAAGTCTTTTAATGTAATAGGCTATGAAAATTGAAAATTGAAAAACACGGGATAGTTATTACTTTATTGACAACAAGCAGTACAGCTATGATATTATAAAATAAATCAGTACAAGATGATGACTATTTTGCACTATTAAAATTTTATAGAATGTCACATCATCCATCATGATTTTAGGGCTGCCCACTTGTTGAATGCAGTTTCAAAATCTATTTCTTCGCTACTTCCATGGACTTCATATCACACATCGCCATTAGTGCATAGGTATAACTGTTGTCACCTGAAAAAAAGTATTATGAAATGTAAAATATCAACTTTCCTGACATCTACAGTGTCTTGCTCATTTATTTATTAAATCCCCCCCCCCATTTTATCGCTAGCTTCACAAAGTACATCTCACTGAATGCTGTAGAGTTTTTCTTGACATGAAAACTTGGATCTCCATTCCCACTAATGAAACTTACAAGAGTCAACACCTTGCATAAATGTACCATATATATATAGGCATTAGTGACCATTATATCGATTTGGAAAAAAAATTGTTATTGACCGAGTTGACATTGTTATATGTATATACTAGTTAACAATAAAAAATTATGGTGGGATATATAAAATGTGGAAAACAGTTATCATATGCATGGTAGCTTGAGACAAAATTTGAACAAATAAATCCACAGCCTTTTAGGCATTATTAATTATCACAGAAAAGGACAAGGTTTTTTTGTCATTCAATTATTAGTGCTTTACTCACTGTGCAACGGGTGGTTTCTTTGGAGTATGTCTCAGAGGCTCAAGTCTAACCTTTAGCTATTGTATAAATATGAAATAGGTCACATTAGGAGGAGGCAAATAACTCACTCCACAGGGAGAAATAGTGTGTCCTTTTTGAAAATTTCACGTGTATTGGACCTATAAGATCAGAGAATAATAGTGAAAACAATGCTTATATATAAAAACTTACAGAGATCAGATTCCAATCTGCATATTTTCGGGTTCAATCTTTATGAGAAAAAAAATATTCAATTATGCAAATCTTGTTTGTGTTGATATTTCTTGTTGCATAGTTTAAATCTTTGCTGATATAGCAGGATTGACGGTAAAAGTTAAAGATTAATGGATTTGTGTTGGTGACACTCTCCTTCAAAATATCACAACCAGTTGTAAAAGAATTGATAACCTGTGCCTTGATACATATATCACAGAACATCTGCCTTAAGTTTGTATATCTCAGCCATGGACACCCAAGTTTCCAGCTTTCGAGGAATTTTCTACAAGTTTTTACCCGTTCATCATGATATGGTGTTGCACTTGAAGCATCACCACATGTAGATGATGTTGGACTACCAGGAATAACATCAGGATCAGGGACTGTGTTGTCTGATGAATTTGCATTAAATCCAAATGCTGTTAATTTTGTTAACTTACCCTTAGGCTGAGATGATGAACCTGCAATGTCTAACTTCCATTTACCCATGATAATGTTGCACTGATGACAGTATATAATTCTGATAGATTTTTTCCCATTTGCTTGGTATTTATACACAGAAATTGGTACTTGAAAAGGAATGAATTTTCTCTCGAGTGTGGACAAAACTATTGGTGAATTTTTAAAAAAAAACATAAGGAAGGATTAGGCATTGATCAGTTACTTGTAGCTGTTTCCATTCGGGTCTTCATAGGTCGGTCAATTGTGGGTATAACCAGTGTTAGAATGATTGAGTGTTATCATATCATCCAGTACATAGGCCAGATGTCAACATTAGTGGATTATAATGCAACATTGCACTGTAAAGATGTGTTTGTCAATACTGGCCCCCCCCTCCCGAGTGGCCGAGTGGTCTAAAGCTATGTCCATTACGGATCACTGCCATCTCACCTTTGTCTTCGTGAGTTCGAGTCTAGGATTCTAGGAATGTGGATATGTGAGAAAGCTTGCCAGTAGCTTCTCGTGGGTCGGTGGTTCTTTCTGGTGATTTCCCGGGTTTTTTTTCCACCTTTAATACTGGCTGCCATGAATAGCTATCATGTGCTGAAAAATGGCGTTAAGCCCAACAGCAACAACAACATTGTCAATACGAACAAATGAATTGTTTATGTGGGAATATATGTCTGTGTATAAGTCTGAATTTAAGTCTGTGACTTCCTTTCATGATCTCATTGAAATTCTCCACACCAAATCTATGATTGTATGTACAAGTTAAATTGCCAAAAAGGCTGTTGCCAAAAAAATTGCCAACTGGTATTTTTTGTCACCAATAAGAATAAAAAATTGCAATTTGCGACATTGGCGAAACCCAGGACGATTCCTAAATATAATACATCTGTCTTAAACACTATCATTCAAGGCAGTGGTATGTAATAACTTTTCTTCTTGCACACATATTTAGCATCTCTTTGATTTTCTTATGAGTTGTTCCACTTCCTGATCCCACACTTGCAAATTAGCACAGTGGGCTCACCCACTGCAACCTTCAAGCACATCTCACTAGCTATTATGAGCCAGTTAAGTAATATGTGAAATGGTGGTTTATGCCTAACCTCTTTGTTTTTTAATTGCTACTATTTAAATCTGCCCAGGGGATAGTTTTACAATTAGCTCCAACAACGACTGTTTACCCTTTATACATTCTACATGTCAGGTGTCACAAGCATATACTGCAAGTGATAGTTGTTTTACCTTCTATTTTTAAAGATTACTTAAAATTGTATTTTCTGAAAACATGACCATGTCATGGGGATTTGTGAATACAAAATCATATTTTTAGCATGATATGCCATGCTTCAATTTGATTAAAATCCGATATCAGTTTCATGTAGGACAGTGGTGATCTGATTTAGATTGTGTCATGTTATGGCAGGTATGTCAACATCTTCAAAATACATTTACACATTTCATCAGTGCAATCAAAGTTTCCTCTGGCAATTAGAATTTTTGTTGATAAGCCCAATGGGCACCTCACTTAGATGGGCCAGATCTAAAATTATATGGGTCCCAGGCATTAGGCTATCAGATGGTTTTAGTACTGGCAATGTCAGTGTATTATTCAATTTAAATTTGAGGAAGAGTGTCAGTATGAGTTCCCAAGTGTGTGAGATATTCCTGAAAATTTTAAAATATCCATATCACTGATTTTCTTCTTAAAACACAAATTGCCATTTGCATATTATTGTTGAAGTTTCTAAATACAAGTTTGTTTTATTATTAAAGAATAACTTTAGTAAATCAGGCAACAATAGTTGCCTACTTACTTAGGACAGGGTAAGTGGTCAGTCAGCTATCAAAACAAAATACTTGTGAGTGTGAAAGAGTTTATTGGCAGAATTGATATCTATACTAGCTATTTTGATGGCTTAATGCCTACAACACTAGAACTGACCTGGCTAAGGAGAGGGAGCATCACAAACAACACTCATTGTACCTCAGGAAAATTACAGGGCAAAGTTATATTTGCTTTCCACTCAGAAGAATGTGAAGTTTACATTGCTAGGTGACTTATTTGCCCACTTCGCCTGGTAGTATAACCCCTGAGCCTAATTGTTGTTAGAGTGCTGCCTCATAATCCATGGTTGCAGGTTTGATACCTATCCAGGCCAGCATGGGTTGGGTGTCTCTGTGCATCCTTGGCAGTCACTTAGTTCCAATTTCCTTGGCATGATCAGGGGTCATACTACAAGGCAAAGTGGACTACCAAGTTGCCTAAAAATATTATCTTTGCCTTGTTTTGCTAAAACAACCAAAATGGAAATTGCCATCCTGTTACATTGTTTCAACTCTGTGTACATGTCCTTGCATAAAATACATCATAATAAACAATGGAAAATAGATGTTTATCTTGAAAGAAGACTGTACACATAATGGATATTTACAGCATCACTGAAAGAGTGAAAAACATGTAAACACAGTTCAGTCAAACTTTGTTTAGCTTTTGATTCAAACAAAGAAGTAAATTTTATGATGTTTGAATCACAACTGATTCATTTCTGATAATATACTATATATTCACTTATAATTGAGTCCAATTGCAAACATAGATCCAGATTTGCATAATGTGTCGGAAGATTGGAGTCCATGCAGTTTGTTAGGATTATTCAGTAGAACAAACATAGACCCTGGTCTGCAGGTCCATTATGCTATGGCAGAGCTGAATCTTTGCAATTTGACTCGACCTATGAGTGATTTCAAACAGTTCTGCAAGGAAGTACACATGACAAATTTTGATATTGCACTATCAGAAAACATGGTTTACACCTCTCTTCTTTCAGACAGTTAACCATGCATGCTGTTGCTGATTAGAGGGCAGAAAACTTTTACTGGAAACACCATTTTACCTACATTTTACTACTTTCTTCCATGAAAGTTTGCCATTTTGATCTTTGTTTAGTTTCAGTATAAACTTGTCATGTTGTTTATCAGGTACTGCTTACCTGTCTGGATGATACTTGTTTCTAATTCAGGTAAGCATAAACCTAACAACAATTGATGATGAACCAAATAATGTTCTTGGCACTATGTATACCAAAGGGGTGAAAAATTGAGAGTCAAAAATCCCCTTGGTGTTAGAAATGGGGTTCAGGCTGAGTAAAACAGCAAACCTTGGCATCAAAACCGGGGGAGGGGCAGATTAAAATTGTGGAGGTTCCTGTATTACAAATGATGGCAAATGGAAACCCTGTGGCATAAATTGGTGCTTCATAAGCTTATTTTATTAATGGCTAGGCTACCTTAACCTTTTCTCTGCACACATGTTGTTCACAGATTAAATTGTGATCATTGCTTTGTCACTATTACTGAAAACAACCTGCATAGTGTTGCTATCATTTCATGCCAATGGTGTTGTTCTTGTTTTGGGATTAAAGTTATTTTAATTGGTGGAGAAAGAACCCAGGAAACCCCTGAGAAGAAACACCAACACAACAGGAAGCTATTGGCAAACTGCTCACATACCCAGATTGGGTGATCCAGAGACTCAAACCCACACAGACAGATGTGAGATGGCAGTGTTCAGTAAAGTCAAGCGCTTTAGATCACTTGGCCCCCTGGGTCCTCATTTCATGCTGATAATTAGCGAGCTTCACTTGTATTAATCATGTGATCTTGCATATCATTGGCATATTGCCACTCTACAGTCCATATTTCTGAAACAGTTGTGATTAAGCTTGAAATATGGATGGTTGGTTTGTTTTAATGCACATTTAACACATTCTTGGCTGTGGGTAAGGGAACTAAGGACCTTTCCCAAGGTGGTCTGGCCTGGACAAACTTGTAATCCTCAGCTAGGAGATTAAGTCCAATGTTCCACTTACTGAAGCCAAATGACTTATAAAAAGGATTTGAACAAATTCATTAATGAGTGAGTGTTAATTAAGTGATCTTTCAGCTGACTCTCTGAGCTTATGTCCTATTTAGACACTTTTTTTCAGATTCTCTTAGATCATTAGGATGTCAATTATTGGCAGAACCACAAATAATAATAAAGTTACCTTGCATCTAGTTGACCTATCCCCACTTGTTAATCATGCTAATCGGATAACAGTGAGTTACACTCCTCCAGGAATTGCTTATATCTGCTGTTTTTCCTCAGACAAGTTGATTGTCACAGTAATAAATTTGCTATACATATTTACGAAGTTTGTAAATATGATTATTGTGAAAATCATGGTGAAGTAGAATTGTGAGCAATTTTTACATGTCATTATATGTATGTATCTGAGATCCAAACGATTGGCATATTTACAAGACATGAGCAGCAAATGAGCTTAAATGATCATTGCCTAACTCAATATGTCAGACATTGGACATAAGTTAATACACATAATCATATGTTTTCTCAATTGTTTAAATACCCACCAGTCAAAAAGCACAGTTAAAAGAGGTGTGAACGCTTATCTACTGGACTCATCAAAACTTATAACTGAATAAAGGCCCCATAGTCTTTACTTCTATATTTATGATCAGACACATATCACCCACTCTGTGGCATGTGTTGTTTAACAAGGTGGTGGGGAATCCACACTGATTAGACCTTTACAACAAAATATGTGTAGTCTGGGTCCAATTTAGAAAGAATAAAACAATTAGCAACAACATTGAGTATTTATTTTCATATTCCAATTCATGTATGAAAACTAAATGAAAGAAAACTTTACTGTCAGATTTGACTGGAAATATCGTCTTTAGACAGGCTTGATAATAAGAGAGCTTCAAATAATGAGATGATCTTGAATATGATAAGATGATCATGTTTTATTAAAAACTAGTGTCTTTTTTCACGTCATTATTTTTAGAGCTTGATAAATATGTGTATATCATCAATATCTTAGATGAGTTTGATTATGAGCAAGCACTCAATACCTGCATGTTATGGAAGAATTTTATTCAGACAAAAAAGGTGAAATAAGCATGATATAAAGCTTGGGAGATAGTTTACATAGTGTTGTGTTCTTACAGTATGACACAAGTCTTTAGGAAATGGTGTATTTATGTAAATTGATGAGTGGGAAAATGTTCACTTTGACCTCTTGCTTTATCAATGTGCTGATTTTTTCCAGTGGTCACTTATGTAAAAGTTTGAAATTTGTTTCATCACATTTGTTAGTGAGAACTATATTCCTGTCAATTCCTCCTTAGATTCATTGTTATGGATTGGGGAATTTTATTGCTGGAGGTGAATGTTTACTTGCAGGGAATATATCTAAATTAAATTGAATCTTTTTTTTTTTATTTCAGAAATGGCTGTGATGCCTGAAATTGCTCAGGCTGTAGAGGAGATGGATTGGAGGTGAGTGTATATGTTTGATTAGTGTGTCTTTAAAATTAGCAATCATGCTAGCCTACTAGTAAACCTACCTTTAAAACATTAAACATAATTATGTATAAATTAAGCCAGTCTTAAAAATATGCCACCCAAATTATTTTTTTATGTCTTGTGAATACAATATTCAGGAATAAAGATAGGTTGATGAAATGATAGACTGTGTCATACACATAGGTAGAAGAGACAACTACCTGTCATTCAGCATTCAGATAATGTATATAAACTGTTTGTAACAAAATTGTGTCAAAAATTGCAATAACTAATTCATGAAATATTCATGAGTGCTAAATTGAAAGATGCAAATGTTGAATATTCATTAGACATGTTTAGCAGGTGTCATGCTTAGAGGTGATGTGGATGAAACCTGCCTTAGCTGACACCTTGTCCAGCTTATTTTGATAGTTAATTACCTGGTTATTTCCTACTAAATCCTTATACACCACTTCCCCAATAACTCGCACCCTGATAACACATGAACCCATTTATAACATGGGTATAACATGGGGCAAGGCATAGATCCCATTTTTAAACAAGAAAATACCTCAAAAATTGATTACTATTTATTGAACTTGAAGGAAGTCATGATCAAAATTAATAATGGAAACTTTAATATATAGCTCGTTTTATCATTGAAAACGTTAGATAGGACCACCATTCCCTCTAATATTTTTCCTGTGTGCATGGAATTTGAAACTGCTGCGCGGCATGTATTTACTACCAAAACTTGTGTGCAGAAATTTGAAACTGCTGCACAGCATTTGTATTTGCTACCAAAACTTGTGCCTGGAATTTTGAAACTGATGTGCAGCATTTTCTAACGACCGTGCAGCTACATATCTTAGAAAGAACATTGGATAGGACCTGAAATTTTAATCAACATTATGGAATATCAAATTTAAAACTGAATCATACAATTTTTTACATTTTCTTTCCAAACTGTAGTACACCACAACAAACAATATGTAAGGAAATTTTGATCAATAAAAATGTCACTTATGCCTAGTGGAGGCAGTACTTTAATAAATAAATACAAATTAAATTATTTTTTGTATCAATTGAAATATATGTTCTGGTTTTAGAATTTAGTTCCTTTTAAGTGTAATCATCATAAATGCAGTGTGTCCTCTTGTAATTAAACGTAAAATGTGTCAATTTACTGTAACAGCTATGTCCGAGAGTTTCATTGAGGACCTAATTTCTTGCCGACTGTGTTTTGATAACAGACTTGCAGAAGTATTTGCTGTATTGTTGCAGTGAATTAAAAGCTGGCTGCCTTTGTATTATCATGTTAATTGTGTCTTTTGAATCAAATAAAGGAGCTGGAATTTAAAGAAAAGTTAAAAGACACGAAAATCTTACAAACTTAAAATCTAGCTGCCCCGGTCGTATTTCGGGTGAACTCACTTCATTTGATCAGTCACTGTTATAAATGTTATTGTGTATGTAACATAAACTACCTTAAATTAACCAATTCATTGGTAACTATGATCAAAGAGAGCAAAGCGAAATGAATACTTCATAAAATAAAGAGCTTGGTTTCACATATACAGATCATTGTGGGCAAGCAAGTTTTAGAGAGTTCTTAAACTGGTACTTAGAGATAGCCTCAAGGATGATAAGAAGTTTCATTATTACTTCTAATGAAATCATGACATCAATACTGTACTAATTGAGCAATACAAAAATTGAGATTCAATGTATATGATTGTTGCACAAAATAAATTTTGTTTTCAATTTTAAAAAAAGGAATCTTGTTTGGTGGTATATCAACAGTTAGTCTAGTTCCCCGCTCTTTTGTCTCTCAATTTTGCATAATACTATTATATACCACTCTGGGAACCAGACTCATCAAGAAAACAAAAAGCACTAATGTAATATACAGATGTTATCGCATACACGTGATGGTTGTTGAAACCAGTTGGAATGATCTTACATATGTTGGACATTTTGAAAATAAATGTTATTTAAACAGAATAATGAAAAAATTCATTAGAAATAGCACATTATTAAATTATTATCAACGTGATTGTAAAATGAGCATTCAGTCATTAAATGGCCCAGTTCCCTAACCCCAATCCCCCTCCACAGTTTTCTCGATGTCTCCGCGAATTGTTTTCAACTTTTGGCAGTCTCTTGGTATCTCGCGCCCTCGCTTATAGTGCAGTCTATGTTTTGTAGACCCCGTTGTGCACAAGTTATCGAGGGAGAGGTGTACCAGATTCCTGTTATGCCATCTGTGTGGAGTTTTGGTGTGTTTGAGCTTTATTACAAGCCATAAACAGTTGTGCTATTTAATGGAAAATTTTATGAAGTTATTACTACTACATGTGACTTTGCTTTCAACTTTGCACGTTAATTTCTGGATTGAAACTAAATTTGGTATGAGGCTTTATATTAAGAAGCTCTAGTGTACATTTGATTTTTACTGTTTTTCCAGAATATTTTATGGGTTATGGCCCTTGCTTGACTTACCCCATACACTTTAATTGGATCATATTGGTGGATTATGCATTGCATATGGATACATTTTTTAGGGTTATTTTTATTTGAAAATCTTTTTTTTTTTTAGCTTGCCAACTGATGTCCAGGCAGAGGCAATTCCCATGATTCTTGGAGGCGGAGATGTGTTGATGGTAAGTTTCTGCAAGGTTTAGATTACCTGAGTAAGGGCTAGTGATCTTTTGGTCTGGACATTGTCCATTATGGCTCATCCATTATGTGCATGTCAACAGTTGCTATTTTCAGCTTCTTAAAAAATGGAACAGTTTCAACCAAACATTACAGAGAGAATCCTAGTGTAAAGGCCTTCAAAGTTTGTTCAGATTATACTGATATGTCATCAGATATGGCCATCATTGTTAAAGATTGAAAACCTTCAAGCAACTTCATCCCAAAAACTGCTTAAAAGAATTTCACTAAAATTGAATGCTGTTCATGTTTCTTTGAATGGCATTAGGTATGGCCATGAAAATATAGACAAATTTGAAGTGACTAAATTTAACAGAAATCATCCTGGCATGAAGTTCTTCAGAGTTTGAACAAATTATATCCAATTTCAGCCAAAACTTGGTACAGGGCAACTTGGTAAAAATCCATTTGCAGTTTGTACAAATGATAGTGAATCACCATTAAATATGGCCATCATTACTAAAAATAGAAAGGCTGTTAAATGGCTTCTTTTCTCAAGCCAATGAGCAGAATTTCATCAGATTTAACTGAAAGCATCCAGATCAGAAATGCTTTCAAGTTTTAAAAAATATGTATAAGTTAAATGTGGCCACCATTGCTAAATATACAACAACTTTTAAATGATGTCTTCTCCAAAATGCTGAACAAAATTAGACCCAACTTGACACTATATCCTGGTGTGAAGATGTTTCCAGTTTGTACAATTGATACTGATCTTCACAATAAGAACTGAACAGAACCTGGTCAAAATTTGATAGGATGCGTCCTGACCTGAAAATCTTTAAAAATTTGTAAAATTGTATCATATGCCATTAAATGCACTGTTAATAATAATAAAAACAGCATTTAAATTGACTTCTCAAAAATGGAACGCATTTCAACCAGTTTTGACAGAAAATGTCTTGGAATGAAGACTTTCAAATTTATACAAATGATTCCGATCCACCATATAAATATGGCCAGTATGAAACCAGGAAAACCCTTAATGACTTCTCCAAAACCACAGAATAGAATTTGACCTTGACAGCATTTTGGGATCAAGATTTTTCCAGGCTACAAATGGCACATATCTGCCACTGTTACAAAAATAGAAAAAATTATTCCCAACATTTTTGCAAAATCAACTGAATAGAAATTTTACCAATGGATGGATTCTGGCATGAAGAACTTTTGTTAGTACAGATGATGCATAAAGACTTTTCATATTTATACAGATGTCCAGTAGCTTCTTCTAAATAACAGCTTACAGAACTTTTGACCAAATTTCACAGAAAGTTTCCTAGCTTGAAAGCCTTTCAGATTTTAGTTAATGTAGAAAAAGATTGAACATCATTATGTAAAATTCTAAGTTTCACAGAAAAAAATCTAAGTTTCACAGAATTTGACCAATTTTGACACATCCTTGCATGAGGGTCTTTTGGTATTAGACAGATAATAGAGATGTTCATACAACTTTAAAACAAACACCCTAGGATTAGGGCCTTTATGTATTAGATGATACCGATGTTGATCCAGATGATACCAATGTTAATACAAGAACCATAGCATTAGGACCTTTTAGTATTGGACAGATGATACAGATGTTGATAAAACTTTAATACAAGTATCCTAGCAACATATAAACACAAAGAAGACATGTGTGGTTCAAAATTCATGAAATTCAGATAGGTAAAATATTGAAATATCTCTCAAAACTTGACCTGTTGAAAGAACAAGGACTTCATCAAATTTACCCAAGGGGTTAGAAAACAATATTTCATGTTATAAAGAATTGCATACCTTATTAACTGAGTATTAAATCAGGCAGTTTCCCTACATTATGAAAGTAGCTAAACTTTATCTATCACTAATGTTAACAATTTTAGATCAATTTCAAATGTTAAAATCCATTCTAAATTAATAGAAATTGCATTACTGTTTAATGAACTTCTGTGTAAGCAAGAACCTATTTTATAAAATCAGTCAGGATTGAGGTGCAATCACTAGTTTAATGGTTTTAGTGGTAGATAAATGGTTGAAGCTCTTGATGAAGGAACTCTTGTAGGTAGAGGCCATTAAATTCTTCTGGAGGAACTGCAGATTTATATTTTCAGACAGATATCTATAACCTTATCTCACAGAAAGGTACCTAACAATGACAATAATGGGATACTGACAAGTGATCATTTTGTACACTATGGTGTTCTGTAGGGTCTAGTACTAGACCTCCACCTGTTTCTAATCTTTATTAACAGTTTGCCTTTTTATGTTTTAGAAGTACAGAATTATATGCTAATGATAAATGATACAACAATATCTGATTATTAGTTTTGTTTCCTGAAAACTAATTTACAAGGTGCTCTAGATGATTTGGAAACTTGGTGTGAACAGAATGGAATTACTTAAAATATATAAAAGTCTTCCAATCAGAACAGCCCTGGGAAGATCAAGATTATCTGCAGCAATGATGCATTTTTCATACAGCATGATAAGTTTGTCGTCTGTGTCCACATTGATAACTACCTAATATGAAATGTTACAATGAAAAGGTCTCATCTACACCCAAGCTGTTATCAGAGATGAAACATTCTGATAAAGTTAGGTTTTATAAAAGCTGTCTTCAACTTTTGATTTTTGTAACATGATATGGGGAACTATTGCAGAACAAATCTGACTAAATTCAGACTCCAGAAATAAACATGTATGATTGCACTAAGTGAAATTATATGGATTGCATTCTCCTTAAGAATACTTGGAAAGAATGGATGCTTAAGAGAAATCTAAACTTGTGTACGAAACTTTCAACTCAATTTGGTACTCATTATCTATAAACAGTGGTCAAATAACAGCAAGTAAATATCCAACATTTCTATGATCAGTGTTAATAAATAAATACTAAATCCCAAAGCTCAAAAACAGTTAAGAACAGTTGTTCAATTTTGGGCTTTGATTTGGGATAGTTTACCGTTAAATGCCGTTTATCTGTTAAATGCTTTTCATCAAAGAATACTAGAATAGGTACATATTACATCAGTATAATTAATAATTACATTCATTCATTTCTTTGCATTCATTTTCTTGCCTTTTCTTATTTTCCTCACTAAATCTTATTGTTATCTTTTATTTTCTATCTTCTTCAATTTCTATTTATTCCTCTTTCAAATTGTGAACTTTTACCTGAGAATACTTTGTATATGACAGAGAACCTATTTTTTAAACCTAGTGAGTTAACCCTCTAAAAATCAATACATGATGGTGATGATGATGATGATGATGATGAATATTATTATTATTATTATTATTATTATTATTATTATTATTATTATTATTATTATTATTATTATTATTATTATTATTATTATTATTAAGGCATTGGAAATTTAAACATTGATAATCTCATAAATAAATTAAAAAGAGAAGATGTAATTAAATTCATTGATTCTGTGAATGTTAAATCATTTTCATTTTTTCTTTATAGGCTGCAGAAACAGGAAGTGGTAAAACTGGGGTATGTTTTCCAACCATTCTAATTATTGTCATTCTTATTAGATGGATAATGAATTTTTGCTCCTGCATTAGCAGATGAAAAGACTTTGGTATTACAGTAATAATTAATAGGAGTCAAGTAATGAAACTGGAACAGTTGTTTATCTTGTATTTTGTGGGAGACCTGAGTGGCCAAGTGGTCTAAAGCGCTGACCATTATGCATCACTGCCATCTCACCTGGACTCAGACTTGGCTAACGTGGGTAAGTGGGAAAGCCTGCCAGTAGCTTCTCATGGGTTGGTGGTTCTTCCCTGGGTTTTCCAGGGTTCTTCCTCCACCATTAATACTGGCCGCTATGTATCTTGTGCTGAAAAATGGCGTTAAACCCTAAAACAACAACAACAAATCTTGTATTTCGCCACAAACATTTTTTTTGGGTTGATAACATTATAGTAGTATTTTTAGCTTATTCACAAGATCACAGTCTGGCAACCACTGATGACATTCATTGTAATTATTAAGCTTCACATTTAATAGGCTGTTAATAGTTCTCTTGTCCATATTTTCATCTGAATTGCTTTACATTTTGCAAAGAACGGGGAATATCCTCTCTGTATCAACATTAGAATGTTGTAATGGCAGGACAACTATGCTTTGCCTGGAAGGAAGTTCTAACTTTAGTTTTCTAGTTCTGACTTTGTAAAGTTGCTGACTGTTCTCAAGTACTCATCCAAGTTAAGTTCCTGACTTGAATTTAATTTTCCTGAGTCTCATCTTCAATATATTCGCTTTTTGCCACAGTTCCAAAAATCTGTTAGCAGGTTTCACCACTGTAAAAAAAATAAAGATTGATTTATTTTGAAATAAAAAATGAAAGAATTCGTAATGAATGTATGCTTTTATGAATAATTTACTCCAACTTGAAAATTAATTATTTTGCAGTATATTATTAACTGATATATTTATCTATGAATTGAACTTAATTTGTGTGCATGAAAACTGTCAAAGTATATGGAATATAAAAGATGCATAACTATGAAACACCCAATGCAAACTTGGGATCTTTGCCTGCACACAGTTAAACTGATATCAAATCATTGTTGAATTTGAATCACATCTTAGCCAGTTTTTTTTTTAGCATTGGGAGAAGGCACACATTTTGGCATTTTGCCATGTATTAAACAAAATTTGTAAGATCTCCTTAAATGCTTGTTTTAATACATTTTGAACAATAAAACAATTAATCTTGACCAAAAAAATCAAAATACTTTTGTATATCTACCACAATAATTTGTTATGGTCAGTCTCTTGATCTTATCTCTTCCTCCAATCTTATTAGCCATCAAACAACAGTTTTTCCAGTCATATTGCTACGGTATCTACAGTATGACAGTTTATAGTGATGTCTAGTACTGGGGCATCATGTCACAGACATGTAGCATGATGTCCCACCAAGCCACATTATCCTGACACCAGGTTGACCAGTCCTAACACTAATCGCTTAATGCTGAACATCAAGCTAGGTAGCTGTTAGTACCATTTTTGTAAGTCTTTGGTATGACTTGTGACCGGGGATCGAACCCATAACCTCCTGCAGCAAACAATTGACAATTGATAATTTCAGATCAGTTTTGGAAAGGTGTAATGCTTATAAAACTGAACTTATTGTTAAAATTAATAATGACGTGGGAAAATTATCAAGACAAATATATTATCAAGACTAATATATTATATATTAATATATATATATATATATATATATATATATATATATATATATATAGATATATAGATAGATATATATAGATATATAGATAGATATATATAGATATATAACATTAATAATATTAATAATTAAAATGGAAAATTATCAGGTATCAAGACTAATATCTCTGTCTCATGTTCAAGTGTCTGAAGGGTGCTAAAGACCTAAAATTATAAGTGCTTCTGGTATGGGGAGGAGAGCCAAAATGTCAGCCTGACCCAGCCTGAATTTATTTGTTATTGTAGTCATCTGTCTTCACCATTGCTGTATACATGTTTCTTTTGTTTCTGTCTCTACTAAATGACTGTGGGGAATTAAGTAAATTATATTTTTTAGTTTTTTTAATATTCTTTTATCATGATGCTGAAACTGAGCACTACATCTCATTAAGCCCTCTACTTTAATTCTTCTCTTTTGCTGATTATAATTGTTCCCTCCTCCCTGTTATTCTTTTGCCTTATTGTTAAATCCTTTCCAATTCATGGTTTATTTAATATAATAACTTGATTACCCCCTTCTCTCTCTCTCTCTCTCTCTCTCTCTCTCTCTCTCTCTCTCTCTCTCTCTCTCTCTCTCTCTCTCTCTCTGTCTCTCTCTCTCTCTCATTTGCTTGAGACAGACATTCTTATTAAGAGAACGATCTTGTAACAAGACACACTTAAGAAGAAAAACATGTTTAACTTTGAGAATTTAATAACACATTTTAAAAAATATAAACTAGTGACTTCCACATTGAATATATGTTACTGTTTGTTGAAATATTCAAATACCATCTATAGTTGCTTAAAAGATGAGTCCATCTGCAGACTGCCTAGTCTCAGATCTGCCATCAGATAATGTGCATGCAGATCTGGAACTGTGAAGTTTGTTAGAGGTAATCAATAGAACAAACAACATAGACTCTGATCTGCAGGCACATTAGGATAAGGCAGATCAGGATCTACTATGTTTTGCAGTTGGACTTTACTTATAAGCAAGTACATATGGTAGACTTAAAAGTATTTGCTATGGCACTCAAGTCTACCTTGAATCATCAATGCATTTACATTTGATATTATTTCAGAATTAAACAAGAGTGGAGACAAACTTAATATGTAAAACTTGATAGGTCCAGTTTTATGGAAGGTTGGACAATTCAGCATATTTGAGAAATGATGATCATGTTTTATATGTCACATTGATCACTGACCTCTCACCTCTGTCCATGTGGGTTACAGTCTTTGACTTGGCCAACATTGGTTTGTGAGAAATCTTGCTAGTAGCCACCCCTATGTCTGAGGTTCTTCCTGAAGTGTTTCCAGGTTGTTTCTTTGCCAAGAAATATATACGGCTGCTATATACAGCCTATCTTGTGTAGAAAAATGGCATTAAACTCACAACAACTAATCAACCACAGTGATCTCCAATGCATGATCTCCAGTTGTGCTGCTTTCAGTAAAGCAGTCATCATGTACCTACAGTGTAATGTATAAAGGTTGATGCTCATGTATTTCCTCTTCCTTAACTATTCTCTTACTGTTAATGTGACGGAATAATAGATGGAAAAAGGATATGTTTTAGTCTATTATGTTTCTCTAAGAATACTTACTGATCACACTAGTATCAATTCTTCCCACCCATCCCAGCAGTCATCTTGGTATAGGTTTTGCCGAAGCTTAAGATGGTAACATTTGGTATATGTGTGGGCAACTTGCTTGGGCCAGGTCAGGTTATCTACTACTTTGCTTGTCTACATGATATATAGCCAGAAATTACAGCTTTCCTCTTTCAGGAAGGGTTGGATTCAGATGTAGCAGAGATTGTTTCCTAATATTAATTAGACTGGGTAACTATTCTTGGAGAAACATTATCCTTTCCAAAGTATTGATTCAAGATATAAAAGAAGCTGTGATCTACAGTCAGTTTTTTCAAGTCTTTATCTCGGATATGTAGCATCACAGAGACATTAAGTGAGTCAGGTAGGTCCAGTGATAGTGGCCCAGGTGACCAATAGGCTTTTTTTAAAGGTCAGTACAGCTTTCTCACATCTGTGAGTTTAATATTTTTGCTGGTGTTTATGTTGCTTAGTAAGAAAAAGTAATTCTTTATGTGTCATTACAATGGATTACATGACTGTAATTTGTGCAACCTTCATATTAGGAGAGTGGTTTATCAATCTTATAGAGAATTCAGACATTATTTCCTTAAAGAAGGTTGATGATAGGGGCTGGATGCTCCTGCATTTTCTCCTCTTACCTGTTCTTCTAACATTAATGTGATCAGAGAATTTATTTGAAGGAGAAGACTTTTTAGTAAATTATTTTTCTCCAAGAATTACATTACTAGTATACTTTCATTCTTCTCCAAAAATGCATGCATCCTTGTTGATATTTTGATCAGCTTAAGATGAGGTACAAGCTATTTGTCCTGCAGGATAAGTGAAAGGTCCAAGCCAATTATTCTGTAGGACAAGTAATAGGTCCAAGCTGTTTGTTCTGTAGGACAAGTGAAAGATCCAAGCTATTTGCCCAGCAGGACGAGAAGTCAACTGAAAACCTTTTGTTCTCTGGTTCTGTTCCTTCCTATTCATTATCAGTCCTTCTGTCTCACTACAATATTGCATAAAGATTGACACTTTTGACATAATTCTGTGATAATAAATTTTATTAATTATATGTACATTTGCACATGGGTTCTCCATTAGTTTAAAAGACTGCATATTTTGTTAATAGCAGGATTTGACAGGATATTATTGCTATGTATTTTTTTGTCAGGCTTTTTGTTTGCCCATCCTTCAAATCGTCTACGAGACAATAAGAGATCAAATGGAGGGCAAAGGAGGCAAATCAACTAGGCCAGCGAAAGGTCAGTGACATTACTAAAGAAATTTTGTGTAGTACATCTGGCTATTAGGCTAGACGAGTGTATGCTACATTAAGACCCTGTGTCCAGATTGTGTTGTCTGTTGTGTATCATCTGTGGTTTAGTGTAATTGATAATTAGTAAGCATTGACTATTCTAAGGTTAAAACAAATACGTTTCCTGACGAAACAGATTGGTCCTGGTGATGACAAATAATTTTAGACATGTCTCAATCCTTCCTTGCTTATCAAAAATTCTTGATAAACATTTTCATGACTTCTAAAGATTATTTTTGATAAGCATAGTCTGTTGTTTAACCCTTTGGCTACTACAGCTGTTGTGCAGTTTCACTACTGCTGAGTGATAGCGTATCAGTTACTGAGACTACTGATGCTGTTTGCTGGGCTGAATACTAGAGCATCATCATGGCTGACTATGGAAACTGACAATATAAACATGGTTACATTTATATTCATTATTTCATTAGTTTTTGCTGGATTTCAGTGAAAAAAAACCCCAGCTCATCTTGTATAGTGTCTGTTATTCATATATTTCCACTTCATATACTCCTACATCCCATCATACAAGATATCCCAGTCTTGTAAACTTTTGAATCCCACAGAATAAATCCAAATATTGCCCTATTTTTTAAAATCTTTTTCTTGTCATGATTCTAGTATTCCTGGGATCCCAAAACATACAGATGTCATCTAGGCAATGGAATATTTGGGTATCTGCATAATACTCATGACGATGTATATTCCAAGATATGTCCACATCTTGGTGATGTTGGTTTCATACCATTTGAGGTCTGGCTTTTGGTTTAGGAAAAAAAAACTTTCTCATTGCTTATTTGTGTTAAACCAACATGAGAATCAAAATCATTGATCTTGAATATGGCAAGGTCATCACTCCATTGTGCAAGTGGGACTATGTCCTCCTTGTCATCCGATTCAAATTCACTTACATCTTGTGTTGAAATGGGACTGACATCAATATCTGATAGATTTTCTAAGAAATGATCCATTAAATTCTTCAATATTGCTTGCACTGAACCCTTCAAACTTGCTGATATCTGAATTGGAATTCATCTTGTGTATCTCAGCTACATGTGTTTGTTAAATTGCAAGAAGGCCCTTTCAGTGTGTCTAAATTTGACCTCTCAGCTTACAGACTTGTATTAAAGTATTGAGTAAACAGTCCTCTCATTGGTTATTATAATAAAAAATATGTAAACTTCTGTACTTTAACCAATCAATGTTTAGTTAACATAGCGGTCATGTCCGCATAGATGTGACACTGGGGTTTTGAGTACTGCTGAACTGTACACACATAAGCAACACTGGGGTAGTAAATGAGGCTTATCAACACTGCATATATGCATCATTGGGGTTCAGGAGCTATTTACAGGTGACAATTAGATGCAGCAGTCATTGCTAAAGGGTTAATAGACAATCAGACTTTTGCTCTTGCTAGTATGACTGTAAAATGGCTCAAAGCATTAGATAACGAAATTGGGGTTGTACAGGTTGATTTTTGGAAAGCCTTTGATCTAGTCGATCATCATATTTTACTTGAAAGTCTAAAATATTAAAAGCTGAACCAAATCTCTTTAAATTTGTTTATGTCATATTTGAAAGGAAGAAAACAATAAGTTGACATTGTTATGAATATGTAATTAAATTGATTGTATGTTAGTTTTAAATTCTTTTTTTTATTTTTGCTTCATTATAGTTTTTAAAGTGATAATTTTCATTGGATTTGAATCTCTTTACAGAAAATTCACATGACCTGATTAGACAGTTGCTTTATCACTATTTTTGTGTTCACCTTGGTTGAGGCATTTGTAAACATTGAATGGAAATGATTGGCTATTACCAACGTCATGTTTGGCATGTATTACCCATGTTGTAAACAGTTTTTTTTTATTATTCATTTCTATCATGAGAATCAAACTTTTAGATATGGCCATTCTAGCCTACTAGAATTGTCACAATAGGGTATAAAAAGTTTGTTTATCAATATGCGTAGCATTCATTATAACATCACAGCATACAACATTCAATCTGGATTGTACTGGATGATACCTCTAGGTTCTTTTCATCAAAATATGTCTATGGACTTTGACATAAATTTTGTCATATGCACTTTTTGGGGCATGTAAATAATAACCTTCCAAAGGAATGTGGATGTATAAGAATCCAAGTGAAGTGAACACTACTTTATTGTGTAAAGAATCAGACTCTATTAAAAATGACACTCATTACTGAAATAATTGGTGTTTAATGCATACAGGACCTCTGTGACGTTTGCTATAATGATGTCTAGTTTGTACTAAATGAAAATGATGCCAATGTTATGACAACTATAGCTGTTGCAGCTAATTTGAAAATCATATAGGATGAGTAAAAAATAAAAATTGTCTTGTATTTTTATTTTGGTCTTAGATGTCTAACCTGTATTAATTTTGTCAAAGCTGAAATCATCTGTATCATTAAGCTTGATCAAACTTGTTTTATTTTTTGAGAAGACGATTAAAATGTGTATATTAAAAATTCTGTGACTTTCTACATTGCAATCCAAACTGAATTCCATTTTATTCACCTCTCTAGATTTTATAATTTCCTTTTATAATGTAACTATATCAGATAATGACATTTTATTGTTCTGCAGAAGGGTTAGAACATGGAGAAAAGACACACTTAGTAACATTGTATGAAGAAGTTTTTTTTCTTCAGCATTTACATTTTTAAAAGAAGTCCAATATATCTTAAAATTTAACAGTGGTTTGTTTGCTTTTTCAGGTCAAGGAGGTACAAGTGCTAAATGGAAGATGAATGTTTATGACCGTGGTGATGCTATGGGTATGAAAACTTTTCAGCTGTACTTTATTTACTTTTCTATAAGAAACAACTATCTGCGAATAACAGGAAGAACCAAGAACAACAAACTAATTTGTTTCAGTTTGTCCTTTTTTTCTTACCTTTTGATCACACTATTTCCATAACTATTTGTCTTAGTTATCAAGTGCAGCTTGTGTGGCATAAACAGCAAAAACAGGAAGGTAATGGACACATTCAAGTTGAGAAACCTTTGTTTTTAGTTTTGTGTTTCAGCTTTCAGATGAATACTTTGCAGAAATTGCAAAATTCAGAATGATGAAATCAAAAAAGACATAGAGGACTATTTCTTCTCTCTACTAGTCATAAACCAAAATATGGCCACAGTGGTAGCCATCTTGAACTTTTGTTATTGCAACTCCTCCAGTATGGATGATTGTATCAACATGGGGTTTGCACTGAAAGACTAATTAGCAATACCTAGCACAAAAGAGCATGTCAATCTGACATCAATTATCGCCATCATCAGAGTCTTTTTAAAAATCCTGTCATCACAACTCTACTTGAAGAGAAAGACATATTTTCATGTGAGGTTTTCACTAGAAGATTCATGATATCCATTTGATCCTAAACAAAGATGGGAGATGATCTGATGTCCAGTCATCTTGAAAATCTTGTTTTTACTCCTCCTGAATGGAAAGTCATATTTTGCAGCTTTTGTTCTCAACTCCTCTCCAAACTGATGGCTGTATCAACATGGTATTTCAGCTATAGACATCTTATGATATCTATTTGGATCTATTTTCAGCTGTAGATGTCTTATAATACCTAGTTGGTCCTGAATGAAAATTATACCAGTTGTACATCCAATATGGCTGCCATGATGACTTTTAAAAATCTTGTTGTCATTACTCCTCCTGATTGGATAAGCATTGTGACATGGGTTTTAATCAGAAGACTAATAATGTTGTCTCCTTGTCCTAAATAAAAATGGTGCCAAGCTGACACCCAGTATATGTACACAGCAGCTAATTTTAAAATCATGTTGCTGAAGAAGATCATTGTTGGTTATACCACTCAACAGTTAAAACCAAGAAATTATCTGATCTTGAATTCCTCGAAATTCTTTTTACCCATAGAGTCTGTCTCGTTAAGGAAAGCATTTTGGTTTTTTTAGATACAGAAGACAAGAGTTTAGTCTTGGATTGTTCCCACTTTATTGTTAATTTCAGCAATAAATTGATTTTTTATGGACAAATCAGTTAATTGTAATATTTCATTATTTGCATGCATTTTGCAATTTTAACCATTTTACGTTTTTGGTACACATATATTATGTATGGAAAGATTTAAGAGTAAATAGATGTATAATTATTTTTCACACAAGAATTTTTATGTGCTTTAAAATCTTGAGAGAACTCATTCACCATCAAGTCAATGAAGCCACATGACTAGCCGTATCTACCATTTCAAATACTCAAAATTTACAAGTTCTTTGTCTGAATCAGCTGAATTTGATAATCGTTAAAAACTAATGGCTTCCTACATCAGTATCAGAGTCTTTACCTAAGTTATTGAAGCTTTCATACTTGTGATTCTAATCATGAAAACTAGAGCAAGTACTTAACGAAATATGCAACCACCATTTTGTTACTTACAGTTATGACCTACTTACTTTAAATAGCAGATTTCGACCAGAACATAAACAGTGACCACGTGATCTGACATAATGGTCATTCTCACTAATGAATCTAGTATCTGATAGGGTTTGTTTTCCCAAAGGTGATGCTATGAAAACCCGCTAAAAATGGCTGCTGTTTTCAAATGGCACTTGTATGTGAATCAGATAGAGGTGTCAAAAGGCGCTTGTATGTGAATCGGGTAGAGGTGTCAAAAGGCACTTGTATGAGGTAAAGAGTTAAGGAGTTTAGGTTGTTTGAAAAATCTTGTTTAGGATTTTATTGGATATGACAAATTCAAGGATAAACTTTTTTTGTTACAAAATAAGTTTCTAATACTTTGCATTTATTGTATTTTTTTACTGTGATAGGAAATGTTGACTTAATATAACACTTTTTATATTATAACATGCATATATATTGCTATAGAATTCTATAGAATTAAAGGTTTGAAAGAAAACAAAACTATTTATGTTTATTATGTTGCCTCAATGTAGAAACATAATGCAGGTCAGCAAAGTAAAGTTAGAATTTTTGTTCTCTACAATGTACCTTTCATGTCAATTTATAAATTGTTTATATTTATTATGTTGCCTCAATGTAGTAACATAATGCAGGTCAGCAAAGTATCAATGTATCAATTTATAGGAATATTGTGAAACATGGTTTTGTACATGATCATCTTTTATGACTTATATTTTGGAAAGTCTTAAAATAGAAACATCTTTAGATTTCGAAAATGCATGTTTTATAATCTAAAACATTCTTTAATTTCATTCAGTAATGGTCATATGTGAACCTTGAAAAAACTTTTTTCTTCCTGGAAAAACCCTGGAAATGACATGGAAATTTATCTTAAAAAATTACATGTAATCAAACTTTGTTTTCACTCTTCACTGATGAAGCTTTGTTGGTTGTTTTAATAATTATTATATTGCTGTAACAAGTCATTAGCTTAGACTTACAGCAAAGTGAAAAGGTGCAAAATATGCCCAATCCGGCTGCTATAACATCTCTGTTTGCAAGGCTCCTCACATTTCATAGCTTCTTTAATTCACCATACCAGTGTGGTTTATAAGTAAAAATGTTTATTATTTACACCAATATATTCCGGGTGCTTGTTTACTCTGAATTTTTCAAAATGTTCACAAATTGTGTAATAACATGTAGACTGCTCTCACTTGGTGATTCTTTATTGCAGCCATTGATCCAGAGGGCCATTTATGTCAAAGTCGAGACCCACAAAACTGGCATGGAACACGCTCCAACAAATCAGTCACAGGAGATGGTGAGTAACACAAATTAACAAGCATTATTAAATTCATAATAGTATTCCTGCAGTTTCTGGCAAAATTAGGTGTGAAATTAAAGAAATTCTCAATTTTGATATGCTTGTAATAAGGTAGAGTGAATTTCGTTATGAAGTCATCCATCTGATACTAATTTTGATTTTGCAGAATAGCTTCAGTTACCCACCATCTACAGTTACCAATCTTTGTGGCTGGCTTGCATATCAATTTTGGATAAGGCCAGGGTACTGAGACTGTATAAAAAAATGGATTTTATACAATAAATCAAACTTTCCACAATTACCAAGCTTTGATGGTTGGTTTGCATTGGAGGTAGGTTATAACTTAATCAGCTTTGGGATAAAAAAATTTTAAAGGCAAGGTCACTGACTGAAAGAAGAAAAAGCAGTTTCTAAACAATAATTAGAGTTCTCCACAATCTTCTAACTCTAAACTTTGTAGATGGCTTGCATTTTGAACAAGAAAGAAATTTAATAATTTTGTATTTTTTAAGTTGAAAGGTCAAAGTTCAAGGTCATTGTGGTACAGAATAAAAATGGTTTCTGTACAGTAACATAAATTCTGAATCATACATCTGATCTGAAGATTATGGATGGTTTGCACTTGGAGTAAGGAAAAGGCGCAAGAGAGTGCAACTGAATGAAGAAAAATGATTTCCACACAGTAACATTAGTCCTACATCATGGATCTAGGCCAGATTTTGTTAATAGTTTATACACAGTGTAAGGAGAAAGCCTGACGATTTTGGGATCCAAAGGCCAAGATCAGTGTGAGTGAAAGAAAAATAGTTTCTGCTGCAAATATAAGTTACATGCATAGAAGACTTTTAAACATATTGTTCATAGTACTCTTTTCATTTCTCTTTTAATGCTTTTAATACCAATTGAGTTTATGGCATAACTGTGTAACTGCTGTACATTTTGCCTTATGTCATCTCTTATCAACAATAGTGGACATAAACAATTGTAATTTTTAATTTTTTCTAGGAGAAAGAAACAAAGGTTGAACAATTTCTGTTAAATTTGACAGAAAGCATAATGGGGTAAAATTATATTTTAAAATGGGATTCCCTCCCCAAACTAGTTTCTTTGTAGCTCATAACTAGGTAAATTAGTTGTCCTACCACTGAAATCCATAGAGACTGCCCATTTCAACTTGTTTAGTTTTTGGGAGACGGATGTTCTGACTAAAAGATAATATTGATTAAGCTAAGTTAATATTGATTAAGTGACTTGGAGCTTTTTGAAATGAGACTTGCATCCACCACATTGTCAATCATTGTATTGATTTTTTTTATTTTGTTCCAGATAATTTTTGAGACAGAAAGGTTCTTTGTTTAGGCACAAATGTAGAATATGTATTCCTTTGTCATCTTGTTTACTAATGTGTAAGATACTTGAACATTTCAGGGAAATATTATTTTGAAGCCACAGTGACAGATGAAGGGCTATGTCGTGTTGGATGGTCAACAGATAAGGCCTCGCTGGACCTTGGGACTGATAAAGCTGGCTTCGGATATGGAGGAACTGGGAAAAAATCTTTTGGGAAACAATTTGATTCTTATGGAGAGGTATGTTTTTCCTGTTTAAATTCAATCCGTTCCTTCCAAAAAGTAATTTATGAGTTTGTATAGAATTTAACAATTTCTTTCATGGTTGACATTAAGAATTGTGTTGCCTTGGTTCACTAAACAGTTCAGACCTGTAAAATATGTTTGTATTTATTTACATGTAACTTTGAAATTGGTGGAAGGGTGAGGTTGGCTCAGTTCACATCACACAGAATCTGAAAAAGATGTCCTGGTTTTACTGTGATAAATACATTGGGTATGCTGGCCCTTTTCTGAAAGATAAAGTTAATTTTCTGCCCTTCCTGGGATTCTTCATCTTCATTTCTCTTGCAATGCACAGTGTATCCCATTTTCAACATCTGCAGATAACGCTTCATATGGATCCAAGTTTCTTGGGAACTGACTGGTTTTCTTTTCCCATGAAGCATGAACCACTAAGTTCAGTCAGTGTCCATGCACTGGGAAAGTGATTGTATAAGACAGTTGGCTTTCTAGAGGAGAACTATATTTGTGATATGAATATAGTAAGAAAGCCACAAACAACTAAAGAGCATTTTTAATATCTTCATTTAAAAGTAGCATTAATTATTTAAAGGTTCTACTTGTTTTAAGAACTGGCTTATTTCAAGTTAACATATATTAATAGCTCTTATTCTTAAGTGTGGAATGTGAGTAGGGCATTGTAGACATGCACATGGCAAAACCATTTAGAAACATCATTTTAATCTTGGTACATATATTGCTTTGCATTGAAAATAATTCTCTTTCCATTTAATCCATTTTTACACTGCCAAAGAATATTCTCTCTGTTTGTTATGATGTTGTATACTTAAGTGTTCCCAACATACAATTTTGTGGCAAGAACTCTTGAAATCCTCCTATTGTTAAATAGAATAACTTCCTTTTTTCTTCTAATGTATTAATTCTCCACTTATTTGATGACATGTTAAAATTTTGTAATGATTTATCCTGATGTCACTAATTGTTCACTTTGATACAATGCTTTTTCTAAGGTTAATGTCTCTGTTAATCTACTATATATATATATATACAGTGTGTGTGTCCCTTAGGGGTGTAAAACTGAGGGTAAAAAAAACCCCTTGGTGTCAGAAATCCATACTTTTCGGCTTAAATAGGATATTACAACTTGCACAACATTCTCTCTCTCCCTCTCTCTCTCTTTCTCTCTCTCTCTCTCATTTTGCCCATTCAAAGGATAATTTTATCAATTTATTTTCCTTTTTGTTTAAAGTCATACTTTTAACAGTCTCTTTATAATCTTTTCGTAGCAATATTATAGACCAACATATTACATATAAGCTAATACAAAAGTCTATATAAATCTTTCCATCCAAATGGAAGTTAATTTACTGCCTCTCATAAAATGTTTGCTATCATTGATTTCATTGTACTTTGTCCTAAAACATATTTATCCAAAAGTCAAAGAGGCTAATGATTCATTTTCCCTTTTAACAAGTTACGCTTGAACTTTTAGATCTTTCTTTCGTAGCAGCAGAGTTAACAAAATCTGCAGTGGCCCCTTGAATTTGTAATCCAAATAATGAATTTTTTTTCTGCAAGTTTACTTATTTCTTTGTTCAGAAAGAATGTCTTAGGTAATATTCACTTGTGCAGTCTTTGCAATCACAAGATTAGAAGTCACATCAGTAATCCCAATGGATGTGCCATATTCCAGTCAAGAGAATATTTTTTCCATTTTTCATTAAAGTCAGATCCACATATACTCTTTTCATGTTCTACTTCTTTCATTTCCTTTGCTAATAATTTATAGTGCACGCTGTTTTAATCTTGAGATCACATTTTAGTGCAACAAGCATTGATGTAAAACATCTGGACGACATCTTGAGAGCACACAAGATATGGGGAAGCAACTCTATAATATTGCCAATGGTAGCCTGGTTCTCTGCTTTGTATGCTCAGTATAGCATAGTGCAACATATAGAGTATATGAAACAGGAAACCAGAATATGCCTATGATCAAAGTAACCACGATGCCATCCCTAATCCAATGCATTCGATATTAAATAAATCCTGATTGTAATTTGCAAATCCTAGGAACAAGAACAAAATTGTGCGCATCATTTTTTCCTAGTGTGCGTAAAGGGAAACACTGTGTGTGTGTGTGTATGTATATATATATATATATATATATATATATATATATATATATATATATATATATATATATATATATATATATATATACATATATACAGTGGAACCCACTTATCTCGACCTCGGTTACCTCACCAACCCTATTAAGTCAACGTTTTTAAAGTGGAACCGCCAAATTCTCTCTTTGTCTTAGAATTTTCTCATCGGTTATGTTGATTCTTTTATGTCGCCGAACCCTAATATCTTGAGCACAAAAGAGTGCCAAATTTGCCAATTAACGTCGGTTATCTCGATCCCCATGACCAATCGCCGGTGATTTTTTTCCCCTTATTGGTGACAAAAATGTTCCATCTGACGACAGACTTTTTGGTTATTTAATTTGTTCAAACAATCGTGGCTTTCAACTGGATAAATAAAAAGGAGAACGGAAGGAAGATACAAATTTAACTAAGTAATGTACTGGAATCAATCGGTACACAAATGATCCTTTGTTTGTATCGACAACCCCATCTTAGCAGTGCATTGTTACATTATAATCTGCTTATGCTGAGGTATGGCAGATTACTGTATGTTTTGACAGTCAGTTATGCTACCGTACTATACCTACAACTTACCGACTTCTGAAGACGCAAATAGAATAAATAAAATTAATGGAATGGCTAATCCTTCTGAATAGCACTAAAATACATAACTCAGAGAATGCCTGAATAGCACAAAAAATACATAACTCAGAGAATACCTAAATAGCACCAAAAATACATAACGCAGAGAGTGCTAATAGCACTCAAATACATAACTCAGAGAGTGCCTGAATAGCACTAAAATGCATAACTCAGAAAGTGCCTGAATAGCACTAAAATACATAACTCAGAAAGTGCCTAAATAGCACCAAAAATACATAACTCAGAGAGTGCCTGAATAGCACAAAAATACATAACTCAGAGAATGCCTGAATAGCACAAAAATACATAACTCAGAGAGTGGCTGAATAGCACTCAAAATACATAACTCAGAGAGTGCCTGAATAGCACTAAAATACATAACTCAGAAAGTGCCTGAGTAGCACTAAAATACATAACTCAGAAACAGCCTGAAAATCACTAAATTACATAACTCATAGAGTGCCTGAATAGCACTAAAATACATAACTCAGAGAGTGCCTGAATAGCACAAAAATACATAACTCAGAGAGTGGCTCAATAGCACTCAAAATACATAACTCAGAGAGTGCCTGAATAGCACAAAAATACATAACTCAGTGCCTGAATAGCACTAAAATACATAACTCAGAAACTGCCTGAAAAGCACTAAATTACATAACTCAGAGAGTGCCTGAATAGCACTAAAATACATAACTCAGAGAGTGCCTGAATAGCACCAAAAATACATAACTCAGAAAGTGCCTGAATAGCACTAAAATACATAACTCAGAGAGTGCCTGAATAGCACTAAAATACATAACTCAGAGACTGCCTGAATAGCACTAAAATGCATAACTCATAGAGTGCCTGAATAGCACCAAAAATATATAACTCAGAGAGTGCCTGAATATAACTCAAAATACATAACTCAGAGAGTTCCTGAATAACACCTAAATACATAACTCAGAAAGATTATAATATTTGCCTTAAGTTCACTTGTCATTTACTGGTATTAAAGCAGAGATAATTGCAAAGTGATGTAAAAGGTTTAAATTGGTTTTCAACCAAAATCCTCCAAAACTTAAGTCACCAACAACATAAATAATATGAATTGGCTCAGCAAACACTAAGGTGAATCAATAATGAGATCTTTATACACATATAAATGTTTTACTCAAAATATTATTAATTAATAAAAAAAAACATTTCAATGACATTTTTAAAAATCCACTGAAGATTATTTTAACCAAATTTTGACAGAATGTATCCTGGCATGAAGGTCTTTAAAGTTTGTGGAAACAATGCCATTCTGTCATCAAGTATTGTCATGATTACTAAAAATAAAAAAAAGAACTTTCAAATTACAACTTTGAACAAATATTGAGCAATTTTGCATGAAAAGAAATACAATCCATCATCAGATCTGACTACAGATGCTTAAAAACAGAAAAAGATGCAGAATAGAATGTGACAGAATTTTCTGGTATGATGGCTATTTAAGCAGACAACTCCAATTTGTCATCAAGTATGGTCATTGTTACTGAAAATAAAAATAAAAAATTTAAATGGCTTCTCCTGAAGAACAGATTTTGAGCAATCTTGGGAGAAATCATCCTTGTATAAGATTTTTCAAGAATAATAAACTATGCTGATCTGCTGTAAAATTGACCAATATTAACTGAAATAAGAAGACCTTTACATCTTATTAAATTCAAAATAGACCATCTGTACTCCCTTATAAGACAATTTCCAACTACAAACTGCACAGACCCAGATCTGCTGTCACATAATTCTTCAACAGATCTGGGTCTATGCAATTTGTTAGGAGTAACCAGAAGAACAAACAACATAAACCCTGATCTGCAGGAGCATTATACTATGTCATATCAGGAACTTTTTTCTTTGTAGTCTATTTAACTTATAAGTAAGTATATATGGTATGTATTTATAATAAGTACACTCTACCCATTGAGGACTTCGAAGATTCAATGTTTCTTGATGGTGAAATGAATCCATCCATGAATCATCACAGACTGAATATTGTGTTCATCATGGATGTTGACATAAGGGAAAAATTAAGTTTTACTGCTTCCATTGGCAAGATACAGCAATATAATTGTCAAATAGTGGATGTCCACTAAATAATATTGAACTTTTGAATACTCTTTTTAAGTTGTACATAATGCCATGTAATATTTTAAGACCTGTTTTGAGAGATACTAGATACATTTATGATTTACTTTAATAACTGGAGATGTCAATAAAGAAGGGAGGGAGGGATATATATATATATATATATATATATATATATATATATATATATATATATATATATATATATATATATATATATATATATATATAAATTTTGGGAATGGGAAACAAACCTTGGTTTCAGGTCACTTACGAAATATACACATACATTGTGCCTTTCATCATCATTTGAAATGTCTACTATTAAGCATGATTGTATTTTCTGTAACACAAGTAATTTCTGGTTTTTGTATATTGTTTTAGTTTAAAGCCCTAATGCAACTGTTATGTGCAAAATCATCTGAATATTGAAAGATATTGTTCTTAAATTGCATTAATACCAGATAATATCAATGTTTCATCGCATTGAGTCATGTAATTTCTCCCTCTAAATGAGAAACCTTGTTATTTTTCGTATGTGTATGAATTTATTTGATGTTGATTGGCAACATCTGTTGCTATTTCAGTCGAAAGCTGGAGCACAAGAATTGAAGACATCACCATTGTAAACATAAGAAGCCAACAGTGCTCCAGCTGATCACCATTATTTACCAGAGTCCTATTTGTGTCTAATGCATGCTTTTTCTTTTAAGATCGACTTGATATCGTATCAGCTGATTTGTGAGAAACAGAAACCATTTTCATCTAGCAGTTAATGGGGCTTTTTTTAGCCATTAGTACTAAAATTAACATCAGAGGTTGGCATCTCTCAGGGTCTGTTATGAACTGTGAATACATGATTGTACTTCCTGATTTACCATTGTTAAGTAAAAAGGTAGGCAGCCAACGTGCATTGCAGCAGATTTCATTGCTAGATTGTCATGCCTTGGGATTTGCCTAATGTTAAAAGTGATGAACAAAGTAAAGGTTAATAACAGGAATGGCCTTTGATCTAGCACAGCTGTCAATGCTGTGTACACAGTTCCATGCATTTAAAAGAGTTTTCCATTAAACATTGACATTTCCAAGTTTATGAATAAAGCTACAGAAGAACAATTTTTATCATGTGTATCATTATAATTATTTTGATGTGAAGCCACATTATTCTTATTGAATAAACTTTAGAAAGAATTATGCCATGTCATTATGTTCCATGTATTTATCAAATATGTACAATATAAAAATAGTGCATTTATTTATCTCTTGTTTTAGTTTTTATTTGTTTACTGATTTCAGCAATCTGTTTAAAGTGTGTCTTATTAAAGGGAAGTATGACAAATTTTTGATCAGTACAACAGGCACTTTTATAAAACATCATAACAGATTATAATTACTGCATGTGTTTATGGTAACAGGTACATATACATGTAAAGGTATGAAATTGATACCTGCTGTATTTGGGATTGTACCATGGGGGTGGATCTCCATATTGTTTATTGTGTCATCTCCTGGGATGAATGCAATCAAATCAGGAAGGGATGCAATAAAAGCCATGAAAAAGTTTCACTAGTCTGAGTGGGCATCCTGTTCTCTAATATATGGGAAATATAGATTTTAGTTACATTTAAACCATTTCTCAAAAACTGTTGAACAGAACTTGACAAGATTTGACAGAATGCATCTTGGCATAGAACCTTTCAAGTTGGTATAAAAACAAATTTTATCTGCCAACTAATAATGTCATAATTTTAATATAACAAGCTTTTAAATGTCAGAGAGCATCATTTTTGGTCTATTGCCCTGGCCTCTGGTTTTGAAGTAGTTTTCAAGATGGAGAGCAATCTCAGACCACTTGGATCTCATTGTCAACAGTGAAACTGAGAAGAACATATAACATTTCTTGTGACTTTATCATTATTGAACTGATACATGTTTGCATGGTGTAAACTGCAGTAAATTCTACTTTTTAGATCAAAAGAGTTCAGGTCATTGAAATTTGATTATAAGATTTCTTGATACAACTTTTGTTTTTTATATTAGATTAATTTTTGATGAAATTTTTCTGCTGTTCTTAATACAACCTTATTCATCTTTATTGCAGTCATACGGAATGAATGACACCATTGGCTGCTTTTTAGATCTCCAGAAAGGTGAAATCAAGTGGTCCAAAAATGGTAATTACTTGTGCTTTAAAAGGTTTCATATTTGGCTTTTGATGATATAACTGTCTGACCAGCCTAAAAGGCATATTCTGTTAATTATACCCTGTCCCATACAGCCATGTAATCATTGCAGAAGGAAAGAGTAATTGTTGTCTTGCCAGCAAAAAGTGACACTCGGGTATACTTTTGTTTGTCAGTTACACAAGTATTGGCATCTGCGATAAAGTTAATATTCCGTGAAAGTCATATAAGCTCTAGATGAGTTGCTGTATATAATTGAGACTTAATGTGACCTTTACATGAATTTTATAACTGGATATAATAGTACTCATGTTCTGTCTGCATTAGCAGAAATCTGTCAAAATACAGCCAAACTGCTGAACCTCTGTCAGATGAGTCCAAATCATGCACATTTCAAAGGTGACTGTTAATATTAAGTTGATGTACAGATATAATGGCAAATTTTGTGCCTTTAGAATAGGAACTGACTAACACCTGTGAGCTGTAGTGGTTGAGTTATTTAGGTGATGGACTCAGGTTCAAGTTCCACCATTGGATCATTGCATGGCTTTTGGCAAGGTCACATGACTTACTGTTTGGCATGGTATAACATTGATAACAGTGATAACATTCCTGTGGTGACAGCACTATCATCACTGATAACATTCCTGTGGTGACAGTGTTATCATCAGTAATACTATTCTGTTAGTTTCTTGTTTAGTGTTAACATTTGATTGTGTGGCCATAACTTTGTAACTGTTGATAAGAACTGGAACTGTGTGCAAGTATGTATAGTGACTAGCTCTTATGCCACAAGCCATAGGCATGGTCCCTGCTTCAATGTCAGAGTCAGGGTCATGATAGGAAAATGGAAGTCTTTGATTTGTATCTTTATCCAACTTTAACTTTTAAACCACTGACCATATTCTAAGGAAACCTAAGCCAATTATATATTATTGACCATGTGCTGCATATCAAAGACATTTCTCCATCTTAAGGTGAAGGTCATTGTTAGGGAAAATGTAACTTTTGTATCCTTGTTTAGAGTATATTTTTGAACCATTAAAGATATTATTACGAAATTTTATCCTGATATATATCATTTTTAGACAATGTCATATATAGTCATTTCCCACTTGATGGTCAGGGATCATAGCAAGGATATTTATAATGGTTAACCTTTATCAATGCACAGGTATAATTTTGGAACCAAAAGAAAATAATGAAACTTTAGCCTGTGATATAATTTCATTTGACTGATTGTCATGCATTTTTAATCATATTCCATACCTTAGTGTCAAGGTCATAACAGTAACCCATTTTTTTCCCAGTGTGTTAGTTTAAATAACCATATATTTCTATAAAACCTTTCGTTATCATACACATCAGGTCCCATGCTCAATGTGAAGGTCATTAGTATGGAAATTAAATGTTGGATAGCATGGAGGGAGATCAAGCAAGGTGTGAAGGTGGAGCACCACCACATTCCATGGAACACTTGTAAATTGTAAAATGGTTTTAAAGCAAACTCTTGCTTGGATTCTTTAGTCTGACATGTTTTGCTAAAAGATACAGTCAGTATTAAATAGTTGTCTTTTAGCTTTAACTTGTGTTGTAACCAGCTTTATGCATTGATCTCAAAAGTATGTGGGGTAAATTTTAGATACAGTGTAATGTCTTGCCATTGTGTGCTACAGGTTAGGTTGCTTTGACTTACTTTAGATACAGTGCTTTCTCTTTGTAATGCCTTGCCATTGTGTGCTACAGGTTAGGTTGCTTTGACTTGTATTTTATTTGCAGTACTGTGCAGTAATAGGGATGTAGCATCATTATAATAGGGTATGACTTACATTAAAATAAATGGTGACATTATAATCTGCTAAGAATTACAAAAGTATTAGTCAAATTATTCAGCCATTTCAAAAGTGAAATTCACTTAATAGAATAGAAACCATGTCATAGAATTCTGTCAAGGTTATTATTATATTGGGGTATGGGGCTTTATTGTTAGAGGACACTCCTAGTTCTATCAGGGTTATTATGAGGGGTCACATCAAGTTTGTCAGGATTATTGATATACTGGGGGCTTTATTTTGAGGTGACTCTCCAAGTTCTATCAGGGTTATTGCTATATGGGAGTCCTAATTTTAAGGGACTTCTGAGTTATATCAGGGTTACTGTTTTATTGTGATGGGTCACTCTCAGTTAAGATTTTTTTTTGCTGTATGGGAGCTTTATTTTTGTTGTGATCCACTGTAATTTGACTCACAGTTAATTTGAGACAGGTTGCACATATGCTTGTTTATAAATCATTACAGCATAGACCTAGATCTGCCATCCCATGATGGGTCTGTGCAGTTTGTTAGGATGAATCAGTTGATCAGTAGAACAAACAATATAGACCCTAATATATCAGCACATTTTGCAAGGTCAGTTCAATATCAATTTGTAGGAAAGCTTGGCTGATTTCAACAACCTATGGCATACTTGCCAGAGGTGGTACACCAGACTCATTGGAAAGGCACAGCAGTTCTAAAAGGTTTCTGATGCTCATCTAGAGAGGATATGATAGATAAGGTTATCAATTTAAGTTGTGTTTTTTTTTGCAATCTATACCCTGAAATGGCTAAATCTTTAAATTTACACCACCATTAAAAATGTTTTAAATATAGTGATGTTTTTATCATGGCATTTATTAATATTCATCTATCTTTTTGATGAGTATCAGTTTTATTAATTGCATGAATAAAGTAATGTTGTTATATGCAATTTAAGTCATAAAGTTGTAAATAATTAAGATTTTACATGTGTCTGAAAAAATTCCTATGATCTTTTGATTTTAGGTGTTGATCTGGGAAAAGCCTATGATATTCCTGGACATTTGAGAACTGAGAAGTTCTTTGCTGCTTTGGTCCTCAAGGTAATCCAAGATAAATAATTTTTTATGGGTTGGTAAGGTTTATTAAAAGTCTGTTTATCATATATATGTGATAACAATCACCCACTTCCTTTTGGCAAATTTATAAGACTGGTGAACTGGTCATGTCACAGGAGAAATACTGTATATACATGTTGAATTTCCCTCATTTATTTTGGGTCCCTGTGCATGTGCCATAACAAGATGCTCTCACTTGTTTTAATTAAGTGTTCTTTTTAAAGAAGTAATCCTTGTATAAAATGTCATTTGGGATCCGAAGGGACTTTACTATTTCACTGTCAGAAACATTCCCAGATCACATAGTGGTATGAAAATAAACTTCCCTACCTTCTGAATCTAGTGATGATGCAGTTGCTGGCCTCAGATAATTGTTTTGTCCCTTCATTTTTCCCATGACTCTAATGATGGTTTGAAGCTAACATGTCCTTTTTTAGACAGCTCAGTGATCATAGAATCCCCCCACATCTTGAGCAAAACCTTTGGGCCTGTAAATCCGGGTGCATCAGGTATATGTTTAATTTCAAAGATCTGTATGGTATGCTGCTGCCCTGGCTATTGACCAGGCCATCCAGCTAGCCAGCCATTTGAACTGGGTGATGACTGACCAGGTGGCCATTATATACTGTATGTTCCATACTATGAGGAGTTTTATGATGATCCAGTTAGCTAATCTATCCATTTCACTGCATTTTCTACTCATGAGCAGACCTTCCAGTCTACTTCAGTGCCGACCATCCACCAGACTTCCAGGCTGGCAGTTTCAAAGTGTACATTATTGCCATCAACAAGCCAACTCAAGCTGAAGGTTTTGGTAAACTTGTAAAAAGGTGATCACAAATCATTCTATCTACTACTGCAGTAGGTAAAGATAAATGAGGTTACAGACCAGCTGTTGGAAAAGATCCAGAATCCAGGTAATTCCATGGTTTTGTTTCAAAAGCCATCTGGCAGTCGTTTTGATCACACTGGGGTATTGGACACAGTGATTGACAAAATTATAATGGCAGTTAATATTATAACCAAGCAGTTTTGCAAGATAGATAGGAATGTGTTCCATGCCACTTCTTAGCTAGTGTGTAACTATGTGTATGCTAGACTTGGCTTTAATAGTAATTTGAAATGTTGAAAATTTCGGCATTGACCATGCATGATTGTTAGCAAAACCATGCACCATAAAGTATCTAATGCCAGGATGGTTTCTGCTTATTTAGACCTTGTGAAGAGAAATCTGTCTCCATTTATCTGTACTGAAGCTGTATTATTCCTTGGTTCTCTGCTGTAAAGTTTTCAGTATGCCATTACCAATAGGTGGTAGAATGGAGGAGGTGTGGAAAAAGGCAACACAAGAGCTGCCTCTTCAGGTTATTTTGAGGCTAGCACATGTCTTCAATCTGATTCAGTTCCAACTGCAATTTAGGAATGATTGAAAGCAAAATGATAAGAGGTTTAATACAACAGTAGCAGTTTTCAGTTTTGAGTTTAATTTCTTGCAGCAACAGACCCCTCAGTTCAAAAGGCAGTTTAATAAAGCAGGGTTTCTTGTTCTTGGAAACTAGACCCCTTAATTTCTGGCAGTCTTTGATTGATGTATTTCCTCAAAATGGAGTGCTGCAAGTTGTTTTGGACATGCTTTGGATTTTATTTATCAAGCTCCCACTTGTTTCATCTTCCCTTTTGATAACAGATATGCCATCTGATCTGGGAGAGGTGGGAGTTTTGCAGAAGGAGATATGGTCATTGCAAAATAATTAGTGGAGAGGGTTTGCAGACCAAATCCCCAGGATATCTTTACAAAGCCAAAGAAAGATCAGTCCAGTTATAGACCTCAGCTGGTGCAATAAATATATAACCTCTCCAAGGTTTTAAATGGATATGGCACATTTATTCAGGTTTTCCATAAAATTGGGAGAATTTTTGGTCAGTTGAGACTTAACCAACACATACATTCAGCAAGCATTGTGTAGGTTCCTTCATTTCAGGTACCAAGTATGATTAACCAATTGCGCACATGAACATTCCAATTTGGTCTCGGCATTCATCCATGGATGATCATGAAGGTCATCAACTATATCTGCTTAACATCATCAATGGCATCTTGGAGGTATTTTCTAGGACATCATCTAAAAACTTGTGGTAAGTGCATCATTGAAGCAGGGCATGAACAATCTTTCCTTTTGAAATAATTAGGCTTCTAGTGAACTGAAACTAGTCATTCCATCTCAGAAGTTTGTCCTCCTGGGCCATTTTCAACCATTTTGTTCCACCATTTTCAACCATTTTGTATGTGTTGTGCAGATTATTGAGCTTGCTCAATCAGTTTTCTGATTTAAGCAAGAAATGTCTATAACTCCTTGTTCTGTTTGATGGTGTTGTGGATTTTATTCTTCTTGACTGCCTTTTCATGCACGCATTGTAGATGGCTCAGTGACACCTCTTTTATGATGATGATGTGCAGAATTGTATAATTCATGCTTCAGTTGTACAACACACAGTAGTTCACAGCAGGTATTCCTCAGGAACAGTATGAAAGCCAGTTTGTTACCAATCTTCACCATGGACAGTGGAAAGAGGGATGCAGAAGAGATACTTCTTCACATAAACTTTCAAGAGATGATAGCTGTGGTAAAATCATTTCATGTTTGGAAGAACTGGCTTCATGGAAAGACATTTATGATCATGTTGTACAGTTCAAAGGTGGTAGCTTAGTGGGACATGGTGGGTTAGATGGAAAACAAATCACACAACCTGTGTGTTTTGGCCTGGAACTTCATTCACTGGTGCACCCAACTGAAGATAGCAGTCATGCATATTCCCAGCAGGGATTATGTCCTACCTGACACACTATTGAGAAGAGGCCAGATCCTTCACATGGAATGGTGGTCTGTAAAACATTCGGTCTTTTATTGGATTTATATACTTTGGGGAGGTCCAGTGATAGACCTTTTTGTAAGGAGGTGTAATTGAAAACATTTTGTCTTCCAGGGTCCAGAAGTTTGGGTTGTGGATGCATTTTAGTCAGTTGTGTTTGTGTTTGTGTGTGTGGAGGGGAGCCTACACTTATACCCCAAGGTTCCAGTACTGAAGATAATACAGAAAATAAGGGTCAAAAATTCAGCTAGCATGCTCTTTCAGTGGACCTGAATTGTCACCAATTAATATTGGATCATTCCATGATACTCATCATGCAACCAGGCTTTATAGCTAAGAATAAGATGCCATTGGAGAAGTTTTTGGGGCCTGGCAAAGTCTCTTTCTACCAGTGATGGAACTCCTCAAGCCCTAGAATCGCATCTTATACATTCTACTTGGAGATCACAAATGATGAGATACATATCAAAAGGTCCCTTACTTGAGAGATCAGATCAGTAACTGCAGTCCTTGTGTTTGATCTGAGACATAATTAAAACCATTTACTGGCATGTGCAGTCAAATCAAGTATTTAAATTTTGCAGAGACATGAATTGAATCTCATAGATCCAGTTCCTGTAGTCCGGAGAACTATTAGAACAGTTTGATGTCAGCATTATGTTCTGACAGGTGTGAGTTAGTATTTCTTATTTTTGCATGACTGTCAGTTTCGTAGCACTGTGTCTTAATTATTTCGAGTTAAGCACTTCTGCATGACTGTAAGGTGTGCTGCCCTCATTTCAGAAGAGCAATTTGTCCATTACATAGGGAACACACAGGGAACACATCCATTCTTCCCTCGAATGGTCACTGCTTCCTTCTTTTGCCTATTCTCATGCTGCCAATATGATTGGGAAGTGTAATATACATATAAAGTTAATTTTTTAGTAAATTTTTATACTTATCTAATCACTTAACTATTAAACCCTCCCATGCCTCCTGCAACTATAACCATCACTAATTTGAAAGAGATGTATATTTGACTGTAAAACAAGTGTGTTGGATATTGAAATAATTTAAAACATAAGTGTATATTATTCACTTAGTTAAACATAAATGTGTATGATTTTCACTTAAAGCATAAATAAATGACATTTACTAATGTATAGCAAGAGTACATCACACTCACTAATTTAAAACATAAGTACATATGACAGTTGTTTATTTTAAATGTAAGTGTTCATGCTTAAGGTATAGATCTATTTACAGTATTGTTGAATTTCATATTCAATCTGAATTTTTAATCACCAGTGAATCCAGCAAGCAGTGTACATTTATCATTGATTCATTGTGAGTATAAGCTGTATAATTATATTAAACCTTCATGCTATTATTTTCTTCAACAGAATGCAGAAATGGATTTCAATTTTGGTGATACTTCTTTCAAGTATCCACCAAAGGTGAGCAAAACTTTTTTCTCTCATTGTGCTTTAATTATTAAATACTTAAATTTAAAAAATTAAATTGTCAATACTTGATTATAAGATGACTATTAAGTCAGCTCCATAAAACCTCTTATAAATTAAGAGCATCAAATCAGGCAAGTTCTTATTCAAGATCTACATGGGTACTGAACTTGTATCACATTCATGTCAACTGTGTAAACAAGTAAGATCTACATGGGTACTGAACTTGTATCACATTCATGTCAACTGTGTAAACAGGTAAGATCTACATGGGTACTGAACTTGTATCACATTCATGTCAACTGTGTAAACAGGTAAGATCTACATGGGTACTGAACTTGTATCACATTCATGTCAACTGTGTAAACAAGTAAGATCTACATGGGTACTGAACTTGTATCACATTCATGTCAACTGTGTAAACAGGTAAGATCTACATGGGTACTGAACTTGTATCACATTCATGTCAACTGTGTAAACAGGTAAGATCTACATGGGTACTGAACTTGTATCACATTCATGTCAACTGTGTAAACAAGTAAGATCTACATGGGTACTGAACTTGTATCACATTCATGTCAACTGTGTAAACAAGTAAGATCTACATGGGTACTGAACTTGTATCACATTCATGTCAACTGTGTAAACAATGTGGTGCTGCCTTTTTGCAAGCAAAAAGCCTGTTGTCCCATTTGCTCTGGCAGGTAACTTGTGAATTGAAACTTGGAAGTTAGATCTGGCTTATGAATAAGACAAATACAAAACAAATCAAAAGTTTTATTGTATCAAACAGAAGTGGTCTTTATATAATAAACACATAATACAAGACAAATACTGGTTGTTTGGACTTTCATGAAAATGAAAGGAATATACTTACTAGTAAATGTCAATGTAAAAATCATTGGTGGACACTTTATCCTTGAATTATTCAGTTGAATGTTTTCATATTACAATACAGATATCAATACAAGTATTGTGTAATTAAACAGATAGATAAAGTGCATACCATCTCAGCATTCTTTACAGGAATATCGACATGAAAATGTAACAATATTTGAATTGACAATGTATGTGCTATAAAAATCTAGAGTTTCCAATAATACTCTGGATTTATTAGATTTTTTTTTTATAATTGCACTTACAGACAATTTGTAATCAAATTTTTTGTAAAAGAAGTTGACTTTCAAGTGACTGTATAAGGAAAATAAATTGAAAATATCTTTGTATTCAATGCACTCACACATTTAATGAGGAAAGTTAAAGGACCACACAATTCCATTGTTTGTAAATATGGACAGATGTTGAATATCTAAGTAGTGAAATGGAGAAAAAATTTCATTTTGAGTATGTGCCCATTACATGCAGGTTTCTGCTGATGAAGTTTTCATTACATTGTGCAGATGAATCTGATTTAAGGGTGTATTAAATTATTTATGGAAACAATTCTCCTCACAATCCAAAAGGATTGTTGGGACTAATGCAAAATTCACATACCTTATCTACTTGCTTACAAGTCCTATCCAACTGAAAACTCCGCAGACACAGATCTGCCATTGTATAATGTGCTGATAGATCTGGGTCTATGCATTTTGTCTAAGTAATAGTTTGAATAAACAACATAGACCCTAATCTGCCAGCACAGTATGCAACATCATATCAGGGTGTATGTTGTTTGAAGTTGGACTCTTAAATATTTATGATAACTGTGTGTGTGTGTGTGTGTGTGTGTGTGTGTGTGTGTGTGTATGTGTGTGTGTGTGTGCTGCAAATTCACAAAATTTGTTCTGCTTTATGCAGTGACTGATCAGGGTCTGTATTGTTTTTAAGTTGGATGTGACATATAAGCAAGTATATATGGTATCTTTGTAAATAAAAAGTTTTGAAAAACAAAAATATTGATACCAATGACACATTTTACTGTTTGTCAACTTGAAATTCAACTTTAGGTTCAGTGAAACAACGTTGAGAATATCAAACCCACCATTGAAGAGTGTCACCCACCATATAGAAAACTGTAATGATCAGATGTCTCATATTAGACACCCGACTTGTACCTAAGTGTTAAGCTCAGCTATCATTGAATAACAGTGGAACACATTCCTGTCTTTGAATTATACCCTCTAAGACAGAAGCATTTGATGTGAAAACAGTGAAGAAACTTTATGTTGATATCTGTTGGACTTTTTGATGAATTGCAGTTTATAGAACAAAATTTTTTTTACAGATATTTGTATTTTTTACCTTTATTACATTTATTTATTTTATATACCTTTTACCAAATTTTGATCTTACCTTTTATATTGTTGTACTTCATGCTTACTTTTTTTTGGAAGGGTTTATATTCCTAACATTTGGTGCAGTTTGTCCTTTGGTTTTTTTTGTTTTTTTGACCTGTTTAGTATTTAGTTCAAAAATTGGCACCATGCGACCATTACTGTGCTGAGGGGCCAACTATCCGCATTAAGCTTAAGTACTCAGTAAACAACCATTTGAAAGGCAGACCGAAGGAGAACATTGCACCTGTATGCAGGATGAATAAATTAGGTGAAGACCCCCCCATTATTACACTGTGCAAATAATTTGACCAAGTGGTATGTGCTAGATTGCAGATTTGAATGCATCCAGATAATATACCTAATGCATGTGAATGGTCAACATATTATTGGTTTCATTTTAGATATAATTGGTCAATGTCAAGTTAGTGACATATTTCATGCTGCAAGTTTGTTTTTCATTTTAAAATGAGAATATGCCTAATTATGTATGTGGTAGCATCAAGTACTATCATTTTGAGACTTGTCTGATGAAACAAAAATGTGTTTGAAAGCTTCGAGCAAGCATTTTTTATTGCAGATGTTTACTTATCTTGCAGGGAGGTTTCATTGGTTTGAGCCAAGCACCAAAGAACTATGTGCAGGACTCAAAAATTGTGGGTAAGTTGCATACTTGTTTGCATTTTTCTATTTTTATCCTCACCTTAAATCATGTGGTATAATGTGATCCTATCTATCTTTCTATTGAATTATGTCTCTTTAAATTCTGCATAGAGAACTTCACCAAATTTAGCATATGGGTTTTCTTTGTGGTAACTATCCGGAAAAGGGGTTGACAGTGGAGTGGATCAAAGGTCATAATAGGCAAAATTATAAGTGCACTGTATTGAGATTGGAATATTTTTTTTAAACCAAATGTATACATGCAGTTATAGGAGAACATATAATACTGACAATATAGACCCTGATTTGCTGTCACATAATGTGCAGGCAGATTACATCTAGCACACTGCATAGACCCAGATATGCCATAACATTATGGTATGGCATCTGGATCAGTGCAGTTTGTAGTTGGACTTATAAGCAAGTATTAATACTGTCATGGATTTTGGATTATGATTCCTGGGTTGTGGTCCAGAAAAGAGGAAGGTTGGGGTTGGGAATATGTAATAAAGAGTGGGACGGACCTCTTGATAGCTCAACAGTGTAATTTGCTTCAGGAAAGGTGTGACATTTTTAAAGTGAGGACCTATAAATGGGGGTGGTTAAATATCTGGTTACATTTTAAATGGGTTGATGATAAGTTTTTGTTTTGCATTCAGGTTTGTAATTGCAAAGTTATTTTATTCATGGCATTGTTGCTGTATAAATAAAGATGTGAATAAAAAAGAAATAAATTCAGATGTGAATAAGCAAGTCTCAATATTTTAGTTTTCATTGCCAACACTAAGGAAAGATACAGTATAGGCTGTGCTTTTTTTAGTTTACTCTCTGGGGATGTTATATTTGGGGATGCATTGTAGCAGTTGGGGTAGGTTGGAGGTGGAAAAATGTGAATCTTTGGCAGCTCCAACAATTTTCCCAAAATATTGTACTGATAGATTTTCATGACATTTTAAGTTTTGTTTATGCTTTTTAATGCATGTTAAGAAGTTGTAATTAATTGGAAGTAGCTTTACCTGGCATGAAGGGCATATGATGGTGGTGGTGTCAGGTGTTGGTGTGGTCTAGGGGTAACTTGGCTGTTTAATGGCTGAATCCTCATTTTATAATTGAGTCAAGAAAAACTGTCAACAGAGCGCTTTTTCTGATGAAGTTGTTCGTTATTATCTATATATCACATTTATTTTCCAAATGTCCAACATCTGAAAGATCAATAATATGATTGCAGCTGGTTTTAGCAACCAAACATGTACTTGAAAACATTTGTGTATTGGAGGCACTCACCAGTTATTATGTACTTTTGATAGGGTGATGTATGTAAGGTGAAGTTGTTTGCATTTAAAACATGCACAGTGGAGAGCATGTTGGCATACCTCTATGCTACATTCATGTAATGTGATTGACATTTCTTTAAATATTGTACCTTTGGAAATTGTAAATGAACTTTAGCACACTCCTAACTAAAATGACTGCTCCCTTTTGCTCCAAAAATCAACCTGAATTTGTCTAAAGTACACTATCCTTGGCAGCTATTAAAATAGGGAAAATGTATTTTGACAGACTAGAGAACACCAGCTTCAGAAAGTGAAATGAATGAATTACGAAATATATCAAATGTAAAAAAGAAAGTTATCAGCTATTTGTTTTTACAATTTACCTCTGAATTTTGAGAAGTGAAAATGAGCAAGTTGAGCTAGCACTTTTTTGAAAGGTGCACATCTGGAGTAAGGCCAAACTGTATACTCTATAACTCATATTACACACATCAATCATACACCAAATGAAAGGGAATTAAAGGTTCTTTGAACAATACCTAAGATATACAAAGTCTTTTTTAAATAGCTAGTTTAACTAGTGAAAAAACCCAGGAAAATTCTTTTTCTTTAAAATTCTAACCCTATGCTAAAAACGAAATTGTAGAGTGCCACCATTACATTACGGCTTTTTGTTTTTTTTATTAGTCTCATCCCTGGAGTGATGTGTAATAGTATGGTACGAACTAAGAGTCAGTGAAGCAGGGAACCAGACTAACTGTTGATACACTACCAAACAAGACTCCTTTTTATCAAAAACATGCAACATATTTTTTTGTGAGACAATTGTTTATGTCAAAACTCAATTTATGTATTTTTCAGTTTGTAAAATATTGGTGCCATCATTTCATTGAAAAAGTAATAGTGAAACTTCTTATCATGCTTGAGGATATCTCTATATGCGAATTCAGGAATTCTCTGAAACTTATTTTTCCCACAATGGTTCGAATCTGTGAAACAAAGATCTTTATTTTACAAAGTACTAATCTTACTTGGTTGCCTTGCTATCTTTAATTACATTTACGATTGGGTAGGTTAATTTTAGGTAGTTTAAGTATGTACAAAATAAAATGTATCACAATGTTCGATTGATCAACTGAAATTAGTAAACCAACATACAATCACTGCTGCTGGTTCTTAAGCATGATGGATTTGTATGCTATTTTATTTTCTTTATTCCATTTGCTTTATTTGATTCAAAAGACATAATTACCATGATAATAGAAAAGGAGGCCACATTTTATTTAGTGCAACAATACAACAAATGCTTCCTATAGTCTGTTATCAAAACACGGTTCTCAGTGAAATGCTCGCAGACATAGCTGTTACAGTAGATTGACACATTTTATATTTAATTACAAGAGACCACATTGCATGTGTTATGATTACACTTAAAAGGAACCAAAAGATAGAACTAGAACACAAATTTAAATTGATACGTTTTTTTTTACTTGGTATTTATTTATTAAAGTACTGTCTCCACTTGGTATGACATTTTCATTAATCAAAATGTCCTTAAATATTATTAATTGCAGTATAATAAATATATCGTTGAAAAGAAAATGTAACAAATTAAATAAATTCTTATCAACTCATTAACCCCTGGCTTTCCGATAACATTTTACAGTTTTCCTCCCTGATCTCCCGAGCGCCTCATTAGCGAAGCAGAGTTTACCTAGCTTGTATCCCGGGCACCAAGTTTGAGAGGCAGTATTTGGCATGGCTTATCTCTAGCACAACAGGTTAAGTCATCGCTAACCGTTGGCTAATTTCAAGCCATTTCCTAATTATGCAGGCTGTTGAACCAATAAAATTTTAGCTTACATAGACAGAGTGTACACTGCTAAACACACTGAAAAAATTTGATTTTGATAGTAGCAGAAATAGTGAAGATATTTAAATCCAAAAATGATGCAAATTGACAGGAATTAGCCAGTTGGAGCAGACATTTACTTGACAAACTCTGACGGAGAATTTTCAGGATTTTTATCGTTTGAGATTGATAGTGACATCGAAATAGCCGTTGATGATAATAGCGAACATGATGAGAATGAGTTCAAATTTTATTGTGTTTTATTAGGTTTTTAAATTTTCAGTGAGAATTCTAAGGAAGAATGGTAATTCAAGAGCAAGGAAAATTTTTATGTCTTTGAACAGTATTCACATGGAGGTTAAGTTTACAAATGTGATGACAAGTGGAATTTCTGTGTACATAAAATATAATTATTGTACTTGTTAATCATTGTGTGAGTATTCCTAATGGATTTTATGGATTATTTATGGCAAGAGAAAGAAATTGATAAGTACATCATTTATTTTCACCTTTATGCACTAGTTTTATTTCTGCATGTAGCATGAAATTTACACCATTATGCACATATATAGCTTGATTCCTAACACCCCACCCACCCCACCAACACCTAAGCATGTAGAACAAGTTCAAGCTCATCTGAAGTATCATTGCACATCCATATTTGCCCTGGCCATACTGTAACTTGGAACTCAGTAAGAACCTAGATTGAGAAAAAACGGGATTTCTATCTTCAGTTTAGATTGGCTGGTCCTTATGATGCAAAACCAGGTTTGTGGCCAAATTAGGTTGCCACCACTGGGGAATCATTTGTCATACACCTCCTGTCATTGATAGACATGTTGAGAGCAGCAGCCATACAAGACATGGTCCAAGCCCTCAAGCAATACTTAAAGTACACAGAGATGAGTTATGCCTGGAAGCAGGAAATCACACTCAAACACTTTTTTCATGGCTGTAGTGTGTTATATGCTCAGCATACTTAGAAATCTCATGAGGAATTCTTCTGATGAAATTACATCAATTTCTTTCACATCTTCACATATGAAATCAAACCTTTCTTCCCTGGATAGATGCTTAGCATATTCTCCTCCCATTACTTATTCTCTTGATGTTAATATGATTGAGAAACATATTCAAAAGAGAAAGCAATTTTTCCCCAGTAAATCTTGTTTCTCCAAGAATGCTTACCCAATGATTTTACTTTAAAAAAAACCTCCCAGCCAGCTCACAAAGGGTGCATCTTTATTGGATTGCTCCCAGCTTAAATACTAATGATACTTGTAGCAGCTAGGGGAGGTAATGTGTAAGAATTATTGTCCTTTGTTTATATGATACAGAGAGAAAAGATATATTTTCATCATTTTAGTTAGGTTCCATTCTGTTGGTAGCAAACATATATTCAACTCTTGATGTGATCAGGTATGGATTCATAGAGAAACATAATTTACTAGAAAAATTTGCTTTTGTTTAAACAAAATAGCTTTTGCTTTTTTTTAATATTTTCTTGGTTTTATTGTTGTTTTTTTTTATTACCAGAGTTGTTACTGATTCCAATTGCCTGTCTAGAGAACTCCGGATTCTTTGCCATGTCAGTACATGTTTCCATGATAAAAAGTTTTTTTTATTATATTATATGTACACATCTAAAAATTGAATGCCATCTGATCAGCAATAAGTGTACTTGAAGTTATATTATCGTGTATTTTTCAGGACAAAATGCAGCAAATGCCAAGCCAGCTCCGAATGCACCACAGGCCATAATCATTGAGGTATTTTATAATAGTTTCATTTTCCATCTCATGAAAGTCAGACTGGTTATATGTTTTTAATGTAGCTGTTGCACTGTTTTAATGCTGTTTTTCAGTAAAAGATAGGCTATACATTTTGGCCAGTATAATTGATGGTGGTAGAACCTGGGACAACTACGGGAAGAACCACTGACCAAAGGACAGCTACTGTCAAGCTTTCTCACATGCATTGGCTGATTCAGGATTCAAACCCACATTGACAGAGGTAAAATGTGATTCATCTGTAAAGGAGAACTTCTTAGGCCATTTGTCTAAACAGGACTTTTAAATTGGTTATAACAAAAGTATTTCATTGCTTTTTAGTTGTATCCAGATTTGTTATAAAAATCAAAGGATACACAGTGGAAGCACAAAGTAAATTGACTTCACCCAGTGCTGTAAATTGACCAACCCAGTGCTGTAAATTTTGACTTAACCTAATGCTGTATATTGATACAACCCAATGCTATACACTGACCTTACCCAATTCTGTAAATTGACACAACTCATTGCTGTAAATAGACACAACCCAGTGCTGTAAATTGATCTAACCTAATGCTGTACATTGACCTAATCTAATGCTATACATTGATCTAACTCAATGCTGTACATTAACTTAACCCAATGCTGTATATTGATCTAACCCAATGCTGTACATTGGCACAACCCAATGCTGTAAATTGACACAACCCAATGCTATAAATTGACTTAACCTAATAATATTTATTGACCTAACCCAATGCTGTAAATTGATTTAACCTAATGTTGAGATAACATGCATCTGATTGGCTGAATTTGTTGCCTCTCAAGATGAAGAGTCCATATTTCTCATCATCCTCAATAAAACTTGGGTTGATATCACCATGATCATAAATGGCTTTGATTGTGATCAGTATACTGTATCTTTAGAAAGGATAAAGTTAAATGGGTCAAATCAAATTGATATAAAATTGAAAGATGGTTTTAATTGGATGTTTTCATACAATACTATAAAAGTCTGTTTAGTAAAATGGTCAAATGTTTATTTTGGTAAGCCAGGTGAGCAATGTAAGGCCCACTTGGGATTCTTGCTACATTCATGTTCAGAAGTTTTGAAAGTTACCATTCCTGTTTCACATCAGTAGGAATTGGCATTTCTACACCAGTTGTTTGTCAAGTTTTGAATATTTTTTAAAAGAGAGTTTACATCCGTATCTCCTATCTGTATCAGTGGTCTGTCAAGTTATTTAAAATTATTTTCAAGCAGATCTCGTTTTCATCATCAGGCCTTGCCCATAAGTTTACAAAGGCAGTGAAAATCTCCCAAAAATTCAAAGCTAGAAAGTTTAAAAATCAGAAGGGCTTAAAAAGCCAAATGTTCTTTGGGAATGTTGGTGCATAAAGGTTTTGGATGTGGCTTTTGTCCATAAATGAATTTTCATTATATTGGCTCTCAATTGTACAGTTATCTTCCTTAATTTCTTTGCACTTCATCACTTGTTGCCCATATCTATTTTTGTGATGAGATGCTGTAAAGCACTACTAAATTCATATTTCTTATATTTTTTGCAGCCATCAAGGGAACTGGCAGAACAGGTTAAAGTCTTTTTTTCTTCCAAGTGTGATTACAGAACTTAGGTTATTTATTGAATAATATACCAAAATTTCAACTCACTTATGAGTCCAACTCTGTACTGTACAGATTAAGTGCTGTGATTGCATATTGTGCCAGAAGATCTGAGTCTGCAGTTTATTAGGAATAACATAGTCCCTGATCTGCTGGCACATTATGTGATGGCATAACATGGTCTCTGTTGTTTTGCAGTTGGACTTATAATCTAGTGCAAATGATATGCAAGCAACTGTTCAAGTTGTAAAGGAAAATCATATGACTAGAATATCACAAAGTATTATTCCTTAAAACTTTTGTAAGATCTGATTCAAACTTTCAAATGTTGCTATACATTAATTATTTCTGCTGAGAGTAATTCTTGATATTATGTAATAACATTGACTGGTTTTCTGTATTTTATTTAGACTAATAATTTCCTCATCAGTATCTTTAAAGGGAATAAGAGCCATGTGACTAGGCTGTATAAAAGTTCAGTGAGTGTATCATATATCAGTATTTAGTACCTGATCATGGGAAGTTTCAGACATTATCATGATTTTTATCAAAGTTTTGGTACACAGTACTAATTATTGTCAAAAGTGCATTTTTAAATTACTAAATAATAGTAATTCTTAGATTTACTGGTAACTATTTGTACATTTCAAATAGATAATGATAAGAGTATAAATGTAGCACATAATATAGTATGTAATTATCTTTATCATTAAGTCAGGTGTTTGTATTTTTAAAAGATCTTTTCAAGATTTTACATTTTTGTGCAGTTTTCAGTGTTTGATATTTTTAAGATGCACAGAGGAATCAACATCTTTATACATGATATATTAAAATGTTATATTCACTTCAACTTGAGAGAAGTACAAATATTTTACTTACAGTGAGTTAATATTTAAAAAATCCTTTTTGACTGATTTTGTTTTCTTCCCACATATTTTAAGACCTTGAACCAGTTAGAGAAGTTCAAAGTTCATCTTTCAAGTCCACCTGTCAGGTCAGTATGGAAGGAATGATGAAATAGTTGAAGTACAAAAACAATATACACATAGATAGTCATGTCCATAGCTCAAGGTCAAGGTCATATTAATGTCAAATGTACATTTATCTGTAACTTTGTCTCAGCTATAACTTTTGAACATCTGGAAATATTTTAATGCACTTTTATTTGGGTACACTTAGTGAGTAGATGGTAAGTCATGTACCAGTCAGGCTATCGACTGCTATATCAATGTCATTATGAAGGAAAACGTTCCTTGCGTAGGCTGCAACTTTTGGATGACTGAAGATAATAATTCTGAAACTTTACTTACATGTACATCCTAATTATACAATGTGTTGCCTGCCACACTTGTATCTTCTACCTCAAGGTCAAGGTCATGACCAGAGACCAAAGAAATGTGACTGTCTGACCCATTTATGCTGTCAGGGCTGTAACCTTTACACCACTGAAAAATATCTATGTTCAAATTTATTCAAATAATACATCATGACAGTGCATGTAAAACATTCACACTCCTGCATCAGAGTCAAGGTCATAACTAAGGAAAATATCATAAATTGTTCTTTTTTCTTTTTTCAGATTACAGATTTTTGAAATTACTGAAGATATTTAAAGATACTGTGAATTCACAAGATATTAAGTTAGAGTTCAACACTAGAGCAGCGAGACTGTTTGATTTTACTCAGTTCCTTGTCTAAGCTATAACTTTTGAATCTGTGAAAATATTTTCATTCAATTGTACACAGATATATATCACAACTGGGTATCTTTTCATATAAATGATTCATATTCCTACATCAGACTCAAGGTTTTAGCAAAGTAAAATATAGGGTTCTGACCAAATTTTTTTCATGATTACAGCTCTTGAACTTTTTATGGGGTACCAATTTATCATGAGCTTCATGGTTATTAAAGACTCATTGAACTATGGTCTTTTGGTGGAAGCTTAATGTGTATCTTCCCAAAACCATGAATTTACATACCAATGAAAATGTTTTTATATGCATAACCTCATATACTGATGCCCATGAATATCAATGAATTCACAATGACAATTTTTAGCCTTGTCAACAATTTGTGTGTTTTCTTTAAGTTTCTTCAAGAGCTTTTATTTCCTATACTCTTTGGTTTTCTTCATATGTGCAATGATTCATTATGAAACAGATGAATCATTCAGTGAGAGACTTTTTGTTACTCCTTTGACCTTGGTTCAAAGACAGAGCCATATAAAATTATCATTTTACTCAAATGTTTTCAACTATGTCATAGGTAAGAAGGGCTTATGGGATGACATGTCTGTCATCTGTTTCTAAACTGCTTGGAGAATTGCCATGAAACATTAAACACATTCATTCCAAGGTCTAGTTTGGTTGTAAATGAAAATGGTGCTACTGAGACATCCAGTATGGCCACCACTGCAACTATCATGAATATCTTGTTATTACAATTCCTCATGATTAGAGGGTAATATAGAGTTTTCTTATATCATGTTGATCTTAAATAAGAAGGGTACCAGTCTACTGTTCAAAATTGCACCAAGAGCTTTATTTGAAAGTCTTGTTACAGTTCTTCCTCCTGAGCATGTGCACCAGAAGACTTCTTGTGTTGTTTACTCACCTCTAAATGAAAATGGTGCTGTTCTGCATCTAATATGGTCACCACTGTGGCCATCTTGAACATATTGTTTCTCCTCCCAATATAATGTCATATTGACATGGGGTTTTCACCACCAGACCACCAATGATGTATGGTTAGTCATAAGTGAAAATGGTATCACCTGGACATCCTTCTTGACTTATTGTCATCCAAACATTGACTTTTCACCTAAAGACTTTTATGATGCTGTTGGTCCTAAAGCTGTGGTTCTATTCTGACACTGGTGGCCACCACTGTACCCATTTTTAAAATTTCATCTCAACTCTTCATGAATGGAAAATCATATTGACATGAGGTTTTTACAAGAAGATTTCTTGTGATTTTTAGCAAGTCCTTAATGAGAATGGTGCTGATTTACATCTAATATGGCACCACAGCAGCCATCTTCAGAATCTTCTTTTGGGTTCTTCTGAATGGAAAAGTCATTGACATGGTATTTTCACAAGATGCCTTTGTTTGGTGTCTACTTCGTCTTAAATGAAAATGGTTCTGCTGTGATTTTCAATATAGCTGACACAGTAATCAACTTGAAATCTTGTTATTGCTAATCATCCAAATGGATGATCATATTAGCTTGGGTTTTTTCACTAAAAGACATTTTATGATGTCTGATTGGTCTTAAATGGAAACAGTGCTGATTTATGCCCAGTATAGTCACCATAGCAACCTTTTTTAAAAAATCTTACTATTGCTACTCCTGAAAAACAGAAAGTATTATCAGTATGAGTTTTTCATCAAAATGCATCTTATGGTATCGAGGTGGTCTCAGATAAAAATTGTCTCAATTTGATCAGGGTTCAATGCTACTGGGAAATTGGGGAAATGTCAGGAGAAATTATACATTTTTCCTGACTGAAAAGTCTTAGAAATTTGCAAATATTGATGAAAGTTTGGAAAACAGGAATTTTCTTCCATCCATTGATGACTGAAATAATTAAGTAATTGAGTCATAACTAAACTGATTGTGAGTTAAATTTATTGAGTTCTGACCAGACTATATGGAGTAAAGATCACTTAAGTGCTTGCAACAAACATATTTGTACAGTTTGTCCAAATGCTCACTGTCTAGTAGGTGGTCAGATCACAGACAGAAGTCAGTATATTTTCTTACATCAAAAGTATGAAAACCAGCTAAGCCAGTGTGGTGGCTGGTTACCAGCTGCCCTAGCAAACTTAAACACTGTTAGTTCGAGTCATACCAGCATGAAATTGACAGGAAAATTATTTATTTTCTCTTTAATTGCAGATATCACAATCATTATGTATTTAATCCATTGACAGTGGAGATTAAACTACAGCATTGATGCAATTTGACCTGATCACATGAGAGCACAAATTTGTTCCTGACATCCCAGGTCCGGTAGTCAGATGATAACAAAAACCTATTTCACTTGTAGAAAAAAAATTCAAAAATATTTATAAAAATCGCATAAAATTGGTAATTTTAAAAGAAAATGAAAGAACACAAAATTTCCTATATATTCAGAGAGCAAATAGCTAGGTAAGATTCATGAAACATGGAGCAAGTGTCAGCAACGGTTGTGTTTTATCATGTGACTACCACTTTTACACTTTTACATGTGCTCTCTGTTGAATCTGGTTCTGACCAGGTTGCTGTGACAGTGATAGTTTTCTGGTCATTGTGTTTGGAGTAAAAATATACTGTGACATTTTTTAAATTTGATAGGTCCACTGCTAAGCAGCTACCATATGCTGCTTTTACATGGTGGCAGTTAATTCCAAATTTTTGATAGGCCAGAGGAGTCTGATGTTGTATCAATAAAGTATGACAAAATCTGTGACAACAGAAAAATCACCATATGTGTTCTATAAATATTTTTTGTACAGATAAGGTGAGTTTCTGTTGTCACAGATTTTGTTGTACCTTTTGATAACTTGTCAGACTCCTGTGGATAGGCAATTGGCTTTGAACCCCAGCATAAATGTCCAAACATGAAAAATTTGGTGGAAATATTTAGGAGGAAACCTAGATTAGAAAATGAACTGCCATTCCTTATAAGTCAACTTTATAGTAAAACATATTGAATCTCAGAGCTGAACTTTGGCGCTCATATATTTCACTGTAACATGTAGCTTTAAATATTGGTTTCAAATGATAAAAAGGTCACAGGAGAAATGGGAGCTTGTCATCTGTTGTATTATATATTAATAAACTATACGAGCCTCAGTGAGAATCAGTATAGGTTTGTGAACTGGTTAATATTATTACAAGCACACATGTTGATTTATAGAAAATTCAGTCCTTCTTATAAAGTAGCATGTAATTTTACAGGTTGTGTCAGAATTTAAATCGGTGCTTTTCTAATTAGGTCTTTTTAAAGGATGCATTTTTAACACTATTGCCTGAAGGAAAATGTTTGAAAAATGTTAGTTTTGGGTTTTTATTAGCTCAGAATTATTCAGGGTTTAAACATTTTTCTTTACAAGATAAGATTGTAATACTTTTCATTTATTTATTTTTTTATACTCTAATGGGAAATGTTTACTTTGTATAATATGCATATAGATTACTATCTTGATTTACAGCTGATTATTCTGATATCTTTAGAATTCAAAATTTGAAATGAAACAAAACTAAATTATGTTTATTGTTTCCTCATACCAGCATAATGCAGGGTATCAAAGTAACGTTAGAATTGTTATTCTGTCTGTTGAACTGACTTTACATGCCAGTTATTTTGAATGCTGTATACCATAGTCAAACTTATTACTTGTGATACATTTAGTGTATGATCCTATGTCTTACTCGGATGTTTTGAGAGAGATCTGAAATGGAAACATCTTTTGATTTTAAAAAAATTCATGTTTTTTAAGCTAAATTGTTTTTTGATGTCATTCAGTAATGCTCATATGTAATCCTTGAAAAAGTGGGGGAACCATGTCTAAACCAAATATGGCCAACATTTTGGCCATCTTGAAAATCTTAAAACTACCCTTCACCAGAACACTTGATGTCTAGTTGGTACTAAATAAAATGGTGTCTATCTGACATCCATGATGGCCACCATGGCAGTCATCTTAAAAATCCAATTCATTCTACTCCACCTAAATGGTCAGTCATATTAAAGTGTTTTTTTTCCTTCATCAGAATACTAGTTATATTTAGTTGGTCTTGAATCAGAGTGACATAAAATATGGCTACCACAATGAAAGACTTTAACATCTTGTCACTAATTGTTCTGAACTTATCAACATGGAGATTTTCTTCAAAATTTTTGCCCTAAATTAATAATGTGCCCATCTTGTAGCAACTATGGCTTCCACAGTGGTTAATTTGAAAAATCTTATCTCCAGAATATCAGAGATTGTATTACAATTCAGCAGTTATAGAAATAAGTGATTTTCTCTTGAGAAACTTGAAATGATATTTGCATATTGCATCATCATTCCTTTCAAGTGACTCTTGCTTGTTTGTTTTTTTTATTTTTAAACCCTCTATTGATTTGTTTGTGCTTAGAATCAATCATTGTGAAGCTAATTGATTCTTTCAGTGACACTCTTGACTTCATTGGCAATGAGTATATGGTTAGAGTCATAGGACATTGTATGTTTACCATTTTGGTTCATGGTTTTTCATTGGCTTACATTTGTTACATACTTGGATAGATTTTGTTCAAACACTGCATGAATCATTATGAAGCAAAGACAAATCATTAGGGCATGCTATTGACTTGGTGGTCAAAGTCACACATTTTACAGCAATACTTCCATTGTGAGATAGATGTTTTTACTTTGTTTTTAGTACCAGAACATTTTTAATTTGATCTTTTGTTTGCAGTGGGGGCGTGTATGTTTTACAAACATAAACCTTATTTTCTGTAAAGTTGTTCCAATACAATGTTTTAGGTCATAAACATAGTTTAATATTTGTTGAAATTTTCGTATTGAGAATAACTTCATCTGGAACTAGTCTGAAATTTAGTGCATCTAAAGCAGAAGGTTTTAATCTAAAACTTTGTAAAACTCAGTGATTAACATACTTACCATATATACCCACTTATAAGTCCAACTGCAAACAATAAACCTTGATTTACTGTATTAGCAAATCAGGCTCTGTTTTGTTTGTTCTACGGATTACTCCTAACAAATGGGATAGAGCCAGATCTGGGTCTTTGCATTTTGCAGTTGGACCCAATTATAAAAGAAATATATATTGTGCATTGTATCTGTTTGGTTCTTGGTTAAGCCCCTAGCTGTGAGTTGAGTGGTCACCCATCATAGCAAGATTGTACTTGAGGTTTATTGTTTCTCTGCCTTTGAGACCATTTAATGGCAACACAGGGGGTATTGAGAACAAAAAATAAACAGAATTAGGTGTGCATATTTGTGAAGAGAACTAAAATTTTAATTTTGTTTCCAATATACATTCATATTGCAGGAGTTTATTGGTGATTGGTGGTACAAATGTGAAGGACCAAGTGGATGCATTAGAGAGTGGGGTAAGTGGATTCATCACATAATGTTTATAAATGTTGCTGTCATAATATAATGTTTTAGATACATGATAAATCCACTTGCATGCCAGGACTGTTTCTTTGTAGCAGATGCTAGTTGTTTTCATCAGTGATTTTTTTTATAGAAAAAGTAAAGTCTTAATTAAATCTTAAATTTATAATAATAAGTACTTTCCACAGTAAGGTTGTCATGTTTACCAAAAATTGCAAGCATGTATACAACCATGGGAACATTTTTAGACATGAATAATTTGCATGCATACTAGAACTGGCAACTTGTGGCAGATACAACCTGTTTTTTTTTAATGTTGTCGATAGGACACAAATTCTTTTTAACTAAGTCCTAAAATAAACTTTTTCTATTTACCTGTTTACTAATCTTCCATTGCAATTTTGGCCAAACAGAGAATAATACTTTGTGATTTGGCCATTGATCATGTGTTCACTTTTAAGAGACTTGTGTCTATGTTTCAGGTGGTTTGCTATTGCATTAGTGCTACCCTCATTGTAGGAAATCACTGAAGATCATATGTTGTATATAGTTTTCTGTTTGCTTCTGGCATCAAAAGTTGTGAAACGCTTCCAGAGCAAGAGATTATTTGTAATGCTTACTTTCAATTGACTGGGATACAAAGCTGCATCATTTGATTCATTTAGTTTTCAGACAGAAGGGTGGATTGGTAAATGTTTACTGGGTTAACTATGATATCATTTACATGTGTAAACCTGGCAGTCTTTAATTTGCAGATTGATTTAAGTAATGCAAAGATGATCGAAAGATTTGTGTTAATAATTAAATCTCAATATATGCTAAGGAGACATAACAATTATTCAGCTTGTCATTTAATGTTGTTATGTAATGCAGTATTTCACTTGCTTCATTCAGCTTGTCATTTAATGTTATTATGTAATGCAGTATTCCACTTGCTTCAGTCAGCTTGTCATTTAATGTTGTTATGTAATGCAGTATTCCACTTGCTTCAGTCAGCTTGTCATTTAATGTTGTTATGTAATACAGTACTCCACTTTCTGAGATTATTCAGCTTGACTTGTAAGTTTTAAACCTGATTAGCACTGGTAAATTCATCTATGCCTTTCAGGTTGTTTATTAAGTAGAATGATTATTAACTGTACTTTTATGAAATTTTATTTTACATGAATTTTTATTTTTTTACCTATATTTCTAAACCAAAATCTTTATGAAAAAGTATGACAAGTAGTCATGGATTTAAATTTCCGATTGGTCAAATTGTTGTGATCACTATGCATTGTTGTTATAGGTGGACATAGTAGTTGGGACACCAGGAAGACTGGAAGACTTAATTTCTACTGGGAAATTACTTCTCCATCAAATTCGTTTCTTTGTCCTTGATGAAGCTGTAAGTATTAAACACAGGAGAACATTGATTGTTCATACCTCATTTATAAGTTTTTACTCTTAAGAACTGATGGAATGTTCTCACCTTATATCAGTAGTGTAACACCAGAGACATGAACTAGGAATTGAGCCACATGATCTTTGCAAGCGTCCATCAACATTTGCATATTATCATGCTGGAGACCATATTTTTAATTTGATTTGCTAACACATTCAAAGTTCTTCCATAGTCTAACTCATATGAAGCAATATTATCACTGTTTTGGTTTTATACATTTTCTTGTCTTAAAATTAATGGTAGCTATTGATAATGATGTGCGTGTACATTTGAGAGTATATATATATATATATATATATATATATATATATATATATATATATATATATATATATATATATATATATATATATATATATATATATATATATATAAAGAATACAAATCATATGGCGAATAACAACCCTCTCAAGCGTACTGGATCCACCAAGGGATCACGTCTGTCAGGGATTAATTAAAATAGATGCAATAAACTGACGACGAACAGTACGAAACTAGTAACTAACTAGCCTAAGCGCTTTCGACTCCCAATGAGTCTTTTTCAAAGGCAAATACAAAACATAGTTACGACAAACAAATAAACACAAAAACGTTGCGTTTGTAAACCTCTACATTTCTATCTTCACATGTGCTAAAACTATAAACACAACCAGCTTGTATAGACTAGTTGCGGAAACTGAAAACGTTGTATAATTCCCTAAAAGTCTACAAGCCAAAGCGACATCTATTTTTACTTTGTGTACATATGTAACGCAGATTATATCCCGGATATTTGGTTCTATACCGGTTATTCTTATAGTAAAAATTGAAGGATAAGAAGATTTAGAAAATGTTTAATTCTACTAGTGCATAGTTTTCATTTTCTAGTCTTCTTGGTTTAGACCGCTTGGTTTCAATGTTCTAAGGCGGCGTATCCAGTATGATTCCTTTTCCTTCCTGGTTTCGGAACTCCAGCTGTGGTTGTTGGCAATAGCGATAAGTATTATATCACTGAAAGTGTGGCCAGGGGAGGAGAAGTGTTCTGCGACCGGGCTTCTGTACAGCTTTTTTGTCATCCAATCAGATCTATGAAGGTTTATCCTTATGTGTAGCTTTTCAGTTTCTCCCACGTACTGAAGGCCACAGATCTTACATGTGATGAGATAAATCACATTCTCTGTTTTGCACGTTTTGTGTGGACCATGTATGTTTAGTTTTTCTTTAGTCACTGTGCTAGTGAATGTCTTGGTCTCTATCATATGTTGACAGGTTTTGCATCTTTTATCGCCACAGGGTCCAGATTGACTAGGTTGGTTTTGACTAGCGATTGTTGTTAGCTTTGCCCTGACTAGGATGTCCTTTAGGTTTTTTGGTCTCCGGTAAGCTACTACAGGTTTACTAGTAGAATTTAACATTTTCTAAATCTTCTTATCCTTCAATTTTTACTATAAGAATAACCAACCTAGTCAATCTGGACCCTGTGGCGATAAAAGATGCAAAACCTGTCAACATATGATAGAGACCAAGACATTCACTAGCACAGTGACTAAAGAAAAACTAAACATACATGGTCCACACAAAACGTGCAAAACAGAGAATGTGATTTATCTCATCACATGTAAGATCTGTGGCCTTCAGTACGTGGGAGAAACTGAAAAGCTACACATAAGGATAAACCTTCATAGATCTGATTGGATGACAAAAAAGCTGTACAGAAGCCCGGTCGCAGAACACTTCTCCTCCCCTGGCCACACTTTCAGTGATATAATACTTATCACTATTGCCAACAACCACAGCTGGAGTTTCGAAACCAGGAAGGAAAAGGAATCATACTGGATACGCCGCCTTAGAACATTGAAACCAAGCGGTCTAAACCAAGAAGACTAGAAAATGAAAACTATGCACTAGTAGAATTTAACATTTTCTAAATCTTCTTATCCTTCAATTTTTACTATAAGAATAACCGGTATAGAACCAAATATCCGGGATATAATCTGCGTTACATATGTACACAAAGTAAAAATAGATGTCGCTTTGGCTTGTAGACTTTTAGGGAATTATACAACGTTTTCAGTTTCCGCAACTAGTCTATACAAGCTGGTTGTGTTTATAGTTTTAGCACATGTGAAGATAGAAATGTAGAGGTTTACAAACGCAACGTTTTTGTGTTTATTTGTTTGTCGTAACTATGTTTTGTATTTGCCTTTGAAAAAGACTCATTGGGAGTCGAAAGCGCTTAGGCTAGTTAGTTACTAGTTTTGTACTGTTCGTCGTCAGTTTATTGCATCTATATATATATATATATATATATATATATATATATATATATATATATATATATATATATATAATATATATATATATAACAAAACACTTTTTCTCATCAGTAATGTTTTTATTAAATTGAAAACCTTTAAAAACTGAAAATTAAATTTGGTCCTCAAGATTTTCAATTTTTAAAAGTATCACAGTGACTGTAGAATGTATGTATTTGGATTTGGAGTGCTAAGCACAATTCTGGTTATATAGTGAAGTACCCTTCTCCACCACCACTTGCCATGTCATATAAAACAGTGACAAAATTTCTGCATATTTTACGCACAAAAACACATTACATTTTTTATGCATTAAAATTACAGATATAACTTAATTTTAAGCATTCAAAAAGACTTGCCATAAACACAATCCATGTTTTATTAATGCACTTTACAATAAAAACTATTTTATTTGGAGAAGTTCTGGTTGCTATATGAAATAAAAGTTGATAATAAACATCTTCAACATTTGCATAAATGTTCGTTAAGCTATGAACAGCATAGACATAGATTTTACATTGAACCAGCAGATCTGAGTCTTTGATTGTTCTTTTTATTTCATTAGTTCAATAAAAAATGAAGATAATAATCTGCAGGTGTAACAAATTGTTGCAGTTTTAGATCTACTCAGTTTACTTAGTTTGATGTGTTTTACATGGGTAATTACTGTATTAATTAATCATTGTATTTGTACCACAGGATGGCCTACTTTCTCAAGGCTATGGTGATCTGATAAATCGACTACATCAGCAGATTCCTAAGGTCACAAATGATGGAAAGAGACTCCAGATGATTGTCTGCTCTGCTACTTTGCACTCTTTTGATGTCAAGAAAATGGCGGTAAGTGTCCCTTATGTATCTAATTATAATCATATCTTATTTATCCAATAAATCTTCATAAGAGGGAATAAAGCCCTTCTTTCATGTTCTTTATAAACGAATAAGTAAACATATAATTACTAAGAAAAGCAGGTTACATGGATACATTTAATGTTTTGCATCTTGTATTTCCAAATAGAACTTTCTTTTTTGTTGCTTTGAAACAAAATAATGCAACCTGCTGTACCCTAAGTTGGATTATGTGATCTTTTGCTTACAATTATACCCAGTGTAGATTTAACTTGTTGACGTATACCTCAGTTCATGTTTGACATAACACCATAACTTGAACCAATTTGAAAGGCTTCAGTAAGAATAAAAGTGGTTTATCCAGCAATTGCAATTATTGTATCTAATTGCTCATGAATTGAGTACACCAGCAAACAACACAGATCTGCCATTACATAATGTGTCAGCAGGTCTTGGTATATGTTGTGTGTTACTCCTAACAAAATAGTAGACCCAATATTTGAAAAATTCTGAAAATTTTGCTACAAAATTTGTTTTTGAACTTGTCATTAATTTAAGCTGATCGATAGACAACATACTGTTATTCAAAATTACCTACAGCTGCACACAGTTTGCTGGACACCAGCAGATGTATGTGCGATGTAACATTGGTAAATTACTGTGACTTACAAAGGTTGGTAAAGGTGAAAATATTTGGTACTGAGTAAAGAGCATACTGTAAAATCTGGTGTACTCTGTCACTGATCTTAATGCTGATTTGTGTAAAGGTTACAGATGTAATTCTGTTATATCTTAGAATTTTGAGGTGATTAAATGTTTTAAAAATGGTTGAGAATCTCTGGAAGATGACCCACATTCATCTGGAAGACCATTGTCTGCAATTGTGTTTGGTCAAGTAATTACTGTGAAGGAAGCAAAGATGCTCAATATCCAGAAGCTATATCTTTTATCACAGACATTAATTTGTTTGCTGTTTATAATATAATACAGTAATGAATTATTTAAAGCTCAGACGTTTTTTGCAAGCATCATGCAATTACAGATGGCTGATCAAAAGTAAACATGGGTTGAAATCAGAGAACAACTGCTTGCCAAATATGAAAAGAGTTACCAGAGACATTTGAATGAGATAATGAAACATGGATTTACATTTTTTGATGGGACTCCAGAGAAAATAGTCAAAATTGGATCAGTAAAATTATATGTATGTAAACTGCAACTTAAACACAGAAACACAGGTCTATCAAGGATTCTGAAATGTTTGTAATATCAGATTTAAGTCTTTTGTACAAGTTAACATAAGCACAAGCATAACAATAGCAAGGAAATATTGACCTATAACAAAACATGTCAACTATATGCTATGATTTACCTGTCAGTAAGCCAGTAAAAAATGTGAGAATTAAAGGCAGCCAACAAGCACTGGTAATAGATACAAATATTTATGCTTCTGAATGGCAACTTAGAATATCATCAACATTGGGCACTAATGGCAAAATATTTTATATTTATAGTTTGTGTTGTTAGCTGTTGATAAGAAATAAACAATGACCTAATACTTTTTGCCTGAAACAGTTCTAGCTTTTAATAAGCTATTAATCAAGATATTTGGTCCATCCATTTTTTTTTACCAACAAATTTTCTGTCGATAAAAAAAGTATTTTAACAAAAATAACAAAAAATGTAACAAATGCTTTCCATATCTTCTGAATTGTGCCTAAATTGCATTTCTTTTAAGGGGCTCCGAGTGGTCTAAAGCGCTCTCCGTTACGGATCACTGCCATCTCACCTCTGTCTGCATGGTTTTAAGTCTAAGATTCAGTGAATGTGGATATGTAAAACGCTTGCAAGTAGTTTCTGGTGGGTCGGTGGTTCTTTCCGCGGATTTCATGGTTTCTTCCACCACCATTAATACTGGCCACCATGTGCTGAAAAATAGCGTTAAGCCCAAGAACAACAACAGCAACAACATTTCATTTAATTCATAGCCAACAGTATAAAGCATCATGATCAGTAAGATGCTTAATGTTTCTTCCAATATTTATTATTTGCCTGTTGGATGCAGAAATGACTTTATTTATATGTTGTGCAATAATTGTGGTCAGTCCAGATATGCAGCAGATCAATGCAATTTATTTAGATAATTATACAGAGAAAGTCAGTCTAATTATTGTAAAATGTACTGTTGAGTTATAATATGTTTTCTTGGTAGAATAACATACCTTATGGAACCCATGGTTTCACTTTGAATAAATAGAATTAAAAAGATGAGTGGAATGGAAATCATATTTTTAGAGTGAAACCAGACCCTTTTTTTAAAATGTAAGGATTACTAGACTATTTAACACCCAAGTGCTTTAAATTTTGTTTTCCATTCTACAATTTCAATACATGTACATATTTGCTTTCACAAGCTAATATATGTCACTTACCTTATTGAACAGTATCAGGCCCACACGAGTTTCTTGTTCCATAAAAGACTTCTAACCGCTCAGGTGGCTTAGTGGTTAGAGTGTCCGACTCGGATACGGGAGGTTGTGGGTTCGATCCCCGGTTGAGTCATATCAAAGATTTACAAAAATGGTACTAACAGTTGCCTCGCTTGACGCTCAGCATTAGGAGGTTAGAGTTAGGACTGGTCGGCCTGGTGTCAGAATAATGTGACTGGGTGGGACATCATGCCACATGTCTGCGGCATGATGCCCCAGTGATAGACATCACTATAAACTGCCACACTGCAAACATCGTGGCGATATGACTGAAAAATTGTTAAAGCTACGTTAAAAGTCATAATCACATCACACCATAAAGACTTCTTAAGATGCTTTGTTGGTCCAAATGGTGCCTCAAGGACATCCGAAATTGCCACAACATGGCCATCAGGAAAATCTTATTATTCTTTATAAATGCATGGTCATATGGACAGGAAGTTTCGCAAAAAGACTTCTCATGCTGCATAGATGGTCCCAAAGAAAAAATGGTGCTGATCGTGCACACAATATTGCCTCACTAATGACCATCTTGAAATCTTATTACAGCCTTTCCTTCTGAACAGCATGTCATGTCAACATTTAATTGTTACTAAAGAATTCTGATGATGTCTAACTTTTCCTAAAGGAAAATGGTGCCAATTGAACATTTAGTTTGGTCACAAATGTGGCATTCGTAAAACTTTTTCTTATTGATTCACGAAAGGACTTCCTATGATGTCTTGTTGGTCCTAAATGAAGATGGTGTTAATTAGACCTCCAGTTCCATTGTCTTGGTGGCCATTTTGAAAAATCTTATTATAGCTACATAAGAATTGATAGTTTTAATAATATGGAGTACTTTTGATATGTAACTGCTCTTTTGATGGTGCCAATCAGATATCCAGTATGGTCACCTTGGTGGACATCATGAAAAGTTTGTTACAGCAGTTTCTCCTAAATAATTTCTTCCACTAGATGACTTTTCATGATATCTTTCTTGGTCCTAAATAAAAATATCACTTTTGTTGTTGTTTTCTTTAACAGGAGAAACTGATGTACTTTCCGACCTGGATAGATCTAAAAGGACAGGATTCAGTGCCTGAGACAGTTCACCATTGTGTAAGTATATTTCATTTAGGGTTTATATCCTTTTGATATTTCTGAATTTCAGTTGGTGAAATATCCAAATGTTGTATTTGTTAAAACATTACATTACACTCAATATTGCAAAAATGACGATATGACATACAGACTCACTTAAAGGCTTAGTCCCCATTTGGGAATGCAGAGGCTAGGGTGCAAGTTTATACTGCCACCACAGGCTAACATGTTTCTTTACTTAATTTGTTCTGAACCATTAGAGATATCATCATGAAAATTGGCATTCTTTTATATAAAGAATCAACATTTTGTCCTGTAAAATATAGTTTTTCAGACCAGCATTTTAAGAGATATACCGTTTTTATTACAAATGGTGTCTACTAGTCTTACTCTTATCCAGTAAATATCTCCAGAAACCATGTGAGATATTTTCATGAAGCTTTGTATGCATTGTATCAGGAAGAGTTTGTGTGCCATACAAGATTCAGCTTTCTCTAATTAGTTCTTTTAGAGCTATCTCCACTTTTTGTTTAAAAAAATTGTATTTATTCTTCATATCTTTGGTGGTGGTGGTCTATAAACACTCACTGACAGCTCTAATTTGCATATCAGTTACATCTGACAACCAACATTGGTAAGTAAAGTGCCTAGATCTGTGTGTCACATATTGGCCCTGGGTGACAGAGTTAGTCTGAAGTGCGCAGTTTTACAGATCACTAACATCTCACCTCTGTTCATATCAGTTTGAGTCTCCATGCGGCTGGCATGGGTATGTGAGAATGCTTACAAGAAGCATCTTGTGGGTCAGTGGTTCTCATGGGGATTTTCCTAGGTGGTTCTTTTACCAATATGCTGCCCACCTTGTATTGCCTATCATGCGCTGAAAAATGGCATTAAACCAACAAAGATCAAAAAGCAAAAAATGCTTGGCATGTAAATTATTTCAGTGTTTTTATTAGAACTGTATATGTTGCAGATGATGACAAACACAACAGTCTCCTGTGTAAATTAACACCATTTTTGATAATGAATTGGAGATCATTTCATCACCAGATGGTTGGTAAAAAAAGATATTATGTTTAGACCAACTTAACCTAGAAACAATAAAGATACTTTAAAAAGATAACTTGATGCCAGTCATAGTTACAGTGCTTGAGGCAAAATTACTCACACAGTGCCTCTGAAAAGTGTACATACATTTCCGTTGCCCATGGCATCATCTGCTACAAATTATATTTTTTTCCAAAATGGAAATTCAGTTAAATGACAAAAATATTTTAGCATTGGAGTTGTTTAGGTTGGTGGTTAATATTTTCAGTTTGGTTAAATATATTTTTTATTTTTTATATTTATTTTTTTATGTACATGCACAATTTGTGTTAACTGTATTTCAGGTAAGTTAGACCAAATACATTCCATGATCTCATTTAACACAAGAAATTACTCACTCCTACCTTAGAATTCAGTCCTCCTGAAAGACATAAAAAGATCTTTCTATCTATATATTTTATAAACAATGGAAAGCAACTGTTATAGGTTAACTCCCCTTTGTACATGCTAGATGGCTACTGTTATACCCATACAGAATCAGTTTTCAGTTTTTGCTTAATGCTTTAACATGCCCTTCCAGAAATTCAATTTATTATATATTTTAATTCAACCAGACTTTTCTTTATTTCAGTGGTATTATACATCAAAATGTTGTTTAATATTGTATATCTGGTCTCTGGATCACATTCATTTAGGCCTTTTCCATTTTCATCATTCCCCTTAATGATGAAATCCCAATTGGACCTGTGAAGGTGGACATGCTACAGAAGGTGAACTTTACATGTGGAGCAGGCTGTGGAGATTTTACAAAAGCCATATACACTGTTTCAGGATTTTTCTGGTCTTGAAGTCCAACAGCAAATTGAGACCTGCAATAGACCTAATCATGTTGAGTCACTTTATTTTTTTTATCTTGTGGAAAAGACTGGCCCTCTGACATAATTCAAAGAAACTATGTTCTATGGTGTACATTTTACAAGTACCAGCAATTGATTGGGAAATAAATGATGCACTATTTTGTTGTAAATATTCTCAAGCTGCGGTACATGTGTACATTTTTCCTATGTTTTGTTATTTCCTTATTCTCAACTCAAGGTATTTAACATTGTTTACTAAATAACATTTTTATTCTGAATTAGTTTTTTGAGGGCACTTAAGATGTGTGGCATGTTTATTAATTCCCTCTTTTAATTTAATAATCATAACGTTAGTATATACGGTACAGTAATGCCAGGTGTTCACTCATGTAAATTTCTTTGCTGGGAATGGAGATGCACAGCATTCATTCTTGGGATTAAAATTATTTTCTGACAATTTTATTCTTATGGTCAGTTTGTTTTGGGTTTATTTTCTGATTTTAGTATTGTTATAGGGTTTTTGAAAAAATCGTAAATTGTTGTGAATAATGCTTTAAATAAACTTAACGTTCTTTATACAGAAGAAAATATTCTTTGTAGTGTGATAATTATTTCATCATAACAGTATTCAGGGTGGATAAAATAGAACATTTCTTCTGTGGATTACTTAAGATATACCTATTTCCGTAGGGTTATTGTTAAGGAGAAATAAAAATTGACAGACATAATGTAATAATTGAGAGTTCTCTTTAAAAATCAGGAGATATTATAAAACTAGGAGGTAGGCATGGAATGACCCCAAACATTGGGAATTTTTTCTTCCAGCATGAAAGTTGACAGGTATGCTGTCAATATTCAACTGGACCTGTGCCATATAGGGTCACCTAATGGTACACCACCCACCTTTGTTTCCACATTTTTGGACCCAGAATCATGGACCATCAACACTGTTTCAAGCAATTGTTAGGAGATGTGGGTGTATGCTTCCCTTCATCAATTTTGATTACAAAAATAATTCAGAAAATAAGGGTACAGGCTGAAAAAAAAGTTTTGATTGCCCCTCTAAGATGGGATAAATTCTTATCAGTAGACATACCCAGGAAAGTAGTGACCCCACTCCCCAAACTGCTAAGGTTGTCACTACTCCGTGTCCCAAGAAACTCCATCTTTTTATGCTTGACTGTTGTCATGGAGAGAATTAAAACAGGTAGAAGGCCTACTGTAAAGGCACATGAGGGTCAAGGTCGTGTTTTTATGACAGGTTTTCGCATCATTGACATCAGAACAATTTCCAACTGTATTCCACAACTTGCTAACTTGTTTTTGTTTCTGTTTGAGGTCAGGAAGTTATCTCCTATTACAAGGGATACTATTTCATGATTTCAGAAACATTCAGGCATCACAGAAAGGGAAATAACGGATGCAAGAAGGACGATTTTGACTTCCTGTCCAATTTCAGCATATCCAGACCATGCTTACCCAATTTCCAAGATGAAACCTTTCATAGGTCTTAGAATAGGTTCACACATTTCAATTAGAGCCTCTGTTTTCAATGTCACTAAATTACTGTCATATACTGTAACTACTCGTTCATAATCAGATTTGACTATAAGTCAAACCCTCCCCATTTTAGGGCTTCAAAATGCCTCTGATACAAGATCAAAAATTCATCCTCATCCAAAATCCTCCATTGTCATCTAGTCACTTAAATCATCAAGGTCTAGTTATTGTAAATATTATCTGACTCCATTTTCTTGGCTTCACTTTCATATATGGGTGCTTATGTAAAGATCACAGGGAGTTCAAATAACCATCCTCTATTACATGGCACTGAGTAAGTATCAGACTTGTGGATAGATCAGAGGGTTGTTGCATAGGAAAATTAAGAGGGAGCTGCCTTTACAAGCTAAAGAGGTTAAGGTAAAATATTTGCTGGAAGATGTAGAACTATAGAAGATGTGGAAATATCACATGGGAATTAAAAATCAAACTTTTGGAAAAGGAAGATGCCACTTAAATCAAAACTTTTATTGCATCAAACTTTGCGTATACAGCAAATACAAATATTAATACAAATACAGGTTGTTAGTTTCAACATGAAAATGGAAGCAATATACTTGTAAGTAAATACTGAAGGTAAACACATTGGTGGACACCTCGCTTTGTGGTGGGGAGTATTTAATTTACCTGTTATACTTTATGTACAAATAACTGTAGATACAAGTATTATATAATGAACACCATCTTGAAGTGGATAAGCACAGTATACACCATATATGCATTTATGAATGTGAATAGTAGCATATAAACTTTAGAATATTTGAATTCACAGTATTTTTTATGTACTGCTAACAGACTGAGTTTCCAACATGACCCCTAGACTATCCGTCTTTTTGTATGTCTCACTTACAAGATGACCACTATTCTGCATGTATAATACGGTCAACTTATAAACAAGTTATACAATAAGATCTGATAGTGCTCGCATCCGCTTGCAGGATGAGTGAGCTACATGCCATGGATCCTGATTACATGCAGTTCTGTTCTGATAGTTCAGTCATTTTAATGATACAACCCTGTATCTTAGAACAGATTACCATCTGTAGTCAACCCGACTGCTCTAGTGACATAGTGATTAGAGTGTCCTTCACAGATGTGTTAGGTCACAGGTTCACACCCCAGCTGAGTCATACAAAAGGCTTATAAAAATGGTACTAACAGTTGCCTTGCTAGGCACTCAGCATTGAGAGCTTAGTGTTTTGTGTTAGGATGGTCAGCCTAGAGTCAGGATAATGTGCCTGGGTTGGACATCATGCTATTCATAATTATAAACTGCTATACTGCAGACATCGTGGCCATGTAACTAAAAAATTAAACCTACGTTAAAAATTCAAATCACACACACCATGCATGCATGCACATATATACACACACTTGCATGCACACACACAATAGCCAACCAATAAATAGTTAATCATTCCCTCTTGATTGGTGTACCGAGAAAAATTCAGCTACAGGATCCAGTATGTGTTCTCATATGCTATTTGAAGTTCATTGAGAGCATCAGCAACTGCCATAAACAACAGATCCCTACTGCAGAATTAGGAAAGCAAAACAACCCCACAAATGCTAGCTAGTTGGTTAAATGGGGTTATCAGATCAGAAGGATCAGACTAATGAAAATATTGTCTCATGAAATATGAGCTATTTCTACAAGCCTGGAGTTGTAACTCACTTCACGACATAGTAGAGTTAATTGGAGAGCATCCCCAGACAACTTTCTTCAACTTCTGTTTGTATGACATTCCCTTGTTTGTATGACATTCCCTCACAAAGTAGTAGCTTTCCAGAAAGTGTTCATGCCCCATTAATGAAAAAACAACCTAAGATCCAGGCAGGAATTTTCCACTTTTGCTGGATTTACCTGGAAAATGTTTAATGGTAGGACAATAATCAAGTGAGGAAAACCACACAGATCTCTCAAATATGTGTATTAACGAATTCTCTATGATCTTGCTAAACTAATGTTATGTGAAGTTCATCCTTTTAGTAAAACAATTATGTTCCTACTTAATAATAAAAGTAGAAGTAGGATGCTCAGCATTACCTCTCCCTGTTCTGTTCTTCTAATGTTAATGGGATGTATTTACAGAGGAAGCAAATTTCTTTACTTGTCTGATCTCACCAAAAAAAATAATGTTATGTAATTCGCATAAGTAAAAACTGGCTAAATCTTGTGGAACAGTTGTCACCTTGCTGATTAAAAGGGAATTAACCTATGAGAGTTACTTCCCATTGTTGATGAAAATCTACAAAAAATTTGCTTTTCATAATACAGTTTTAACAAACCAGTAGCTGGAAGGTAATACTATTTTTTATTGTTTTTTCCTGTGTTATATTATAACTCACATAATGTGTTTTGTTAAAAAATGGGATTTTTATTTTTTAAAAAACAGCAAAGAGATTCTCAAGACTAGAAATTGAGACTATAAATTATTAATGCTATGCACACACAGAAATAGCTTTTTTATTTTTTTCTTTTTGGAAATTTTACGACATATAAAGTTAGAAAAAAATCAAAAGAAAATTTGACCAAAGAAAAGCCAGTCCATACAAACATACAAGGGGATAGCAGAAAACAACACATTTAACAGGTATCTGTATCACACACACAGGGCTATAGAGAGATCCTTGGCAAAGATCACTGACAAGAAATAAAGTGAGGAGGGAACTAGCTTAATGTATACTTGCCTGGAAAAGGGAGTACAACCTAATAATTTGTAATTCTTTAGACCAAGTCAAAGAAAGTTAAGGGACCTGAAAACAGAAGCCTAGATGAGTGCAACCCTATCAGAAAGTTAGAAAGCCTAGATGAGTGCAACCCTATCAGAAAGTTAGACAGCCTAGATGAGTGCTACCCTATCAGAAAGTTAGAAAGCCTAGATGAGTGCTACCCTATCAGAAAGTTAGAAAGCCTAGATGAGTGCTACCCTATCAGAAAGTTAGAAAGCCTAGATGAGTGCAACCCTATCAGAAAGTTAGAAAGCCTAGATGAGTGCAACCCTATCAGAAAGTTAGAAAGCCTAGATGAGTGCAACCCTATCAGAAAGTTAGAAAGCCTAGATGAGTGCAACCCTATCAGAAAGTTAGAAAGCCTAGATAAGTGCAACCCTATCAGAAAGTTAGAAAGCCTAGATGAGTGCAACCCTATCAGAAAGTTAGAAAGCCTAGATGAGTGCTACCCTATCAGAAAGTTAGAAAGCCTAGATGAGTGCTACCCTATCAGAAAGTTAGAAAGCCTAGATGAGTGCAACCCTATCAGAAAGTTAGAAAGCCTAGATGAGTGCAACCCTATCAGAAAGTTAGAAAGCCTAGATGAGTGCAACCCTATCAGAAAGTTAGAAAGCCTAGATGAGTGCAACCCTATCAGAAAGTTAGAAAGCCTAGATGAGTGCAACCCTATCAGAAAGTTAGAAAGCCTAGATGAGTGCAACCCTATCAGAAAGTTAGAAAGCCTAGATGAGTGCAACCCTATCAGAAAGTTAGAATAAGTAGAGAAACCCCAGAGTAAAAAAAATAACTAAATAAAATTTTGATCCAAAAATTGTTTGATTTTTTTTGGGAAGCCCATAAAACAGACCTTTGGGAGCAACAGAAACATAAAAAATACCTTCATAAATTTTCATTCTAATGGGGGAAATTTCAAAAGCTATTATCAAATTTAGCTAAAAGCTTGAGAGGGGTCCACAAATAAATCGATCTTAAAAGTCATCAGGACAAAGGCAGAAGAAGAAAATATTTTGTGATTATCTTCAGATTTTTAATAATTATCTAAAATGATTCCAATATTTAAGTTCATATGGACATTTTGTTTCATGAATTACTAAAAACCTCTATTTTTAAAACTTTATTTGGTATACTCTTAAAACTGCTTCAAGTATATTGTATTGTAAAAATATTTAAATGGAATAACAGTGTAGAAAACATATAGTCATATCATAAAGGAATTAGAACAAATACAACTTGACTCCAACTGCAAACTGCACAGACCCATATATGATGTTGCATAATGCACCAGTTGATTTGGGTCTATGCACTTCTTTTATAAGTAATCATGAGAAAAAACAACAGAGACACTGATTTGCTGGTACGTTATGCATATTAAGGTTTGTTTTTCTTGCAGTTGGACTTGTAAGCAAGTATACATAGTTGTTGTTATTGTGGGACTTAACACTATTTTTCAGTACACGATAGGGTATACATGGCGGCCAGTATTAATGGTGGAGGAAGAAACCGGGAAATCCGTGGAAAGAACCACCGACCCATGAGAAACATTGTAGTTAATTTTAATTACATTTGATAAAAGTATTTATTAACCTGATTAAAAGCCAGTAATTGCATAACAGTATATATCATCGGCTAGTTAAAATTTTCTGAGTTTCTAGCTATATGCATTTGTCAGAGCTAGAAGACTTACAAGCCCTACCCTCTCTTTAATTTGTTTAGTACCTGCGAATAATTTTGCACTGTGTAGATATTTAAACCACCACAGGTCAACCACAATTGTATTGTTTTAATTTTTGAAAGTGATACAACATCACTGTACAACTACTTGCATGTGAATCTTGGTGATTCAATGTACCCTTAATTTGCTTACATTTGTAATAAACTTGTTCATAAAGGATTTTGTTGTTATTTAAATGTGAAGAAAGGTTTAAATATTCATTAATTTGTGTTTACAGGTGTGTATTGTGGATCCAACTAAAGACACCCGCTGGAAGACCCTGCGGAGTCATATAGAAACGGATGGTGTTCACCAGGGTGATAAGACTGGGCCAAACTTCTCAAGTCCAGGTAGGGCAGTCTTTATGAGTGTATTTGTTTGTGCTCTTTCAAACAGCAAATCAGTGGTAGTAATTATTGCTTGTTGTATATACTCTCACATACCCCAAGTGGATGAGTTGTTTGCTATGTCAAAAACAAGTCCACCCAAGATATCAGACCATATACATGCATGTTTATTATGTAGCAGTAAATTAATTATTTACTAGAGTTTTTAAAACAAATATTGAAATAAATATGCTCATTTTTTTATCCTTTACTCTGTCAACAGTCATTCATAACGTATGTTTTGACACATATGCATATATCAGGCAAATTGAATTATATGCTGATGTAACATGTTCTTTGGCATCATATTCTCACCTATGTGACAGAGAAATCTTGTATTTTGCTAACCTTACTTTTCTTATCTTAGTCTGGTCATCACAATCAGGTCCATGTTCTGTGAACTACTTTGTATAGGATGCAGTCATTGTTTTCTGCTTGGCTCAATGGATATGTTTTCTTGTTATAAATATTATTATTATGGTTAATTTTATATAACATCCATCTGTTAAATGTGATAACACCTCATTATTTTAAAAGTAAACATTTTATGTAGTAATTTTCCTACACGTAAAAATTGTGTACTTTGGATGGACAGGTAATGTCACAGCCCACATTAATATATTCATATTAGTGTGCCATATGTAACTAGCATTTGCACATGGATTTATGCAATACTTATAGTACTTAACAATTATAAGTATTAAGTCATAGCAGTTTGTCGGTGAGGGTGTATAAATAGGATTCTACAGAATTGATTATTCAGATGTTCATAAAACATAATAAGCCCAAATGACCTACAGATAAATGTGAATAAATAATAGTGAGTGATAATATTGTATGTGTTGGATGTGCTAAACTATATTGAAAAAGTGAAGAGTTCTTTTAACTTTAAAGAAAAATACTAGTTGAAAAAATAATCTACATTGGGCTTGCAAAAAGACAAGGAAATCCCCATCACAGGGTTGTCCCCCCATGAGGCAAAGCTTAATAAGGGTACAAATAATGTCACCACTTGGTTGGTATTTTCTTGTCACATGATACATGACCTATCAACTAAGACTCCTTGCTGATGTGTTCCAATAGCTCATTTGACTCCTACATTGGGATGAAATCAGAGTATATAATAATCACCTTTGTTCTCTGTACTTGCACATATACAATATACAAATATCAGATCTTTAATGGAAGTCTTTCTAATATGAGTTTTGGAAATGCTTTGATTTTGACATGGGTTTTCACATTAATGTTCTTTACATAGTAGTAACTTTGCTTGCTGTTCTTGATTGTTGTTTGTTCTTATGGTTAATCTTTTCATAGCCATTTTAGTCCAACAGTTGTTTCTTTCAATGTTTATGAGGCCTTCTCAAGCCTCAGGTATCTTTATGAACAAGAATATGTCTCTTGACACACAGATATTATGTTATTAAGTTGTGCCATTCAATACTTGACACAAAGATATTATGTTTTTAAGTTGTGCCATTCAATATGAAGTTTCATTTTCATCAGGGAAAACAATTTATTTATGTACATATGCATATACATAGAAATGCTAAGAAAAACAATAAATAAACCAAGTATCAGTACACTTAAGATTTCCCTACTGGAAAGATGTTTAATTACAGACTGGAATAATAGCAAAACAGTATGAAAGTATGGTTTTTGTTTTGGTCGAATCCATCAACTGGGTTGTTTTGGTTTAGGCATATTTATTAGATTAAGCCAGGAAAACAGAGTACACTTTAATCTGTCCATGTGTTTCATTCAAAATACCTGCATAGTCTAGCTTTTACTCCTAGAATTATCTGGAAATGGTATCCAACAAATGATAACATGTCAGTGACAGAAGGGGAAATCATCCTTTTGAAAAGTTAAAACAGTCAACACAAGAAGTATAACAGGGAATTATGAGATTATTGAAGGAGTTCCAAAAGAAAGGAACAGTTACATAATTGAACATAATTTTGAGTATAGCTCTTGGCAGGTACAAAGATTGCAACTGCCAAATGAAATTTTAGAAAATTCAACAACATATGTCAGGCTGAGAGATCTGTCAAGAAACCTAAATAGAGTTTGGAACAGCAGTCCCTGAAACTGTACTGAAGGACTTAAAGATTGAAACGTAATTCTTGAAATTTATAGTTGAACCTGATGTTGCCTTTCTCTGCATCAGATCACATTTCTGAACTTTCGTAATTCAAGTTTACAATATGACAATATTGGTAAAATGAAAATTAATATACATTGATCCCCCAACCAGCAACTACCCACTATGTAAGGTCAGAATCTCTTGGTACCAATAAGTTTGTGTTCAGAAGTACATTGCAAGAAAGGACATTCCTCTAGTATGACCAGCAGACAACATATTAGTGCAAAAATGTAAAATTTACCCCTTAAAGTGGCGACATTTTTTATTTAATAATATGTGTCCAGAATCAATATTTAATTCTTATAGTAAGGTAAATAATACAATTATCTTTCCTGATTTGTGTTGACAGATGTTGGGTTTTCATTACTCAAAGAAGTGTTGGCTAAAGTACATGTACCACTATGGTTAATATTAATAATGCCAATGTTTAGAGGAGCAATTTTTTGATAGCATTTTGGGCTTCATACTGGGTTTTATTTTGTTTTTGTTTTGTTTTGTTTTTTTATTGTTATGACCATATGTATTTGTCAAGATCATAACATGGTCAGCATAGGCTTAATATAGATTTTGTGGAATAACACATAGAAATTAACCTTGAAAAAATGATACCAGACAAAGACAGTAAAAACACATCACAGTACAGGTATCACATCCTTGATAAACAAGGAATTTCATTAACTCTGCAATAGTTTCATATGCATAATTAAATTGCAGTACAATTAGCAACAGAGGAGTAAATTGTTACAAAATTTTAGCATGTCATGACCTAAACAAATAAATAATACTTGAGAAGGAAAAGTAAAAGTTATTCGACCTAATGACAATGGGGAGAGTTCACTTGCTGATAAATTGTTTTCTGTGAAGACCCAAATAAACAACATCATAACAGATAAGGAAAATTTTTGTAGCAGTGGGAAAATGGATTAAATGTAAAGAGAACTATTTTAAATACGAAACCATGTATGTACCAAGATTTAAATAACATTTTTTGAATGGGTTTTCAATGCCCATGCCAACAATACCCAACTCACATTTCAAGCACAAGAATAAGAACTATTAATTTATCTGTTTTTAAGACAAGAAGAACATTTTAATAATCAATGCTACTTTTAAATAAAGAAAATAACTTCTTTAAGTTATATGTAAATTTCTTACTATATACATATACATACACATACATCTCATAAGTATAGTCCTGCTCCAGAAAGGCCTCCCATCTTATATGGCCACTTTCCCATTGCAGGTGTGGCCAGTAAGAGGGAGACCACAGTAGAAAAATATAAACTGCCTTAATGAGTCATTCTTTGGATTGAAACATTTACAATCTGGGAGATTCAGCTCATACAGGAGTTTGCTTTTGTTTATTAGTTTTTACTGCAGTGTTAACACATTAGTTGGCTATATCATACATAAGTTTTTACTTCTGACAATGTTAACACATTAGTTGGCTGTATTATGCATAAGTTTTTACTGCAGTGTTAACACATTAGTTGGCTGTATTATGCATACGTTTTTACTGCAGTGTTAACACATTAGTTGGTTGTATCATGCATAAGCATTTACTGTAGTGTTTACATGTTAGTTGGCTGTATCATGCATAAGCATTTACTGCAGTGTTAACACATTAGTCATTAGTTGGTTGTATCATGCATAAGCATTTACTGCAGTGTTTACATGTTAGTTGGCTGTATCGTGCATAAGCATTTACTGCAGTGTTAACACATTAGTCATTAGTTGGTTGTATCATGCATAAGCATTTACTGCAGTGTTTACATGTTAGTTGGCTGTATCGTGCATAAGCATTTACTGCAGTGTTAACACATTAGTTGGCTGTATTGAGCTTAGGTTTTTACTGCAGTGTTAACACATTGGTTGGCTGTATCATGCATAAGCATTTACTGTAGTGTTAACACATTAGTTGGCTGTATTGAGCTTAAGTTTGTACTGCAGTGTTAACACATTACTTGGCTGTATCATGCATAAGCATTTACTGTAGTATTTACATGTTAGTTGGCTGTATTGAGCTTAAGTTTTTACTGCAGTGTTAACACATTAGTTGGCTGTATTGAGCTTAAGTTTTTACTGCAGTGTTAACATGTTAGTTGGCTGTATCATGCATAAGCATTTACTGTAGTGTTAACACATTAGTTGGCTGTATTGAGCTTAAGTTTTTACTGCAGTGTTAACACATTAGTTGGCTGTATTGAGCTTAAGTTTTTACTGCAGTGTTTACACATTAGTTGGCTGTATTATGCATACGTTTTTACTGCAGTGTTAACACATTAGTTGGTTATATTGTGCATAAGTTTTTATTGCAGTGTTTACATGTTAGTTGGTTGTATTGAGCTTAAGTTTTTACTGCAGTGTTAACACATTAATTGGCTGTATCATGCATAAGCATTTACTGTAGTGTTTACATGTTAGTTGGCAGTATTGAGCTGAAGTTTTTACTGCAGTGTTAACATGTTAGTTGGTTGTATCATGCATAAGCATTTACTGCAGTGTTTACATGTTAGTTGGCTGTATCATGCATAAGTTTTTACTGCAGTGTTAACACATTAGTTGGCTGTATTATGCATATGTTTTTACTGCAGTATTAACACATTAGTTGGTTGTATCATGCATAAGCATTTACTGTAGTCTTTACATGTTAGTTGGCTGTATTGAGCTTAAGTTTTTACTGCAGTGTTAACACATTAGTTGGCTGTATTGAGCTTAAGTTTTTACTGCAGTATTTACATGTTAGTTGGCTGTATTGAGCTTAAGTTTTTACTGCAGTGCTAACACATTAGTTGGTTGTATCATGCATAAGCATTTACTGTAGTCTTTACATGTTAGTTGGCTGTATTGAGCTTAAGTTTTTACTGCAGTGTTAACACATTAGTTGGCTGTATTGAGCTTAAGTTTTTACTGCAGTATTTACATGTTAGTTGGCTGTATTGAGCTTAAGTTTTTACTGCAGTGTTAACACATTAGTTGGCTGTATCATGCATTAGCATTTACTGTAGTCTTTACATGTTAGTTGGCTGTATCATGCATAAGCATTTACTGCAGTGTTAACACATTAGTTGGATGTATGATGCATATGTTATGTGTCTTATCCTAAGGACACAGTTAAAGATCAGACCTGGGGTGGCATTAAAAGGTACTGAATCTGTGGTCATAGTTCTCCCAGGCTCATTTAGGAGACTGAGCTGTATTTAAAGGTCGTCTAATAGACAGCTTGCATTTCAACCATTATTTGGAAGTAAAATTAGTTTCATCATTAGTTTCACTTAATACTATTGAAGATTAAGTAGTACCAATTAGGTGTTTGTCATATATTTTAGTACATTATGAGGTTCAATAACCATAGACATGTTGACAAGTTCTCCAGCTCCTGCACCAGCTTCTGTCTTACCATCAGTACCAAGAAGACTGATATCCTTCATCAGCTGGCCTCTGAAAAGCCCTATGTTGAGCCCAACATCACCGTCTATGGCCAAAACCTCAATGTAGTGAACCGGTTCACCTACCTTGACAGCACACTGTCACTGAGTGGAACTACTGATGATTAGGTGAACCTCTGCATTGCCAGAGCCAGTGCAACTTTCAGCAGACTGTATACCAACATATGGAATAGAAGAGTCATCAGCATCAGACCAAACTAACAGTGAGCAGTTGTGTTCCCCACACCACTTTACACATGCAAAATGTGGACAGTGTACCAGCGCCACACCAGGAAGTTGAACCACTTTCATATTTGTCTCAGGAAACTCCTGAACATCAAGTGGCAGGACAAGTTTCCAGACACTGAGGTACTCAACCAAGCATATCTCCCCAGCATACACAACATCCTGATGCAGTCCCATCTATGTTGGGTGGGACACGTATGCATACTAGACCACAGGCTGCCTAAGAAACTCTTGTGGCAAGCTACAGCAAGGACTGTGATCCCATGGAGGTCAGAAGAAACACTTCAGAGACAATCTGAAAGCTGCATTGAAATCATTCAACATAAACCCTGATTTCTGGGAGCAAACTGCCAGTGATCGAGTCACATGACGTTCCTCCATGCATGCAGGCTCCAAGTTGTGGGAATCAAGCAGGACAGCAGCCACAGAGCTGAAGAGGCAAGCCAGAAAAGCATGTGCCATCAACCCTCCTGGAGATGTCTCACTCATCTCTTGTCTTTTGAGCAAATGAACTTTCCTTGCAAGGATTGGCCTTATGAGCCACTTGCGCATACACAAAACAGAACCAGCCCCTACAATGCTCGGATGACTAGAGTGGTCCTCGTCAACTCAACGAATGAACAACAGCCATAGAGTAGAAAGCATCACCTGGCTTGCTGTGTATTAATACTTGAAGCAAAATGCTATCAAAAAGAAGCAAATTTTTAATTTGGCATGCAGCTGAATATTTTTTAGCACACAAGTCATTAATTTCCAATCTTGAAGTCTGGGCTTCATCTTATATTTCAAATCAGCTTGTATATTTGCCTATGCCATTGGATTTGCTTTAATATATTGATTATGAGATGTGATATAAAGTCAGCAGTAAGTTATCTGAACCTGGTTTTTCTGCTAATAAAAATATCAGGAGTTAGAACACTAAAACTGAATTATGATTTTCATTTTCTTTCAATATAAAACTCAAACAGCGCTGGCTTAGAAGATGAGGCTTGTAATTTGGTTTGGTTTCTTTGTTTTAATCCTGACCTATAGAAAGTTGTAACTGAAGTTCAGCAGACTATAATGATTTCTTTCTTTCTTGAATGGTTTACAAGGTTGCAGTTGTGCAATAATAATATAGACTTATGTTCAGGACCACTTATCCTGCTCTCACTGAATTGATTTATTATTTATAAACAATACATTAAATCACCATTTGACCCTCAACAATTTTCATTTTTTTTAAAAATACAATGTGACTCACTATTTTCATTGTTCAAAAAAACCTTGGCTAATAACATATGACCCACCACATTTTCTAGACACCACAGGTCGTATAGTACTCTATACTGTTTTTATTTTCAAAAAACCCTAAGCTCTTAACACTCAGAATTATATCTTAAGCCACTAACCTTGAGCATTTTAAAAAAAAGAATAATCTATTTAAACTGTAAAATTAAGTGAAAACCATAGGAAACTGCCTAATATTAAGTTTTTAAAGATTTAATGAATCGCTTAATGTTGTTAAATAAACTTAATATATCATACTTTGACCAACATGGCAATAACTGAAAATGTCCACCCAAGTTTAAACTTTTGTTTAGTTTTTAACTTGAACCCTTTTTCATGCCTTTCATGACCAATCCAATTAAGATGTCCAGGACTACCAAATTTATGTCTGTCTGTGCATAACTTTCACTCTTATGGTTGAGAAAATGAATCTAGAATATAAATATGCAAATCATTACTTTAATCGTGTGATTAAAACAATTAAATCAACAAGTTAGTAACACTGTGTCCACCTTTTATAAAAATGCACTCTGCATCGTGCAGTTGCATCATGCAGTCATTTGAAATTCTGAATAGCACATATCAAAGCTTTTTGATAATATACATGGACTAGGCCATTCTTTAAACTTGTTCAGTTTATTGTTATCAAAGTTTCACCAAAAGAGAGGAATATTAGAGCAAACTTAAAACTTTGGAACAAGGCTATATGTTAAGAATGTATTACTGCTGTGTGTTCAGTTCTGAAGTTTATATCATTACCAGATACCAGTTTTTAAAAAAATATGGATTTTTATTTTTGTTAAAATTTATTTCCTAGTTTGCAATACTAATTTGAAAAAAAATATATAGAAATGAAGTCCTGGAATATTTGTCTATGTTTTTTGAAATAAAGAAAAGACTTTAGTCACAAGGTAAACATTTAAATAGTTTGAGGCAAATAATTGAGCCACTCATTATTTGGCTTCCTTTTAGAAACTTATTGTTGGTGATTCATTTCAAGATATATGTATCATTATAATATCATATTTTTTCAAGCTTTAATTCACAGAATTTCTAGTAATGCATTTCATATGGCTAACTTGTTAGTAAAATATCTTCCACACATTTTGAAAATTATTTACTGATGTTTATTCCATTCAGTAATGATGATATTCTCATAAAAAAATGTTCATTGATTCCCAAAAATCAAAACCTCCCCTACTCCAAATTAATCTTACCATAACTTCTCATGTTGATTTCTTTGGGATATTATGGGAAACATGGCTGCATCATGATGCCCCAGTACTAGACATCACTATAAACTGCCACAATGCAGACATCATAGCGATTTGACTGAAGATTTGTTTAAGTTATGTTAAAAATCCAAAGGGCATGCAAGTGCACTCGTACACATATGCTCCTTAATTCATAAAATGACAGTGAAATGAAAGGTGAATGTACCATCTTTGTTTCTTTCATTCATTCTGAATAGTGTGATTCAGACGTTGATTTTTGGGACTATTTCTTGGTTTATGGAGAAATTTTCAAAAAATTCATTTTGTATGGAGCAATTCATATATTTTCTAAAAAATCTTTAAAGATTTGACACCTTTGGTACTCAAGTAAGATATAAAGAAAGGGATGCCATATTTGTCTCTAACACCCTCACCTCTGACCTTTCCAGCATCCATTACATCCAAATACGTACTACTTTTGTACAAGAGGCCTCTCCTACATAACCCTCTGATTTCATAAAGTGTTAATTTTTTATAAGCCAGCTTTAACGAGGTTCTTTGTGAGAGTATGTATTTATTTTAATCAATCCCTGACACACATGATCCCTTAGTGGATCCAGTGCGCTTGAAAGGGTTGTTATTCGCCATATGATTTGTATTCTTTATATATATATATATATATATATATATATATATATATATATATATATATATATATATATATATATATTGATATTTATTATTCTTTATATATATATATGTGTGTGTGTGTGTGTGTGTGTGTGTGCGTGTGTGTGTGTGTGTGTGTGTGTGTGTGTGTGTGTGTGTGTGTGTGTTGATATTTATTTGGTAACTGCTTTTAGCCCTTTGTTTTTCTTTTCACAACTGTTTGATTTTGGGGGTTTGTTTTTAAATTCCAAGGTCAAATTTATTTTCAGATTATGTTTTCCAACACGTACAGACATTAAAACCATTTGCTTCAAAACAAACTCCAAAAACAGATTTGCAGTGTTCTTTACACCTGCTAGTATGTTATTTATAATTGTAATTTATAATTGAGAGTTCAGTCTTGTTGCCAAAAAAAACTTTATTTTTGTGAAGTTATTTTATATGCAACACATGTTTTTTATTTTGATCATTTAATTCACATTACTTTAAATCTGCCAATTTATACACCTCTGTGGTATGTTAATCAATAGCATTGATGATAGGATTTTGAGCCCTAATGGATTATACTGCTCTCTGACATCTTAAGTACACATGTATTTACACTGTTTATACATAAAAATGAAATTTCTTACAAGACAGAAGGCTTGTCAAGTACTGATCTACTGAAGTGTCATGGGTTAATAGGCGAATTTCATTTGTGGAGTTAAAAGAGGATCATGTTTGGATTTTGAGACTTGTTCACTAAATATAAATTCACTTTTTTGTACTTAAGTCATTCTTCATAAAATCTGATATCTTCCATGATGCAAAACAATAAATCCAGGGTTATTTTTAGTAAATTCTACCTATTTATAGTTTGCATTAAGAGGAAAATCTTGTAACCCATTTGAAAGCTGATCTCAGTTTTTCTTGGTAAAATTCTATTCTACAGGATCTTTGTTCTTTATTTTTATTTTTTAGTTATTGTTATGTATTCAGCTTGCCTCAATAAAAATAATGCACTACTCGAGTATATGAATAAATATGCACATGATTGATTATACTGCTTTTATTTTCATGCTCTTACAGTTATTCTTCAGATTTTTTTTCAGGTCTTTTTCAACTTGAGAACAAACATTCATATTTTGGAGATATGTTATAAAATCAGCTTTAATATGTTGCTGCGCATTTGATTGTTTACTAGTAACTAAATAATTTTTATAATTAAATATTAGACCAAAATACTGTTTTATTTGAAATGGTTAAGACCATGCGAGTTCAAGAGATATATAAGTGCTTAATATACTGCCAACATTTTACTGATTGCAAGTGTTCGAGTTTAACACTTAAGTGAAAACAAAATACCCATTGAAGCTGTATTTATTAGATGAGACTTGACAATCCAAACCAGATTAGAAAATCTCACTTTTCTAAATTATAAATTGAAACAATTCAAACCATGATAGATTTGGTAAGAAAGTAACATGCTTAATATAAAATACAAAATATATATAATTTACACATTCAAGACTGGATTCAGTTACCATGGCAACCAATCCATTTTATCCCTTGCATAAAGTGTACATAATACTCATTCAGTGTCCTCAACAAAGTTCCCACTATAAATAAAAGTGTTATTACACATACTCAAGTTTTACAACTTAATGTCAGAACTGTAAATTTAAAGAATTTATTCCCCAAATAAATGGAAGAAGCCAAAATTACAGTTTCTGTAGAAGAGTGAAGAGCCGGCTCTTGATGGTGCCATTGACTCCAAAGCCAGAATTATATATTGCAGCTATATTTTTTTTATGACTTTGAAAGAAATCTCCAAGAATGTGTATTACCTTATTGTAATTCATTGTATTGAGATTATTTCCAGTTTGAATATCTCTCTATTATTAAACTATATGTAGCTTGAATATTTCACTAATATGAGATTATGTCTGGCTAAAATATTTCTAAAGATATAAAAGGTGGTGATCAATTTTTGTGATACATAAAAACATAAAAAAATATGACACTAGGTCATGCTGCTTTTCCCATGAATTTGTGAAAAATATTGGGTCTTTCTTTTTACCAATTGGGATCATCCAGTTACACCATTTTGTAAATCATTTCAACAGGACCTGTGCAGGAATGTGACAGATATGTGGTACATGCCATTTTGTGCATGGGAGAAAGTGATGCCTGGTGGTTTTACTTGCTAATGAATTACATACAGAATTGGGGAAGGGGCCAAGTGGTTTAAAGTGCTCACAGCTCCGGATCATTGCCATCTCACCTCTGTCTTTGTAGGTTCGAGTCTCAAGCTAAGCTATCATATGTGAGAAAGCCTGCCAAGTAGTTTCTCATGGGTTGGTGGTTCTTCCTGGAGCTTTCCATGATTCATCCTCTACCATTAATACTGGCCTCCACGTATAGCCTATCTTGTGCTGAAAAATGGCATTAAACCCTACAGTAACAACAACAACATGCAAAATTGAATCTTAGTACATGTGATGACACTAGAGAATGCAGAACTGTTTCCATTTTTGTTTTAAAACTAAATGTATGTTGTTCATTTAGACTTCTTCAGATTTCCCATATATTTAAATTGATCTCTCCACTGTAGTTTAATAGTTTATTTCAGGGAGACTGCATCAAATTGGGATAACAATTTTGCAAATTAAACATTTCAGGGGGAGACAACTATTCTTTCAGGGAACACTTTTCAAAGCGTCCCAAAATGCTGGCAGAGCAAAGAATGTTTCTGGGCTTATTTTTTATTGCTGAAATTAAAGCCATTTCCAATGCCAAAACCTGTCTCTTTTTCCCAACTTGGGTGAAAGAAAAAAATCCCAGTCTGAATTTTACAAACATCTCATGAAATTTTCTTAAGAAATATGCATTTTATAATATTTTGAGACCCATTTGAAAATGGTGGTAAAATCCATTAGAATATCAAATTTGTAATCCAAGGGTTTATGGGATCACTACATGCTCATTCCACAACTGGTTTGACTTCCTAAATCTCCTTGGAAAAAAATACTTAGCTCCCATTTCTGTTGGCATGATACAATCAGTCATGTGTTAAAAATGCCATTAAAATCAACCAATGAAAATCAGTCATGTGTTAAAAATGCCATTAAAATCAACCAATGAAAATCAGTCATGTGTTAAAAATGCCATTAAAATCAACCAATGAATCCACCATCTCAAGATGCATGCTTTCAATTAAATTATTTTATTGTTTCCATTGTATATTTTGTGTGTAACCTAAAAAAAATCATTTGAATATATTAATAGTAAGGGTGTAAAGTATTTTATGTGTGCAGCTTTTAAGGAAACGGCAATTATTATATTGGCTTATTGTTTCGAGAAAAACAGAAATAAACAGAAAAAATTGACATTTTTAAATTTAAATAACAGTTCCACTATTTACTCTTACCACCTTCCACCCTCATTTCAATTAAAAAATGTTTTAACTAATTGCACACAAATTTTTCAATTCTATGAAAAAATTAACTTCTTAATAAGTGTACATCTTCTCTTGGAAGCCTGCTGAGTTCACATTGTGGAACCTTGCTAGTGTATGTTTCCTTTAGGAAACCTGCTAAGTTTACTTTTTGGGACCTTGCTGGTGTACATTTCCAATAGGAAGCCAGCTGAGTTTACTCTGTGGGACTTTACTGGGAAGCCTGAACTATGTAAAACTGCAAAGTAATTCCTGTGGCTTTGCTTTGATCAATGGAAATAGGGAAGGAGGCACCAAGTAAGGTTGATTGACATATTGGAATTATTATTTGCATGTCAACAATAAATACAGAAGCTTCTTGAAATTCTTGTCATGGATTTAATCTGGTATCCATGTTGTCTCCTAGACTCCATTGTGCTCTTGGCACTAGAGTAATTACTTCCAAGTTTCAGTTGTCAAGATTTGGAATAAATGTCTTTTTAGCTTATGCAGTAAATCGATCCCCATGATAACTTTTGTCCTAATTGGAGAATAAACATGCCTTGTTATAGCCCTTATCATCGTCTATTCCAGAAAGGAGAATTTTAAGTGTAATTCTCTTTTCATTTAGAAAAGGGAAAAGTTTTCAAAAAAAGGAGGGATTTAAATAAAGTACATATGTTAAATTTAGTATATTCAGCTGATTCCAATGTTTGAGAAATTAGCATGCAGTTGCACATACTTTGCAAACTTTTACAATTATATATATTTAATGTGTAAAAAAAAAACACCTTACCTACCCTAATTTTAAAACCAGTGCAGTAGGAAACATTTTTTTTTGGGGGGGGATTCACCTAATATACTCTGTCAAGTAATCACAAAACATTCACTTAAAATATTTTGCAAAGTTTGAGTGACAGTAAAATGTGCATAATTCACAAAGATTCTGATCACCAAGTATTGACAAATTTCATAATGCTGCAGACTTTAAACAACTTGCTGAAATTTATTGATGCAAAAATATTATGATTTGCATCATGTTTGTATATTCTGTCAATTTAACTGAGTAAGGGAAGCAACTCTGAGGAAAAAGGATGACACCTTTCTCTACTGAGTGTACATATTTACAAGAATTAGCCTCTCAGGAGTACCCCAGTTTTCAAACTAAAATGGTTATATTATTACAGAAATCTAATTCAGATCCTAAAGACCCTGTTAGATCAGACAGCATTTTTTTAGAGGAAAAGAATGCCTACAGATTTTGGACTTGTTTGGTTGGTCTGAGGATAGGGTGAAAAGTGAATGATCAAGAATTTCTTCTCTGATGTCATTACGATATACAGGAACATAATATAATATAATAATATAATACAATTTAATATTAATAACATATAATATATACAGGAACATCCAATATACCCTATATATCTGCATATAAATCAGAGCCAAGATTCCCTTTCAGAGATTTAGATCTGTCCTTACAGAATGCTCCATAAGATCTGAGTTTATGCAGTTTTTAAGAGTAATCAGTAAAACAAGCAACGTACACCCTGATCTGCCAGCATGTGTCTTTACAATTGGATCTGTTAAAAAGAGAAATTCATTTAGTGAGGTTGCCTTATAGTGGGAATGTTACCTTATAAATTGAGTGTTTTACAGAGGGGTGTTCAAATTATCAGCCTTATAGTGAGGGACAACTGTACTTAGTGTCTGGAAAATCTGACAATTTGATATACCATATATATATATATATATATATATATATATATATATATATATATATATATATATATATATATATACTTGCTGTAAGTTGAGGCAAACTGCAAACAACAAAGATTCTGATCTGCCATAGCATTATGTACCTGCCAATTTGGGTATGTGTTGTTTGATCTACTGATTGCTTATAACAAATTGCACAGACTCAGATCTTTTGGTGCATTATGCAATAGCAGATCTAGATCTTTGCCAATTATTTTGTTGGACTTGACTTTTAAGTGAATATATATGGTACTTAATCATCATTTACAGATAACCATTGAAGACAGTTAAATAAAAGATTAATATGTCATGTGATGTTCCAAATCAGCTTGTTTTTTTTGTTTTTCTTAAATAGCTCAACATTTTGAACCAAACAGAAATGGTGCAAAACTGAATTTGTACCAGAATCATTACAGAAATCATAATTGGTTAATTGATCTAGTGACAGGTGCTTGATCTTGATCAAAGTGATTAATCAGAAAAGTTCTGTGAGTACCTGGACCAGTTATTCAGATGGAAGATGGCAATTTTGCTTCTGTAGCTGGATGATTGATGTTTATTTCAGTTATACAATAGGCCATATAAACCTGCTATAAATTAGGTCCAACTGCAGACATCGTAGACCCTGATCTGCCATTGTATGATGTGCTAACTGATCAGGGTCAATATTGTTTGCCCTACTGATTTCTGGCAACAAACTGCATTGACCCAGATCTGCTAGTTCATTATGAGATACCAGATCCGGGTCTGTGAAGATCCAGGTCTGTGAAGATCCGGGTCTGTGAAGTTTGCAGTTGGATCCCACTTGTGCAAAAGAAGAATGGTAGGTCATCTATTAAGAAAAATAATCAATTTTCTTTGTTCCACAGACATGGTCTTAATAACATTTGCTTAGATAGATACATAAGCTTTTATGGGAAAGGGTAAAACTGAAAAGGAGAAAAATAATGACCAAGACTGAGTTATTGGTCTGCTGATGCTGGCAAATGGCAAAATTACCAGGGCAGTGAAAGAATATACAAGTTGGCCAATATAGTTATGTCTTGTCGCTGGTGAATGTGTGATTAGTATTTTGAAGATGGACCAGTATGACAAATGGGCTTTCATATTTGAAGAAAAAAGCTGGCAGAAATGTGTAATTTAGTGTTACATCAATGACTTGTATATATTAGTTAGCAAAGAGAAATAAATCAGGTCTTATTAAATAAAAGACCAGTTGATTATTAATGAAGGCTAAAGTTAAATGGCATAAAATTCTTTACAGTTAGCAGGGAATATTATAGTGTTTTACTGTTGGTAAATCAAACGATCTAAATTGATAATTTTTTTTACAAATGATTCATTGAATATTCAACATCATTCTTCATAAAATTGACATTATTCAAGTTGATTTGACATTTTGGATTCCAGAGAACTAAATTAGCCTAATTTGCCTGCTTGGAAATGACACAACACAGTCACATCCAATTCACTAGATATAGATGGCACACCCTACCCCCAGTTGGTAAAGTGGTCTACACTGTTAGACTTGACAGATCACTCGGATCTCATTTCTGTCTGCATGGGCTTCAGGCATGATGCAGCCAATGTAGGTGTGTAAAACTGCTTGCAAGTAGCTTCCTTTGTGTTGTTCTTCCTGGGTTTGCCCACCTCCACTCACATCATATATATATATGGTCCATTATGGACTAAAGAAAAGTGAAAACCCATACCAAACTAGATATACAAATTTTACAAAATCTATATACAACACCTTGCAGTTTAAGAGTTTTGTTTTAACCAAGTACTTTTTATTTTCATCAGAAATTTTTGTTTGTTATGATTGTAACATAAATCAGAGGGAAAATAATTTTTTCTGACAAAGCTAAATTTAACACAGAACAAATGTAACTGCTTACTTCCCTTTACTTTAGAGCCTAGGTGGCTGAGTGGTGTAAGGCACACACCTTTGCTGATCACTCACATCTTATCTTTGCATGTGTTTATGGTTTGAAGTTTCAGCTCAGACATTGTGGGCATGAAAGAAGACTTGCCAATAGCTTCCTGAAGGTCTGTGGTTATTCCTGTGATTTTCCCAGCAAATGCCACCATGTATGTTCTGGAAAATGGCACAAAAAGATAAACCCATTTCTTCAGAATTATACTTTATTTGGTATGATATCTTCTCTTTTTTTGTCAGAGTCATTGTAACAATGTCAGTTTCACAGATGTCATTATAGTATGTAGCAATTTTAAATTTATATCTGCAATTTTGACTAGGTTAAATTTACAGCATGTATAACATTGCTAGCAATTGAGTATGTCTGTTTGAGACATGATTGATTATTAATAAGGTTCTGTTTATATATATGTCAATGAAACTGGACAGCTCTGAATACTGGGTTTCATTCATTGAAATGCACTGGGTTGAAATATTGAAGAAACAGTGTTTGTACTTGCTGAATTATTTACCATAAGTTGAATCTTTGCAGAGATCAGTATATTAAAAAAATTGGGAGTGTCAGATTTTGCAAACCTGGAGGGGCACGTGTAATAATGGTAGTTAGATAAACATTAGTTCTGATTTGTTAAGTTAATGGTTTGGGATATGTTTCCCAGCTGTGTTTTGATATTGCTTACTAAGTGCACAGGCAGCCTAGTTTTTGCTTGAGGTAAAAAGGTCTTGACTCTAGGAGTGGGCAAAGCCTTTGTAATAACTGTCCAATGGACATGTAGTTGAGTTTATGAAACACATGACCATGTGTAAAAAAAGACAGTTCTGCTAGAGGTAAAAAGAGTGCAAACCTCAAATAATAAAAGGTACTGTGTCTTAATTTCAAAATAAGTTTTGATTGATATTGGTTTTATGATAATTGTTTGAATTGATTTGTCTTAATTATATATGAATCATGTATGCAAAGAACTGATCATTATTAGGTATGTAGGATGTTTCCAGCCAAGGAATTGTTAATCAGCAATCTTGTAAAGTGTGTCCTTGACAAAATGAATTGGTTGTATTAACATTTGAGCATGGCAGTCCGTATGGTTGTTTAATTATCAGCTTTATGTGTCTATATGTCTGACATTTAATTCAATATAGTTATTAATAGTTTAATGTCATTGAGAGCAGACTATAGTATCAATTAGTAAGTAACGGTAATCAGAGAATTACATTAATTGTTCTGTACTATGTTTATTTACTTCCGAAAGTGAGAAAATTTAGTTAATGTATACAAATATGGTACTGTTGTCTTGAACGTAAAGTTATGATGTGAATCCAATTAGGAGTAGTGGTCAGTTGTGAAATATAATACTGGTTATTCTGAGTAATGGAGAGTGGGGTCTATATTCAGTTCAGGGTGTGAGAAAATAATCATGGATTAGACTGAATTTATTTTGTTTTATCGGGAAATTAGCATCCATGATGAGTGGGTGACTTAGATGATAGACTGGATGACACAGAGATGCCACTAAAGGTGGTGAAGCAAGAGTTAAAATTAAAACTCATAATTTTGTGATGAAATTTGCTGTAACTATATAAAATGAATCTGCTATGCATTTTAGAACTTTGTGTTAATTTATATTCTGGTAAAATAATAAAATAAAATAGAGACAAACAGTCCTACATACAATTATAGTGTTATTATTTTACTGATTCAGGTTTCATTAGAGACTCTGTATCTTTTAGATCCTGTCATATATATAATTGTTGTGATTATGCATTGTTTTTATGACTTACATAATGATGTAATTGTTATTTTAGCCAGTAAAGATGTCATCTGTTTATTTCAAAACATTTTGTGCCTGAAGAAGCATGTATTATATGCGAAACTAGTTGGACAAAATTATCAGCATTTGTGTTGTCTTTTTTAATCATAATATTTTATATTCTGGTAGACATACATCCTAATATTGGTCTTGCATAATTTATTTTGTTTATCTTATCTAATTAATTAAATTGTTATATTCTGTGTACATGGGGCTCATGTTCTATTCTTTCTCTACTGAGATCTCCATGAGATTTCCTTTTCTTATATACATTAATTGCATAAGTTTAATATTCGATTGATCCAGGCTATAACACTGTGATCACTCATCCTGTAGACATTGATAACTTGTGGGTCGGTGGTTCTTTCCAGTGATTCCGGTTTCTTCCTCCACCATTAATACTGGCCACCATGTATAGACAATCGTGTGCTGAAAATGGAATTAAACCCCACAACAACCACAACAACATAGAAAAGAAATCCACTACAGTCAATTCATCACCTTTCTTTTGTACTCTTTGACATCTTGAAACTGATATTGTTAGTCATATAAGGAACTAATTCTACTTCTGTCTTGAATAAGCATCTGGCTGAGACCAGTTACTGTTTTGGGCTAGTCCCAGCCAATTATTTCATAACATTTGAAAATTTCTGCTCATCTTGTTAAGGATGCAGAAACATACAACATGCTGTTCAGGGAATGATTGCACTTTTTTTAGCATGCTGATAAAAATTTGTGATAGTGCATCATTTCAATAAAAAAGGTACCAGCTCTCCCAATTTAATTGGGAGTCTCTGATTGTGTGTAGAAAACTCAACAGCACTGAGCATGAGTGAAATATTCTTTATTAACAACATATCAAAGATAAATTTTTTTATATCAATTTAAGTCATCAGGAGATGATAGTGTAGTCATCGTAGAGACAAATTAACTTACAAGTGCGGCAATATTTTGTTGTTGGCATTATGTTACCTAATTCCAGAGTTGCCAAAAAATGTTTGAAAGAAAAAATTCTGATATTTCTCTTTAACCAGAAGGAAAACATTGTATGTGTAAATTTAACTATGCATGGGCAGTGCAATTTAGACATAGCATGGAAAAGCAAAAAGGTGACCAATATAAATTTTCTTTTTAGTTTGCTTTTCCAAACATTCATGGAGGGAAAAATGATTTTGAAAAGCATTACTAGAATTCCACTCATATATCTAATGGTAAAATGGTAGGTTCATCACCAGAACCAGCATTAATTTTAGGGAGAGGTTATAGTTTTGCAAAAGAAGGTTATAAATGCCTATGTGCTTTTCTCAGAGTTCCTTACTAAATTACAATTTGTTGTTTACTGTTGCAGACCAATTTTCATGATTTGTTGCTGTAATGTGTCATATCCCATTTTAAAAACCCTGTCTTCCACTTTAAATGAACATCATACATAGATAAAAACATAGATACTAACATACATACATACATACATACATACATACATACATACATACATACATACATACATACATACATACATACATACATATATACATACACACATACACACATACACACATACATACATACATACATACATACATACATACATACATACATACATACATACATACATACATACATACATATAAATGGACTTGATAGACAATTATTATTTCATGTTGTACATACATACATACATACATACATACATACATACATACATACATACATACATACATACATACATACATACATACATACATACATACATACATATAAATGGACTTGATAAACAATTAATTTTTCCTGTTGTACATATATACATACATACATACATACATACATACATACATACATACATACATACATACATACATACATACATACATACATACATACATACATGCATAGTAATAATCGAGACACTTTATATCTCAATTCAGAATTTATTTTTCAAAATGTTAGTGTCTGTATTGATGTACATGGTGGTGATATTCAGTGTACATGTACATGTAGTAAACAAGTTTTATCATCTGTTGAGTCATTATACATGTACCAGCTGGAAAGAAAGAAATAGTCAATTGTTATGTATGTGTAATTTAATTGCTTGTATGTTAGTTTTAAATTCACAGATTTGACTTTTTTTTCCCAGAAAATTAAGATTTCAGTTTTGACCTGATAAATACTAAGTTTATTGCTACATTGTATTGTAGCTGACCTAGTTCCTGACATTGATTCAGAAATTGGTAAACACAGAGTGAAAGTTATTGGTTGTAATCACAGTCAAACTTGGCTTGCATGTTAGCTCTATTTTGTAAACAAGTTTTTTTATTATTGAATCTTATTGTAAGATTCATTCAGTATTGTATAGCCTACATGCTAATTTACATTTTTTACTGCGTTGTTTGAACTAAATGACTCCACCATATGATCTATAAAAGGGGGTTAAAAAAGATGTTTTGTAATGGATTTAGTCATTCATAATTTACACCTTCAGATCTCAAGGTGTTTTTAATGTTCATGCCATTTTGATTTAAAATTCATTATTTTTTTTATTTATTTATTTGGAAAATACCTGTGATCATTCATATTCTTGGACAAAGACATTTATTGGAAATTCTTTGGAATTCTAAAACCAGAATATTATTCTTGATTCATAAAATTCAACAAGGAACTGTAAACAAAACAAGAGAGTTGTAAGTTGTTTATAGAAGACGTCATCACCTTCCATATTGGAACTTTGTTGGGATTCAGACTTTGCTTCATTTAGAACTTTTTTTTTATATTTTTAAATTCCATGATTAATTTTTGGATTGTATTGATAAACTGTTAGTCCTTTTTCATATTTTTCTTTGTTTTCTAGAGAAATAAATTATTCTGTTAAAATTTACATAGCTTGTTGGCTTCCCTCTTTTCTTTTGTTACTTTTGTATGAGCCTAACATAAGACAATATTTACCCAGTTTTTTAATTTATTAAATAAAATCTGAGATTTTTTGCTGACATTTTTCTTAGTGGTATGTCAATACTCATAAAAAATATAGGAATGTCCCTTGGAGCTTGTACCTTAAGCTAGCTATAACCTTGTAGATAACTACTAGTTCATAGTTAGCAGACAAATAGGTCACATCCTCACAAATGCCAATTTAAAAACAATGTCTTTAATTGTTATGTCATATTAATATAGTTCCAAAAATCAGCACATAGCTAATAGACAAATGTAGGCAGTGCACACTAGCAAGGTAAACTTCCTTATTATGATTATAATTACTGATAATGACATCTGTTTTCTCTCTAGACCAACTATACAAAACAGTTTTTAACACAGCCCATGGCAACATCACACCATGCACAGTGGACATTATGTTCATTGTAAATTCTGTTTTTGTCAAAGTTTAGGAGATATTTTAGGATTAGGGTTCATTAATTTAAAAAAAAAGATGACTCTTTGGGACACAATTATTCAGCAACAGAAAGGGAGCTAATGATGTTTCTTAAATTATTTAGTTAAATAAGCACAAAACAAAGCATTCCTTGCCATGCTTTAACAGGTGATTTTAAATTATCAATTATGAATGATGCATTATTATCGTGCTTTTCTTAGCTGCCACCTTTGTTATGCCTTTCACTTAGCATCAGTACATCTGTTGACAAACTTGTTATAAATGAGCTAAGTTTCTCTGACAGACCATATGAATCAAATGCCATAATGGTACTCATTACCATATATTTTGTAGAAGTAAAGCAAGACAAGAAACTCTAACAAGAAAACCCATTAGAGCTGATGAAATTAAGAACCACATTTCTGTCTACTTTAGTTCCACTCTGCCATTTCATACTTTGCACAGGGTTTGAGTTGTACAGAAAAAAAAATATTTTGCAGGTTATTCAGACTGGTTATACTTGTTATTTAAAAAAAGGCTTTTTTATTATTTTAGGTATCATTCAATTCCTTTATTATTGATTGAACTGGGGCTATGAAGTATACATCTTGGTCTTTCTTCAGATGTACACCTTTCAAACAAAAGCTAGCTTTAATTACTTGATCTTTTTCACTTTTATTGGCAGTCTACATTACTCAGCATGTTTGTTTCACTAGTTCCTTATGAAAAGAAATTTCAGTCATAGCACATGAAACTAGCACTGAGGTATCCACCATTCTCTTCAAAGTGCATGTTGTAAATGCATACAACTGCACTTTATGCTGATTCTGTTTTAGGAAGTTTATAACTGTAGAGAAGAACCTTTCTCTATCTCAGAAAAAAAAAACGCTAGTGTTGACAGCTTAAATATATATTATGTTTGGTTACCTAGCTGAGTCCTTGGGAGAAACACTTAGCTTCCATTTTCATGTGCTAAAAAAGGGCAACAAACCCATAACCCATACAAACCAACCAACCAACCGTTATGTCTATAGTGTGATGTTTTATATTGTTCTTATTGTTGTCACTCAATGGTCATAAATTATTTTCAGTCCATCCAGTAACGTGATCAAAGTAAACTAGAATTTAATCCATCATATTGTCAGCAAAATCATTTACTTCTCTTCTGGCCTTCATGAATTCATCACATGATTTTATATTCTCCAAATCTTTTAGGTGATGCTGGGCATCAATGTCTGTGTTCGAAGTACTATATTGTGTCACTATAAAAATTGTTCTGTTGTTTCAATTTATTTTCAAAATTACTGTGAATACTGGTGAAAAAGAAACAAAGTTAGCTTTCATATCTAGGCCATCGTTGTATATTTTAAAAAAAAATTGGCACACTTAAAAGAATCCATAGCTTCTGATGTTAGCTTGCTTTGCAATAAAAAAAACCTTTGTGTTGATATCCTTTTTCCTTTAAAGTAAAAATAAACAGCTTAAGCGTATCCAAAGTTGGTTTTCAAGGTTGGCTTGCTTTGTAATAAAAATGACCTTTGTTTTTGATGTCCTGTCCGTAAGTTTGGAAAAGAAGTTTTCAAATAATGATTTTTATTTGCAAGATATTGTCATATGGTAGACCTGGATACAATTCAATCTTGGTTATTTTGCACCTAAGACTGTGTCTTGCATAAATGGCAGTTGTCTTCAAGATATTGGTTGATTATTTCCCTCTTGCATTGTTTCAATTTATTTTCAAAATTCCCATGAATACCAGGTGAAAAGGAAGCAAAGTTTGTTTCAATCTCTTGGCCTTTGTATATTGAGAACGAAAAATTCTAGCTAAAGTTTAAAGACCACAAACTTAAATGAAAAAAAATAAAATTAGAATATTGTTGTTCGCAGCTGGACAAGACTTATAAGGGAGTATACAGTAGAAGGAATAGTTTGGTTGGTGGGGAATTTATACCATTTATAAAAATCTGAATCTGAGTACCAGTATCTTCTGCGTCTCACCTGCATTATCTAGTGATGTGATGGAGGCATTGGCATCACTTATTGGCAGTGTCATTGTCAGTCTTTGAATTGTAAAAGAAAAAGAAGTGTTAAAGTTATCACTGTGTTCAGATAAATTGTATATCACTTATTTAAGAGTTTAATGCTGTTTTGTCTTCAACAAGTGTGATTTGGCAAGAGATATTTTAATCACCATGAAAAACAAAGACAAACTAGTAAGACTTTGTTACTTATTTGAAAGCCTTGTGATGGATATGATTATAATTATAGCACAAGAGGCTGGCCCTACCAGGTGCTTGATTAATTATGTACATGTACATCCATGCATAGTCAAACCAAGGGTAGACAAGCTGGGATGTTGACATTAGTTCACAAAGGATATTTAAGAAGAAAAATGGACAGTTTGATAGAAGGATTAATGGATGTAACAAACAGTTTTTATTGTCTGGAGTTTATGAGTAATCATTGTTCATGCCAAACCTGTTTTTATAATTATCAAATGATGCACATGTGGCATTTATATTAATAGAAAACTAAATTCCTTGTTTAGAAAGCAACCATTTAGAAAAATGCCATGTCATGCCTTTGCTTCAACTAAGTTCATAGCATATTTAGAGTTCAAGCTATATTTAAGGTTCAGTTCAAACTATAGAGATCAGTTCACACGATATTTAGAGTTCAGTTCATACTTTATTTAGAGTTCGGTTCATACCATATTTAGAATTTGGCTCATGCCATTTTTAGAGAGTTCTCAGTAATAAAATAGAGTAAGGTTCATGTATGAAGTAAGAGGTAGGGTGTGTTGGTCACATCTCCAATATAAAAAGAAAGCTAAAGAAAAGATTTTTAAAACAAGGTTCACAAAGAATCATAATTTGACCAAAATTGATGGACACACCAAGGAGTAATCAAGGCTGTAGTATCAAAATTATCGAAATTTATTTCAGAAAAAGATTTTAATATTCTACTGAAAATAAGAGACCCTTCTCATACTTGAACCCTCAGTATAATATACGGATAAATCTGATGGAGTAAGAACCCACGGAAAGCTGCAGGCAAGCTTTCTCACATATCCATATTATAGAAGCCAAAATTCTAATTTGGAACAGGTAAGATGAATGATGATCTGTAAAGGTGACCAATTATAATAGATGATGGCATTGGAAATGTTGCAAGTTTATGCTCTTAAAATAAGTAACAGAAAAAGTGAAAGACAGAAAGCTTTGTAGAATATAACATAAGTTATTTCCCAAGAATACAAAGTGAAAATGAGAAAAATGAACTTATGGTAATTCAAATTAAATCCCCAAATAATGCATGAATCACAGATAATAATATATAAAGTCCTGAATAAAACTCAGTACAAATCCCGAAGAGATCCAGAACTGAAAGCAACGATGTATCTGTTATAGCCTGTGTCAGCAATCTTTTGTTGAATCAAAGTAATATTTTTCCAGTTTTGAATATACTATAAATTCCAGTGAATGTCTTTATTCAAGAATTTTATCAGAGGACTTTTGTATTTTCAGACAAAATAATCATTTGAATTCAATAATTGAACAAAAAGATTCCAGCCCAAAACTAGCCATAACATAATACAACTTGAAGGTACTAGATGTTAAAGCATGAATAACCAAATCCTCACAATTACAGGATTATATAGTTCTCTTTGACCTAATGTAACAATTAGCATTTTCTATAATAATAAAAAAAAATATTGCTTAATGGAAAGTAACCTTCTAGAATGATCTATTGAGTGTTGTTTAATTGCAACACAATAACCTGTAAAATTCACTTAGGAAATTCCAAAACCCTGACCCAAAAAAACATATTTACTCCTTGTTGTTTACCTGAATAATAATACTGATATTAAGCCCATACACATAGAGAATAATTTAGCTATGTATTAGTTGTTGACATAAAATGAAATTTAAAAAAATATTTGAAAGAAGTCTATAAGGTCAAGCAGAAATGCAGTTTTGGACAAGGTCAATTCCAGCATACAATGTTCCATAACAATGTCATTTAATCAAATAAAATTAATATTTTTTTAAACTGACAAATAAACAATTTTATTAAATATAAATAACATAAATAGTTATTCTTATTTGCTGTTTATGTTGCATGCTTTGTTTTATGTATTGTTTAAAAGATAACTTGACATCTGTCTGTGTATTAATTAATGTGAAATTGAGTTAATGGGCAGTGTATCTAGCCCAGCATTTTGCAAATATCTGGCATAAAATTATTGAAATGATGTTGCCCTACATTTTTTGTTTGTGTATAATGTTTGGTAAAGTGAGTGATTTTCAACAGCATTTTTACCATTATGACAAACAAGAAAATTTATAGGTGTCAAGCAATATCTGATTGGTTTAACAGCATCTGTGTTTTCCTTTCTGATGGTTGAGATGAGAGAGATGTTTTTGAATGTTATGCAGAATTGATAGCCTCTGTTCTTAGATTTGAAAACTTAATTCCCTTCAGACTAATTGTTTGGTTGCCATTTGAATAAGGTTAGTTCCAGTGAGTGCTTTAGAGCAACTGTGGATATTTTTTAATAAATATATAACAGCAGCCATGAAAAAGCTTTCCATAGATCAAGTTTACACTGGATATTTAAATAGTCTTTCTTGAGGAGGGTTATGGTGGTCATGCAGCTAGTCTCTCCCAATGAGATACATACTAGCCATATACATGAGAGTGATCTGTCTTTCCCAGCTGAAATATATGATAGCCATGTGAACAAGTTGTTCCAAGGTGAGGTATATGACAGCTATGTGAATAGTAGTGACCAGCTTAGGTACATCATCACAGTGTGATCAATCTTTCCCAGCTGAGGTGTATGACACCCATGTAAATAGACTGACCAGCCATGTGAAGTTTTTTTCAGCTGATGTATGTAGCAGTCATGTGAGTAGACCTGGCCATCTTAGGTACATGACAGCCATATGAACAGTCTTTCCCAGCTGTGGTACATGACAGTCATATAAACAGTCTTTCCCAGCTGTGGTACATGGCAGCCATGTGAATAGACTTGACCAGCTTAGGTACATGACAGCCACATGAACAGTCTTTCCCAGCTGTGGTACATGGCAGTCCTTTCCCAGCTGTGGTACATGGCAGTCATGTGAATAGACTTGACCAGCTTAGGTACATGATAGCCATATGAACAGTCTTTCCCAGCTGTGGTACATGGCAGCCATGTGAATAGACTAGACCATATTAGGTATATGACAGCCATATGAACAGTCTTTCCCATCTGTGGTACATGGCAGCCATGTGAATAGACTCGACCAGTACATGACAGTCATATAAACAGTCTTTCCCAGCTATGGTACATGGCAGCCATGTGAATAGACTTGACCAGCTTAGGTACATGACAGCCATATGAACAGTCTTTCCCAGCTGTAGTATATGTTTGCTATGTGAATAGACTACAAGCTTAGTTACATGACAGTGATATAAACAGTCTTTCCCTGCTGAGGTATTTGACAGCCATGTGAATATTCTTGACCAGCTTAAGTACAGTAGAACTTCAATTATCAGTCATGGTGTTTGACCAAGACCATAACAGATATGAGAATAGATGGATAATAGAATATGTACATTAAAAGTATTATACAGTAGACAAGGTTATTAAAAAAATCAAAATATCTATAAAAAGCACATGTGCCTGTTTTTAATACTTTGACATACAATCCCCATGGTAAACAGAGAGTGAATAGTCTTTCCCAGTTGAGGTATATGACAGCTGTGAGAATAGTCTTTCTCAGTTGAGGTATATGACAGCTATGTGAATAGTCTTTCTCAGTTGAGGTATATGACAGCTATGTGAATATTCTTTCCCAGTTGAGGTATATGACAGCTATGTGAATAGTCTTTCCCAGTTGAGGTATATGACAGCTGTGTGAATAGTCTTTCTCAGTTGAGGTATATGACAACTGTGTGAATAGTCTTTCTCAGTTGAGGTATATGACAACTATGTGAATAGTCTTTCCCAGTTGAGGTATATGACAACTATGTGAATAGTCTTTCCCAGTTGAGGTATATGACAGCTATGTGAATATTCTTTCCCAGTTGAGGTATATGACAGCTATGTGAATATTCTTTCCCAGTTGAGGTATATGACAGCTATGTGAATAGTCTTTCCCAGTTGAGGTATATGACAGCTATGTGAATAGTCTTTCCCAGTTGAGGTATATGACAGCTGTGTGAATAGTCTTTCCCAGCTGAAGTATATGACAACTGAGGGCTTGTATTTTGCAGTGAACAGCTTTCCCAGTAGTGTTGAGGAGAGTTATTTGCTCTCCTCAGACATTTATAACATCATTTTTTATGGCACTAAATTATTTTAAAAATTTTTAAAATCTTTTCTTCCACTAAAATATTTAGGACATCATAATTTATGGCACATGACATCATATATCAAAATGGCAGTATTTATGAAAGGCAACTACCATGAACTGGGGGACAAAAATATAGAAGTTTGCTCAGAAAACATCTTGACATCTTTGTTTTGAGCGATAAAATTAGAGAAAACAATTTAAGGAGTATGATAATGCACATGAGTGATAATGCTCCTCAAAACACATGCCCTGTCAGCTGTGTGAATATTTACATGACAGTCATTGAATATTCTTTCTCATCTGAGGTATATGACAGACACATGAATAGAGTTGACCAGCTGGGAAAAATGACAGCTATATAGACTTAGCCAGCATTAAATCCAATTAAAATATACAACTTTTAAAATTCAGAATGTTTGCTTTATACATATATTCCAAACATAATGAAAATATTAACCAAATATAGTTGATCATCTGACACACAATACTGGTAATACAAGAAGTTTTAATTTCCATAAGACAAAAAACTATTTCAAAATATTTGGAAGTCCTTGAAACCTCATTGAAAAGAAACTGACATCAAGGTTTTATGAACTGTGCTTAAGATGTTTTAGTTCTAGATTTTAATCAGCTCTGGTATGTAAGCTTATAGGATCAAGATCTCATAGGAGTTTGATTTTGAGTGACATCTACATATATTAATGATGTGATTCTAGAGGCCATAGTTATTTTTCAGGCTTTGATCAGATTTGTTAAACAAGCTTATGTTATAAATACCTTACCTAAGCAAGATTATGAGCACCATGAAGGCACATGGACCAGTGATTTTGCATCTGCTTGGCTAAGCTTGTAATGGGATTTTGACCTGTTCTAGAAGGTAAGCTTATAGATCTGATAAGTTTTACTAGGTGATGTTTAAATTTATTAATGATGTGACCTGGACATCTGATAGGTTCTATTACTTCTGAATCAAATAACATTATTTTCACTAGATCTTAAAAATGATATGCTACTGTAGATAGGAGATTATGTTCAGTGATAAAGTTTTCAACAGTTTCTCAGCATGGATATCTTTACCCACATTTGATGCAGATTCTTGCAACCTTGGTGGACATTTTGAAAATATTGTCTCCTCGGATCCCAAATAGATGGAATACCAAATAGAATTTTCACCAGCAGGCTTCTTGATACCAAGTTAGTCCTAAATGTAAACGGTGCCACTTGTATGTCTAATAATGATGTCTCTCTTGCAAATCTTGCTGTCCCTGAATGTATGATGATATTGACAAAGGGTCTTCAACAAAAGACTTTTTTTTATGTCTTTTTGGTTCTAGAATAAAAACGGTGCCAAATCTGACATTTAATATATCCACCAAATCAACTTATTTTAAAATTTTGTTATTGCTTAGGAATATCAGTGATGGTTTCAGCACTCAGCAGTTAAAAGAAAGTCTTATGTTGTAGAGTGTCAGTCAATTGATTGATGCTTGTCAAAACTGTGTTTGAAACAATATTAATATTTACCTAAGAAAATAATATAACACCATATTGTGTTCTTTGTTGACACTGCATATCTTTTTTTTTCAGCATGTGTTGCTCAGATTGTTTGGCTCTTAAGCAGCCTTGAAGAAACTGGCTTTTATTCTGTTATGTCAGTGGACAACTGGACAGTGGTTTTAGTCTCCTTAAACTATTTGCTAATTCTTTCTTTTAGGTCTTTTAGAACAAGTTAGACAAATATCACTGACCTTGACCTTGCTTACAACTGCAACATATTTATGCAGTTTTTGGGCAAACATCATTTCAGAAAGAAACATTTTGAGGAACAACAATTTATATGACAGTCTAAAGTCACACTTGTTTTGCTGTTGAAATGTCTGTTTGTTAATACTTGCCTGTAAGTCATGACAGTAAGAGAGATGTTACACTTTAATAAAATATTTGTAATCAATATTTGGTGTCTTTACAGGCCATAAGTGGGTCCCCTGCCCCAAGGTGATTTTTCAAATGTAATTCAATGACTTTTTCATAGTAAAAATTTTGAACCACTTAATAATAAAACTGTGCTCAAGTATATACAATGACTATACAGTGTGTTGTCTGCCATAGTGATGTCTCTTTCTTCAAGGTTATGGTAAAAGAAAAATATAACTCTTATCTTAAATCATTGCTCAAAGTATTACTTTTGAACCAATGAAGATATTTTAATGAAACTTGCACAAGTAGATATCAGTTATAAATGGTGTCTCACACTATAGCCATGCCCTTATATCTAGGTGATCTCACTGCAGCAAAATTATAGCTCTCTGCTTGCTTGCTTGTTCAAAATGTTACTTTTGAATGGGTGAAGATATTTTAATGAAAATTTTACCTTATAACCCTGAACCAGTTCAAGGTCACAGGAAGATAAAATATTATCGGTGTAAGGGAATAAATTTTGATACAACAACAATACTTTAATTAAACTTTAGCCTAAACTTGTCCCAGATTTTTAATCTTATGTCTTGGCGTCAAAGTCAGATAATGTAAGTCCATGGCCTGATTGCTTATGCCATTTTTTACTATTCAATCCTCAGGATATATTTGCTATAATGATTTATTTCTTTTCATCTTGTACTTTTTTATTCAGTGCTGTAATGATTTTTTTCATCATTTCTTGTACTTTTGTTAATCAATACAATGACAATTGATTTATTTCGTGTCTTGTACTTTTTTAATCAGTGCTGTAACTATTTATTTCATTTCTTGTTTTGCATTTGTTATTTAGTTCAGTAATAATTGATATATTTCATTTCTTGTTAATTGTTCACTGACTTCCTTTGAAATTATGACTAGTAAATATTGTTAATTTGTGCCCACTTGTGTCTCCATTACATCCTCCATTCTTACCAGTCATATTAATAACAAAAAACTTGATTTGACCCAGATTTATCCATTGAGATGAGGGGCTCCAGTAAACTATTTATTTCATTTCTTGTTTTTCATTTGTTATTTAGTTCAGTAATAATTGATATATTTCATTTCTTGTTAATTGTTCACTGACTTCCTTTGAAATTATGACTAGTAAATATTGTTAATTTGTGCCCACTTGTGTCTCCATTACATCCTCCATTCTTACCAGTCATATTAATAACAAAAAACTTGATTTGACCCAGATTTATCCATTGAGATGAGGGGCTCCAGTTAAGATCAGCCTTCTACAATTAAAAAATTGGACAGTAGTCACAAGTAAATTATTCTGGTAGTTCATGCTTAATTTAGTAGTCTATAGAAAAGGCTCTTGATATTGATTCCTTTTAGCTTTAATAATTCTCTTTTATCCATCTTAAAAGTCTACAGCAGTAAATTTCCTAGGTGAAGAAATACACCAAATTATGGTTTCATCAAGAAGTTTGCTTGGCTGTTTCAATTAAACATAAACTCAGCATTTTGGTAGCTCAAGATCTCAGGGCACAATGTTTGGTAGATCAAGGGATCAGGCCACAAGGTTAGGTAACTCAGAGGCTCAGTGCTCAAGGTTTAGAAGCTCAAGGCTCAGGGCACAAGGTTTGGTAGATCAAGACTCAGGGCACAAAGTTTGGTAGGTCAAGGCTAAGGGCACAAAGTTTGGTAGCTCAAGGCTCATAGCACAAGATTTGGTAGCTTAAGGGCTCAGGGCACAAGGTTTGGTAGCTCAAGGCTCAGGGCACAAGGTTTGGTAGCTCAAGGCTCAAGGCACAAGGTTTGGTAGCTTAAGGGCTCAAGACACAAGGTTTGGTAGCTCAAGGCTCATTGGCACAAGGTTTGGTAGCTTAAGGGCTCAGGGCACATGGTTTGATAGCTCAAGGCTCAGGGCAAAAGGTTTGGTAGCTCAAGCCACAAGGTTTGGTAGCTCAAGGCTCAGGGCACAAGGTTTGGTAGCTTAAGGGCTCAGGTTACAAGGTTTGGTAGCTCAAGGCTCAAGGCACAAGGTTTAATAGCTTAAGGGCTTAGGACACAAGGTTTGATAGCTCAAGGCTCAGGGCACAAGGTTTGGTAGCTCAAGGCTCAGGGCACAAGGTTTGGGAGCTCAAGGCTCAGGGCACAAGGTTTGGTAGCTTAAAGGCTCAGGACACAAGGTTTGGTAGATCAAGGATTAGGCCACAAGGTTTGGTAACACAGGCTCAGGGCACAAGGTTTAGAAGCTCAAGGCTCAGGGCACAAGCTTTGGTAGATCAAGGTTCAGGGCACAAAGTTTGGTAGCTCAAGGCTCAGGGCACAAGGTTTGGTAGCTCAAGGCTCATTGTACAAGGTTTGGTAGCTCAAGGCACAAAGTTTGGTAGCTCACGGCTCAGGGCACAAGGTTTGGTAGCTCACGGCTCAGGGCACAAAGTTTGGTAGCTCAAGGCTCAGGGCACAAGGTTTGGTAGCTCAAGGCTCATTGTACAAGGTTTGCTAGCTCAAGGCTCAGGGTACAAAGTTTGGTAGCTCAAGGCACAGGGCACAAGGTTTGGTAGCTTAATGGCTCAGGGCACAAGGTTTGGTAGCTCAAAGCTCAGAGCACAAGGTTTGGTAGCTCATGGCTCAGGGCACAAAGTTTGGTAGCTCAAGCCTCAGGGCACAATGTTTGGCAGCTCAAGGCTCATGGCACAAGGTTTGGTAGCTCAAGGCACAAGATTTGGTAGCTCAAGGCTCAGGGCACAAGGTTTGGTAGCTTAAGGGCTCAGGTTACAAGGTTTGGTAGCTCAAGGCTCAAGGCACAAGGTTTGATAGCTTAAGGGCTCAGGACACAAGGTTTGATAGATGAAGGCTCAGGGCACAAGGTTTGGTAGCTCAAGGCTCAGGGCACAAGGTTTGGTAGCTTAAAGGCTCAGGGCACAAGGTTTGGTAGCTCAAGGCTCAGGGCACAAGGTTTAGAAGCTCAAGGCTCAGGGCACAAGGTTTGGTAGATCAAGGCTTAGGGTACAGTTTGGTAGCTCAAGGCTCAGGGCACAAGGTTTGGTAGCTTAATGGCTCATGGCACAAGGTTTGGTAGCATAAGGGCTCAGGGCACAAGGTTTGGTAGATCAAGGAATAGGCCACAAGGTTTGGTAACTCAAAGGGACAGGGCACAAGGTTTCGAAGCTTAAGGCTCAGGGCACAAGGTTTGGTAGCTCAAGGCTCAGGGCACAAAGTTTAGTAGCTCAAGGCTCAGGGCACAAGGTTTGGTAGTTTAATGGCTCAGGGCACAAGGTTTGGTAGCTCAAAGCACAGGGCACAAGGTTTGATAGCTCCATGCTCAGGGCAATAAGTTTGGTCGCTCAAGGCTCAGGGCACAAGGTTTGGTAGCTCAAGGCTCAATGCACAAGGTTTGGTAGCTCAAGGCTCATGGAACAAGGTTTGGTAGCTCAAGGTTCATGGCACAAGGTTTGGTAGCTCAAGGCACAAGATTTGGTTGCTCAAGGCTCAGGGCACAAGGTTTGGTAGCTTAAGGGCTCAAGGCACAAGGTTTGGTAGCTCAAGGCTCAAGGCACAAGGTTTGATAGATTAAGGGCTTAGGACACAAGGTTTGATAGCTCAAAGCTCAGGGCATAATGTTTGGTAGATCAAGGCTCAGGGCACAAGGTTTGGTAGCTGAAGGCTCAGGGCACAAGGTTTGGTAGCATAAGGGCTCAGGGCACAAGGTTTGGTAGATCAAGGAATAGGCCACAAGGTTTGGTAACTCAAAGGCTCAGGGCACAAGGTTTAGAAGCTTAAGGCTCAGGGCACAAGGTTTGGTAGCTCAAGGCTCAGGGCACAAAGCTTAGTAGCTCAAGGCTCAGGGCACAAGGTTTGGTAGCTCAAGGCACAAGATTTGGTTGCTCAAGGCTCATGGTATAAGGTTTGGTAGCTCAAGGCTCATGGCAATGGCACAAAGTTAGGTAGCTCAAGGCTCAGGGGACAAGGTTTGGTAACTAAAGGGCTCAGGGCACAAGGTTTGGTAGCTCAAGGCTCATGGCACAAAGTTTGGTAGCTCAAGGCTCAGGGCACAAGATTTGGTAGCTTAAGGGCTCAGGGCACAAGGTCTGGTAGATCAAGGGATCACGACACAAGGTTTGGTAACTCAAAGGCTCAGAGCACAAGGTTTAGAAGCTGAAGGCTCAGGGCACAAGGTTTGGTAGATCAAGGCTCAAGGCACAAGGTTTAGAAGCTCAAGGCTCAGGGCACAAGGTTTGGTAGATCAAATCTCAGAGCTCAAAGTTTGGTAGCTCAAGGCTCAGGGCACAAGGATTGGTAGCTTAAGGCTCAGGGCACAAGGTTTGGTATCTCAAGGCTCAGGGCACAAGGTTTGGTAGCTCAAGGCTCAGGGCACAAGGTTTGGTAGCTTGATGGCTCAGGGCACAAGTTTTGGTAGATCAAAGATTAGGCCACAAGGTTTGGTAACTCAAAGGCTCAGGGCACAAGCTTTAGAAACTCAAGGTTCATGGCACAAGGTTTGGTAGATCAAGGCTCAGGGCACAAAGTTCGGTAGCACAGGGCAGAAGGTTTGGTAGCTCAAGGCTCACGGCACAAGGTTTGGTAGCTAAAGGCACAAGGTTTCGTAGCTCAAGGCTCAGGGCACAAGGTTTGGTAGCTCAAGGCACAAGTTTTGGTAGCTCAAGGCTCAGGGCACAAGGTTTGGTAGCTTAACTGCTCAGGGCACAAGGTTTGGTAGCTCAAGGCTCAAGGCACAAGGTTTGATAGCTTAAGGGCTTAGGACACAAGGTTTGATAGCTCAAGGCTCAGGGCACAAGGTTTGGTAGCTCAAGGTTCATTGTACAAGGTTTGGTAGCTCAAGGCTTAGGGCACAAAGTTTGGTAGCTCAAGGCTCAGGGCACAAGGTTTGGTAGCTCAGGGCACAAGGTTTGGTAGCTCAAGGCTCACGGCACAATATTTGGTAGCTCAAGGTTCAGGGCACAAGGTTTGGTAGCTCAAGGCTCAGGGCACAAGGTTTGGTAGCTCAAGGCTCAAGGCACAAGGTTTGATAGTTTAAAGGCTCAGGGCACAAGGTTTGGTAGATCAAAGATTAGGCCACAAGGTTTGGTAACTCAGGCTCAGGGCACAAGGTTTAGAATCTCAAGGCTCAGGGCACAAGGTTTGGTAGATCAAGGCTCAGAGAACAAATTTTGGTAGCTCAAGACTCAGGGCACAAGGATTGGTAGCTCAAGGCACATTGTACAAGGTTTAGTTGATCAAGCCTCAGGGCACAAAGTTTGGTAGTTTAAGGCTCAGGGCACAAGGTTTGGTAGCTTAATTCCTCAAGGCACAAGGTTTGGTAGCTCAAGGCTCACGGCACAAGGTTTGGTAGCTTAAGGGCTCAGGTTACAAGGATTGGTAGCTCAAGGCTCAAGGCACAAGGTTTGATAGCTTATCGGATTAGGACACAAGGTTTGATAGCTCAAGGCTCAGGGCACAATGTTTGGTAGCTCACGGCTCAGCACAAGGTTTAGAAGATCAAGGCTCAGGGCACAAAGTTTGGTAGCTCAAGTCTCAGGGCACAAGGTTTTGTAGCTCAAGGCACAAGGTTTGTTAGGTCAAGGCTCAGGGGACAAGTTTGGGTAGCTCAAGGCTCAGGGCACAAGGTTTGGTAGCTTATAGGCTCAGGGCACAATGTTTGGTAGATCAAGGATTAGGCCACAAGGTTTGGTAACTCAGGCTCAGGGCACAAGGTTTAGAATCTCAAGGCTCAGGGCACAAGGTTTGGTAGATCAAGGCTCAGAGAACAAATTCTGGTAGCTCAAGACTCAGGGCACAAGGATTGGTAGCTCAAGGCACATTGTACAAGGTTTAGTTGATCAAGCCTCAGGGCACAAAGTTTGGTAGCTTAAGGCTCAGGGCACAAGGTTTGGTAGCTTTATTCCTCAAGGCACAAGGTTTGGTAGCTCAAGGCTCACGGCACAAGGTTTGGTAGCTTAAGGGCTCAGCTTACAAGGATTGGTAGCTCAAGGCTCAAGGCACAAGGTTTGATAGCTTATCGGATTAGGACACAAGGTTTGATAGCTCAAGGCTCAGGGCACAAAGTTTGGTAGCTCAAGGCTCAGCACAAGGTTTAGAAGATCAAGGCTCAGGGCACAAAGTTTGGTAGCTCAAGTCTCAGGGCACAAGGTTTTGTAGCTCAAGGCACAAGGTTTGTTAGGTCAAGGCTCATGGGACAAGTTTGGGTAGCTCAAGGCTCAGGGCACAAGGTTTGGTAGCTTATAGGCTCAGGGCACAATGTTTGGTAGATCAAGGATTAGGCCACAAGGTTTGGTAACTCAGGCTCAGGGCACAAGGTTTAGAAGCTCAAGGCTCAGGGCACAAGGTTTGGTAGATCAAGGCTCAGGGCAAAAAGTTTGTTAGCTTAAGGCTCAGGGCACAAGGTTTGGTAGCTCAAGGCTCATTGTACAAGGTTTGCTAGCTCAAGGCTTATGGCACAAAGTTTGGTAGCTGAAGGCTCAGGTCACAAGGTTTGGTAGCTCACGGCTCAGGGCACAAGGTTTGGTAGCTCAAGGCTCAGGGCACAAAGTTTGGTAGCTCACGGCTCAGGGCACAAGGTTTGGAAGTTTAATGGCTCAGGGCACTAGGTTTGGTAGCTCAAAGCTCAGGGTACAAGGTTTGATAGCTCAATGCTCAGGGCACAAAGTTTGGTAGCTCAAGGCTCAGGGCTCAAGGTTTGGTAGCTCAAGGCTCAAGGCACAAGGTTTGGTAGCTCAAGGCTCATGGGACAAGGTTTGGTAGCTCAAGGTTCATGGCACCAGGTTTGGTATCTCAAGGCACAAGGTTTGGTAGCTCAAGGCTCAGGGCACAAGGTTTGGTAGCTTAAGGGCTCAGGGCACAAGGCTTGGTAGCTCAAGGCTCAAGGCACAAGGTTTGATAGCTTCAGGGCTCAGGACACAAGGTGTGATAGCTCAAGGCTCAGGGCACATTGTTTGGTAGCTCAAGGCTCAGGGCACAAGGTTTGGTAGCTGAAGGCTCAGGGCACAAGGTTTGGTAGCTTAAGGCTCAGGGCACAAGGTTTGGTAGCTTAATAGCTTAGGGTTCAAGGTTTGGTAGCTCAAGGCTCACGGCACAAGGTTTGGTAGCTTTAGGGCTCAGGTTACAAGGTTTGGTAGCTCAAGGCTCAAGGCACAAGGTTCGATAGCTTAAGGGCTTAGGACACAAGGTTTGATAGCTCAAGGCTCAGGGCACAAGGTTTGGTAGCTCAAGGCTCTGCACAAGGTTTAGAAGCTCAAGGCTGAGGGCACAAGGTTTGGTAGATCAAGGCTCAGGGCACAAAGTTTGGTAGCTCAAGTCTCAGGACACAAGGTTTTGTAGCTCATGGCACAGGGTTTTTTAGCTCAAGGCTCAGGGCACAAGGTTTGGTAGCTCAATGCTCAGGGCACAAGGTTTGGTAGCTTAAAGGCTCAGGGCACAAGGTTTGGTAGCTCAAGAATTAGGCCACAAGGTTTGGTAACTCAGGCTCAGGGCACAAGGTTTAGAAGCTCAAGGCTCAGGGCACAAGGTTTGGTAGATCAAGGCTCAGGGTACAAAGTTTGTTAGCTCAAGGCTCAGGGCACAAGGTTTGGTAGCTCACAGCTCAGGGCACAAGGTTTGGTAGCTCAAGGCTCAGGGCACAAAGTTTGGTAGCTCAAGGCTCAGGGCACAAGGTTTGATAGTTGATTGGCTCAGGGCACAAGGTTTGGTAGCTCAAAGCACAGGGCACAAGGTTTGATAGCTCAATGCTCAGGGCACAAAGTTTGGTAGCTGAAGGCTCAGGGCACAAGGTTTGGTAGCTCAAGGCTCAAGGCACAAGGTTTGGTAGCTCAAGGTTCATGGAACAAGGTTTGGTAGCTCAAGGTTCATGGCACAAGGTTTGGTAGCTCAAGGCACAAGGTTTGGTAGCTCAAGGCTCAGGGCACAAGGTTGGGTAGCTTAAGGGCTCAGGGCACAAGGTTTGGTAGCTCAAGGCACAAGGTTTGATAGCTTAAAGGCTCAGGACACAAGGTTTGATAGCTCAAGGCTCATGGAACAAGGTTTGGTAGCTCAAGGCTCAGGGCACAAGATTTGGTAGCTTAAGGGCTCAGGGCACAAGGTCTGGTAGATCAAGGGATCACGACACAAGGTTTGGTAACTCAAAGGCTCAGAGCACAAGGTTTAGAAGCTCAAGGCTCAGGGCACAAGGTTTGGTAGATCAAGGCTCAGGGCACAAGGTTTAGAAGCTCAAGGGTCAGGGCACAAGGTTTGGTAGATCAAGGCTCAGAGCTCAGAGTTTGGTAGCTGAAGGCTCAGGGCACAAGGTTTGGTAGCTCAAGGCTCAGGGCACAAGGTTTGGTAGCTCAAGGCTCAGGGCACAAGGTTTGGTAGCTCAAGGCTCAGAGCACATGGTTTGGTAGCTTAAGGGCTCAGGTTACAATCTTTGGTAGCTCAAGACTCTAGGCACAAGGTTTGATAGTTTAAGGGCTCAGGACACAAGGTTTGATAGCTCAATGCTCAGGGCACAATGTTTAGTAGCTCAAGGCTCAGGGCACAAGGTTTGGTAGCTCAAGGCCCATGGCACAAGGATTGGTAGCTTAAGGGCTCAGGGCACAAGGTTTGGTTGGTCAAGGATTATGCCACAAGGTTTGGTAACGCAAAGGCTCAGGGCACAAGGTTTAGAAGCACAAGGCTCAGGGCACAAGGTTTGGTAGCTTAAGGGCTCAGGGCACAAAGTTTGGTAGCTCAAGGCTCAGGGCACAAGGTTTGGTAGCTCAAGGCTCAAGGCACAAGGTTTGGTAGCTCAAGGCTCAGGGCACAAGGTTTGGTAGCTCAAGGCTCATGGTACAATTGCTAGCTCAAGGCTCAGGGCACAAGGTTTGGTAGCCCAAGGTTCAGGGCACAAGGTTTGGTAGCTCAAGGCTCAGGGCACAAGGTTTGGTAGTTCAAGGCTCAGGGCACATGGTTTGGTAGCTCAAGGCTCAGGGCACAAAGTTTGGTAGCTCAAGGCTCAAGGCACAAGGTTTGGTAGCTCAATGCTCATGGGACAAGGTTTGATAGCTTAAGAGCTCTGGGCAAAAGGTTTGGTAGCTTAAGGGCTCAGGGCACAAGGTTTGGTAGCTCAAGGCACAAGGTTTGGTAGCTCAAGGCTGATAGTACAAGGTTTGGTAGCTTAAGGGCTCAAGGCACATGGTTTGATAGCTCAAGACTCAGGGTAAAAGGTTTGGTAGCTCAAGGCTCAGGGCACAAGGTTTGATAGCTTAAGGGCTTCGGATACAAGGTTTGATAGCTCAAGGGCTCAGGGCACAATGTTGGGTAGCTTAAAGGCTCAGTGCACAAGGTTTGGTAGCTTAAGGGCTCAGGGCACAAGGTTTGGTAGATCAAGGGAACAGGCCACAAGGTTTGGTAACTCAAAGGCTAAGGGCACAAGGTTTAGAAGCTCAAGGCTCAGGGCACAAGGTTTGTTAGACCAAGGCTCAGGGCACAAGGTTTGGTAACTCATGGCACAAGGTTTGGTAGCTCAAGGCACAAGGTTTGGTAGCTCACGGTTCAGGGCACAAGGTTTGTTATGTTAAGGGTGCAGGGCACAATGTTTTGGTAGCTTAAGGCACAAGGTTTGATACCTTAAGGGCTCAGGATGCCAGTTTCGACAGCTCAAGGCTCAGGGCACAATGTTTGGTAGCTTAAGGGCTCAGGGCACAAGGTTTGGTAGATCAAGTGATCAGGCCACAAGGTTTGGTAACTGAAAGGCTAAGGGCACAAGGTTTAGAAGCTCAAGGCTCAGGGCACACGGTTTGTTAGATCAATGCTCAGGGCACAATGTTTGGTAACTCATGGCACAAGGTTTGGTAGCTCAAGGCACAAGGTTTGGTAGCTCACGGTTCAGGGCACAAGGTTTGTTAGGTTAAGGGTGCAGGGCACAATGTTTTGGTAGCTCAAGGCACAAGGTTTGATAGCTTAAGGGCTCAGGACACAAGGTTTGATAGCTCAAGGCTCAGGGCACATTGTTTGGTAGCTCAAGGCTCAGGGCACAAGGTTTGGTAGCTGAAGGCTCAGGGCACAAGGTTTGGTAGCTTAAAGGGCTCAGGGCACAAGGTTTGGTAGATCAAGGAATGGGCCACAAGGTTTGGTAACTCAAATGCTCAGGGCACAAGGTTTAGAAGCTCAAGGCTCAGGGCGCAAGGTTTGGTAGCTCAAGGCTCAGGGCACAAAGTTTAGTAGCTCAAGGCTCAGGGCACAAGGTTTGGTAGCTCAAGGCACAAGGTTTGGTAGCTCAAGGTTCATGGCACAAAGTTTGGTAGCTCAAGGCTCAGGGCACAAGATTTGGTAGCTTAAAGGGCTCAGGGCACAAGGTCTGGTAGATCAAGGGATCATGACACAAGGTTTGGTAACTCAAAGGCTCAGAGCACAAGGTTTAGAAGCTCAAGGGTCAGGGCACAAGGTTTGGTAGATCAAGGCTCAGGGCACAAGGTTTGGTAGCTCAATGCTTAGGGCAAAAGGTTTGGTAGCTTAAGAGCTTAGGGCACAAGGTTTGGTAGATCAAAGATTAGGCCACAAGGTTTGGTAACTCAAAGGCTCAGGGCACAAGGTTTAGAAGCTCAAGGCTCAGGGCACAAGGTTTGGTAGATCAAGGCTCAGAGCTCAAAGTTTGGTAGCTCAAGGCTCAGGGCACAAGGTTTGGTAGCTTAAGGCTCAGGGCACAAGGTTTGGTAGCTCAAGGGTCAGGGCACAAGGTTTGGTAGCTCAATGCTCAGAGCACATGGTTTGGTAGCTTAAGGGCTCAGGTTACAATCTTTGGTAGCTCAAGACTCAAGGCACAAAGTTTGATAGTTTAAGGGCTCAGGACACCAGGTTTGATAGCTCAATGCTCAGGGCACAATGTTTGGTAGCTCAAGGCTCAGGGCACAAGGTTTGGTAGCTCAAGGCCCAGGGCACAAGGTTTGGTAGCTCAAGGATCAGGGCACAAGGTTTGGTAGCTTAATAGCTTAGGGTTCAAGGTTTGGTAGCTCAAGGCTCACGGCACAAGGTTTGGTAGCTTTAGGGCTCAGGTTACAAGGTTTGGTAGCTCAAGGCTCAAGGCACAAGGTTCGATAGCTTAAGGGCTTAGGACACAAGGTTTGATAGCTCAAGGCTCAGGGCACAAGGTTTGGTAGCTCAAGGCTCTGCACAAGGTTTAGAAGCTCAAGGCTGAGGGCACAAGGTTTGGTAGATCAAGGCTCAGGGCACAAAGTTTGGTAGCTCAAGTCTCAGGACACAAGGTTTTGTAGCTCATGGCACAGGGTTTTTTAGCTCAAGGCTCAGGGCACAAGGTTTGGTAGCTCAAGGCTCAGGGCACAAGGTTTGGTAGCTTAAAGGCTCAGGGCACAAGGTTTGGTAGCTCAAGAATTAGGCCACAAGGTTTGGTAACTCAGGCTCAGGGCACAAGGTTTAGAAGCTCAAGGCTCAGGTCACAAGGTTTGGTAGATCAAGGCTCAGGGTACAAAGTTTGTTAGCTCAAGGCTCAGGGCACAAGGTTTGGTAGCTCACAGCTCAGGGCACAAGGTTTGGTAGCTCAAGGCTCAGGGCACAAAGTTTGGTAGCTCAAGGCTCAGGGCACAAGGTTTGATAGTTGATTGGCTCAGGGCACAAGGTTTGGTAGCTCAAAGCACAGGGCACAAGGTTTGATAGCTCAATGCTCAGGGCACAAAGTTTGGTAGCTGAAGGCTCAGGGCACAAGGTTTGGTAGCTCAAGGCTCAAGGCACAAGGTTTGGTAGCTCAAGGTTCATGGAACAAGGTTTGGTAGCTCAAGGTTCATGGCACAAGGTTTGGTAGCTCAAGGCACAAGGTTTGGTAGCTCAAGGCTCAGGGCACAAGGTTGGGTAGCTTAAGGGCTCAGGGCACAAGGTTTGGTAGCTCAAGGCACAAGGTTTGATAGCTTAAAGGCTCAGGACACAAGGTTTGATAGCTCAAGGCTCATGGAACAAGGTTTGGTAGCTCAAGGCTCAGGGCACAAGATTTGGTAGCTTAAGGGCTCAGGGCACAAGGTCTGGTAGATCAAGGGATCACGACACAAGGTTTGGTAACTCAAAGGCTTAGAGCACAAGGTTTAGAAGCTCAAGGCTCAGGGCACAAGGTTTGGTAGATCAAGGCTCAGGGCACAAGGTTTAGAAGCTCAAGGGTCAGGGCACAAGGTTTGGTAGATCAAGGCTCAGAGCTCAGAGTTTGGTAGCTGAAGGCTCAGGGCACAAGGTTTGGTAGCTGAAGGCTCAGGGCACAAGGTTTGGTAGCTCAAGGCTCAGGGCACAAGGTTTGGTAGCTCAAGGCTCAGAGCACATGGTTTGGTAGCTTAAGGGCTCAGGTTACAATCTTTGGTAGCTCAAGACTCTAGGCACAAGGTTTGATAGTTTAAGGGCTCAGGACACAAGGTTTGATAGCTCAATGCTCAGGGCACAATGTTTAGTAGCTCAAGGCTCAGGGCACAAGGTTTGGTAGCTCAAGGCCCATGGCACAAGGATTGGTAGCTTAAGGGCTCAGGGCACAAGGTTTGGTTGGTCAAGGATTATGCCACAAGGTTTGGTAACGCAAAGGCTCAGGGCACAAGGTTTAGAAGCACAAGGCTCAGGGCACAAGGTTTGGTAGCTTAAGGGCTCAGGGCACAAAGTTTGGTAGCTCAAGGCTCAGGGCACAAGGTTTGGTAGCTCAAGGCTCAAGGCACAAGGTTTGGTAGCTCAAGGCTCAGGGCACAAGGTTTGGTAGCTCAAGGCTCATGGTACAATTGCTAGCTCAAGGCTCAGGGCACAAGGTTTGGTAGCCCAAGGTTCAGGGCACAAGGTTTGGTAGCTCAAGGCTCAGGGCACAAGGTTTGGTAGTTCAAGGCTCAGGGCACATGGTTTGGTAGCTCAAGGCTCAGGGCACAAAGTTTGGTAGCTCAAGGCTCAAGGCACAAGGTTTGGTAGCTCAATGCTCATGGGACAAGGTTTGATAGCTTAAGAGCTCTGGGCAAAAGGTTTGGTAGCTTAAGGGCTCAGGGCACAAGGTTTGGTAGCTCAAGGCACAAGGTTTGGTAGCTCAAGGCTGATAGTACAAGGTTTGGTAGCTTAAGGGCTCAAGGCACATGGTTTGATAGCTCAAGACTCAGGGTAAAAGGTTTGGTAGCTCAAGGCTCAGGGCACAAGGTTTGATAGCTTAAGGGCTTCGGATACAAGGTTTGATAGCTCAAGGGCTCAGGGCACAATGTTGGGTAGCTTAAAGGCTCAGTGCACAAGGTTTGGTAGCTTAAGGGCTCAGGGCACAAGGTTTGGTAGATCAAGGGATCAGGCCACAAGGTTTGGTAACTCAAAGGCTAAGGGCACAAGGTTTAGAAGCTCAAGGCTCAGGGCACAAGGTTTGTTAGACCAAGGCTCAGGGCACAAGGTTTGGTAACTCATGGCACAAGGTTTGGTAGCTCAAGGCACAAGGTTTGGTAGCTCACGGTTCAGGGCACAAGGTTTGTTATGTTAAGGGTGCAGGGCACAATGTTTTGGTAGCTTAAGGCACAAGGTTTGATACCTTAAGGGCTCAGGATGCCAGTTTCGACAGCTCAAGGCTCAGGGCACAATGTTTGGTAGCTTAAGGGCTCAGGGCATAAGGTTTGGTAGATCAAGTGATCAGGCCACAAGGTTTGGTAACTGAAAGGCTAAGGGCACAAGGTTTAGAAGCTCAAGGCTCAGGGCACACGGTTTGTTAGATCAATGCTCAGGGCACAATGTTTGGTAACTCATGGCACAAGGTTTGGTAGCTCAAGGCACAAGGTTTGGTAGCTCACGGTTCAGGGCACAAGGTTTGTTAGGTTAAGGGTGCAGGGCACAATGTTTTGGTAGCTCAAGGCACAAGGTTTGATAGCTTAAGGGCTCAGGACACAAGGTTTGATAGCTCAAGGCTCAGGGCACATTGTTTGGTAGCTCAAGGCTCAGGGCACAAGGTTTGGTAGCTGAAGGCTCAGGGCACAAGGTTTGGTAGCTTAAAGGGCTCAGGGCACAAGGTTTGGTAGATCAAGGAATGGGCCACAAGGTTTGGTAACTCAAATGCTCAGGGCACAAGGTTTAGAAGCTCAAGGCTCAGGGCGCAAGGTTTGGTAGCTCAAGGCTCAGGGCACAAAGTTTAGTAGCTCAAGGCTCAGGGCACAAGGTTTGGTAGCTCAAGGCACAAGGTTTGGTAGCTCAAGGTTCATGGCACAAAGTTTGGTAGCTCAAGGCTCAGGGCACAAGATTTGGTAGCTTAAAGGGCTCAGGGCACAAGGTCTGGTAGATCAAGGGATCATGACACAAGGTTTGGTAACTCAAAGGCTCAGAGCACAAGGTTTAGAAGCTCAAGGGTCAGGGCACAAGGTTTGGTAGATCAAGGCTCAGGGCACAAGGTTTGGTAGCTCAATGCTTAGGGCAAAAGGTTTGGTAGCTTAAGAGCTTAGGGCACAAGGTTTGGTAGATCAAAGATTAGGCCACAAGGTTTGGTAACTCAAAGGCTCAGGGCACAAGGTTTAGAAGCTCAAGGCTCAGGGCACAAGGTTTGGTAGATCAAGGCTCAGAGCTCAAAGTTTGGTAGCTCAAGGCTCAGGGCACAAGGTTTGGTAGCTTAAGGCTCAGGGCACAAGGTTTGGTAGCTCAAGGGTCAGGGCACAAGGTTTGGTAGCTCAATGCTCAGAGCACATGGTTTGGTAGCTTAAGGGCTCAGGTTACAATCTTTGGTTGCTCAAGACTCAAGGCACAAAGTTTGATAGTTTAAGGGCTCAGGACACCAGGTTTGATAGCTCAATGCTCAGGGCACAATGTTTAGTAGCTCAAGGCTCAGGGCACAAGGTTTGGTAGCTCAAGGCCCAGGGCACAAGGTTTGGTAGCTCAAGGATCAGGGCACAAGGTTTGGTAGCTTAATAGCTTAGGGTTCAAGGTTTGGTAGCTCAAGGCTCACGGCACAAGGTTTGGTAGCTTTAGGGCTCAGGTTACAAGGTTTGGTAGCTCAAGGCTCAAGGCACAAGGTTCGATAGCTTAAGGGCTTAGGACACAAGGTTTGATAGCTCAAGGCTCAGGGCACAAGGTTTGGTAGCTCAAGGCTCTGCACAAGGTTTAGAAGCTCAAGGCTGAGGGCACAAGGTTTGGTAGATCAAGGCTCAGGGCACAAAGTTTGGTAGCTCAAGTCTCAGGACACAAGGTTTTGTAGCTCATGGCACAGGGTTTTTTAGCTCAAGGCTCAGGGCACAAGGTTTGGTAGCTCAAGGCTCAGGGCACAAGGTTTGGTAGCTTAAAGGCTCAGGGCACAAGGTTTGGTAGCTCAAGAATTAGGCCACAAGGTTTGGTAACTCAGGCTCAGGGCACAAGGTTTAGAAGCTCAAGGCTCAGGGCACAAGGTTTGGTAGATCAAGGCTCAGGGTACAAAGTTTGTTAGCTCAAGGCTCAGGGCACAAGGTTTGGTAGCTCACAGCTCAGGGCACAAGGTTTGATAGCTCAAGGCTCAGGGCACAAAGTTTGGTAGCTCAAGGCTCAGGGCACAAGGTTTGATAGTTGATTGGCTCAGGGCACAAGGTTTGGTAGCTCAAAGCACAGGGCACAAGGTTTGATAGCTCAATGCTCAGGGCACAAAGTTTGGTAGCTGAAGGCTCAGGGCACAAGGTTTGGTAGCTCAAGGCTCAAGGCACAAGGTTTGGTAGCTCAAGGTTCATGGAACAAGGTTTGGTAGCTCAAGGTTCATGGCACAAGGTTTGGTAGCTCAAGGCACAAGGTTTGGTAGCTCAAGGCTCAGGGCACAAGGTTGGGTAGCTTAAGGGCTCAGGGCACAAGGTTTGGTAGCTCAAGGCACAAGGTTTGATAGCTTAAAGGCTCAGGACACAAGGTTTGATAGCTCAAGGCTCATGGAACAAGGTTTGGTAGCTCAAGGCTCAGGGCACAAGATTTGGTAGCTTAAGGGCTCAGGGCACAAGGTCTGGTAGATCAAGGGATCACGACACAAGGTTTGGTAACTCAAAGGCTCAGAGCACAAGGTTTAGAAGCTCAAGGCTCAGGGCACAAGGTTTGGTAGATCAAGGCTCAGGGCACAAGGTTTAGAAGCTCAAGGGTCAGGGCACAAGGTTTGGTAGATCAAGGCTCAGAGCTCAGAGTTTGGTAGCTGAAGGCTCAGGGCACAAGGTTTGGTAGCTGAAGGCTCAGGGCACAAGGTTTGGTAGCTCAAGGCTCAGGGCACAAGGTTTGGTAGCTCAAGGCTCAGAGCACATGGTTTGGTAGCTTAAGGGCTCAGGTTACAATCTTTGGTAGCTCAAGACTCTAGGCACAAGGTTTGATAGTTTAAGGGCTCAGGACACAAGGTTTGATAGCTCAATGCTCAGGGCACAATGTTTAGTAGCTCAAGGCTCAGGGCACAAGGTTTGGTAGCTCAAGGCCCATGGCACAAGGATTGGTAGCTTAAGGGCTCAGGGCACAAGGTTTGGTTGGTCAAGGATTATGCCACAAGGTTTGGTAACGCAAAGGCTCAGGGCACAAGGTTTAGAAGCACAAGGCTCAGGGCACAAGGTTTGGTAGCTTAAGGGCTCAGGGCACAAAGTTTGGTAGCTCAAGGCTCAGGGCACAAGGTTTGGTAGCTCAAGGCTCAAGGCACAAGGTTTGGTAGCTCAAGGCTCAGGGCACAAGGTTTGGTAGCTCAAGGCTCATGGTACAATTGCTAGCTCAAGGCTCAGGGCACAAGGTTTGGTAGCCCAAGGTTCAGGGCACAAGGTTTGGTAGCTCAAGGCTCAGGGCACAAGGTTTGGTAGTTCAAGGCTCAGGGCACATGGTTTGGTAGCTCAAGGCTCAGGGCACAAAGTTTGGTAGCTCAAGGCTCAAGGCACAAGGTTTGGTAGCTCAATGCTCATGGGACAAGGTTTGATAGCTTAAGAGCTCTGGGCAAAAGGTTTGGTAGCTTAAGGGCTCAGGGCACAAGGTTTGGTAGCTCAAGGCACAAGGTTTGGTAGCTCAAGGCTGATAGTACAAGGTTTGGTAGCTTAAGGGCTCAAGGCACATGGTTTGATAGCTCAAGACTCAGGGTAAAAGGTTTGGTAGCTCAAGGCTCAGGGCACAAGGTTTGATAGCTTAAGGGCTTCGGATACAAGGTTTGATAGCTCAAGGGCTCAGGGCACAATGTTGGGTAGCTTACAGGCTCAGTGCACAAGGTTTGGTAGCTTAAGGGCTCAGGGCACAAGGTTTGGTAGATCAAGGGATCAGGCCACAAGGTTTGGTAACTCAAAGGCTAAGGGCACAAGGTTTAGAAGCTCAAGGCTCAGGGCACAAGGTTTGTTAGACCAAGGCTCAGGGCACAAGGTTTGGTAACTCATGGCACAAGGTTTGGTAGCTCAAGGCACAAGGTTTGGTAGCTCACGGTTCAGGGCACAAGGTTTGTTATGTTAAGGGTGCAGGGCACAATGTTTTGGTAGCTTAAGGCACAAGGTTTGATACCTTAAGGGCTCAGGATGCCAGTTTCGACAGCTCAAGGCTCAGGGCACAATGTTTGGTAGCTTAAGGGCTCAGGGCACAAGGTTTGGTAGATCAAGTGATCAGGCCACAAGGTTTGGTAACTGAAAGGCTAAGGGCACAAGGTTTAGAAGCTCAAGGCTCAGGGCACACGGTTTGTTAGATCAATGCTCAGGGCACAATGTTTGGTAACTCATGGCACAAGGTTTGGTAGCTCAAGGCACAAGGTTTGGTAGCTCACGGTTCAGGGCACAAGGTTTGTTATGTTAAGGGTGCAGGGCACAATGTTTTGGTAGCTCAAGGCACAAGGTTTGATAGCTTAAGGGCTCAGGACACAAGGTTTGATAGCTCAAGGCTCAGGGCACATTGTTTGGTAGCTCAAGGCTCAGGGCACAAGGTTTGGTAGCTGAAGGCTCAGGGCACAAGGTTTGGTAGCTTAAAGGGCTCAGGGCACAAGGTTTGGTAGATCAAGGAATGGGCCACAAGGTTTGGTAACTCAAATGCTCAGGGCACAAGGTTTAGAAGCTCAAGGCTCAGGGCGCAAGGTTTGGTAGCTCAAGGCTCAGGGCACAAAGTTTAGTAGCTCAAGGCTCAGGGCACAAGGTTTGGTAGCTCAAGGCACAAGGTTTGGTAGCTCAAGGTTCATGGCACAAAGTTTGGTAGCTCAAGGCTCAGGGCACAAGATTTGGTAGCTTAAAGGGCTCAGGGCACAAGGTCTGGTAGATCAAGGGATCATGACACAAGGTTTGGTAACTCAAAGGCTCAGAGCACAAGGTTTAGAAGCTCAAGGGTCAGGGCACAAGGTTTGGTAGATCAAGGCTCAGGGCACAAGGTTTGGTAGCTCAATGCTTAGGGCAAAAGGTTTGGTAGCTTAAGAGCTTAGGGCACAAGGTTTGGTAGATCAAAGATTAGGCCACAAGGTTTGGTAACTCAAAGGCTCAGGGCACAAGGTTTAGAAGCTCAAGGCTCAGGGCACAAGGTTTGGTAGATCAAGGCTCAGGGCACAAGGTTTGGTAGATCAAGGCTCAGGGCACAAAGTTTGGTAGCTCAAGGCTCAGGGCACAAGGTTTGGTAACTCAAGGCTCAGGGCACAAGGTTTGGTAGCTCAAAGCTCATTGCACAAGGTTTGGTAGCTTAAGGGCTCAAGGCACAAGGTTTGGTAGATCAAGGGATCAGGCCACAAGGTTTGGTAACTCAAATGCTCAGAGCTCAAGGTTTAGAAGCTCAAGGCTCAGGACACAAGATTTGGTAGATCAAGGCTCAGGGCACAAAGTTTGGTAGCTCAAGGCTCAGCAGGAGGTTTAGAAGCTCAAGGCTCAGGGCACAAGGTTTGGCAGCTCAAGGCTCAGGGCACAAGGTTTGGTAGATCAAGGCTCAGGGCACAAAGTTTGGTAGCTCAAGGCTCAGGGCACAAGGTTTGGTAACTCAAGGCTCAGGGCACAAGGTTTGGTAGCTCAAAGCTCATTGCACAAGGTTTGGTAGCTTAAGGGCTCAAGGCACAAGGTTTGGTAGATCAAGGGATCAGGCCACAAGGTTTGGTAACTCAAATGCTCAGAGCTCAAGGTTTAGAAGCTCAAGGCTCAGGACACAAGATTTGGTAGATCAAGGCTCAGGGCACAAAGTTTGGTAGCTCAAGGCTCAGGGCACAAGGTTTGGTAGCTCAAGGCTTATTGTACAAGGTTAGGTAGCTCAAGGCTCAGGGCACAAAGTTTGGTAGCTCAAGGCTCAGGGCACAAAGTTTGGTAGCTCAAGGCTCAGGGCACAAGGTTTGTTAGCTTAAAGGCTCAGGGCACAAGGTTTTGTAGCTCAAAGCTCAGGGCAAAAGGTTTGGTAGCTCAATGCTTGGGGCACAAGGTTTGGTAGCTTAAGGGCTCAGGGCACAAGGTTTGGTAGATCAAGTGATCAGGCCACAAGGTTTGGTAACTCAAAGGCTCAGCAGAAGGTTTAGAAGCTCAAGGCTCAGGGCACAAGGTTTGGTAGATCAAGGCTCAGTGCACAAAGTTTGGTACCTCAAGGCTCAGGGCACAAGATTTGGTAGCTTAAGGGCTCATGGCACAAGGTTTGGTAGCTCAAGGCTCAGGGCAAAAGGTTTGGTAGGTCAAGGCTCAGGGCACAAGGTTTGGTAGCTCAAGGCTCATGGCACCAGGTTTGGTAGCTCAAGGCTCAGGGCACAAGGTTTGATAGCTCAAGGCTCAGGGCACAAAGTTTGTTAGCTCAAGGCTCAGGGCACAAGGTTTGGTAGCTTAAGGGCTCAGCGCACAAGGTTTGATAGCTCAAGACTCAGGGCACAAGGTTTGATAGCTTAAGGGATCAGGGCACAAAGTTTTGTAGCTCAAGGCTCAGGTCACAAGGTTTGGTAGCTTAAGGGCTCAGGACACAAGGTTTGGTAGCACAAGGCTCAGGGCACAAGGTTTGGTAGCTCAAGGCTCAGGGCGCAAGGTTTGGTAGCTCAAGGCTCAGGGCACATGGTTTGGTAGCTTAAGGGCTCATGGCACAAGGTTTGGTAGCTCAAAGGCTCAGGGTACAAGGTTTGGTAGCTTAAGGGCTCAGAGCACAAGGTTTGGTAGACTATGTACATTGTGGCATATGGCTATGGACCAATTCCACCTGATTGTTACTTACAAATGTTTAAGTCTTCAAGTTGAGTTGTGTTGGCTGAATTCAAGGACTTTTGTCCTTAATTAAATCTTTCAGCCAATGCTACTTGCAAGTCATGTACTAGATGCACTGACAGTACGATTCTGTGCACATTAGTACATGGATAAAAGGAGCCAAATTATTAAGATAGATTTGACAAAAGTGCTCATACTTTGATATTTCATTTGAAGGAGTTTTGGTTGTGATTGTAAAATAATCTTTAAATTAATGTGCTTGACTTGCACTGTCTGGTTGATATAAATAAGGATTTACTGGTTTCTTAATTGTCATTCTGTGTTGATAAATTGTTTCTTTCATCATGATAAAACAGTCTTTCTGGTTATGTTATATTTTCCATGCTTATGGTAAAATTTAAAATACATTTAAAACTTGAAAGAAAATCATTTGAAAAAAATAAATTTATTTTTCCAGCATTAGTTCAAACAGATGCTCCTTCTTAAAATCAATGAAAATTTCTTACATAGAAATTAAATTTTGCAGATAGCTTGTACTTGAGGTAATGCTGAAACATTAATTTTAAGGTCAAAGGACAAGACCACTGTAACTAACAGAAGAAAATGGTTTTCTGCACAGTAGCATCTGTTCTCCATCATGGACCTGAACTGTATTTTGAAAATGACTTTCATTAAGATTAAGAAATAGTCAAGGTCACTGTGACATGTAGTAGAAAAATGTATTTTGGTTTTCATCTGTAATAGACCAATGTACCATGTCTAAAGTTTGTAGATGACTTACTCTTAAATATAGGAGAGGCCTATGGATTTAAGGTAAAAAAAAAATAGAGGTTCAGGTCTTTGGGATGCATAAATTACAGATTTTTGTTTTATATTAAGTTCCTTGATCAAATTTTGTAAATGAGTTTAATATGAGTTTTGATAAATAAAAACTACAGATTTTTGGAATCTAAATATCAAATTCCAGGTATGTGTTAATTTTAAAAAAAAATTGTGTCTGCACAGTAAGTCTACCATACATGCTTTCTTATAAGATGAGTCCAACTACAAACTGCACAGATCCATACCAGCCATTGCATAAAGTGCTGGTGACTGCTATGGTGGCCTAGTGGTTAGATCATCCACCTTGTATTTGGGAGTTGACCTAAGACTTATAAAAATGGTACTAACACCAGCCTCATGTGCAGTATAATTCGGTTAGTAATTGGACTGGTTGGTTTTGGTGTCAGGACAATGTGACTGGGTGGGACACCGTTCTACATGTCTGTGGCATGATGCCTCAGTGCTAGACATTACTATAAACTGCCACACTGCAAACATCATATCGAAATGATTAAAAAAAATTAAAGCTATGTTAAAAATCTAAATCACACATACACATATGCATAAAGTGCCAGCAGACCTGGGTCTGTATGGTTTATTAGGAACAAGCAGCATTGACCCTGATCTGCAAGGTCTATTATTATATAGCAGCTTATTAGAATCATTGTTGTGTGCAGTGTGACTTGACTTAAAAGTAAGTATATGTGGTTCCTTTAAATACAGGTAATTAAGACCTGTTAGTAACCTTTAGTAAGCCCAACTTAACACTTATATAGAATATTAAACATTTGGGTGGGTGTAAGTAGAATGTACTATTTATTAATGGTACTTGTGTTGGATAATGGTTATTGATTGTCATTTGAGAGAACACAGCTTGATCTTGTTTCTAATATGTGACTCACTAGATTGCTAGCTCAGGTTGGCTAATCACATTTTCTGAACTTCAGACAGGTAATTTAGAAATAAATTAACTGATAACCATTGGTTAATCTTGCGTAATATTTTATGCAAGTGCAACTTTCTAAAAAAATTTCTTGTATTTCAAAGCAAAAAAAGTCGGTCACCATTGTGCTGTTTAAATTACAGCATACAGAACTAGCCATGTTCATCAGGTGCTTCAGAAAGTACTTTGTGTTTGTGATAGTGATTAGAACTAAATGTTAATTAAAGTAGATGAAAGACATGTAAGTGTATGATATTTTTACATTGTGTCAAAGTAGATGAAAGACATGCAAGTGTATGGTATTTTTACATTGTGAGAGTTGTTTAGCAAGCCCTAATTGTGTTCACTCTTTGCAGCAGTGCAAAAAAACTGGATTTAAGTTCATCTAAAACATTTGATATACATTTTTTGCTATATTTAAAACCTAACAGTCCTTCTGAACATATTGTATGGTAGTTGATTGTTTTGTTATTAACACTGTCTTCAAACATTTAATAGAGCAGCAGAGAGGGTGAACAGACAGACCACTTTGCCTGAGACCCTTTTTTTTGAAAAATAAAGGTTCCTACAAGGCTGAAGAATGAAAGTTTTGGCTTAACACTAAAAATTTCTCTAATTGACCAGATTTTGTTTTCGACCTTTTCATTTTTATGTGCTGGTCACATGCGTTAGTCATTCACCCTTTCTGCTGCTATGTTTTTTATCCAAAAATTGTATCAAGTCCATTATATCTTGACATCGGATCATGTAAATTTATTGTTACAAAACCAAAGAAAGCAGCTTGTGCTTTTGAAAAGAAAGTTTTAAATTTGTTCATATCCATGACCCCAGAACACCAAGTATAATAAATATTTTGCAGCTTATAATTATCAACTCCATTGAACACAACTAAAATGTTACAGTTATCCCTGATAACTTTTGGAATTTGTGTAACATAAATCACGTCTATTTTTATGCCTGCTTCTGGAAAATATTCTATCTGGGTTTGATTGTTTGTCCAGCATGACATAATTGTATACCACGAGGTTATTAATCCTTCCATCCAAATCATATCCAGATTGCGCTTCATTAACATCAGTAATAAAGTCAATGACTTCACTGTCTTCATTTAACAATTTTGCATTTCCATTAAAATTTTTAGGTACTTCATAACATCATTGATCATCTACATATGGCGCTATTAAATACAATTGATCTGACTTCAGCCATCTCATTATCAGATTAAGCAATAATTGTGTCTTCCCATTTCCGGACGGACCTATTATAATCATTCTGATAGAATTTGGTAATGCTGGATGGTGCTTTACTAGCTCTTATTTTCGTGTCGCAGAAAAGTCAATTATATCCATATAAAAATGATATGAGTTTATATTGTGTTTGGTGTAGAGCAACAATCCATACCATTGGACTGACAATGATAACAGCAAAAAAGAAGAGGCACACAATTACTGGCAAGTGTGTAAAATGTGGTACAAATACAAATTTATTGCCGCATTGCAAATAGCGTGTTGTGGTGATATTGCTGCTCATTAGGGAAATTGCCAGGAACTCCATGGGCTAAATACCCTGGCGAGAAACATCTTCTGGGATATAATTACTGCGGTCCTGGCATTCGTCTTGATATCAGACTCGATAATCAAGATCAACCAATACCTGGAAAGATTCCAGTAAATAAGATTGATAAAGTGTGTCACATTCATGATGTTTCGTATAAAAGTCCAGATTTGCAACAACGGCATCTCGTGGATGTGAAATTGCTGCTAATTACGGATACATGACAGCAAGTATATTTGATAAAGGAAGAATCAGGGAAGAATCACCAAACCATGGAAAAGTACTGGCAAGCCTTCTCACATAATCACATTAGCAGAGTTGAGATTCAAACCCATGTGAACAGAAGTGAGATGCAAATGGTCTGTAACGGCTAAGCACTTTAGATTACCTGCCTATCCGGGTCCTCTTTACATTTGAACCTATGGTCATCATACTGAGCTACACATCTCTAATCATATTTAAACAAAAGTGATTAATGCCAATATAGCAATCCAAGATTCTACTTTAAATAATACATTATCCTATTATTAAAATACTTCAGTTCACTTTTTAGTAGAAATTCAGCTGTCTGCAAAATATGAAACTGGATTGGAACTTAATTGATTGGTCATAATCATATTAAGTTTTCACTTAAAGACTATTTAGTAATGTTTATTTGGGCATAATGCTGCCATTTGAATATTCAATATGGTTGTCATAGTGGCTTTCTTGAAAATCTCACTACTTCTCTTGAATCGATGGTAATGAATAATCGATGGTACATGAATTTTCAGTAAACTATTTATGATGAATGATAATTGTGCCAATTTGACCTTTAACGTTACATCTTGTTATCTCTATTTACAGGATTTTGTAACATATTGTAGTAATGCATTCAAGAATAACACTTCAGTAACTTCATATTTTTTCCAAAAATATATTGCTTATAGATTCAACCAAACTTATAATATGGCTGTGTCTTGACATTGACTATGTTCATTGATCTATCCATTATATAAGTATGATGTCAAAGTTTATGACAAAGAATGTTTTACTGCATTTACAGGTATTTTATGAAGATGTTAACAAATACATATAATAAAGTTTTCTTACCAAATATTTGCTTTCAAAAATATTCAAAGAATTTTGTAGATAGTTTCAGCAGTTGAAAAGAAGAAAAGAAGAAACAGACATGTCTTGGGTTCCTGGAAATATTTTCAGCCAGTTGAATATCAGTCCCATCAATAGTCTTATAAATAACAACAAGAACAGTAACAAAAACAAAACAACTTTTCTTGAATATTTCAGGCTAATAGTTTCTCCATCCTCACTGTTCTTTATCTTACCAGTTTGCCATCATGAATTTTCATTTTGATTCTGAGAAACACTTTCCAGTTTTCCAGCTGTAGGTTGCAGCTTGATATTGTTTTCCCATTTGAAAAAAAGCCAAAAAATGAAGGTACTGACTGCCTTGTGCCTGGTTTGATGAGATCAAAGGAATATATGCACTTTTGCAGAAGAGTGCAGAAAAGAGGATTTCTGTGACCTAGTGGGACACAAAAATGGTGTTTCAGTTAATGATTGATGTTTTCATCTGAGTAAGGTTTTGCAGGAAGAACCTTTTGACTTGCTCTGACATTTGGTCTAGCCCTCACATCCAGAACTTTTTAAGTCAAATGAGCAGTTACTATCCACTTAAGGACACTGGAGATCATTGTCCTCCAATATTTTGATAAATGATTGGTCCACAATGGCCAGTAGGGTCCCTTAGACAAGATCTGTCATGCTGTTTGTCCAAAGTGACAGGGCTGAGCCTTTTGCTTGACCAAGAGAAATCAAAGCTGATTCCATTTCAAGATTTCATATATGAAGAGATTAATTTCTTCATTGACAGAGGACTGGTCTCTGTCCTTGATGACAGAGTAAACAGAATCCTGGACCACATTGTCAGCTCATGTATATCTATCTTTTTTATTTTGATAGTTTATCTGTAACATTAACAGCCTTCTGAATCAGCTGTTAGACTGTACCATGTTTTCCATGAGGAGGGACCTTTTGTTGTATGTTGGATGTCTTCTGCATGACAGATTCTCCACAATCATGCCTTGCTGATTTCAGTCAATCTGACAGAAGTTTTTGAACAAAGTTGCTGCTAAGTGCATCATTCAAACTAGGAGACTTTCCACACTCATGGTGTTTCAGGTATTTCAAGCTGCAGAGACTGTTGTCTTTCTCTCAAATACCTAGATGGAATCTCTTGTATTGTAGTCTTTAAATAAAGACTCCAATGAGCCTTTGGGCAAAGCTTATTTTGAGAATCTTACCTTCTTGATGGTTTTCTTGCTGTCTTTGGCATCAGTGAAATGAAAGAGTGATCTTTATTCCCTATCTTTTGAACAATGCTGTATGAGCCAGGATCTCTCCTAGCAAAAACACTTCTCTATGTAGCTCCACTTCCTATAATGATCTGCAGTCTCAGCTGTATCTGTGCTGTGTAAGATCAAGATCAACTTATATTCAGAGTTATGGCGTTTCAGTATGGTAGCCTCTGAAGGGACCAATGCAAAGATACCATCATATAATAGTAAACACTTCTGCAGTAAAGGTTTTGATTTTGGTTTTCCTTGACCAGTTTTGGAGTCAACAATTCTCTCATGAAACCGGCAAATTAAGTTGCACAACACTAACAGGTAACAAACTAATACTTAAATGTAGTGGGGTGGGGGTAAAATTAATTTTAATGATTTAATACTTTTTACCACTGCCACATTCCCTCCATCCATCCAGCACTGATATCCCACTGGTAATCTTTGTCTTAGAAGAAAGAAGTTGAGGACTATTGCACTTAGGCTGGTGGTGTAAAGTGGACATCAGATCTTTCTGGAATTCACCAAGTGTGAGGATGAATTCTTGTTATATCTCATTCAGTCAAGGCTAATTTCTGTCCCAGAAAGAGTCAGCTTTGTAATATTATATTTAAATTAGTTTATCCCGTCCCTACCCCACCCACTTATATCTAGTGGATTCTAAATGACATCTTATGTTGATACCATGTTACCATCATGAAAATTTTTTAATACTACTTATCCGGGAAAAGTGGTTATATTCAAAATGGATTTTTATTGAAGGACTTCATATGATATTTAGTGGACCTTAAATGAAATCAGTGTAACTTGGTCCTTTTTTCTTCAATAAATTTGACCAAACTTGGCATGTGGGTGTAGTCTAATCTGGTCAAGGAAAACCAAAGGACACATTGATACTTCTAGCTTAAATCATCTTCTAGTCATGATATTTGTTTAGGGACAAATGGTGTGAGAAAGAGTTTTGTACTGCATCTATGGGTGTCTTTTACTTGGCCACTTGAGTATTAAAAATATTTTTTGTTACTAAATTTGGTATGTTTGAGTTTCTCAAGAATATCAGAAATGATTTAAATTCTCAAAAGTTAAAAGAATTAAAGGGCAGAAGAATAAACTTCTTTGGATTACCAGGAATTTTTTTATGGCAGTTGACCATTTGCCCTTTGATGGACCCTTATCTGAAGTCTTGCATTTGGAAAATGATGCTATTGAATTAAAATTTGGATTAAAGGGAAATATTTGATCATGTTCTTCCAAATTTTTTATTTAAAAAATGTATCTTCATTACGGGGGTTATCCTGTTACAAAATCAACCCTCATCTGTACAGAAAATTCTATTTTCAATCTTCTGTTTTATTACATTTGATAGGACAAAAATAACTTCTATTTATTGTATGCCAAATATTAATTACTCTGGATGTATACATAACACAGAGTGGTAAGAAATTATTCAAGATTTCCATTTCCTAAAGATGTCAATTCTAAGATTTATTTGTCTAGACATCTTGGCTAAAATACGACGATACAATCTAATTCAATTTATTGTTTTGCATTCAGATAACACTGAGCATTAGTGATGGCAGTCAAAAAAAGACATTTTTCCCACCAATAGGAACCATTCATTTTTATCTCCATGTTGATTGATTGTAATATTGACTATGTATAACTGTTGACATAGTTACCAAAAGACATGCTGGACATTTCTGATGCTGGAGATATTTTGACCTATTGCCAAAAACATCTTTTGGATATTCATTGTTGTGATTTATTTTTTGTCAGTTTCAATAATTTTAGAGGAAATGTGAGCTAAGTGCTTTTTTTTTCTCCAAAGGACACATTAAAACAGCCAACCTGGGCTGGCCTGGATTGTTAATCTGCAACTCCTTAATTATGAGTTTTATTCTCTCCCAACTGAACTACCATGGCTTTTTTATGGTAGTGTATGTAAATATTCTTTTTTTTTTCTTTAACTTCGCAAGTTGTAAAATCCACAAAGAAAACAGATTAAGGCATACACTGATGCATCCTAGGGAGCCACTGGTGTGGATACTGTACAGCATCCAAAAGAATCAGCTGAACTGGAACTTAGACATGTACACTTTTGTGCATGTGTGTGTATGAGCACACGCATGTGTATATTGATCTATCACACATTATTCATGGCAGTGGGTTGCTTAATGTGGAGAGGAGTTCATATGGCAGTGAGACCTTATTTTGGTTTTTATAGTGCAGTCAATATGAGTTAAGGCTCTAAAGGAGGATTCTTGTTTATTTGTTCATCCATCCTTTTGTCTCTCACACATGATTGATTGATTGATATTTTTAAGGCACACCAGCACTATGAGGCTATTTAGCGCCAAACATAAAGTTATATCCTTTTTCATTTAAAACTGGTAAAATAATTTTATCGACCAGCGATTGGAGACCAAACAGTTAAAGGTAAAGCGATAAAAATGGTAATGATGGTAAATAATTAAAAGTTTCCCAATCAACGGAGAATGCAAATGTATGATAAAATAATATGATTGGCAATTAAAACCTATCGACTGCATAAATATAACACAAAACTGAACAAGGTGATAAAATAAAAGCTATAACTTATGATAAATGTTTGCTTCCTTAAGGAAATCTATAATGTTGGTAATGTTAACTGTATCAAAGAGCTCCGTCATGTTTACTCGTAGGTTGAAGATCAAAGCATTCCAACATAAAGAGCTTAATACTGAATGGTTCATTACAAGCTATGCACTCTGGTGGGTCTTCTCCTTTTAATATATAGGAGTGTGTTAAATGAGTATGACTGAGTTGAATTCTTGCAATGACTACCTCTTCACACAATCTGTATCACTGCAACTATACTATTCACACACTCTCCTGATTGTTTGTATATCCAGACCAAAGGTATCAAAGATACAATAAAATGCACTAAACATGGGTCATTTCAATAATCATTTTATAGCTTCCTACCTGACTGTTGCCAGAGGATTCTAAAAACTAGCAACTTGTCAGAATTTCAGACAGGTGTTTTTTTTTAGTAACATGGTAACCATATTTGCATGGGTAAATCTGTTTTCAAGCAACTGATGTAAAGCTCAATAATTCCACAATTTTGGAGTTACATCTCTTTAAACACATGTGAATAAGAGTTCTTCCTTTTTATTTTGTTCAGTTTGTTTTAGAAATATTAAAACCAGAAATTGCAGATATTGGATACAGATGTTTTTATTGAAAAGGACTACTAGAAACAAGAAAGTGACAGTGTTGCAGTTTATATCAAAAGCTTCCATTTGGCTTGAAATGCCAATAAGTTGACACTGTTAGTGATTCTCTGGTGATTGTCAGATTATAAATTGCTGAATGAATGGTTTTATACATTTTTTAAAATATCCTTGATGCTTTCCGTTTTTGAAATTGGTAGGGGTACAAATGAATGGGAGGGTGTGCAGACGCTATATTCTCATACTTATGTAACTTTGTACATATATACTAGTCATCATCTGAACATGACAAATCACAAGGTTTGTGTTGGAGTGATTGCCTCATTTTTACTTCAAACTTTGGGCAGTGTAATTGACAGCTTTGTTTGTGCAACTGCTTTTACAGTTTCGTATGAATTGATGTGAAACTGCACATTATAGCAATCATCTGTAGATGTGCATTTTGACATGTTACTATGTTATGCCACTTTCTTTTAGAGTTATAGCCTGATTTATGTGTTGCTGGATGCTTTGTATTTGTTACTAATCTTAGACTTTCTGATGGATTGATGAGAAATTCTATACACATGATCATATGATATATTGGTTATTGACAAAACAATTTTCTATTGGGATTATGACAAACATGTTGTAGGGTTTAACGTCATTTGTCAGCACAAGATAGGCTATATATGGCGGCCAGTATTAATAGTGGAGGAAAAACCCGGGAAGAACCACCGACCCACTAGAAGCTACTGGCAGGCTTTCTCATTTACCCACATTAGCCAAACATGAAAAACTTATTTTTCAAGAATATTAGAGATACTTTTAACAGTCACCAGTTAAAAAGAAGCAATGGTCTAGGATTCCTGGAAATTCTTTTGGACACTTTTCAGTTTGTCAGTTTCTTTTGAGGGACTCTGTTCTACATGCAAACTAATGAAGATCACACATCCAAATTTTTATTTTTGGAATATGAAAAGTTCATAATGTCTCACGATATGGAAGAAGAACATATCATAGACAATCGTTTCATTTTTGACCAGAAAGTTCCAGATAATATGTAACACACATATCTGTAATTAGCCATCCAGCAGAAAACGCTAGCAACAAAACATATCATTACAGGAGACTTTGTAACAGATTTTGCCTAATTGAAAACAATGTCAAAGAAACAGTTTTATATTTGTGAATAAAATGGTATGGGTATAAAAATAATATCTTGCATCCCGTGGAAGCATTGTGCATTATTTAACTGTGTATTGTCAAGTAGGTACATACATGACAGCAGTTTTTTGAGGGGACTACCGTGAGGAATTTAATGACAAAGTAAGCTTTTTTTTATATTCAGAAATTGTTCATACTTTTTTTATGCAGAATGTACACACTATAGGAAGTTTTACATGCAATTTGCTCCAGATTACTGGAAATGATTTGCTTTAAATGCACAATCTTTAAAAACTAATCTAAATTTTCCACAGTTCACTTATATTTTGTGAGTAATGCTACAATTGACTTTGAACTATTTTTTTTTATCATGAAAACAGATGCCTGAAGATGAACTCAATGTTTTTTTAAATAATACTGATGATCACATACCTGTCACCAATAAAATATTACACAACCCAATTTTATCTAGGTCTATCAACAAACTCATCTACTAAACTGCTAACCAAGTGTGCTGAAATATTACTATTATTGGTTTGAGACTTGAATATGGATTGAGCTTACTCATTTCTAGTCTGATTGTCTGTATTGGAACTAGGTAGTGCCTGACTCTGACTATCAGATAAGTTAATACAGCTTTCTTCAGCTGTTTTTAGGGAGTTACCAGTTTCAATTGATTATATCATATTTTATTGCTGCAATAAGATACAATGGGATTGGGCACAAGTTCTAACAATTTAAATTAGCTCTCTCCCTATATAATACATTTATTACAACATATTCAGTAGTGAGTAGTAATGAAACATGATTGGATATATATATATATATATATATATATATATATATATATATATATATATATATATATATATATATACATACATACATACATACATACATACATACATACATACATACATACATACATACATACATACATACATACATACATACATACATACATACATACATAGGTTGGGGTGAGGTAGAATGTACAATCTATATCAGATATGTTAATGCAGTTTCATCAGAAGTTTTTAGGGAGTTACCAGTTTCAATTGGTTTTAACATATTTTCACACTATGATGCAATGGGATTGGGCACATGTTTTAACAACTTAAATTAGTCCTCTTCCTATATAATACATTTATTACAACATATTCAGTATGACAGCAGTGACAAGTAATGAAAAATGAAAAATATATTTATCACATAGTTGGTACACTTTGCCTAGAGTGTGTAAAGTTTCATATTTTTTTTATTATATCTGTGAACATATCACTTTATGTGATTCTGATTGATCCAAATAAACCAATAAAATTATTGTTTAGTATTCTCTTTACTGATTTGCTGTGATCATGGGAAACTTTTTGTAACCCTGCCTTCTGAAATGGTTTGTTTTAAATGAACATTTTTGGCCACCATTTTTTTATGCAACTCACGAAAGAGAATTGGGAAATATTGTCTTGTCCAGTCTCAATATTGCCAATTTACCACCACAGGGGATTCTTTTGTAACATAACAAGAAAAATGGCAAAACCCACAAAACAAGACAATAACAGCAAGTAAAAATGTTGCTTAGATGATAATGATTGTGGGGGATGGGGATAGGGAAGGGCAGTACGCTTGGAATCAACTCTATATACAAGAATGGTTTAAATGTGATCTTAATGAAGTAAATAAACTCACCTTTGGTCACAGTAGACATAAACTGGTCTCTCCAACAGACAGAACTTTATCCAAAGCATATTTACATTCTAAATATATAATGCATGTCCGACTCAAAAATGGATTTGTTTACATCCAGTGTTCCATATCAGATATTGCAAATATCTGATCACAAATACTTTGCATTAAATATGTGTATTTCTGTATCCAGTACTTTTCTCACAAAAATATCGCCACAATGTAGCATTAAGTTATGATGTGGAAAATTTCAACATAAACACTGTTACTGTGTTGTATATGACAAACCATCTGATACTGTGCACCATATCAATGGGACATCAGAACCATTGGACAATTTGTGTTGCCAAATGTTTTGTCTTTTGTAAAATGTTCTCATTTATTTGGATGGACAATTATTCTTTGATTTATAGTTATCAAAAATGTATAATATACTTTTACAATTTCAACTTTGTTTGGGACTATTTTTTATGCACAACAAATGCAAAGTTCATCGTCTGTCAGAATGAACAAAATTATTCGTTCTTCTTTCTCTTTAATTTCCCCAGAAATAAAACTATGTTATAAAAAGAATCTCAAATGGGTAATGATTTAATATTAAATTTAAGAAAATCATTAAATAATATCCAGTATTGCTCGCCAAGGCTTGCAAATGATGAATATTATTGAACTTGTGTCATAAATTTAATAGTAAATCATTACCCATTTGAGATCATATATATATATATATATATATATATATATATATATATATATATATATATATATATATATATATATATATATATATATATATATATATATATATATATATATACACACACACAGAAAGAGAAAGGGAGAGAGTGTGGGTGGGGTGCAGTGGAACATACAGTGTCAGTAATAATGTTGTAAGTTATTGAAATCATCTGGTATCAGTTATATGTTTGCATGTATGTTGTAGACTGTTATATTTTTCATTTGCATCACCTTTGCCCCAAAGCAGTAAATCTAAGCTAACAGTTGCATATGGCACAGAGAGTAATTTTCTCATTATTAGCTCAGTTCCCTGCCTACTGTATTTGTGACAGAACCACAGAAACAGACAGATGTCAACAAGTTGAACTGGTAAAGATCAGCTTTTAATGAACTTACATTATGTCATAATCTAGTATGGATAATATCTAGGGTTCAGTTAATAAAAGGTTCAGTGAATAAAACAGCCATTTTACTAGATTTGGTAGGTGGACCTAAACACTTTTTCAAAGTGCTGTAAAACATTGAGTATCTAGTTCACGATTGTTCCACTTGGCCACTGCTAAGGAATGATCTGGTAGAATGGGGCCTGAAATTTGCAAATGACCATATTATTTGAATGTCAAACATTAGTTGTTGTTTGATCTGGTACTGGAGGAGGGAGTAATTTAGTGAGATAGTTTGAGATTTAGCTCATTTCAATATTGCCTTGTTCTTCCAATTTATTGTTATTATTGTTAATATATCAATTCTTATTTCCATTGTTCAAGTTTAATGATGTAATACTTACCTCTCATTGTTACTAGAATCCAAAATTTAATGATGTAATACTTACCTCTCTTGTTACTAAAATCCCAAATTTAATGATGTAATACTTACCTCATTGTTACTAGAATCCCAAATTTAATGATGTAATACTTACCTCTCATTGTTACTAGAATCCAAAATTTAATGATGTAATACTTGCCTCTCAGTTATTTGAATCCCAAATTTAATGATGTAATACTTATCTCTCATTGTTATTTGAATCCCAAATTTAATGATGTAATACTTACCTTCCATTGTTACTAGAATCCCAAATTTAATGATGTAATACTTATCTCTCATTGTTACTAGAATCCCAAATTTAATGATGTAATACTTACCTTCCATTGTTACTAGAATCCCAAATTTAATGATGTAATACTTACCTCTCTTGTTACTAGAACCCCAAATTTAATGATGTAATACTTGCCTCTTACTGTTATTTGAACCCCAAATTTAATGATATAATACTTACCTCTTATTGTTACTTGAATCCAAAATTTAATGATGTAATACTTGCCTCTCACTGTTATTTGAATCCCAAATTTAATGATGTAATACTTATCTCTCATTGTTACTAGAATCCCAAATTTAATGATGTAATACTTACCTTCCATTGTTACTAGAATCCCAAATTTAATGATGTAATACTTACCTCTCTTGTTACTAGAACCCCAAATTTAATGATGTAATACTTGCCTCTCATTGTTACTAGAATCCAAAATTTAATGATGTAATACTTGCCTCTCAGTTATTTGAATCCCAAATTTAATGATGTAATACTTATCTCTCATTGTTATTTGAATCCCAAATTTAATGATGTAGTACTTGCCTCTCACTGTTACTAAAATCCCACCTCCTAGCCAGCTCATATGTCTTGCATGTAGTATTTGTCTTTAAAAAGGATTGATGCACATGGGTCTGTGATGTGGGGAGCTGATTGGGTCCTGTGTTCTACTTCAGAATGTTCTGGAACAGTCATCCTATTAAAGGATGATTTCTTATTATCTGGATGAGGGTAATTCCATCCTAGATAATGTAACCTATGCAGTAGTGACATGTAAGAATTACATCGTTAAAATTGCCTCCCACCAATAACTTAAAGATACCACAAAATATTTCATTTTTTTTGACTACTTAAATGTTTTAGACACTTGAATGAAAGTTTGTGAGGACAAAGATTTTATTTTCTAAGTAAAATAATAAAGTATAATTGAGAGAGCAGATGGAATTGTGTATAAAATTTGATCTCATATGAGATTTTCATTAATTGATATTAAGGTTTTCAGGTTCATTGATACCCACCTAGGTCAGCTTGGGTCAAGCAGCTCATATGTCCCCGGGCATTTAGTTCTCATTTCCTTAGCAGATGTAACAATAATGTAATAAAAAAAAAAATCCAATAAAAGAGTTCAGTACCTTATAGTCTTTCTCCCATGATAGTTTTTTCAGGAAGGGGGATTGACTTAATAAAATTGATAAAAGTATGGGCTAATTATCAGAGACATCAATACAAGAGTTTTGTGAGCAGATACAGTATCTTGGAAGGTGTCTTTAATTGCTTTTAAATGTATTTACTTAGCTTTCAAAAGCACCTCTACTAAAGGATTAACTCCTTCACTAACATAGACTTAAATCCTGCAACCATAATGCCTTTTTTAAAGAAGCGCCTTCTTCTGTTTTAACTTTCATCTTCATTTCTCATGATGTTTTTTTTTTAACCCCATGAACACTGTTAAATTCATGTGATAAATCAGCTTTAATCACTGTCATTGTGCATGCTTTTAAATAATGAAATATTGTTATTCTTTATTGAAATTATAGGTACTCCTCTGTGATGTGTTACATATTTTCATACATAGTAATATTTCTTTAAAATTGTGTATCTGCATGTTGTTTTCCACTATTGTTAATTTTATGTTGTGCTGTCTTTTATCTATTGTTGTATCATCTTTATCTACTGTTGTACTGTCTTTTATATGCTGTTGTATTGTCTTTTATATGCTGTTGTATTGTCTTTTATATGCTGTTGTACTGTCTTTTATATACTGTTGTATTGTCTTTTATATGCTGTTCTACTGTCTTTTATATGCTGTTGTATTGTCTTTTATATGCTGTTGTATTGTCTTTTATATGCTGTTGTACTGTCTTTTATATGCTGTTGTATTGTCTTTTATATGCTGTTGTATTGTCTTTTTTATGCTGTTGTACTGTCTTTTATATGCTGTTGTATTGTCTTTTATATGCTGTTGTACTGTCTTTTATATGCTGTTGTATTGTCTTTTATATGCTGTTCTACTGTCTTTTATGTGCTGTTGTATGTTTTATATATACTGTTGTACTGTCTTTTATATGCTGTTGTATTGTCTTTTTTATACTGTTGTCTTTTATCTATTATTCTACTTATCTACGGTTATACTGTTTCTATCGTTTATCTACTGCTAGTGTTCTTCTGTCTTATATACTGTTTTACTGTCTTTTATCTATTGTTCATCTGCCTTTTATCTACTGTTATGCTGTCTTTTATCTACTGTTGTACTTTGTTTTAATATAAACATATTTTTTGTAATTTCAGAAGGATACAGGGGGATTGAACACAAGTTCTAACAACTTAAATTGTCTTTTAATCTGCTGTGTACTGTATTGTCTTCTAATTTGCTGTTACCATTAGTACTGTAATGTGTAAAGTTGTACAGTAAATGTATACTTTATGTGTACCTGTCAGTTGAAATACTATTATTTTGCTGGTAGAACTGTTTTATGTATTTTACTGAGACTACTTATGTTAAATAACATTTCTTGTCTCTAGAAGAGTCAAGTTGAATACCTTAGGGCCACATTTGATATCCTTTTTCATTAACTATTCCTTGCTTTAATCAGGCTTCTCTCCATTAGACTTGGGGTTTCATCTTAACTTCTTTACTGCAGGGGAATTGAGCTTGATATGTGGTGTTTTTTGTAAGTCTCAATGCAATTATTAATCTGCCAGTTTAAATTTTTGTAATTCACCATGCAATTATCAATCTGCCAAAACTCATTCTTTCTGTCTTTACTAAAATAAATTTATGGTAGACATTCTCTCAGTACTTTGATGGGGTTGGATGTTGGTACATTTGGTTTTTATTGGTACATTAAAGACAATATTGGCTACATCATGCTGGGAGTTAAATGCCCCTGCCAAGAAAACACTTGGCCTGGTCAGGGAGGGTTTGGAACCAGCAGGGTGGAGGATTTCATTCATAAACTTAATTAGCTTGATTTACTAAACAATGTTACATGAAATTTTTTTAATGAATTTGAAAAAATAGGTTTCTGCTAGAAATGCCTATTTATTCAATAAACAATAATTAATAACATCATTTAATGTAGATGACTCCCTATATAACATGCATCTGAAAATATTTTTTGGGGGTGCTTTTTACATGTTGGTTTGATCTTTTGGGTAGTATACAATTAAAACTAAACTATGGGGATCACAGATATTTTTTTTTCACAATGATCATTTTATTATAATCCTCCTGTGGAGATTTTATGTTGGATTCATTGAGGTTTTGTCCTAGAACAGACACATTTGTCACATTTAAATGTATTTCTTAATTTGAATCTACATTTTAAAGTAGAAGGCTTTGCAGAGGTATTAAATAAATAACTGTAGAAAAGTGAAGTAAATAATTATAGAGATCACTGTTAGAGCTGTGAAAATTTTAGTAAACATCTACTGGATACCCTTGGATCATAATGATTGGTTACCTTGGAACCTGATCAAAGGGAAATTTTATTAAATGGGTACAGACCTAAACTGCTTTGTTGTAGGTTGAACAGCAAAACATTTATTTTTTCAGTGGTTGAAGTGTAAATAAAAGAACTCAATTTGTATTTATTTGAATCAAAATATCAAGTAAATAAAGTGAATAAATGGTTGACAGAATTGTCATTTAGCAAATTGTCATGATCTAGTCATCATTATACCCTTTACTTGGCCCACCTGTCATATGCTGTGCTTATGTATAGATTCAGCTTGACCTTTGTTCATACAATTTGTAAAGTCTGTTAAAGGTAACAACTAAATGTGTCATTTGTTTGGCAAGATCAGATAACCACCTTCTGTGACTTGCTGCAGAGCAGTAGAACTCATGGTATTGTTATGTGGGGAAAAAAGCTAAGAGATTAAGGTCAAACACTTACTGGAAGAGGCTCTGAACAAGTTTATGTCTTATATTCATCAACTAGAAAACAAAGCAAATGTTCCTCCCAATTCACAGAGCCCCCGAGTAGTCTAAAGCAGTGGTCCCCAACCACCGGGCCACGGACTGGTACTGGGCCATGGATCAAATGGTACCGGGCCACCCAAGAAACATTAAATGATTTCCATTTTATTTACTGTGGTGTATTTCTCTTGGGTTTGTGGGACTTGCCATGGACAAGAGGTTAACCAGGAGCTGAGAGACGTCACCTAAAGCCGCACCAATACCGTGCATGTGCAAAATATCATGATATCAGGTCGGTTTTGATGGAGAGAAGGTGTGTACTTGTTTAAGAGTGCTTGGTGTATGTGTATATTGTGTTTGCTCAAATTTAACCCACAAATTGGCAAAAATTAGTATGAAACAGATGTCATTAGAAAGTTTCATTGGGAAAAAGAAAATGCCCAGTGAAGAGTCAAAAGAAGAGCCTTCAACATCAAAGAAACATAAAACTTTTAACAGAGTCCTACTTGAAATATGGATTTATTGGGACAGGTGATTCCCACACACCAACCCCGCTCTGCATAGTTTGCAGCAACCAGCTCTCTAATGAAGCAATGAAACCTTCAAAACTGCTTCGCCACTTTTACACCAAACACCCTGGATTAAAAGACAAGCTCCTGGCTTATTTTGAAAGAAAAAAATGGGAACACGAAGGACAGAAGAAATATTTGAGGTCTTCAACATCAATAAAGAAAAATGCACTGGGAGCATCATATTTGGTGGCTAACCGTATTGCTAAGGCTAAAACGTCATTCACTATCGGTGAAGAATTGATCCTGCCCTCCACTAAAAACATTTGCCTTGAACTTCTAGAAGAGGCTGCTATGGAAAAGATAGCACATGTGCTTTGTCAGCTAGCACTGTGACTAGGCTCATTGAGGAAATAGCCGAAGACATTAATACACCATCGTGGTATGCACTCTAGGTTGACAAATCTACAGATATCGACAACAAGGCAATACTACTTGTTTATATGCAATATCTATATCAGGAGGATGTGCATAGGATTTGCTATGTGTTCTATCTTTTTGCCAACCAACACCACAGGAGCAGAACTGTTCATGTCACTGGATGGTTATATCAGGACAGCTAAAATGGTCCTTTTGTGTCGGCATATGCACAGACGGAGCTGCTGCCATGACTGGAAGACAGTCTGGTTTAACTGCTCGGATTAAGGAAGTTGCACAAAAGAATGAATCTTTGCATTGTATCATTCACAGGGAAATGCTGGCAAGCCGAAAAATGTCACTGGAATTTAAAAGCTTATCGATTGATGTCGTTAAACTTATTAACCACATCAAAGAACATGTCCTTAACTTGCACCTGTTTAGCAGCTTTGTGAGATTTACGCAGAGCACAAATGCCTTCTGTTATACACAGAAATAAGATGGTTATCCAGAGGAAAATTGCTAACCAGAGTATTTGAATTACAAAAGCCATTGCAAAGATTTCTCTCAGAAAAGAAGTCAACTCTGGCAGCACAATTCAGTGACAAGGTATGGGTCACAAAACTAGCTTACCTGTGTTAATATATTCATCCTGCTCAATGAACTCAATCTGTCCCTTCAGGGGAAAATGACCACCCTTTACCAGTTGACAAAGTAGCTGCATTTAAAGCCAAACTGGAGTTGTGGGGACGGGGCATGAACAGGGGCATTTTGGACATGTTTCAGACATTAGCGATGATTTTAGGCGAGACTGAGCGTGAGCATTCATTCTCTCAGTTGGTGCATGATCACCTGTCTTTGCTTTTAAAAGAGTTCGAGCGCTACTTCCCAACCACAACAAACTCACAAACTGGTAAGGAAAGGATCAACAAACCAGGCAAATCTAGCATGTCTGTGAAAGAAGATCAACTGCTGCAGATTACAAATGACGTTGGCCTTAAAACTCCATTCGAGACAACAACTCTGCCAGTGTTCTGGATTTAAGTCATGGCAGAATACCGTGAGATAGCCACCACCGCACTTAACTCCCTATTGCCATTTCTTACATCCTATCTGTGTGAATCGGGTTTTCAGCAGTGACAGCAACCAAAATAAAACAACGGAATAAACTGGACATAAGCAACACACATTGTCTCCTCTTACCCACAGATGGTACTGTCTCGTTGCAAAGAAACAAGTTCAGGGTTCTCATTGATTTAGCGTTCTAGTGAGTTAAGATGTTAAATCACTTTATATTCATTTTTTGGTGTAACTGTATTTTATTTTGAAGGCATACAATTAAATCAAAATTATTAAATCAAAACAATCTAAAAAATAAAACATTCATGCCCCCCCTCCTTAGCGGGCCACAATAAAATTATGAAACGTTGACCGGTCCGCTGTGATAAATAGGTTGGGGACCACTGGTCTAAAGCACCTGGATGACTGCCATCTTACCTGTTTGTATGGGTTCGAGTCTCGGGCTTGGCTAATGTGGGTATGTGAGAAAGCTTGTCAGTAGCTTCTTGTGGATTGGTGGTTCTTCCCAGTTTTCCAGGGTTTTTCCTCCACCAGTTATGCTGGCTGCTATATATAGCCTATCATGTGCTGAAAAATGGCATTAAACCTTGCAACAACAACCACCTCCCAATTCACACAGCATTGACAGAATGTATTTTCCATCTCTGTTCATTTGTCAGTCTGCCTATCCTCCCCATTCATCTGTGGCCTCACTGAATGTCATTTTTCAGGGTTATTCTTGATAGAACCCACACATTAAGTAATTTTATTTTTAGCACTGTGATCAGTAGATTAACTTTTAAATCAGTTTATTTTATTTATTAATATAAATTTTATGTACTTTTTAGGGTTTTTTAAACAAAACCAAAGCAATTGTTTGCCTGTTGCATATTCTCTATAATGACACAGAATGTTTGACTCCTATAATGTTTTTTGTTTTTCTGTCCCTGCTGGGGACTAGGACATGAGAAACAATGTGTGTTGTCAAAAAATTTATGTGCAATCTGAGTATGGAAACATAAATCTAACCAATTTAGTAAAATGATTTACAGTGATGAATGGTAAATTATGTTCCATAACAAAACAAGGATTTGAAAGTGCCACCTTATTCACTTTTGATCCAGTCTAAATCAAGGCCATCCAAGTGCATGTGTTTGTTACAGAATAATCAAGATTCTTATGTGATTTTGCTGTAATCATTGTTTTGGTCAGTATGATCTTTATGTCTCACCTTTGCCAACAGTCAGCTGATTATTGATCAGGGACTTCAAAACCATCATGGACCAACTTTTATCCCTTTATTGCTTTTAACACCTTTAAAAAAATACCACCTTTGGTTTTAAACTCTACAATTTGCAACAGTTGGGTTATCAATTTTGAGCTTGTTGTATACACATTTGGCTAACAGTTCTTTAATCCAGCTTCTCAGCATGCATCATTGCACCACTTGCACTGGTTCAACAGTTCTTGTTTTCTGAGCAACCTACCAGTAATTAAATTGGCAGGTTTCTGTGATGTATGGATAGAATGTGTAAAATACTGTTTTTTTTTTCTTCTTTTCTTCTTTTATGTTTTTTTAACAAATCTTGTAATGTTTTAAAAGCAATAGATTTCATCTATAACACTATGTGCAGTAGACATCAAAATGGCATTTTTGTCCTGCCACCACAAGAATTTCATGTACTGGTTTGCAAGACAAATTGTCTTTCCAGTGGCGTATGAAAACAGTGGAGTTAGCCTGTGTGATTTGCTTTCTGATTTATCATCACTTTGGAATCATGCATATCTTGCACTGTTCTTTATCAAACATTACTTCCTCAGACTACCATTTAAAAAAAAGCAAACATTGAGAAAATTTTCAAATTTATTAATTTAGATATTTTGTTTACTGTATTTTTTCTTTGATAAGCTTAAGGGCCTGTTTGATAAATTTGTTTTATATTTAGAGTGAGTTTAACATTTGATATAGCTTTCTGATTTAAAATAATTGCCACAGTTAGTTAAAAGCAGATTTGGGCTTATTATAAGAGATTTACAATAATATCATGGACAGAGGATATTGAATGGTGGCGTGGCAGTTGCTTGCATTTGTTTTAATTACTCTTATTGATCCTTCTTTGATTTTCAGTCTTCACTGAAGGTTCTCTGCATTGGTTGACAGTGACTGTATTGACACAAATTATCTCAGCTGCACTCTATGCTGTTTTAATGATTCATATGTCATTGCCATGTTGAAATAAATTGTCCCTTCAGCCTGCATCTAGTTCTTTCCTAATTGCTATTTTAATTTGCCCCCACAATTTTGCAAAGGTTTCGGCCTGTTTCATTACTAGAAAACAAGTTCAGTAATCTATTAAAACATGATGCAGAGGAAAATCAATGTAGTTCTATTCTGTAACTGCTAGCTAAATTAGCAGTGTTCTTGTTGTTTGAGGGAATTACCAGTTCAGACCAATAATACATTTCCAACAAGCATTAATTCTGACATCATCAGAGTTGAAGACCACAAGATCGTCCTCACAAAACATTTTCCATGAAAGTTGTGCCCATCTCATTTTATGCCCCTCCATGTCAGTAGAGGTGCATAATGTGATAGTGGTGTTTGTCATTCGCTTAGTAACTTTGAAGGACCTAATCAATTGAAATCAAATTTGATTACAGTGAGAAGATATAGGTCAAATTCAAATTTCACCATTTTCAGGAAAAGGTTTATGGAATTATGCCCCTTGTTAGAATTGGTTGTTATAGTTGCTCTGGAGCTTAATGCCATTTTTCAGCATACCATAGGCTATACATGGCAGCCAGTATTAATGGTGGAGGAAGAAACCAGGAAATCACCTGAAAGAACCACTGACCCATGAGAAGCTACCAGCAAGCTTTCTTACATATCTACATTTGCCAAATCTTAGACTGTACCCACACAGAGGTGAGATGGCAGTGATCCGTAACAGAGAGCACTTTAAACCACTTGGCCACTAGGGGCCCCTGTTAGAATTGGAACTTGTACATGAATTTAAAGGAGGCCAGAAATAAAAAATTTTTTTTTATATATGTAATTCCCTACAAATTTTAATTAGACTGTAATGTTTATACATTACATATCTAGGGCAGGTAGTGATTATGTTTTGTGTAAGATACAACATTTCATTCAATTGCCAAGTTTTTCTGAAATTTTTGAAAGGAGAGATGACATGGTCTCATGATGCAATACTAGCTAGTCCTTGAATAGAAACAGAAACATGGCAAGCGAGACAGACAGGAAGAGATCTGATTTGGATTCCACATTAAAATGTTGAATCTGTTTCCAAGAGATGGTCATAACTATATTTGTTGAACCCTGTGTTCAGAATTTCAAAAAAGAAATGTAATTTTAAAAAAAGTACTTATATTTTGTGTGCTATGCAAAAATGTGATAAGGAATACTTGATGGTGCTCAATGTAAAAATTAAAAATTTACCACAGTTCAATGAATTCCTTTAAGAAGGATGAGATTCAATCATATTATATGTAAATGAGATATTCATTACCTGCCCCCAACACACCACCTAAGAATTAATATTTTGAAAATATACATCCAACACTGAAACACTGAGAAATAATACTGAATTCTGGGTGAAGAGACTAATGGGTACCGACTTGTGTGTGAAACAGTATCCATTAGGGGGCAGGTGTAAAAGGCATTGAGAACGGTTTTCATCGGACGTAACAACCCACAAATAAATCTCTAAAGCAGAAATCATAAGTAAATATTAAGAAGCTTCCTTCTTATGGTTCAATTACAGTGCAATTTACATGCAGGCTATACTTAACGTATTAACAAATCTGAGTGTATGTGTGTGTGTGTGTTTGTGTGTGTGTGTGTGTGTGTGTGTGTGTGTGTGTGTGTGTGTGTGTTTTATGTTCTGTACTTTAGGCACACACTCTTGAGACTTGAACTCGAAAGCCCTGACTTCAATTCCACAAGACCAGGAGAGTTCAAACCTCTCAACTCTCAAGCCTCCCAATTTTGGGGGTATTTCCACACCTACCTCCAAATCTATTAATATCTCCCAATTTTTCACAGAGAACTTCTGATTAGCATACTACATCTGTCAGTTTCATTTCTCAGAAAAAAACAACACCAAACCATAGATGTAATGTATGCAATCCTCAGAAGCCATATTCTATTTTATCACTTGTGAATATTATAGTGATGAAAACAGTGCTAAATTAAGGCATAAGCTAAACAAGCTACAGCTTAGGGTTTCACAGTCTGAAGAAGTCTCTCAAATTTCTTTTAAATCAAATAGGGCCTCTACAGCTTCCCATAGCTTAGGGCCTCACTGTGTTTAAATTTGTCACTGGATGAAATAATTAATATCAGGCTACAGTTCTTTCCTTCAATAATTAGAACATTAAGATTAAACATTCAGATAAATTTTAGATTTTTAGTCTAGTAAAAAAAAAAATTGTCAACAGTTGGCTTAAATCCCATGAATGATCACTGTGAATGCTGTGTCTCTGCAAACAAAATCTCAACTCCATTTCTGCCAAAGGAACTCACCAGTTAACACCTCACATCCCTCTATGGTATATGTAAAGTTTAATTACCATGATTAAATTAAAAGAAGGAATAAAACAAAATATACCATGTAGTATATGTGCCAAAAAGATTAATTCAGAATAAATATTTTCATTCAGTAAACATTGTTACATGCCTTAAGACTTAAACCTAAGAAAGTAAGGTGGGTCATAAAGGTAGGAAAAAGTTACCACAGGTACACTAACTTGTGACTGCAGATTTGAAAAGTCAAAATGAAGTCATATAGACCCTGTAAGTTACTGTAAGTTACAACAAAATAGGGAACTGTTTATTTGCCAATCAATTGCTGGTGCTTACATATACACACTCTGGAACATGGTTTGAAGATGAATACAGGGATAAGGATCAACCATTAATTAGTCACACTGGCTAGATTGCTTGTGTACTCAAGTCAAAGCTTTAGCTATTTTGCCATTTAGCCATAGCTGACCAGAAGGTGAGAAAAGGGATTATCCTGGGGGTTTGCAAGGCATATCACACATTGGGGAAAGGGGTGGGGTCATTATTCTCCTTTCCCTAATTTCTATTGTCTGCCAGTTAAAGGAAAACTTTGATTTTATACCAGACCTCTTTTCTTTTAATCACTGCTATTTAAACTATTAAGGGAAAGTTTTATATCAGTTCCAGTCACTCACTACAGATTACTGTTTATACCTACTACATGTAACCAGCATGGACTGAAAGGGTTTTTGTTTCTTTTTTAAAAAATTTAATTAAATTTTTTAAGATTACTGAAAATTGTCTTTTCTTGAAACATGACCATGTCAGGGGTTTTAAATCTTATTTTTAGCATAGCATCCATTTCATTAAAATCAGATCTCAATTTCAACTAGCAGAGTAGTGATTTGATTTAGATCTTGTCATGTTATAGCATGCATGTCAACATCTTGAAAATACATTTACTCATTTTCTCAGGCAAACAATTTTTTTACATGCCAGAACAAAAATTAGGAACAAAAATTAGACAGAGGACCAGGTGTCTGGCTATAAAATTTTTTGTATCATTGCTGGTGTAGATAAAAGATCTATGAATTGATTGATGCATTTTGTGGTCAATTATTCAGCTCTGCCTATTTTCTTAACTGACATGTTTAACACTTTTTCTTTTCGGTATTTAAAGTATCCAACACTATGTCTGAAACAGCACCAACATTTAGTCTAGGCCTAGCATTTGTGTATCCTAGAGTGGCCATTTTTTCAGGATTCCTCGCGTAATATTCCTTTGAAAAATGTAATAAGCAGAGTTCTGTATGGTATTTGAAATTGACTTGCAATAATGTATCCATGCTTTCTTTATGTCTCTCTTTTGGAAGAAAAAAAATTGTGTCCACAGCCTTTTTATAATGTGCCATTACACCTGTAAGGAACTGCCAGTTGGGATGCTGGAGTCGCTTCTTTGATGTCACATCATGAAACTAACCGAATTGGCGCGGAAATTTTGCATACGAGGTCACAGAAATTCAACGCCTTGAAGATATGCTAATATTAAAGTACATATTGGCATTATAGTCGCAGATGATACTTTAGAATAAGTTTTTCTTCTATAGTGCTTTTATTATTATTCTATATTTTCATTGATTTCTGGTTTCCTTTAAATCAAATTTTGTAATGAGACTTTACATTTAGAAAACATGTAAGTTTCATTTTCATCATTTGCCAGGAATTTATGGATAGTTTTAATGATCACTGTTTGGTTTACATTCTTGCCATTCAGTTTAGTACATTTGCCATAAAATAACTTCATTAGAGTTACTATTTATGTTCAAGTTATAACTTTGCTATTTAGTTTCTGCTTAATAAATGTGAAAGCACTACATGGATTGAAATAAAGTGTACCATATATACTAGCTTACAAGTCAAGTCTAATTGCAATCTGTACACACCCTGATCTGCTGCTGTATAATTCACTGGCAGTTCTAGGTCTGTGCAGTTTGTTTGGAGCAATCAGTCGAATAAACAATATAGACCCTGGTTGGCAGGCACATTATATTACAGCAGATCAGAATCTTTGTTGCTTGCAGTTTGATTCAACTTATAAATGAGTACATGTGTCAGTTTTGATCAGAATTGGAAGATCATTACATGCCTGTCTTAACAATATTTTAGATAATAGATATCTTACCAATTCTTGAGTCTACACAGACAACACTGATTGGTTGTAACCTCACATGCAGTCTATTTTATTTAGCTTGCCTGGCTGTAAGGGCAAATGAGCTTAATTTATGGTCCCATATTCATTATACTTCCATCAGAAAATACTTGTGACCACTTTGGGCATATTTCATATCTTGGTTTGATCAGATTTCGGATCTGCTCTGATAGCCATGTGGTTAGAGTGTCAACCCTGGATGCTGGAGGTCATGGGTTCGAATCCCAGGATGCTGGAGGTCAAACCCCAGCCGAGTCATACCAAAGATTTATAAAATTGGTATTTGCAGCTGCCTTGCTTGGCCTGGTGTCAGGATAATGTGACTGGGTGGGACATGATGCTACATGTCTGCCACATGATGCCACTGTGCTAGACATCAATATAAACTGTCACACTGCAAATATTATAGTGATGTGGCTGAGAAATTGTTAAAATTATGTTAAAATTCTAAAGCACACACACTTCATCAGATTTTGAATGTGGTTTCCTATCATCAAGATTTTTAACGAGTTCAGTAATGAACAAAGTCAGTATAATTATCATACAGCTGATCGTTTGAGCTTGTTAACACTATTGAAGCAATATATCTTTTTTTTTTTTTATTTAATTTGGACTTTTATAATTAAGCTATTTGAAGATATTAGTACCAAGTAAGATCAAGCAATAATAGTGAGGTTATTGTATTGGGCATGGTACCACTTTAAAGACTATTTCTGACAACACTTTTGATGAAACCTTGTTATTGACCTAAGTCATCAAGACCTCAGAGGTTACAATTATGAGAAAAATCCACACATTAAGGTGATTTTGCATATTATTGTTCATTAAGACTCAAGCAGTTATATTTCTGATCAGATTTCTATAAATTTACTGATAACCGCTTCCATGGTCTATTGGTTAGAGGGTCCGCCTCGGGTGCGGTAAGCCATGGATTCAATCCCCGGTGGTCGAGTCATACCAAAGACTTACAAAAAAAATGTACTAACAGCTGCCTTGCTTGATCAGCATTAAGAGTTTAGTGTTAGGACTGGTCGGCCTGGTGTCAGGATAATGTGACTGGGTGGGACATCATGCTAAATGTCCGCGACATCATGCCCCATTGCTAGAAAATTGTTAAAGGTACGTTAAAAATCATATTCACATAATCACACAAATTTACTGATACCATTCAGATATTGGACAAGTTTGATTATGCACAAGAGTCAAGCATATTTATGAGATTTATGACATAGTCTTGTATCTCACTGGACAAGTTCCATTATGAGCAAGACCAAAGCATATTTGTATCCAACTGGCTGAGTTTGTTACTGCTTCGAAGACCAGAGTTTGCTAAATAAACTCATTTGGTGTTGCATCAGATTGGCTGTATTTGTTACCTCATTAAAGTAAGGGACTATATTTTGACTGCTCCATTGACTTTAGTGGTTAGAGCGTCCACCTCAAATGCAGGAGGTCATTGGTTCAAACCACAGCTGAGTCATGCTAAAACGGTACTACATGCTGCCTCTCTTGGCACTCATCATTAGGAATGGTCAGCCTTGTGTCAGGAGAAGGTGACTGGTGTGACATGATTCTTCATGTCTGTGATGTAGCCCCAGTGCTAGACTTCACTATAAACTGCCACTCTGCGGACAATATAGTGATATGACTGAAAATATTTTAAAGCTATGTTAAAAATCCAAATCTTAAACACACACACACACACACACACACACACACACACACACACACACACTATTTCTCACTCAGTTCCATTAAGATCTTGGATGAGCTCGGTTTTAAGCAAGATTACATGTTTATCTTCAGAAATAACTTACATCATTGCATAATAAACTAGGTAAAATTGACATGATATAAAGTTAGGGGAGGTTGTGGTCTTACAACACTATCAAAGCCTGCTAGATTTATAGGTTGCTGCATTTGTATGGGATAATATGAACGAGTTTTTGGATGGATATACTGCACGACCTTTTGACAAAACGAGTTCTTATTTCCCCATACAAATACAGTAACCTTTTTATTATATGCTCATTTCTTATTCTTCCCAAGGCTTAAATATATAAACAAAAATACACTGAAAGAAACAAAGTGACTAAATGTACGCCATAAATATATAAGCGTTGATGGATCATTACACAACGTTATTAATGAGCTCATAACTCCGCCCAGATAAATATGAAGTTGGTCGCGTGCTAGATGTAAGTTTCGAAAGAAAATGGCACTTGCTCTACTTAAAATTTAAATTTGGAGTAATATTGTTGATGAATACGCATTGCAACAATTTTTCCATTTGATCTGGAATGAATACCTTTTGGATTATTTGTCGATTCAACGCAATCTTTTGATTATGGTCTGGATTTGTCTACATGAAGTGACTTGCATCAGTTTCCAGCAGCATCTGCCAATTTAATGATTTGAATTTTGTTGACATCTGCATGTGTGTTTCTTTTCTGTCATTGAATAATTCAGATCACAATGTGGGAAAAATATCAAGCCTTTCCATTGCAATTATGGACAACACGCTGTGGAATTTAATGTTTATTTCATTTTGAGTGCAGTAAGGAGGATGTAACTACACTTGGAATATACTCGAAATTACAGTACAATTTCAAAATGTGTAATCAATCTTGTTAACCCATGACATGGCTCATCTAATTCAGATTTACAAACCTACGAAAATATATTTTTTGAGGAAATTCAGGATGTAAAATTGTAAGTATATTTTTGGCCATTTTTATTTAAGCTAAAGAAGACAGTTTGTGTATAACTTGCATTTTATTGTGAGGAACCTGTATAGCATCAATATATAGTTAAATTTGAAACATTGTATCAAAAAAGTAAACGCGGTATGTGCCCAAGCAGTTTGTATGTGTCAGTCTATGAAACATTTGCTGGTATGTGGCCGTCTATGAAATACATGCTTTAGTTCATTCATAAAAAAATAAAAAATTGTTTATGTTAGAAAATAGTTCCTTTGTATGTTGGATACAGTATGAAGGTGTTCAATATCGGTAAATATTGCACGATTCTGACAATGTAAAGTTAACGAAGAAAAAAGATGAGCATATAATAATTAATGGTTTTACTCAGCAAGTTATGTAAACTAGCACTGTCAGGCATACTTGGGTCTCTTGTTCTTTCTAATTACCTCCATTTGCTTCACCTAGTTGTTAGATTCCTTCTGCAGATATTTATAATGAAGACTTACATATTAAACCTTTACATGGTTTCCTTCTGTCTTTATATAGTGCAGTAGTTAATATGTACATAATTAATTCACTCATACTTTCACATTGTCAGTCTATTTTAAATATTTTCCAATACTTTATGATCATGGGTTTGCAGTCATGAGGAAGATTCAAGTATGATTTTTTTTAACCTTATGAAATATAACAAAAACCATAATAGGAACATTTTGCGGATGACTGTACCTTTTATTATCTGTAATTTTAGAAAACTTGCCTGAATTCACTACAGTCATAGGGACAGTAACTATGTCCAGGAAAATATGCATCTACTTAAGAAAGTCTGGTCCAAACATCAGACAAATCAAGTTTTCTCCTGGAATCAATACTAGGGTCCTTTGGAACTGTATTGTCTAGCCCATTAAATGCACCTTGTTCTAATGCAATTTAGAATATTGTGTGGTATTACTATGGACTGACTCTATGACCTAATTCGCAGATATGTATAACAAGAAGGGTTTAAAGAAAACAAGGAGAAATTTAGTCTTTATATCTTCATTTCATTTTAAAAAACATTTGTTTAACAAAATTTTGATAGTGTTTGATATACCACAGCTCTATAGATCTTGTTATTCTGGATATATAGCAGTTTTATATATATATATATATATATATATATATATATATATATATATATATATATATATATATATATATACACACACACACACACACACATATATATATATATATATATATATATTTATATATATATATATATATATATATATATATATATATATATATATATATATATATATATATATATATATATTATATCAGGCTCTGGCTACAGTGCTGTATGTTATATAATATGGTCAGAAGTAATGTGCCCTCCACTACCACATAACAAGAGAGTGCCTGTATTTTTTAGGATTATTCATATAGAAAATTGGTATTCAAATGTTTGTTTACAAGTTGCAACACCTAAAATCAGACTTGACATTTGATCATGCTGACCACCATCTTTCTGTCAGTAAAGTAAGGAAACCTGTTGTTATACTGACTCAGCTGCTCCCAATGAATACAAATTGTCCAACAAGTTCAGTTTATAATCTGACCTATCACAAGTTCCTTGCTAATTATCTTACACTGTGAGTTCAGCCACCCTAATTTGTATTAATGTAAATTATATATTCCAAACTTTTTCTGTATGTACAATTTCAGTACTTTACTGATCATATTTTAATTTGAAAATTAAATGAGACTTACCTAGTTGTAGTTTGATGATAATTTCATTGAAATTGTAGTACCCTTTGGGATCATACTAGATGATGCATAGGTCACATGACTGGTCAGTCTTTAATGAAGTCACAGGATACAAGATGAGAGACAGAGAGGGCAGGTGGGTATGTGATTCCTGCAGGTACTAAGTGAAATTATCATCAAGCATTAGGTAGCTGAAAGGGGGAATAACATATGGTAGAGGGACAGATCTTCAATCTTCACCACCTTATGTTAATTTTACTACTTAGAATCTACTGCTCTGATGGCCTAGTGGTTAGAGTATCCATCTCGGATGTGGGAGGTCGTGGGTTCAATCCCTGGTCAAGTCATACCAAAGACTTACAAAAATGGTACTAATAGCTGTCTCGCTTGACACTCAGCATTAAGAGGTTAGTGTTAGGACTGGTCGGCCTGGTGATAATGTGACTGGGTGGGACAGCGATCATGCTACATGTCTGCTGCATGATGCCCTAGTGCTAGACATCACTATAAACTGCCACACTGCAGACAGTGTAGAGATATGACTGATAATTTGTTAAAGCTAAGTTAAAAATGATAAACTCCACCATTCAGCCCCAATCTCACCTGTACGCTTGATGTGGCTATTTCCAAGCTCTGTAGCGCATCGGTCATTTAAGATACACCAAAGTGGGTGGTATTACAATAAAGCAGACAGATGTAGCTCTACAATGATATCAAATAATGTGGACTTTCTACTTGTTTTACAAAATGCAGAGGGGAAACATCTTTTGAGACCCAATTTGTTTTACTCCAAACATTCGCTTGTTATATGAATTGGATTTTGTGTCAGGATTGTAGAGTTTTTGGCCTTTGATCTAAGGCAAACCAGAGTGAACTGCACATGGACAGGTGAACCTTTCCCAAAAAGTAGGATAAGTTGGGGATTGGGTGTAAGAAGTGGCCAGGAGATGAAAATGATGGGTCCAATAAGTAAAAAGAAAAACCACTCTAAATTTTACCCTTCTGCACATGCATGGGCCAAGTAGTCAGTGAAAAACTGTTTCTAGCACATCTGGGCATCAGTCTAAGCTAAAAATTCTTGGAAGCAGATCTATTTGGATGCATTCAGAATTAAAGCTCCAAAATGTGTTTCCTACCCCCATTTCAGGTAAAAATGACAAAAGTCTATGGGGCTGAATGAGTTATGGTAAGGAAGTAGCCTACTGACTTCAAGGTCAAAAGGGTAAATGTCATGATGACTTATACCTAAAAAGGAAATGTTGCTTCTTTAAAAACATTTCAGTTATCCCTTTCCCTCATAGAGTGTATGGCTTTTTAGCCCATGGATCACGAAGGTAGCAAAGTTACACAGTGCAGTCAGCTACGCATAGGCCTGTTAAGCAGTGAAATGTATGTTATGTTTAACAGCAATTATAACTATTTTACATTTTTGGTACACATATATTATGTATGGAAAGATTTAAGAGTAAAATAAGTTCGTTATAGCTGTATAATTATTTTTATCAAAAGAATTATGTATGTACTTTAAAATCTTGAGAGAACTGGTTCACTATCAAATCAGTCAAGCTGTGTGATTAATGGCAGCGGCAAATTTCCATGCTCAAAATTTACAAGTTCTTTGTCTGAGCCTACATCACAAAATCAGTGTAATTTGATAATTTATAAAAACTAAGGGCTTTCTACCTCAGTCTCAGAGCCTTTCCCCAAGTTATTGAAGCTTTCATAGTTGTGATTTTACTGGTTCAAGTACTGAACATTATCAGAGACTGCCATTTTGTCGAATGAAGAATATGACCTACTTATGACCTACTTACTTTAAATAGCAGATTGCAACCAGAGCATCAACAGTGACCTCATGATCTGATGTAATGGTCATTCTCACCAATGAATGTAGTATCTAACAGGGGGTTTTCCCCAAAGGTGGTGCTATGACAACCCACTCAAAATAGCTGTTGTTTACAGCGTTGCCAAAAGGTGCTTAGCATGACATTGGGTAAATTGCTAAAAGTCGCTTATATTAGGTAAAGGGTTTTTTACATAGAGGACTAATGAACATGGAACAGGCATGTGATGTGCAGTTCATGATAATCTTGTTTTCAGACTGTAGTGACATTTGGTTACAAGGGTATAGTGGGGTAATTCCAGTTTAATGTATTGCAACACCTCTACAATGAGCTAGCATTGTAGGATAAACCTTTTTCACACATCTGGAGTTTGTCATTATGGCCCCATCTGTCTTATTGAATATTACTCTAATTTGCACACCATTTGATCTATTGCCATTGTATATCTTCGAATTAAGGCATGATGCTCAAAAACGTGGATGCTGTGTCTTGCTTTGAAGGTTTTTTGGACACTTTTATAAGTACTGGCATGTCACAGAGGTATGGTACCTTGTGAGTGTTTGCTTACTAATAATGCTTTGTTTTCAGGAAGTACATATCATGATTGAAACAGAATCACAGTATAAGACAGCTTGTATGAGATTCAGTCGTAGGGTGACTGCTTCGGTGGCCTAGTGGTTAGAGCATCTGTCTCGGATGCAAACCCAGCCAAGTCATACGAAAGACTTACAAAAATGATACTAACAGCTGCCTCGATTGGTGCTCAGCATTAAGAGGTTAATGTTAGGACTGGTCAACCTGTTGTCAGGATAATGTGACTGTGCGAGACATGATACTGAAAATTTGTTAAAGCTACGTTAAAAATCTAAATCACACACAATCATAGAGAAAGAAAATTAACTTAGACCAGGCAATTTCTTCTTGAGGGTCTTTTTTAGATCAGCTCATGTTTGCCTTGAATAGCAGTGAACATTTTTACTGGAGAGGTTTGTTACCTGTTTTGTCAAGCTTGTCTTGTCTTAACATTGGTATGTATGTCAAGTTGGGGTACATCCTTCCACACATTTGATTAAAATCAATATTAAAGCCTTTTACTTTAAGCTTGCAGTTGTTCAATGTCTGGATAAAGAAAATTCCAGCTTGGTAAAATGGGGATTTATTCTTGTTTGAAGTTATTAATTTCATGAGTAGGAACTATTCACAACATTCCCTAATCAGTAATAGCATGAACAATCTGATATCAAATTCCAATTTTATTAGCGTGAATGAGAGTATAAACACAGAATGATTGAATGAAAAAAAAAAACTTATAATAAAGAACATGACAAATTGAAAAGAACAGTTTTAATCTGAAATTTTCAATTTAATTATGAAAAAGTATGTTATTACCCAACAATTTCAAAGCAGACATTTTATTAAATAGTTATAGTCATTCTGAACCCAGGTGCATTTTTAAAAGTGGAATAGAAAGTGTATTTACAAGAGTGTTTCAATATTCTGCACATTATGATGAATTATCCTGTTCATTTTGAGATGTTCCCATTTAATCACATCACCTTGAAATGTTCCCATTTAATCACATCACCTTGAAATGTTCCCATTTAATCTATTGCACATCACCTTGAAATGTTCCCATTTAATCACATCACCTTGAAATGTTCCCATTTAATCTATTGCACATCACCTTGAAATGTTCCCATTTAATCTATTGCACATCACCTTGAAATGTTCCCATTTAATCTATTGCACATCACATTGAAATGTTCTCATTTAATCTATTGGACATCATGTTGAAATGTTCCCATTTAATCTATTGCACATCACATTGAAATGTTCCCATTTAATCTAGTCTACATCAAGTTGAGATGTTCATTTTTAATTTAATGCACATTTCAGAATGTTCACATTTAATCTAGTCTGCATCAGGTTGAAATGTTATGCTTACATTTAATCTAATCCACATCATGTTGCGATGTTTACATTTAATGTAATCCACATCATGTTAAAGATGTTTGCATTTTATCTAACCACATCAGGCTGTAATGTTCACATTTAATCTAGTCCGCATCAGATGCTCACATTTAATCTAATCCACATCATGTTGAGATGTTCACATTTAATGTAATCCACATCATGTTAAAGATGTTTGCATTTTATCTAACCACATCAGGCTGAAATGTTCCCATTTAATCTAGTTCATATCAGGTTGAGATGTTCACACACAATCTAGCTACATCATGTTGAGATGTTCATATTTAATATATGTCAACTTGAGATGTTCCCATTTAATCTAGCTACATCATGTTGAGATGTTCATATTTAATATATGTCAACTTGAGATGTTCACATTTAATCTAGTTCATATCAGGTTGAGATGTTCACACGTAATCTAGCTACCTCATGTTGAGATGTTCATATTTAATATATGTCAACTTGAGATGTTCCCATTTAATCTAGCTACATCATGTTGAGATGTTCATATTTAATATATGTCAACTTGAGATGTTCACATTTAATCTAGTCATATGAAGATGTTCATATTTTATATAACCACTTCATATTGAGATGTTAACATTTAATCAAGTCCAGTAGATGTTGAGATGTCTGCATCATGTTGAGATGTTCAAGTGTTCATATTTAATCTAGTTAAAATAATTTTGAGATGTTCACATTTTATCTAGTCTGTAGCATTAATTTTGAAGTGTAAGAAGTATTGATACATTTATTTATGCATGGAGTTTGAATTGTGTATTTTAATTCTTACAGTTCTCAGTTGGTTTAGAAGAGATGCAATGTTTTAAAAACACGTAGCCATACATAAACATTTATAATGTTGTATGAAATTATTCCTAATTCAGAATTCTCCAACTTTATGTTGGAATATTTATGTTGCCTTGGAGCAGTGCTCTTGGTTATAGTGGAGTAGTTTCTGAGCAGTGCTCATATTCCAGCTGAGTAGAGCTACCATTGGAATTGACTTGCATCTCATATATTTGAGTAAATCTTCTAAAGCAAGATCCTTCCTGCCAGCACATTTGTGTGAAACCACGAAGTTCTGATCTGAACTTACTGGACAAGGAAACCAGTATGTAGAAGCCTAACACAGGGTTTAGAGACACTAGGAAAGTACACACAATTTTAGCTGTTTGAAATTTTTGCATAAAATCTGCATGGTTCAACCATGAAACTGGCAAGGTGAACTCAGTAATGTGAATAATAGTAGCAGGTGTGACAAACAGCACAAATAGGACAGCAAGAACAAGGACTGACAATGTGAAATCTACTGGCAGCTGAAGTTGTGCTGAGGATCTCTTACAGGGATTTTTTATGAATAATCCACATATATTGAGCATGATCAGTGCAGTTAGGATCAAAATTGGAATGAATGAGTAAAAACTGACAGCAACCCATGGCCAAATCAGGGCATGAAGGTCATTTGGTGTGTGAAGAATGTAACATCCATTAGGCAGTAATTCAAAGGTCCACATGGAATGAACGCTTACCACAATTAGTCCGACAAAAATCATCACTGTTGCAAACTTTGCCATGAAAACATTGCACATTACCCCAACTTTGAATGGATGCCATATATAAATGTACTGGTCTATCATCATCGCAACTACTAGCCATATGCCAGAATATGTCATTACACGTAGAATAAACTGCCACAACTTGCAGCCCCAGTCAGTTATATCACTTACATACTTAATGTTTGCCACAGAACTTACCCAAGCCAGACCAGTAGCAAGGAACAAAACAAAGATATTCCCAACAGCATAGACAGTCACATAGTAGGATATAGACCAGTTGCACATGTTTTTTCGGTGCAGTGTAAAAATTGTTAAGGTGTTTCCAACTGCACCAATGATAATGAAAATTGGTGTGAAATAGGTGTGAAAAACCAGGGCTATATGCATCTGGTTTTCAGAGCTGCTTATTTCCTCAGAAGGAAGGTAGTAATTGTATAGTTCTGAATTATTCAAGGAACTGTATGGAAAGATGTAAGAGTTAGTAACATGGGTATGGTTTGTGTTTACAGGAACCACTTCCAATCTTACAGCTGTTTCACTATCAGCCATACTGTCAATTTTGTTTGTGAAAGAAGACATCTGGATACTACCTTGAAATAATTCTGTAATCGGTGAAAATGATTGTTAGAAGGGTTACAGTTTTCAAGCGGTTTTTCTGTTTAAATATTGTCATGCATTAAATGTACTCAGAAATAGCTTATTTACCCATGTAATGCATTTCAATTAATTGTTGTCTTTGTTTATTGTATTCCCTTTTTCTAAACTTGTTTTTTTATATATAAGGCCAACCATATTTTTCTGATGCTGAATATAGATTTTGAGTGATTGCATTTCATGCTTGTCAGCAGTTATAGTCTGTGGAAAGGTTATAATTCATTTCATTGTTGATGGTTAAATTCAGTCTGCATCATGTCCTTCTGTTACATTAGTTGTTGCTGTTCATGTCACTTGCTGCTTCATTCTATCAATGATGAATTTTTGTGAAAACTGATCCTGGATTTAAAAATTACAGCTGAAAGTCTTTTGTGTATTACCAGCTGTGGTTTTCTTCTCCAATTGTTATCTGTAAATAGATATATGAAACTGATTTTAAGTTCCATAATAAATGTATAATTCTCATCCATCACTACAATTGATTTCAAATTGCATTGCTAAATGATATTTAGTGCTGCATCAAAAAATGTATTAATGTGAAAAGCCGGACAAATGAATAAGGAATGTTTCTTTTATGTGGGTTTTATATATTTCATATCTGTTTTATTTATTACCCTGTAGTGTTACTGTTGTCAGTATTGTTTTTGGCAATTGTAATTTTTCCCATGAAATAATAAAATAATTATTCAAAGATTTTTCATGAAAAAGAGAACTTTTCATGAGACCAGATGTGTAATATAATTGCCTGAAGGGTAAATGAGCAGAAATATCAGGAAAATTGGTGTCTATGTATCCATGCAAAATGAAAACCATGGGACAGCAGTTTTAACATTAGGACTACCTTTATCATCATTGCACACTTGTGGCATGTTTGGAGAAAATAATGCTAATGAATTGTTAAATTACATATAAAAGAAATTTTCTTTATTTTTCAGGTTGCTTGCATTTCTTAAGTGTTGCACCAGATACAATAGCAGTTGAGACTAGCTCTAATGCGCACTTTTCAATTTCTTGGATATTAAAATTTAGAGCAGTAAAAACACAATAAACTGTTACGCCTTATAATACCATTATGGCACCATGTCACAAAGATAGCAGAGCAGTTACTCAATATATTCATGTACGAGTCAGATCCAAAAGTCAAATGCATAGATCTAGATCTACCATTGTAAAATGTGTTGACAGATCTGTGTCAATGTGGTTTGTTAGGAGTAATTAGTCGAATAAACAGTATACTCTGATTTGCCAGTGCTTTATGTAATGGCAGATCATGGCCTGCCTTCTTTAAAGTTGGTCTCATCTTAAATGTGAGTGTATATGGAACTAACCAAGATTTTGTAAAATGATGCTGAATCATAATATCAGTTCTTTTTTATCTTTTTTTTTATCTTTTTTTTTTCTTTTTTTGCTACTTTTATTATCCCAAAAAACTCATCTGGTTGAGCCCGATTAGCAAAGCAAACCCACTATTACCATCCTCTTTTTTATATCTTGAATATAATTTGGAAACTAAAAGCACGATAATGGAATATTGATAGTGTGTTTTTGGTTCTTGTATGAAATATTATCATATTGAAATACTGAAGAAAGCAATCATGTATATGATTTACTTTTGTGTCAGTGCTTGATTTAATGACCTATGCTGCTGGGATCATAATGAAAATAATTGGCCTTATGCAAGATGATAGATCACTCCAAATCATGTGTCATGATGCCTGCTAACCTCCAACAATTTGGCAAAGAAATATGTTTCAGCATAAGTGATATGTTTATGGAAAATGATTTGTATTATTCTTAAAATTGGTAAATTTCAAAGTTGCATAAATTATACTGCTGTGGATAGTAATTTGTATTTGTTGATCATGTTTATATAGTAATAATCTGACAGGTTTTTTTTTTCTCAATCAACGGTAAAAATAAATTTTAAAGCTGCTCAAGAACTTTTTTACATACAAGGAAATTTACTCCAAAATATGCTATGTATCAAGTATTTAACCTTGTCCTTATTTTATCTGGCTTATGTTCATGCTGCCATTGAAGTAAATAAATTAAAAATTAATAACAAAATCATAAATAATTACTGTTTAGAATTATACTGTTGTACATAAAAATTAAGTTCTACTATGTTCATCCAATGGAATTTTGATCAGAGATGTCTGTTGATATAAATATGTAAATGCATGCTTAGCATATTGGTAGATAATTATCTGAAACCATTGTTTTTGTATTTCTTTATCATTACATTTTTGTATCCCCACCCCTCTTTCAGTCCAGTGAGAAATGAAACAGTCACTCAAGTGTCTGAAACAGCGAGATGATAAATCATTGTTTGTAGGACAAGCTAACATTAAAGAGTAAATTTTCAAACTTTATAATAAATCAATTTTGGTTCAGTGCTACCTGTACAAGAAAAAAATGCTATACATCAAAGCCTGAAAGTTGGAGGGTATTCTAGAAACATTTAATTTTTACGTGCTTCGTACTTTTATGCAAACAAACATGTCCTAATTGTTAAAAGTCGTTTTCATATTCAGCTGATCACATACGGAACCACAAAAATTTCTTTATCCATCAAAGTTTTGTCTGTGTTTCAGGAAAGGAATAAGTCTAATTCCTCCATTTAGACAATTTGGATATGGACAGTCAAGTTACAAGGCTCCCACTGCCTTTATTTGACCCATATTGATTGAGAAATCAACAATTAATTGCACAAATTTTAATTACTTATAATGAATTCATTCATTGCCACAAGCAGCTCTCAGAAGAAAATGGTCATGAGAGCAATGCCTGAAGATGTGCCTAATTTTTGCTTGCTTATTGGTCATTTGATCAACATGACTGAAAAGTGGCGATAGGTCAATTACTCACTGGCTCTGCTCAATCAGTGCTCAAAGCTCATGTTCAATAATTACCTATACTCACTGACTCTGCTCAGTACTCAATGCTCATGTTCAGTAATTAAAATATCTGTTTATGTGTATGAAACATATTGACCAGATTTATCACTGCTAAATGTAGTGACAAATACTGGGTCAGCACCATCTATATTGTGATTGTCAGCAAAATACAAAGGCAGCAGAGACTGCTGATTTCTATATTTTGTTTCATCTTTTTCCAAGCCTGCCTTGGTGGGAATGGTACCTTATCTGTGTAGCCATTATTTTCATTCCTTATGCAGTGAAAACTTTCATACACCAACCCACACCTTTCAATAATCTTACCTCTCTTCGCTAGCCACATAGTTTGATCATCTCAAAATAGAGGCTATCTGATATTTTTCAAACCTCTGTATACTGGCCACTTCTGTTGAATTGAGGTTCCAACAGTATTCAGGTTAAAGAATTTTTCTGTATTTAAATGTCATATATGTCTGATTGCCATCTTAACTTGCAAATCCAATTGCAGGCTGCACAGACCCTAATCAGCCAGTTTGTTAAGAGTGATCAACAGAACAAACAACAGAGACCTGTAAATGCTTTTATATTATGTGACAGCAGATCAGGATCTGTATTATCAGGAGTTGGACCCTAAAAAAAGTATATACAGTATGTCTTCTCTCTGAGAACAATGGCCTTTCATTTACAAAACAGTTCTAATTGTAACCATGGAAAAGTAGTGGTTTGGACTAATAGTTGCCAGATGACTACATGTCACACAAAAATCTGGATTTTCTACTTTTAAACCCTAAACCCCCTCCACCTGGTCATGTTTTTATAAACACTTTTAATTTAGAAACTGATAGAAAGACGTTTTTACACATGGCAGTATGCCTTTAACCTGGTATAATATACTAAACAGTGGAACGTAATTCACATTGTTCCACAGTTTATGCAGTTTGTTGACTTTAAGGTGATTAAAAGGTAAAGGAGGTCTGAGATTAAACCTGGAACTTTTTCTGATCACCACCATTCTACCTCGCTCATTCTTTGAAGGTATGTGAGAAATCTTGCCAGTAGCTTCCTTTGTATCATTGGTTCTTCCAGAAATTATCCTGGTTTTTCACCAGTTGTACTGGCCTTTCTTTACTGAAAAATATTTTGTGGAAAATATTCTCTCTTTCATTTAAACATTAACCTAGTAATATTCCATTTATAGTGAATGGAACACAAGTCTCTGCAATTTATTATATGTTGGTGTCATAATCTATTTCTGTTTTAGAACTAAATATGGAGGAGGGATTCACCACTTCATTTTTTAAAAGTATGAGAACTTTGTGAATATAGGTGTCTTTATGTAGGGGGATTTAATAAAGAATGGCTTTAGAATATGATACATTAAGTTGATTATTTTGGTATGAAGTTGTTATAATAGACACTTTTTATTATCATGAAATATGGAATAAAGCCAATATCATAGGAACTTGCTTCATTTGAATTCTACTTAAAAGTACCATTATGACATGTTGCAGACAACATAGACCCCAATCTGCTGGCACAGTTTTGTGATGGCAATTTTGGATCTGTGCAGTTTGCTATTGGACTTAACTTATATGTTGACATTATGGCAGTATGTTGACATTATGGCAGTGATATCTCTTGTACAAAAATCAATATGCCATGATAATAAATCCTCCATATCAATACATAACAATAGCTCCCTGTAGACCAGCTGTTTTTCTGCCGTATGAAGGCATCAGAATATTTCTGATTTAATTGATAACTATTATCTTCATTCACTAATGGTTCTGTAACAAAAAGATATCACATTTGTCTCTTACAAAGGTCAGTATGGATTAAAAAGTGGATTTATGGAAATAAAGAATAAATCTACCTTTACTGGTAAACATTTCATAATTTGAGAGAGAGATTGATGATGCCCAATTATAGCTTTGTTTAAAATGGATTTTTTTTCTTAAATTATTTTCATTTGGGTAGTCAAGTACTGTTTTGTCTAGTTTTTCATACACTTTAAATTAAATTTTTCAGATACCTAGCAACAGAATATAAAGGACAGAAGTTCTCAAAACTTATAATGCTGAAAAATTATATTATGATGTGTTATTGTAGACATTACCATATACCATAAAATGCTTGTTAGACAGTTATTTCAAAAATAAAAAGTGGTTCTCCCCACTCACATTGAACTCACCATCTTAGATGTGTCTCAGCCTCTCAATGTGTTGTCTGTTTGTTTGTCTCTCTGTCTCTTATTGCAGGTATACAGATCACAGCAAAACATATACACTAAACAGCTGATACTACTGTATAAATTCTGCCCTGTTTGGTATATACATTAACTACCCAACATGCTTGAGTATAAAAAATGAAAATGTTTTGAGTGAATACTGGATACATTACCTCTTGTGGTTGAAAATCTCCTTTTCTCTACACACTAATTGAAGTATATCTCTTATTGATTTGATACAATGATATATCCACATTATCATGACTTGTGAAAGTTAAGGTGTTACATTTATAATATCAGTTTGGCTGATGTTACCATATTATGGAAGAAGATTTAGAATAAGAAATTGATTAGTTGTAATCTCAAGGGAAAGGCCTCTAAATGGCCTAAGGCTTTATAGAGCACTAGCATATCACACAGCTGCCTATGTAACTACTAGAAACTAATCTGAAACCTTTTTATACAAAATAATAAAAACATTATCTGTGCAGTAGTTTGATCTTTGTGCTTATTACCACATCTCTGTTTATAGCAAATGACAACAAAATATGGTCTGTTCTCATTTATTATATTTGAAGGATTGAACTAGTGTAATCACATTACTTTTCAAATGTTTTGCAATAATGATAATACTAATAGCACCTAATTTTCAGTGAATGACTCAATTAGTTGAAAATGAAAACTAATCTGCAATTATCTATGTGTATACTGTCATACAAGCTAATAATAATATGTTCACATAATTCCCACAAGCAAACAAATACACACTGCATAAATAAACTAAAGGAAAAAGAAGAGTTAATTGATATAACTTGGACTGAAATAAGTACAGCACACCATATTTTTTTAAATTTATATCATTCATCTAATACATCTGTTGCAGAAGGAAGAGATACTCGCAACTGATGTAATATCATTTATAATTTTAAAATTTAAAGCTGCTCATTTGCATTGAATCCTCTGAAATTGTGACCTTTCACTAGTCTTAAATTTGGTGTACAAGTAAATTATCTTTGCTGGGTAATGGTGTTTAAGTAAATGGAGGCAGATTTTGTGGCTGTTTTGAACATCATTTTGGCGTTTGACAAGAACAGTATTTCTTGCAATGGTATTATTTAGTAATGATTGCACTTTGAACATTGCTGACCAAGAATTATTTTATATACCCTTTCCAAGAGTCTGGAAGTTTTTCTCATCTTTGTTCCCCCAATTATATTGCAGTTTTCAAGATGGAGTTCAATGTTAGTTTTTTCATAAGAAACTCTGTGCTATAATGGAATTTCCTTTAATGTGCCATAATTAAAAGTTTATTTTCTTTAAAATATTATGTGTATTGGTAACAAAGTATGTGACCAATTTGCAGGTCAGAGAGGGGACACTTTAACCAAGTTCAGCTGCAAGTCATGCTGTCTTAAGTATAGAAGTCATCTTTCAATACAGCATTTCTTGGTGATTGGGGGTGGGTAGGTGTAGATGTTCTTTAACTCTCTTAGGAAGAAAACAGCAGTACAAGGCACTTTGAATGAGAACATTATCATATTGTTATTGATTCTTTTTTTTTCTGTGGTGGAAAGGTTAATCTGCTACAAGATCTGTCAGAAAATCTTCTCTTTATTCATAATAAAGTTGAACATGAAACCATAAAGCAGTCATACAATTGACTGTAACCTTATTTGACCACTGCAAGCAGACATATAAATTGGAGTGAATTGTTTGTGCTGAGGGAAAATTAAGATTTTGAAAAAAAGCAAGCAATTAAAATGTATTCATTTATTGAAAAATTATGCTTGTTTAATGTTTTCAAAACTTGTATGAAATGTGGCTCTATTTAAACAAATGTCCATCCATTGCTGATATATTTATCCAACAAAATTGAAAATTTCAGAGAGGATGCAGTTTCACTCATCAGTCCAACTGCAAGCATAAACCCTGAAAAAGTTGCTTCATTGCTATGAATAATTTGTAATCTTGAATAATTTCCCATACTCATAGCATATATATCTTTAGATTTTGAAACTTTTCAGCAATATCTCACTGCCTTAATCAACGATTAATGTTGATCACATGACTTTTAATGATCACATGATACAAAGAGACTGGTGTAGATTGGTGTTAATTCAAAAACTGTCATCCCTGTTTAGTTCTGTAGTTCCCAATCAGACCAAGGTCATCACATGAGAGAACAACATGGTAAAGGAAGAGGAAAGAGGCGATTGAAATAAGACAGCCGAAGCCAACACTAACTAGGGACAGGGGGCCTGAATTACCACCCATCTACACAAGCCTCCTATTTGTTCCACTGACAACTCTAAAACAATCTGCATATACCCAGATTATTTGAAGGCAGATATTGGTCTGTACAGTTTTGTAGCAAGTTTATATGGTACTAAAGTACTAAAGCTATTAGTTTATGACTTTGAACAGTTATATATTGCATATAGAGTTAAAAAAAACAAAGAACTGGTTTGCACGTTGGAGGAATGAATTAGGAGGTTGATGAAATGTAAGGAATAGTGTCTTGTCAAGCATTTGCACTTTTTGATACATTTTTCCTTTCTTGGCAAAATCAATAAATTTAGTCAAAAGAGGTGTTTATCTTTGTTGTACATAATGGTTAGGTGATCTCTCAAAGGCACATATATTTTAGGTGGTGGGGGTAGGAGGAGAGGGTCCTTTGACAGTAGTGAACATGATTTAAAGAAATGGAGGCAGAAGACCCTGAAGCATCATTTCCTGAGAAATAATGATACTAAGTGTTATTTTTTTCAGTTCAGCATTTTTCTTTTCCTATTTACTCTTTAGAGTGTGATTCTCATAGCTATAAATGTTTGTTATGAAGTTCAACTTCTTGATGTCATTTGAATTATTCATGTTGGTGTGGAGATATGAGTGTTTTATATATATATATATATATATATATATATATATATATATATATATATATATATATATATATATATATATATATATATATATATATATATATATAATAACTCTTCTGGGATCATGATTTTTTTTTTAATTTTTATAATTTCTTTTCAGAGCTAGTGTTATTTCTCATTTAATCGCTCTGGTTGCCTAGTAGTTAGAGCATCTGCCTCGGAATTGAGAGGTCGTGGGTTTGATCCCCAGTCTTTTCATATCAAAGACTTACAAAAATGATACTAACAGCTGCCTCGCTTGGCGCTCAGCATTAAGAGGTTAGTGTTAGGACTGGTCAGCCTGGTGTCAGGATAATATAACTGGGTGGGACATGATGGTACATGTCTGCCCCAGTGCTAGATATCACTATAAACTGCCACACTGCAAACATCGTAGCGATATGACTGAAAAATTGTTAAAGCTATGTTAAAAATCATCATCTCATCACATCACATCTTTTCATATTTACTCGTTAGAGTGCAATTATCATAGGTATAAATGATTATAATATAGTTCAACTTTTTGACCTTCATTTGAATTACTTATTCATGGTGGTGTGGAGATGTATCTGTTTTGTGTAACTATGGGTTCATGAATTTTATTTTTAATTTTTATAATTTTCTTTCAGAGCTGTAATGTCTACAGAATATCTTATGCCTATAGGACTTAAATATGTTAAGAACATAATATTGCCTAGGCTTCATAAATAGATGTTTACATATGTGTTGACAGTTATTAATAATAATTATTAATAATAATCTTAAATTGTACCTTTGCCTTAATCTCCCAGTGGCTAAGGGGATTTTGATGTTGGTAGAATAGCTCTATAATTTCCCATTGGTTGGGATGGGTCACATGAATAGGCCAGATTGACAGAAAAGGAGTAGTGTTATTTGTCATGTGGGGTCTTTTGTGAGATACAGTCAGGATATATGGTGAAGATAAGAAGAGAATTAAGCAATCAGTTTCATTCCAATTTTTAGAGTCAAGCACATTTCTTGTATTCCTGTTGTAAGCCTGCAGACAGGTCTTAGATTGTATATGTGATTGTATATTATTCAAGAAGAAAAACATTTGTTTGGACTGTTCAGTGAAAATAGAAAGTACTGTTATTTTTTGGACTGTGATATTATTCTGGAACTGTCATAAATTATTTGAAGGAAGTCTAGACAATGGCTGCTTGGCAATGTCATGGCTCTTGGAGGACCAGTACATTTCAGGTTTTGAAATTTATAAGGAACTTTTCATTCATTTAGGACCTTTATAAGGACTGGTTAAGATTCATTTCGAAAATCAGTGTCTTTTGACCATGTTGTGGAGCACTCAGACATTGGGCCAGTTTGTGTCCATTGTCCATGACAGAGGAGTTACTGCAATGAGATGTTCCCATGCAAATTAGATTTGTAACAGACTGATTTAATTGTCATTGATGTGGAAAAGTCATCAGATTATATTTTACTCATAAATATTGAAAAATAACATTTTTTCCATAAATTCTCTTTATATACTTGAGTAATATTTTCAGTGCATTTTTTAAATGGAATATTCAAACCATTCCTTAACATCTGGGCTGCATTGTTTTATTTTTTAAACTAAAAACTCCATGCTTTTAATAATTGCACATAATGTGTGGTTTGTAGATGAACATCGTAATATTAAAAAGAATTAGATTACAGAGATTTTGATGAAATAAGAATTGGTCTTATGCTAGTCAGCAAATCTGCCTGTTGTGAGAGATTAATTACTTTTTACCAAGATACTGTTTGAAAATGTGATAAATATTGATTCTCATTTTAAAGAATTTTGTTTGTTCCTCAATCTGCTGCTTGAGAGCAGTACTGTGTTTTATTAAACCCTCTGGTCCTCATTCCTTATTTACAGCAAGAGAGTGCATTATTGGTGATGAAATGAATACCAAATTTTCCAAATGAAATATTGAATGTATTCAGATGTTTGTCAGTGTTGATAAAGGTATCCAATCCATTCTTTGTTATTGACACCTCCAGTCTCATCCAAGCCACTTTAAAAAAACACAGATTTATGTCATCTGAAATTAGTTAAATGAAATTCCATATGTCTTTGGTAAATCTTTGAGGATTAGAATGAAATATCCAATGACTGAGATGTTATTAATCTTGTTTATCTTCAAAATCAACACAAGCATAAATTTTACATTTGTGATGAAGACAGGTGGCAAAGGACAGAAACTCAATTACTTGTTCAGTTTAATGCAGGAATGGTCATAAAAATTACTCAGGGAAAGGATTTTGTGGACAATTAAAATCACATAATTGAATTTAATTATCTGACCAACAATAAAATGTCTAACTCAGACATTGGGATTTTCTGCTATGACATAACAGACTCATCTAAAGACTAATGGTATATATTCATTTTAAATGGGTAATAAAGTCATCTTATAAATAAAATTAAATTGTAAAAGATGTAAATGACCTTGAGGATTCTTTAAAGAGTATAGTGTAACCTCTGCCAAGGTCAGGGACCTGGGAACTAGTTTCTGCTTAAGCCAAGTTTTGGGATAGGCCATTTGACTTTTGGAGCAAAGAGGCATTCTCAACAAACAGTTAAATGATTTTTTTAACAGCTTAGGAAAGCAAAAACAGCTTAGGAGAGTAAAATTTCTTAACAGATTGAAGTAATTTCTGATAACTATGGCTTTGTATTAAGTTTTATTTTAACAGCACAATCTTGATTAGTAAAGCCTCAATTACTGTCTTCTAAAGTCATGTAAAATTGCCAATGTAAATTGTAGTCATATGATGCTAGCATTTCTGACTTTTAAGAATTAAAAAAGAACATCATCTTATGATGTGTTTGAGCAGACTGGTCATTCCATATTTGTGTAGGACTTAAAAATTGAAAATAAGACCAAGTTTAGAATTATATTGGTGTTAACATTCCAAGGCAAGATGATCTGGGTGCAGAGTGGAGACAGTTTGCAGGACTGACTACAGAATGAATGTCCTACATTTTGACATTTATGTTGGGGCATGTGGTCAGAGCTAATTTTGTATGGGTAAGTTGGAATTTGCTGCCACCATGTTGTGGCAGCATAGGAGAGTGTCTTAGTAGCAGACCAAACCAACTTAAATAATGTTACATTGAGCCATACCTGCATAAAATCTATGGGAAAATGATTTTTTTCTTCTGAGAAATTGCAGGTATTATAATCATTATTTAATCTGCTGACAGATAAGATGAAACTGCAGTGTTGATGAAATTTGAATTGGTATATGCCATTTGCATTTCTGGTCATTGGCTAAACAAATCGCAATCTACATGTCATTGTCCAATAGTCACTTGATATCAACAAATAAACTCCTCTCTAATGTTGTACAAAAATAGGAAAAGATTAAATTAAAGTGACATATTTTTTTATAATTAACATTATTCTGAAAACAATGACCAGAAATGTGTTGCTGATTCAGCAAGTTTAAAAAAGATTCATCAGTTATAGAGCATGAGTCAGCAACAGTTTTGTTGTTTTGTACAGTTTTGTTGTATTGTACAGTTTTATTGTATTGTACAGTTTTGTTGTATTGTACACTACCAATTGACATGTGCTGTCAGGTTGATCAAGCCAACTTTGTCAGAAACTTGCCAGTTTTACTGGATTACACTAAGTATAATCAAAAATGAGCCATTTAAAATGTACTTCATATAATATACATTTATATGTACAATGTCTTGTCCATCAAACAAAAGAAGTTTAATTTGCATACTTTGGGCAGTCACTTCTGATAAGCTCTAGTGACTGCAGAAGGTGGGGTGAAACCCTTGCTTGGTTAAGAAACAGACCTGGCCACAACACCTGATTACATATGTATAGTAGGAAATTTGCTGTTGTGACCAAGGGGCTGCCAAACTCAAGTCACCATTAGGACAGGTTTGACTGTATCTACAGCATTTCTTCATTATAATGTAATACTTGGAGACCATTACTGCCAGCTGAAATGATTTGAAACTCAAACTTTCCCAAATCAACTGTAGGCTTTTTGTAACCTGTTGACAATGTGCATTCCAATCCGTGTTTCACTGCTGTGTATCTCTTGCCTCTTATTAAGACCTGATTCCCCCCTACTCAAAGACACATATCCATCTACCTCCACTGCCCCCCCCACTTGTATTTTTGTCCAGTCCATTTGCAAACAACATAGATCCCAATTAGATCTGCCAGTGCATAATGCTCTGGCAAATTAGGTTCTATGCTATATGTGTAACTTATTGTTTCTAACAAACCATGTTGAACAAAGTGTGTTAGTGCATTATGGTACAGTTATTGGCAAGGTCAGCCTCGTTTTATGGGCACTTTTTAGTTTTAGTTTCAACATTCATCTAGAGAAAATATTGAGCTTTAAACATCAAATAAAACATGATAGTTTATGACATTTTTTTAGCATCTTTAAACCTCATGCACACCATTTAGATGATAGTTCACGCTGTTTTTCTTAATATCATTAAACCTTGCACAACATAGATGATAGTTCGCACTGTTTTTCTTAATATCATTAAACCTAGCACAACATAGATGATAGTTCATCATGTTAAAGAAAATTAAAAAATAACCTACCTACCCTAAATTTACAACTGGAAAAAAAAATTTGTTTGTCCTAATGGTATATTGTAATGAAGTTAGGTGATAGTTCATGATGTTTGTATTAATATCTTTAACAGTTTTCTGATCAGATAATGGTATGGTGTAATGGAAATGATAGTTCATTATGTTTGTTTTAAAATCTTTCCTTTATGATCAGATAATATTGTAATGGAGAGGAAGTGAGTTTCATAAATTAAGATGTTTATGGATGGATGAACAGTGCCAAAATTATAGGGTTAAAAATAAAGGTAGATAAAAAGATAGACTATAAGGTAAGTAATCTTCAACATAGTAACATGCTGGTTAAATCTAATAGTTAATGTTAAATCTAATAGTTAATGTTAAATCTAATAGTTAATGTTAAATCTAATAGTTAATGTTAAATCTAATAGTTAATGTTAAACCTAATAGTTAATGTTAAATCTAATAGTTAATGTTAAATCTAATAGTTAATGTTAAATCTAATAGTTAATGTTAAATCTAATAGTTAATGTTAAATCTAATAGTTAATGTTGTTAAATCTAATAGTTAATGTTAAATCTAATAGTTAATGTTGTTAAATCTAATAGTTAATGTTAAATCTAATAGTTAATGTTGTTAAATCTAATAGTTAATGTTAAATCTAATAGTTAATGTTAAATCTAATAGTTTGAGGTAAAAAAATGTAAATCCTGAACAATTGGCAACAATCTGGCACAAAAAAATCAATTTTCAATATTTTCTTTTTAAAAAAATGTTATTTTAGTGAAGCTTAGAGAACAAGTCAGACTTACGCAGTAAAACATGGTTGAATAATAATCTCACATCGGAAGATTCAAAGACATTTGCCAGCAGCTACTACAGACTTTCACTATGTTATTGGCAGAATGAATGTTTGTGACTATAAATCTGCCATTACAGAAGTTTATGCAGATGGTATATAAATCTAAAACTAAGCAAGTTACCTTAATCAAACTTTGCTATAGGGTAAAATTAACAATTTTAAAATTTTGTATTTTATATTTTGTTAAAATGTTTGCTAATATGAGTTTCTTCTGTGTCACTATGGATGATCCATTTCAACCCAGATTAAACTTTTCATTTTAATTTGATTTTCAGTGTCATATAAGTTAAAACTATTCTTGCAAAATTGTGGTATAGCATTTCAAGCTGATGTATTTGATTGATTTATAACTTCATTTGGTTAGAAAATGTTGTAATTTTATCAGATGGATACCTATCTAAATAATTTGAAGATTCACAGGAAATCAAAATGACAAAAAATGTGCTTAATAAATAATATATTAATAAAGCAGCTTCATAAAATTCCACTTATATTGTACTTTTGAAAATTGTTGAGGGAAACAAAATATGTACTAAAATTGTTTTAGCAAGGTGTTGTGTAATCCATTAATTCATTGCAACAGTGGCAAAGACCATTTCAGGAAGTAGTTGTTACTTGGTGATGATAAAAAGGCAGATGGCAAGAGAGTGGTGGCAAAACAAAATAATCAATTCAAGACAGAGGGAAACACTTGCTTTATTAAATGCAAAGATGACATTGTATATGGAGGAAATCAATTTACAAATTGATGAAATCATCAAAGTACTGTTCAGTCATTTTCTATACTTATTGCCATGATAATATATTCTACATGTAATCTCAACACATTATTGTATCAACCTTTGTACCTATCTGACACATTTTTGTATCAACCTTTGTACCTATCTGACACATTATTGTATAAACTATTGTACATTTCAGACACATTTTTGTATCAATCCTTGTACTTATCAGAGAAACTTTGTATCAACTCTTGTACCTATTAGATATATTTTTATAATATCTTTTCTACCTATCAGATACATTTTGTATCAACCAAATAAACATCCAATTTTAATATATTGCAGCGTGTTTGAAAATATGTAAAGCATATAAAACCATGCAATATATACTTATAAGCCCAACATAAAACTCACATAGACTCAGATCTGTTACAGTGTTGCAGCAGATCTGGGTCTTTGCAGTTTGTTAGGAGTAATAATTACAAGAAGCAATATAGACCCTGATCTTCCTGTGCATTACTAGATGGCGGGTCAGGGTCTATGTTGTTTACAGTTAAGCCCAACTTTATATGATAGTGTGTGTGTGTGTGTGTATATATATATATATATATATATATATATATATATATATATATATATATATATATATATATATGGTTCTATACCTAAATGAGATAATTGTTTTTTAATTTCATTAATTGTTAGATATGCAATGTACATATATAGATTTTTCATATTTTACCAAAGCCCAGTCAATATTGTCTTTAAGTTTGATAATACAACTGAGCACTAATAATTTTAAGACCTTGAACCTTAATGATAATGGATGAACCTCCAGCTAAAAAGAGACAAATTTTAAGGTTGGATAAAATAATTATTGTAACTGAAGAAGTGAAAAAGAGCAGATCACTCACAAAAAGTTTAAAAGTACAACAAATTTAGGTTGTTATAAAGGAAAATGAGTAATTCAGAAACAATTTCATATGCTAAAATAATTGATCTTCAAATGTAAATGTGATTTTATGTTTGATGATTAAAAGTACATCTTTATTGCTTTATAATTTTGTTTTTAGATGAATGCATACAACATGTTACCAAGAACTATTGATAAAGAATAAAATAAATGAACAGTGAATGTGGTTATTTTTCTTGAAATTGTTCTGAAACTGGACCTTGGAAACTAGTCTTTTTGTGCAAACCTGCTTTGAGAGACCACCTGTCTTGAGCCCACTTTTTGTTGGCAGATGGTTCAGTCTCTTATAATAGTTATAATATAGTTGTTTTTAAGTCTAACTGCAAACTGCACAGAACCAGATCTGCTGTCACATAATGCTGTAGTAGATATGGGTTTGTACATTTAATTAGGAGTTATCAGTAAAATAAACAGAATAGACTCAGATCCCCAGGTGCATTATGCCATGGCAGATAAGGGTCTTTGTTGTGCAGTTTTACTCAACTTATAAGTGAGTATATAACAGTATATTTCTGCAGGATATTAAAAATATACTGGAGAAGAAATATTTCATATTTTTTAAATATACCTCTTATTTTTCAGGTATGATCACAATTTTTACAGCATCAAGTTGAAGACTGGTAAAGTACTTCATTATAGTTTATGTAGTTATTAGTAACCTTGACTTATGACACGAACAGATCCAGGATTTTTCAAGAAAGGTTCAGCTTTGAGATCCATTTTTGTTTTGCTGAAATGGTCTACTTTCTGTTCTGTCACTAAAAAGATGGTGTTTTTTTTTTACCTGAAAATTGATGTTCTTAAAGATTTACCTGAAAATTGATGTTCTTAAAGATTTACCTGAAAATTGGAAAACCTTCTTATGTTTGCTGACCAGTAAATTTCAGATTTGTCAGATGACCAATTTAGATTTTGTATTCTTTCCAATTCCAATTCTTGAACTTGAATTTTCATTGAGATACTTGTTAGCAAACAATTCTGTTGCTCTTGACAACAACACCTGTTGACCTGAGTTTACTTAAGCTTAATGCTGTTTATTCTGTCTTTATGATGTACTTGCTGTTTTATCTATTGATTCAAAAGGATAGATATTTCCAGAGTTTTCATTGGTGTTTATGCAAAGTGGATTTTAGGATTGTACATAATAGAAAAAAGGATGATATCAGCAGAAATCTGAAGACACCATCACAGTTCACAGAGGGTGAAATCATAACCAGACAACTGTTGAGAATCTGTTATAGTCTGAATATACCTCCCTATTTGTACCCACCTACTGATTAAGAAAAGAAAAACTACAAATGAAATAAAAGATGCACAGAACTTATTTCATTTATTGATTTCTAATTTCAAACCTTATTATGAACCTGGGGCCCTAACACTATTATCATCTGCATGATTAATTCCAAACAAAGGTCACAGTATAAAAGATTACCCTGCTCACCAGTCATTTCCAGTTTCTGGGCAAGTCTATTGTCAGCAAAGGGGATTATGCTAAACTGCACATGTATGTATAGAGAAGGAAATACTACATCTGCTTCCAATATTTATAATGTCAAATTAAGGAAAAAAATGGCAGCTACAGATTTGCTTTCCACATGGATTTAACAAACAATATAATTTCTGTGTTTATGTATGCAAACAGATATAACTCTAAACTCTCAACATTTTGGTAATTTACAGAATTTTCTTGCAGTTACTGAATAGAATGAAGTACAACACTCTATTGTCTGAGGAAAATAAACTCACCCATAGAGCATGCAGCATGATGCCATGTTAATATGGAGAGTCCATTAAGCATTAAATGTGCAGATGATACCAGAGTTAGTGGCACCCTGATCACAGTCAGGTTAGAAGAACTATAATTTAATAGAATCAATTACTTATCCTGTGGCTATTCCTTTGCTGATCTATTATCATGCCCAAAATATACCATCCATATGATGTGAATACATCCTCCCAGAGTGGAGAAAAGGTCAGTATGACCCTTTCATCTTTTGCACTCCACACTGTTGGTCATGTGCAGAGGGTAGATGTGTACCAATACATCATTCTTTTCATGGACGCCATGCTGTACAAACATCAGAAGCCATTGTGACTAAGAAATTATGCCTGTGGAAAACTAATATGCTGCAGTTAGCAGTCTGTCTTTCTATACCTCATGTTCTACCCATTGTGGTAGACACATTTACTTATAATATTAACTAAATGGTATGGGTAAGTCCCTATGTTCTAGGAACAATAACAGACCTTGCTTATATGTTGAAGATATCATTTCCTCCATTTTGTTTTTCAACTCAATAAAATAGTTATAACATCATACAACACTTATGTTGACAAACACATATTTGCATGTCGCCTCAATAAACATAATCAGAACTAGATTATCTTGTTTCTTTCAGTAGATAAGGAAATAATTCATTGATAATTTCCATCATTTGTTTATTCATTTGTAGTTGAGCTTCACAACAGCAAGAGACCATACCACCACATACACACACACACATACACATACTTACACTTAAAACAAATATCAGCAAAACAGTCTATGGGACAGTGTGGCTACAAAAAGGCCTTGTGGGATACACACACAAACTGCATCAAATGCTCCAGATACACTCTGAAAAACTGTTTCAGCATTTGTGATTTGTGGTCTTCCAGCACCTGGAATCTAGTAGATTTCAAGTGTACCTATCAAAGACGGAAGAACATTCCCTCTTCTTCATCCATTTTTTTTTAGCTTTTCATCCAGATCACACATGTTAGGACAAAGACATTCAATGACTGTTGAAGACCCTCCAGAATGGGGAACTTGATGTTCAAGGAGCCTATCCCTGTAGGGAGATGGTGGAAAGTTCTTGCATCCCTAATAGTGTTCATGCTTCAGGTTGGTCCTTCCTGTTGATGAAGTAGAACACTGCGACCATGGGTGGTGTGCTCCCATTAGGGAGGTAGAGCATCACGATGGCAGGTTGCACAATCCCTCTAAAGAGGTTGAACACCGCAACAGCAGGTTGCACTCTCCCTTGAAGGAGGTTGAGCACCGTAACCATTAGTTGTACCCTCCTTTTAGGGACATTGAGTACCACATTAACAGATTGTTTCATCCCATCAGGGAGGTTGAGCACCACAATACATATTGTGCCTCTGACATTGTGTTGGCCCCTTTCATTAGGGAGACAACACATCACACCTATGATGCACAGAGTGAAGATGAGGTCTTCTCCATCAACCTCACAGTACGGGACTAGGGCCAGGACAGAGCTTCCCCCTCTCCCCCCTCTACCATCCCACCCTGTGCAGGTTTTACAATCCACACAGGATTTAGGCTTGGGATGGGTACCATTTCAGTAACACCCTCTATCCAATTATACCTATGAACCCTTATGGGATGTGGGCCTTCCAGTTTTGGGACATTGTTCCATTATGTCCCCATGGACTACTGGACCTTGCCATACCAATCAAAGTGATGCTGCAGCTTTTGTCCCACCATCACCTCACTAAGTGGTTTCATTTCAGAAGGCTACAGGTGTTAAATCATCCCCTCTGTGCCTCCTGATCAACCATGGACTGCGACACACAGTACTCCTATGCCCTTCCAACCAAGGGACATAGTGATGCCCAGCCACTCTCCAACTCAGAGTGTCCTTGATTGTAAAGATGACGATGCTCTCTCTCTCTCCATATTGACTCCACCGAGTTTGAGACAGAAGCTATGACACCTCTCAGGCCCACTCGTTCATTTTCCCCCTAGACTTAAGCAAAATGATGATATAGCAACATTTGTACAAGACATTGTGGAAAAGTTCAATTTCTTCACAAGTATTTCCAGTAAGAGAATTCAGAACCAGACTAACATCCCTATTGAACATTATGCTCTTCTATCATTTATAAGAGCTAACATTCCTGATGGTAATTATCTTTCATCTAATGTTAGTGAAGTTGATGTTTATGATATGCTAATTAAGGTCAATATTAATGAATTCTCTGGTTTCGATGGTAATGGTCGACAAATTCTTAAAATTACTGCACAGTAATAACAAAGTCATTAATGCATATTCATCATAATTAGTGGTAATTTTCCAAAAACTCTGAAATGTGCAACGGTTACACCTATCTTTAAGAAAGGAGAAAAGGAGATCCAGGGAATTACAGACCAATATCAATTATACCTATGTTGTCAAAATTATTTGAAAGCATGTGGCCAATCAGGTGTATAAATTTTTTAAAACATACTCACAATTTCATAGAGCACAATCACGATTTTGGAAATACCACTCATGCCAGACAGGACTTACCAAATTAACTGATCTTTGGCTGAAGGAAATAGATAATGGACATATGACTGAAGTTGTTTTACTTCAAGAAAGCTTTTGATCTTGTGATCATGAAATTCTGCGTCGAACTGTTTAAGGTTTGACAATCCTTCTTTAAACTGGTTTAGATCATACCTGAACCAATGGTCTCAATTAATAGAGGTGTCCCTCAAGGCTCAATGTTTGGCCCTGTACTTTTCCTTATCTATATTAATGATCTACCATTAAATAATTAATCCACAAATACATATTTGTTTGCAGACAATGCAACCTTGTATACATCTAGTTTTGATACTGAAGCTATTCAAATTAGATTAAAATTAGACCTTATTAGAGTCCACAACTGGGCACAACAAAATAGGATGGTAATTAATGAAGGTAAAACAACATGTATGAATTTAGAGACATCACAAAAGCTAAAGTTAGGGAACCCATAACTATGTCTTGCAATAAATATTAGAAAATGTCAAACTTTAGGTGTGTCCATAGATAATAATATTATGAGATGACCATTTTAAAAAGCTTTGTAAAACACTTTTGCCCAAAATTGCCCTCCTCAGCAGAATCAAGAAATACATACCTGCTGAAAATCACAATCTTTACTACAAGTCATATATTCTTCCAACAATGGATTGTTTTTCAAATGGATGGGGAAACTGTACTAAATCTGAACTTGACAGGATTTATAAACTTCAGAAATGAGCATCACAAATAATTTTAGATGCATTTATTGATCATCCCTCAAAGATATTGTTTATAGAACTCTAATGGTTCACAATATATGACAGGATATATTTTCACCAGAGTATCTTCAGGACTTATTCAGGCCTTTTTCAACAAAATATCAGTTGAGATCAACATCACATGGAAACCTTCTTGCATCATAACCAAGAAGATAACAATTTAAACTGAGCTCCCAATACTCTGGTACAGTTCAACACATGCAAAATCTGCTGTAAACATTATGTATTTAAGATGAGATTTCATGAGTATCTAATACATGCAAGATAGTACTTTAATACTTAACATGTTAAAATAAACAGTAATTATTGATATCTTGTATATTGTGTATTGTTATACTCTTCTTATGAGGGCCTCAAGGAAGAATAGTTTTTGACTAACAAGTCACTCTGTAATAAAGCATTATTATTATTATTATTATTATTATTATTATTATTATTATTATTATTATTATTATTATTATTATTATTATTATTATTATTATTTCTGGTGGATGAAGAAGAAAAGGAGGTCTGGTTCCTTGATAAGGCAGTAAACAAGGTCTACCATTTGTTACCCCCACCTTAGACTTGTGCCCCAAACCATCTGGCACACAGTCCAAGACAATCCTTTCCAGTTTGGAAAAGATCTCCAGGGTACCACCTCAACCAAACTTGTTTCTTCTCCCACATTTCTCTACAATTGAGGAAATATCCGGGAGATTTTCACAAGGCCAAAATACTGCTCAACAACATAGAGGGTGGTCTGTTCCTCCCTCTATGTTGAGACCCATTATATCTTCTTCAAGCTACCGGGTACATTCCCTGAAGTGGCCTATTAAACCTCTACCTTTGGATGCTGATGCATATCAGGATGTTTTGGCCACAACCTCCACATGGGTATTTCTTCAGGATCTTGGTTATACCTTCCCATCAAAACTATGCCATGGAAGAGAAGACCCAGTTACTGGTAACTATAGGCTAGCGTGTTTTCATTTTCTCAGCTACTTCCTTTAGTATGCTGAGATAGGCCTCCATAAATCCAGGCACATTACGTGTGCTGGAGGTTGTGGCCAAAACATCCTGATATGCACTGTCTATTGCCATGGAATTATTGGCAGAATTTCTGCACATCCACCAGGATGCTGAATTCATCAAAGGTCTTGCTTAACCACAGAAAAGACCTTCTTAGGGCTGCTCCTCTAGAAGCTGAGACCCTCTTTAGGGGTCTCATTCCTACCATGGCTTCTCAAGACTTACTTAATCACCAACATCAATTTTTTACCTCCACTCCTAGTCTATTGCAATTGACAAGAAAACAATGCAATACTTACATGTTGCTATTGCCAAATACCTTCCTCCCACCCTGCTCTGATATCTTACATAATTGTCATCTATGTATGACCATGCAACAGTGTGGTGTGCAAAAGGTCAGAGGGTCATTGTGACTTTTTCTCACTCTGGGAGGGTGTATTCTTATGGATGGTGTTTTATCAGCATGAAAATGGATTAACTAAGGAATAATAACAGGTAAGTATTGCATAATTAAATTTAGTTTTACCACACAAAAAACTACACCTCAATGAATGAATTGACTAAGTTCTGTGCACTTTTTATCACATCAAAGATTTTCATTATTGGGATCAGTAGTGGCATACAAACAAATTGGGATATATGTAAAAGCTATAGGTGTGACACTTGATTTTATTGAATTTCATCAGTGTAACTAGGCAGTAAACTTCTGAAGGAAACTAAAATGCTTGTGGATTTTATTTGTAAAACATATTTGAAGTGAACTAAGAGATATTCAGTTCTTCCTTTTTCACATAAATACCCTTACTCATATTAATCAATTGTTAATGCAACATTACCATCGGATTCTAATTAATGTTTGAAATTGCTATTTTTATAATATGAAGAGAATACATACTATGCCAAAAAATGCATGCAAGATCTGGTCTGTTCTTCATTCAGAAGCCCATACGAAGGAAAAGGTTTCTTTTAAAATGTTGTATGCTTGTTAGTTGAAAAAAGTGTGTTCATCCAGGGAAAGTACTCTAAAAGGAGCTTTAATAATAATAATAATTAAATTTAGAATCCTTAGTATTTGTAATAATTTAAGCAATCAGATGTCTGGAAATTTTGCTGGTTTTACCATGGTTGCAGCTTTAACCAAATAGAACATCATTTATCTGTTTGCTGCTTTTGTATTTTGTCCTTTATTCCCCAATACATGGCATCTTTGCATTAACAGATGAATGCATTTCTTGTTTGATTCAACTAGATTTTTCTGGCTCACTGCATCCTTTGTCATTCATCCCAGAATAATAAGGAAGAACTGGTTTAATGATTGTTTTGAGGGTAGATTAATGGTTTTTTTGCAAAGCATCAGTGGTATAATGTTCAGACACTGAAGTAAAATATTATTACACACTACCATATAATATTCAGATGGGTCCTTTGCAGACTACATGTGAAAACTGTGTATAATTATTCAGATTAATAATTGTTAAATTTATTACACAAATATACTGTAAACAACACAGACGCTGAACTATAACTTAATAATGTACTGGTAGATCAGGGTCTATTTGTTCTATTGATGACTCTAAACCAAATGCATAAACCCATATCTACTGGCACATTATTCAACAGCAGATCTGGGTCTGTGCAGTTTGACTCGACTCATAAGCAAGGATATATGGTATGTAGTTTTTATTCTGTCTAAAAGGCCTCTGGTGCCTGAGTAATTAAAGGCACTCACTGTTATAGATCATTGATATCTCAAATGTGTCCCTGTGGGTTCAAATCTTCAATCAGCCAAACTTGGTATATGAGAAAGCTTGCCAGCAGCTTCTCATGGTTTTTTTTGGTTTTTTTTACCAGGGTTGACCTCGGTTTTTCTTTCACCAAATATGCTGGCACCAGTCTATCATGTGTTGAAAACTAGCATTAAACTCACAAAACCAGACTATTCTTTCTTTTGCTCTGTTATTTTCTGTGGAGAGCAAATACTGTGTTCTTTTGTTTATCACATCTCATCCCATGCAGTTCCATCACATAACATTTGTCATGAATTTGTGTCCATTTGATAGCATTTTAAGGACTTGATCAATTGAAATTAAATTTAGTGTGGATCTTTACATTAAACAGAGATAGGTAAAGTTTGATTTCACTGTTTTCAAGTCACATTTAATGGCATTTTGGATCCAATTTGATTTGGAAATTTTAGTTCAGTAACTTTTGAAAAATATATTGGATTAAAATGAAACTTGGATCTCACTATCTAGCATTTATCATTGCTACATGAATTATTTCCCTTCAGCTTTGGTTTTTGACTTGTAAGAGGCAGTTATAATTCATTTCACATTGCTATATAACTGACAGCTCCAGTGGCCTAGTGGTTAGGACATCCCCAAGGATGTGGAATGTCGCCTTCTTCAAACCCCACCAAGTCATACCAAAAACTTAGAAAAATGGTAGTGACATATATATATATATATATATATATATATATATATATATATATATATATATATATATATATATATATATATATATATATATATATATATATATAATGGTTTAGTAAACAAATGATTAATTAATTCCAGAGTAGTATTGGTCTTTGGGAATCAGCGATCAGAGTTTATAGTTATTATAAGATATAATTTGAGAGGAAATATTTATTTGAATTATTCATTGGAATTACAAAGTGTTCATTGACTCTTTGGACTTGGACACTTCACTACTCCATCGATAACTCACGCACAATGGGGTCCACAAACATAGACTGCCTGATTTAAGGAGCGACCTCCAAAAGTTGAAACAATTTGCTGAGACATTAAGAAAACAGCTGAGGAGGTCGGGGTTAGAGAACTTGACCATTTGATGACTATATACCCATTTTGCAACCACATCGATAATAATTTTTAATAATGCGCTTTTTCTAATGAAGTTGTTTATTATTCTGTTTAAATATCATTTATTTTCAAAATGTACAAAATGTGAAAGTTCATTCCAACTGGTTTTAACAACTATCATGTGTATGCAAAAATATCTGTGTATTATGTCACTGCTTTTTGTTGCTTGATGATTTAGTTCCCATAGTGGTATTTAATAGTATCCTGCCAAATCAGGAGTCAAAAGAATGGGGAATTAGACTAAATGTCAATATACCACAAAACAAGATTCCTTGTTTTCAAAAACAAGCAAAATTTATTACACGATACAATCATCTACATCAAATCTCAATTTTTGTATTGTTCAGTTAGCACAGCATTGATCTCAGGATTTCATTGGAAGTAATAATGAAACTAACTTATTTTCGTCATTGAGGATATCTCTAAATGCCAGTTCAAGAATACTCTGAAACTCGATAGCTCCACAATGGTCAGTATCTATGAAACCAAGCTCTTTAGTTTATGAAGTATTCATTTCACTTGGTAATGCCTTACTATCTCTGATCAGAGTTACCAATGAGTCAGTTAATTTAAGGTTGTTTATGTTACATACACAATATTTATAACTGTGATTGATCAAAAGACCACATAGGGCCATGGCTCCTAGATGTTAAGTTTATAGGATTTTAATACCTTTTAACTTTTTTTCCAGCTCCTTTGTTTGATTCAAAAGATATAATTAATGTGATAATACAAAGGAGGTTGGCCTTAAATTCAGTGCAACAATACAACTAATGCTTTTGCAAATCAGTTATACAAACACTGTTGACACCTAATTAGGTTCTCAGAGATGTAGCTGTTACAATAGATTGACACATTTTACATTTAATTACAAGAGGACACATTGCATTTATGATGATTACACTTAAAAGGAAGTAAAAGATAGAACTAAAACATAAATGTCAATTGATAAAAAAAATTATTTAATTTGTATTTCTTTATTAAAGTATTGCCTCCACTTGGCATAAATGACATTTTTAAAGATTGAAAATTGAAATTTCCGTACATGATGTCATTTGTGGTAAACTACCGATTATAAAGAAATTGTAAAAAAAAATTATGACTTTTTTAAAAATTAGATATTAAAATTTTAGGTCCTGTCTACTGTTTTTGACAATAAAACAAACAATATATCAAAGTTTATTACCAATTTTGATAAAATTTTTCTTCAAGTTCAATAAATAGGGATCAGTTTTGGGGATATTTTTTTATTTAAAAAATGAGATCCACACATTATAAGCGGGTTTGTTAATTATCAGGGTGCAAGTTATCAAGGAAGTGGTGTAGTTTGGGATTATTGAGAATTAATTCAAAGACATTCTAGATTGTGTCATTATGATAAATCAGGACAGTCATGAATATTGGAATTTATTCACAAAATTCTATACTTTTAGAATTGTGAAAGGACATTTAAGATTATTTGAGATTTAATTCACATACTGTAAGTGTCCCTTAACTTTTCACTTTGTTAGTTGGGTATATATTAAGCTTTGTAACTTCACAGGAATAGGACTTCCCTTCTCTTGAGTATCAAGGGACCAATGTGTTTATTAAGCTTGTAACCTCCAGTTTAGTATCTCTGTTCTCTAGAGTATGAAGGGACCAATCTGTTTATATTAAGCTTGTAACTTCCAGTATAGTGTCTCTGTTCTCTTGAGTATCAAGGGACCAATGTGTTTATTAGGCTTGTAACCTCCAGTATAGTGTCTCTGTTCTCTAGTGTATGAAGGGACCAATCTGTTTATATTAAGCTTGTAACCTCCAGTATAGTGTCTCTGTTCTCTATAGTATCAAGGGACCAATGTGTTTATTAAGCTTGTAACCTCCAGTATAGTGTCTCTGTTCTCTAGAGTATGAAGGGACCAATCTGTTTATATTAAGCTTGTAACTTCCAGTATAGTGTCTCTGTTCTCTAGAGTATGAAGGGACCAATGTGTTTATATTAAGCTTGTAACTTCCAGTATAGTGTCTCTGTTCTCTTGAGTATCAAGGGACCAATGTGTTTATTAGGCTTGTAACCTCCAGTATAGTGTCTCTGTTCTCTAGAGTATCAAGGGACCAATGTGTTTATTAAGCTTGTAACCTCCAGTATAGTGTCTCTGTTCTCTAGAGTATGAAGGGACCAATGTGTTTATATTAAGCTTGTAACTTCCAGTATAGTGTCTCTGTTCTCTTGAGTATCAAGGGACCAATGTGTTTATTAGGCTTGTAACCTCCAGTATAGTGTCTCTGTTCTCTAGAGTATCAAGGGACCAATGTGTTTATTAAGCTTTTAGCTTCAAGGATAGGGCCACTATTCTCTAGAGTATCAAAGAATCAATGTATATATTAAACTTGTAACTTCACCATAGGGCCTCCATTCTCTCAGTATCAAGGAACCAATGTATATTTTAACCACTTAAAAAGGATTGGGCCTCCATTCTTGCATGTATCGAAGGACTGATGTATATATTAAGCTTGTAACTTTACCATAGGGCTTCCATTCTTTTGAGTATCAGGGAACCAATATACATAACTTCACAAAAACAGGGCCTTCATTCTCTAGAGTATAACAGTACAACAGTTTTTATAAAACATTTATACTCATATGTTTGCTATCATCAGCTTTACATTAGCTAATACTGGCATTTTTACACAATAATTTTGTTCATATCATAATGTTTGAATAAACACTATATATGTATGCCTCAAACAAGTCACCATTTTCTATTCATGAAGTAGAAACTTCGAGACATCATTATTGGTGTTTCTGTAATACTGTTTTTAGACATTGTTCGGTTTTACTATGACCTTTTTACGGTCATTCTTTGTAGACTGGTTCTATACATATTGTTGGGCTTATCTGAGGTTTTAACTTCATTATGATCATCAATATAAATTTCTTAGAAGATGTTGTTGTTGTGGTGGTTAACACCATTTTTCAGCACATGATAGGCGTTACATTGCGGCCAGAAATAATGGTGGAGGAAGAAACTGGGAAATCCGCAGAAAGAACAACCGACCCATGAGAAGATACTGGCAAAATACACATTTGATGTGTGATTATGATTTTTAACATAACTTTAACAATTGATCAATTAATGTCACTACAATGTCTGCAGTTTGGCAGTTTATAGTTATGTATAGCACTGGGGCTTCATGCGGCAGACATGAAGCATGATGTCCCACCCAGTCACATTATCCTGTCACCAGGGCAACCAGTCCTAACACTAACCTCTTAATGCTGAGCATCAAGTGAGCCAGCTGCTAGTACCATTTTTGTAAGTCTTTGGTATGACCAGGGGATCGAACCCACACCCTCCCGCATCTGAGGCAGACACTCTAACCACTAGGCCTCTGGAGTGGTTCAAATACTCATTTGACTATTCCCAATTTGTTTTCCTTTCATATTTAAAAAATGCATTAGTGTCAATTTATTACATGTATATTCTTACATATTTAAGTGAACTGTTATGGAATAAGTTTCGGTGTATAGATGTACTTTTCCAAAATCAACAAAGGTTCAGTAAATTTGTCCCATTCAGAAATGAATATTTACAAATCCATGCAAATAATTACAAATCCATGAAAAAAAGTCCCCATGTAAACTTTCTTTTGACATAATGTCAAAAGAAAGTTTACATGGGTACTTATTTTTCATTATCATGCAAAACAATGGTTGATGCTTCATACTATCGATAGCATGCAAAATCAATGTTCAGAGTTATCTCTCTTAGCTTATTTTGTTGTGTTAACCTCAAGGTAAAGGAAACCTGCCCATAAATGACACATTTTATAGTCCATAGGTTGAACTGTGTGATCTAAAAATTTTTTTTACTAATTTCTTATTACTATTAATCCTGTTATTTATAACTGACATGACACCAGCTATATGGATGAATATATTAAATCATTTTTAATCCATTATAAGTGCTTATGGAGGTGTGACTGCTTGAAAGAAACTGTTTGTCCTGCATCATTATTCAGAAAATTAACCAAAAATCAAATACCTACCTCCTTTTTCAACGGGGATGTAGAATACATGTTATTATTGTGTGAGTCTTATGCAGTATCAGCATGAATTTGCCATTGTTATTGTGGGGATTGTTATGGTTGAGGTGGGGTTCTCCCAGTGGTTTATTTAAACTATTATTGATGTCCCATTTAGGCTCTATTGTGTTGGAAATTAAATTTAGTGAAAGACAGATGTAATGCTCCAAGCCACCAGTCAGCAGTGCAGATTGTTAAATGGTTAAATATATAGAAAGGTTAAGTTATTGAATGAATAGCAATTTAATAACAATTCAATAATCAAATGACTCCAATTTCCAATTACACTCTTTCAGCTCCACCCCTTAATAAGCCCATTACATCACTTGATTAGCTGTGTGAAATTGATTTCCACCTCTCCTTATATTTCTACTCATCTAGTGTATCCTTTCTTTCTTTCATTTCTCCCACTTCCTTTTCCCCTTCCTCTTCAACTTTTCTCCTCCTCCTCCTCGTTCCTTGGCATTCTCTAGACTCCTCCTCCTCCTCCACTTTCTCTACCATGACTACTCTTCTGTTGACAGTCTCTGCTGCAGCCTCAATTCCATCTCCAACTCTTGAAGACTCAGGACCCAATGGAACCCAAAATTCTTTGTCCTCTAAAAAAACTTCCTTTTGAAGCTTTGTCTTTCCTTAAAATCTACCTCTAAATTTTGCTGCCAAATTACAAGTGACTTCCTCTCAGAGTGACCCTATTCATCTGCAATCCCTCAAGGCAAATACTAAATTTTCTCATAGGCATCTGAAGTATAATTTGGGTCAAAATTGTAATCTCAACCTCTATCTCAATTCTGCTTGGATATTGCTGTGAACAGATCCAATCAAACTTAGTGCAAAATGTCCCTCTTGCTGTTAGTCAATGTTGGGACACCCTGCTCACCCTGTGGGTTTCCTTTTGATCTGGGAACAAACCTTTAATGTTTAGGCGTAAAAACTGCAAATTTTTGTTTTGATGGTGTGAACTATCCCTGCCCCAATTCAAGATTATGATGGCCCTAACCTTGCATAACAGTTTAACACTAGCCTGCTGCAATCTTTATACATCAAACACATGGCCATTGCAATATTCCCAAGACAGGTAGATTTTAAATCACTTAGTAAAGATGACAGTTACCAAAGTATAAAACCAACCTATCTACAAAGAGCATATGCCACTGATCTGCTATGCTTAATGCATTAGCAGATCAAGGTCTGTGTTCTATATACATGTATAGTAGAATAAAAATTGAAGACACAGATTTGTTAATATATAATGTGAAGACAGATCTGAATCTTTGCAGCAGGCATACACCAGCAAATTTGAAATGGTAAAGCTTTTTGAAGATACATTAGAACTTCGATTATCCATCAGGGTGGGGGACTGAGACCAGGGCAGATATAAGAACAGAAGGATAATAGAAGATGTACATTAAAAAATTATACAATAGACCGGTTCATCAAAAAATCATTATATCTACATATGTTTTTAATATTTTGATGTACATTGCCCTAATGATTAACATAGGCTGATGGTTAATAGCATGACGGATAATCAAAGTTCTAATGTAGATATTTTCATCAGTTACCATAGCTAGGCTATGTGATTGTATAAACAATTATAAATGTAATGTCTGTTTCTGTCATTAATTTCATTTCATGGGTTAAAAATACATGGAAATAGCTTTAAAAGGAGATTGCTAGAAGAAATTAAAGAGAAGAATATTTGTTTCATTTATAGACACAGAGTAAATAAACAACAAAAAATATATAAGTTTTTGAAAATATTACCTTTGGCAACTCCTGCTTCATGCTGAAACTCCCATTTGCAAAAGCTGTTCAATCCTCTTTAGGTCAAATGTTATCCATTGAAAATGTTAAAATGTTTTTTTTTTGTTTTTTTTTAAAAAAAATAATACATTGAGTGTAGAAATATTTAAAACCTGAAACAGCTCTCTTGTTTTACCTGTTTTTTAAATGATTTTGTTTCTTAAGTCCAATTCTAATGGAAAAAGAAATGAAAAAAAAATCCAAAAGTTAGTGCAGCATTTGAAGAACAGACAGTGCTGTTTGCTACCATCTTATTTATAGCAGCAGATTTCCTCTCTAATCCATGCTGATGATGAGCAAACTGGCATCAGACTGGTTCTCGTCAGTTATGAGATTGAGGAAGATGCTATTACTCAGTAATATGGTGTGTGTAAAACATTCATTTTCATTGAGCAGCTAACTGTTTCAATGGATGCTATTCAGTTGGTGTGGCATCAGACTGGTAATCAGTGAATAATGGGTTTGATATTGATAATCATTTGCTAAAAATCATTAAAGCCTACCAACCAAATACTGTTTAAGACAACATGAATTTTGTAGATGGAGTTCCAATGATGACTTTGGGATTCATGAATTTTTAATAAAGTAAAATTTGTAACTGCAGAAAAATCTGATTTGAAAGACCAGTTTCATTTTGAATCAAGTATAATTACCAAGTAGTACAGTAAAAACCTGATTTGAAAGACCATTTTCATTTTGAGTCCAGGAAAATTACCAAATAATACAGTAAAAATCTGGTTTGAAAGACCAGTTTCATTTTGAGACCAGTAAAATTACCAAGTAATACAGTAAAAATCTGATTTGAAAGATCAGTGTTTCTGGAGACTAGCAGTCACATTTATGACCAGATTCTTACACACTGATAATTTTTTTTATATAATGACCAGAGACCACCTCTCTTGAGATACCTTTTTGGCAGCACTGATTGTCTCTCACTTTAACTAGGTTTTTTTCAGACTGGGTTCAGACATTGCTGATCTCATTATTTTATGCTGTCTCTCTTATACCCAGATGAAATCTATCTTGTGTTCCTGTAAACCATTGAGCTAGGCTTTTTTTCAGGACCTCATACTCAAAAACTGTTTTAATTTGCTTTGGTTTCTACATGAAAAGTAGACAGTGTCTTATGGACAATTGGACCCTCTGTGGGAGAATGTAGTCATATAGAATAGACAAGATTTTTTTGACATGAAGAAGTTAAAGCTGATGTAATAGTGATGGGTAAGATTGCATAATTAAAATTAGTTTGATATCCACAAGAAAAACAAACTACATATTGGGTCAAGAATATGTGGACAGAGTTGGTTAGACAGAATGCAATGGAGGTTTTAAAACTTATAACAAACAAAAGAAATTTTCCAGGATTTTTAATGATTGGTTTTAACTTGAAAACCCGAGCTATTAAACATATCTGGTACATGCATGCATCAAAATCAGGGGTTGGAAAGAGTACTATTTTTTTTGTTTTTTTATTTTTAGTATAGAAAATCATTTACAGTAGAAAAGAGTATTGCCTGAGTATTGACTCAACTTGTCACAGAGTTGTAGATAATTATTGACAGTTATTTTTAATTCATTTAAAAAAACTAAGAATTGCAAACAAACAGGTTAAAAGTACAGTAACTTGAACAAGTATCATCTTACCTCTGTCTGCATGGATTAGAGTCTAGAATTCGGTGAATGTGGACATGTGAGAAAGCTTGCCAGTAGCTTATGGTGGGCCCTGTGATTTCCCGTTTCTTCCTCTACCATTAATACTGGCTGCTATGTATAGCTTATCATGTGCTGAAAAATTGTTTTAGGTCCAACAACAACAACAACAACTTGAACAAACATCTAGCTTGTTAATGTTGAATTTGATAATGGAAGGACATTGGATCTCACAAGACCTATAGAGTTGAGTATCTCTATCAGCTGTTGTTGTTGTTGTTGTTGTTGTTGTAGGGTTTTATGCCATTTTTAGCACAAGATAGGCTATACATGGCAGCCAGTATAAATGGTAGAGGAAGAACCAGGGAAAACCCCTGAAAGAACCACCAACCCATGAGAAGCTGCTATAAAACTTTCTCACATACCCACTTGGCCAAATCCAAGACTCGAACCCATGCAGACAGAAGTGGGATGTTTGGCAAACTTTCTGATATACCCACATTGGCTGAATCTGAGACTCGAACCCACACAGACAGAGGTGAGATGGCAGTGATCCATGATGACAAGCTCTTTAAACCACTTAGCTACTCGGGTCCCCCTTTATCAAATGAACATTAAGTTTTAAAGTCAGAGGACATTGAATCTCAAAAGACCCATAAAGTTGACTACGATTTATCGATTGCTATTCTGATGGCATGTTTAATACATATGCTAAGCATTTATTTCATTATAAGAATACAAGTGTTCATGTTGTTGTTCAATTACTTGGATTTTATTGATTTATTCCTTTCATGCAAAGATTCTATCATCTTTGACTGCAAGGAATCTAATTCTGTAGAGTTTCAGATCGGGGTAAAGAAGAATTTATCAAGAGTTGAGTAGTGAGTATTTACACTCCTGGTAATTGTAAGATTTCATATGAAGAAAAACTAATACACATAAAATATGTAATTCTTGTTTGCAGTTATTCATGGATAAATACATACATACACACATACATGTATGCATGCACATACAAACACACACACACACACACATTGAGTCTGCAGAAAGAATAAGTTTGATATGGCATATAGGGACACATTAGGGCTTTCAGGCTCAAACATGATTATCAGCTATATCAAACAAGTTCTTTCTGAACTTTGTGATTTGATTTTATACATACATCCTCTTATGCATTCTAAACGTATTCAGTTTTATTGCATGAATAAAGTTTAAAATGAATTAGAATTTATACAAATTTTATTCGCTGCATCTAAAAATATTTACAGACATTGAAGAAGACAACTTGTTTGAATATTGGTGTATGGGTGTGTGATATGAAAATATGGATTGAACAGTTGTCAAATTACAGGTCAAGCATTTAATAATAAAAGGGTCTTAATAATATAAAATATTTTAGATATAATAAATATTGAAACTGGAAGTTAATGCATTATTAAGCAATCATTAACTGTTTTAGTTGCATTTTATAATACATGTGCATGTGGGAATACGTTTGTGTGAAACAAGATTGTATGGAAATTAATGTTTGAGATTTGTAACTGGAAACTAATATATGTATACTCGAGACAAATTTATGTGGAAATTAATATCTTAATGTGTGAGATGAATTTATGTGGGAATGAATGTCATGATGTGAAATGAATTCATGTGAAAATTAATGAAATAATGACAAGCATCTCTTTAAATGTCTTGCTCTAATGTTGTGAAGCATTAAGTTAAAAGAGTATTTTCATAGCACAGAATCCCCCCCTGTCTAATGTTTTACTTTGCATTTGGCAGATTATGCGACTTCAATTTTCATAGCACAGAATACTCAGTCTAGTGTTTTACTTCGGCTTTGATAGATTATTAGACTTATATTTTCATAGTACTGAATACCCAGTCTAATATGTTTTACTTTGGCTTTGGCAGATTATTTGCCTTCTGTTTATTCAAACCTGTCGTAACACTGAAAGTCCATTTGGTTAATCAGCTGCCAGGAATCGTCTTAGTATCTGTGAAGTGTATTTTTTCTTTACAAGTTATGTGTATTATGCCTTTTAGAGTTTTAAAAAGGTGACAGTATCAAAGTTTAAGGTTAAAAGTTTACTGAATCCACATGCCTACTAATTAATATGCATGGAAGGATGTATTCAGATTTTCAAGTGTGCAAAGATCAGCCATTTTTTTTCTTCAGTTTATGATAGGCTACAAAAGGCAGCCAGTATATTTGGTGCAGGAAAAATCATCAACCCACAGGAACTGCTTGCAAACTTTCTCACATGCCTATGTTTGTCCAGCAAAGAATTGAACAAATGCAGACAGGTGAGGTGTGTGAGTGATCTGTAGAGGTGAGCATCCTAGACCACTCCACAACTTTTTGTCCATCCACAGGTATTGATATTTATTGCAGTATTATTTTTTCGTTTATGATTTTGTTCCTTTTGGTGTTTTAGGGCACAGCAGTACAAGCAGGTTATTTAGTATTGTGGCAATAGGAGTAAAGAGCCTTGGTCATGGGCACCAAGCCACCGTGACATGCTTTTTTTCTTTTTCCATTAGCTGCCTCTTACAAAGTGCTGGAATCAGACATACTTTTCATCCCAATTAAAATAGGAGGTTTTTGTGGAGGGATAATGATTGCTTTTTGCAAGGTATTAGTTTTTCATGGATTTTGTGGTTCTGCAAATGACAAATTTAAACACCCGTCATTCAAGGAAAGCATAATGACCATGGTCATGCTTAAAAAGCGGGGGATGAGGGCAGTTGTGTAGATGTTTTCAAAAGTGATGTATCAACTCATACTAATGCACCAGCAGATCTGGGTCTGTGTAGTTTGTTAGGAGTAATCAGTAGATCAAACACAATAGACCTGACCTGCAGGCACATTATGCTAGGGTAGATTAGGCTATTTGCTGTTTGCAGCTTGACTTGACTTATAAGTGAGTTTATAGGGTAAGGTTGGTGATTAGTTTATTGACCATGGGAGAGTCTGCTAAGTGACATTGTGAGTTATTCTAGGAACAGATAAAGATGTTACAATGTCTCAATGGATTACCTAAGACTATGGATTTACTATTAAATGGAAAATGCAGTTATTTATTGAACAATGATGGGCAAAGTAAATATGACACAACAAGAGGATATTTTGTGTCTGTGGAGTGTCAGAAAAAGGCAGCAGTACCTATAGCAGTGATGTTAATTACATTGATGTTAATTACTGTGATGTAAATTACATTCATCCAGTTGCTAGTAGCATAGGCTGTGGCCTATCCATCATGAAACTTTACTTGGGTCCAAATCTTACTCAAAATCATTGTAACCAATCAGAATGTTGGTTTTGTCAATTTCCGGGTAGCAATTCATGCTAAAAAAAACATAAAGTTTATGTGAGTCATGCTTTGTCTTTTGCCTGCCAACTATGGCCAAGTTTTGTTTTTGTTGGACCAATTTCAACCAAATTTGGCAGCAATTATTGTGGCATGAAGTATTGTTTCTGATCACAGATTACACAGATTCTGTCATATTCATTTTTGTACATATGTGGTGTTTTATTACTTTACCTAATCTTAATTCTTTGTGTATATATATATATATATATATATATATATATATATATATATATATATATATATATATATATATAAAGTTCATGAAAAAAGAACTGCCTGGAGTCTAAAAGTGTCACATGGATAGAATTGCTAGATGCTTGCCTAACAGTACTCCATTCAAAACAATGTCATTGATAAAGACATGATACAGTGGTTAAAATTCAGTGTTTAAAAGTTCATGTCATTTGTTAATTAAGTTTTTGGAAAGGTGAGGTGATGTAGAAGGTGATGGAAACCAGCATGCAAAAAATAGTCCTTATAGGAATGTTGAAAGAAGTAAATTAACAGGATCCAGATTATCGCAGAGCTATCTAAGCACCACTATTTAGGATAAATCACCAGTAATTCTAATATTTTTACAGGATGTTTGAAGCAAATGTGGTCTAAAATCTGCATTTTATAGCAAATTCCAAATTTAACTGTCTTACTGGCCAATAAACTTTGACCTAAAATCTATTAAAATATCAGAAACTTGAACTAAAGTTCAGTAACTTTGAATATTTTCTAACATATACATTTTATTACATAATTTGAAAATGTAACTTCTGACTGGCTTGAATACCAGCAAACCTGCTGCATCTCTGAAGCCACTGGATACTGGGTTTGGAAAAAGGAAATAGAGTGGGCATTTCTAATCTCAGCTGGAATACTATTCCAGAGCAAAGTTCCATAATATTGGAAAGTTTTTATTTGGTTTTAGAACTTTATAATGTGTGGTAGGCATAGATCACAGTGGGGAGTATTTTCAGGTAGCCTATACTGGAATAATGATTGTAAATATTCAGGAGCACTATATTTGTATATCCTGTACATTAAATTGGCTTTTCTCCAACAGATTCTGTCTTTAATAGGTAATATTTTTAACTTGTCAGCTAAATTTTCCTTGCTTTCTTTCTGTATTGATATTAACTCAATGCTCTTTTTTGGAGATGTGCCAGCTTTGCTATGTTTTTATCATTTGAATTACCCCATACTGTATTACAGTAGTCTAAATAGGATTGTATGTAACTGTTATAAAATAGTTTTCTGTGCCTTTCCGGGAGGAAGTGTCTTATCCTACTGAGAAGCCATAAACTTGAATTGACTTTTTTGCTGATATATTTGAAATGTTCAGTCCATGATAGGTTTTTGTCTACCAAAACACCAAGTAGAGGATCATGAGAGACCATTTGCAAATTTTTATCATTCCATGTCAGACTTAGTTCATCACTATCAAGCTTGGTCTTTTTTTTCCATGTTGAGATATGGAATATTTTAGTTTTACCTGTATTAACCACCATGCCATTGCATGTGCATCAATTGTCCAGTTTGTTTAGGGCATTCTGTGAAGAAATTTCAAGTTCATGCTTTGTGTTTTGGATGTCTGACAATGTTGTGTCATCTGCAAAGAGATCTGTAGAAGATATTGAGTCTCTTAGTACAAGTTGTAATTCATTAATAAATAAAATAAACAGTAATGGACCTAGAATTGAGCCTTGTGGTACTCCACATCTAATTGTTCCAGGTTCAGACAGAATATTATTTATATAAACATGTTGTGTTCCCTCACTTAAGTAAGAAATAAACCATCTAAATGTGCTTTCATCACATTGGTAGATTTCCAGTTTCTTCAAAAGAATTTCCTGAAATCTATAAATACAGATCCATTATTCTACCTTGATCAAGTGCTTGAAGCCATTTATCAGGGAGATCAAGGCAGTCTCAGGAATGTTTCTGTCTAAAGCCTGATTGATTAGGGTGTAACAGGAAGTGTTTGGTTAAATATGATATGAATGAGTCATGGACATGTTTTCAATAAATTTGGACAAGTAGTATGGTGATTGGCTGGTAGTTATCAGCATTGTAATAAATTGGTGGTGTTCAAAACACACCAACCTCTTCCACTATGGTTCCTTGCTAGAGAATGACCTCCTGCAGTGTAATTTACCCAGTGTGGATGGATAGAAAGAAGAATGAAGATCTCTGAACAAGTATATTGAAGAAATAAACACAACAAGCCCCCTTTCAATGAACAAATATAAAATTTAATCAGCTTAACAACAGAATTTAAAATGAAAAGAAATCAGTTTCTTGGCGACAAAAGAAGGAAAAATGTACTAACATGTATTCAAATAAAAAAAAACAATACAAATTTTCACAATATGATTACTTGTCATGACAGAATTAATTCAGTTTCATCATTGCCTACAAGATGTGACCTTAAGATCAACACTGAACGACATCATCACCTATCTTATCCGACATCAAATATTCCATTTGTCCCTGCTCTGCCAACCTTTGTCTAGTTGTCTGGACCTGGACTCTTGCCTGTCGAACCTTGATTTGACAATCATCCCTAGACATAGACTTCGGCTCAGAATTTGCTCTGGTATTTGGAATTGGTACAGAAATTTCCAGGAAATATCAGGAAAGTTCAGGAAGCTGTTTTCTTTTGCTGTTTATTATTCGTTTTCACAAGCCTCCAACTTTTAGTCTGTCTCCTATCTGAGACGACTCTCTGGCCCCTTACTCAATAACAGGAAAACATACTTTTACGTTCCTGGAGTCCCTTCTTAACTTCTCGCAAGAAAGATTGAAGACTGAAGAATTTTTCCAAAGCAAAAACCCTTAATTCCTTACAGAGTTATGCCCATAAGTCCCTATTAACCAATCAGAGTCCACTGTTTCCTAAATTCTCTTACGTAGAATTTTTGATTGACAAAACAGTTAATCATGCCATAATTCGTTCCATTCAGATAAATGAACTCAACAAAGTTATACTCATATCAAATCCATACAAATGCAAGCAAATAAATCAAACAAATCATCATAGTAGTAACAACAAATTACATAAGATTGGTGCAAGGACCTTGTGCTTCCAAGCTCTTACTTCCAAAATTGTATCTGCCAATTTTCCAGACAATGGATTCCCCCAGGATAATATTACGAGTGAATTTACTTCTGAAACTCAACATGGAGTCTTTTATGTTTGTTTTCTCTTGCAGTATCGCATAGACTGATTTAGAATTTTGCGATTAGCACATTTAAACAGAGTTTTCATGTGGAACCATGCTCCAAACCAATTCTGTTCATCTGATAACTTAGATTACCAAATACTGTTTCTGCAATATTTAAAATACGACAACTCCACTACAGATCGGATATTAACCCTATCTATCAGCTACAACCTCCTGCCCCATAAACACATCACCAGTGGTTAATGAGTTAAGTACCAATTAAACTGCATTAAATTATACGTGTCATTCACAGATGTGATCAAAGATAGCAAGGCAATCAAATGAAAGGAGTATATGGCATATTCAAAGCTTTTTTAAATGGATAATGTCATTATGGAAAAATTAGTTCCAAAGTTTGTAGTGAACTTAAAACTCATGAATTGGCACTGAGAAATTAGCTCGAAATGAGTAAAACATTCATTGTTACTTGCAAAACAATCACAGCATCAGTATTTTACTGATAATTCAATTTTAAAAAAATCTAGTTCCACTAATGACAGTTTTTACACAAAACTGATGTCTCAACTTTTTGAACAAAAGGAATCTTATTTTGTGGTAAAAAGCAGTAATGCATAATTCATAATGTTTTGCAAATACATCATGAAGCGCACATGTACTAGATGCATTGAAACCTCTGAGTTGTTTTTCACAATCTTTCATTCTTATAAAAAGGGTAATTTATATAGAAAATACAACAATTATATTGGACAAGCTGTTTATGGACAACAATTCCTGTAGCAATTATAAAATGACTATTTAATCCTTAAACAATGCCACTACCCTTCCCTTCTCATTTCCTCAGGCTTCTCTGTTGACTGACAACCCTTTCATTTTTTTCCTGTGGTCTTTAGGTAACTTATCATTCCCTCACTTCTAGTGCAGTTTATGGTTTTTGACCCCATTGTGTGCAAGTTGTTGAGGAAGAGTTGTACTTATCACCAAATGTCATCAAATCACTGCATTAATGTAGATGAATGGATAATACTTGGTTTACTTGTGTGTCCATATATTTTCTGGATGAAACTTGGTTACTTGTGTGTATATTGAATGGATGTAACTTGGTTACTTATGTGTCTATATATTGACTGGATGGAACTTGGTTACTTATATGTCTATATATTGAATGGATGGAACTTGGTTACTTATGTGTCTGTATATTAACAGGATGGTGTGTGTTTGATTCGGATTTTTGACATAATTTAGACACCAGGCTAACCAGTCCTAACACTAACTTTTTAATGCTGAGCGCCAAGCAAAGCAGCTTTTAGTACAAATTTTGTAAATCTTTGGTATGACTTGGCTGGGGATCAAACCCACAGCCTCCCACATCCAAGGCTCTAACCACTTGCTCACTGGACTGGTGATTGACTGGATGTTTATTTATGTGTTATTGCATTTAACATTTTATATCAGTGCATCATTAATTACATTTTTATTTTGCCTTGAAATTTTAATTACCTAACACATTAAGATTTGATCCAAGTATGACAACACAATGAACAACAATACAATTGATTCAATGCCATTAGGCTAGTGAATGTATTTACATAATGGCACCACTGCATGTACATTGTAGGTTTAAACATGCCTGAATAAAGTATTTTCTGCTGAATAAAGTACATTCCTTGGAGTTGAATTAATGGGTACCAATGCACTAAACTTTATTGATATCTCCAAAATACAATAATGAAGTTTCAGAATAATCATTTGAAATTTATGCTAATACCGTAAAAGCTGAGTTGTAGTTTGCTTTGCTGTAAGTGACCTTACACCAAACCTGTCAACTGGCATGCCTAGAGAAAAAAATAAATCAAGAATTTTGGGCTCTCTCCATGCCAACATCCTGATTTCATATTATCTCCTGATTTTTGCAGAGAACTTCCAATTATTACATTGTGTCCTGATTTTCATTTCTTCTAAAAAGGAAAATTCCTACATAAGTAGATATATCATATGGAAGCCATGTTTTTTGTATCACCTGTGAATATTGTCATGACAAAATAATTACATGTACTTTACTAGAAAGAAATGGCTTCTTTACTTAATAGGATGTTAAGTTTAAACATTATTCTTGTACATTTTATGAGGTTTTTTCATCTATAACAATACAAAAATCAGAAATTAAACCAGAACAAAAATAAACCACAAAAATAAAATTGTCAGCAATTAATTTCAATCCCAATTATGATACTGAAGCTCCATATGCTGTAGTTCTATTCCGCCAAAGAAACATACATGAGTGAGCACCTGACATTTTTAAACTGAACACCACTCCCTCGGGGACAAAAATCGTGTGACTGAGGGACCTATAACAAACAACAAAACTAACAAAGAAATCGACATATAAGCAAAAGGGGGTGGGGGTGGCTTGGTATGTTACATTGTTGAATACTCGATAATCGTGCTAAGATTAACAGTGAATAAATATCTCTTCATATCAGTGTACTTTGTTTAATTTTTTCATCACAGAGTAACATTAATTTAAGGATAACTTGCAATATATTGATCATCAAAACATTATTCCATGTGGTTTCTATTCGCTTAGCACATGTACGACTTCATGTTGTGTAGTACATCACTAATTTGTGCTGTGAATGGTATACATTTTAGTTTTATTGTTTGATCCATAGTAGACAAGTTTTTTTAAATACGAAAGATCGACACATTTCGAAAAAAATAATGTCGATCGAACAATGTGTAGATATTTATTGCAGTAGATGTAAAATAAAAAAAAAAAATAAATTCACAAGGGTTAATCATTACCAATATGAAATTAATGGGTCTTAAAGTTTAAAATGACCTAAATTAGAACACGATAACACTTGCGGTTTGTGACACGTTGCTGTGTGAACAATGCGTACACAGCATCATATAATTCGTTATCACAGTCCGTGCTCATTTTCATTTCATCCCTTCATCTGAATTAACATCATGTGAGTATTTCGAAGCTTCGGCTCATCCTTAAGCCAACTTCTAAATGTCGACTCAGCAATTTTTAGTTCATTGCAAATTTTTGATCTCGCTTCATCATTATGAACACCATCTATGATGAACATCTTTTCAGTCACTAAGTATGCCTTTCGCTTAATTCTTTTGCTCTCCATTAATAATCGTGCTAATTAGATCGACACATTTTTAAAAAAACAATGTTGATCGAATGGTGTGTAAATATTTATTGCGATAGACACAAAATGGAAGACATGATTAGGATACATTACTGATATTATATACTTCAATGATGTTAATACATAAAATGTTAAAATATTTTCGATTGGTTAAGTAAAATGAAATTTGATAACAGTAATGAATACAAGAACGTTTGCTCCTATTGGCATGCCTTTGAACTTTATTTTATTGTACTTACCTTGTTTTATTTGATACAAAAGACATATTCAAAGTGATAAAACAACACAACTTTTTTAATTGATTCTTTTATTGCAACCAACACTTCCCCAAGCTATTGATGGAAACAAAGCCAGCATGTAATTATGTTCTTACCGAAGTACTCACAGGTTTCAATGTGAGGGTCGACTGATTCTTTTCATGTTTTCATAGAAGATAATATGTATGTTTTGATTATAGTTTTGAGATGAAATTAAAGGTTTTTAATGTGAATTTCACTTAGCAAGACATTTAAATGGTATTTATTTCATTCTCTGTGCAGAATTTTTCGTTGCGCGCTGTTTATTTACAGCGTATTGACAACTATTTTTCTATTTTAAATAAAAACTAACATAATATGTGATATCTTATTAGAAATTGCAAATTTCACAATATGGAATCTATCTTTATGGGCAATAATCACCATTTTTGATGATAAAAAAGAGCTATATATCAAGGTTTAATTTACCAATTCTTATCACGAATTTTTTCACGTTCAACACATTTTAAAATATATTTTCTTTGAAAAAAATTGGGAGCCATGCCAGACACCGCGTTTTAAGGGGGTTCACAAGTTATCCAGGCGTGAGTTATCGAGGGAGTTGTGTATATACAAACTTTAATTACCATTATTAAATTAAGTAAGGAATGAAAATACATACCATGAAGCATACATGTGTCCTCAAAAAACTAATTTAGAATATGTATGTTTTATCGTAAACAACTTTTGATGTGTCTATACTAATTGCCATATGAGAACGTAATAAGATTGGATATACAGGGGAAAATATTTGCCACATGAGGCTGCCTATTTAGATACACTTAGTTAACAAAATTGGTAATCCTTTATTTGCCAAGCAGTTGATGGTGCTTGCTATAACACACAGTGGTGTAAAACATGGTTTCTTTGAATCATGACGACCAATTGTTTTCACAAAATAGCTACCTCTCTAATAATTAACTTTAAATTAATTGCGCTGGCTTTCTTGTCTATATTTTTAAGACTAACCTTAGTTTTTATGCACTTTGGCCACAGATGAACAGATTATGAAAATAAGGCATGCCCTGGGGGAAAATAAGGTGATGACAGGGAAAAACCAGCATCCTTGGTGAATATCGCCCATATTACACCCAAAGATATATATATATATATATATATATATATATATATATATATATATATATATATATATATATATATATATATATATATATATATATATATATATTTTAAATGCAAACAAGGCTTTAAAAATGCTACAAAAAAACTCCTGACTTTAGGTCACAATCTCTCTATTTCTTTTATTCAGTCTCCCTACTTGGTTTTTGAAAAGTTAATGGGTACACCTTTACAAAACTACAGTAATCATGCTAATATTATGAAATGAAAGGCAATTACACATCAATGTACTGTTATAGTTGCCAGTCAAAATTGCCTCTTAACACAAGCCAGTTTCAAGGTTTTAATGATTAACTAGCCTGTAATGCCATTGAAAATGAAAAGAGAAATTAAAAGACATGTCTATCAACTATCAACAAAAGAAAAGATGATGAATCATAAAGACCATTTTCCCATGCTACTGCCTGACATGGCCCTGATTGTGCCACTAACATTCAAGTGAAATCCCACTGAATGGATAACTGTCCTTTCATTTGTTAACAGAAAATGATGTCTTGCATTTGTTTTTAACTTATTTACTGGATGAAACTTGGTTTACTTGTGTGTCTGTATATTTTTTACTAGATGAAACTTTATTATTTGTGTGCCTATCTATTGTTGACTGGATGGAACTTGGTTACTTATGTGTCTGTATATGGACTAGATGAAACTTGGTTACTTATGTGTCTGTATATGGACTTGATGGAACTTGGTTACTTATGTGTCTTTACATTGACTGGATGGAACTTGGATTTTTATGTGTCTGTACATTAACTGGATGGAACTAGTTACTTATGTGTCTATATATTGACTGGATGGAACTGGATTAATTATGTGTCTATATATTGACTGGATGGAACTGGATTAATTATGTGTCTATATATTGACTGGATGGAACTTGATTACTTATGTTTCTATATATTGACTGGATGAAACTTGATTACTTCTGTGTCTATATTTTGACTGGATAAAACTTGGTTACTTATATGTCTATATATTGACTGGATAGAACTTGGTTACTTATGTGTCTATATATTATCTGGATGGAACTTTGTTACTTATGTGTCCATATATTGACTGGATGGAACTTGATTATTTATGTGTCTATATATTGACTGGATAAAACTTGGTTACTTATATGTCTATATATTGACTAGATGGAACTTGGTTACTTATGTGTCTATACATTCACTGGATGAAACTTGATTACTTATGTGTCTATATTTTGACTAGATGGAACTTGGTTACTTATGTGTCTATACATTCACTGGATGAAACTTGATTACTTATGTGTCTATATATTGACTGGATAAAACTTGGTTACTTATATGTCTATATATTGACTAGATGGAACTTGGTTACTTATGTGTCTATATATTGACTGGATTGAACTTGATTACTTATGTGTCTATATATTGACTAGATGGAACTTGGTTACTTATGTGTCTATACATTCACTGGATGAAACTTGATTATTTATGTGACTATATATTGACTGGACAGAACTTGGTTATTTATGTGACTATATATTGACTGGATGGAACTGGATTAATTATGTGTCTATATATTGACTGGATAGAACTTGGTTACTTATGTGTCTATATATTGACTGGATGGAACTTGGTTACTTATTTGTCTATACATTGACTAGATGGAACTTGGTTTCCTTGCATGTCTGTATATTGTTTGCAAGCTACTCATTTTTGTTGATGGAGAATTCTTCATTATTTGTAGTAGATGTATTTAGCTTGGTTAAAAAGTTTCATGTCTCTGTCTTGAAGGTAAAACATTGATCAGTGACCTAAGTCTTGAATGTACAACCTCAACTGTTGACTGTCCGCTCCATTGGCCTAGTGGTTAGAGCATCCACCTCAGATGTGGGAGGTCATGGGTTCGATCCCTTGACAAGTCATGCCAAAGACTTTCAAAAATGGTACTAACAGCTGCCTCACTTGGCGCTCAGCATTAAGAGGTTAGTGTTAGGGCTGGTCGGCCTAGAACAGCCTCTTTAAAGACAGTTAAGGCCTCATCCTATAGGAGGGAATGAACATTAAAGGAGTAGACTGCTTTTGCCCGAAAAGGTAGAAAAGGAACACCTTTCAAGCTGACAGCATGTCATTGCCTTCTGCAAGGAAATAAGTTCACTGCTCATCTCAGAGAAGCATGTTGCTGCCTTCCACAAGAAAGGAAGGGCACCACTCATCTCAATGTTGCATGTTACACCCTCCCAAGAGTGATGATTTGCACCATAGCCAACACTTCATAGCAACCATTATAAGCCATGAAGATGAACTAGGCTCTGACATAACTATGTCATCTGACCTGCGACTGGTCTGGTCATTGGTCACTTTGTGGTGATAGGTCACCAGGCACCAGTCAGATCATATTGGTTACCACCCACTGGCCATCTCATACTGGTCACTAACTTTATTTACACTGATTATGATTCAGCAATCTCATGTTAACAGGAATACGGATCAAAAGGAGAAATCCCCCTCTGCCCACTCTACTATTATAGAATAATGAAGGGGTGTTCCCATGTCACTTCCTCTGTCAGCTTTATCCAGGTCAGGATCCCGAGGCCTTCTAATATCAGAATAGTGATATGAATGTGAACTCCACTCTGCCTCACTTTACAATCATAAAATGGTGAAGAGTGCTCCCTGTGTAACTTATTCCAAAAGACATATGATGCCCAGACACTTGTTTGCTCAGTGTTCTAGATGATGATGTCTATCTACTCTCATTGACTCCAGTGAGTCCATGATAGAACAGCTCATTTAATGACTCTTATCAGGCCCACAAGCTCCACCCTGTTGGATGATGAGTATGAGATCTGGTCTTTTGATGAGGTGGTAAATGAAGTTTTGGGTCTTTGCAGTTTGTTAGAGTAACCAGTAAAACAAACAACATAAACCCTGATCTGCAGGTACATTATGCTATTTCAGATCAGAATTTTGTTGTTTGCAGTTTGATTCTACCTATAAGCGAGTATATACAGTAATTAAAAGCCATATATAAATTCCTCATTATTGGTTGCATGTCAACCATTAAGAGTATCTGTGTTTGAATTGCATTCAATTTTTATTTTATGGGACAAGATAATGAACAGATAGGATGAAAAACTGTTGTAATTTGCCCCAGAACAAGGGAGTTACATACAGTCAAGGGTTTACTTACAGTTTCACAAAACAACAAGACATATGCCTCATTTGGGATTATGTCATCTCAGCAACTGCATCTCATTTCCAAACTTTGGCCCTAAATCTATCTTAGACTTGATACCAAGATGAAGAAATCCCTGCCATGCTTGACAGCCAGACATTGGAAAATACAAAGCAATAAAACATGTGGTTGGTGTGGAATCCCCAATCCAGCCACATGCACTTATTTTTCTCCTGTGACACCTCAAAAAAAGTAAATAAATTATGAATTGCCTAAACAAATCCTTAGCATTATATTTCTCTTGTCATTTTGTCAGTCTGTCAATCATATTATCACTGCATAATGATGTACTCTTGGAATCATCTCAACATTGTCTTAAATTTAGTACAAAGTCTCTTAAATTTAGTTCAGTCTCTTAAATTTAGTACAAAGTCTCTTAAATTTAGTACAAAATTTCTGTTATAATTGAGAATGCTATTTTGGTGGGTTAATAGATGTACAGTATTAGAAATCTAACAGAGCTTATTTCTTGTATGAGATTTACTGTTTAACTTAATACACACACACACACACAATCTGAAAGAATAATAAAACATTGGAAGATTTTATTATATGATGTATATAAAAATATGTATTTCATTCAGGATTTGATTTTGTTTCAGTTTTAAAGGTCACTGGCCACACTCCAACATTTTTCTGTTTACATCATATTTGTATTACACGATTAAAAGTGGTTATACTCACACAAAAAGAACACAATAATTATCAAGTGTAAAGAAGAAAGAATAATTTAATTACTTGAAAAATACGTATAAAACACAGTTACTACCCCTTAGCTATGATTTCTCCACCTATAGAGGATGCCAGTCAGAAATGACATACATTTATGCCCACAAGACGTACATGCTTCTTGCTGTAGAAAAATAAAACATAAACTATAGATAGGGAACATTTAGATGAAACTATTGAAAGCTAATTTACTGTACATCCTTATATTGATATGCGTGCTAGACATACTAGATTGTGTTGCTTTCAAAACTGTTCCATTGTTTCAATTTATTTTGAAAAATTCCCGTTAATACATGTAAAAAGGAATCAATGTTGGCTTTTCTATGTGGGCAGACTTTATTTAAAATAAAAAGAAAATTGACACACTTGAAAGAGTTCAAAGAATCCAGACTTGACTTCCTTATGTGGGCCGACTTCATAAGAAAAATCGTCACACTTAAAAGATACCAAAGTTTGTTTTCGGGGTTGTTTGCTTTGTAATAAAAAACCTTTGTATTTGATATCCTGTCTGAAAGTTTAAGGAAAGAGTTTACTGCTTGCTTTAATTTGTGTTTATCCATCACCGTAGCTTCTATTTGTTTCCCAGATGTTATCATAATTTGCAGGGCAAATAGTATACACAACAATAATGTGCTTTAATAACTCTTTTGTAACCCATGCTTGTGAAAATATTATCATTTGCACTCACAGTGAATGTTTTTTAAAGTAATGATTTTTATTTGCTAGATACTGTCATACCATTGTATAGTTAACCTGAATGAATGGGAGATGCTTACAAGCAATCAGGTGATATTTTCGTCTCTTTTGTGATTTGACATAAGCAATATACTCTACAGTAAGGATGCATATACAAACCGGCATCCACTACATGTGCACATTTAATTTTTGGGTATATTTTTCTCTTTAACAAATTTCTTTCATTTTATTTTCAAATAGGTGTAAGTTTATCTTTTTTACCTTTCGTGTGAGGGACACAAATTCATCACAAAATGATATATCACAAAGACATTTACGTTCATTAGGAAATTAAACACTTCAATTGTTAGGTTGAATAGAAGGGATAAATGTACCCCATATTTGTGTTTGGCATTCGGAAATTACTGATTGTTTATGGAGATTGCCGAATAATTTGTTCATCTACATTAGTGGAATTTTATGCCTAATTAAGCATTTTTATGGTAGGCAAACATAACAAATGCGTTTTGTTGATGACTATAATAATATCACACGATTGTACAATATAGGTGGTTGGTGACCTTTAATATTATCAATTTTATAATTACTTTTTTCCTTATTTAAAATAATATTTTTATGCTTTTCATGATTTAACATTTTAAGATTTTTAATGTAGCTTCAACATTTTTTCAGTCATATCATTCTGATGTCTGTGGTGATAAGGTGTTTACAGTATGTGCAAAGAAAAAATTTCCTCTTACAGCTGCTCATTACAAAATAAAAAAGCTACATTATCCAGAAATTCTAAAATTGAGTTTTGCTCACATTGCAGCTGGCTCATTCTTCCATAATCACTGTTGCATTTCAACCAAAAAAATCATGGTTAGCATTGTATAAATGGAGTAAAATTTGACTTCAAAGAAATGTTGATCACTAAGGAGGCAGTAATCTTTAAACATTCTCATTCAAGGCAATGACTACTTTACTGTGGTCATGCCTGCCACTTTATTATGCTCTGCCACAATGCCCTCTCCTGCTCATGACACCCTAAATTCAAATGTCTGAAAGCATAAAAACTGTGATCATTTATGTTCATATTGGTCATGTACATGCAGCAAATAACTTTCTTTAAAGAGTTTGTGCTAAAATGGTAATGATGGGACAGTGTCATTACTCATTTAGGGATGGATAATGAATAATGTGGGGAAAAGTACTTATGAAACCTAAAAAAGTCTCTCAATCTAATTTTAGCTTCATTTTTGTCAAGTTGTCAAAACTAATTAACAGCAATACAGAAGACTGACCAGCAGCCACAGTAATGCTCACACTTTTTTTTATTGATCATCTAATAATTGATCTGAACTAGCTATTCCCATGTCACTTATTTCAAGAAGCTTGTTTTTGCATTAATTTCTTCCCCATCACACCAGAAACATCTTTTGTATTTTTTTGTTAAGCATAACAGTTTATATATAAGAAGGTAACAACTATGTTTTGGGCTTAAAAACACAACTGTAGTTAGTTTTCTTCGTATGTAGTAGTTCACAACCACCTGTGAAGTGTAGAGATCAATAATGGCTCCACATATCTTGATCTTTGTTCAACTGAAGATTCAGATCAACAGCTGAAAACTGATCTGTCAACTTAGCATTGTGTCATGTCAGATCTGAGTCTATATGCCATCAAATTTAGGTCTAGGCTGTAAAGTGCATTATGTAGTACATTACAGAATAAATTATCAAGTTCTGATTGAATGACTGCAAGGAATTATTTTCGAACAGAACTCATTTCTCCTTGAAACCAAGATACCAATTCTGCAATTTACAGTCAATACATCTTTTCAATGAGCACTATTGCCACAAGCCAACGTCAGATGATGTCAGCAAGCTAGTGTCATATGATGTCATACAACATTATCCTACAGTGTTATCTCCTCCAACAGTGGCCACCTCCCCCCCTCCGTAGAGGCCCTGAGTGGTCTAAAGCTCTGTTCGTTACTGATCACTGCCATCTCTGTCTGCATGGGTTAGAGTCTTAGGATATGTGAGAAAGCTTGCCAGTAGCTTCTTGTGGGTCGGTGGTTCTTTATGGTGATTTCCCGGTTTTTTCCTCCACTATTAATATTTGTCGTCTATGTATAGCCTATAGTGTGCTGAAAAATGGTGTTAAGCCCCACAATAACAGAAACCCCTACCCCCTCCATCAGATGACAGTATTGGATAAGTTTCCACTGGAAAAGTGAAAGAGAAAAATATGGTGTGCAAGTTGAAATATGCTGTCCATTGAGATCTGATCCAGTTGCTTTAAAGAGATAGTTTATGACAAAAAAGTTTTTACTAATGAAATTCAAGTGGGTTTAGTTTATATTCTTTAAACAGATGAATGCAGAATCTTGTACCTAGAATGAATTGAGCATTGAGGATTCCTGCATTTGCAAAAACAAAGTTTCCTTTATCCATGTTCAACACCAATGATTTCTTGCTTTGCATTATTGAGGTGGAAGAATACATGGATATCATTGGGTGGGGGTGACTATATGTTTTGTTTTAAATGTGACAGCACAGTGGACAGGTTTCAAAAGCAAATCATTAATAAATAGAAGGAGAGACAGAGGACTTTGAATGCAGTTATTGACTCCACATCAGAATGGTTCCCATTTACTGGACACTTTGTAATCTGTAAGGTAGGAAGCAAACCATTTTGCTTCTTCAGCATCACATTTATATATCTCCATTTTATTGACCAAACAATTCTGATCTGTAAGCCTACCATATATATATATTCACTTTTTAGACAAATCCAAGGACAAACATCATAGACTGCCATCACATAATGCACTGGCAGATCAGTCTGATTGCTCCTTACGACTGCACAGCAACTGACAGCATGTTTAGGCTTGTGTAGTTGGACTTGACTTATAAGCAAGTGTAGCTGGTTTAAATAAGGCCTGTACAGTTCATGGCAAAAGTCCAAATCTGATGATTGACCTAAAGCCAGAGTCACCAGTCTACATATTATCATAAAACATGTAAAATCATGTTTTTTTATGTTCACACCTAGCTTGTGTGAAATTACTGTTGATTTAATTTGGTACATGCTGAAAATTTAGGAGAAATGAATAAAAGATTTTTCAAGATACAATGATTTGAATTTGTATATGATGTAAATTAGCATTGCTAGCCTTTTAGTTGGGTTTAACCTCTGCATTCATACATTTTCCCAATGCTGGGCAGTGTTACTATGTCATCAGATAATATATGCTTTAGAATGACTACTGTGATACAGTATTTGCAATATGTGCAAAAAGTTAATTGCTCCATAAAGCTGCTGTGCTTCAGAATGTAAAGTTCCATCAACCAAGGGTTCTAAAATTTGATTTTCCTAGGCTTTGCTCACTTCACAGATGAACAATCCTTCCCAGAAACACACCTGTGTTTGACATTTTGTCTTAAAAAATGAACCACACTTCCACTCTATTCCATGTACCAAAATAATCATTTTGATATCATTAATGCCATGTCTGTTGCTATTGCATAGCTGTTAGTCATTCCAAGTTGAAAATAACCCAATTGTATGCAAATAATTTTGAAATGGTGGCCAATAATTGTTACCATCTTATCTTTTAAATTGACTTTATGATAATCTATTATATAAACTACTCTGAAGATAGTTTTACATGGGCTTTAAGCAGAAATGTTTACTGTTTTTAGTTTTACATGGGCTTTAAGCAGAAATGTTTACTGTTTATTCAGACTTAGGACATATATAGTGTGGTATTTATAAAAGTATCTCATTTTATTTTATATTTTTCTCAGATAACTGAAAATTGTGGGGCATTTTAAACACAACCATGTTGAGCAGTATTGGGAGCAAAACATGCTTTTCACACGACACATGTTATGGCAGGTATGATAGTTATCTGTTGTATGAAGCCCTTCAGTTAGTGCAAGTTTGTTATCTCTACTACTGCTAAGCTATTTTGAAGATTTCCATGAAACTTTACATGCATATTTAATAAAAACTGCTGCTCAGACAACCAGCATGGGCACCAAAGTGGCAACGGTGAAAATCTTGTTATTGCACCTAACTGATTGATGGTAATATGATCATGGGGCTTGTGCAAATAGACATCTTGTAATATCTACTTGGATCTAAATGAAAATGTTGACAATCTGATATGACTGCCATGGTTGCTATCTTTAAAACTTTGTTATTGCTACCCTTCCCCAGCAGATAGTCATATCAACATGTTTTCACCAAGGATGGTCATATCAACATAACATCTTCACCAAGGATGGTCATATCAACATAACATCTTCACCGAGAATGGTCATATCAACATAACATCTTCACCGAGAATGGTCATATCAACATAACATCTTCACCAAGAATGGTCATATCAACATAACATCTTCACCAAGAATGGTCATATCAACATAACATCTTCACCAAGGATGGTCATATCAACATCAGATTTTCACCTAAATTTGTCCAAATGAAAATGGTGTTGGTCTGATATTGAGTATAGCCACCATGACAACCATTTCCAAAAACCTGTTATCACTACATCCCTGAATCAGTGGTCAGATTAACATGAGGTTTCACCAAATTATTTCTTGTAACTTTTGGTTTGCCTAGAATGATGATGCTGATGATCATATATCCAACATGACTGACAGAGGTTAATTTCAAACTCACTGCCCAAAAATATCAGATGGTTTTCACACATGGTATTTGAAAGGAATAAATGGTCTTATCTTAATTGCAGGAAATTCTTTCCAGCCTTTGAGCATCAATCCCATTGAGGGAGCCAAGTTTATTTTTCACAGGGCTATAGTGTGACTAAGGATGATGAGTACCTGTGTATTGCATAACAAGAGTTACCTATTCCAAGATAGCTGCTCACAATTTAGTGTTAATCGTTAGAAGATAAAACCTGAGCTACCCCAAGAAGTACTTCCAGAACTATTTGATATAGTGCCTCATTAGATAGATCACAGAAGTAAAACAGAATCAATAATTTCCAATTATGCAACCGAAAATACCAGGCATCTTTGAATTGAATCAATTTTTTCAGACATGTCTTTGGTAATTAGAATTTTGACTTTGACACCTCCACAGTTTGCAAATACCAAAGTGAATTTCCTGTTAGATACATATTAAGATGAGAAATTAGCACATTTTTACCCAAAATTAGACTTGCAAATGACAAGGTTAATGCCAGCATGCATGCTAGATTGGAAATTATATGAATATGAAAAAAAAGCACACAAGCTGCTTTTTATCAACAGTTTGTCCAATAAAGCTCATTACCAGGTTATGTTGAAAGACATTCAATTTAGTAAGGTTGATAGACAACCATTATGTTATAGTTGATGACATTGCTTTGCCAAATATGGGAAGCATTTTTGTTACATTCAGAATGTGTAATTGTTAATTTACAGCATAGAAGATTGATTAATAGCTGGAAGCCTTAGCTAGAAGGAATGTGAAATAATTAATTGTATACAAGATGATTCTCTATTTTTCCTTTTATTTTGCTCAACATCTAAGGACATTGTAAAACCATGACAAATATGGGAATTTAATGAGCTGACTTGCAAATACCTTCATTTTAAAAAAAAGGGTTATTCTTGAAAACTTCTTAAATTTATCTGAATGAACTGAATGAAATATATCACTACTTATTGTTAGAATTTGTTTTATTGACATATTTTTATATATAATTAATAAATAAGTAAAATGAGATAAAATTTGTTGCATGAAAAGATAAGAATTGACCAAATGGATTAGAGTCCCTTTGCTGTAGTGTCATAGTTACAAGTACTTTATTTGTCTACATTTGTATGCATTTATGTAGTGAAAACAAAAGTAACATATGGAAGAAGTAATTTTTTGCAAACTTGCAGAAGTCCTTGAAAACACCATGAAATGTTGTTATGCATTTGTAGAATACTTAATTTACCTTTTTAAAACTTTACTTTTAATTGGCACAATATAGTTATGATTGTGCTGACATGCTGTTAAATTCTAAAACAGAATTATTGTTGAATTAATCCTTATAAATAAATTCCTGAGCTGTATAAACAGAGAAAAATCTGGAAATTGATATCAGTTCTGTTTAACTGGTGTGTGATTTTAGTTGTTGTTGTTTTGGGTTTAATGCCATTTTTCATCACATGAAGGGTGGGCTATACATTAGGGCAGTATAACTGGCCATAGTACACAATTAATTTTGCTATATGGTCTCTACATTTGTTTCTCAGTACTGAACTTTCCACTGTGTGACAATCAATACAAATCATATGTTAATCTAAAATACCTTCAAAGATGACTTTACGGTTTAATTCTTGTCAAGGGTTGACCTGCATTTTTTTGAGAGGCTGAATTGTAAACAAAACACCAGGCAACGGAACACAGATTTCACTTCCGGATCATCACCATGACCTTATTACTCAATGTGCACTGTCTCGGAAATACACACAGACAACCACACCATAAGCTCACATTTTAAAGAATAATCAATTGCCTTTAAATCCTTACCAAGAATGCCAAAATCTGACTCTAGTATCAACACCAAATTTAGACCGGAAAAAGTGATCTAAAAATAGACTGGGACTACATTCGTGGGTACTGAGGGTACTGAACCGGATTTTATTAATTGTGTACTGATTCCAACTGGTGGAAGAAAACCCTGATAAGAACCAGCAACCCACAGGAAGCTATTGGCGAGTTTTCTCACTTATTCACATTGGCTGAGCCAAAGACATGAATCTGCACACACAGAGGTGAGATGGCTATGATTGTTAAAACCAAGAACTTTTGACCATGGTCACTCAATGCCTCTATGGTTTGACCACGTCACTGGATGCCTCTATGGTTTGAGTAAAGAAACAAGTATAATTTGGATTTGAATTTTTATTGTAGCTTTAACAATTTTTCAGTCATATTACTACAATTCTTCAGTGTATCATTTTATATTAATGTCTAGCACTGGGGAATCATGCTGCAGACATGTAGCATGATGTCCCACCCAGTCACATTATCCTTGCACTAACCTCTTAATGCTGGGTTCAAAGCAAGGCAACTATTAGAACCACTTTTGTAAGTCTTTGGTATGACTCAGCCACGACCTGCCACATCAGAAGGGCCATTCTAACCACTGGGTCACCAGAATGTTAAAACAGTTATGAAATGTATAATGTGTGTTTACTGTACAAGAGTTGTTTGGTGGAAATGCTATCTTGTAAACATGGTCAAATAGTCTGGAGTGTTTAACTCTAAATTCTACAATAATTGGGTAAAATCTAAATGATAACAGCATTTTATTTTTTCATTACATCTTATTGAAAAATGCTATTTCAATATCAGCAGGAAGAGAAATACAAGGACATCAACAGGCCTTGGTATGTGGCAGCAGGTTAAAAGCTGTCCATCATATATCATTACATTCATTTGTATAAAGTTTATATAGATAAAATTTATATGCAGTTAATCGTGGATGTAAATATTAAGTAAACAAGACCAGTTTCAGCAGCTAATGGTGATGGCTAACAGTTATATTATGTGTGAGATTGATATTATTGTAAGATACCATGTATACTCACTTATGAGTCAAGTTAGACTGCAAACAACAATGATCCAGATCTGCCATTGCACAATGCAGATCTGGCTGTATGTTGTTTGTTGTACTAATTAGTCCTAACAGACTGCACAGATCCAGATCTGCCAGCATAGTCCAAGATGGCAGATCTGGGTCTGTGCAGTTCACAGTATATGTGGTAGTCAGAGGTATCTTAAGTATTCTCTTTAGATTATTACCAGTAATGCAAAGCTTTTTTTTTCTTCAATCCAGAACTTTCTGATTATGAATGAATTTATAATCGGTACTCATTGACAATCTCTTTAGATTATTACCAGTAATGCAAAGCTTTTTTTTTCAATCCAGAACTTTCTGATTATGAATGTATTTATAATCTGTACTCATTGACGATCTCTTTAGATTATTACCATAATGCAAAGCTTTTTTTTTTCAATCCAGAACTTTCTGATTATGAATGTATTTATAATCTGTACTCATTGATAAGACAGGTCCAAATGAAACAGCATTGATCCAGATCTACTGTCACATAATGTGCCAGTATATCAGGGTCTATCCTTTTAGTTCTACATTATGCAATGGTAGTTGGATTTGACTTGTAAGCAAATACATATGATAAGGCCAGCTTATTTTGTACCAAGGCAATGCTACATTGCAGAGGGATGCTAAGTCAGCTGTCAATTTGGTCTGGACAGGATTCAAACCAACAGCCCTGTGGTTGAGTTAAGCATGCTAATCAGTGAGCTAATTTATCTCTCAGGTCCAAATCTGTACATTTGTGCATATAAAAGTTTCTTAGGATATGGTTTTGTCCCCATTTACTTCCTAGCAACAATATGGAAAATATGAAAATGATAACCATTTCCCACTATTTTTACTATATATCTTAACAAACTATCATGAACTTGTTATTTCCCTTACTTCTTGACCATATCAGACAAGATGTGTCAGGTGGAGTTTTTGAATGGGAAATGTTCATGTTCTTACTCAGTGTGTATTATCTAGTCCAGCCAAACACACTCTATTATAAGTTGAGTCAAATTGCAAACAAGATCCCGATATGATGCTGCATAATGCACCTGCAGATAATTTTTTGTTTGTTTGTTCTTCTGATTTCTCCTAACAAGATGCACAGACCCAGATCTACCTGCACATTATGTGATAGCAGATCTGGATCTGTGCAGTTTGCATTTATACTTACAAGGATGTACATGTATATACAGTACCCATTTCAACCAAATCCTGAAAACTATTAGACCAGACTATCAGTCAGCCCAAGGCACCTATTTTATTATGGCATTTGCCATTTTTCGACTAATATACATGTACTTATACTAAAGGTATGATATCAGGCCCATTGAGGCCTGTGTGTTTACAGCAGAAGTTGTTGTTGTTGTAGGGTTTAACACCATTTTCAGCACAAGATAGGCTATACATGGCTGCAATTATTTATGGTGGAGGAAGAACCCTGGAAAACTCAGGGAAGAACCACTGACCCAGGAGAAGCTACTGGCAGGCTTTCTCACTTAACCACTAACAGCAGAAGCAGAAGTAGACTTCTCCTAATTGGACCAGTTTGAACACACTTCCTCTAGGTTTGTGAAGAGGAAAATGATGACTGGTTAATTTTCTTGAAGCTTACTTTACTAATGAAATATGTCACCTCAAGCTGTGCTGTGAATGAGTAGCCATAATTTGTTGGTAGTGTGACTAGCTTGTTTAAAGAATGAAGATTCTCAGTGCATTACAATCCCAAAAGAAAAAGAAAATTTTATTTAGCATTCATGAAAAAACTGCTATTCAGTTACTGAAATGTTTTAGAGAAGAGCAGTATTGCCATTACATTGGATAACAGTGGTGTTCTTTTCTGGTAGCATGTACCATGGTACTTTTTCACTGTACCTGTAATCAGTAGTGTACATCAGCAAGGAATAGACAATTATTCTCAAATATAAATTGAATGATATTACCAGCATGGTTTTATTTTTCCGAAGAAAGAATCACTGACCCACAAGAAGCTACTGGCAAGCTTTCTCATATATCCACATTTGCAGTATAAAATGTAAAGACTGACAAAAATTATTTTGAATAAATATTTTAATTATTTAATGGTCTTATTTAATTTCTGTTACATTGTTCAAGATGTTTTAAGTTTTATGAATAAATCAAGACATGCTCAAGATGCTAATGAACATAAACACTGTTGATCCACCAATTAAGAAGTATATTGTTTGAACAATTAGGAAAGTGTCGAGCCTCTGGACCTGGAGGAAGACATTGATTTTCATAACATTCATTGAGTTCCAAAATAAGCATTAGTCAATTTAATTTATTTTGTTTTACTTGGTCATATTTGAAGAGTAAGAATTGTATCATTGTGTGACAGATAGTTTTTCTAAAGGGGCAATTTCGGGCACATGGAAATTGAAGTTATGGCATGTGGAATTTGGTTCTGGGCATATGAGTTTTTTAAAAGGTCACCAGCCTTGGACCATTGTCTAAATAATAAAAAAAAATATTTTGTAAGTTTGAGAAGAATTATATTTTAAGGAGACCAGTTGTTTTGGGTTTGAATTTTACATAATTTCTTACTTACATAAAATATTTTCTCATTTGTTGAGCAAATGGTTTCTTAGCCCTCTCTGATCAACATCTTGCCCAGGTGTTGGCAGTCACAGAGCTTCCCTGCTTAATATAGTTGGAAAATGGTAGACACTACCTGCTGTTATCAACAAGTTCTCTATGTCTGCAAATTATCTTTCACAGCATGTCAGCCAAAATATAAGCCTAATAGTTTCACTTTAATTACAGTTGGTAGATTACAGTTTACAAAACAACATACACAGAGGAAATTCATCTTACTGAACATGTAATTTTGGGGTGGACTGCAATTTTTTTTGGAGCTGTAATATTTTTTTACACTCAATATATATAAAAATTATTGCAATTTTGTAATTGATATAATATGTATTGTTTTACTCTAAACAATTAAATCAGAGCTGGATACGTTCTTCCAGATATTAATGGACAAAAATTTAAGGAAAAAAAACTTTGTTGTCCTCTATGGCAATAGCTTTTTTGGTGCTACCCAGCTCTATTTTACTGTATGTAGATGTCAAATCAAAATGCATGTTGTCTTTTGTTTTATACAGAAATTATTTGTTCTGGAAAAAAAGTTTATTGGATAATTAATTTTGCTGAAAAATAAGAGTTTGTCTTGGTTATTTAAAAAAGAGAGCTTTTGGAAAATGAAAAGAAAAATTGAAGCCAAAAACTGTACATGTACAAATGAATTGCAGTAATCACCAGGATGTGTTGGTTGTGAAAAATTAGCCTGGTATGGATGAAAACTTAGAAGCATTATTCTTGTGGCTGTTAAATAGACATTGAAAACATAGATAATGCAGACTAGTCATTATTCATGAACAGCAAATTGCTGAAAAGATAAAACTGTCATGAACTAGAAAGAAAACTGAAGCATTGATATTATGACCATCACTCAGTACATAGATTTAATTCTCCTAGCATCACTTTCCAGGTTTACGGTCCTATGCTAATGGAATTCAGTCATGAAATCATCCAGTATGACATTGATTTGGCTTTTATCTTTTCATGGCTAGATTATTTTAGTCATGTATTGATTATACATTGAATTATCATGGTAATATTGTTTGGAGGGAAAAAAATGTCAAATTGCTCAAAACATGGATTTGTTTTATTGTCAGACCAAAAATAGTCTTCCATAAAGAAGAATGTAATGGACCAAATTTTACAGAATTCTTCACATTTAATATGCAAGTTCTGTCCATATGCAATTTAAGAAACCCTTCAAAGATTTATAAATACTTTAAAACTCGTTCCATACAACAATAAAAATGTGGAGGATTAGGAAAAAGAGGTATAATTCAAGTCACATTCAGTAAAAACTGATTTTTCATTGCAAATTAGATACAAATTAGATACAGTATCATCAAATGATTCTCTACTAATTTTCAGTGCTTTGTAAAATTGTAATATTAACTGCAGCCAAGTTGCCAATAGAGGTTAGTTATGTGTATGGCAGATCCTCATACCATATATACTCACTTGTAAATCAGATCAACTGTGTACTGCACAGACCCAGATCTGCCATCACATAATGCACTGGCAGATCTTATTCTCTACAGTTTGTTAGGAGTAATTAGCAAAACTTATGACATAGACCCTAATGTGCAGACACATGATATGGCAGATCAAAATCTTTGTTGTTTGCAATTTGACTCTACTTGTAAGTGAGTATATATGGCAAATACTTCTTCACTATCATAATTTTTACAGTCATATTTCAAGTCTTTGTTTATTTGATAAATTTTAAATTAAAGTTTAATCCAATGATATCAATTGATTTGAACAAATTTAATGATTCGCTTATCTTACCCAGGTATAAGAGATGAAGCATATATCAAAGGGTTTAATGGTGAGGGACACTACCTATTTTAATGTGCAAAGATAGTTGAAAATATGTTTACAACACAGTCTGCCATAATGGCTACTACAAAAACAAAACCTGGCATGTCCAGCCAGGGTCTAAGGTTTCATTTTTCTTAATTTTGTGGTCTTCAATAGATTGTTGATATGATCAAAGCATGTTTTGTCAATTTTACTATAATAATTTTACTATAATAATTTTGCTTGTTGATATGAACAAAGCATGTTTGGTCAATTTTACTATAATGATTTTGCTTGTTGATATGATCAAAGCATGTTTTGTCAATTTTACTATAATAATTTTGCTTGTTGATATGGTCAAAGCAAGTTTTGTCAATTTTACTATAATAATTTTACTATAATAATTTTGCTTGTTGATATGATCAAAGCAAGTTTTGTCAATTTTACTATAATAATTTTACTATAATAATTTTGCTTGTTGATATGAACAAAGCATGTTTTGTCAATTTTACTATAATAATTTTGCTTGTTGATATGATCAAAGCATGTTTTGTCAATTTTACTATAATAATTTTACTATAATTTTGCTTGTTGATATGATCAAAGCAAGTTTTGTCCATTTTACTATAATAATTTTGCTTGTTGATATGAACAAAGCATGTTTTGTCAATTTTACTATAATAATTTTACTATAATAATTTTGCCAGACATTAACATTATTGGCCAAGGGAAGTAAATTAGTCACCTTTACCCTGTAGCAACAGACACACCCAGTGGGAAACAAAAACAGACAGAATATGCTTAATCCCTTTTGAATCATTTTTATTAGTCTGTACAAATCTTTTGTAAATTTTGGAGAATAATGTATTCTTAACAATTCATGAATTAAAAAAAGTGGAACTAGATTATTGCAGTTATTAAAGTTTAGAGAAGAAAATGCACTAATTTTGTCCTTAAATTTGTCAAAAAACATAGCATTTGTAAAAGAAAATAATATGTTTGTCCAAATATGTTTCATTTTCCAACCAGGTACATCAATCAGGATGATTCTGTCACAAAATGAGGTTGTATAGTCATTGTTAGTTAAATTTAGTATCATGCTTCTGTAACTTAGCAATTGATCTATGATGGTTTCAACAAATTTTCCATTTTCATCCATATTCTAAAATGTTTATATAAATGTTTGATGTCTGGTTCTTTCTACGGTGGGTCTGTGTTTGTTTGTGAGGATGAATGTGATTGCAGAACATAATAAGCTTTATAAAGCAGCCATTATATTTAAAAGATGAAGAGTTCTGGAAATAATACTGACCCAAAGGAAGCAGCTAGCAAACTTTCTCACATACCCACACTGGTCAAATCAAGACTCTAGCTGACATCGGTAGAGGTAAAAATGTGTGAGTGATTTATAAGGTGAGTGTCACAAATATTCTAGGAAACATCTTCCTTTAATAATTGATAAACTATTTAACTTGGGACTTTATCAAAATGGATTGTTGAGTTCTAAAAGAAAGTGAGTATTGACGTCTGTAAAGGAGAAATGGGTTGAAAGATTTACTTCCTTTTTATAGGCCATTCAAAGTACACAGGCTTCTTTCATATAAACATTTGCTAGACATGCCCATATAGTGGAAGAAAAGCAAGTGTTCCTGATTTTTTGCAGCCACATTTAATGACATTGAGTATATTTCAGAAACAAAGAAATCTTGAATATTGTATATGTACTTGTAGCCTATGTAGCCTATCCTGAATTACCTCCCTTTATTAAACTCTTGCAATACTTGAAAATCTTTTAGCTAAAAATGTATGCTGCACATGTACATTGAAGCCAAAATATTTCTTTTGGATATATCAAGAAGTTTGTGAGGGAAAGTTGTATTCTTTTGTGGAAAATGTTATTAATTTATCATTACAACCATTTTATCATTACAACTGTTTTATCATTACAACCGTTTATCATTATATCTGCTTCATCATTACAACCGTTTTATCATTACAACCATATCCCAGATTGGAATTCTTCAATATTTTCAAATTGTTAATTGAAATACTTGTGCGAGAGGCAACAAGCATAACATTGTTCACTACGAATAACTCTTATGAAAGTAAAATTTCATTTTATGCTACATTCTACTTACTTTATGAGCTACAGAACCTATTTCAACAGATGAAAGTTGCTAATTGGCTGATTTATGCAAAAGAAGTATATATACTGTATAGGTAATTTAGAAGGCTTAAACCTTTAACTCTTTTAAATTTGTTATTCCCATCACACATGAGCTGCTGGATGTAAAACAGGGAGAGCTCATCAGACTGCAGTGGACACCAGAAAGGGAATTATTCTCAGAAATGAGGCATGCAGCAAATAACCTTCATTGTTTTAAAGGAGACACTTGAAAGCTCATTTATCGGATATTTTGCCAGTATTACTAAAAAGTACAATATAAACCTGATTATATGTTAACTACAACTGCATTGACTATTTGCCATTGCATAATGCACTAAGCTGATCTTGATCTCTTTAATTTGGTAAGAGTAACCAGTTCAACAAACAACATATACCCTGGTTTGCGCTGGCAGATCAGATTTTTTGTTATGTGCAGTTTAACATTGACTATAGATAGTATGGTAATTTGGCTAAATATTAGCGTCATGGTCTGTGTGAACTAAAATTTTTTATCTGTGCCCATTAGCACTGTTCATTTTTATTCATTGTACAAGGTCTTCTTCCAAGTTCAAACCTTCAAGGGGATTTTTTTTTGTTGTAATCTTTTAGACCAGAACTTACAATGTTCCAAAAAAATGGAAACAAGGAATTGTGCAGAATCCAAAGAACTCCATTTAGCATATCATTATATTTAAATCCATGTCCTGTATTAATAGGTAGGGACAATATTGCAAACTACCCCCAGCTTTGTTGGAGTGGGTTGTATGATTTCAGTTATCATTATCTAGATGGTGAATGCTGATGTAATTTGCCTAGAACAAGCAAGTATCAGTATAGAGTGTGAAACTTAATGGTGGAATAAAGATCTAAGCATATATATAGAACAGAATGATATGCCCCACCCCGTACATGTATAAATTATAAAATTATAAAAATAAAATTCATAAATAATTGTGATAGTACATTACACTTAAAAGATAGACATCTTCATTTTAATTAAATTATTCATTGAAAATTCAAAGACAAATATGCTATATAAATAGCCAATTTGTTAAGTGATAGAATTAATTCATTATCAAATCGAGTGAAAGACCACTGCCTTGTACAGATTCTTAACCTGATTGTTCTGGTTCAGTCCAAATTCACTGCAACTGTTCTTTTGGCTTCCTTGTTCCTGTAAGTGTGGGTCCTTTCCACTTTTCTCAAATTCTCAGGTGTTTTGCCTCATTCAGTCCTTCCAACTTTGTGTGGTCACTTTGGTTTTGGAAATATGTGATATATCATGTGGATGCTGCTCATGGAGCTATCTCACCATGTCTCTTCAAGCTTTTACCATCAGAATTGTGTTTTCCAGGCATCAAATCCCTTTGACCCTAATTATGAGTAAATTTCTTCTTAATTTGACCCAGAGTCTTCTACCATTTGTTTTCTCTTGCAGAAAAATGGTGTAGATTGATTATACTTTCATGATAAGCACATTTAAACTGAGAGTTTTCTGTGGAATCGCGATGCCTTTATTCACCATAACCAGTCCGAATGAAATATATTCCCTGCCAGAACTAGGCTGAAAACAATGCTGTTCATCCAACCTCAGATTACCCGAAATTGATTCCAGGTAACTTTCAGTTCTCCATACAGATCAGAAATTGACCACTATCCTTTGGAGCTAAGTAAATGAAGATTTATTAAAGAACCAATGCTTCCATGAATGACATTTGTTAAATTAGTATGTTACAGCAATTGAAACAAGTGCTAGTCCCCATAAATCTAATTAATTGTTCACCTGTCCAATTTGATGCATTCCTCTTAGATTAACAGAAATTTCCCCCTTTCATAACCGCCTCCTTAGGGATTTTTACTCTACAAATTATTGGAGATCTAACAGATACACTTATATGTCCTCAGGTGAACCCTCCACCATAGAGGTCCCTAGTCTAATTAAGCAGTTAGCCTCTACATTCTCCTTGCCTTTAATATATATTGTATCTGGACTTAGTCATTATTTCTACAATAGTAACCGCTCCAGTGGCCTAGTGGTTAGAACCTCTGCCTCAGATCCAGGTGGTCGTGGATTCGATCCCCGGCTGAGTCATACCAATGACTTACAAAAATGGTGCTAACAGATGCCATGCTTGATGCTCAGCATTAAGAGGTTAATGTTAGGACTAGTCAGCCTGGTATCAGGATAATGTGACTGGGTGGGACATCATGCTTCATGTCTTCGGCATGATGCCCCAGTGCTAGACATCACTATAAACTGCCACACTGCAGACATCATAGTGATATGACTGAAAAATTGTTAAAAGCTACGTTAACAAATTATAAACACCACACTAACACCTCTACAACAGTACTATCTCATTACATGTCATTGTCCATTGGTCAATTTAGCTTGAGCTAAATATGCTAGTGGTTGGTGGTCAGTTTCTCAAATAAATTTTTGTCCATACAAGACAATTACCAAGCATTCTTTCTCAGGGACTGAATGATTGTGTTTTGTGGTTAACAATTTCCTGCTACTGTAGGCAACTGGGAATGAATTTTAGTCATGCTCTTGTAATAGTACTGCCCCTGAACCTCTATCAAAAGCATCAGTACGTAAAACAAAATATTGTGTCACATCAGGCAGTCTCTCCTTCAAAGTCTGAAATCCTCGTTCACATGCGTCTGTTCATGTAACTTTCATCGGAGACTTTTACCAACAAAAGTCAGTCAATTGGCTTGCAATTAGTAACATAAGTTAGTAACATAATGACAATAATACCCTGCTGGTCCCAAGATAAATTGAACTTGCATTTTAGTGGTCAGTTGTGCTGTGTTTCTGAATTGGTTGACCTTTGAACTATCAGGTGTTAGCATGTCTTCGCTGAGGGTGTGATCTAGGTAGGTTAGTTTTCTAAACCCTATATGGCACATAGATGGTCATGCAGTCATTCCCATTTGTCAAAGTCACTCTAAAACATTTTTCAGTAAGATGATATGATCGTCCGAAGTCGCTGTCACTAAAAGTAAATTATTCATGAATTTTGAGACTCCAGTCCCCCTTAACGGTTCCAGTCATTTTTGCATCATACAGATGAAGACACCTTGCACAGCCTACACCCCAAATGGCATGACCTCTCACTGGTAAGTCCTATCTGAAGTTGCAAAGGCAAGTGTTGCTCTGCTTCTTTCCAAACCAGAGTTTGCCAGTACCCCTTAGACAGATCAATCCTTGAAAAGTATTTTGCTTTGGTTGTCCTGGCAAATATATACTCAGGATGAAGTAACAGTTCTACATGGAATTCCATGATTCTGTTTGTTCCGTCTTTCTTCTGCATCAACAAACAGGAGAGCTATATGCTGACTTAGCTGGTTCTATAACTCCCAATTCTATCATAGCTTGAATTTCATTTCAGACAGTTTCTAATTTCGCATGGGGTAACAGGTATGATTTCTCATCCAGTAGCCTTAGTGTAAACTCCTCTAACTCCATCTTGGTAGGTCGTTCGGTCAAGATGCTTGCATAGTCTTGGAGTAATGACTCCACTTCCTTACATTGCTCAGACATTAACGTTCAAGGACAACATCAAAATAAGTTTCTAATATCATCAAAGAACAACTAGGGAGTACTTCCGCCTTTCCTCCATTGTCATCGGGTTCATCAGTTACAACCGTAGCAACCACAAACTCTGTAGGTGTCTTTCTTTCACAGTAACATTTCAGGAGATTTATGTGGTACAGCTTTTCCTTGTCTCCTACCCAGATATGGTAGTTCTGTCCACCCTTTTTCTCCATTACCACAAATGGTCCCTTCCATGAGATTTGAAGTTTGTTGTGCTCTAGCAGCAGGAACAACAACACCTCAAAGTGACATCCCTTCATCCTTTATTTGTAATATTTGGCTTGCTGTCCCCTTGTGTCATGGAGATTCCCCTAAGCCAATTTAGCTTCTTCTAGCTTGTAGATCAATAACATATTAGTAGGTTGTTCACACTTCCTCAGATACTTGCTCATCCATCCATATCTGTTGTAATATAGCCATGGGTCCCCTAACTGTCCTCCCATAGACTAACTCAAGAGGTGAAAAACCCAAACTAGACTATGACACTAATCAATACTCTAAAGTTATCACCAGAAGGTATCAGTCCCAATCCCTGAGTCAACCTTCACAGAGCTTCTTCAGAGTCTGTTTCAATGTTTCATTGAAATGCTTCACCAAATGATTATACATCAGGTGATATGGGGTAGTTGTCGGGTGTCTAATGGATAGTAACCTATTTCCATCTTCCATCACCTGGCTCACAAACTGTGTCCTCTGGTCAGCCAGTATCTCATCAGGAACACCAACCTTTGACAAAACTCCTAACAAGGCCTCAGCCACTGTGACTGAGTCAATGGTTTTCAAGGCCATGTCCTCCGGGTATCAGGTGGCATAATCTATCATTAGTATATAACGATACTGCTTTCTGCTTTCAGCCACTGCTTTCTGCTTTCAGCCAAGGCTTTATTACTGCTTTCAGCCAAGGCTTTATCAGACCAACCAATCAATCATCTTCAAGAAAGGTTGGGGCATTTTCTAGTGGCACAGGGCATGGGAGGTTTTAGGTGAGACTGCTGACACTTGTCACAAGACAAACAGAACCTCTGAACATCCCCATATACACCTGACCAGTAGAACTCTCTCACTAACATGTCTCTGGTCTTTGCCATGCACATGTGGCTTCCAAGTAGACCATGTGCCAGCCTAAGCACTTCTGCTTGCTTTGCTATAGGCACAACAACTTGTTCAAACATAGCAGTCCCTTTCTCTGTATACTGATACAACATGTTTCATTGCTAAATTTACCTCACCATCTGGCAATTTCCTTATGGACTTATCTTTTGTGTAAATTCGTACCTTGTTGAGAGACAAATCTTCCTCTTGAAGTTTCCTCTACTCACCAGGTAGCAAATTGTCTATGGGCAAAGTCATGGGTCTTAGTGGCTTTGACCTTGACCATCACTTCATAGCCCTCATCTCAAGGAATCCTACATGTACATGTCATAGGATTAGGTTGCAACAATGAATACCTACACCCTAATATGTTATGATATAGTCCAGACAAAATCACTGCTTCAATTCACCCCTTTTTCTTTAGCAAATCAAGGTCTGTATTAAGAACTGGGAACATACTTTTGTTTGGTTAGCAAACTGGACTTCAGCCATCTCACCTGTGTATTTTCCAGGCTTGACTTATCTACTATCTCCCAAGGCAGATAACTAAAGCCAGTATGTTTGCATTCTCTAGCTTTTTCTTTGGCCTGCAACCTGGCTAGTTTGAGCTCTCATACACCTTTCTCTCGCTTGAGCTGAGTTGCTTGTACTTGCCTGTCTTTCTCATGTTCATCTGTTTGTCTGTTTTTCTCACATTCAACAGCTTGTCTGTCTGTCTTATGTTTGAACTTGGCAGCTTGTGCTTGTCTGTCTTTTTCTCATTCCTCAAGCTAGTAGTTGTTTATGTTTTCTAACACTTTGCTCAACAAATTCTGTTAACTGGGCCCATGCATACCCAAGTTTATCAGTACCGATTGTACAGTAACACAAAAATTAAGTTCTTTACCTACACTCAAGTTTTACTGCCCTACTAGGAGATAGCATAACAATCCAACACTAAAAAAAGCATAATTTACTGCTACGGAGTTGGCCTAAATATCTCTTATTTCAACCCCTATGAAATGATCATGAATAATTCATGAACTGGTATGAACCGTTCTTGAACGGTTCATGAACCTGTTCATGAACCATTCCTGTAAGTTCATCAAAAGGTTCATGAACCATTCATGAATGTGCATGAACTGAAAATGGTCAGTTCATGAAATTAATGAATTCATGAATGTAAATTAAAAAATTTATGAATTCATGAATGTTCATGAACCATAACGTTACAAACTGTTCTTGAATGTTCATGAACTATTCTTGAACTGAATTCATAAACAGTTCATAAAAGTTCACTAACTGGTTCATCATCATTCATCACAGTTGATGAACATATTCATGAACTGTGATGAACAATGTTCCCCATTTTTCATGACTTCATGAACAGTTCCTAAAAAAAAAAAAAAAAAAATTTGATTATCAGACAAACTCACAAATACCTATTTCATCCTGAATCATAAAATAACCTTAGATGGGGGTGGGTGTTAAAGCAGTATAAAATGCAACATATTTTAAAAAACTTTAATTTCAGATAAATTTCTAATATGCAACATTGAACATGAAAACTTACATTAAGCGATATTTCTTTTTTATTCTTATCAACACTTTCTGTATGTTTTGTAATTTTTCTTTGAAAATTGTTCAAGAGATAATGGGACAGTTGTGTTCAATCAACTACTGAAGCATATTTATCTGTCATTGTCATGGAGCTAATTCCACTGGGGTTTCTCCTAAAGAAATGGATCCCTACCCCCAAACTGACATGTCAGATAACTTTTTTGTGAAGACAGTTAGGGCCTAATTTTAATTGAATTAAATTCCACCTATTGTCGCTACTGAATGTCTCCATCTGCAACTTAAGCTGTTCATTTGATTACTGTATGGATCTTTAACATTGCTGCAGCAGTCACTTTTAAATGTCTATTCCATCTCTTGGCTGTAAGATCCTCAAGTTGTCAAATTTTTCTCTTTATCCTATAAACTTCAATAATTTTACTTTTCTGCTGTCTGATCTGAGAGAAATCTTTTCACTAGTTGTATTTTAACTTAAGCTGACTAGCCATACGTATTATAAGTCAAAGTAGTCAAATGTTTTAATAAAAATTCATCTACTCTGACCTGGATGTTGCATATAGCTGCTTCGGTTTGGGTTAGTAGCACATGTATTATGTACAGTTTCACACATTAACTAGTTTTTTGGGGGGCCCAGAGTGGCCAAGTGATCTAAAGTGATGTCCGTTATGGATCACTGCCATCTCACCTCTGTGTTAGTTCAAGTCTAGAATTTGGTGAATGTGGATATGTGGGAAAGCTTGCCAATAGCTTCTCGTGGGTCAGTGGTTCTTTCCGGTGATTTCTCAGTTTCTTCCTCCACCATTAATACTGGCCGCCTTGAATAGCCTATCGTTTGCTGAAAAATGGTGTTAAGCCCAACAACAACAACAACAACTAGTTTTTTTGTTTTTGTTTTAATTTACAAAATTACATCAGATCATATAAAAAGTGATGTCATGAAACAGAAAATGATACCAAACATATAAATTCCAATCACCATTGCAGTACCGCATATGGTATCGAGATCGAAAAAGGGGTGGGGTATGATGTTTTGTGATTTTCAAAATTTCGAAGAGAAAGTTTAAATTGAGTCTGACAAAAACCAGGTATATTAATTTGGTTAAAACTGATATGATGACATAAAAACCAATAAAATATCCACATAATTCCCTCTGAAATAATCATGAATGACCAAGACAAAGAAGGGGCCCCGAGTCCATTATGGATCACTGCCATCTCACCTCTGTGTGTGTTCAAGTCTAGAATTCAGTGAATGTGGATATGTAAGAAAGCATGCTAGTAGCTTCTCGTGGGTTGGTGGTTCTTTCCGGTGATTTCCCAGTTTCTTCCTCCACCAATAATACTGGCTGCCATGAATAGCCTATCATGTGCTGAAAAATGGCATTAAGCCCAACAATAACAACCAAGAAAAAGATACACTCACCGTAATTTTGATGATTCCGCTGTGTACGCTTTTCCGCCTAATTTTGCTTTCATCAAGTCAATTTCTTCATATTCTTCATAATTCCTTCTCTGCACTTCTACGTACTTAAAAGAAATTATATTGAAAATATTCTCATCTGTCAATTCCACAGGAATCCATGTTTTTGTTCGAGATTGTTACTTGTTGCAAAACCCTTTGCATGCTCTTTCGTTTGTGCTCAGCCACTGAAATCACGCACATATTTTACCCAATCATATCACGTTTTCTTTCACAGTCATCCAATCAGGATAAACATTGTTTACATAGTTCGGTGTTTACTGCAACTTGGCAACCAGTTACAAAGTCGATAAAATATGCAGTTTATGACAATACTGGACAAAATCATTAGAACAAAGTCATTGAAAGCTTTTATAGCAAGTACATTTTGTTCATACTGGCAAGAAAATATTTTCCCATATTAATCCAGAACTACTCAAGTTAAGTACACAAGTATTTAATAAAAGATCTCTGTTATAATTTTAAAAAAATATTCATCTTTATTTATATTTCACTAATATTGTGAGAAGTTTGTATGATTAATTTTCATCAACATTTTATGAATATAATGATATAGAAATTTCATAAACATTTTTAAGAAACATCTTAATGGTGCATCAAAGTACTTGAATTGTTCATGAAGCAAATTCATGACATTTCAGAAACTTCAAAGATATAATAGTTCATTAAAGTGTGAACATTCATGATTGTTCATAAAGTCATGAATTTGTTTTCGTAGGGGAAGAGAATACAAAGGTAATTTTTCATTCAATACACAAATTTTAAATACAACCTGAGCATCAAGGAAATTTTCATCAATCTCTTATAATATTTTCATCAAAAAATGAAAAAAATGGCAAGAAAATTACATGCAAAATATAAAATAAGCAGGCAATGATTTGGTTCACTCTGATCGCTATTTCTTAAAAAGTACTATTGCAATAATCACTTTCTGTTCTATATTTGCTCAGACTCTTTACTCCAATAAAATATTCTGATCCCTTAGACAAGCTCTGACTTTGTTGCAATCTTCCCCCCCCCCGCTTTATTAGGGTGGGTTGTAGAGTTTTGGTTATTGCCTCTGGGCAGTTGGTATAAGCTAATAGCTGTTCCACCATGGCAAAAAGGAAAATATTAACAAATTAAACTACTCATTAGGATGCATATATCAAACAAATTTCATTAAAACATTTTTTAAATTTATTTAGACATTAAATGGTAAAAAAAATAGATTTGTAATTGATACATGGCTGTAAAAAAAAACAAACAAATGTCACTCAAAAATGAAAATTGGGTAACAACTCAGTTTTTGGTATGGCAGAGTTCCTCTCCAGGACATGCATTCAGATATCAATTTTCAACTGTGTAGGAAAAATAGAGTCCAGGGTACAGTGGGTGAAACAAGCAAAAAGCTCAACATTCAAAACCACTAAAGCATTAGTTAGGTAATAGGGACCTACTTTTGGTGTGACTGAATAACTCTCCTTTAAATGCATCAGCATTAAAATTTTTATGAGTTCAAGGAAAAGGGGTCCAATATGTTGGCTAAACAGATGATAGAACATACAAACACCTAAAAAAATTTAAAATTCATTTGTATGAAGCCTATATTCCTCCAGTTTAAATGCAATGGGATGATATTTGCATAGCCATTTAATCTTACATGCTTGAATTTGATGCTTCTTTTCACACATGTAAATTCAAACTAGTTAGGTGCCTTCTTTGACATCTCTCATGAGGGAATGCTATAATTGTGTAGACTCCTAAATGACATTTTACATATATTTTGATATATGAACCTGCATGATTGTAACCAGAAGTAATATTAGCTCATTTTTGTGGCATTTTCTTCAATCCTGATTTATTTTTTATGGATTTAGTGTTCAGTTTGTCAACTGTTATACTTAAATTGTACACAGTAACTGACAAATTTGTCTGCACTTTGAGCTGACAGTTCCACCTCCCTTGATTATGAGCCATTTGTTATAGACGTTCATCTTAGTGCCACCATTATTGCCCAAGAGTCACATTTTCTTTCCTAGTTGATGCATGAGAATTCCAATGAAGGAGCACAGTCACCCGACACACCTGTGTTTGATGCAGATCATAATGGCTTTCAGTCTGCTGACTTTTGCCACTCTGGTCTGTCAGAACTGTTGTTGACCTGTTGGAATCATTTGACTATGTTTCAGTAGTGATGGATAAACCTTTGTCCTTATCAGCTGGCTCAGTTATGCAATATTTCCAGCTATAATCTAGATCCCTTAAGGGCATTTGTAGACTAAATTCCCTTAATTCCCTAGTCCAGATTCCCTCAATCACATTCCCTGGTCCAGATAATCACATTCCCTGGTCCAGATTCCCTTTATGGCACTACCTAGTCCAGAATACCTTAATTTCATTTCCTTGTCCAGATTCCCTTCATGGCATTCCCTTGACCAAATTCACTTAATGAGATTCTTTAGTTCAGATTCCTTTAATGGCATTGCCTAGTCCAGATTCCCTTAATGATATTCCCTAGTCCAGATATTTTTAATGTCATGCCCTTGTTCAGATTACTACTACTACTACTAATACTACTACTACTACTACTACTACTATTACTACTACTACTACTACTACTACTACTACTAATAATAATAATAATAATAATAATAATAATAATAATAATAATAATAATAATAATGACTTTGTTTAAAGAGGGTAACACAGTTAACTCAGAACTAATCTACCTTGATGCCCTCATTCAAAGGAATTTTTTTTTTTTTTTAGCTGCATCTCTAAAGCCACTGGATATACTGGGTATTGGAAACTTTTTAAAAATAATTCCTTATTTGGTTTGGGAATTTTATTCTGTTTGGTAGACATAGATCACAGGTGGGGAGTATCACCAGGTATCCTATACTGGAATAGTGATTGAAAATATTCAGGAGCACTATATTGAATATCCTGTACATTAATTTGGCTTTTCTCAAACAGATTCAGTCTTTAATGGGTAATATTTTTACCAGCTAAATTTTCTTTGCTTTCTTTCTGGATTGATATTAGACCAAATGCTCTTTCTTAAAGATATACCAGCTTTGCCATGTTTTTATTACTTGAACTACCCCATACTGTATTACATTAGTCTAAATAGGGTTGTATGTAACTGTTATAAAATAGTTTTTTGTGCCTTTCTGGGAGAAAATGAACCCCTCATCCAAGCATTCCTGAAGGATGAGGGGCATTATTGGAGTAAAGCAGAAACAGGCGCTCTTCAAAGAAAAGGAACTTTTATCAGTTATACCATACGTCACTTGAAGTACCCTATATAAACAAGCGTCTGCACAAGAAACCTCATAGTTATTTTGGAGTTGTATTGGAAGTAAGTTAAATAATAGGTGTAGTCCAAGCTATACTGTTATCTGTTCTAAATTATTTTAATTTATTTTTTAATGGCTACTGAAGAGTGACAGTGTTATGTCATCAGCATAGAGATCTTTAGATGATATCAAGTCCCTTAGTACAAGTGATAGGTCATTAAAAAATAAAATAAAAAGTAAATGACCTAGAATTGAGCCTTGAGATACTCCACATCTAATTGTTCCAGGTTCAGACAACATTATTTATATAAACATATCGTGTTCTCTCACTTAAGTAAGAAGTAAACCATCTAACTATGCTTTCATCACATTGGAAGATTCTTCAGTTTCGTCAAAAGGATTTCATGATCCACCATGTCAAAAGCTTCCCTGAAATCTACAAATACAGATCCTATTATTCTACATTGGTCAATTGCTTGAAGTCATTTCTCAGTTATGGAGATCAAGGCAGTCTCACATGAATGTTTCTGTCTAAAGCCTGATTGATTAGCGTGTTACCTCAAGTGTTACCTCAAGTGTTTTGTTATATAGGAGTGAATGATCCATAGACATGTTTTTCAATTAATTTTGACAAGTTTGGCAGTATTGAGATTGGCCTTTAGTTATCAGCATCATCCTTAGAACCCTTCAACCAGATTTGTGAATAGGAGTTACTTTTGCAGTTTTCCTTATTTTGGGGACAGATGAGGTTGCAATACTTAAATTGATTATGAATTTTATGATATCTACAATCACAGAGGCAGAAGATTTAATGAGTCACGGACCAATCTGATAAAGTCCTGTAACTTTCTTGGTATCAAGTTAACTGAGACATTTTTTAACAAAGGTTTTTGATAATGGTGGGATAGAGAAATATACCTCCATAGAGATTTTGCTGCTGCATAACTTTTTCAGTTCATTAAAGTTGTTTTCTATTACTGGTTCTTTTAGCTTTGTGTTAATGTTGGTGAAAAAATTCATTGAAAACATTTGTAATGTCAATGTCATTAGTGACTATGGTTTCATTCACCAGAAGTTAGTAAATTTTATTTATCTAATCTTTGTGAGTTCCTCCATTGAGTTCATTTAAGACTTTCCAAATGGAGTTTGTGTTGCTCTTTTTGTTTTCAAGCAATGATTGATACTAATTATTTTTAGCTTTTTCTAATCATACATGCTATTTTTATTTCTCCATACTTTATATTGTGCATGGTTTCCCATAGCCTTGAATTCATCTCTTGTTTTCATAGCATTAAGGATTTCAGTTGTAAGCCAATTAGGTTGGATTTCATTCTTTACTTTGAGTGGTGCATGCTTAGAGACTACATCCATAATTAAGTCAGTCCACACCCTCAAAGCTTCATACACAACATCCAAATTTTGGATCATACACCATGGAACTTTATATAGTTCATTGAGAAATTGTTCTTCATTACAAGTTTTTAAAGATCTGTGAGTGATAGTTTTGTGTGTATTTTTCTTTTTTTTCTTGCATTTTACCATTCACGTTCCTTTCTCCCGATTCCCTAGTGCAGATTCCCATAATGGTATTCCCTAGTCCATATTCCCTTAAATGCATTCCCTAGTCTAGATTCCTTTAATGACATTCCCTTTTTCAGATCCCTTAAGATCATTCCCTTGTCACGTTACCTAGTCCATATTCCCTTAATCACATTTCCTAATCCAGATTCTCTTAAAGGCATTCCATTGTGCAGATTCCATTAATCACATTCCTTAGTGCAAATTCTTTTAATTATTATTATTATTATTATTATTATTATTATTATTATTATTATTATTATTATTATTATTATTATTATTACTTTATTTAAAGAGGGTAACTCAATTAGCTAAGAACTAATCTACCTTGAGGCCCTCATTCAAAGGATTTTATTTATTTTTGCTGCATCTCTGAAGCCATTGTATATACTGGGTTTGGAAAGAGGAAATAGAGTGGGCATTTCTAATCTCAACTGGAATATTATTCCAGAGCAATGTTCCAGAGTATTGGAAACTTTTTTTAAATAATTCCTTTTTTGGTTTGGGAATTTTGTAATGTTTGGTAGACATTGATGGCAGGTGGGGAGTATTTCCAGGTAGCCTATACTTGAATAGTGATTGTAAATATTCAGGAGCACTATTATTGGCTAATTGCATTCCCTTATCCAGATTCTCTTAATGGCAGTCCATTGTCCAAATTCCCTTAATGACAATCCCTAGTTCAGATTCCCTTAATGACATTCCTTAGTCCTAATTCCCTTAATGGTCTTTCCTTGGCCAGATTCATTCTTTTATCCAGATTCCCTTAATGGCATATCCTTGTCCAGATTCCTGTAATGGCATTCCCTTGTCTAAATTTCCTTAATGGTATTCTCTTGTCCAGATTTCCTTAATTGTATTACCTACTCCAGATTCCCTTAATTACATTTCCTAGTCCAGATTCCCTTAATGGCATTCCCTTGTTCAGATTCCCTTAATCACATTCCCTAGTCCAGATTCCCTTAATGGCATTCCCTAGTCCATATTCCCTTAATGGCAGTTCCTTGACCAAATTCCCTTAATGACATTCTCTAGTTCAGATTCCCTTAGTGGCATTCCCTAGTCCAGATTCCCTTGATGGCATTCCTTTGTCCAGATTCCCTTAATGGCATTCTCTAGTCCAGATTCCCTTAATGGCATTCCTTAGTCAAGATTCCCTTAATGGCATTTCCTTGTTCAGATTCCCTTAATGGTAGTCCCTAGTCCAGATTCCATTAATGGCAGTCCCTTATCCAAATTCCCTTAATGACATTCTCTATTTTTCAGATTCCCCTAGTGGCATTCCCTAGTCCAGACTCCCTTAATGGCAGTCCCTTGTCCAAATTCCCTTAATGGCATTCTCTAGTTCAGATTTCCTTAGAGACATTCCCTTGTCCAGATTCCCATGATGGCATTACCTTGTCCATATTTCCTTAATGACATTTTCTAGTTCAGATTCCCTTAGTGACATTCCCTTGTCCAGATTCTGCTAATGGCATTCCCTTGTCCAGATTCCCCTCATGTTATTCCCTTGTCCAGATTCCCCTAATGGTATTCCCTTGTCCATATTCCCCTAATGGCATTCCTTTGTCCAGATTCCCTTAATGGTATTCCCATGTACAGATTCATCATTCGGAACAAGCAAAGCTGTCTTATGAGACATTATCAGCTGCTGCAGTAATTTTTCATAACTCAGTAGGATTATGGCATTTGAGAAAAGCAGCAACAAAAATTGTTTCTTTTTAACAAATGTTTGACATCTTTAGATCCTGTCTAAAGTTCACATGGCTCATTATATATAACTGATTGTATTAATTTTTTACTTAAGCTTGTATGGGTTTAATATTAGTAGTTTGATTTAATTTTGCTTTTTGCATATTAGATATTGATTTTGAATATCCTAGATTTTGTATTCTTTGAATCCTCTTTGCATTGGGATGAAACACTCAATCCTAAATGGATGCCTTTTAATTCTCAGGCTTAAGACTTTGGTTATGAACATCTTAGGTGTATTCCTACAATTTAAGTTTACTTTTATTTTAATGAAAGATGCACAGTAAACAAATAAACACTTTACTTGGCTTCATGATTGCAGTCTCTCACACAGATTATAAGAAGAAATCTTAATAATTGATTCTTAGGTGTCGTATATAATCATTTTATAAGTGGAGTCCAACCGAAAACATCATAGACCCTAATCTACTGTTGAATACTGCAGCTGCATGTTGGGGTCTATCTTGTTTGTTCTGCTGATTGCTCCAAAACAAACTGTACAGACCCAGATATGCTAGTACATTATGCAACAGCAGATCTGTGTCTTGCAGTTGGCCTCAACTTGTAATTGAGTGTATATGGTAATAGAGAGCAGAGAATTGTTATGCATTATCTGCAAAAGATTAATTTCTTTAAAGATTTACTTTTTAAGAAGCCTCTTGCTTCTAAAGACTTTAGCAGTAATTTTAAATGAGATGTTTAGTATTCAATGTACATTTTGGAATGAAGGCAAGGATTATTTTGTACTCCATGCTGTGCTTGCATCTTACCATTATTAGTTCAGATTGTTCAACAGTGCAATCTTGAAAATACAAATTTGAAATTCTAAGATATGATTGGAGGCAAAATTTAGACCGGAACAACAATTTTTAAATAATGATTTCTTGGAAAGTGAAGAATTTTTTTTCAGTCTCATAACAAATTCTAAAATATTATAGAGTTTGAAGTAATCACACATCATCAAGGCTTGGAGTATGTCAAGGATTACATTATCATGTATTGACCCAAGGGCAGGGAAATGTTGCCCCTTGGTCATAACTTGGACACTTTTATGATCCTGGTCCAATAACCTTAGCTCTAGGAGATTGAATGAGACCTATTCATTGTAGACCTTAGGTCTTGCCTTGTAGTTAAGGTACTTGCCTCTTAGAGATCCCTACCCTGTAATTATATATAGGACATGAGACAAACATATATCCAATAAAGGTCATGCAGTATGGAACTAGCCTCTAAGGTGATAATTTACAAATGTTTAAGATCCCCACCCCATAATGATGTGTATACCTTTATTGAACATGAATTGATATATGCACTTCAACAGGTCTCATGTCAAGTTTCTGGAATTGGGGACCTCACCTTTGGCTCATTTGTTTGTTTTATATATGTTTTGTATTTGCCTTTGAAAAAAGATAGTTAGTTACTAGTTCCACTGTTGTTGTCAGTTTATTGCATCTATCTTAATCAATCCCTGACACACATGATCCCTTGGTGGATCCAGTGGCTTGAAAGGGTTTGCCATATGATTTGTATTCTTTATATATATATATATATATATATATATATATATATATATATATATATATATATATATATATATCCATTGCTAGGTCCTATGCCTGAATATTTTGAATATTATATATATATAGAGTGAAATCCAAGGAAAAGGAAACATTGATGTTGATAATGAACTTGCCAGCAGGCTTTAATTGAAATGGCTTAAACATTTTTATTAAGAGCATTGATGTATGATAACTTTTGTTCTCTAATGCAAATCTCTGATTTACCTATAACTTCAAATGAATTGGGTTGTTCCACTTTACCTAGGCAAATCATCCTAATAGGCTTTCCCACAGCTGCCTTCTTTTAACTTAGCTTCAACCTTGCTTTTCTAATCCAGTTAACTAATCTGTGAGAGGTTGGTTGTTTATGTTCAACCACATTATCTTTTAATTGTAATATATTGTATTAACTGCCACAAAAATAGTTTTACTTGGAACTGTTTACATTTCATTGCAGCTAATATTTACCAATGGCTTTAAACACAGATAGATGCAGATTAAAATCTCTGATGGCAGATTCTCTGTTTGCTGGTTTGAAGGTGGCAATATATTTGATCTTGTTCATGTATGACACCTACAGTATAACTTATTTAAATAAAATTTGAATAAAGCTACATGACTTCACATGTGTTTAAGATTAAAGTCACATTTTCCAGCTACAAAAGAGTGATAGTTTAAAATACATGTCTGCATCATACTGGTTTGAGAGAGGAGCTTTTTATGAGCTTAGTAAAGAAAACCTGTACACTTGAAAATCATTGTTAAATAAATAGTGAATTCTCCCATTTTTACTTTGTGGTGGTGGGTGGTTGTAATAAGTTAAATTCAATTATGAGCTTTCAATAAGAATATAATTACCATGTCAGTGTTTGCACGCAAACTCTCAATCAGTTATCATGATGGTTGCATAAAGTAATTCATCAGTATTTTTCACAAAGCACCATCAATCATTTCAGTGTGTAAAATTAGTTTCTTCATCAGGTAAATTAATCCCCTCAGTTTATCTGCACTATTGACTGGATTTAGCAACAGAAAATGGGTTAATGCATGAACTTGCTTAAAAGTCAACTTAAACTGCAAAATGCAAATATCCAGATCTCCTGTAGTCTGCAAGTCAAGGTTGGTGCTGATTTTTCTTCTGACTGCTCATATCAAATGGCACAGACCCAAATCTGCTGGCAAATTATAAGTTTGCCTTAATAGACAATTAGTTTGCATGTGGACTTGACTTATAAATGAGTAAATGTGATAAATTAATATGGACTATAATTTTAAGAAAGCAGTGACTATTTTAGACATGAAATGAGACAATCATAGAGTTATATAGATGCAAATATGACATTAATTTTTAGGAATGTTCCAAACTGGGTATGATTTGTTTGCATTTGGATGTGTGATGAATACAAATATAGTATTCCAACATAGTTGTGATCCTTCTATAACAGGGTGATGGTGATAAAAGTGGGTGAAAGTATACATTCGTTTAATTAAATGAAGACAAACTTGTCTGAAAAAACACTTGTATATTGTGACCTAAATTTGTGAAATACAATATTTTTTCTGTGAAGCACCATACATGAATATAATAAATCCATGATATAAAGTATAGATCACATGTTATAAACTTCATGTATGACTCACATTCCATTAGAAAACACAAATAAAATATTAAAAATTGGTAGGCTTATTAGATCTTTGTCTGAGGGTCACTAAACTATTCACTACAAAAGTGGCCAGTAACATGTGGATATTATTGTTTGTATGTTTATGTACTTAATTTGGCCTAGATTTTGGTCAGCTGGAGACAGCTATCATCTTGCTGAGGCTACCCAGAAAGAAATAACAAATATAAACAAATTAAAAAAGTTATCAAATATCTTTGCAAGATTCCCCATTTCCATTTCAGCGAATGTGGATATGTGAGAAAGCTTGCCAGTAGCTTCTCGTGGATCGGTGGTTCTTTCCGGTGATTTCCCAGTTTCTTCCTCCACCATTAATACTGGCCACCATGAATAGCCTATCATGTGCTGAAAAATGGCGTAAAGCCCAACAACAACAACAACAACAACCATTTTCATTTAACTTGACAGCCAGATATCTATGGTTTTAAAAGATTGGAAATTATATTTGTGTTTTTGTTGCCATTGGTAGTGATCGTAAGCATACATTTTTTACTGTAAAAATATTTTCATGGCACAATAAACATGTTTCAGTCACTTTGGAAAATGCAACAAAATCCATCAGATTTCAATGCTTTTATTTAATTTTGGTGCTGATTTTCTTTGATGAAAAGTTCATTACTTTTATAGAAGGATGTAGATGTCTTTGTTATGAAGGGAGCATATGTTATTGAAGTTACCACTAAAGGGCAGCTTTGGAGGAACAAACAAATGTCCATTTGTTATTGCAGCAGCAATCTCATGCCGTTGTAAAACACTGAATGAAACTGACTTTTTTTACTTCATTTATACAGAACAGTTAGTGCTTCAAAGATAATCGGTTTTCTTTGAAGTTTCAGCAAAACTATCTTTCTGCAGGTACATTTTAAAAACAAAATGAATTAGTCTTTGTTTGGTAGATTATAGCAGTTAGTATTCAAAGGTTGGTCAGTTGCTGCTAATCCCAAAAGGATGACTATTGGATAGACCAACAAGTGTAACAAGATAACTGGGTTGGATTTCGGATTTATCACTTACTTTTGATGGTGATACAGATACAATGCTTATTGATAAATGACTTGAATGAGAATTATGATTGTGTGTACAAGATAAAAAAATTAACAAAAGCTTTGGAATATGACTATAAATCTCTGCTGAGTGCAACAAGAAGTTTAAATCATTTCCTGCTTATGAGACGAGATGCCAGACCTGCTCAAGATTGGTCCTGTCGGGCCTTGGTCAGAGTTGGAAGTTCTTTTGGAGTCTGAATGTAGTCCAGAATTTCATCTTCCAATGCAGTTATGTCATTCTGGGTTAACATACTGAACCTTTCAGACAGCTTCACAACTGTAATGCAAAATGACAAACATTAGAACTCTGAAATTTACTTTCCATGGATATAACATATTCTAATATAAGATAAGATTTATTTCTAATAGACTATGTATGTTGAGCTGCAGCCAAGCTATCAAGAATGATTATATGTCCTTGCATTCTTATTGTTAGAAGAACTTATTTCCAATTTTTACATTAATAAATTGTCACCTCTTGACAAAACTCCAATTTATTCATCCAATCATTTTAATGCAGTTGTCCCAAGGAAGATTGCTATCTATGAAATACCACAGAATCTGTTGTGGTCATTTAATAAGGTTTAAATCCATAAACAGCATTTTTATCAAAATAATTTATTTTGGGATTTATTGAAACAGAAACAAAACAATCACTGAAGCAAACTTTTCACTGCTTTTAATTTCCAGTCAGAAGCGCATACTGATAGAAATGTTTAATTGCTGATAATTAAGAATATTGATCATTGGAGATATTACAGCCAACCTAATGGGAATAAGTGATAATTATCACTATTGATCATAGAAGATATTACAGCCAACCTAATGGGAATAAGTGATAATTATCACTATTGATCATAGAAGATACTACAGCCTAATTAATGGGAATAAGTGATAATTATCACTATTGATGATAGGAGATACTACAGCCTACCTAATGGGAATAAGTGATAATTATCATTATTGATCATAGGAGATACTACAGCCTACTTAATAAGAATAAGTGATAATTATCACTATTGATGATAGGAGCCTACAGCCTACTTAATGGGAATAAGTGATAATTATCACTATTGATCATATTAGATACTACAGCCTACCTAATGGGAATAAGTGATAATTATCACTATTGATGATAGGAGATACTACAGCCTACCTAATGGGAATAAGTGATAATTATCATTATTGATCATAGGAGATACTACAGCCTACTTAATGGGAATAAGTGATAATTATCACTATTGATCATATTAGATACTATAGCCTACCTAATGGGAATAAGTGATAATTATCATTATTGATCATAGGAGATACTACAGCCTACTTAATGGGAATAAGTGATAATTATCACTATTGATCATATTAGATACTATAGCCTACCTAATGGGAATAAGTGTTAATTATCATTACTGATCATTGGAGATACTACAGCCTACCTAATGGGAATAGGAGTATTTATTGCACTCCCAGCATCTAATATTCTTTGAATGTCAGCAAGATTGTCCACAGAAAGTACTGATGCATACATTATACCACCATACCCTTTGTGACTTTAACTTGCAGATGCCTTTGTTGTCATCATTATCACTATCACCATCCTTTAACGATAACGACAAAATTTGGAAAAAAATTAACACTTTTATTATATATGAAGACAAAGACCAAATCCATCGAGGATGTGGGTTTGAATCCTAGCTGTGTCATACCAATGACTCGTAAAAATGGTACTAGCAGCTGCCTTTTTAGGCACTTGGAATTAAGAGGTTAGTGTTAAGACTGGTTGGCCTGGTGTCAGGATAATGTGACTGGGTTAGACATCATGCTACATGTTTGCAGGATGATGCCCTAGTGCTAGACATCACTATAAACTAAACACTGCAAACATCATAGCATTATGACTGAAAAGTTGTTTGTTGTTGTTTTTTGGGATTAACGCACATGATAGGCTATAATACATGGCAGTTAATATTAATGGTGGAGGAAGAAACCGTGAATTCTGTGGAAGGAACCACTGACCCCACGATAAGCTACTGGCAAGCTTTCTCATATATCCACATTCGAGGAATCTTAGACTGGAACCCACACAGACAGAGGTGAGATGGCAGTGATCTGATACGGAGAGCGCATTAGACCACTAGGCCACTCAGGATCCCTTAAAAGTTGTTAAAGCTACGTTTAAAAAAATCCAAATTACACACACATCTAATTCATCATTATTGATTAATTCTTGTACTATACTCATATTAGTATTAGTATTAATATTATTATAATAATAATTATTATTATTATTATTATTATTATTATTATTATTATTATTATTATTATTATTATTATTATTATTATACAATTGTGATCATGATTTCTTATAAACAATAAACTACAGGGCATATTATAGAGTTCATTGCCGTAGAAGCAATTAAAATCTAAGACAGTTTACATTATGCATGAGTATTTCACAGATTACTTAAATGGCTGACAATGGCAAGTCTTTGAGCACTGCTGTGGGGAAACCCATTACGTTAATTTGATGATGTAAAAGTACACTAAGTTAAACAACCCATTTCATTTAAATTAGGTAAATCAAAGAGATACAGTGCTGCAGAACAAGTTACTACACTATGGAATGTTAAAGCCATCTTTATTAATAAAGATTAATGGCAAGTTTGAGATCTGCAACAATGTTTCTTTGAACACAATTTCATTGTAGAGCACAATCTGCCATTTCCTGATAACTTAGGCTGGACACTTCCACACAGTGATCTATATGCAGAGAATAATCTTCCCTAAAATTTAACCAAACATCCAGTTACTAAAGGAGGAAATATTGAATGGCTGTGGGATGGGACCAGACACATTCTTTCTAGCCAGGATATTTTTGTTTTATTACCTGATGATAAAAAAACCAGGTAGATATAATAGTTATTTGGGCTATAAATCAGAGAAAGAATATTATTTTTCAAATTTTTTCATGGTAAGAAATATTTTGGCAAAACAATTCACCTACCCACCCAAAAAAGAAATGGTGGGTCCATAAGGAATAATATATATACAGATATTACCACAGTGACACTTGCATTACCTTCAAAATCTGAATTATTGGGATTTGAAGGCAGCATCTGCTTCACAAAAGAAGAATGTATTATGTCCAACATATTTTAAAGACCGATTTGACAGTACTAAGTCTACCAACTGGTTTATTTTTGCTTGAAAAGAGCACAAATGTGTTATTATCTTCAAATTTGAATTTGCAGTCATTAGGACCCTGCTTATAAATAGCATTTTGTTGTTGTTCATATTTTAATAGTTTTTTTTATGTTGATAAAATCAAAGAGAACAAATGTACAGTATATTTGTATTCTTTCCTGTTTATATCACTACATTTAACTATATATCACAAATTCTTGCCTTGATTGCATTTGACAGATTAAAAGACTTACTTAGCAAAGCTTTTAGCAATAATGTTCACACTAATGGAATTCAGACTGGTTTTAATTGCTGGACAGCAGTTTTAATAACTTGCTTTTCAGCCATTTAGTGTGGAAGTTAGTACTTGTCATTGCTTTAGAGTATGGTATGTGCTACAAGTTGTGTAGATCAAGATCTGCTGCCTCATACTGTGCCAGCCGATTTGGGTCTTAGCAATTTGTTAGGGGTAATCATTAGAAAAAACAACAACATGACTGATCTGCAGGTGCATTATGTAATGGCAGACCAAGCTCTTAGCTGTTTGCAGTCTTCCTATAACTGATGTCCCAGCTCATCATGCAACTTCAGATCAGGATTAACATTCCTTGCAGTTGGACTACTTTTACTATTTGTGTGTGTGAGTGTATATGTGTGTGTATATATATATATATATATATATATATATATATATATATATATATATATATATATATATATATATATATATATATATATATATATATATACACACACACACATACCTACTGTATAAAGAATGCAAATCATATGGGAGTAATAGCCCTTTCAACCAATGCACTGGATCCAACAAGGATCACATGTATCAGAGATTGAGATAGATGCATGCAAAACTAGTACAGTATCTAACTAGCCTGAGCCTTTGGCTTTGGACTCTTAATGAGTCTTTTTCAAAGGCATATACCAAACATAGGCAAAACAAACAAATAAAACATATAAAATGTTGTGTTTGTATAACTAACTCTACATGGCTGTTTCTACATGAATTAAAACTATAGATGCATTATGTCTCAACCAGTCTGTATAGACTTGTGGATACTGAGAAATATTTGTATTTACCTAGAACACTATGAGCCATAGCAACATCTATTAACTAGTGTACATTTATGTAATCCAAATTATATCCTGGATGTATTATTCCATTCTGGATATTTTATTCTTATAGTAGTAATAAAAGGATACTACGAAGATTTAGAAAAGTTTTAAAAGAAAATGTGTTGATTGCAAAGGATAATTCTACTAGTGCATAGCTTTCTTTTTCTAGTCTTCTTAGTTTAGACTGATGGATATTTTATTCTTATAGTATTTATACATGTACCATGCCCATCCAACTGCATAGGATGGCAAATCCTGGCTTGTGCCATTTCTCCAACTATTTTGACCCTGCACTGTGTGGGTGTGTTTTTGAGATTTGCTTCCTAAATTTTTGTAACAAATTCTGTGGGTGATTATGCATCTATTATCACTCTTAGTAATGGCTAGGTTTTATTTTATTTTTCATCATGGTGTGGTGGGTGTGATGTTGGATAGATGTGATATTTTTCTTACTCCTTAGTTTTTATTTTATCATTATCTATTTGATTATCAACCACAGTGTTATTACCTGAATCAAGGAATTAATAAAATAAATATGAAATATAGGGATAGAATTACAGAGAACTGAGCAGAGATACAGAATAACACTAGCCCCCTTATCCAAATACAGCAATTTAATCAATTAGATTAACAAAATTCATGTGAATGACTCATGTTTTCTCAGAAATAGAGTTACAGAATTATGTAAAGTTCATTTAGCTGTTCTGTTACTGATAGGTCAAATTTTATCATACAGTTGAGTAATAGATCAAACTCATGTTGATGGCATGACAGCATCACCTAGTCCTTCCATCTTTCCCAAATCACTGCTGATGATCAGTCAGCATTTTCATATTTTTCTTTCTCTCCCTCTTTTCTGCCTCTTTGAGACATCAACCTTTTAGTTGCCCTCTTCTTTACTTTGCAGTCCATTATATATAACTATTTTCTTTCCCTTGAAAACATAAAATATAACACCCAGCCTAAATACATGCCAGGTTTGTCTTCTTGGATCAACCAAGATTCCCGATCTCTTTTGCATCAGATATTGTCATCAAACAGAACTAGCTAAGGTCATTTGCAGTTAATACACAACTAGCCTATTATTGATATACAGTCCTTTTGATTTTGAATTGTCTTTTCTAGCACCATCATATTCTTAGCAAGTATATGACATAATTAGCCCTGTTTGGATCAACCATTGCACCCCACTATGGCTATGAGTTTACCAGCTGAAATAACCTGACATTAACTTGATTTTGAGTTGCTGAGAATTAACAACATAAATTCATTAACAGGCTTCACTCCTTGCCCTAACTACTTTATTTTGCAGATTATTGATTTATTGACACAGATTTCTGGACATAGGAAACTCAATCCTCTGTATACTTGATACAAATCCTTTAAGACATAATGTACATATTCACTTTTATTTCCTTTTCACACAGACATCTAAATCCGAACTCATATAACAAAATATGGTATGATATCTTGCAAATATTAATCATAAAACAGGAACTTATTTTTTCTGAACTTAGACATTAAAGTAAAATTTAAAATGACTAAATTCAAGAGTAATTACAAACCTACATCAGTAGATATACATTGCATGCAATTGAGACTTACCTTTTACTTTATCTGAGCCCTAGCTTGCTTAACATCAGAGAATTCCTTCTGTCATTCTATTCCAAACCCCATGTTTCTTTGACGATTTGCAACAGGAGAACACTTTCTGCTCCCCCAGGAGTCAAGACTTCCTCTTTGGCAGAAAACTTGGACCACCTAACACTATGAGGGAAACTATTCTAAAACCTCCTGATTCCATCTAGGAAAACCCCCATTGTTTAGCTTAGCCAATCAGGATTAGTAATTGACCTTCCAGAATTCTTATCAGTCCTTTATTAATAACTATTCATGAAAACTTATGAAGTCTGTTTCTAATGGACCACAACGTTCTAAAAAATCTGTGTTTTTTATCAGTCTTATCATCTACAGCTGCATGACCTCACAATAACATTGCATTCTTGCTCTAACGATTAACCATCAGCCCCTAATTAAACTCAGTTCATGCCTCAAAACAGAATAGATTAATTATTGCTAGTTGCCAAGCTTCTGAGATCCTAGCTAATTCATCAAATTTAATGTTTGTGCATCATGCTGACCACCTTTACAATAAAATACAGACAGAACATTCAACACAATTGTTTGCACTATTACATTTGGCTTGACACATAACAAACTATCTTATAAATTAAGTCAAACAGCAAACAAAAAGATGCATCTGTTTTACTGTTTATTCCTAACAAACTGCTTGAACCCAAATTTGCCGGCACATTATGTGATAGCATCTCTGGTCTGTGCAGTTTGCAGTTGAACTCAACTTTTAAGTGATTTAGACATTACAAATTTTGTTGTCCATGCCAGGGCAAAACTCCTTATATTCTTTACTTGTAGAGATTAATCAGAAGATGAATGATGTAAGACTGGACATAAAGAGACATTATAATAATGAAGTACATGTGCGAAGCAATATTGATCCAGATTTCTTTTTCTGGGCCATAAGGAAAGTAGGAATCAGTAAAAGTTGTCCATGAAAATAATTCACAATTTCTTAAATGAGGTCAAAAAGTGCTATTAGAGTAATCAGGCTGAATAAAGATTTTTTACAGCTTGCCCAGGAAGCATCCTCATGGTAGAGAGACTCTTGCACCAGTTAATATTGGTGTAATAACAAATATATGTCTCCTGCACTACCAGAGTTAATATTACTTCATACATATAAACTGATCCATGCAGAGTGAACCAGGTAATTAAGTACTAAAATAAGACAGGTACCATCAATATTATTAATAATAAGAATAAAAAGAATAAAAATATTTTTATGAAGGTAATTCACTTAGTGCACTAATAATTGCTTCATGTCTTTCTGTTGTTCACATTATATACAGCACAATATGATATATTTGGCTAAACACTGAAGAAATCAGTATTCTAAGAATCAAAGTTTCAAGCCAAAAATATATGCAGAGAAAAGCAGGAGGTATTTATATTACTAGGACTGCTTTATTGTCTTAATAATTTCATACATTTGAGATAGATTATTAAAAGTAGAAATGCTAGGAGCCTGCCTTATGTCATGGAATGTTCCATACCAGTGGACCAGTATATTGAAAGCTCCTTTAAACAAAGCCATCATGAGTCTTGGTATCATGTAATTTTTACTTGTAACTGTTCATAGTACCATCAGCACCTTTTTGCTCAAAGATATTGCTTAGATCCATAGGAATGACTTTTCTGGACACTTTATACATAAATTTGGCCTCTCTAAGAAATTTTCTTTCAAGTATTGGTTACATTTTTAAACCATTTATTGTGTCCTGGAAATTGTCTACATTGAGCTTGAATTAAATGTCATGTCCTATTTTAGAGACTTAAAAGTTTGGTTGTTTTAATCAGAGGTATTACCTGAATTGAATTGCAATAGTCAAAATATATAACTAGTTTTCATTACATTGTCGGATTTTCACTTTTTCCTGAAAAATCTCATGGTTTTCAAGGTGAAAAGTTTTATGAAAATCAGTCATACCAGGAATAGAGACAAGCAGTTCTCCATTATCTCATTCTTTTAGCCATTTATCAATCAAAGATACCAGTGCAGTTTCACAAGAGTGATTGTGTCAAAAACCAGACTGATTATCATAAATAAGATCATAGGTGTTCAAATAGTTGATTAAAAATATCAGGTACATGCTTTTCTATTAATTGGAAAGACAAGGAAGGAAAATGATTTGCCTGTAGTTACCCACATCATCTTTTATTCCACCTTTATTGAATGGTGTTGCCTTGTTAGCTTTATGAGTCTGTGCAAATTTTATACTTTGATTGCAAAAAAATGCTAGACTATAGCTGGTGCAGCTGCCTTGAGTGGCCTTGGTTCAATCATATCATGTTCTGTAGCATTAAAATCATCCAAATTTTGAAATAGGTTTTGTCAGAGATTCAGAAATCAATGAGATGTTTCTAACTTTACAATGTTAGCGAGTTTTTTCAAGCAGTTGGAACAAAAGCTTGAACAAAATTTGAGTTGTCATTTGGATCATCATTACAAAACACCCTTCAGATGGTCAAAATTTTAGTTTTGCTATTAAATTTCCTTGAAACAAACTCTCCAGACAGCTTTAGGCTTTTCATCGAGTACTTTTTTATTGGGTGCTTACTTGGCTTGTCTTATCATTTTATTAACTTTATTCCTCTGAATTTTATAATCAGCTTGATTTCCTGTAGATTATATATGTTCTTATTTCACAAAAAAGATTCTGGTGTGATCCAGGTTTGTTGTTTTTCTTTATCTGGTTGATTTTGAAAAAGCATGATTGTTTACCGTTTCCATGAAAAGGTCTACCCATGTGCCTAAAACATCTCATTGTATTCAAAAGATTTGGATTATATTCCATAAAATTTAATTTTTTTAAAGACCCATGAATAAATGATTTATGCTTATTGTTTTGCTCTGATTTGCAATTGACTTTACATGTTAGAAAAATTGCAAAAATTGACTTAAAGTAACCTTAGAAAACCATATTTCAAGAAATATTTCTTTTTTATGTTTAAACATGGCCTAGAAGTGTTTTAAGAGGAAAATGTTTTTTTAGTGCAGTGGTTCCCAACCTTTCTTGGTGGTGACCAGACAAAAATACTTGTTTTGAGCCTCATGACCTCATCCCACATTTTGATAAGTTTTGCCACTCTACAAAAAAATAATCCCCACAACCATAATTTGGATTGTGACCCAGGGAACTACTGTTAACATGGGTTGCTCCATAACAAGAGAAGCAGTTAAATCCTTCCATTTTATTTTTATTTGATGATTGAAAAAGTCTCTGCTTATGTCATCTGGAATGTAAATTCACTTGAATTTCTATTTGTTTGAAAGTTGAAGGTATTCATTCCAATCAGTATATGATGATGGGGGCATCCAAATAGATGTCTTTTCCAGTGTTTTTAGGGCTTCCCTCCTTTTAGGACCAGTACAAATTTTTTAACATAAACAAGAAGCCCATCTCTTATTCCTTTCTTATTCCTTTCTAAAAGGGTTGTCATATAAATTGATATACAATAAATATTTCATTTCCTTGGTTTCTAGGTTTGTCCTTCTTTTAACAACAGTACCAGTTTTAACATACACAAGAAGCCTACCTCCTCCTTTCCAAAGCTTTCAAAAAGCCTTGTCATTGCAATTGACATGCATGAAAGTTTTGCCCTTATTTTCCTTTAGCATTGTTTTCTGAGAGTCCAAATAAATACAATTTGATTTAAATTAGATCTTCATTATTATATATGAAGATCTGACAGCAACCTATGTTATTGCCCTAATTGCAAATTTTATCAGACAATTAGATGAAGTCTTATATCTTCTCATCGTTATGTATTTTTTTTTTAAGTTGAGTAGCAGTCTCCTCACTGGATTGTTCCCAGCACTAAAGAGGACTGTTTTGCTAAATGTGAAGAGATTATACGTTTTCTTTCAGTATTGTCTCAATTTTAGCATTTGAAATGACATGCTTTCTAACAAGCCTCCTGCTTGATTATACGTTTTCTTTCAGTATTGTCTCAATTTTAGCATTTGAAATGACATGCTTTCTAACAAGCCTCCTGCTTGATTATACGTTTTCTTTCAGTATTGTCTCAATTTTAGCATTTGAAATGACATGCTTTCTAACAAGCCTCCTGCTGTTAATTACATGGAAAATGAAACTACAAATTTTAATGAATAATTGACATCATATCCACATTTCATCAATCAATATCAACATATAAGCTGATCCACAACTCCAAGACAACATTGCAAGATGTACGTGGTAAGTTTTAAATGCTTTTATTTAGGACAAACTTATAGTAGCAAAATTATGCATATACCTCTTTTGGAATTGTATGATTATTACATAGAAATAGTATAAATTTGTTTGAAAAGTCATGATTTATTTTTATTTTAAATTTTCTTGTTTCTTTCTAATTCAGATTTGTGTATAACTTGATTGGACAATGTCAAGAATTGAGCATTCAGAGATTATTGTAACACTACCTCTCCTTTTTGACTAAAATTATTGTTAGTTTATACATTATTTCATTAGACTTTTTATACACCAGTAATTACATTTTTATTTCGACTTAAAATTGTATATACCTAACTCATTAAAATGTGATCCCAGTATGATGACAACAACAAACAACTGTAGGGTTTGATTAAACACTTATGATTAGTCTAGTGAATGTATTTACAAAATGTACTGATACATTGTAGTTTTGAACATTTGCTGAATTAAGTACATTCAACTAAATGAAGTTCATCCCTTGGATTCAAATCATGGGCACCAATGTACTAAACTTTAATGATATCTCCAAAATACAATAAATTTTTTAAAGAAATAATGCTTTGAAAATTATGTTAATACCAAACAAAGTGAGTTGTAGTTTGCTTTGATGTAAGCGATCTTAGACGCCATTTTACAAAACTATGTTAATCATGTTAATATTATGGAGCAATTTCACATCAAAATTCCCTTTTAAGCCAGTTTCAGGGTTTTAATGATTAACTGGCCTGTTTTGCTTTCGGAAAACAAAAGACAAATCCACCAGTTATAAACAAAGGAGATACCAAAACATCCAGCTTTTCATTGTGTGGAAAATTATGATTTTGTTTTGCCAAAACACAAAACTGACACAGATTGATGATCTTAGTTGATCTATATTCAGAATTTTAACCTTTATTATTACCAATCTTTCATGAACTTGTAACAATTATGCTGGTTATGTTCCTTGCACATTTGAATGTGTATACCTGTTCATAAAGATTACCTCAATTTGTAGCATCACTTATGTCATTGAAGACAAGTAACTTGTGGAGCATGTGGATCAGTGTAAATTAAAAATAACTGCTGAAATATTATCTGGAAGAATACAGTTTGGTTGAAAGAATGAATAAAGCAAAATCTGCATCTACTATTTTTGGGAATAAACACTGATTAAAGTGACACTTTACACTATGTAAATACTGTACATTATAATACAACCTGGGTAAACTTGAACTGAATTATGAAGTCTTTATTTACCTTATTTAATTTTTTGTTGGAAAAATCAGAAAATATGCACATGCAAAATAATAATAAAATTAATATAGTAGTTTATTACAGTTTGGTAAGTGTTGGGACAGCAAAAATGTTTTTTTTTTACTTGTATGTATGTCTTAGGACACTGCAAACAATATCATAAAAACTTTAAAGTTTAGACCTTGGCCTGCAGATAAACTCAACCCCTTATTAATAGGCTCTTATTATTTCTTAAATTGCTCTGCTTATATGTGAGTGTATACAGTAGTTATGGATGATATGGTATACTCAGTGGCTTCCATGGATATTATTATAGATGTAGTGAGAAAGAAACAACAATTCTGAGATCAAAACATCACTACTACATATACTTGATTATGAGTGCAACTGCAAATGCACAGACCCAGATCTGACATTGCATAATGTACTTACAGATCTGGGTCTGTGCAGTTTGTTAGGATATCATTTCCTCCATTGTTTATATAAGTTCAACTTGAGAAAACAAGTTATAACTTCATACAAAGCACATGTTGACATTCATGTATTGGCATGTTACCTCATTGAACATAATCAGAACTGGAATATTATGTTTCTTTCAATAAATAAGGAAATGCTTCCATGATAATTTCCATCATTTGGTTATTTGTGGTTAGTCAAGTTTCACAACAAGGAGCACACCACGATATAAAATAAATGTCAGGAAAACAGTCTGTGGGGCTTTGTGGCTACAAGAAGGACTCATGGGATACACACACAGATTGTATCAGGTCCTCTAGATGCACTTAAAAAAAAAATGTTGCACATTTAGTAATTTGTGGTCTTCCAGCACCTCTAGTCTAGTTGATTCCAGGCATAACTATCAAAAACAGAAGAACTTTCCCTCTTCTTCATCTGAATTTTTGGGTTTTTCTTCATTAAGGACAATCTTTTCATTGATTATTGAAGGAAAGAGGGTTTTGACATATGAGAAGCCATTCAACTTCCTCTGGTAGGGAGATGATGGAAAGTTTTCACGTCCTAACAGCATTTACACTCTAGATAGCAAGTTTTTCTTTCCAGTTGGGGAGGTAGAGCACTGCGACCATTGGTTGCACCCTCTCATTAAAGCATCGTAATCATGGGTTGTGCCCTCCCATTGCAGAAGTAGAGCACTTTGATAGTGGGTTGCACCCTCCCTGTAAGGAGGTTAAACATCATGATACCCTCACTTGATGGAGGTTGAGCACTGTAGCTGTGGGTTGCACCATCATTTTAAGGAGGTTGAGCACCGTAGCTATGGGTTGCACCATCACTTTAAGGAGGTTGAGCACCACAGCTGTGGGTTGCACCATCACTTTAAGGAGGTTGAGCACCATAGCTGTGGGTTGCATCATCACTTTAAGGAGGTTGAGCACCATGTTAGCAGGTTGCTCCCTCCCATCAGGGAAGTCGAGCTCTGCAATATATATTGTGCCTGAGGCAGCCTGTTGGCCCCATCCATTAGGGAGACAACACATAGCACTTATGATGCACAGAGTGAAGATGACATTCCACTCATCAACCTCACAGTTTGATGAAGTGGCCAAGACCAAGATTCACCCTCTCAACCTCCACCATCCCACCCTGTGCAGGATTTACAATCCATGCACAGGACTGAGACTAAGGATGAGGACCATTTCAGTCTACTCCTTCCCCATAATACTTATGAACCCTTATGGGATGTTGTGCCTTCCACTGCAAGCATCTTGGAAAATGGTTATGTCCTCAGTTATAAATGAGGGTTATCAACTCCAGTTTTGGGAACAACCCCCACTATCAAGAACCACCATTTTTTCCCCAGTCCAATCTGGTGGAATTAAGGGAACAGGTACACACCCTTTTGTAGAAAGGGGCAGTCGAGAGGGTTTTAAATGGTCAATCTCCTGCCTTCTACTGCTGAATCTTCCTGGTCACCAAGAAAAGCAGGAAATTTTAATCATTATCAATCTCTCCTGCTCATCCAGTTTGGAGGAAATCCTCAATGACCTCCTCAATCCGGAACACTCTTCATCTGTCTGATTGGGCAGTCTCCATCAGCCTTCATGATTCCTATTTATACATCCCCATTTTTCCTTTTCCTTCATTTTTGCTTAAATCAGTAAGTTTTTAAATTTTGTGTTCTTCTTCCTTCCTTCCTTCTTCACCTGTGTTATGGGATTATTAGCGGCCTACCTTCAAATACAGGGAATATCAATTCTCCAGTATTTCAACGACTGGATGATTCACAGTGTCCATGTTGAGTCCCTTCATTAGGATCTGTTCCACTTCTAGTCCACCATAACTCAGTTGGGTCACGTACCCAACCTTGAATAGTCAGAACTCATTCCATCACAGGACTTTGTTTACATGGGTATGAACTTTCTCATGAACCAAAACTTGGTCCTGATTCCCCAGGATTAGGTAGATCAAATTCTGGCTCTCCTAGAGAGAGAAAATCTTTTTATCCACTTGCCTTAATCTGTCCCTACACAGAACCATGATGAACACCTCATCCTAATTGGTTCCTTTAGGATGTATTCACATGTGTCCTCCTACTAGCATGGTGGAAACCACACAAATTCTCTATCAACCCCAATTTCTCTAGGACCAGTTTTTCACCACCATTTGCTTTGGGGGTTGAATCAAGATAGATTTATGATGGGGTTTCCCATGCATGCACCCAATCCCCCTTTCTATCTATTCACAGATGCATCAGATTCAGGTTGAGGGGCCCATTTAGAGCTGGAGGGCATTATTCTCCAAGGTTCCTGGACTCTGGTTGAATTGTCTATCTGTATCATCAACCTTTAATGAAAGGATTATTAGTAGCATTACAAGGGTGAATCAAATAAGAGGCAAATGTGTCATGGCCTCCTAAGACAGCACATCTGTCTTATTCTGCCTACGACATCAAAGAGTTACACATGCCCCTTTTCTTTGCATGGAGGTCTGGATCCTTTTCCTCTGGGAATGCCACATAGAATATGACAATCTATGTTTGCCACATTCCAGGCAAGATGAACATATTAGCTAACAGTCTATCCAGAACATACAGAGCCGTCCTTACAGAATGGTCTTTTAACCATTCAGTAACAGAGTCCCTATTTTCTGTTTAAAACCAAGCTCAACAACTAACATCCCTTTTATGTGTTTCCTGTCCCAGATCAAAAAGAATGGGCAGTCAATGCATTTAGCTTCAGTGGATGCATTCAGCTTCCAGTGGCATATTCACACCTACCTTCACACCTTTCTGACTGCTATTGCATGTTCAACAAGAGTCCAAACTTAACTGCTCAGATCTTTCTCATTGCCACATTCACTGGTTTCCTCGACCTCTTGATTGATTGACCCAGGTCTCTACCACACAGGAGGGATTTTTGTCACTTGGGATCCCTTCTCCACAACATCCCAAACATTCTCCACCTTCATCCCTCCGCCAGAATAAGTTTTCGGACAGAGTTGCCAGTTGCATAATTCAAGCAAGGAGAGCTTCTACATCCAAAGTTTATGGTACCAGGTGGAGAATCTAATGAGATTGGTACAGTAGGAAACATGTTGATCCTATCCACCCTTATGTAACTTCCATTGCTGATTTCTTTTTGTTTCTCTTTGAGACTAAAAGATGTTCTGTATCCACCATCAAAGGCTATAGAGCTCCCATATCCAACATGCTTAAATTCTTGCATGGCACAGACATCGGTTCAGATCCACATCTTGCTGATATTTTATATAACAAGGTGCCGCGTGGTCTAAAGCGCTGTCCGTTACGGATCACTGCCATCTCACCTCGGTCTGCGTGAGTTCGAGTCTAGGATTCTTCGAATGTGGATATGTGAGAAAGCTTGCCAGTAGCTTCTCGTTGGCCGGTGGTTCTTTCCTGTGATTTCCCGGTTTCTTCCTCCACCATTAATACTGACCGCCATGAATAGCCTATCTTGTGCTGAAAAATGGCCTTAAGCCCAACAACAACAAAAAGCTGATATTATAAATTTTTGAGCTTCAAAAACCCTGCCTTTCACTCCCTTGTTGGATCTCGCACATAAAACTTGCCAGTGAGATGAAGAAGTGAAATTCTTGCCTCACCCATTCACACAAGCATTCTTAGTTTTAATAACTCCATTTCCTTTCTCTTCCAACCTATTTTATTGCAAAAAATCGGTTACCTTCAGTAGTCCCCTTACCCATAGAGATTCCCAGTCTCAGTAAAATATGTGTAGGAAATGATCAAGATAGATTTTTATGCATAAGTAATGATATACATAATTAATTGTCATTTATATATTTCATAAATGGAATGTATTTATCTTTTTATCTGAATTTCTCTCAAATGAGCTTTAAGCAGATCTATATATTGGTTGGTGTTTATCATTTTGAAGTCAGTTTCAAGTGAGATTACTGGAATGATGATAGTACTTCTCTAACCATGATATTGTTAATTCATCTGGAATACCAAATTTCTCAGGTGCAGACAACTCCAGTCTCCATTCTTTTAGCGTCTCTGATCGTAGACTAGAAGAACTTATGGAATGTCCAGTTTTTCATCATTCATTGTCTGTCCATCCATTAGCACAGATTTGTAATTGCTATTCATGCAAAACTTTTTGGAGGATTGCCATGCAGATTTACACACACATTCATCACAGAGTCCTAATAATGGCACTGCTCAGATATCCACTATGGCTTCCACTGTGGCCATGTTGAAAATCTTGTCATTTCAATGCATGAATGGATGGGCATATCAAAATGGGGTATTCACTAAAAGACTTCCTAATGATTCTTAATGAAAATGGTGTCACTCTTCTCTCCATTATAACCACTGTGGCAGGGCATCCATCATGAATGTTAGCACTACTTGTCCTGAACATATAATCATAGCAGCAAGGTTTGACCAGAAGAATCAAATTTCATGGGATTTTCATTATAAGATTTATTTTGCTGTCTGGTTGGTCTAGTTATTGCTAGTCCAAAATAGCAAGTCATATCAGTGTGAAGTCACCACAAGAAGACTTATATGGTGTCTAGTTGGTCCTGAATGAAATTAATGCTGATCTGACAGTCAACATGGCAGCTATAATGGACATCTTGAAAATCTTGTTATTTCTATTCCTCAAGGTCATATTGACATAGTGTTTGCACCAAAAAACTTATCATACTTGATTGATCCTGAATGGTCTGTCTATCAATTTATTTATATCTGAGTTGATGTAGTTATAAAAAAAATGGGTGGTGCACAGTGAAGTATATAGAAAATAAGGCAGCGGTAGGACAGGTAGAAGACTTATACAGCTTTCCATCATTATAATATTGTAGTTAGGATCCATTGCTACTGACCGCATTATGTATCAAAAAACTCAAAAAACGTTATATCAAGAATTGCAATATATATGATACTGCAATAAATTGAGAATTTTATATATATATATATATATATATATATATATATATATATATATATATATATATATATATATATATATATATTCTTTGAACCATTATTGTTTTACATTGGTATGATTTTGAACATGGGGTCCATCATAGTAGTTCTGTGTTGGATCCAGTTTCATGTTATAATGGCAAAGAGCTGTAAAAAAAAGGTGGAAATAAGAGAAAGATTGTTACTTCAGGGTCCATCATAGTAGTTCTGCATTGGATCCAGTTTCATGTTATAATGGTGAAGAGCTCTAATGAAAACTTGGAAATAAGAGAAAGATTGCTACTCTACATTTTAGTTCTTTTATACCAATCTAGTTACCATGGCAGCAAAGAGATAAATGAACTTCATCCTACACAGCCTTGAGAATCACTAGTTCTTTCTTGCAGCTGATGATTGAATTAGAAGGTGATAGTGGAAAGCTCCTGATTGTGAGCTACCAAGTCAGAAGCTCTTCAGACATCCATTATGGATGTCACAATGAACATATTGAAAATCTTGTCACAGAATAAATAGTCATGTTAAGATGGGAGTTTTCACCAAAAGTCTTCTGTTGGTGTCATGTTTTTGCTAAATGGAAATGGTTCCAATCTTATGCCCAATATAGCCACCACAGTGACTGATCTTAAAATCTTATTACTCAAGAATATCAAGAGATGGATTCCACACTCTGCAGTTAAAAAAGAGAAATGATCTTGAGTTCCTAAAAAGTTTTTGCATTCAGTAGCATTTTTTCTGTCAAAATATGCCATGCAAAAACCCTGATTTTTTTTTTACTCACAAAACAGTCATGTTTTGAAATCACAATTTTCAGTAGTCTTATTTAAAAAAAGATAGATTAATTTTTGGAGCACCACTGTATATGCTCTAAGTGTATAGTGGGCAGTTTATACAATTGATTATCATAAAGGCAATGAAAAGGCACACATTAGCAACCACCATTTAACATTACTTGATTGGCTGAGAATAGCTATAGCTCATTTCATACCTGATTTAACCGCGTTGCTCCATAATTATCCCAAAAACCTCCCAAGTCACTTTATACTCCAGCCAATCAAACGCTGGTAGGCATCTTTACATAACAAAATGGCATACATTGTTGTTTAGATATATCAGATTAAAACAAATTAAGAAATGCCCGATACCTGCCTGCTAAATGCCTGGGACTTCTGCAGCTTTACCGTCGAAAAATATTACAGGTTTGTTATACTGCGGATTAATATGAAAAATTCCTTTTATTGGTAAATGAAACTCGATTTATGAAATGTGGTGTTATGGTAAAAAAAGGGATTAAATTTTTAACATCTACACCATTTCCATACTCGCATGTACATGTCCATATGTAAAACAGCTCATAGCTACTCTCTCGTATGGCTATAAAATCCAGAAAACAAGACACGATGGTTCCAATATTAAATTTCGTCAATATATGTGGCATCATCGCTGTTGAATAGGCATTTTTCAACACTATAAATGAAGCTGAAGTAGTTGGAAAAGTTGATGCTAATGCTGAATAGTCCGCCTTGTTTTGACCACTAGTCTGGTCCCCTGCTTAGTATGCTCCCTGCGATGCACTCCGCTATACTATACTAGGGAGCATACTAAGCAAGGGACCAGACTATTTGCCTACCAGCTATCGATTGTATATTGTGGTCGGTTGACCACCAGCCACATGATCAAAATTCCGAGCAAATTACGAAGTTCGCCGAAGTCTCCATGAAATGGTCTATTGTGAATCAGTGATCTGCTTGCTCCATACTTTTAAAAAAGCCTCCAATTTATGTTGATTTTTATTGATTATGGTTTTGCTGTTTTGGTACATAATGGAACTGTTACACACAACATCTATCTACATGTTTAGCTAGATACCATCAAAAGTATTCTCACACCCCACCCAGTTTGTACTGATTTTAAAAATATAGGGCTTCAAGATATAAAAATGCACAAAACTCAAATTTCATTCATCGTTGTTTAAGTTTTAACTTGATTTTCATCAAGGAATCCCAAACACTCACATCTTGTTATCATTTCAAATCTGACAGGAGATTTGTTAGCAACATGGTCACAATATTTACTTGGGTGCAGCTATATTTTCAAGAAACAGATGTGATGTAGTTCACATTTCTTGACAATCTCACTTATTCTGTAAATTTTGGAATTAATCTCTGAACTCATGTACACAAGAGTTCCACTTATGTATTTGTTCAGTTTGTTTTAGAAATATTATAACTAGACATTGTAGATACAGACAACAGTTTTTACTGAAATAGACATTTCTAGAAACCAGAGATGAACAGCAAGCAGTCTGTCTGCTTGTTTACATCAGGAGCTTCCTTTTTGTGTTGAAATGCCAACAAGTTGACAGGTAAGGTAAGGACCCAATTGCAACAAACAGGTTAAAAATTATAAATTATTGAATTGACAAAATTTTGTTTGCTTGTTTACATCAGGAGCTTCCTTTTTGTGTTGAAATGCCAACAAGTTGACAGGTAGCGACCCAATTGCAACAAACAGGTTAGAAATTATAAATTATTGAATTGACAAAATTTTGTGCATTTGTTATGCTTTATGTTTTATAATTAGTATGGGATACAAATGAACTGGAGGGTGTACAAATACTGTAGTTGTGCACTGGATGTAGATGCTGAAAAACTCTTTCCAAAATCTAAAATACAGCAATTCAAGAGAGCTTTATATTTTCAAGGGTTCTTGCCATAAATAGCAAACATTATAATAAAAACAATAAGATTCCATCAGTACTTTTAAAAAGAAATGCATTGACTACACTTCAACAATAATAAATTAATATTCTTTTTCAGTTTGTGTAAATAATCAGTATTATACGTAAGTAAATTGTAGAGAAGGCTTTAAGTGAGAACAGTTTTGTGCTAATTGAGTGATCTTCAGAAGAAAAAAACCCATAACTTTTACTGTTATTATTAGTAGTATTAATATTATTATTATTATTATTATTATTATTATTATTATTATCATTATTATTATTATTATTATTGTTATTATTATTATTATCATTATTATTATTATTATTATTATTATTATTATTATTATTATCATCATTATTATTATTATTAGTAGTAGTAGTAGTATTAATATTATTATTATTATTATTATTATTATTATTATTATTATTATTATTATTATTATTATTATTATTATTATTATTATTATTTTGGCTTATTCCTTAAAATCAGTATATTGATCCTTCATCCAACATGAATTGTCCATAGTGTACAGTACATTATGCATTGTTAATTAGCCATAAACACTTTTCAAAACTGAACCAGAATTTAACTAAATTGCACAGATGGCATTCTGGAACAATGCTGCACATTATGCCATTAAACATGACCACAAGCAGGCACTGGAACTAGAAAAGAAAACCTTAAAAGCAACTTCTTAAAACCTGCACAGCATAATTTTACCAGCTTCGACAGAAAGTGTCTTATTAGGAAGGTCTTACATTGTCATCAAATCGGCCTTTTGTTATTAAAACAGGTAAACCTGTAAATGACTTTTCAAAAATATTTCAACAGGATTTGGCCATGTTTGACAGAAAGCATTTTGGAATGAAGGGCCTTCAATTTTTTGCAGAAAATAATGTGGACCCAGTATCAGATGTTGCTGCTGTTACTAACAAACTTATTCTCAAAAGTCATTAAAAAGAATCTAAATCCAATAAAAAGTATCCTTACATGAAGGGCTTTCAGATTTATATATATATTTATGATGATGCTCTGCCATTAGATATGGCCATCATCACAAAAATTGTGTCAAAGAAAAATAGCTAAATCATCAGATATCTAAAAAGCCATTTAATAGAATTTGACCAAATTTGACAACATTTTTGCATGAAGTTTGTTTTAAAAAATATTTGTACAAATGATGTTGATCTGGTAGCTGTTGCTCAAAATATAACAAACCATTAAAGGAATCAAAAATGACTTCACAAATTTGATCAAATTGAACAAAAATCATATAGGCATAATAGTCAGAATTTTGCCAAACTGCTAAATGTCATCAAATGTCATCAAATATTGCTGCTGTTACTAAAAATAGATAAACATTTAATTGCCTTATCAAAATTTGTCCAAAGATTATTGACCAAATTTGCCAGAAAGCATACTTGCATAAAAGTCTAAAATATCAATACCAGTGATCCAGATCTGCCATCCAATATAGCTGTTGTTACTAAATAGAGACAAACCTTTTTGCAACCTTTCCATTACCACTGAACAAAATGTATCCTGTTATGGAAGGCCTCTCAAGTTTGTGTAGACAATTTCAATCCAATATCAAAAATGGCTTCTGCTAATGGAAAAGACTTAAAATTTTGACTTCTTAAAAACTAGTGAATGGAACATGATTAAGTTAAAAAGAGCATTCTGCCAGTAAAGTTTTTGTCAATTGTCCATTAAGAATGGAAAGTATTATTAAACATAAAAACCAACAGACCACTGTGTAATCTCTACAACAGAATTTGATCATATATTGACAGCATATTTGTATAAATGCCTTTCAAATGTATATAGTGGTACAGCTCTACTGTCAATTGTGGCTGTTATTTCTAGCAATAGAAATTTCTAACGACTCTTTCTCAAAAGCCTTGTAATAAAACTGAGGGTTTTCTGGTTTTTATGGCCTTTAGATGTTACACTAGTGTTGCTGATTTGTTTTCAGATATGGTTAAATTTCCAGTGAAAACTCCTGTGCTGACCAGGAAATAAGAAAAATATTACAAAACTTTAATCTGTGATTTTTTTTGCAAATATGGCCTTATTATGAGATAAAAGCTTGTTGCAGTTAGAATTTGCTAAACTTTTACAAAGGTTAGGAATTGAGTAGACCATATTATAGGAGGTTTTGGTACTAATCTTGAACTGTATAATTGACATATCTAAAACCATAGAAATCCAGGAACCCACAAATTCTTGATGAGCTTGTTTGATTCAGCATTGGTAATGTTTAAGGTTTCATTAAAATGGTTGATGAAATGAGGCAAGCACTGTAAGTGTTAATAATTGAAACAGGTTTAATTAACAAGGGCACAATATTATCATGTAAGCAAACTTGTGTACAGACAAAATAGTCTGAAATTAATGTGGTTTTATTTTGCGTTAACTCCAAGAAAAGCTGCAGATTAAAAAGTGCTAAGGAATCATAATTGATGATCACTTATTTCCCTGCAGATCGAAATAATAGATTATCTTGCTTTTGGTATTTTGGTAACGTTGGATCAGGGGCAGATATATTATAAAGAGTGAAACATTTTCAAAGTCTTTTTTAAAAATTGAATACTTCTAAATCTTTTCATTTTTGATTATTTTAAAACGTTTAGGAATTCCACAGACTAAGAAATCCTCAAGATTTCTTTAAAAATGAAACAAGGTATATCTTTATTTAATATCAAGATAGCACAGCTGTGTTTTAATTCTGGATGCCTGCTTAGTTTTTAGTGAAATTTCTGTGCCAACCAGGAAATAGGCAAAATATTGTAAAACTTTAATCTGGGATATTTATTGAAACTTTGGGCAGGTATTCTTACAACTCAGGGCCTGAAATCCCATACCTGTGTTACTTTCAGAGCATCAAGCTGAGAGATGTTATAAATATTCTGAAATTTCAATAAATTCTGTAAAATGTAATATATTTTTCCTAAGATGATCAGTTTTCATTGATGCCAAATGAAATTACTGTCATTTGGGTTTGCTTTTTTAAAAAATAAATTATTTGTGCTTTGAAAGGACTAGGGGCCTCTGCCTGTAATAAGACTAGGCATCTATCATAGCATTTCTCTGGTGATAAGACAAGAAACATGTTACAGTATATATCCTATAAAAAGACCAGGTACCTATGGTACTATTTCTTCAAATATTTCTCCTGTAGTAAGACCAGGCATCTATTGCAGTATATCTTGTGATGAGACCAGGGGGCCTATTAACACTATTTTTCCTTTAATAAGACTAAGGGGTCCATTACAGTCATTCTCCTATGATTAGACTTGAGGGTCAGCCAGATTGTGTCAAAAAGTAGGGATTGATCTTAGTTTAGATTGTGTGTTATTTGCCCAAAAATAACTTTTAAAATAAAGGGCGGGCATATCACGTGTATGCATATACACCACTCCCTCGATAACTCGTGCACAGTGGGGTCCAAAAAACATCTACCGCATTATAAGGGATGGCGCGAGTTATCGAGGGACCTATAACAAATAACAAAACAAACAAACGGGGATCAACGTACACAAGCAAAAGGAGTTGGTGGGATGGTTTGGCATGTTAGTGTTGAATACTCTCGATAACCATGCTATGATTAACTATGATTAAATATTTCTTCATAGTGGTGTACTTTGTTTACTTTTGTCATCACAGAGTAACATTAATTTCAGGATAACTTACATGATATTGAGGAGATCATCAAAACAATAATCCACACGTTTTCCAATGGCTTAACACATGTATGATTTCACTGTACTACGTCACAAATGATTGTGTTAAATTGGATAAATTCTTGTTTGATCCAAAGTAGTTTTTTACACACAAGATCGACACCCATTTTTAAAAAAAACCACAGTGTTGATCTAATGACAGGTTGATTTGATTGCGGTAGAAGTAAAATGATTTTTTTTACAAGGGTTAGCATTTACTGACATCAATTTAATGGGTCTACAAATTTAAAATAACATAAATTAGAACACTATAATACTTGCAGTTTGTGATACGTTTGACAAATATCACTTCACATTTTTAAAACATCTGTACATTTTTTTTACTCTTTGATTTCTCTGCTGCCTCTGTGTATTTGTTCACATGTGATTTTCTCTCTGAGCTGGTTTGGATAATTACATGCGGCTTCCTGATTCGCTGAGCGTATTTCTCCCAACAATGAATTTTGTTTAATTCTATGTCAGCGCTGGGATCTCCAAAAGTGATAAAAATATTTTAAATATATCACATAAAAATGTGAAACCATTTTCGACTGGTCAAATAAAATGAATTTTGAAAACGGTAATGATCTCAAGAACTTATGCTGCTATCGGCATGCTGCCTTTGATTTTATTTTATTGTACTTCCCTTGCTTGATTTGATACAAAAGACTTATTCAAATTGATAAAACAACACACTGGTGTCTTTTACTTGATTTTTGTTTAATGCAACAAACACTTCCCCAAGTTGTTGATCAAAACAAAGCCGGCATTTATTTAGGTTCTCCCAGAAGTACTCACGGGTTTCGATGTGACGGACGATTGACTTTTTTTATGTTTTTGTAGAAGAGAATATGTTTGCAATTCTAGTGTTTACACTGAAGTGAAATTAAGGATTAAAACGTAAATTTCACCTAGCAAGACATTTAAGTGGTGTTTATTTTATTATCTGTTGCCACCTCTTAGCATAATATTTCGTTGATCCTGTTTCGCCAGACTGATTATTTACAGAGTATTAACAACTTTTTCTCTCAAAAATCATCAAACATAATTTGAGACATCTAATTAGAACTTGAAAATTTCATGATATAGATTTTATCTTTACGGCAATAATCACCATTTCTGATGATATAATAAGCTACCGTATTTCCTGTATTTTTTCATACCTTTAATTTTTCGTACACAATCCAGTTATCAAAAAAATAATTATTTAAATGTATCATAATTATTCATATAAATGTCTTTGTATTTGAAAAATTGGTTAAGTTATTGGACATAAAATTTCCACTAAAAAAATTTATGTTTGCAAAAAAGATCGAAAATACCGTATTCCCATTTTGTTTTTACAAAAATTAATGATTTATAATTATTTTTTGTGAACGAAAATTTACTTAATATACAGTATGTAACAAGGTTCAATATACTAATTCTTATCGTGAATATTTTTCCTGTTTAACACATTTTAAAATAAATTTCCTTTGAAAGAAAATCGGGAGCCATGCCAGACACCGCGTTATAAGTGGGTTCACAAGTTATCTGGGCGCGAGTTATCGAGGGAGTGGTGTATATATTTTTATGGATCCAGCAAATTCTACGTGTAGTGCAGATTTTTCCATTTGAAGTGACAGAATACCAGCATTTTCAGACTTCCAAATTAAATTAAAAAATGTGCTCAAAAAGTTTTACTTTGATAGAATCAGTTTAAGTCTGTAATATCATATAATTGTTTCCTATTGCAAGGCAAAACACATATCAACCACAAAAATATTTGGATGTTCTGGGATTTTAAGCTTGGTACCACTAAGCCAAACAGATGACAAAATGGCAGGTCAGAATTTTGGATCTTAATGTTGTTGATGCCTGTTGAGTACAGTAAAGAAATATTTTTCATATTTCACTCCAGTACATTATCAGAATTATTTCTGTTCGGAAATCCACTCATTAACAGGTTAGATATAAAAAGATGTTTTTTCTATGTGTGCCTAATTGCTTCTAATGTTTCTCTTTCACCAATAAAAAGATTCCATCCCAAAAGAATTTTTAATTTTAGGAATTAAAATTTTTTTAATAGGTGTTACTTTAACTAAAAAGTTTTGAAATTGGACCCATTTCCATTTCTAGATAAAAGTATTCAAAGTATTTTATATCTAATTTTTTGATCAATAAAGTCTAATTTGAAGAAAAATGCTTTTGTCTTTTCAGAGAACTATTCTGAAGCGGTTAAAATTCTCAAAGGGGAGTATGTGATCCAGGCCATCACGGAGCATAACATGGAGAAGTCTCTTATCTTCTGCCGGACCAAACTTGATTGTGACAACCTGGAGAAGTATTTCCAGCAGAGAGGAGGAGGTAGTTAAATCATTTCTCATGAATTTATTTTATATATCAAGGCAAAACAATATCTAATAAGATATTTTCCCTTTTTTTTTCTCACAGGATTCATATAGGTATGAATTTTTGAGGACATTATTGTTAATGTTATTTTTGGCTTTGACACAAGTACTACATTAAGTTTTTATCAAAAAAGGCAAAGGTCATGTTATATTACTGCATCCATTGACAGCTGTGCATCTATCAGCATTTACCAAATTTTATCATCTAAAAAACTGCTCAGCTTTCATCAAATTTTATTTCTTAAAACATGTTCCTTCAAATTATTTTTTTTTACTTTCATAGCAAACTATTTGGTTTCCTTAGCAACCAAAAGTAAAACTTTAAAATCCCAAAATAAAGAAAACATTGCCAATTTTTAAAAAAAATTCAGGATTGTTCTTTTTGACATGCTCTTCAAGAGATGGGATTTTGGTGACCTCCAAGCTCTGTTTGGTTCCCCTTGCAACCATGTGGAAAATGCTTTTTTGACATCTTCAGAAACATACTAAGTCAGTTTGCCTGGACTTTGTAGTAATTTCCCTTTGACATATTCTATAAAATTATACTTGTGGAAAACCTAGTAACCTTTTGGTTCTCATGGTAACCAAAATTAAAAGTTTTTCCACTGAAACACTGGGCAAAATATGTGGCTTCCATAGCAGCAAGCTTGAAATTCAGATTTGACATCACCACCAAAGCCATTGGGCCAGTTCCTTTTGTCATGTGCTGACCAATTTCTCTTCAAATGCAGTCCTTATCAACTATTTGACTTCCATCTCAACCAGGTGGAAAACATAGTTTTGACATTTTCTTTAAAACACTTCACCAATTTTTATCTTGCCTACAGGAGAGCTTACTGAAGGCTGCAGACATGATGTCAAGATTGTTTTGAAGATTTTGATTATAGTTTAAATAAAATAATTATGTTACATGAAAAGAATTTGGCTAATTCACTTCAGTTCATCTGGTACAACTTTTGCCTTACAAATTAACAAGGGTATGAACTTTGTCAGTAGGTATATGATTGTAAGGCGACTTTTGGAAAAATTCCAAGGATTGACCCAATATGGTGCCTTACCAGTGTCACAAAAAACACTTTTTGCTAAGTATATTAAGTTATGCTCATTTCGAAACAATAAATCTTGTTCAAAATAACAGCTGACAGTTTCTTGAAAATCATAGGGACACAAGTCTTTTGGGAGTTGTCTTTTAAAACCAAACTGATTATCAGTAGTTGTGACTCATTATAGTACACTACATTCAGACATTGTCAAAATAAGTGTTATGTATGCAAAAGGCCTATAATTACTTAAGTCTGTTATTAACTCAAAAGGTAAATGCTCTACCAATACAAATTCTGAACAAGAATAATTCATTATCATACAGTGAATTAAACTTGAAGGAGTCTTTTCCATGTTGATACTTTGTGGTATGTATAATGTCATCATTCCAAAAGTCAGTCCTTGTATTTCACTTTTTGTGCTTCATTCATTTCTTTCAGAGTTGTTATTTTGAGGTGGGGGGTTATAAACCCTTGATTTTTAATGTATTTGTTGACCTAAAGCAGGGTCTGAAACATGCAACCCACCAAGCCATATCCTGTGGCACACAAAATGATTGGTGTCACAAGGTGTAATGTGAGATAAAGGTGGTGTGGCCCAAGGGCACAAATACCCTCAGGCAGTTTGAGTTTGAGACACCTGCTTCATATCTCTATATTGGTTGACCTAGAGGATCACCAGTTAGCTTGCTGGATATCCAGTATATTGGTGACCATGAGGATGACAAGTTAGACTGCTCCATATCCTGTGTATTGATTGACATAAAAAATAAGACCTGCCTCATATCACAATTTTATCTTTATTCTGAATATCCTGTATATTGGTTGACCTAGAGGATGATCAATTAGCCAGTAACTAATAAGGAAAGTGACACCAGGCAACCCAGTGCCAGAAAGGTGAGATAAAAACAAAATTTGAGGCGAGGCTTGAGGCTTGATGTGATGGTCCTGATAAAAGACAAGGGAATTAGATACCTAGTGATTAAAAACATATATGAAGTTATCCCTGTCTTTCTTATATTGAGGTATTGATTCTTCTGAAAAACAAAATTAAGGAGTTAACAAAAGATATTTTGTCTTTATTTCATAAATAAATTAAATGTATGGGAGTTTAAACCATCATGTAAACACAACAAGTCTCTACATTAAATTCTTCTCAGAGACAATAAAGCCCTCATAGACTTCTTCAGCTGTTTCAACTAATACACCGGTAATTTTCCTACAAATTAAGTAAATGTCATCTAACATGTATTTGCTGTAGCCATCTGCCAACTACAGTAGAAAGCAAGCAGAATTTACAACTGAAAAGGCTGCTTCCTTGGTCTGGATAAGTCATGATCGTTAGTAATTTCCCATACTTATAGCGAAAATATCTAAGAGATCACTGATGAAAGCAGTCATGTGATATTGCCAAAAATTTCAAACTATTAAGATTTTTATGGTCAAAGTATGAAAAATAACTATGATGAAGTGGAATTTTGTCTGCTCTTCCATATTTATTGGAGTAGTGCATATAGTGCTACCATGTCTACCTCTGTATTCCCTCATGTGTTGTCATGACAACTAAACTTGACAGACAGCAGGGGGACATGAATCCCTTTTAAAATTTTTACCGATGATGCTGATCCATCATAAAATATGGCTACCATTGCTAAAAACAAAGAGGCCCTGAGTGGTCTAAAGCGCTGTCCATTACGGATCACTGCCATCTCACCTCTGTCTGCATGGGTTCAAGTCTAGGATTCAGTGAATGTGGATATGTGAGAAAGCTTGCCAGTAGCTTCTCTTGGGTCGGTGGTTCTTTCTGGTGATTTCCTGGTTTCTTCCTCCACCATTAATACTAGCCGCCATGAATAGCCTATTGTGTGCTGAAAGATGGTGTTATGCCCAACAACAACAACAACTAAAAGCAAGTACAGTACAATGATTTTCTTGGTGATTGCATCTTGCAGCTGTTGTTCCACTTAAGTTACTCTTTTGGTGGCGATACCTTTGAGGATCCATCACAGTTGTTCTGTTAATAGTGTGATCACATAATACAAATGCTTCACAGCATTTGCAATCATAGAAAATATATACCTTAGGAATATTTAAGTCTCCAGTGATTGTGCATTTTTTGAGCTTGGCATCATGTTCCCTTGCTTCATTGATTGGTGTCTAAAATGTTAATTCTTAATTTTGCCCTTGAAATGTAGCACAGACAAGCATGTCCTTGTTGAATAACAGTCTAGATATTTCTCATCATAGTCAAGCTTGTATTCAATGGGGAGTATAGTCAGCATGGTTTTGTCAGTGAATTCCACTTTGTCATTATAGAAACTATCCATGGGTATTTTTGTGCCTGGCAGTGTAATCTGTGACTGTCCATTTTCATGTTCCAATACAATGATTTCAAACTAGCCTCAAGTTGGCAATGAACACCAGGGTGATCCAAATGGTGGATTTATATTTGACTCTCTGCAAGTTTGTATTTTTGAGGGTCTGTTAATCTTATACATGTACTTAAACATATTTTGGTTGAGAAGCAGCACAAAATTCCTATCATTGTTAGCATTTGATGTCACTGCCTCATTTGAACATTCCTTGTAATGATAAATCTTAAAGACAGTTGACTACTCTTTTGGAAAGCATCTTTTGGAAAGAATGTCATCTCCTGCAGCTAATCATTTTCATCCTTTATAAGGGAAAATGGTTTATACAGTAGTGTCCCATTTGTCAAAATTTGACTAAAATGTACGATGCAGTTAGTTTTTATCAACATTGACATTCAGTTTGGGTCTCTCATAAGGTGCAGCTATCATTTTCAGGAGGATGGAAAATGTTAGCATTTGTTAAACTTTAGAGGTCAGTTTTTTTTCTCTGTTTCACTGGTTAGTAGTCCTTGAATCTGGCTCCATGAAGTTACTATATGCATTGGTGAGGGTAGTTCAGTTAGAACACATTTGCATCCATTGCATCCTTTAAGTTTTAGACAAAAGCAACAGACTCACCATCATCATTCTCTTCGATTTCTGCCAGGGTTTTTTTTGGTAGTCACTCATTGGTTCAAAATGATATCATTTGTGTCCTCTTTGGATGTTTACAGTTTACCAGTTTGATCTTTGAAAATCATACGCTTGCCTGGGTCAAATTGGCTTTGGTAGCAACATGGTCAGATGATTGTTACCTTATGAGATCACTTTCCCTGCATGCAGTACTTCACCAAAGAGATGTCCACATAGTGAACCATCCCTCTGGGTTTGTACTGGTATCATTTAATAAACATTGGTAGATGACAGTCATTGAGTGGTAAAGTTGCCATGTAAAAAAATCAACAGCTTCACATGTTGGTGCAGGCTCATGCATGTCACAATTGAAAAGCTGTCAAGGTGTTGTATGCAACTAATGTGTTCCATGTCATATTGTCAAATCCAGGTTGATGATGCCAGTTTCTGACATGCAGGGAATCATCAACACAGGCTCATCCTGCATAATGATACCATGGAAACAATTGATTTGTGACTCAGTCACAAGGCCACAGCTCATCCTGCATAATGATACCATGGAAATGATTGACTTATGACTCAGTCACAAGGCATCAGCTCATCCTGCATAATGATACCATGGAAATGATTGATTTATGACTCAGTCACAAGGCCACAGGCTCATCCTGCATAATGATACCATGGAAATGATTGATTTATGACTCAGTCACAAGGCCACAGGCTCATCCTGCATAATGATACCATGGAAATGATTGATTTATGACTCAGTCACAAGGCCTCAGCTCATCCTGCATAATGATACCATGGAAATGATTGATTTATGACTCAGTCACAAGGCCACAGCTCATCCTGCATAATGATACCATGGAAATGATTGATTTGTGACTCAGTCACAAGGCCACAGGCTCATTCTGCATAATGATACCATGGAAATGATTGATTTATGACTCAGTCACAAGGACACAGGCTCATCCTGCATAATGATACCATGGAAATGATTGATTTGTGACTCAGTCACAAGGACACAGGCTCATCCTGCATAATGATACCATGGAAATGCTTAATTTATGACTCAATCACAAGGCCACACAACTGCATACCATCTCTAGATTTCTGGGGTACTTGAAGACATTTGCCTGGGGATATTTTAGGGGTTGTCCTTAGAAGGCCAAGACCTTTTCCTTTCTTTATTCATCTATGAGACACTACTAGTGTACAGTTTTGAGAAACAAAATCAAAATGTTTTCCACCAATTGCCTTTTTTAGAGCCATCCTGGATATAATTATAATGGCTCCTAACACAGTTGCTATTGCAACTGTAGGAGCTGCAGATACAAACAACAATGGAGTTGTTTTTACAAGAATAGAAATAATTCTTCCCACTTTTCGTTTTGTTTGGCCAGGTTGTGTTTGAATTAGCCACAAAAGAATATGTCAATGTTTTGTTTGAGACCATGCATGACAGTAGCTTGTGATATGCAGATGTGATATGATAGTTTGTGAAGTCAAGCATAATTTTCTTGGAAAATTCCTTATGACTGTTTAACTGCAAAGAAACTTTAAGACAGTCCTAACCAGTCAAATATTGTTTTATTATTGGTCTGCCCACTGCTATCTGTGATAAGCATAAGAAGTGATAGCAGTGATGTGCCTCGAGACCCAATAAATGTAAACAAACATGTTTTTGCAACCATCATTGGGGTTAACACAAGCATCCAAAGGGTCAATTTTGACAACACAACTTTACCATAAACAATACAATCACTGCACAAAATTGTATCATTGCTGTTTTCCTTTTCAGTATAACATACTTGGCTCCCGTAAAAATAAACTTTGGATGAAAAAATTCTTAGATATATGACTGACAGGAATCATGTACAAAAATGACATTAGTTTTTCTTAAGTAGTTCATATTTGGAATTTAAATTTTTATGTAGTATTTTGAGCAGTCTTTCATATTAGATTAAATGTACAAGATTTGTTTTGTTGGATCCATCCTTGTGAAACATCATAGATGGGCAAGCGGATCTAGTATACTGTAATCATGGCCAGTAATCATCGATGTCAACATTACTTAAACATGCTTCAGTTTCTTAGAAACTTTAGAAACCTTGAACAGTTGTTTGCATTACATATGCAGAGAACACAAAAGCAATCCTAATGATTGCTTTCCAAACTGCTCTTGAATTTGGCTACTAAATAGATGTCAGGAAGGGCAGTTATGATTTCACTTGGTCCATTTATCTATCTTTCCATATTCTATCCCTATTTATTCCTTTAGATGTACATACAATGCTCAAGACCCACATGTTACACGACAGTAACCATCACTGTATCAGGTACAATAATAATAATCTGTAATACACTGACATGATTGCTTAAGACCCACATGTTACACAGCTGTAACCAGCTCTTTATTAACTACAATGTTTATAGTCTTTTATACACTGATATAATTGCTTTTATGTTATTATTATTATGTGTCTATTGTCTGATGTATCTTGCAGGACATAAAAAGCAATTAAGATTTTATAATTCACAGCCTACATGGTCACATAAAGGATAAAATAGACCTCTGTTGTTTTAAAATACTTAATCAGTACATTTTTACTGTCATGCTTTTATCCCTTTTTATTCCTTTAAACATCTTGAGCAGAATTAGTTTTATTCATATTTTTTACCATATCACAAATTCTTCCAGATGACAGTTTATCCATATTTTTATTTCTACTTTATTTATTCTGTTTCATATGCACAAGAATTATCCTTTTTCATTGTTGTAAGTGATCCTAGAAAAGGTTCTAATCCATATAAGAAGACAATGAATATATATAAATATATTAAGATTATAACTGTAAATATGTCTGCATAACCATTAAAGAATTACCATAATACAGCCTACAATACTTAATGAAGATCTGGATAGTTCATCAATTTACACAAGTCAGAATTTATACACAACTTTATTCCACTGTTGAGTGGCATGTCCCTTGAAATATAATTCTTGGATTTGTCAGGTAGTAATATGTCATTTGATTTTTTGACAGCAATCCAAACCAGTTTTTAAAAAAAAAATGATTTGGCAGCAGAGTAGGTAGTATCCCATTTGCTATACAACAATAATTTAGACTAATCGGCTGTTTTAAAAATTGAAGTTATCACCCCCACCCCACTCTTCTATCTCTCTCCTGCTCAAAATTCTAGCCATCTTTCTCAGTATGTCTCTATTTATAGATATCTTAACCATACATGACAGGAAAGACATTTCAAATCAGGATGGATCAAACGATTTATAATATTTGGTCAGGGGTTTTGACCTCTAAAGAGGGAGGATTTTAACTGACCCAAGTTTTAGTATGCAAATTAACAAATATTGCAACTATTGTATTTGCATTTTTTTAAATATTTAAGTATTTTCAGCATTTCTTGGGAGTTCATTGCATATATTAACTTGGTGGCAGGACTCATCATTGTTGATCTTAGTACTTATAAAAGATGATATACTGTTATATGGATCCAGGTTTCTTGTGGAGTCAGACTGAACTTTATTCAGGATGGAAAATGGCCTTTGATTGTCTGGATTGGAATGTGGTACTGTCAGTACAACTCTGCCAAGTCCACCAAGAAGTTTAAGTTGTTCCTGATTATGTCTAGATTCAGGTTGCTAACTGCCTGCCTGCAGAACTGCTCAGGATTGGTAATGTCTGCATCTAATGTTGAATCTCCATAAATTCATACATGATAACATCTCCCCCATTATAAATTTATTAACATAATTTGTATGCACCTATATTGTCATCACTGTCATCTCAACTCTTTAATAATCTGGAAAACAAATATCACTTGCTGGTATTATAGACATATGCTTCATTCATGCCAGACATTGTGGAGTACAGTGGCAGCTAGTGATATACTTTAGTCTGGTTTGCTTTCATGCTTGCAAAAGATTAAATCAAGGTCAGTGGTTATCTGTATGTTTTTACAATGTGGTCTTTCTAAATACTGTTGAATACATAATATACTGAGATGGGCAGTGTTCATATTGTGCAGGTGGTTGCTCATAATACAGAGTTTATTTATTATGTTGTTATTGTTGTTGTTGTTATTATTATTATTATTATTATTATTATTATTATTATTATTATTATTATTATTATTATTATTATTTCTTCTGAACAATACAATAGTCACTATGTGAGTTGTTTAAGACCATTGTGTGAGTTGTTTATGTCCATTTTTAGAGTTGTTTTTGGCCATTGTGTGTGTTATATCCATTTGCAGGAGAACGTTTGTGCAATTTCCGATTTTGGAACATAATTTTGACTACATTTAAAATATGATGAACTGCAAGATTATGTTCATCTGTAAATTTAGCAACAAAAATTTTTTGCAGGTGTAACCTTATCCACAGTTGATGAATATTCTGTAAACATGGATATCATATTTGTTATGGTTGATAATATGCTTTTATGACATGGTGTTTCTGTATGATGCACAATAGCACTCTTTACACCTTACAGGAAGAGCAGAATACACATTCATCTCCCTTTGAATTTGATAACAACCACTGAATTTCCTGTTTTTCCATTCATCATTGAATTTCAAATATGCAAAATTGATCTCATCATAACAATAAAAATAACCACTTCAGTAAAACAAGAAGCTAAATTTGTTTCAGCAGAAATATGCCATATTTGTGAGCAGAGACTTTTGTCTCAAGATAAAATAAAAGATCACTGCCATATTACTGGAAAGTATCATTAGTCCAGCAAGATAGATATAATTTAAAATATACAGCACCAGATTTTGTTCCTTTTGTCTTTCACAGTTTCAGAGGATATGATTCTCATATTATAGTTGAAACATTCAGTAATAAAGATATAACAAACCACTTGTTAATAGCAGCAATAAAATAACCTGCATCCCAAATAACACTGAAAAGTATATGTCAGTGACACTAGGCAAATTGAGAATTATTGCTAGTCTGCAGTTTATGGCAGCATCCCTAGATGAGCTAATAAAAGGCTGAAGTAAATTTGATTGAACATTTCAGTGAAGTTGCCAGCAGTTTATGGACATGAAAAGGAAGTTTTCCTCATAAGTATTTTGATAATTGGGATAAATTTGATGAAACATGTCTACCTGACAAAGATAAGTTTTATTTTAGAATAAATCTCTTAAGTGTTAGTGATGATAATTATGCTTGCTCAACTGGGCTGTAAAAAACCCCAGGAGATTATCATGACCTAGATCTTATGACAGATGTGCTGTTGCAAACAGATGTATTTGAAAATTTCAGAGATGTCATCATGATAACTACTGACTTAACCAAGCTTGGTACTGTTCAGCACCTAGATTATGTTTGCACACATTACTCAAGCACAGTAAAAATATGCCAGGGCTAATAATAAATATTTACCAGACTATGATTGTACAGCACCATCAAGTTCTGTAGTCTGGGTGTTAATAATCTGTATGGTTTTGGATAATCAGAAACTGTGCTGGTTGGTCGGTGTAGGTGGATTAGCAAAGAACAGTTTTTCAAAAGAAACTGATAAAACTATATGATAGTAGTTATTTCATAGAAGTTGATTTAGTCTATCCCCATTGAGCTTAATGGTAAGTATATCCATTGACTATCCATTCTGTCCAGAGTTGATGCTGATTGATTACAGTTTATTATCTGATGAGCAGATAAATTAATGGTCTAGTTCTAGCACCAGTGGTAAATCTGTTGTTAAAAAATAGTTCTTAATCTGCTTTACAAATGTATCTCCATTTGTCATTATAAAATTTTAAAACAAGCAGTAGATCATGGGCTAAACAAAAGTTTGTTGTGTGTTAAAATTTAATCAATCACCCTGGATAAAGAGTTATATAGACTCAAACACAGCATGATGAGCAGCCACCAAAACAGAATTAAAAAAAAAAACCTTTTTCAAGCTCATGAATAACAGCATCTTTGGCAAGACCATAGAAAATATTAGAAAGCGATAGTCAATAATGTGGAGAGTCATAACAAATTTGTAGCATCTGTCTGTATGAAAATATTTAATGGAAAATTAGTAGCCATTCAACAGAGAAAGACAAATCTGAAGTTGAACAAGCCAGTTTATATAGGTAAGGTAGTACTTGAAATACCAATATAGCTAATGTACCAATTTCATTATGATTTTGTTAAGGTTAAGTGGCCTGATGCAGAGCTATTATTTACCGATTCTGACTTGGTTATGTACAAGATAAAATCTGCTGATATTTAATGAGAGTTTTATGATAACAGAGATGTTTGATCTTTCAGATTATCCAAGAAACAGCAGATTTCGAATGATGATGATAAAAAAGTAATAGGAAAATTTAAAGATGAGACAGTTTTGGTAACTGTCATAGAGTCTCTTAGATTGCATAGTAAAATCTAGTGTCTAAAAGTAGCTGATTATAAAGTTAAGACACAACTAAGGAAATTTTAAAAAATTTAGTCAGTAAGGTGATTGGATTTGATAATTATAAAGCTGCGCTAGACTGATTTTCTAGTTAAGTAGAGATGATTTCAATAAGATCATTTTGTCATAACATTGAGACTGATATTATCATAAAATCTGGTATTTGTAATTTTGATGATGAACATACTGCTCGGATGGAATAAATACATTTGCTGGAATAAATACATTTGCGTTAGGATATAAAAGTGTGATAGTGCTCACTTTTAGCAAGGAAGATTTTTTGATTGGTTATGACAGTAAATTCCTAGTGATTCATGCAAATTTTGTGTGAATATCAAAAATAACTCAGCTGTGTATGTGTTTAATGTTACAAATAGTTAAATTATTAGTGTGTTAGTTTTAAATTTCATTTTTTTATTTTTGTTTCATTACATTTTATTGTAATGATAATTTTCATAGGAATTGACTTTTTCTGAAAATTCAGTCTTTTGTTTTGATCTAATTAGAACCCAAAGTGTTGCTTTATTACTATTTCTAGCTCACCTTGGTTGAGAGGTTTTTGTAAACATTTCGTAAAATTGATTGGTTATTACCAAGGTCAAGTTTGGCCTGCTGCTAGCTATGTTGCAAACAACCTTTTTTATTGTGCATTTCCAGCATGAGAATCTGATTTTTTTAGATAGGGCTATTCTATACTGTGCTGTGTTCAAATTAGTGATCACAAAGCTCTACCTCTCAGTGAGCCTTCATGTCATCTAAACACATGGGTTAAAACTGATGTTTTCATGTTTATTTGGCAGTCATAAAATAATACCTTTGGACCTCAGATGTATTTTGTGTTGTTGCCATTTGAGTTGAAATTGATATTTAAAATATTTTATTTTTCCTGGAAAATAATTGCTTCTTCATCAAAGTCTTGGACCAAGACATTCATTGGAAATTATTTGAAATTCTAAAGCTGGAATATTATCCTTGACTTACAAAATTCAATGAGGAACCGTTGACACATCAGTACAATACTGCGTTCATTTGATGTCATTGTCTGCCATATTGGAACTTTACCAGGATTTGAATTTGGATTTATTTAGAACTTTTTAGTGATAGGACTTATATTTTTCGATTCCAGGATTAATTCTCTTAATTATATTCACAACTTTACCTTTTTTATCAGGAAAATAAATAATTTTGTTAAAATTTACACAGCGTGTTACCTTCACTCTTTTCTCTTGTTACTTTTGAACAAGCCTACATGTAACAGTAAATAATTTTTTTTTTATAAAGTCCAAGCAAGTTTTTAATAGTGCTATGATAGCAGACAGATATGTGAACTGTAAATCCCAGCCAGTTATTCATAGCGAATTGGAATTTTAGATGAATGTTAGGAATAGTAACTTTAGGGGAATGTTAGGTATAATAATTTTGTGTGAAATATAAATATAAATCATTAGCGATTTTAAGTAAAGAACTGTAGTAGTTAGCTTAAATGGTGGTATCTAAGCCAACCCTATTTTGTATTAACGATGATGAACATTCAGTAATAGGTAGTTGACAGATAATCTATAATGAAATTGTTGCATCAAGAAAAGTTGCCTTGAAGTAAGGGTAATCTTGTTGCCATCCTGGTTTTGATTGAGATACACCATTTATGCTAACTACAACAATTTCAATGCAGAGGCTAGTGTTAGGACTGATGTCCAGGTGTCAGGTTAATGTGACAGGGTGGGACTTGATGCTACATGTCTGTAGCATAATGCTGCAGTTCTAGACATGCTATAAACTGCCATACTACAGACACAATAGTGATATGACTGAAAAATTCTTAAGTCTACATTAAAAATCCAAATCACACAAACACTTAACAATTTCAATGCAGTAATACATGAAGTGACAACAATCAATGCATTAATGCATGATGCAACAACAATTTCAATGCATTATGCGTAAGTGACAACAATTTCAATGCATTATGCGTAAGTGACAACAATTTCAATGCAGTAATGCATGAAGTGACAACAATCAATGCATTAATGCATGATGCAACAACAATTTCAATGCATTATGCGTAAGTGACAACAATTTCAATGCATTATGCGTAAGTGACAACAATTTCAATGCATTATGCGTAAGTGACAACAATTTCAATGCATTATGCGTAAGTGACAACAATTTCAATGCAGTAATGCATGAAGTGACAACAATCAATGCATTAATGCATGATGCAACAACAATTTCAATGCATTATGCGTAAGTGACAACAATTTCAATGCATTATGCGTAAGTGACAACAATTTCAATGCATTATGCGTAAGTGACAACAATTTCAATGCATTATGCGTAAGTGACAACAATTTCAATGCATTATGCGTAAGTGACAACAATTTCAATGCATTATGCGTAAGTGACAACAATTTCAATGCATTAATGCATGAAGCTACAACATCTTCAATGCATAATGCATCAGTGACAATGGTCAAATATATTTAATGCAGAAACAAAAGAGAATATTGTTAGTACAAGTACAGCATTATTGTAATGCTAAATACATGCACTTGTCATTATCATTGCATATGATGCTTATTTCAAATAGAAATAGAAAAAAAACATTAAAATTAAATATATTTATTTATTTCTGAAAAAGTTCATTTGAACCTAATTTACAAAATTCCCATCTATTCGCTAATAAAATTAGTCCCTTAACAACCACAAATTCCATTTCTGTATCTTTTTTAAGATACAATATTATAATAGACTGGTTGTATAAAAGTTCTTAATGTGAGCTAACTCATAGTGCATGGAAAACAACTGTAATTTCATAACTACTGTAATTTCATGTCCCAACTTAAAAACCATGAAAGAAATGAGTTTTTAAAATAATTACCAAAATGGGTTTACAAATTATATTCATAATGGTAGCCTAACAATCCTGACTTGTGCAATATAAGTGCAGCTATCTAGATAGTTCCTACCCACTAACAGATCAAGTTTCTAATACGGAGTATTATAAACTCTTTGGTCTGATTTGTCTTTGGTATACATCTGGTATGCAAATAAAGATTCACCATTTCAGTTGTTGCTTTATTTTCTACCGGAGTATTATAAACTCTCTGGTCTGATTTGTCTTTGGTATACATCTGGTATGCAAATAAAAATTCACCATTTCAGTTGTTGCTTTATTTTCTACCAGTCATTCAGTTTTTGTTCTTTTTCAGGAAAATTCTCTTGTGTGTGTCTCCATGGTGATAGGAAACCCCAGGAGAGAAAGGGAAACCTTCAGAAATTCAAGGTAAAAACCAGCTTTATCTTGATAAAGCAGGCTGTCACAATGATTGAAGTCTACAGGCTGCAATCATACTATGTACCATATCATGTTATATGCAGATGATAACTGCAGCAATGAAGACTGAAACTTTGCCCCACCCATGCCATGTTGTATAGATTTTATGCACATGTTAAAAGTATTCAGGATGGTATATGCAAATTTTTCCAGTTTTTTTTTAATTTCCAGTTGAATCACAGAACAAACACTACACAGTGCTGTGTGAAATGAAAGGAGATTATCAGTATAAGAAGTCAGTCAGTGGCTATGACTAATGAGGCTATATAAATCTAGAAATGAAGTTACAATTCAGGAAATGTAATATTTTACAAGTAGTTAAGGAAATGTAATATTTTACAAGTAGTTAAGGAAATGTAATATTTTACAAGGAGTTAATATGAGGTTTAGTGCCATGATCCATTCATTTGATCTAGCTGGGAAAGTCTTTCCCATTTGTTCTTCTGTAAGAAACACACTCCCACCTGAAAATAATCAAATAGGTTTAAAAAGTATGTACTAAACTATGGCAGTAGAAAAGCATATTGTGTCATTGTGTATGCATGTTTAAACAGATTGGTTTCTTTTGGGATGTAGCTGTGTATTGTCTGTATATTACTATGCTGCTTCACTTCACAAAATCAGAGTCCTTTAACCAGGAGTTTTGAAATTTAGCTTTGCTCACATTGGAGATAGTTCTTGCTTCCCTGAGTCAACATTTTGCTTTGAAAAGACCTCCACACTGCCCATAACTTTATTTTTCCAACTACTTTACCATTATATTATGGCATTTTAGGAATGGAGCGAAATCCAACTTCAGAGAAAAAGTTATTAGAAGCTACCCAGTAATCTTTAATAAAGATGACTTAAAACAGCAACAGACTGTAAAAACAACTTACCATATGCATTCACTTATAAGTCAGTTTAAATTTAAAGCAATAGAGATCCTAAATTGCTGTAGCAAGATGCTCCTATAGGTTAGGGTCCATGTTGTTTGTTATACTGATTTCTCCAAGCACACTCTACAGACCCAGATCTGCTGATGCATTATGTGACAGCAGATCTGGGTCTGTGCAGTTTGCAGTTGGTCATAAGCAAGTATATATGTTGTTTCTTCAACACACCTCTCAGATTTACCTAACAGTAAATGAGTCTGTTTTTTTTTTTTTTTACTTTGTGTACATTATGTATGCTTATTATTGATAATCTAATATGCTGTCCATCAGAAATTTTCTCAATGGACTTGCATACAATAAAAAGCACCACACATATTATTAGTAAGTAATCAGTAGAATGGCATACCTGTAGATCTTACAGATGGGGGAAGGAGTGTTGTACCGTTGAGAATAAGTTATCTATTTATATAATTTAATAGAAAATTACTGGAAGATGAAATTTCAGTTAAAGAAAGTAAAGTAATTTTTATGCATCAGTGCATGTTGATTATCCCTACATTACATGGAGAATTGCCATGAAACTTTACACCACGTTCATTCCACGGGCTGTCCTAAATGAAAATGCACAGTGTGACCACCACAGTGAATGTATGGCTGTCCTAAATGAAAATGCAGTGAGACCACCCAAGTGAATGTATGGTCATATCAGCAAACTTCTTATGATGACTGGTTGGTCAAGATGAAGATGTGACCTTTAATATGTCTTATAATTCTTGTTATTTCTGCTCTTGAATCAATCAATTTTCACAAAAGGACTTTATATGATATCTGGTTGGTCTTAAATAAAGATGGTTTTGCTCAGAGAACCAAAATGGCTGGCCACATAAAAATTGTATTATAGCTATTTCACCCTAATGAATGGTCATGTCATCATTGGGTTTTCACTGAAAAACTTGCCAAGTTGCTTCTAAATGAAACTAGTGTTGATCTGACATGGACACCATTGCAGCCATCAAGAAAAAAATGTTATTGCTAGATCTTCAGAATGGAGATTTGTATCAGCTTGGATTTTTCACTGGAAGGTTTAAATTGGTGTTGAGTTGTTTTTAAATAATTATTGTACTGATCTGACATACAATATGGACCCTACAGTGTCCATCTTGAAAATCTTATCACTGCTTCTCATAGCTGGAGAGCTATATAGACACTGGATTTTTGCCAAAAGACTTCTTTGATGTCTAGTTGGTCTTGAATGAAAATAGTGTTGATTTGACCTCAAATGTAAACCACCATGGCAGCCATCTTGAAAATTATATTGGAGCTACTTCTCAGAAGTGGAGATTCATAATGAAATGAGGCTTTCACCAAAACACTTCTTATGGTTGAAGATGAACTTGAATAAATATATAATGCTGACTTGACAACCAATATGGCCATGTAATGAATATTAAGAAGATTGTTTTTTGCAACTTCTGTAGCATTGACAGAGTTTTCACCAAAAAACTTGTTATGATATCCAGTAATGAAAATGGTTCACTGAAGATATACAGTATGGCTGCCACAATGAGCGTATTGAAAATCCTGTCACAAATTCTCTGAATGGATATCATATTGACATGATTTGCACCAAAAGTATTCTAATGATATCATGTTTTCCACTAAATAAAAATGGTGCCAGTCTTAAATCCAGTATGTCTGCCATGCTGCTATTTAAAGAATCGTATTGCTCAAGAATAATAGAGATGGTTTCAACACTCAACAGTTAAAACTAAGAAATCACTTTATCTTTAATTCCTAGAAATTCCTTTCAGATAGCAGAGTGTAAATACCCTCAAGAGACCTTTTTTTAATAAAGAGGATTTACTGGAAATGGTATTTTTAAAAACATGACAGTGTCCATGGCTTCGAAAATCAACAGACATGTTGTTCATGTGGCACAGCATGATCTGACAGGTAGAGAATGATGATTGTTTATCGCTGAGCACAGGTAGCTTGTAATAATCTCTTTGACAATTGCCTGTATAAACTGACAGTTTTCCATATGCAATATGTGTAAAGTATTGGGAATTATGACTTTACTTTATTTAAACAAACTGCAAGTTATGGGCACATAGTTAAGTGAAATGGGTGAAAAATCTCTCTCTCGTTTTCTTTTTCTCAAGATTTATTGCAAATCTTGTTTCTATAAGCTCAAGCATGAGGAGTGATTTTGCGTGACACATAATCATCCACTGATTTAAAGTAAAAAGTTGGCTTTCATTTGACCAAAATAAAACATGAGATTTCATATCTAGTCTCCATCAACTTTGTCCAGGAGAGTTGAAGGTATGATTTTAGGTTCATACATCATGCATCCATCAACAATTCCAACATCCCAGCATGCATTTGCATTAAAATGGTCATGATCATCAGGTAAGTATTTTAGGGTGCAAAGAATAACATTAGCAAAAGCCATCCATCTTAAGTAGAAACCAATATGGTAATATTTAAACAAGAGAACTGAGTTGGGTTTTTTAAAAATCAAAATATTTGAAAGTATTTAATAATTTTATGCAAATTTTTAGCAATATTGTGCTTTTGTTTAGTCGGATGTTGATGCAAGAAGCAGTAGATCACTAACAAAATTATTGATCATCTACAATTATGAAAATTTGTATATTGTTCTTTCTTATATAGTTCAGTATCTAAAATTGGTAATATTATGTGTACATTTTTGTTAATATTTTCTGAAAATTCCAAAATGACATGGATAAAAGTTAAGTAATTTTTAATATAAAAATATATGGTCAAATTTTGTATTTTTTTTAGTTTTATATTTGGCAGTGGGTTGCTTTTCTGACCAGCATCACCCTAAAGTCTCATCTAATGTCAGTTTTATGGAATTACCTTAAAAGTCAGTCTGTTTTTACCTTTCTGATATGATTACTTGCCTCAAATTAGTGACAACACATTAGAATTTCAAAGCCTACAGTGGTTGACTTCTTCAAATTCATATGACAATGAGTTTGGTTGGTAGCATATAGTATTGAATTAGCCATGTTCCACCAATAATATTTTCTTCATATTTTATGCATCATTCACAAGGTTTGTATCTTACTTAAAACATGAAAAAATCTTTTGCAGTTAACATTTATCTTTTTTATTTAAAAAAAGCACAGCATGCATTTACATAGTTAATGGTCCAAGCAATCATAAGTCACTTAACACTTTATAGGTTGGTGTATATTTTCTTGTGTTAATTAGCTGAGTACCTGTCCCCAAATGTTTGGGTCATTACATTGAAAAGTATGAGAATAAGTACAATCACTAATTACCCACAACATAATAGCAGAAAGAGTATTTAAAAATTGATTAAATTTGATGAAGCTGAAGATCAGGGACTTTTCACTGGAACACAGTTTTTGAGATCACATTGGTCTCCACAACTAAAGTCCTGCACAGCAAGTTTATGGGAATTTGGACAAGATTTACAAAGTTCTTACATACTTTATGTTGATTTTATCATTTTCTTTCTCAGGACTCTTGTTGCAATTATTAAAATTACATAAGATTTTTTTCTTTAATTAGAGGCAGAAGTTTTAAGTACATCATTTAATATCCAGTCTCTTCCAGAGTACATAGCACTGTGATATATGTAGGCAAAAAGTGTCAATTCAGTTTTGTAATCAATTAAAAGTATAATAATTTAAAATATTATGATAATGTAATGAACACATCATTTTAAGCTGTGCGGTAAGCGTTCATTTTCATTGTAATCAAGTAATAATGTAATAATAAACTTTCATTTTATAAAAGTGGACTTGCCTTAAGATTTCAAGTGAAAAGCATTGACTCTTATCTGTCAGTAGACACTTATAAGTAGGTCAGTGTATATGGTGTCCAACGTTTCGTGTACCAGTAGTTGTGTGTTAAAAATGGATAGATATGGTTATTCATTCATTCATTCATCTTCTGTTCTAGGATGGAAAGGTTCGCTTCCTCATCTGCACTGATGTTGCTGCTCGTGGAATTGATGTATCAGGACTTCCCTATGGTGAGTAACCAGGATATAAATACAAGATTTTACAGAAGTTTTTGTCTAAAATAAGTTATAGAAAAAACATTTTCTGAATGGACAAAAAGAATTCCATTTTCATTTGTTAGGTTTGGACACTTATGCAAAAGCAGAAAATACTAATCATTGGAATTGTCTTTTCCATGCTAAAACTTACTATATTATTCTTGTATGCATGTATATATTATGCTTGTATGCATAGGGTTTAACAGCACATCAGCACATTCCTGGCTATATAATACTAATTTAGTTTAGGTATCCCAAAAAGACACAAAAAGGCAAAAAAGGTAAAAAGGTAAAAGCCTTAAAATAGTCCAAATTTTTTATACAAGCTGAATACAGTTAAAAAGTTCAAGACCGTCTCAACTGGAGGATCATCTTGAAATGCATTTCAGGGCAGAAAGGTTTCCTTCCATTATTTTGCCTCTTTTGACATGAAAGAGGTTTCATAGTGTCAATTTTACATACCCAGCCATCAGGGTAGATGACTAGTAGTTCCACACAAGTATAATTCCTTACGCTACAGAATATGCAAAATACAATGGTCCACCTCATGAACATCTGCCCCTCTCCCAAACTAGCAACCACCCAGAATCCCTTGGCACCAACAAGTTTGCATTCAAATGTACACCAAAAGAAAGACCTGGAGCCAACATATTAGTGCAAAAAATGGTCAATTTACCCCTCACAAGCAGACACACTTGATTTTAATGTGTCCAGAACCAAAATTTAATTCATGTGGTATGGTAAGTAATCTGATTATAATTACCAATGTCTGTTTCCTGATGTCTGGTTTTTGTTACTGAAAAAAGTGTTCCTAAAGTACATGTACCACTAAGGTGAATCTTATGTCTAGAACAACATTGTTTACAGAAAGTGGGGTCAATATTGTTGTGATAGAGTTTTGGGCTTCATACTGCAGTCAAGTTTTTTTATTTAATGATTATGACCAGATCATTAGATGGTTAACAACACAAAAAAAATTAGCCTGAGCAAAACAGTGTACCAGACAACAACCAAAAAAAATCTTGTGCTGGTACATTTATTAATTCCTTTATCAACAAGGAAAAAGTTTTTTCTGCATAATTATGTTGCAGTACGATAATTACCAACATAAGAATAAATCATAAAAACACTTTACCATGTCTTTACATTAACAAAGAATTAATACTTTAGAAGAAAAAGTAAAAGTTGTTATATTTGACAATATTGGGATTTCAAGAGTTCTTGCCAAAAAAAATGTATGTTGAGAAGACTCCAATATACAGCATTGTAAAATATAAGGAGAATATTCTGCAGCAGTGGCAGAATGGATTATATGGAAAGAATATTATTTTAAATGCTAAGCAATGACTGTACCAAGATTTAAACATTTTTAATGGTTTTGCCATGCACATGTCTAGAACAACCTACTCGCATTTCACACTTAGGAATAAGAGCTATTAATATTTAATATATGTTAGCTTGAAATAAGCCAGTTCTTAAGACAAGAAGAACCTTTTAATAATTAGTGCTACTTTTAAATGAAGATATTAAATGCTTTGAAGTTAGTTGTAATTTTTTTATTACATACATATACTTGTCACAAAATATAGTTCTCCACTGGAAAGGCCACCCATCTTATATGGCTACTTTCCCAGTTGCATGAGGGGGACATTTACACTGTACATGTTTGCTCAGAATCATTGGAAAAAGTGAGTTTGCTATGCATAGGGTTATGACCAAGACATATTAATGTGCCATAAATAATTAGTTCTTCCCATAATTGAGAATATGACTTAAATATTTGGTGTTTATTACATACCTTCACTACTACACTTTTTAAATATTGCTATACAGTTTAAATGGACTTTAGAGCAAATAGGGATTTATAAAGGTTTGATATGGTGAATCTAAGAACATCGATGTACGAAATCTAGTGAAAACACCAAAGGAATTAAAGTTCCTGTGATTGTTGTGAAATCTCAGATTGAATGCCTATAATAAATGCTACATCAGCTTAAACATCCATAATAAATGCTCGATTCTCCATTTCATTATAAAATGAGTAAGTAAATTTGGCTTTCAAATACTGTATATTCTTGTTTAAAGACACACAACTGTGAATAGCATAGACCCTAATTTGTCAATCTGCTAGAGAAATCATTTGCAAAGGGAGATAATCTATACTTGGGGTATATTTCTTCACATTTTGCAACAGCAGGTCTTGATTGATGCTGTTTATTCAGCTTACAATAAAAAAGATTGACATTGATTTATTTTCTTTGTGTTGGTTATATTGTGCCATGGAAATTTGCCTTTCTAAAGTCATACTTAGGCAGCTGAACTGGGCTGACCTTTTGGGTATCAAACCTGCAACCCATGGAATATGAGTTGGACACTAGCAACTGAGTTATCACTGCAGCAGCTTCAAACAATGAAGCCAGCTGACCATGCTGACATGATCAAAGGTGGAAGAAATCGGTAATTAAATTGTCTTGCCCTGCTTAAGCCACTTAAGTCACATGCTCACATACATTATTGCCATTACCATTGAGTAAAATATGAAGAAAAAAATTTAAAGTTTTCACCAATAATTTTGCATATGTGGAAAATTTCAGTCATTGAAGGGAGAGGCAGGAGATACCCTTAAACTTAGAAGAAATTAACTTTATAGAACTAAGTTTCTGTAAATCAAAATAAAAATTCATAAGAGTTTGCTAGTCATTTCTTTATTATACCCCTCTTTAAATACTATTTCTATATGTATTTAAAACCCGGCTATAAGACAATAGTATATTTTAGAACCCAGATGCTACAACTGTAAGTCACCACAATACTAGTCACATGATCTCACATGTAGCTATACTGGCTGTACAGGTGTCAAAGTGGTATATACACCTCACACTGACATAACAAAGTGTTAAGTTGAACAAAAAAATCAACCCTTATTATTCCCTCTTAAGAGTTACATTAGTAATGAAACCTGTCAAGGACAGAGAGTGACCTGGACACCCCAGCAGACAGGAAGGTTCAAAACCACATCCAAGCAGTCATCATCAGAGAACTCTCAACACTAAGAGGACACTGTCATCTATTTACTAACCTGAGTGAAAGATATGCAAGACTGAAAGGGAATTCCAAGTGAGAATAAGAAAAAATTTGAGGGAGATCCATAATCATATAGATTCCCTCGTGTCTGAGCTTTTTAATTTATCTGACTGCAACATAGATTGTGTTAAATATCAAATAATAGAATCATTCAATATGATCCAGAGCTCTCTAGTAGCACTATTATTAGATAGAGATATACCAACTGGATATACCAATTACATACTCTACAGCTGGTAGGGATTGGATATACCAATTACATGCTCTACAGCTGGTAGGGATTGGATATACCAATTACATACTCTACAGCTGGTAGGGATTGGATATACCAATTACATACTCTACAGCTGGTAGGGATTGGATATACCAATTACATACTCTACAGCTGGTAGGGATTGGATATACCAATTACATACTATACAGCTGGTAGGGATTGGATATACCAACTACATACTCTACAGCTGGTAGGGATTGGATATACCAATTACATGCTCTACAGTTGGTAGGGATTGGATATACCATTTACATACTCTACAGCTAGTAGGGATTGGATATACCAATTACATACTCTACAGCTGGTAGGGATTGGATATACCAATTACATACTCTACAGCTGGTAGGGATTGGATATACCATTTACATACTCTACAGCTAGTAGGGATTGGATATACCAATTACATACTCTACAGCTGGTAGGGATTGGATATACCAATTACATACTCTACAGCTGGTAGGGATTGGATGTACCAATTACATACTCTACAGCTGGTAGGGATTGGATGTACCAATTACATACTCTACAGCTGGTAGGGATTGGATATACCAATTACATGCTCTACAGCTGGTAGGGGTTGGATATACCAATTACATACTCTACAGCTGGTAGGGATTGGATATACCAATTACATGCTCTACAGCTGGTAGGGATTGGATATACCAATTACATACTCTACAGCTGGTAGGGATTGGATATACCAATTACATGCTCTACAGCTGGTAGGGATTGGATATACCAATTACATGCTCTACAGCTGGTAGGGATTGGATATACCAATTACATACTCTACAGCTGGTAGGGATTGGATATACCAATTACATACTCTACAGCTGGTAGGGATTGGATATACCAATTACATACTCTACAGCTGGTAGGGATTGGATATACCAATTACATACTCTACAGCTGGTAGGGATTGGATATACCAATTACATACTCTACAGCTGGTAGGGATTAGATATACCAATTACATACTCTACAGCCGGTAGGGATTGGATATACCAATTACATGCTCTACAGCTGGTAGGGATTGGATATACCAATTACATACTCTACAGCTGGTAGGGATTGGATATACCAATTACATGCTCTACAGCTGGTAGGGATTGGATATACCAATTACATGCTCTACAGCTGGTAGGGATTGGATATACCAATTACATACTCTACAGCTGATAGGGATTGGATATACCAATTACATACTCTACAGCTGGTAGGGATTGGATATACCAATTACATACTCTACAGCTGGTAGGGATTGGATATACCAATTACATACTCTACAGCTGGTAGGGATTGGATATACCAATTACATACTCTACAGCTGGTAGGGATTAGATATACCAATTACATACTCTACAGCCGGTAGGGATTGGATATACAAATTACATGCTCTACAGCTGGTAGGGATTGGATATACCAATTACATACTCTACAGCTGGTAGGGATTGGATATACCAATTACATACTCTACAGCTGGTAGGGATCGGATATACCAATTACATACTCTACAGCTGGTAGTGATTTACATCTCAGTCTACATGGGAGGTATGGTTGTCATTATTAGAGTGGTCATCATTAGGGTGGTCATCATTAAGATCTTGTTAACATTATTTTTTTCTGAATGGATGGTCATATTTGACATGGTGTTTTCTCCAAAAGACTTTTTATGGTCTCTAGTTGGTCCTAAATGAAAATGGTCCTGATCTCTTATACATCTAATATGACTGTCATATTGGCCATTTTACAAAATTTGTATTGCTACTTCTCCTGACCTTTGTTCATCAGTATGCATATCTTTGATGTACCTAACTTCAAATGATTTGGTTTTGATTTGTGGTTTGGGGTTTTGGGGTTTGACACCATTTTTTAAGAACATGATACATGGTTGCCAGTATATTTGGTGTATGAAGCATCCAGGAAAACCCTGGAAAGAACCACCAATGCACAGAAAGTAATACTGGCATGTTTTCTCATACACCCATATTGGCCAATTTGAAACTCAAACCCTCACTGACAGGTGAAAAGTCAGTGTGTTTTACCCTGACAGATACTGCAGGTATGTGTCTGTCATTATATGATTTTAAGCTTTGTGTTTTAGCTATTAGCACTATAGTAGTGGGGTATTTCTGTTCCATTTATACATTTTTAGTTTATAATATTTCACTCCAGAAAATAGATTGTGCATGAGAATTTGAAGATAAAGAAAAGAGTTTAGTTATGATCTATCAGTGTATCAATAGTATTGATCCTAATGAGTTTTTATCCAGCATTTATAACTTTCAGTTGATTTATTATTAACTTTCTCACTTTAGTAACACTGCCATCTTTAATCCTTAAAGACCATTGTAGCTATAATGCTTCACACAAGATTCAGGTCCATTAAAATCATTGGCATTCTCATTACATTTGGACTTAGTTGGTTTAAATGTATTGCAGTCAGCATTTCCTGTTTTCATTTATCTGCGTTTGCATGTGCCACCATATCATTAAGTAAAATGTGGAGCTAATTTCCAATATTGACTGCTGTTTATCAAAAGTTTCAAGCATGGGGATTAAGAGGAAAGATTGAATTTGACCTTTAATTATATCCAGGTGTATTGATTGTATTTTCATTACACTATAATAGACACCAAAAAAATGAATAGTGTTGACCCTGATCTGCCTTCTCTTGATGGACTCATAGATCAGAGTCTGTGAAAATTGATTGAAATCTTGCATGTAGAATTAACAATATAGGATTTGATCTGTTTTTTTTCATAATGAATTTCAAAATCAGGATCATTGCTTTTTGATTGAAATAATATGTATCCTGTATTGTACTCTGATAGTGTTTGGTTGAAATCATGAGTGAAATGAACAGTATAGACCCTGGTCAGTCATGTGATAATGTACTGAAAGATTGGGGTTAATAGTACTTGGTTGAAATTGTGTGGAATGAACAGTATAGACCCTGGTCAGTCATGAGATATTGTACTGAAAGATTGGGGTTAATAGTACTTGGTTGAAATTGTGTGGAATGAACAGTATAGACCCTGGTCAGTCATGAGATATTGTACTGAAAGATTGGGGTTAATAGTACTTGGTTGAAATCATGTGTAGGAATGAACAGTATAGACCCTGGTCAGTCATGTGATAATGTACTGAAAGATTGGGGTTAATAGTACTTGGTTGAAATTGTGTGGAATGAACAGTATAGACCCTGGTCAGTCATGAGATATTGTACTGAAAGATTGGGGTTAATAGTACTTGGTTGAAATCATGTGTAGGAATGAACAGTATAGACCCTGGTCAGTCATGTGATAATGTACTGAAAGATTGGGAAAAGCACAGAAAACTATTTTATAACAGTTACATACAACCTTATTTAGACTACTGTAATACAGTATGGGGTAATTCAGATGATAAAAACTTAGCAAAGCTGGCACATTTTCAAAAAAGAGCTTTTGAGTTTATATCAATCCAAAAAGAAAGCAAGGAAAATTTAGCTGGTAAGTTAAAACTACTACCTATTAAAGACTGAATCTGTTTAAGAAAAGCCAAATTAATGTACAGGATAGCCAATAATAGTGCTCTGGAATATTTACAATCACTATTCAAGTATAGGCTACTTGGAAATACTCCCCACCTGCGATCAATGTCTACCAAACATTACAAATTTCCCAAATCTAATAAGGAATTATTTAAAAAAAGTTTACAATACTCTGGAACTTTGCTCTGGAATAGTACATGTATTCCAGCAGTTGAGATTAGAAATGCCCACTATTTTAGTAATTTTGTAATTTTATTTTTCCAAACCCAGTATATACAGTGGCTTCAGAGATGCAGCAAAAATAAGTAAATTCCTTTGAATGAGGGCCTCAAGGTAGATTAGTTCTTAGCTAATTGAGTTACCCTCTTTAAATAAAGTCATAATAATAGCAAGATTGTTAAAAAATGGGAGGGAGGCTTATAAAACAGAACACCAGACAAAAACACATTAATTGCTGTTGGACTTTATTGACACATTATTGGCTGTTGGACTTTAAACACATTAATTGCGGCTGGACTTAAACACATTATTGGCTGTTGGACTTTGAACACAATAATGGCTGTTGGACTTTAGACACATTATTGGCTGTTGGACTTTAAGCACATTTTTGGCTGTTTGACTTTAAACACATTATTGGCTGTTGGACTTTAAACATGTTAATGGCTGTTGGACTTTAAACACATTATTGGTTGTTGGACTAAAAACACATTATTTGCTGTTGGACTATAGACACATTATTGGATGTTGGACTTTGGATAAAATAATAACTGTTAGACTTTAAACACAATATTGCCTGTTGGACTTTATGCACATTATTGGCTGTTGGACTTTAAGCACATTAATGGCTATTGGACTTTAAACACAATTTTGGCTGTTGGACTTTAGACACATTTTTCAGTTAAAAACATTAGTGGCTGTTGGACTTTAGACACATTTTCAGCTGTGGGACTTTAAACACATTATCAGCTGTTGGATTTTAAACACATTAATGGCTGTTGGACTTTAAGCACATTATTGGCTGTTGCACTTTATAAGCACATTAATTGCTGTTAGACTTTAAACACATTCATGGCTGTTGGACTTTAAACACATTATTGGCTGTTGGACTTTAAGCACATTAATGGATGTTGGACTTTAAGCATAATAATGGCTGTTGAACTTTAAACACATTAATGGCTTTTGGACTTTATAAGCACATTAATCTCTGTTGGACTTTAAGCACATTGAATGGCTGTTGGACTTTAGACACATTATTGGCTGTTGGACTTTAAACATATTATTGGCTATTGAACTTTAAGCGCATTAATAGATGTTGGACTTTAAGCATATTAGTTGCTGTTGGACTTTAAGCACATTATTTGCTGGTGGACTTCAAACACATTATTCACTGTTGGACTTTAAGCACATTAATTGCTGTTGGACTTTAAGCACAATAATGGCTACATCATTCAGAGGAAATGGGCACTAAGGATCATTCCCAAGGAGTCAAAGGCAGTTGACTCAGACTGGTCTGAGCAGGTATGGAACCTTTGCTTCTTGGATTATGAGTCTAATGCATTACCAACTGAGCTACCAGGATTCCTAAGACTTGACTCATTTGAAATACATAAAGCATCTATATTCACCTACAAGTCAAATCGAACTCAAACAAGTTTAAAAATGCCTGAATTCCCATTCAAATAAATGTTAATCTCTACCAGCTGTAGAATACGTACATAGTATATCCCAAAAAGTTATCCATCTTTCCTATAAAAAGTGCTGCTGAGAAGCCCTGGATGAAACTGAATAATTTTTCTTAACTGATATTTAACAGGATCAGTTATTCTCATTTGGAATTCCCCTTTAGTCTTTCCTATGTATTGCTTGCCACATTAAGTGCCAGTGAGTAAATAGATGACATTATGTGTGGTACAGTGTCCTCTTAGTTTGATTTATATTTTAGATAGTAAATGTGCTTCTAATGATTTCAGATTTATCCATTTTCCTGCAGAAACTTCAATTAGTGGTTTTGATATTTAGTACTTTGTGAATGTTTTGGTTAGTTTTTTTGAGGCTTTTCAAAGAATGTTGTAACTCATCAGAGGGATTAGTACTGATTGATGCATGTTTCTGATCAATTGATGTCATTGAGAGGTTTATATTATATACCCACCTTGCTGATAACGCCAGTGAAGTTGGCCTTTGCTACTGCTAAGGTCATGTGACCATTTATGTCAGGACTTCCTGTTGTAGCATCAGGAAGCCCATATATGCCATTGCATAATAAACTGGCAAATTTGGGTCTGTGAGTTTTCAAAAGTATTGATTATTTGATATGGACTTTGACTGTATTTTTTGTAATTTGTTTTTTATTACTTACTTATTGGAGGCAAGTTGTTTGAATAATTACAGATAAAGAATTTTAATTTTCTAAAGTGCAGTTAAATTTAAGAAATGACATCTGAGTATTAAGGATCAAATGACCATGGATTGATGCTGTATGAAGAATGACCATGGATTGATGCTGTATGAAAAACAACCATGGATTGATGCTGTATGAAAAATGACCATGGATTGATGCTGTATGAAAACATAAATTTTACCAAAAATATTGCAGTAGATATCTACATCAGTATTACAGCTGAGAATTCTCTCCAGTTTTTTAAGCTAATTCAGAATCTTTATATTTGGGATATATAACACTGTTTAAAATACTTAGCTGTTAGAATGCATCTGAACTAAAAGAATTCTTGTTTCCTTTTTCCATTATAGCTGCTTGTGACTTGATAATAGCAATACCATTTTTATAGGTAAATTTCCATCATTTTTCAGTGATCAATGTGACCCTACCAGATGAGAAACAAAATTACATCCACAGGATTGGTCGTGTTGGCAGGGCAGAGAAGTAAGACTTTAAAAATTTTATTTTGGTATTGGAATTTGTTTAAGATTTCATTACTTATCATATTTTCTTTTCTTTACCTACTCGATTAATCAGCAATATACAAATTTTCTAAAAGTTAGCTTGCTCATGCTTTTAAGCTTTGATTTTCACACCATATCTTTCTTATTGATTGGTTATTTTAAAAAAAAATTGGAATGCTCCTTTACATTTGATTAGACTTTTAGTTGGTGTTATTTCATCATTCTTTATAGGAGTAGTTATGGCCCCTGATAGCCTCCTAAATTATGGAATTCTGTTAAGGAGTTTTGGAATTAAACTAAATATGGCATGTACTTTGATGTGACCTTGAAATAATTTAATTTCATGTACATTGTGTCCTTTCAAATGGTTTCCCAACATAACTTTACCATTAGCTATTGTTGCAGTTAAGCCCTGTATGCATGAAAGGATTATGCAGAAATTTCACCAATGAGAACAATTTTTATAGTCATTATTTTGACAGCACACAAGTGTCTCCCTAAACTATAGGCTGCATTCATGTGATAACCTTGCATTGTTATATCTCACTGAAATACTGTAGGTGACATGTGCCTCCAGTAGAGGATAAGTATCTCCATAAGTTGCATGGAATAATGTTAGAATCCATGTTTTAACAAGTAAGAAGAATGTTAAGGTACCTTTTGCATGGCATTACAAGATAAATAGCATTGGTTTTCAGTTTTGTGAAACATGGAATGCTTGTTGGAATGTAGATTTAAATTTGGATGAATGTTTTGAGTTTAATGAACTCCATAGCAAACAATCATTCATGCACATACACAAATACATGCACATGAGCAGTCAACAGCTATTCATTGAATATCTTAAACTTTTGAAGATAATGAATTAGGTAATTTCCAACTTGCAGAAATTTAGGGATTGCAAAATGTGTAATAACTCCAGTTTTACATTTTTAAAGAATTTATGAAAGAAAATAAGAGAACATTTTAAAATTTAGTGATGTTTTCAGCCAAAAAATCCTATTATTTTCCAGTTGCGATATCTGCATCTTCTACACAGATTTCATTGTTCTCCTTTTGTAGGATGGGACTTGCCATTTCATTGGTAGCTAGTGTTAAAGAAAAGGTAAGTTATACATTTATATATGTTCAGTATTGAGTACATTTAGTTCCTGCATGTTCAGCATTGAGTACATTTAGTTCTTACATGTTTAGTATTGAGTACATTAATTTTCTCCATATTCAGTATTTAGTAAATTTATTTCCTATATGTTCAGTATTGAGTACATTTATTTCCTACATGTTCAGTATTGAGTACGTTTAGTTTTTAAATGTTCAGTATTGAGTACATTTAGTTTTTAAATGTTCAGTATTGAGTACATTTAGTTCTTACATGTTCAGTATCAAGTACATTTATTTCCTGCATGTTCAGTATTTAGTACATTTGTTTTCCTACATGTTCAGTATTGAGTACATTTATTTCCTATATGTTTAGTATTGAGTACATTTAGTTCTTACATGTTCAGTATTAAGTAGAATTATTTCCTACATGTTCAGTATTGATTACATTTATTTCTTATACGTGCAGTATTGAGTTCATTTAGTTCTTACGTTCAGTATTGAGTTCATTTAGTTCATACATGTTCAGTATTGAGTACATTTATTTCCTACATGTTCATTATTGAGTACATTTAGTTCTTACATGTTCAGTATTGAGTAAGTTTCAGTTATATTCCTCATGGATATAATGTGTTTCTTGCAAATTGGCTGGATTCTAGACACTTACCATGCATACTTGCATAGACCCAAATCGGCCACTGCATTATGAACCAGCAGATCTGGATCTGTGTAGCCTCTTAGAAGTGATCATTTCAACCGCCTGTGTATTATGTGATGACAGACCAGTGTCAGTGAAGTCTGTTCAGGGAAGGGGATGAAATTGTCTCACCTTTACTGATCACTGCCATCTCACCTTTGTCCACATGGGTTCAAATCTCAGACATGGACATTGTGGATGTGTGAGAAAGGCAGTAACTTTCCATGGGTCAATGATCCTTTGAGGGTTTTCATGGATTCTCTCTCCACCAGTTATACTGACCGCCATGTTTAGCCTATCTTAGGCTATCTTAGAAAGGTACATTTATCTTATTTCTCTTAACCAATTTCTCTTGCTTTTGGTGCTTTGTTTATTTAGCCCAATTTTAGAAGCTCTGTTAATTAGTACCTGGATGGTCTAAATCCAGGTATCATACCAGTCAAGTTGGAACCTTTCCAGGATCCTGAAACATGGTCTTATGATTCAGCATGTTTTGCCAGGAAATGTAAACAATTATCCCATTTTACCATGCAATAAATTAAAGATGTTTGAAAAGGACTATCTGATCTGGCAGTAAATTAATGCATAACCAAAATTACTGAGGTTGTTTAGAACATAACCACAGAAGCGTGTTTCTCAGAATTGGAGGCAACCAATAAACTTGCATGGAGATATGATTTTCCCTACCTTGGAGATGATACTCATCTTGGTGGGCTGGAGCTAGAAGTTTTCATACAAGACTGATAGCCTGTAATTATGTCAAGCTTGTCAGATACTAAGATTTACAGTTTCAAAATGCAACAGTAGATCTATATCTATGATTTTCATATCAAATCATAAGTATGATCTGCTGGCATGGTACCATATATACTTGTTTGAGTCAAACTTCAATTAAGATCCTGATCTACCAAAGCATAATGTACCTGCAGTTCAGAGTCTATGCTGTTTGTTCTACTGTTTATTCCTAACAAACTGCTCAGACCTGGATCTTATCAACAGATCTGGGTCTGTGCAGTTTGCAGTTGAACTGTCTTATACGAAATATGAGATCTTGGACTACACTGTTTATTGTTGTGTGTGGATTATAAATGATAAAGTTTGTCCATTGTTAGTCCATCTTCACTGGCAAAGATTCCATTGTGTTAACCCTATATGCACCTTGGTGGATCCATCATTCAGATATTTCATTGTTTTGTCCTAGCAGCTTGTTTTGAATTTCATGACTTGTTTCACTTAATATATAAAGCCAATTAACCAATAATGTGTACAAGCGGTGAATTGTACTATGGCTGAAAAGAGTGGATGCAATTGACTTCAGAAGGATACTTTGTAAGTTTTACATCAAAAGTATGACTTACCAGAGAGAAGCCATTGTATTGGTAGGTATATTGAGTAAAAGGATGTATTGGTGCAAACACAGAATGGCAGTGGAAAATTGCTTATATTTTTAGTGAATTCTAGTTGCATTTTCCTGAATCTTGTTCAATTTTGAACAACTTAATTTTGATTGGATTCAATGGCTTGCCACTGCATCGATTGAAATTCACAAACCTAGACACCAAAATATCTAAATGGTTGGCCAAGGTATAGATAGGTTTAACACATCAGAACCTTGACTAAGAGAAATGTTGTTATTCATGTCATGTGTCCTTTAACATTTGCTATTTTCAACTTCTCGAAAACCAGTGGACCAGTTCCAACCAAAATTTGGCAAGGAAGTATTCTGGCATAAAAGTTTTTCAGATTTGTACAAATGAATCCAATCGGCCATCAAATATGGCCAATGTTTCTAAAAATAGATAGACCTTTAAATGACTTCTGAAAAACTGCTTATTTATAAATCAACATCACTTTATCGTAAACATCTTTCAGATTTGTACAGATGATGCCAATCTGAAATCAAATATGGCCACCATTACTAAAAGTTAGAAAAGGCTTTAAAAATAACTTTTTAAACAAATTTACAAAATTTGGCAAAATTTAACAGCATCTTTACATAAAAGCCTGTCAGCTCAAATAATGTCACAGTTACTAAAAATCTAAAAATAGTACAAACTTAAACTTTTTCACTGAATCAGCATATTCAGAATTAGACCAACAACAGAAATCACCTTGGCATGAAGACCTTTGCATTTTATACAAATGATGTGAATATACTCTGACATGGGTAACATTACTAAAATTAAAAAATAAACTTATAAACTTCCTTCGGCCAAGAACTGCTTAATAGAATTTGTCCAGATTTGATCAAAAGAAAATATCTAGGGATGAAGACTTTTTAAATTTATAAATATGATGCAGATCTGCCATCAGATGTAGCTGCCATTGCTAAACATAGTAAAACTTGTAATTCTTCTCAAAGATTATCAAAACGAATGTGACAAAATGTGATTGAATGCTTCTAATTATGAAGGCTTTACAAGTTTCTATAAATGATACAGATCAATAGTTAAATATGGCTGCTGTTGCAGAAAAGAGAAATGATTTCAGTGACTTTTCAAAACCTTTGTAGCAAAATTTGATGAAATTTTGCAAGGAAAGCATTCTGGTTTAATGATTTTTAAATTTTGCATGAATGATGCTGATCTGGATAATATTTGCAGAAGATGCCATTAGATAGAAACTTCAAAAAACTATTTTTCAAAACCATTTAATTTATTGTGTAGAAATTTCAATAGGAAACACCTCCTAACCTGAATTTCTTTGCAAACTGCTCTCATATTTGGCATTTTGGTATAAATCATCCCAGGCAATGTTATCAATGATAGAATTCTTGTTAAAATTTATGGTAGCAGACTTTATAGGAAATGCTGGAAGTTGAGAGGTCTGATACTTGCAGACTGAAAACTATATCTCTTGTGATAGAAAAAGAGTTTGAAAGTGGTCTTTTGAGATTTGGGTAATTTGTAGAATTTCTCCATACATGCTTTCAGATTAATGATGAAAATGAAAACTTTATATATAACAACTGTTTCCATATTTTCAAGTAGACAGCTTAAATTGTCTTTAACTGTTACATCATTATTTACATGCCAGATGGTATAGCAATTAAGTGATCCATCAATCTTTTACACTTTCTAATACCTAGGCAATACAGACAGATAATTATTCCAAATAGAAATAATCTGCTGCTTTTATGCACTAAATCCAAGATTAGGAGTTGCAATAAGTGCCAAAATGTTCCAGTTACAGAATTATAAACACATGAGACAAATCCAATTTTCTTGTCTACTACGATTTGCTTTGTGAAGATGCTTTCCATTTTCTCTTTAGATTCGTCTGCCAGTCAGTGGACAATATTAAAGTCATCCAGTGATAAATGGTCTTTAGAAATTGCCAGAGTAATACATAAAAATGGTCTTTACTATTTGTCGGAATAGTACATATGAATGGTCTTTAGAAATTGCCAGAATGGTCTTTACTATTTGTCAAAATAGTACATATGAATGGTCTTTAGAAATTGCCAGAGTAATATATAAGAATGATCTTTACTATTTGTCAGAATAGTACATATGAATGGTCTTTAGAAATTGCCAGAGTAATACATAAGAATGATCTTTACTATTTGTCAGAATAATACATATGAATGGTCTTTAGAAATTGCCAGAGTAATACATAAGAATGATCTTTACTATTTGTCGGAATAGTTCATATGAATGTCTTTAGAAATTGCCAGAGTAATACATAAGAATGATCTTTACTATTTGTCAAAATAGTACATATGAATGGTCTTTAGAAATTGCCAGAGTAATATATAAGATTGGTCTTTACTATTTGTCAAAATAGTACATATGAATGGTCTTTAGAAATTGCCAGAGTAATATATAAGATTGGTCTTTACTATTTGTCAGAATAGTACATATGAATGGTCTTTAGAAATTGCCAGAGTAATACATAATGGTCTTTACTATTTGTCAAAATAGTACATATGAATGGTCTTTAGAAATTGCCAGAGTAATACATAAGAATGATCTTTATTATTTGTCAGAATAGTACATATGAATGGTCTTTAGAAATTGCCAGAATGGTCTTTACTATTTGTCAAAATAGTACATATGAATGGTCTTTAGAAATTGCCAGAGTAATACATAAAAATGGTCTTTACTGTTTGTTGAAATAGTACATATGAATGGTCTTTAGAAATTGCTAGAGTAATAAATAAGAATGGTCTTTACTATTTGTCAGAATAGTACATATGAATGGTCTTTGGTAATTGCAAGAACAGTACATAAGAATCAGAGATCTTGGAAATGCTTAATTACACGTATTTGGACTCAAATTTTTTTATTTGAAACACGGAAAATCACCCACACAGGAGTCCTTTGTATGCATGTTTTTGTTGAAAACAGGTATGTTTCGAAGCAGAATAAATATGTTCTAATCACTATGAAAACTGAAGCAATGTTTTTATTTTAATTTGTTGCTGACTTCATTGATCAAAGGTTGCCGGCTTGCTTTGAAGAAGGTGCATTTGTTATTGAATGCGGCGATAAAGGTTACCTTTGAAGGACCAAACAAATGCCCATTATTGCTGTGGCAACATCAAATAATTGTAGAACATTGTGACAATTTTTTTAAAAATTTCCATAGTATATATTGGTACTTCAGAGATAATCAGTTTTCTTTCAAGTTGCAGCAAAACTATTTTTTCTCTTGTTTTTTTGGTCAACTGTAGTTATTTCATGTTCCCGCCCTCATAGGCAGAGGCGTAGCTAGGGTGGGGCAGAGGGGTACATGTGTCCCCGGGCATCAAGGTACAGGGTGCCAAAATGAGGCTTACAACATTACATTATAATAAGTAAAATAGAAAAATGTGATTAAATGGGGAGCGGGCTGGGGTGCCAATTTTAGAGTTCGTCCCTGGGCGCAAAATATCATAGCTACGCCTCTGCTCATAGGTGGTCAATTATTGCTAATCAGTTGCATGGCCAATTTGATTAAATTTCAGCATAAAGTACTAAGGCCAGATATCAGCATAAAGTCACTAAAACTGATAGTTTGGATGCGTGAAATGTGACATAGACGAATGTGAACTATATTGCAGTTAAGAATATGATGTTTGTACATGTCAATTTTAATATATACTTTTTAAAGAATAATAAATAATTACCAATAAATAAAACTGACCAAGTTTTGTGTGTGATTATTCCTGGCATATAATGGACATTTAATCACTTCACGTATCTAGGAGTAGACTGCAACCTTTGCTGGTGGGACTCCTACTTTTACTAAATTAGGAGTCCTGGATTCTTAGTCTCAAATTCCTAGTGAGACTTCTGAGATTGGTCTTTGTTTGAATAGTACATAAGAATAGTCTTTAGTATTTGCCAGAATAGTAAATATGAATGATACAAGTATTTAGTATTTGACCAAATAGTAAATATGAATGATACAAGTATTTATTATTTGCCAGAATAGTAAATATGAATGATACAAGTATTTAGTATTTGAACAAATAGTACATATGAATGATACAAGTACATGTATTTAGTATTTGCCAGAATAGTAAATATGAATGATACAAGTATTTAGTATTTGCTAGAATAGTAAATATGAATGATACAAGTATTTAGTATTTGACCAAATAATACATATGAATGATACAAGTATTTAGTATTTGCCAGAATAGTACATATGAATGATACAAGTATTTAGTATTTGCCAGGATAGTAAATATGAATGATACAAGTATTTAGTATTTGCCAGAATAGTAAATATGAATGATACAAGTATTTAGTATTTGCCAGAATAGTAAATATGAATGATACAAATATTTAGTATTTGCCAGAATAGTACATATGAATGATACAAGTATTTAGTATTTGACCAAATAGTACATATGAATGATACAAGTATTTAGTATTTGACCAAATAGTAAATATGAATGATATTTGACCAAATAGTACATATGAATGATACAAGTATTTGACCAACTAGTGCAAGAGAATCTTACAAATGTATCATCAGTGAGAACAGTTAAAAAAAGTATTTCAGAATAAAATTAAAAAGGACGTTACAAATGACACTGAATGTTATAATATCTCTGCTTGAAACTAGCTGTTTGTATCATATCAGAGATTATTTTATTTACTTGTGTATATACTTGCTATGTTGTCTGCATTTGGCTTCGTTGACAATTTCAGTATTGAGTGATATCCAAGCATACAAATGGGTTATCCATGCATCTGATTAGTTGAACTTGTTGCCACTCTGAAAACCACAGTTCTTATCCAGTATGGGCATATAGCTTTAAACTTCAAAATGAGTTAATAAGGAGCATATGTGAGCGTGATTTAAATCTTTAACTTTTAACTTTAACTTTTAACGGTGCTTTAACAACTTTTCAGTCATATCACTATGATGTATGCAGTGACAGTTTTTATAGTGGTGTCTAGCACTGAGGTATTATGACACAGATATGTAGCATGATGTCTTACCCAATCACATTATCCTGACACCAGGCTGACCAGTCCTAACACTAACCTCTTAAAGTTGTGCATCAAGCAAGGCAACTGTTAGTACCATTTTTTAAAATCTTTGGTATGACAGTTGGAGTTTGAACCTGCAACCTCCTACATCAAAAGTGGATGCTCTACCACTAGACCACCTGAGCATTCTTAATAAGGAGCAAGATCCTTGAATATTAATGAGGCAGTCTTGCATCTGATATTGATCAAACTTATAATGTTATGATCAATATGTACAAGTTAGGTACTGTGCAGGATCCACACATTCATGAGGTGATTGGTCGAACATGTTACAACTCTTGAGATTAAACTTGGTGAATAGGCTTAAATCATTAAGATCTTCAATTAGCAAGAACCATGCATATTAATGAGGTGAATTTGCATCTGATAAATTGAGCATATCACCATTTAAGCTGCTCTTTATTGGTATAATATTTTTATACAACTTGTTAAATAGACTTATATTAAGCTGTGTTGTTTTTATTATGAGCAAGATCTGTGATGAGATGATCTTGAATATGTAGGTGTATATCAGAAAGTTTATTTCTTGATTTTAATCCCATTTGATAAACAGGCCAGATGTGATTAAGATCTTGATTTATTTTTATTATGCACAAGGCCTATGTATATTAGCACAAGGCCTATGTATATTAGCACAAGGCCTATGTATATTAGCACAAGGCCTATGTATATTAGCACAAGGCCTATGTATATTAGCACAAGGCCTATGTATATTAGCACAAAGCCTGTGCATATTAGCACAAGGCCTATGTATATTAGCACAAGGCCTATGTATATTAGCACAAGGCCTGTGTATATTAGCACAAGGCCTGTGTATATTAGCACAAAGCCTTTGTATATTAGCACAAGGCCTATGTATATTAGCACAAGGCCTATGTATATCAAGGAGGTAATCTTGCATCCTGTTGGCTGAGTATTTTACTACCACTTTACAGACTATATTTTTGATAGGATTTTGATCAAAATTGATAAACAGATTAAAGAATGTGCATTGTATGCAATTTTCCTTTACTAATTATCTGACAGAAACAATGACACAGGCGAATTTAATAGCCATGGGTATAAAAGTAGAACTCAGTTAACAAATATGGAAACTTTCTACCTTTCATATTTTCTCTAATGAATAAGAATAGTGTGATCAATGTCTACCAAATATTACAAAATTCCCAAACCAAATAAGGAATTATTTAAAAAAAAAGTTTCCAATACTCTGGAACTGTGCTTTGGAATAGTATTCCAGTTGAGATTAGAAATGCCCACTCTATTTCCTCTTTCCAAACCCAGTATATACAATGGCTTCAGAGATGCAGCAAAAATAAATAAATTCCTTTGAATGAGGGCCTCAAGGTAGATTAGTTCTTAGCTAATTGAGTTACCCTCTTTAAATAAAGTCATAATAATAATAATAATAATAATAATAATAATAATAATAATAATAATAATAATAATAATAATAGTGTGTGAAGGGGAAATCACCATTATGTGTCAATGGAAAAGTTATAGCAATTTTCTGAAGCTATGCTCATATGATTATATTTATGATGTAAGATCATATATTGCTTTGTTTGCCCCATATCCACACACACACACAAACACAGTTTTTGGTACATGCTGTGAAAGGATAACTGATGTAACTGATACTGTTTCATTATTCGATTGGCTGCTAAATGATGTGAACAGTACTACACCACTGATTTTGAAGCTTTGTTGAAATTGGAAAACTAGCTTGCATGCTACATAGCATAGCTGATATTCAGAAAATGTATGGCATGTACCACAGCATACTGAATTGCCAGCTATAATTCCTCATTCATTTCAATCAGTTTCAAACTAATATAATGAATAATTAACCTTCCCTATCAACCTAGATTAGTCAATAACAAAGCAAAGCTTTATTTTTTGTTTTACTCCAGTGAGATAGCAGAATAGGGGCTATCCATCAAAGCATCCATGCCAAACACATTGGTAGAACCAAAACACCATAAAGCTGTATATGCTTTATTAGTCATAATTATTACTATGCTTTATTAGTCATAATTATTACTATGCTTTATTAGTCATAATTATTACATTAAATTTTCAGACCATTACAGACATTGTTTAACTTTTTGTACTTATATTTTTTACACAATGCATTAGTTAGAAAAACACCATTTGAGGTAGACATTAAATATTATGCACATGTGTGTGTATGTCTGCATATGTGTGTGTGTGTGTGTGTGTGTGTGTGTGTGTGTGTGTGTGTGACCTGATTAGATTTTCATGCCTTGACATCAATTAGTAAAAAAAATTGTGGTAGCTTCTTATTTTTGGGGACTTGCAGATTTGGGGTTTGCAGTGTTAACAACAACAACAGCAACAAAAACAACAATAATAATAATGATGATGATAATAATAATAATAATAAAATTTAATAATAATAATGATGATGATGACTTATTTAAAGAGGGTAACACAGCTGAAGAAATAATCTACCTTGAGGCCCTCATACAAAGGAAATTTATTTTAACTGCATCTCTGAAGCCACTGGATATATTTGGTTTGGAATTAGGAAATAGAGCTGGCATTTCTAATCTCAACTGGAATACTATTTCAGAGCAGAGTTCCAGAGGAATGGAAACTCTTTTTTGAATAATTCCTTTTTTGGCTTGGGAATTTTATACGGTTTGGTAGACATTGATTGCAGATGGGGAGTATCACTAGGTAGTCTATACTGGAATAGTGATTGTAAATACTCAGGAGCACTATTATTGAATATCCTGTACATTAATTTGGCTATTCTCCACTGGATTGGGTCTTTTAAAGGTAATATTTCTAACTTGCCAGCTAAATTGTCCTTGCTTTGTTTTCTGAATATGTGCTAGCTTGGCTATGATTTTTTTCATTTGAATTACCCCATAATGTATTACAGTAGTCTAAGTAGAGTTGTATGGAACTGTCGTAAAAGTTTTCTGTGCCTTTCAGGGAGAAAATATCTTATCCATAGACTTGAATTAAGTTTTTATTGATATGTTTGATAATAATGGGAGACGTGTTTTACAGTCTCAAATGTTAATTTAGGCCTCATTGTTTCAGCTTCATATAAGGCAGAGTATACCATGTTAGCGGATTTAAAGGAAACTGCCTGATTTTATCAATAATAATTTGTAGGGACAGACATAATTTCCCTCTAAGCCAGTATGTTACAGAACAACTTGTACATCTTGAAATGATTCATGATACAAGTAGAACTCTAATTAGATTTAATTCTTAGCTTTACTCCTATCCTTGATAAGTATAAGTTAATAAGAAAGTCAGGTACCAGTATGTAATGAAAGTGTTTTCAAATGATCTTCAAATCTTAGCTTACACCTAAATAATCCTATAATTACTGTATTTGCTTTTTTGTACCTTTCATCCAGCTGCCATGTATGTCAAAATCTCAAGATCTGTGCAGATTGTAATTTTCAACCAAATCTGTACCATTTCATAAAAATATTACCTACATATAATACACAATTCTACATTTGATCCAAGGCATTGGAAAAAACAAGTTTGATATGGTGTAGGTAAACATTGATGCTGTTTGTCTGACATGTACTTGTATTCTTTTGTCATTTCAAACTAGTTCTATACTTCCTCAACTTGGATCAAAACATAAATGTGGTTTTGTATTTATAATGTACCCCTTCATTTTGCTTTCTAAATAATTTTAGAATTATATTGTAAATGAAATTAAAAATGAAAATGGGATTTATACAAGCTTGATTGGCACATCTATGAATTCCAACACACAGAAGTCAGTAAAAACACCTAAACAGTTTCAGTGTCTGATATGGAATTACCAATTGAACATATGTATTGGATCTTGATATGAACAATTTCAATACTGGACAGGCTGTGCTGATATACTTTCAGATGTGGATGAACATTCTAAAACTACAGAAAACTTGAAACTGTTTCATAGCATATGCAATCCACAGCACTGACTGAAATCAGAAGGTATGCTAAATGACCTAGATTTCTTAGCCACCCACTCTTTTAATGGCTATTATTGGTAGATGATAGCCAAGTGAGCAGTCTTAGGTCCACTTGGGCCTCTTGCTGTTTCATACATGAGTGGAAAGTGAGACATATCAATCTTCTTTCTTTTGGTGGTAATTGTGACAACATCAGATAAACAGTTTATATAACTTTGAACAAGAATAAAACCAGTAAGAAGCATCTCTGTTACTATCCTTAAAGAAATAAAAAAAAAAAACCAATGTCCATTCCAATTTCTTTAATTCAATACAAAAAGTGGTATCATATTAAAAGTCAAAAGATTGTATTATATAGCAGCACAGTAAAAATGTGGTATTTCATGAAAAGATGGTCTGTCATTGGAGGTTGTAACTTTATGCTATAATAAACAGTTTTTAAAATGTGATCTTCCTTCACAGATAGTCTACAGACAATGCAGTCATCAACGTCAGTCATGATCTTACAGTACATCTGTGACTTTATGAAAAGATATTTATAAATGACTCTTGAGTTACATTGACTCAGTGCATGGTTGGCATGTCAGACTCACAGTCAGAGTGTTGTATTTTTGTATCCTACCAAGGCCAGTTGAGTCCGTTGCCAAAGTGTATATCTAAACTAAGAACTTTATTCCAAATGCTGTATTGGGGTCCAGATGCCCAAGTGGACTTAACTGCTCACCTTTGCAGATCACTGCAAATGGTTTGACCATTGTGGGAAAGCTTGCCAGTAGATTCCTATAGGTCATTGGTTCTTACCATAGTTTTTCATGGGTTCTTCCTTCATGCTATATTACAAACCATTGTGTGCTTAGAAATGTCGTTAAACCCCAAAACAAGCAATAGCCAAATGCCTTAGTACTAAGTAACTTTCTTGTGTAGATGTACTATAAACACTATACTAGAAAGGTATGAAGCAGCTTTAGATTTGGTATGATAGGAAATGTCAGATTTTAAAAAAAATTATTTTCTTGTATCAGTCGATCAGAAAAAAAAACAAATTCCTGAAATGAGAGTTTAAATTTAGAAGTAAATTCAATTTGCAAATAGCTATAAGTTCATTAACTTTCACTCAATTTTTAGACTTTGCAGGAGATTGTTATTAGTTACATAGGATAGAAATTGAAATTTAACAAAACTATCATTAGATGACCTTTACCTATTAAGGGGACTTTTCCTCGTGTACAAATTTCACGTCACTTTAAGGGACTTTTCCTGGTTGTATGTATAAATTTCATGTCACTTTGAGGGAATAGTCCTGGTTTTGTGCAAAAATGTCATCAATTTAAGGGACTTTTTCTAGTTGTGTGTACAAATTCATATCTGTCCATCCTAGTTGTGTGTTCAAAATTTATATCAGTTTAAAGGGATTTTTCCTAGTTGTGTGTACAAATTTCATATCAGTTTAAAGGGCTTTTTCCTAGTTGTGTTTATTATATTTCATATCAGTTTAAAGGGCTTTGTCCTAGTTGTGTGTATTAAATTTCGTATCAGTTTAAAGGGCTTTATCCTAGTTGTGTGTACAAATTTCATATCAATTTAAAGGGCTTTATCCTAGTTGTGGGTATTAAATTTCATATTTGTTTAAAGGGATTTTTCCTAGTTGTGTGTATTAAATTTCATATCAGTTTAAAGGGCTTTTTCCTAGTTGTGTGTACAAATTTCATATCAATTTAAAGGGCTTCATCCTAGTTGTGGGTATTAAATTTCATATTTGTTTAAAGGGATTTTTCCTAGTTGTGTGTATTAAATTTCATATCAATTTAAAGGGCTTCATCCTAGTTGTGGGTATTAAATTTCATATTTGTTTAAAGGGATTTTTCCTAGTTGTGTGTATTAACTTTCATATCAGTTTAAAGGACGTTTCCTGTTTTTATACACAAATTTCATATCAGTTTAAAGGGCTTTTTCCTAGTTGTGTGTACAAATTACATATCAGTTTAAAGAGCTTTTTCTTATTTGTGTGTATTAAATTTCATATCAGTTTGAAGGACATTTCCTGTTTTTATACACAAATTTAATATCAGTTTAAAGGATGTTTCCTGTTTTTATACACAAATTTCATATCAGTTTAAAGGGCTTTTTCCTAGTTGTGTGTACAAATTACATATCAGTTTAAAGAGCTTTTTCTTATTTGTGTGTATTAAATTTCATATCAGTTTGAAGGACATTTCCTGTTTTTATACACAAATTTAATATCAGTTTAAAGGATGTTTCCTGTTTTTATACACAAATTTCATATCAGTTTAAAGGATGTTTCCTGTTTTTATACACAAATTTAATATCAGTTTAAAGGATGTTTCCTGTTTTTATACACAAATTTCATATCAGTTTTAAGGACGTTTCCTGTTTTTATATGCAAATTTAATATGAATTTAAAGGATATTTCCTGTTTTTATACACAAATTTAATATCAGTTTAAAGGATGTTTCCTGTTTTTATACACAAATTTAATATCAGTTTAAAGAACATTTCCTGTACAAATTTCATGTCAGTTTGGTATTATTATGGATTTCTGAGTATTGCTTCCTTGATAAATAAGACAGCGTCTATTCTGTTTTATCCATGATCTTCACTATTAGTTTTGAATGTGATGCAGGTCCTATCAGATCAATTAAGTTAATATATAATTTCTGACTAATGTCAGATGGGATATTAAAAATAAACATGAAGATATTATTGCAGTCACGCACAATGTAATATCTAAATCCAGAATTGTAAATTCAATTTCTTTCAAAAAACATGGGTTTAGACAATGACATCTACGGTTCAATTTAAAAAATTGCTTAAAATAATCATCACTGTTAGCCAATAATAATCCTACATGTGCCAAGGTTGTTCCAAACCAGTATTTCCTTCTTCCACCTTTTTCATGAAAAGTAGCTAACATTTGTAGTTCTGATCATCAGTCTATCTTTTTGTTCTTTCATGTCTTGAACTTCACAGCTCATTTCAAAGTAAGGGATAAAGTTTGTGTACTTGTACATCATTTTAAGCAGGCATCTTTCATACCAAATTCCAATCTGTAAGGTCCAAAACAATCTTTAAAGTTTTCCATCAATTCAAAATCAAGGGATGAAATAAATTGTAGTACTAACTCCTTTAAAAATTCTAAGAAAATTTAAATTCATTTAATCAAACTGGAAAAGTATTATTATACTGTCCAGTCAAATTGGCATAAAGGACCATAAAATTAATATTTCTACCTTGCATACCTACATTCAATTTTTGAAATTGTATCCAAGATTTGGTCTTCAGTTTTCACTATCTGACATAATATGTATATAGCAGTGTATTATGACACCATCCAAAAGTGGCTACAAAAGATTAAGTTTGAAAAATGTCAGAGTTGAATTGCAAGAAAATTTAGGAAGCAGAATCCATCCAGATGAAAGTATAATGAAGTATCACAATACAGTATAAATATATGAAAACATGAATGTAAGCATTTTGTAATATATATATATATATATATATATATAAAGGTATTACATGTAAAACCTAAGAGGCTCCAAGTGGTCTAAATCGCTCTCCATTATGGATCACTGCTATCTCACCTCTGTCTGCATGTGTAGAGTCTAAGATTTGGCAAATGTAGATATGTGAGAAAGCTTGCCAATAGATTCTTGTGGGTTGGTGGTTCTTTCTGCAGATTTCTGGGTTTCTTCCTCCACCATTAATACTGGCTGCCATGTATCATATGCTGAAAAATAAGTGTTAAGCCCCACAACAACAACAATAAAAACCTGATTTCATGCATAAACCACATTTCAGTATACTGAATTTTCTCAGGTGGTCAATGTTTGCCATTCAGGAGGTATACTTGAGTTGAGTGTGTTTGCTTGATATGCAATTAATACAATATTGCCTCAATTCCAATATGTTACCTTTCACCCATTTTGGGTTTGATGTTCTTAAGTTTGTTTGTGGAGTTTTCATTCCACCTATTTTGCAAAGTAATTGAACAATGTGATTTATATGACATCTAAAGTTTATCCGGGTATATGAAATCTTCCACTCAGAAACTGGTGGCTGCAAGCAGCAAAGCAGCATTGGCTACTTTATCTGCCTTTTCATGGTTCTTTATGCCAATTTGACTGGACAGTATAATAATACTTTTCCAGATTGTATCAGAACACCCTGTTTATCTAATTTTTTAAAAATATTAATTAGTTGTTAAATTAACAATTCTGCAAGATATTCATAGTGGAAAGGGAATCCAGCTAGAGGTTATTTGTTTTTTCATTGGTTTCAGTATGCCAGTAGTTCAAAATATTACTGGGGCCACTGAGTAGCCTCATGGTCTAAAGCGCTGACTGTTATGGATCACTGTCATCTCACCTCTGTGTCCAGACTGGGCTAACATGGGTAAGTGAGAAAGCCTGTCAGTAGTTTCTCATGGGTCGGTGGTTCTTCCATGGGGTTTCCAGGGTTCTTCCTCCACCATTAATACTGGCCGCCATATATAGCCTATCTTGTGCTGAAAAAATGGTGTTAAACCCTACAACAACAACAACAACAACAAAATATTACTTATGTCTGTAATTTCTGCAGTAAACAAATTGAGACTTTTTCCAATAAAATAAGTTCCAGATGGTGCCATAAGGTGTTGCATTGTGTGCCTCTTCTAACCATATGTATACAGAAACATATGGGTATGATAAGAGCCTATGATTTCATGGAAAAAAATGGAGAGCTTGTGTTGAAGACTTTTTGAATTTGTAAATGTTAAAGGTCGAATATTATTTTGGCAGGTTTGATAACCATGGTTGGGAATGCAGAATTTTGCAGTATTTCTAACATTGAATCATACTGTTTCTAAGGATTAATTCATGTGACAAAAGTGGAGTAAATTTTTGTTTTACATAACTAATGACAGAAAGAAAAGCTACTTTATAAAGACATTGTGCTACGAGATTTAAAACAGGTAACAATATTCTTTTTTTACTTGCTGTTCTCTTAATTCAAAAACTGACATCATCTTCAAACACTGTAACAGCCTTACATCAGTACTTAGAAAATAATTAATTTTCAAGAAAAAATATCTATATGTTACTTCAACCTTCTGCCATTGTTTTGTACAAATGGTACAATGAAACACCCAATTCTACTTGCATGTCTTTCTCATAAATGTACTGTTTGAAATCATTTATTTATTTTTTGCTTACTAAAATATCTGATTTGTTTTTTTGTGGGCCTCCCATGGTAGGTTCTTAGACACATTTCCTGTAAATTCTCTAGTTCTTCAATGTTTTGATTAGAGGTTTTGATGTTGGCCACACAATTTCCAGGAGAAAAATTGTATCATTGTGCCTTGACAATTTAGAGATTTGTAAAAAGTACTTCCCCTCAATAATTTGCAAGTGACAGAGTTCATATATATTCACCATTGCCTGATTAAGGGTATTAGACAGTAAGAAAGACTCAAATATATTTAATTTTCAGCTGAGGTTCTGATGATTTTTAATATATGGATATTATTTTCTGGGAGTTTTAATGACCACCTGCATGACGAATGGGGGTGGTTTACGTGACTTTCAGACCACCACCCACCCACCCTGCTGATCCAAAGTGTTTGCTTTCATTAGGCAGTGATTACAAGACATGCTAAAGTGTACTTTTCCATTTAAAGTGGGGGGTAATCCTGTGTAAATACCAGTAAACACAAATGCCATTTAAAATTTCAGCTTTCTGTTTAATTCCGAAAATGTAGCCAAATAGTCAACAACAAAAAAAAACATAATCTGCCTTAGTCTGTAAAAAAATGTATATACACTCTGCAAAATCACACCAAAGAAATAAATTTACATTAATGAGAAAGTATTAGTCTTGGACAAAAGTCTGCAGTATAGACAGAAAATTATATGCAAAATAATTTATTTCTTCAGCTTAAAAGCATATCCATTTGTTTTTATAGCAACTAGAGCAGATTGTTTTCAAAATTTTTCTACATGTACTGACCAGTACAAGTAGAGGAACACTCAGAACCAGCCATCCACTCATTCTAAGGTATCAAATTTGATGGAAACCATATTATATTTAACTTTCATTTTGTGGATTTCTGAAATATTTCTCCAACCGGAAGGTAAAAACTTGATGACTTTGTATAGCTTGTTCCTTTTGATTTTTTTTCTAGAATGCAATTCTGTACTTCCTGCCCTACAATAGCACCATAAATGAAATATAATTTCCTGAGCAGAGATTTTAGTGTGGGGTTTCTTACAAGGACTCTACCAAATATCTAAAGTTTATACCCTGATATGCAGGTATCATTCCCATTTGCTATTATAAAGCTAAATCAATATTTATCTTTTGTTTCATGAATTAGAAAGAAATCATTTTATCTTAAGGATAATAGTAAGGATAGTTCATTTATTGGAAGAGACACAAATGTGCTTAATGGAATCAAACTAGGGCCATGCTAGGTCATGCCAATGGTTTAGCATGGATTACAACCCCTTGATTGAATTTTCAGAAAGTACCATATTTAGAGATGAAAGGGTGTAATGTAATTAGAATGGATAAAAATTGTATTTTGATATTCTTACTGTCTTAATCAAGCTCATTTCTACTCAGTACATAGTTTGCATATAAATTGCTTCATCATCAAATAAAGTTGTTTTTAACATCTTGGAAAAATAATAAGTTTGGAAAGCAATTTCATCATATACCATACATGTCCAGAGTAACAACAATGACATTTGAAAATTAATATTTTTTAGGAAGTGTTGTATTATATTTTCTTTTAAATATGACTGTTCTTCACAGGAAAATCTTGAAAATGTACTTTATATACATGCTTATAGGCAGGTCAAAGTGAAAACAACATAGACTCTGATCTGTCTTCACCTAATGCATGAACAGACCAGGGTCTGTATTGTTTGCTGATTACTCTGAACAAACTGCATAGACCCAGATCTGTAAGTACATTATGCAATGGCAGATCTGTGTCTGTGTTGTTTGTAGTTGGACTCATATGCATGTATATATGTTATATCTCAAGTTTCTGTATTTTCATTACAATGATGCAGATAGCTTTCTTGAATTTTTGTGCTAATGGACTGATTTTTTTTTCTAAAAGGTGGTAAGAGTTCTTAAAGAGGCTCAGTAATTGAATTCACTATGATAATCCTAGTTGACCTTTTTGTGGACAAGTCCTCAGATATTCCATTAAAGTTAATCTAGTTTTTGCTGTTGTTGTTGTAGGGTTTAACGCCATTTTGCAGCACAAGATAGGCTATACATGGCGGCCAGTATTAATGGTGGAGGAAGAACCCTGGAAAACCCAAGGAAGAACCACCGACCCACGAGAAGCTACTGGCAGGCTTTCTCACTTAACCATGCTTTAGACCACTGCTTTAGACCACTTGGCACCAGGGCCCCAAATCCAGTTTTTGTCTTTTAGAGATGAGTTAAATGATCAGTAAGTGATAAAAGTGATCAATAAGTGAGATAAGTGATCAATCTAATGCTGACAGTTTGCAGTTGAAGGACAGTACAACCTGGAGTTTGTGAATGAATGGGAAAATATTAATAGCCACATCTACTTGCTTATAAGGCAAGACCAACTGCACACTAAATAGACTCAGATTTACCATCATAAAATGCACTTACAGATCTGGCTTCATGCAGTTTGTTAGGAATGATCAGTCAAACTAACAGCATAGACCTGATCTGCAGGTACATTATACTAAGGCAGATCAGAATCGTCATTGTTGCAGTTTGAGTTATAAGTGAGTAAATATGATACATTAGCATCAAATAAATTTGTCCAGTTATATATGAAACACCTTTTTCTGAATGGATAATTATAGTAAAAATGTGTAAAAGACTGGTTTAATTGTCCATATGTTTTTACTTCACTGTCAGACTATCATTAGCATTGTTTTTAATTTTTCTTGCTGACATGATTATAAAGTTAACAGGCCTGCATTTCAGGTTTTTTGAATGGTGGGTGTAGTTCTGAAGTGTAAGATGAAATTCCAGTCCAGGGAGAAGGGAGAATTATGACATTGACATATTGGCAGCAGTATTTCTTCACACTGGCAATGATAAAAGTGGTGAAAGTTAAGGAGCCACAGAATAATTATTCATTATTGATTTCTCAATTTATTCATATAAAGACAAAAAATGTTTGGATTATTAGAACTAAATGATTTAGTTTTTGGAACATACTTTGCATGGTCATGATTTTATTAATGCCTAACTGTAAAACCAATCAGTTTGACATTGACACAGTATCATTAGTTGGTGTGAATGAATGCACAGTTCTAAATAATACTAGAGAATGTATATTGTTTTATGGCTGTTTTTGTACAATGATTTTATTGACTCTAAAAATAGCTTCTCAAGCAGATTTTAAGAATAATCATGTGATGAAATTAAAAGAAAAACCTTTTTTGTTGATTATTTTATTAATCACTTTATTATTCTAATAGTGACTTTGTTTTCATATAGACAAGAATATTCTTTTTTATTGTCCTGTCACATTGGCCGTCATTTCTTTCATTAAGGTCACTTTTAATTTGAAAATGATAATAGTGATGACTGCTGGAGACCACTAACAGCTTTGTGTTGACAAAGCCCATTGGGGTTGATTCACATTCTGGTTACCATATACACTCACTTATATGCCAAGTAAAACTGCAAGCAACAAAGGATCAGATCTGCTGAAGCAAAATGTGCCTACAAATTCGGGTCTGTGTTTTTTGTTCTACTCATTACTCCTAACAAACTACACAGATGCAGATCAGCTGGTGAATTATGCAGTGGCAGATCTGAGTCTGTGCAGTTTCCAGTTAGACTTGTTTCATAAATGAGTACATATGACATGATGTCTTTTAAGTTTTTGGTATTGGACAGCACAAAATTGGAATCAATTTGTTATTGAGTTAAAAAGGTTTTTGATAGTTTGAAGATGATTGCATGTTAGTGTCACACATGCACACATGCACAAAAACACACTTACACACACACACACACACACACACACACACATACACACAGTGGCATGCTGAATGCTTTCAAAATTCCTCCAAACCATGCAAGCAGAATGAATGTATGCCAGTTACTATGAATAGACAATGCCTTCATGAATTGAAACATCGAAAAGATTGTTCAGTGTTGTTCATCTTTAAATGTTCCTGGAAACAAGGTTACACAGATTGTGCACCTAAGAAATTTTTCAAATTAAATCTTTTTTCTGTTCGTTCTGACTATTTGTTTTGTATATTTAAGTTGCATTTTCTGTTTATTTGGGGTCTTTTTTAGTGTTTGTATTTCATGATCTGCTATTTTAATTTAACATTGTATGTTTAACTTAACCTAGTCCAAAATCAAGTTTTTTTTCTACTAGACATAATTATTTTATTGTTTTTTTTTTTTAATTCTGTAAGTAGCTAATACATACCTAAAATATTCTCTATGTGTATGAGTTGAGTTTAATATCAGTAACATTATTAATGGAAGTTAACATGTTTATTTGTCTTCATGTCTAAGACATTGGTATTTCCCTGGCATACCTGACATAGTTCAGGTTCTATATTATAATTTTAATAACAGATTTTAAAATTCTAACTAAGATTTTATCTTGTAAACATTACAAACTTTGTAGCAGGTTATTTTCCATTTGGTAATAGTTGTTTTTTTTTTTTTATTTACAAAATGTTGTGACTAAATAATCTTGTTCCTGGAAAAATTATTTGTTCTTGCTTTAAGATCTAGCAAAATGAGTTTTGATTTTACTACAGTAGAACCTGTCTGAAAAGGCCTCCTGTTTTGCCAAAAAGTAATGGTCTCACAAGACAGGTGGTCTCGACATGTCAGGTCAAAACACTATATAACCAATAAATCTGTGCAAGGAGAATCTGATCTCACAAAACAGGTGGTCTTTCATTGCAGTGGTCTTACAAGACAGGTTTTACTGTACTGCCTTTTTGTGTATTGTCATATTTAAATAGAGGTTTCACTAAAAGATTGTTTTGATGTCTAGTTTGTCATAAATGAAAACATTGTTGATCTGGTATCTACTATGGACATCACATCAGCCATCTTGAAAATTTTGTTGTTGTTACTCCTTCTGAACAGAAAGCCATATCAGCATGGTTTTTTTTTTACCAAAACACTTCTTATGGGGTATAGCTGGTCTAAACAATATTATGTCAATCTGATGGCCAACATTTCCATCACCGCTGTAGTTCTGGAAATATTTTTGCTTACTCCACATTGTTGGATGCCATATCAACATTGGGTTTTTAATGGGTAGTAAATGAAATGGTGCTGACAATTTATGAGTGCATACAGTTTTTGTTCATTAGAGCTATGCCTATTCTCACATAGAAATGGAAGCATCTCCAGCTTTACTGATGCATGAAATTGTGAGTACTGCATGCTAACTTGATTTATAATAAAAGTCTCTGAATTAATTCACTTGTAATTTCTATAAATATTAAACATTAGTTAATATCACCCACCCCCTTTTTCAAGCTGCTCTATGACCATATTTAATTTTAGTATATTGGCATACATTGATGAAGTAATTTATAGGCGTATACTGATGAAGTAATTTATAGGCATACACTGATGAAGTAATATATAAGCATCCACTGATGAAGTAATATATAGGCATACACTGATGAAATAATATATAGGCATACACTGATGAAATAATATATAGGCATACACTGATGAAATAATATATAGGGATCCACTGATGAAATAATATATAGGCATACACATATGAAATAATATATAGGGATCCACTGATGAAGTAATATATAGGCATCCATTGATGAAATAATATATAGGCATACACTGATGAAATAATATATAGGCATACACTGATAAAATAATATATAGGCATACATTGATGAAGTAATATATAGGCGTACACTGATGAAATAATATATAAGAATCCACTGATGAAGTAATATATAGGCATACACATATGAAATAATATATAGGGATCCACTGATGAAATAATATATAGGCATACACTGATGAAATAATATATAGGCATACATTGATGAAGTAATATATAGGCATACACTGATGAAGTAATTTATAGGCATCCACTGATGAAGTAATATATAGGCATACACTGATGAAATAATATATAGGCATCACTGATGAAGTAATATATAGGCATCCATTGATGAAATAATATATAGGCATACACTGATGAAATAATATATAGGTATGCACTGATGAAATAATATATAGGCATCCATTGATGAAATAATATATAGGCATCCACTGATGAAGTAATATATAGGCATACACTGATGAAATAATATATAGACATCCACTGATGAAATAATATATAGGGATACACTGATGAAGTAATATATAGGCATACACTGATGAAATAATATATAGACATCCACTGATGAAATAATATATAGGGATACACTGATGAAGTAATATATAGGCATACACTGATGAAATAATAAATAGATCCACAGATGAAATAATATATAGGGATACACTGATGAAATAGTATATAGGCATACACTGATGAAGTAATATATAGGCATCCACTGATAAATCAATATATAGACATCCACTGATGAATGAATATAATAGGCATCCACCAATGAAGTAATATATAGGTATCCACAGATAAAGTAATATATAGGCATACACTGATGAAGTAATATATAGGCATCCACTGATGAAATAATATATAGGCATACACTGATGAAATAATATATAGGCATACACTGATGAAATAATATATAGACATCCACTGATGAAGTAATATATAGACATCCACTGATGAAATAATATATAGGAATCCACTGATGAAGCAATATAAAGGGATCCACTGATGAAGTAATATATAGGCATACACTGATGAAGTAATATATAGGCATCCACTGATGAAGTAATATATAGGCATACACTGATGAAACAATATATAGGCATCCACTGATGAAATAATATATAGGCATCCACTGACAGGTAATATAAAGGCATCCACTGATAAAGTAATATATAGGCATCCACTGATGAAATAATATATAGGGATCCACTGATGAAGTAATATATAGGCATACACTGATGAAGTAATATATAGGCATACACTGATGAAATAATATATAGGCATACACTGATGAAATAATATATAGGCATCCACTGATGAAATAATATATAGACATCCACTGATGAAGTAATATATAGGCATCCACTGATGAAATAATATATAGACATCCACTGATGAAGTAATATATAGGCATCCACTGATGAAATAATATATAGGCATACACTGATGAAGTAATATATAGGCATACACTGATGAAATAATATATAGGCATCCATTGATGAAGTAATATATAGGCATCCACTGATGAAATAATATATAGGCATCCACTGATGAAGTAATATATAGGCATACACTGATGAAATAATATATAGGCATACACTGATGAAATAATATATAGGCATACACTGATGAAATAATATATAGGGATACACTGATGAAATAATATATAGGGATACACTGATGAAATAATATATAGGCATCCACTGATGAAGTAATATATAGGCATACACTGATGAAATAATATATAGGCATACACTGATGAAATAATATATAGGCATACACTGATGAAATAATATATAGGGATACACTGATGAAATAATATATAGGCATCCACTGATGAAGTAATATATAGGCATACACTGATGAAATATATAGACATCCACTGATGAAATAATATATAGGGATACACTGATGAAGTAATATATAGGCATCCACTGATGAAATAATATATAGAAATCCACTGATGAAATAATATATAGGCATACACTGATGAAGTAATATATAGGCATACACTGATGAAGTAATATATAGGCATACACTGATGAAGTAATATATAGGCATACACTGATGAAATAATATATAGGCATCCATTGATGAAATAATATATAGGGATACACTGATGAAATAATATATAGGCATCCACTGATGAAGTAATATATAGGCATACACTGATGAAATATATATACATCCACTGATGAAATAATATATAGGGATACACTCATGAAGTAATATATAGGCATACACTGATGAAGTAATATATAGGCATACACTGATGAAATAATATATAGGCATACACTGATGAAGTAATATATAGGCATACACTGATGAAGTAATATATAGGCATACACTGATGAAATAATATATAGGCATCCATTGATGAAATAATATATAGGGATACACTGATGAAATAATATATAGGCATCCACTGATGAAGTAATATATAGGCATACACTGATGAAATATATATACATCCACTGATGAAATAATATATAGGGATACACTCATGAAGTAATATATAGGCATACACTGATGAAATAATATATAGAAATCCACTGATGAAATAATATATAGGGATACACTGATGAAGTAATATATAGGCATACACTGATGAAATATATAGACATCCACTGATGAAATAATATATAGGGATACACTGATGAAGTAATATATAGGCATACACTGATGAAATAATATATAGAAATCCACTGATGAATTAATATAAAGGCATCCACTGATGAAGTAATATATAGGCATACACTGATGAAATAATATATAGGCATACATTGATGAAGTAATATATAGGCATACACTGATGAAGTAATTTATAGGTATCCACTGATGAAGTAATATATAGGCATACACTGATGAAATAATATATAGGCATCCACTGATGAAGTAATATATAGGCATCCATTGATGAAATAATATATAGGCATACACTGATGAAATAATATATAGGCATACACTGATGAAATAATATATAGGCATCCACTGATGAAGTAATATATAGGCATACACTGATGAAATATATAGACATCCACTGATGAAATAATATATAGGGATACACTGATGAAGTAATATATAGGCATACACTGATGAAATAATATATAGAAATCCACTGATGAAATAATATATAGGGATACACTGATGAAGTAATATATAGGCATACACTGATGAAATAATAAATAGAGATCCACTGATGAAATAATATATAGGGATACACTGATGAAATAGTATATAGGCATACACTGATGAAGTAATATATAGGCATCCACTGATAAATCAATATATAGACATCCACTGATGAATGAATATAATAGGCATCCACCAATGAAGTAATATATAGGTATCCACAGATAAAGTAATATATAGGCATACACTGATGAAGTAATTTATAGGTATCCACAGATAAAGTAATATATAGGCATACACTGATGAAATAATATATAGGCATCCACTGATGAAATAATATATAGGGATCCACTGACAGGTAATATAAAGGCATCCACTGATGAAGTAATATATAGGCATCCACTGATGAAGTAATATATAGGCATACACTGATGAAGTAATATATAGGCATACACTGATGAAATAATATATAGGCATACACTGATGAAATAATATATAGGCATCCACTGATGAAATAATATATAGACATCCACTGATGAAGTAATATATAGGCATCCACTGATGAAATAATATATAGACATCCACTGATGAAGTAATATATAGGCATACACTGATGAAGTAATATATAGGCATACACTGATGAAGTAATATATAGGCATCCACTGATGAAATAATATATAGGCATACACTGATGAAATAATATATAGGCATACACTGATGAAGTAATATATAGACATCCACTGATGAAGTAATATATAGGCATACACTGATGAAGTAATATATAGGCATACACTGATGAAATAATATATAGGCATACACTGATGAAATAATATATAGGCATACACTGATGAAGTAATATATAGGCATACACTGATGAAATAATATATAGGCATACACTGATGAAATAATATATAGGCATCCACTGATGAAGTAATATATAGGCATCCACTGATGAAATAATATATAGGCATACACTGATGAAATAATATATAGGCATCCACTGATGAAATAATATATAGGCATACACTGATGAAATAATATGTAGGCATCCACTGATGAAATAATATATAGGCATATACTGATGAAATAATATATAGGCATACACTGATGAAATAATATATAGGCATACACATATGAAACAATCTATAGGCATACACATATGAAATAATATATAGGCATACACATATGAAACAATCTATTGGCATACACATATGAAATAATATATAGGCATACACATATGAAATAATATATAGGCATACACATATGAAACAATCTATAGGCATACACATATGAAACAATCTATAGGCATACACATATGAAAGAATTTAAATGCATACACTGATGAAATGATTTGTGGGTTTGTGTTTTGTGACACTGATTTAACCTATAGAGTTAAGTAGAAACGAGACACAACATGTACATTGTGACAAGTTGAAAAACAAATATTAGTTCAAGGTTTTAGTAGCTTTTTCACTCCCACAAGACTTGTTTGGATCAAGAAATGAGTTTCATACTGGATATTTTTTGTGACTTTTTTAATAACAAATCTAATATTTGTTGTTACTCGTATGCATCCCAGCTTTTCTTTAGTGGCTGACCATGCAGATCTGTCAGTGCTAGCAATAGCCAATCTCGCTAAAGGGGATAAAATCAGTAAGATGGCAGTCGATATCCATTTTAAAACAATTTATCTGGCAATGAAAGATTCAAATTTTATGGTAGAAAGTCGCAGCTGCAATATAACATTTTTGACTCTCTCTGGTGTAGCTATTGTAAAGGTCATACCTACAGCAACCAGAGAGATAGATTTATCCAAATAAACAATTTGTCACTTAATTAAAGATTTTTTTAAAAAAAATTTAAAAAGTAATTCTGGAAATATGAGTATTTATTATAATTATTTATTATAATAAATGATGGTTATAAAAAATGAGCATGCAAGTGAAATGAGAATAAGATCTGGACAGAAAATCCCATGGTAGAGCTCATTTCAAGAATATTATGATATACAAGTGCAAACAGCCAAGCTAATGTGATAAAACTAATTAAGCAATTAAAATTATCTCATTTTTAGCATTGCATATTATGTACTATTTTTTTTTCACTTGTCCCCTTAAAAGTGTGGTACTCAAGTACAATGAGGGAGGGTATATATTACCTCATCCCCTTGGGATCCTAAGTACAACACTGCCATACCAACATGATAAGAGGGGCATTTGTCTGTAATGTGGTTTTAGACAGGGGTCTAGTTATGTATTTAGCAAAGTAAACTAATGTACAGAAGACCATAGAATTTATACAGTGTTAGGAAGTTGATAGTCTTTGGTACAAAATTTTTTTTAGGTGTGGTCTAACTCCAGATTTAGCACCAAGGGACCTGGCTGGTGCAGCACCATTCTGCATTGTGTCTTTTGCAGTATTGCTGACAATGTTTTATTTGTTACAGGTGTGGTATCACTCCAACTGCTCCAGTAAGGGGCATGGCTGTTACAACACCAATTTGACTGACCATGGAGGCTGTTGTATCTGGTACAATGAACCACAGGTTTGTATAGTCAGCATAGAAATGGCACAACCAACCAATATCTGACTTTGTCATGCTTAATGTAAATCTGAGTGTATGCAAGGCAGTTGACATTGTTCACCAGACATTTGAGTGGCAAAGTTCAAATGTGGTACTTGCCTAACACGGTGTATGATATCATTGGAATGATAGCTTGTTCTCTTCCAGTATAGTGATATTATGCCTGCATCAGCCATTGATGTTGACTTAGTTGTGCAATTTCTGCAAAATAAACTTGTTAAATATCATGACTTGTGTGCAGTGCTCTCACAGTCAATAGCTGTTTTATACATTCATAGGTATTTTAAAACTACTTCCATGAAATTTATGCTGCGTGTTGTGCCTCCAGTTGAAGTGACTTACTTGGGAGTAATTTACTGCAATTCTATCAAACTTTTTTTAGCATCCATTAGCTAAGATTACATGCCTATTTTATGTAGGTATAGATATGATGTATCCATTAACTCCGAGTACATTCCTAATAAAGGTAGGTAGAGGTACAGTGCATCCATTAACTTTAAAGTACATTCCTAATTCATATAGGTATAGATACAATCTATCCATTACTTTAAAAAAATGCCTTTTTCATGTAGGTATAGATGTTAGCTTGAAGTACATTCCTAATTCATGTAGGTAGAGATAAAATGCATCCATTAACTTGGAGTACATTTCTACTTCATGTAGGTAGAGATAATTCCTAATTTATGTATGTAGAGATACAGTGCATCCATTAACTTGGAGTACATTCCTAATTCATGTAGGTAGTAATAATTGGTAATTCATATAGGTAGAGATACAATGCATTCATTAATTTGGAGTACATTCCTAATTCATGTAGGTAGAAATACAATTTCAGATGTTTAATCTCAGTTGATTCAGATAATTTCGGAGATGCACAGTCACTAAAAGTTTTTGTTATGCCTTTTAGAGATTTCCTCTAGTTATTTTAATAGGTGGTCCAACCTGGCATCTCCAGCTTGGTGACCCATTTTTTTTTATTGAACTAGTTGTTTTATACCTGCTTGGAAATGTATTCATACCTAATATATCTACAATTCTTGGACCAAAAAAGCTCTTTCTAGATAAATGACCTGTCTAGCACTTTTTTACACAGTTTGCACAATTCCTTTCCCTTCTACCCATCATGAGATGAACATGTCATACACCAAAACTAAGTCAATGTGAGCTTTTACAAATGATGCCAATCCAGCATCAAATATAAACCACCATTTTCTATATACATTTAAAGTCTTTAAAATGACTTTTCAAAAACTATCTTTTTTAGAACTACTGAATACAATTTGACTAAACTTGTCTGAAACACATTTTGATCAAACTTGATAAAAACACATTTTGATCAAACTTGATAGAAACACATTTTGATCAAACTTTGAATGAAACATATTTTGATCAAACTTGATAGAAACACATTTTGATCAAACTTGATAGAAATACATTTTGATCAAACTTAATAGAAATACATTTTGATCAAACTTGATAGAAACACATTTTGATCAAATTTGATTGAAACACATCTTGATCAAACTTGATAGAAACACATTTTGATCAAACTTGATAGAAACACATTTTGATCAAACTTGATAGAAATACATTCTGATCAAACTTGATTGAAAAGCATCCTGGCAGGATGATCTTCCATCTTTTTGCCAAAAACGATGATCTGCTCTCAGACATGGCTGTAGCTACTAAAAGACAAATGCTGTTGTTACTAAAAGATAGACAAGCCTTTAAACAACTTGCTCAAAAAAACATTGAATACCATTTGACCAAACTTGATTTTAAAAATGTCCTACTAGTAAGACCTTTTAAATTATATATTCAAAATTAAATATGGCCAGCATTAGTACAAATATGAATACATTTAAATGTTTTTAATGAGTTTGCTCCTGTTTTGCTGAACAGAATTTAATAATATTTGTCAAAATGTGTTTTGGCATGAACACCTTCAAATTTCTACAGATAAATATGGTCACAGTTACTAAAATTCAAAAAACCTTTAATAATGACTGGTTCAAAACTACTGAACAGAATTCAACCAAACTTTTGAAAGAAAGCATTCTGGCATAAAAATGCTTCAATTTTTACAAATGATGCCAATTGACCATCAAATATGGCACTGTTACTAACAAATGTAAAAGCTTTCAAGGACTCTTTTTTAGAACTGCTGAATACAATTTGACTAAACTTGATAGAAAACATCTTGGCTAAAAGACATGTCAAGCTTTTACAGATAATTCCTATCAGTCATTAAATATGACCAGTGTTACTAAATTAGAAAAAAACTTTTAAGTGACTTAACTATTATCACTGAATAAAATGTGACATAACTAGCATAAAGAACTCTAAATTTGTACAGGTTATGCCAGTCTGCCATCAAATATATACACTGTTGCTAAAAATACAAAACCCATAAACACCTACTCCAAAACCATTGAATAAAACTAAGAGAAAATTGACGGAAAGCATCCTGGCAGGATGTTTTAAATTTTTACAGATGATCAACCGTCAATTATGGCCATTCTTACTAACAACAGAGAGCCTTTAAACAACTGCTCAACAGATGTTGAACAGAATTTGACCAGATTTGGCAGAATGAATCCTGTTGCATAGATTTTCCCGGTTTGTACAACTGATGCTGATTGCTGTTAGATGTGGCTGCCATTATTAAGATAGAAAGGCTTTAAAACTGCTTCTTCTCAGATACCCACTTAATGGAATTTGACAAAATCTGACTTCAAATATCTTAGTACAGAGGCCTTTTAAGTTTGTACAACTGATTGTCATCTGCCATTAGATGTGGCTTCCATTTGTTAGGTAGAAAAATTATTTAAATGTTTTGATCATATAAAATGCAGGATGTTTCCTGTTGAAATTTCTTACATTGTCTGCAGTGTGGCAATTTATAGTAATATCTAGCACTGGGGCACCATGCCACATGTAGCATGATGTCCCACCCAGTCACATTATCCAGAAACTGGGACAACCAGTTTTTGGTATGACTTGGCTGGGGTTCGAACTGTGACCTTTCGCATCTTAACTAAGGCAAAGATCATCCTGGCCAGTTATTAAACATAGAAAACCTTTGAATGACTCTTCATTCAAGTTATTAAACATAGAAAACCTTTGAGGTACTCTTCAAGTTATTAAACATAGAAAACCTTTGAATGACTTTTCAAGTTATTAAACATAGAAAACCTTTGAATGACTCTTTACAGTTATTAAATATAGAAAATGACTCTTCTCAAAAGCTGTTCAGCAAAATTGACCAAATTCAACAAATAGCATCATTGCATTCTGGTCTTTCAGTTTTATGCAGATGCCAAACTGTGATCAAATATGGCCACTATCCTAAAAATACTTTGAAAGACTTAATTTAAAACACATCTGCTGAAAATAATTGGACCAAACTTTATAGAATGCTTCCTGGCATAAAGGTATTTCAGAGTTTTACAAATAATACCAATCCACTACTACAAAGAGAAAGACGTCTATTCAGCTTATTTTTATGTGTGTATGTGATTTGGATTTTTAACATAACTTTAAACAATTTTTCAGTCATATCGCTACATTGTCTGCAGTGTGGCAGTTTATAGTAATATCTAGCACTGGGGCACCATGCCACAGCCATGTAGCATGATATCCCACCCAGTCAAATTATCCTGAAACCAAGACAACCAGTTTTTGATATGACTTGGCTGGGGTTTGAACTGTGACCTTTTGCATCTGAGGCAGACACTGACCACTTGGTCACAAGATCAGTCCAGCTTATTTTTTAAAAAGTTGCTGAACAGAATATGACCAGCTTCAGTGCAGGGATTCCTGGTGAAGGGGCCATTCAGTATTGGATAATTGATATATTAACAAATTTGGATGAAAATTTTAAAACTTTACAAACCTTGAAGCAGTTGTTTTAATAACATATGCAATCAGGTCAATAATATGTAAGAAAATTTCAACAGGAAACATCCTGCTAAATCAAATATTTTGGCAAACTTCTCTTAGTTGTTAGGAAGATGTCAGTCAAGTGAGCAATCAGGCCATCTTGGACCTCTTGTAAAAACAGCTAGATGCCATTCTACCTTCAGATATGGCCACTGTTTCCAAATAAAAACTTTTACACAACTTCTCAGGCATTGCTTGGGTGTAATTGATCAAATTTGTAAGAAAACATTCTGGGAAGGAATAAGGCATTCTGGGAAGGAATAAGGCATTCTGTTTCATAAAAATGATGCCATTAAATATGGCCAACATTACTAAAAACAAAAAATCTTTTCAATTATGTCTCAAAAGCAGCTGAACATAATATGACCAAATTTAGCAGCAAGCATTATGGCATAAAGGGTTTCTAAATTTGTACAAATTTTGCAGATCTACCATAATTACAAGCAACTATTATTAAAAAGCAAACTAATAAATTAAAAAATAACTTTACAGACTTTGATCCTATCTAGGGATAACAATCTTTAAGAGAGCAAATCATACAAGGCTCCAACTCAGTCCAGATCTGTTTTGTTTGCAAGCACTATTTTTTCCCCCAGGACAATTGCATGAATTTAAAGAACACCTTTGGACTGAGTTAAAACTTGATGGACATTATGATTACCTATTTAACTCATTATCCCCTGGTGCCGCATTACAAGGCAGGAGATGGCAGCCTACTTCTGAGCTATGCAGCATTAAGGTCATATGCGACACAATAAAATGGGTGGTATTATAGAAAGGTAGACAGATGTAGCTTTATGATGATACCAAATAATATGGATGTTCTAGTTGCACTACAAAATACAGAGGGAAAAACATCATTTTTTAGACTTGAGATTTTTCTAGCCGAAATTTGCCCAAGAACGTGATTTGGTTTTGTGTCCGGATTTTAGACTTTTTGGCCTCTCATAGACAGACCAGTCTGAATTGAACACAGATATGTGAACCTTTGCAAAAGAAGGATAAGATGGGCATTTAGAATGAAGAGTGGTCTTGACATGAAAATGATGAGTCCGTTAAGCAAACAAAAAAAAAAACTTTAATTTTTACCCTTCTGCTCATGCTCGGGTGAAAGAGCCAATGAAAATCAATGTTTTTTACACAAATAGGTATTAGGTTAACCGAAAATGTCTTGGAAGTCGATGTATAAGGTTGTATTCAGAAATATCTCTCAATATCGATTTCCTACTTGCATTTAAGACAAAAATGACAAAAACCTTTAGGAGTTAATGGGTTCAAGATGGTTATCTTTTTCAATAAAGACTTCAGGTTCTGTAGGTCATATGTGTCAAGCAGATTTATTTCTAGCATATTTTTTATTATTAGTAGTTGTAATAGTTTTGGTAGTACTGGTAGTATTGTTATTATTAGTATTATTATTATTGAAAGCTCCTTGCTGACATAGAGGATCATCTGGATATCACCATTGATCAGATTCAACCTGAGATGAAGGTCCCTATCAATGAGTTTGATGGAAAAGTTACCTATGGCATGAAGAGGAGAGATACAGGTTTGTTAAATACTACTTCAGGTTTACATTTCACCTGTAGTCATCATCATTAATATAAGTTTCCCTTTTCTCTTCCCACCCCATTTTAAAAACTTTTACATTTATGTTCGGCTGTGGTGTCAGAGTTCATGGCCTGCAGAAAGGTTGAAATTTACCTAGACTGCACAGTTACAGCATCGGGTAGCTGCTTATTACAAAGTCTGGCAAACTTCAGACTTTACATCGCACCAGACCTGCATAAAATCAACAGGAAGATTATTGTCAGTAGTAGTCATATTATACCAGTGAAAACCGCATTAAATATGTGTTCTATGGTTGATGAATCTGCATTTCTCCAGCAACAGGTTTCTAGTCATTATTCTCACAATAAATATGTTGATAATGACCTTTTCTGTTTTTTTTTACAAACATTGCATGACTTCATTCAATATTTTAAAAATTTTGTACAGCAACATTGCAAAAGGGATTGGGGTCCCGAGTGGCCTAGTGGTCTAAAGCACTGTCTGTTATGGATCACTGCCATCTCACCTCTGTTTGCGTGTGTTCGAGTCTAGGATTCGTTGAATGTGGATATGTGAGAAAGCTTGCAAGTAGCTTCTCGTGGGTCGGTGGTTCTTTCCGGTGATTTCCCAGTTTCTTCGTCAACCATTAATACTGGCCGCTATGAATAGCCTATCGTGTGCTGAAAATGGCATTAAGCCCAACAACAACAACAAAAGGGATTAATTTTGGTTAGTATATCATCATGTTGAACCTGAAATGTTGTGAAGAAACTGGCCGAAGGAGAGTTGAGTATTCATGTCACTAGCAGTGCAAATGGCAAGTACCAGGTCAAGTTTCATCAACGCAAGTTTTGTTATTGTTGTTGTTCTTGGGCTTAGCACCATTTTTCAGCACACGAAAGGCTATTCATGGCGGCCAGTAATAATGGTGGAGGAAGAAACCGGGAAATCACCAGTAAGAACCACCGACCCACAAGAAGCTACTGGCAAGCTTTCTCACATATCCACATTCGCCGAATACTAGACTCGAACACACGCAGACAGAGGTGAGATGGCAGTGATCCGTAACGGACAGCACTTTAGACCACTCGGCCACCCGGGGCCCCCACAAGTTTTGTCTTGTTTGTCAGCAGATTTAAGACATAATGAATATTAAACTCAAAATTTCTGAGAAAATAAATTAGTTTTGTTAGTCATTTAAGTTTATTAAAACTGGTAATAATTGGCTACCTTCTGTTAAAATTTGTTTGATGCAAAATTGTTTGAACTATACAAATTTGTTTAAACTTTTTGCAAAACTGTTTGAAGTATCAGAAGAAAAAATTAATATGCAATTCAAAGTAATATTCCAGCTTTAAAACTAGTCTCTAACAACAAAGTTTAAATTTTAACTTCTGTCTAAAATTCATTTTCATTACATTTTAAGTTTGATATTTGACCAGTTAGAAAAGGCAGACAAAGCTGGATTTTAATGATCTTTTATAATTATTTAGCTCACATTGTTTTACAATTAATTATTGTTGGTAGTCTTACTTAAAAAATAAGTCACTAATGCCAGTTGTGTAGCAAATATAATTTCAAATGGACCTTTCAGTGATAAGATGACCATGCCAATAATTCTTTTTAAAAATTTCCTTTAGAAGTATAGTTATTCCTATATTGTCATACTGCTGATCAAACCCCCGACGTGGCTGTTTAGATGGCAGTCATGAAAATATTGATATTTTCCACAATTGTCTTGCTGTACAGAGCAGTATGGTTCTGAATGGCTTGATTTTGCTACTATTGCATGAATGATGGCATTGAAATGAAAACATATTTGACAATATTTAACTGATTCACATAATTGGAAATCAGAATACATTCTTCAAGCTGGGATCAGCATAGCACTATTTGACTTGATCTAGGATCAATGCAGAATGTTGTTTTCAAATGCTGAGATCAGCCTACCACATCTTTAATTAACCTGGGATCACCTAAGAATACATTCAAATGCTGGGATCAGCTTACCACATATTTAATTAGCCTGGGATCATCTAAGAATACATTCAAATGCTGGGATCAGCCTACCACATATTTAATTATCCTGGGATCATCTAAGAATACATTCAAATGCTGGGATCAGCCTACCACATATTTAATTAACCTGGGATCACCTAAGAATACATTCAAATGCTGGGATCAGCCTACCACATATTTAATTAACCTGGGATAACCTCAGAATACATTCAAATGCTGGGATCAGACCAGCACAACACAGCCCTGCTTTATGTTGGATCAGCCCATATTACAACTAGAATACATCAGGGATTAGCCTAGCCCAGATTCTGCTTTATGGTGGATCAGCCCATAATACAACTAGAATACATCAGGGATTAGCATAGTCCAGATTCTGCTTTATGTTGGATCAGTCCATAATACAACTAGAATACATCAAGATTAGCCTAGTCCAGATTCTGCTTTATGTTGGATCAGCCCATAGTACAACTAGAATACATCAGGGATTAGCCTAGTCCAGATTCTGCTTTATGTTGGATCAGCCCATAATACAACTAGAATAGATCAGGGATTAGCCTAGTCCAGATTCTGCTTTATGTTGGATCAGCCCATAATACAACTAGAATACATCAGGGATTAGCCTAGTCCAGATTCTGCTTTATGTTGGATCAGCCCATAATACAACTAGAATACATCAGGGATTAGCCTAGTCCAGATTCTGCTTTATGTTGGATCAGCCCATAATACAACTAGAATAGATCAGGGATTAGCCTAGCCCAGATTCTGCTTTATGTTGGATCAGCCCATAATACAACTAGAATACATCAGGGATTAGCCTAGTCCAGATTCTGCTTTATGTTGGATCAGCCCATAATACAACTAGAATACATCAGGGATTAGCCTAGTCCAGATTCTGCTTTATGTTGGATCAGCCCATAATACAACTAAAATACATCAGGATTAGCCTAGTCCAGATTCTGCTTTATGTTGGATCAGCCCATAATACATTTAGAATACATCAGGGATTAGCCTAGTCCAGATTCTGCTTTATGTTGGATCAGCCCATAATACAACTAGAATACATCAGGGATTAGCCTAGCCCAGATTCTGCTTTATGTTGGATCAGTCCATAATACAACTAGAATACATCAGGGATTAGCCTAGCCCAGATTCTGCTTTATGTTGGATCAGCCCATAATACAACTAGAATACATCAGGGATTAGCCTAGCACAGGTTAGGAATTGTCAGAATGATGTATAGTGTATTTTATGCAGAATCTAACACATGAGTAACCCCCATAGAGCTAAATGTATATGTTATGTAGTCATATATTCTTTTACTCTTCTTTTCTATTTAACACATTTTACTTGGTGGAATACTTGTGATGATTGAAAATGGTCATGTGATATAAATTGAGAGAGAGAGAGAGAGAGAGAGAGAGAGAGATACTATTGTAAATGTTTGTTTATCATCTTACAGAGCATGTATTAAACAATTCTTATTGTGAGTCTGTATTTTCTTGTGTACAGAAAAGCAGTTAAAGAATAAGGGGGTCTTACCAAGGTACTGTGCTTAATAGGGGCCTAATGCTGTGCAATTGGAGAAAATTATAATTGAACTAAATTAGGAATTTTCAAGTAAAAGAGATAATAGGATTATTTTGAGTCCTACCAGTACTTTAATTTGGTTAAATTTGTCCTTTTGTCTAATTGCATGGTAGAATAAAGACCTTGGATGCCATTTTCAGCTCCTTTTCAGGCTTTGGTTGTTATTACATCGTAATAACCTTATGCAATGTCACTGTTACTGAAAGAAGGATATTGGTTTCTGCACACAATTTTCAGTTAACTCAACACAGGATTAATGAAAAATGAGGAGGACATATAATGTGCTGTTTTTGTATTCTTGTTTGTTTATTCAAATGTTACAAAGGGGCCCCCGAGTGTCCTAGTGGTCTAAAGTGATGTCCGTTACGGATCACTGCCATCTCACCTCTGTCTGTGTAGGAGTCTAGGATTTGGCTAATGTAGATATGTGAGAAAGCTTGCCAGTAGCTTCTCGTGGGTCGGTGGTTCTTTCCGGTGATTTCCCGGTTTCTTCCTCCACCATTAATACTGGCCCCCATGAATAGCCTATCGTGTGCAGAAAAATGGCGTTAAGCCCAACAACAACAACAACAAATGTTACAGGGTCTTTACAGTTTGAACAGCACAACTCCATCTGCCAGTGCATAGTGTACTGGCAGGTTAGGGTCTTACTGTTTGAGCAGCACAAAATGAAATCTGCCCTTGCAAAGCATTCCAGCAGATCAGGGTATTTACTGTTGAACAGCACAAACAGATTTACCATTGCATAGTGCACCAGTAGATCTGGGATTTCACTGTTTAAACAGCATGAATTGAGATATGTCATCAATTAGTGCACTAACAGAGTAGAGTCTTTACTCTTTGTACAGCTCCAACTGCATATGCAAATGCATAGCATTGCAACAGATCAGGTTCTCCAGTGAGATCTGCAATCAATTAGTGCATTAAGAGGTCATGCTCTGTACTGTCTGAATAGCACAAACTGCTAAGATATGTTATTGCATAGTGGGCCTTCAGATTGGGGTTTTACTGTGTGAACTGCACAAAATACTGAGATCTGCCATCACAGAGTGAGCAAGCAAAAATCTAGATTTTTACTGTATGAACAGCACAAATAGATCTATCATGCATAGTGTGACAGCAGATCAGGATTTTTACTATGTCAACAACACAAAGAGATCTTCCATTGCATAGTGTGCCAGCTGATCAGTGTATTTACTGCTTGAACATAAGGAACTACTGAAATCTGTCATTGAAAATATGCCAGTAGATCAGGTTCGTTACAGTTCATGCAGAACACACTACTGAGATCTGCCATCATTTCACATCATACACCATCAGAACACATGTACTGTTTTTGTACAGCACAAACTCCTATGATCTGTCATTGAATAGTATGCCAATAGATCAGGGTCTTTACTGTTCGTGCAGAACACACTACTGAGATCTGCCATCATATCACATCATACACCATCAGAACACATGTACTGTTTTTGTACAGCGCAAGCTCCTATGATCTGTCATTGAATAGTATGCCAGATGATCAGGGTCTTTACTGTTTGTGCAGAACACACTACTGAGATCTGCCATCATATCACATCATACACCATCAGAACACATGTAGTTTGTACAGCACAAGCTCCTATGATCTGTCATTGCGTAGTATGCCAATAGATCAGGGTCTTTACTGTTCGTACGGAACACACTACTGAGACCTGCCATCATACACCATCAGAACATGTGTACTGTTTGTACAGCACAAGCTCCTTTGATCTATCATTGCATAGTATGCCAGTAGATCAGGGTCTCTACTGTTTTTACAGAACACACTACTGAGATCTGTCATCATATCACATCATACACCATCAGAACACATGTACTGTTTGTACAGCACAAACTCCTATGAGCTGTCATTGCATAGTATGCCAGTAGATCAGGGTCTCTACTGTTTGTACAGAACACACTACTGAGATCTGCCATCATATCACATCATACACCATCTTAACAAGTGTACTGTTTGTACAGCACAAACTCCTATGATCTGTCATTGCATAGTATGCCAGTAGATCAGGGTCTTTACTGTTTAAACTGTACTCATTGAGGTCTACCATCCAATAGCACACCAGCAGATTAGGGGTTCTACTGTTTGAAGAGCACAAACTACTGAGGTCTGTCATTGCATAGTACACCAGCATATCATGGTCTTTGTGTGCATTTGCATTAGCAAAAATGAAATTTTCAACAGACAGGAGACAATATGATGGAACTGGATGGACAAACATTGGAAACACTGTATGCTCTATCTTTGGTTAAATACAAAAGTTGTGCACTAATTGTTTTTGGTGGGATCAGGTAATTTAAACATAAGGAAAACTTACATTATAGAAACCAGGATACTTACGATGTACAAATTTACATACAAAAGCTTATGATAAATTGACTAGGGTAACCAATGCTGTGTATGGATGTAGCCCATGAGTAACTCATAACAGTTAAACTCAATGTTATTTTTATAAGTAGATTTTATCAGAATCTTCGAGAGAGCATTACAAAAAATTCTCCCTCTTAGAACCAGATGCCAAAATTTTGAATTTAGTCTCAGTGTAATTGTCTTTTTCAGGCTCTATGTATAAAGGACATGTGGACACTTTGGCTCCAGCTGTGGCAGAACTGGTCAAGCTAGAAAAGATGGCTCAGTCTTCTTTCATTGATCTAAAGTACAGGAAGAAGTTTTCAGTTCGTTAGGTTATTACTTAAGCTGGGCTGATGTACAGGAAGATCTTCAAAAAAGCCTTTAAAATGCCTTGCTTTGATTTAGTGTGCAGTTAGCATGTTATGGCAAAAAGTGCCAAGTCGTTAGTAACTTTAAACTTTCAGCAGCAAGACAGTCTTAATTATCACTTGAACATAAATAGAATGAACCATTATAATAAGAACCAATAAACTACACTAATGATAATATATCACAGAAATTGATCTGATACTAAAATCTAGATTTGCCTTTGTTGTAAAGCAAGTACCTAGCTATAAATCAGTGGTAACTAAAATCTCTGTACTTTACATTAAAGGTCAAGGACATAGGCTAAGGTTGAGTTTACAAAGTTAAAACTGCCTTGTTTAGTTGTATATACCCGTTTTGAGTTTACATGTTGAAAATTTTTTTGACAACTTGAGAAGACAATGTGACATTATTTTGTGCCATCTGTTTAAGAACAGTGGTACCTCATGATAATACTATTCAGGGGAGCCATACAGTTTTACCATGTGTACTCATGCATTAGTTAAATCCAAACAGAAACAGTATAGATCAAGATCTGCCATCACATAATGTGCAGGCAGATCAGTTTCTATGTTGTTTGTTTTACTGATTACTCCCAACAAATTGTAGAGACCCATATATGCCAGTACATTGTACAATGGCAGATCTGGGTATGTGCTTACTGCAGTTGGACTTGATTTGTAAACAAGTATAAATGGTTCCTTGATTTTGGGATGCATTATACCCTATATATACTTAGTTATAAGTTGAATCCAACTGGTCACTACATAGACCCAGATATGCCATCACATAATGCACCGGTAGATCTGGGTCTGTGCAGTTTGTTAGGAGTAGTCAATAGAACAGACAAGATATACCCTGGTCTGCAGGCACGTTATGCTATGGCAGATATGCATTTTTGTTGTTTGTAGTTTGACTGAACTTGTGAGTGAATATATACAGTATGTGAAATATAATGGGCTGCATGATGGTACCCAAGTCACATAAGGGATGATGTTATAATGGTGAGCTGTATTGTAATAGACCACTGTATTGAATTTTACAAAAGTAGATAATATATTTGTATTGTGTATTGGCACCAGCCACATTAGGACAGTGTTTTCAGTCATATTTTTAAAGGTTCACTATTACATATCTGTGCTAGGATTTCATTCATCCATCTTTTACCAGTTTGGTTCCAGCACAAAAACTTCAGTTATCCACAATATGCAGTCATCAAACTTTTCATATGGCATGCAGTTGGGATAAGGAAGAATGCCTTATTGATTTCAGGAAGAAATATTCAGAGGTCAAGGTAACTATGACAGGCAAAAAGAAATTGGTTTATTGGTTTAATAATTTGTGTTTTTATACACTATAATTTGAGTTAATTATTTACAGTTACTGGTCTTTATGGATTTTTTACACTTGGTGTCAGGGAGATCATTTTGATTTTTTAGTTAAAAGATAAAGTTGGAATCACCAACTGAAAAAAGACAAATGATTTCTGCAAAATAACATTAGTTCCATATAACATACCATTGTCAAATTCTTTGGGTATTTTGTATTTGGGCACTCTTTTTATTCTTCGTTTGAGACTGGGTCTTTCTTTACTTCTTAAACCAACAGTTTGATAAAAATTTAATTCACAACGTTTAAGATGTTTAAGATGCTTGTATTTAAATAGGCTGTGTATGTTTATATGGGGTTAAAGTCATTAGTTTATACAGTAAATGGTGATTTACTATGAACATGCAATGCCTGTCCTAGTCATAACATCTCAAAACTGGCAGGAAGTTGACAGTTGTTTCCATGGCTTATAGACAGTGTAAGGCTTCTACAAACCTTGAACTATACCATCTAAACACAGTGTTAGGCTTAGGCTTCGACAGAATCTGAACTATACCATCTGAACATTGTTAGGCTTCTTTAGAGTTTCGACTATACCATCTAAACACCATGTTAGACTTCTGCAGAGTTTCAACTCTACCATCTAAACACCATGTTAGGCTTTTACAGAGTTTCAACTATACCATCTAAACACCATGTTAGGCTTCTGCAGTTTCAACTATACCATGTAAACACCATGTTAGGCTTCTGCAGAGTTTCAACTATACCATCTAAACACCATGTTAGGCTTCTGCAGTTTCAACTATACCATGTAAACACCATGTTGGACTACTGTAGAGTTGAGCTATTCCATGTAAACACCATGTTAGGCTTCTGCAGAGTTTCAACTATTCCATCTAAACACCATGTTAGACTTCTGCAGAGTTTGAACTATACAATCTAAACACCATGTTAGACTTCTGCAGAGTTTGAGCTATACCATCTAAACACCATGTTAGACTTCTGCAGAGTTTGAGCTATACCATCTAAACACCATGTTAGACTTCTACAGAGTTGGAACTATATCAATCTAAACAATGTTAGGCTTGATTTTGATGTATACCATCGGAACACCTGTTGAATGAACATCATTTGCCTGTCTTTGCTTATATTACTGCTGATTTAGGTATCAGTTATTGCGCCATATTAATATTGGCTATATTTGCAACTGCAGTATAATTTTTTTTTTATAAATTTATTAGATTATCAGACTCTGATGATATGATACCATGATTTCACAATATAAAGCTTTTCATCTTGAGATGCACTGTGTTTAGAATTCTTTAAAACTACCCATTCATTCATTGAGGATGTAATTTTAGTTTTGAGCTTGGAGTAAAATTTCTTATGTCTGTTCTTTAGTATCCACACTCATTTATCAGTTCATATTGCTAACGATAGTAGGAGGTCCTAGTAACTAAGTCAAGTTCTGCTGGTCTTTCAGGCAGATTTAATACAAGGGAGGCAACTCAAATAAATCAAATGATTAGACCTGTAGTAATTTCCCTTGAATATTCCACTGATTATACTTGACACAATTGTAGAAAATGTCTTTAAAACAAACATCATTTCAAACAATCTTGAGATTTTATTTTATCTACTGACATATAAAGAAAAGAAAATTTATGTTATAAAGATTATTTAGAACAGTCCATTTATGATAGGAAAAATGACCATGAACATTAATATCTCTGCCATTTAGTCTTATGTAAATTGGTATTTGAAAATGCACACCAGTCAATAAATTTTTAAATGATTTTGGGTTTGGACCCTTGGCTATGCAGTAATGTATTTCTTTCAAGAGTTTAGTACTCCATTTGACAAGCAATTAATTTTAACCTGTGAATAACTTATACCCAACTTGCAAACAGTGTAGGCCTACGTCAGTTGTATATCGGGATCTACACCATTAAAATCATGTGTAGAACAAACAACATCCTTCTGATGTACCAAATGCGATGACATGTTGGGGTTTATTCTAGATTGTAGTGTGGGAAATCACCAGCTCGATTTGAAATTTTTTTTTACAGAATTTAATGAATAAATAAAATAGGGTTTTAGAAAAATTCAGCACAAGTTTTGCATTCAATTGATATTTTGGCTTATATTTAAAATGAACATGAACCCCATAATTGCATGTCCTAAAATATTCACTGAGATCTGATTCATTGTTATTATTCCATGCAATGAGTTTGCTCCAAAGGTCAGTGTGCCATTGTTCATATTCACTTTTCCCATGTATTCTGCCCTTGTCACTGATTGTATTCACAAGCAAGAAAGGATATGATCTAAATGACTTCTGTGTAAAATATTTAATGTAAAATATTGTTTGACTTTCATTCGGCATAAAGTGTCATGTATAGTGAGTTATAATTTTACATTTTCTTTGTCAAACTTAATGTAATAAGCTGGTTGCTTCTGTTCTTGGTCCAGTTTTCAATAAAGAAAGAAAGGCATCACTAACAGAATTGTTTGAAGTGTCTTGCTTTTTACTTTTTTTATTCTGATTTATGATGAAGTAAATGCTTACATTTTTATTTATTTCAGGTAAAATTATTCAAGAGTTTCATAAATTTTATTTCAACTGAGATAATGTAAGACTTAATTACCATTTTACAAAAATCTTGATTATATTCAATAAACATGCATTTGAGTAGTTAAAAATTTTGCTTCTTTCCAATATGTGAGTGATTATTTAACTGTGTGTACTCACCTCAAACTTGGATCAGTCTTAAAACTGCACATGTCCACATCTACCATAACATAATATGCCTATAGTTGCAAGTCTTCCTAGTTGGTATGGAATAATCTGTAAAACTACATAGACCATGACCTGCCAGCCCATTACATAACATCAGATCGGATCTATTTTGTTTGCAGTAGAACCTAGTTTATAAGCAAGTTGATGAAGATTGGTTGTAAGCATTTACATTTTTAAGATTAGCAACTGGATTTCATGCAAAATGATTTTGAAATTCCTTTAAAGTGACCTATTTATCCAATTTTTCAAAACATTCTTTACAAGTAGTCCCCCTCTTATACGGCCACTCCTTCTGCACCGGGAAAGTGGCCTTATAAGGCGGGTGGCCTTTCCAGAGGGGGACTAAATTTTTTGAGAAGTATATGTACGTAGTAAGAAAGCTTCATTTTTCAAAGCATTTAATATCGTCGTTTAAAAGTAACATTAAATGTTGAATGGCGCTTGTGCTATAATAGTTGACTTTTTTCAACTGAATATGAATTAATAGTTCTTATTCTTGGCGTAAGCATGATATGCGAGCGGGTGTTGTCTTGCACATTGCAGAACTATTCAAAAACATCATTTGAATCTTGGTACATACACAATTCTCTTTCCATTTGCTCCATTTTCCCACTGCTGCTAAATAACTTATCGGTTACGATGTTATTTATTCGAGTCTTTTCAACATAAAATTGTTTTATTCGAGTCTTTTCTACCTAAATATGTTTGACCAGTCCCCCTCCCCACCTCTTCCGATATCGTAGACTATAATAACCGACGTTTTCTGAAATAATCATCTTCGTTTGCATGATGACATGTTAATGTTTGGTAATGATTTATTCCGATGTGGCTAACTGTATGCGATTTAATTATGCAGGCGACACATTTGTTGAGCGGACGAAATTCTTCATAAAGAAGCGACAAGTTGTGTTGGCACGTGATTTTTCGGTCTTTGTCTAGTACCCTGATTTTCTTTTTAGACAATGCTGACCGTGTGATCTGGACATTATGTCCAGTAATAATCATCAATGTTGCAACTACAAGACTGATAAAACAATTTTTTTCTGCATTTAAACAGATGCCTTATAACTTTAAAGGCAGCGATTGTCACGTGATTCATTAGTCGCAGTCTGGTACCCTATTGTTTTTATATTTATTTTTTTTTTAGGTGGCGCTCACCAGTTATTATGTACTTTTGAGAGAGTGATGTATGTAAGGTGAAGTTGTTTGCATTTTAAACATGCACAGTGGAGAGAATGTTGGCATACCTATATACTTCTTTCATGTAATGTGGCTGAAATTTCTTTGGATATTGTACTTTTGGAAATTTTAAATGAGCTTAGGACACTGCTAACTAAAATGACTGCTCCCTTGTGCTCCAAAAATCAACCAAAATTTGTCTAAAGTACACTATTCTTGGCAGCTATTAAAATATGGAAAATGAATTTTGCCATACTAGATAATGCCAGCTTCTAAAAGTGCAATGACTAAATAACCAAATACATAAAATGTAAAAAAAGTTATAGGCTCTTTTTTTTACAATTTACCTCTGAAGATCGAGAAGTGAAAATGAGCAAGTAGAGATAGCACTTTTTTGAAAGGTGCACATCTGCAGTAAGGCCAAGCTGTATACTCTCTAACCCATATTACACCCAAAATAAAGGGAATTAAAGGTTCTTTTAACAATTCCTAAGATATACGAAGTCTCTTTTAAAAAACCAGTATAACTAGTGAGGAAACCCGGGGAAACTCTTTTTCTTTAAAATTTTAACCCTATGCTAAATACGAAACTGTAGAGCGCCACCTTAAAAACAAATATAAACATATATGCATTTATTTTTCTTATTTACATATTATTATGTATGATCTTCTGAGTAAAATGGTACATTAAGAAAGATTTTATTCATGAAAATAAGCTAATTATGCTTATTTTTGCTCTAGCATACCTACTTTGCTATGAGGCATGTTTGGGTGAGTAGTGACCTTCATCATGGGGAAATTAGAAGTCTTAGAATATAGAAATAAAGTCAACTTAAATTGAAAAATGTTGCAATAAATAACAGAAATGCATAGTGAAAATGTTTCATTTCATTTATTTGCAATGAAATTAAAAAATAAATGATAACAAAGCAAATTCGCTTTCTTCCATATCAAAAAATTAGTTAATATATTACCCTTTGACCTTTGACCTTTATGAACCTCACCTGTTATATCCCTTTTATAACTGTAAAATTTATTGTTGACATCTTAGGAATAAATATGGTTAGTTTCATGTTCCTGTCTATCAGCATAACACTGGTTGCTATGTTGACAAAATGCAATGCACATTTTTAAAATTGTTCACTTTTTATCATAAGGAGGGGGGGCTGTACCGGTTTAAGACTCTGACTCTAATAAATGCTGTTCTGAGGGGGAAAATATAGGACAATTATTACAAAGGACTGTTTTGATGCTTGCGACTTAAATATTTCAGCCATACAATCAAAATTAAATCATACAATAATAATTTCTATATCCTCTTTATGGTGGCGCTCACCAGTTATTATGTACTTTTGAGAGAGTGATGTATGTAAGGTGAAGTTGTTTGCATTTTAAACATGCACAGTGGAGAGAATGTTGGCATACCTATATACTACTTTCATGTAATGTGGCTGAAATTTCTTTGGATATTGTACTTTTGGAAATTTTAAATGAGCTTAGGACACTGCTAACTAAAATGACTGCTCCCTTGTGCTCCAAAAATCAACCAAAATTTGTCTAAAGTACACTATTCTTGGCAGCTATTAAAATATGGAAAATGAATTTTGCCATACTAGATAATGCCAGCTTCTAAAAGTGCAATGACTGAATTACCAAATACATAAAATGTAAAAAAAGTTATAGGCTCTTTTTTTTACAATTTACCTCTGAAGATCGAGAAGTGAAAATGAGCAAGTAGAGATAGCACTTTTTTGAAAGGTGCACATCTGCAGTAAGGCCAAGCTGTATACTCTCTAACCCATATTACACCCATCAATCATACATCAAAATAAAGGGAATTAAAGGTTCTTTGAACAATACCTAAGATATACAAAGTCTCTTTTAAAAAACCAGTATAACTAGTGAGGAAACCCGGGGAAACTCTTTTTCTTTAAAATTTTAACCCTATGCTAAATACGAAACTGTAGAGCGCCACCTTACTCGAAGTGCGAAAAATGGCTTGGATAAGTACACCGATTTGATCTGAACAATAGTACATCTCGGCCGTTAAACTTTACAATTGTTGAGTAATAGCCATTAATTATGTAAGTTCAACATCTTGCAAAGGGAAGCCGTAAAGGCTATCAAACCATTTTCGGCGCAGACTTTGGTCCTGTCCATCAATATTGCCACTTCTCCGATGTTACTACTATTACTAAGTGTAATCTTAATAATTATTAGTGGATAAACCAGACATCTTATGATAACACGCAGTAAGGATATACGGATTACCTTTTATATAAGGAATAAAATAAGAGTCTTTCTCGGCTTTAAGGAATAAATGTGGCTTCTCGTGAGGTGTAAAGGATATAATATTAACCTTAGTGGTACCTGTAGAACACTTTTTTGAAGAACGAAAATCTGACATCAGGAAACAGAAATCGGATTACTTAACACAATTAGAAAAAAAAATTGTTCTAGATACATATTACAAAATAAAATGTGGCCGCTGGTGAGGGGTAAATTTTATGTTTTTGCAAAAATATGCTGGCCACTGGTCGTGTTAGCCGGGTGGCCTTTCGTGAGGGGTAATTTTGAACACAAATTTGTCGGTGCCTTCAGATTTTGGCCGTAAGGATCAGGTGGCCGATGGTGAGGGGGGCCGTTCAAGAGGGAGATTACTGTAGAAAGCAAAAATAAAATGTTGAAATTTATAATGTGTCCAATGCATTATGATGCATTTATCTTTTTTTTTTCATGTAATATATTATTTACCATACTTAAATGGCTTGGAATTATATGCCTTTATTTAATGATCAGTTATGGAGAAGAAAATCTTCAAAACTGTAAATGCTTTATTTGAATGAACTTTTTGTGCAGATTCAAGAATCTGTTTCTCCAGTAAATTTTATGTCTGTTAAATTCCCAAAATTTATATTTAAACGTAATGAAAAATTAGAATGTCCAAATTTACCAACTGCATTATCTACCTTGACTAAGACTTTTGGTTTGCTGCTACACATGCAAGTCATTTATGTCATTATGCTGGGCGGCCTTCAAACAGTTGGTGTACTCTACTGCATCTGAAACCCTTTGCATCATAGTGTGAAAGCACCAAGACTGGTTTGATGAGAACTGTAAAGACTGGTTTGATGAGAACTGTAAAGAAATAGTCACTGCTAGAGGAGAAGCATATTTCTATCACGTGTAAAGCATGAACCCCAATTCCACTACAAAGAAAGATGCCTTCAGCAGAGTATGTGAAGCTGTGCAGAAGAAACTGCGCAAGATGCAGGACACATGGCTGAGCTAAAAGGCTGATGATTTCCAGGCCTTTGACAACAGACACAACATGAAAAATTGCTATAGTGCTCTTCATGATCTTTATGGCCCAGTAACATCAGGCATAGCCCCACTCTTAGCTGTTATGGCTTGCACTCTCATAACTGAGGAGAAGATTCTGGATTGCTAGGTGAAACTCTTTGAGAGTGTCTTCAACAGACATGCTTCCATCAACAATGAAGCAATCAACACTCTACCCCAGGTGGAGATCAACAAGACATTGGCTGACCATCCAACAGTGCTGGAAACTCATAAGTCCATTGAGCTCCTGTCTAGTGCGAAAGTGCCAGGAGGAGACTCCATCACAGCTAATATCTACAGGTCTGGTGGGCCTAAGCTAGTGGAAATACTAAGAGATGTTTTGTGGGATGTGAAAGCAGAAACGCGTACCCCAGGAATTCAGTGATGCATCCATCATCCACATTTACAAATGCAAAGGAAATCGCCAATCCTGTGGCAAACAGAGGAATTTCTCTACTCTGCATCACAGGTAAGGTCCTCGCCAGGCTACTGCTGAACAGACTCAGAGCACCATGATCATGACCTACTGCCAGAAAGTGTGGCTTCACAAAGAAGAGAGGCACCATCGACATGATCTTTGGAAGTTCACGGCCAAATTTTAATGTCCAGAAGTCTTCATTGAAATGGTGAAACAATTTCATGATGGCATGCTTGCCAAAGTCCAGCACCAGCGTAACTATTCCAAACCCTTTGCCATTGCAAATGGTGATATAGTTTAGATAGGAAGTTGTTCAGCCTGAGGAGGTTTCAAGCGAAAACCAAAGTTAAAGTTGTGAACATTCGCAACTTCCTGTTTGCAGATGACTGTGCTCTCAATGCCAGCATGGAGGCAGACATGCAGTAGAGCATGAACCTCTTTTCCACAGCATGCACCAACTTTAGACTTACCATCTCCACCAGCAAGACCGAGGTTCTGCATCAGCCAGCTCCTGGAATAGATTACCTGCAACTGTCCATCACAGTCAATGGGCAAAAGCTCAAAAATTGTAGACCAAACTTTTCAGTTTCAGCCCTCCACATAGATGATGAGGTCAACACCAGGATTGCCAAAGCCAGCATAGCATTTGGCAGACTCCGCACAAATGTCTGGGATAGGAGAAGCATCAAGCTTGCCATAAAACTATACTTAGCGGTTGTTCTCCCCAACCCCCTCTAAGCTTGTGAGACCCGGACTAAACATAGTCACCATGTTAAAATCCTGAACCACTTCCACTTAAGCTCCCTGAGAAAACTGCTGAAGATCAGATGGCAGGACAAGGTGCTCACTCAGGCCAGCATGACAAGCATCCACACCATGATATGCAAGGCACAACTCTGATGGACTGGCAATGTTGTTCGCATGCCTGAAGAATGTCACATGGTGGTTAAAAGAAGAGGTACAAGGACACCCTCAAGCCCTCACTGAATAACTTTGGCATTGACCCTGACAGCTGGGAGTGTCACTGCTGATTGATCTGCTTGGCACAGTCAATGCTAGTGCAGCAGCCTTTGAACAAAAAAGAATGGTGGATGCATCTGGAAAACATGCTCTACGCAAATCCAGGAACACCAGTTCTGCAACTCTCAGTCAGCAGCCTGTATATCCATGTCCCCACTGCAACAGACACTTCCAAGCTGGGATTGGACTGATCAGCCATCTCCGGATCCACCACAAAGTGAATTTGATGACATTAAATGGTCCTCACTGACACAGATGGATGAATATCACATCACATGTGATATCATTCTGTAACAAGCCAACCAACCAGTAGTGCAGATGTTTATCAACTGCATGGTCATTCGTCTAAAAATATCAGATCTTGTGCCATATACAGTGATAGTTTATGATTGGCAAAATAAAATGACTTGTTTTAAATGAAGACGGATTTAAAATAAGGATCAACCTACCATATAAACTCACTTCAAGTTAGGCCCTGATCTTTCATTACATAATATGCTGGTAGGTCAAGATCTGTGTTCATATTGATTACTCCCAACAAACTGCATAGACCCAGATCTACTGGCAGATATGGGTCAGTGCACTTTGCTGTTGGGCTACACTTAGAAGTGAGTATAAATAGTACCAGTTATAGTGTTGGTACAGAAAGTATGCTTGAATATGTCACATGATAAATTCTCAAGTTCTGATTGGTTAACTACTTAGATTTAGAGCAGTACATGTTACACCAAATCCTGCTGAGGATTTTTTTTACCAAGCAATGTACAAATATGATCTCAAATTCTTATAGACACTGAAAAAAGGATTTTAAAACATTTTTGTGGGAATCATTTGGGGGAAATGAGAGAGTGAATGAGCAAGAGAGAAGAAAATATTGAAAATTAAGTTTTCCTCTTTCAGTGGACAGAATATTTGAACTTCAAACACATCATCATTTACCGTTTGCTTTGTAGATTTATCAAAATGAAAAATAATAGCATACATGAAGCAAATTATGGAGATGCTAGGCAATTAATGAATGACCAAATGTTTACTATTTTAGAGAAATGCAGTTTATTTTCAGGGTTACTGTCATCAGGGGTAGGTAATACCTTGCAAATTTTTGTGAGGGACATTCTTTTAAATGCAGTTATATGTGAATCATGCAATAAATAAGGAGTGTTTAGGTATGAAAGATTTTAAACAGATACCTCCACAGTTGACCTGGAAAGTTTTGAGAAGAAAAACCTTTTAAAAAGAATTTAAAATGAATATTTTAAAAAACAATTTCTGAACAGGTGCATTAAAAAATTCAGCACTAATATGATTTTCGTTTGATTTTTTTCTAGATTATCATCTCAATATGTTTAATTTTGTGTAAAAACACTATACATTGTTCCCAATAAACTTATCATCTCAATACGTTTAATTTTGTGTAAAAACACTATACATTGTTCCCAATAAACTTATCATCTCAATATGTTTAATTTTGTGTAAAAACACTATACATTGTTCCCAATAAACTTATCATCTCAATAGTTTAATTTTGTGTAAAAACACTATACATTGTTCCCAATAAACTTATCATCTCAATAGGTTTAATTTTGTGTAAAAACTATACATTGTTCCCAATAAACTGGCATAAATCTGTTTGATTGCATTGGGATTTTGTTTTTGTCTAACACCATTTTTCAGCACATGTTGAGCTATAATTTGCAGCCAGTATAATTAGTGTAGGAAAAACCTGGAAAGAACCACTGACAGGAAGCTGCTGGCAAGTGTTCTCACATACCAACAGTGGTAAATTCAAGACAAACATGAACCAAAGTGTGAGTGGTCAGTAATGGCAAGTACCTTAGACCACTAGCCCACCACCCACACCCCTTTCATATTTGAGAAGTCAAATATTGATAAAAACAAATTTGTTGGAAACAAAATTCCCTTTTGTGTAATGTGTGTCAGCTGTATCCATCAGCATATAGCATAAACCTAGAACTACCCTCTCTCAACCTGCAGTAACTCAGTTGTGATTAATGAAGGCATATATCCCAACAGTAAGGTAAAATAAAACCCATCCCTGTTTATATTTTCTATTATTGAACATGGAAAATCAAAATATTGGACCTTTACATTAGCTCTGATACCCTGTAGCGAAAACCTGGCATCGTTCATCTGTCAATTTTAGAAGGTTATGAGGAATTGCACATGGAGTAAGGTTGAGACCTTGAAAGAGTAATTTATTTTATCTAATTTTCCTGCATTCTTCTTAATCAAGAAATATGTAAACTTTGTAACTTTCATGCAAGACAGAAATATACATGTCAGCTCTGTGTATATCATGTGAAAAAAAGATTAAAAACAGTCAATTCTCCTTACACAGACAGTCATCTAACAAAATAATTGCATTCCAGCAGAAAACTGACTAGAACAACAGTTCAGTAAATATTTTTTGTGTCTATATCCACATGTAGTCCAACTGCATAAACCTTTATTTTCAATACTGTACCAGCATATCAGGGTTTGTATTCTTTGTTCAAGTGATTGCTCCTAACAAAATGCACAGACCCAGATCTGCCAGCACATTATGCAATGGTAGATCTAGGCCTGTGCAGTTTGTAATTAGAACAGACTTTTAAGCAAGTACATATGGTATATAGCATCTGATTCTGACAGCAATTTCCCTATAATAAACATGCATACCACATGTGCTCACATTTAAGTCAAATATTGTTTTTTACAATGACATAACTACTTAAAATCCTTTACTGAAAACTGTCTGAGATAGTAAGTAAACTGTATTGAGAAAAATATATATTTTAAATGCAAAGGTAAGCTTTTAGATAACAATAATAATACACAATATGTGTATAGATTATTCTTTTTGATATGTGCTGGACTGATTATGCTAAGATAATTCAAGTGACTGCTTTTAATTTACATGGACTGCTCCGGTGACCTAGTGATTAGAGCGTCCGATTAAGATGCGGAGTCAACAGTTCATCCCAACTAGAGTTATACCAGACATAAAAATGATACTAACTTGTCAGCCTGGTGTCAGTATAATGTGACTGGGTGGGACATTAGGCTACACAGCTGCGGTATGATGCCTCAGTGATGTGATAGACATCACTATCAACTACCACACTGAATACATTACAGCGATATGACTAAAAAATTATCAAAGCTACGTTAAAAATCCAACTCAAACACACTTAATTAATATGCATTTTATATATATATATATATATATATATATATATATATATATATATAAAGATTTATTACAATTAAAAAAATTACCAGAAGCCAGCTTACTAGTAATGAAAGTTAAATATAGAATCTAAAGATTTATCAATCACACATTTTAAGTTGAGATTTAAATCTTAAAAAAATTTTGATGCAAAAGAATCCCCATCATGATCATCACCTTTAAAAAAATACAACAATGAACTGGAAAAATGTATATTTTATTACAAATATAACTAAGCACATCACTTACAGTATTTTTGTGTATAAAAGGCTAAGAAATGCAAAATAGGTTTGAAATAATTAAGAGCCTGTATATATTTTAATCAATACAACTCATCAAGAAAAATATCAGCTAAACAAAATATTTAAAATACAGACCTATTTTATCACAACATTTCTCAACAGTATTAAATTTACAAGAAAATTATGAACATAAATGAGAATTAAGTTACTTTGATAGCTTGCCATGGCCAATTCCTATTTTTTTTAATACACTTCCCACCCCTCCCATGATCCAGGGTATTATGTGTCTTCCAGCTGTAACTGCATATGTAAAGTCAGATCATACAGTATTTAAAAATATCACCAAAACTGCATGATTATTGATTAAAAAATGGGGCACAAGACAAACATTTTACCTCTCTGATATGGTTACTGTGTGTACAAACAATATACCAAGCTTGGGGAATTTCCGTCCAAGAATTTAGGAGAAAATAGTGACAGATATACAAATAGGTAGACACAAAGTCTCATATCTCCCACACAAAAAGTGTGTGCAAGGTCAATCTGCTTTTACAACAGAATAAAAAAAAAACTCAATGTGTAGAGAAAGTGAAGCATCACCTAATATGCCATTACATCATAAGAATGTTTAAAAAAATTTTAAACAATATATGGATGACATAGCTATTCAGACCCTAATAAGGAACATAGAAAAGGAATAATATAAAAAATACTATAAGCATGTTAGACTTGATATTGCAAGGACAGACCCTAACAAGGAACATAGAAAAGGAATAATACAGAAAAACTATAAGCATGTTAGACTTGATGTTGCAAGGACAGACCCTAATAAGGAACATAGAAAAGGAATAATGCAGAAAAACTATAAGCATGTTAGACTTGATGTTGCAAGGACAGACCCTAATAAGGAACATAGAAAAGGAATAATATAAAAAATACTATAGGCATGTTAGACTTGATATTGCAAGGACAGACCCTAACAAGGAACATAGAAAAGGAATAATACAGAAAAACTATAAGCATGTTAGACTTGATGTTGCAAGGACAGACCCTAAAAAGGAATAATACATAAAAATTATAAGCATGTTAGACTTGATGTTGCAAGGACAGACCCTAATAAGGAACATAGAAAAGGAATAATACAGAAAAACTATAAGCATGTTAGACTTGATATTACAACGACACCCATTAAGGAACATAGAAAAGAAATAATGCAGAAAAACTAGAAGCAAGTTAGACCTGTTGCAAGGAACATAGAAAAGGAATAATACATAAAAAATTATAAGCATGTTAGACTTGATATTGCAAGGACAGACCCTAACAAGGAACATAGAAAAGGAATAATACAGAAAAACTATAAGCATGTTAGACCTGTTGCAAGGAACATAGAAAAGGAATAATACATAAAAAACTATAAGCATGTTAGACTTGATGTTGCAAGGACAGACCCTAACAAGGAACATAGAAAAGGAATAATACAGAAAAACTATAAGCATGTTAGACTTGATGTTGCAAGGACAGACCCGAAAAAGGAACATAGAAAAGGAATAATACATAAAAATTATAAGCATGTTAGACTTGATGTTGCAAGGACAGACCCTAATAAGGAACATAGAAAAGGAATAATACAGAAAAACTATAAGCATGTTAGACTTGATATTACAACGACACCCATTAAGGAACATAGAAAAGAAATAATGCAGAAAAACTAGAAGCAAGTTAGACCTGTTGCAAGGAACATAGAAAAGGAATAATACAGAAAAACTATAAGCATGTTAGACTTGATATTACAACGACACCCATTAAGGAACATAGAAAAGAAATAATGCAGAAAAACTAGAAGCAAGTTAGACCTGTTGCAAGGAACATAGAAAAGGAATAATACATAAAAAATTATAAGCATGTTAGACTTGATATTGCAAGGACAGACCCTAACAAGGAACATAGAAAAGGAATAATACAGAAAAACTATAAGCATGTTAGACCTGTTGCAAGGAACATAGAAAAGGAATAATACATAAAAAACTATAAGCATGTTAGACTTGATGTTGCAAGGACAGACCCTAACAAGGAACATAGAAAAGGAATAATACAGAAAAACTATAAGCATGTTAGACTTGATGTTGCAAGGACAGACCCTAATAAGGAACATAGAAAAGGAATAATACATAAAAAACTATAAGCATGTTAGACTTGATGTTGCAAGGACAGACCCTAATAAGGAACATAGAAAAGGAATAATGCAGAAAAACTATAAGCATGTTAGACTTGATATTGCAACGACACCCAATAAGGAACATAGAAAAGAAATAATGCAGAAAAACTATAAGCATGTTAGACCTGATTTTGCAAGGACAGACCCTAATATGGAACAGAAAAGGAATAATGCAGAAAAACTATAAGCATGTTAGACCTGATGTTGCAAGGACAGACCCTAATATGAAACAGAAAAGGAATAATATAGAAAAACTATAAGCATGTTAGACTTGATATTGCAACGACACTCAATAAATGAACATAGAAAAGGAATAATGCAGAAAAACTATAAGCATGTTAGACCTGATATAGCAAGGAAAAATGAGAAATGTGGGCAGATATAAAAGATTGATGTTTGTAAGCTTGAGAATTGCTTGTTACCTTTCTTGTTAAGATCAGAAGGGAAAGATGACATTTAAAATGAATGGCATTCTAATCGATGCATCTGATGGCATCTTGAATTTTTGGGGATTTGATGAATACTTTGTTTTGCTTTTCAATAGGTATTTACATTCAACATAGGAAAGAAAATCTAACAAAACTGGACACCACAAAAAGTGAACTTCAAGTAACCAACACTATTACATGCAAACTTCCATTTGAATATTACTCTTTTAATATGAATTCAACTTAAAATATGTCAAGAAAAATAAATTTAAAAGTTACAACAATGGTTGCGTTACAGAAATAAAAGGTTAAATATCCACCTCGGATGGAGGAGGTCATTAGTTTGAACTGCGGTAGAGTCATACCAAAGACTTTTTTTAAAAAATGGCACCAGCAGCTGCCTTGCTTGGTGCTCGGCATTAAGATGTTAGTATTAGAACTGGTTGGCTTGGTGTCATGATAATTTGATTGGGTGGAACATGATGCTACATGTCTATGGCATGATGCCCCAGTGCTAGACATTACTATAAACTGTCACACTTAAGACATCGCAGCAACAAGACTAAAATGTTTTTAAAGCTACGTTAAAAATCCAAATAACAGACACAAACAGACAAGAACTAAAATATTACACTACCCATTTAAAACTTCTAACATGACTAAAATGTGCAAAATGTACAAAAGTAATTTGACTCCTAAAGGTTAGCAGAAGGAAAGAAGTAAAGAAATGAAACAAAGACAGAAACTGTGTACAAGAGAATTTGATGATTTCTACACAGGATGTTGTAGCATTGCAACTTAAAAATTTAGATGTAAAATAATATTCTAGCAATCTATCAAAGTTTCAGTCAATGATACATGATTTTTAAAAGCTAAAAAAACATGACACCATACATTTTTTCACAAGTAGGATGACACTCATGCTGAAAAAATGAGACCTATCCCCATTCACAGGTAAGACCTTGCACTATTTATAGGTCAGACCAATTCCCATTCACACAGGTAAGACATATCCCCATTCACAGGTAAGACCTCTCACCCATTCACAGGTAAGCCCTATCACTATTTATAGGTCAGACCAATTCCCATTCACACAGGTAAGACATATCCCCATTCATAGGTAAGAATTTATAAGATAAACTATTTCTCTCATGATATGCCCATGCTGGCTGATAAGGCAATTCTAAACATTCACAAAATTTTTAACAATCTTTGTCTAAATAAAATGATAAGCCCACCTTTCAATTTTTATCACATTTACAAAGTAGGCTCTCTGAGCTTGTCGTGTGAGAAAATTCTTATGGTCCCATAAAATTATACAATTTATAAATATTTTTCATAAATGTATAGAAAACTTATCAATAATAGTTTAAACAAGTCTAAGACAAAAATTACTTTCAATATTGTATATAAAAATTGAATCTGATTCAAATAGATCTACTTAAAAGATAGCAATTTTGAATAGCACCAATACAAGGTTTTATTCTCTTAACCTTTTGATTCATAAATTAAAATGACTGCTTTCATATTTCTGAAAGTGAGAGGCATCATTTGGAACAATATAATTACTAACAATAACTTTCCTTAATGTGAAGAAGTCAGCAGACCATGAAAAACAAGTGGACCAGAAATTTGAAAGGTCACTAAACACAATTTGTTTTTTTAAATAAGTGGACTGGGAATTCAAAAGATCACTAGAACACTAGTTTTTATTGGTGCCTGTCAGATCTTCATTATCTGGGAAATCTTGGATTTTAATCTGACTGAGAAAAATAATGCAAAAGAAGGAATGTCAAACATAAACATTCGAAACACTTGACAAAACAAAGTTTTACACAACTGCAAAAGAAAAATGTCTATCAATGCACCACTTAAATATATTTACAATAATTACTATCTCCAACCATTATCAACAAAGATGACCATCTAAAATGTGATGACTTTTACAACTGACATTTGTGCAACAAAGTGTTAATGGCAAATTTGGACACATTGTACAGATATTTTTTTAGAACAGCATCAATGTGCAAAGGCAAGGTATCAGACAAAATTAATTGGACCCAAGTTGCTGATTGACAAGTGTTTAAGTATGTTTAAGAGTCAAGATGGCAAAATAGAATTAAGCAGAAAAAAAGACTAGGCAATATTCATACTGTAACCAAAGCACCATAAGCTGTATGGAAAATAATTCTATTTACATACAAGTTAATAAACAGACAAAACTAAACATCCACCGTTTATACTCACTTAGAAGTCCATTCTGACTACACACAGAATAGACCCTGATCTGCTTTGAATTAATTAATCAGCAGATCAGAATCTATTGTTTTATTCTGCTGCTTACTGCTAACAATCTGCAGGGACCCAGATCTGACAGCACATTATGCAACAGTAGATCTGGGTCTGTGCAGTTTTGCAGCTGGACTTAAGATCTTTTTGAATCTTCTCAATCTAAAACATTTAATCACATATTAATATGGTAACATACACTTCTATCATTTCATTATATAAAATTTACATCTTGCTCACACACCACAAAGATAGAATTTTTTAAATAATATAATTCAGATTCCAACCATAACAAGTTGCACTTCATATATTTTCCAGAGGCTGCTTGCAGTAGGTGGCATATCAGTATTTACTTGTATAAAGTAGCTTATTACATATGTGCTAGAGGCTGCCTGTAGCAAGTGGCATTTTATTTGCCAGAGGCTGCCTGTAGCAAGTGGCATTTTATTTGCCAGAGGCTGCCTGTAGCCAAGTGGCATTTTATTTGCCAGAGGCTGCCTGTAGCAAGTGGCATTTTATTTGCCAGAGGCTGCCTGTAGCAAATGGCATTTTATTTGTCAGAGACTGCCTGTAGAAAGTGGCATATTATTTGCCAGAGGTTGCTGTTGTTGCAAGTATATTATTTACCAGAGGCTGCCTGTAGAAAGTGGCATATTATTTGCCAGAGGCTGCCTGTAACAAGTGGTATATTATTTGCCAGAGGCTGCCTGTAGCAAGTGGCATATTATTTGTCAGAGGCTGCCTGTAACAAGTGGTATATTATTTGCCAGAGGCTGCCTGTAACAAGTGGTATATTATTTGCCAGAGGCTGCCTGTAACAAGTGGTATATTGTTTGCCAGAGGCTGCCTGTAACAAGTGGTATATTGTTTGCCAGAGGCTGCCTGTAGCAAGTGGCATATTATTTGTCAGAGGCTGCCTGTAGAAAGAGGCATTTTATTTGCCAGAGGTTGCTGTTGTTGCAAGTACATTATTTACCAGAGGCTGCCTGTAGAAAGTGGCATATTATTTGCCAGAGGCTGCCTGTAACAAGTGGTATATTATTTGCCAGAGGCTGCCTGTAGCAAGTGGCATATTATTTGTCAGAGGCTGCCTGTAACAAGTGGTATATTATTTGCCAGAGGCTGCCTGTAACAAGTGGTATATTATTTGCCAGAGGCTGCCTGTAACAAGTGGTATATTGTTTGCCAGAGGCTGCCTGTAACAAGTGGTATATTATTTGCCAGAGGCTGCCTGTAGCAAGTGGCATATTATTTGTCAGAGGCTGCCTGTAGCAAGTGGCATTTTATTTGCCAGAGGTTGCTGTTGTTGCAAGTACATTATTTGCCAGAGACTGCCTGTAGAAAGTGGCATATTATTTGCCAGAGGTTGCTGTTGTTGCAAGTACATTATTTACCAGAGACTGCCTGTAGAAAGTGGCATATTATTTGCCAGAGGCTGCCTGTAGCAAGTGGCATTTTATTTGCCAGAGGCTGCCTGTAACAAGTGGCATATTATTTGCCACAGGCTGCCTGTAGCAAATGGGATATCATTTTTCAGAGACTGCCTGTAACAAGTTTCATATTATTTGCCAGAAGCTGCCTGTAGTAAGTTGCATATTATTTGTCAGAGACTGCCTGTAGCAAGTGGCATATTATTTGCCAGAGGTTGCTATTGCAAGTATATTATTTGCCAGAGGCTGCTTGTAGCAAGTGGTATATCATAATAATAATTGCTAGAGTTGTAGCAAGTGACATATTTTATTTGCCACAGGCTGCTAGCAGCAGGTGGCACATTGTATTATTTGCCTGAAGCAAGTCACATGACATATTTGCCAAACAATGATTGCTAGAATTTGCTTGCAGCAGATGATATATAATTTTGGTGAGTTTCACCAATTTTATATATCATGAACATAAACCTGTAACATCATTTCAGAACAAAGAATTACACCACTTGATATTGTTTTAGTGTGTCAGTTTTTCTTTTGTGAATAAATTCAGGGCATGATGCGACTAATCTTGTAAATTTCTTTACATGTACAGTATGAGTGTATAACAACTTCCAAAACAAAAAAGTTGTTTCCAGTATAAGAAAATTATTAATCTATTTCTGTACCAGACATAGCAATAGAATTTGGGGTAACTTATTAAGATGTGAAAACTGACACAAGTTCAGTGGACTGACTGTGATAAGGACTACCTTGAGACAAGTGAAATCTAATACATTTTTTAAACAAATAAACAGACTTGGCATGAATGTGATTTTCTAACTGCTGCCTGTTAGAAGGAATTATTGGTAAAATGCCAAAGCAAAAGTAAAAAAAAGAGTTCATAGTAGTTTGCATCAGCTAATTATTTGTCTAATTTGTAATTATGCTTTGATAATTACTACTCATACACAGGCCAAACAATGGTTTTTAGTATTTGTAGATAACAAAGATTTTTTGTTTATTAGTATTTCCATGCTTATGATTGTATTGCAAAAGTAAGTGACCGATTCTTTCTTTCAAGCAGACAACCCAACTTGTTGCCTGATGAAACTGCAAGCAACATCACTGCCTGATACGAATACATTACCCTGTGGTCAACCACAATTAGAGTTATTTCATAATTTATAACAGTGCTAGATCTCTTAACTCAAGACTTACAATTTCTATATTTTCTATTATTCTTTAAAAATTCATTGATAAACAAGTTAAAAACAAAATCAAGCATTTCTTCAAAAAACCATGCAGAGTTCATCTTGTGGTGGCAGTAACATGTCAAGGGAAGTGAGAGCCCAATCTTTAAAGCATTTAAACAGGTCATAGAAATTCTCTTTCCTTGAGAATAAAGATGACCAAGAATGGTTTCAATCATTAATTTTCTTAGTTTTCATTTTATTAAAGTTACAGAAAAAACAGTTCAGTCTGCTTAACTAGTCTTGGCCTTCTTGGAACTGGAATCATGTTGTTTCTGATTCTCATTTGCAGCCTGTTTTTGACTTGCATCTTTTTTTTTATTTGCACTCTGTTTTTGATTAGCACCCTGTTTCTGATTAGTTGTGTCTTGTTTCTCTTCATCTGGATATTTATCACCATACAATGTTTTGTCCAACTCACACAGCTGTTTTAGGAAACCATCGTTTGGATAAATCTCTCTTTTTGACCTCACAGTCATTAGAGCATTCATTAGTTCCATGTTTTTTTGTAACATCAGAGAAGCCAAGGTGATAGTTGCAGAACGACTTACTCCACTCTGACAATGAACATACACTTTACCTGGAGAAAAAAAAAATGATTAAAAAATAAAACCATTAAAACATTTCAGTTTATATTTTAATTTAGTTTCAGTGTAACTGTCCTAAAATGCTTGCATGTTTTTACCATATTCCTTTTAAGAGAGAATGAATATCCAGAGTGGAGAGTTCTCAAACAGAGGTAAAGGGAGGTAACTTTTCTACTATGTAATACTTACTATGAGGACAAACTGTCCATTTTTTATGATAACCTTTAATTCTGTAAAATTCATACATTTTCAAGAACATGGTGTGGTATTACATCAAATTATCAGATTCCATAAAATGAATTTTCAACTTTACTATAAAAAAACATAAAACAAAAACTTCAACCTGAAAATGTATTTTTGCTGCTAAATTCCTGACACACCCTAGAACAGATTAATTTTAGTTAACAAATACTGTAGCAGGCTTTTCAGTGAAACAATGATCCAAGTAATTTCTCAAGAGCATGTGAGGTTAAAGGAATAGGGAACAGACAATTAAAGGGAACATACAATTAAAGTTGCAGTTATGTTACTCATTTGTTGCTCAAGATAAATTAAACAATAGTTTGGGGCAACTTAGATACACCAAAAACAATTTACAGAACATTATAGGGAATGATTTGCTTGAGCGTTCCAATATGCATATTTGTCAAGTGAAAACGAGGCTGAATTCACGTGATGTCACATGATCTTTTGTAACCGTTGCTCACCATCCTGTTTATTCACTGTGGTTGAGAGTAGACAGCTTATTGATACTAGTATTAGCGTTCGTTTACCAAGAATTTCCAAAATGCTCCACTGTGAAGCATTTCGATGCGACAATAATTGGACTGGTAATTTTTTCCGATCTCTGAAAGACAAAATCCGATGAAACGCTTAGATCCATTACTGTCACCGTGAGAACTTTGAGTCGGTAACTCAAAGACTTTGCAACTTGCATTTTGCAAAAGATCAGTATAAAGTTAATCCAAAAGGATGTGCAGAGATGGGATATCTAAATGCTAGGGCAAGAATGAAGCCGACAGCAGTGCAAGACATTCTTCTACCACTGGGTGGGGGGGGTGATCTGAGTGCCCGTATCACCACAACTGTCAAACCACAGCGAGTAAGAAGAGCCTATAACAAGTAGTGGAATGCAGAGGTTAATAAATATGTGGTGTGCACTCTAATTTCCATTAATGTAGGGTCCATAATGTAACTGAGGTATTTAGCCAATAATATCTACATAAAATAGAGCTTTGTTCAACTCAGATTCTCATGCTTCTCCATCATTATCATCACAGCCCCTACTCATGTGCTGCGTAGAATGAATTGTTGCATACATTGTATATTCATGGAACATATATATATATTGGAAAGAGTTGTTTATGGTGCTAACATTAGAGTAATAGTATTATGTATTTAAAATAGAGTGGAATGCATAATTTCAAGTATTTTTCCCCATCACCTGAGAAATATAAGCCTTTGGCTATGACATGGGATAAACTTCTTTGTGCCCCCCCCCTTCATTTTCCCTTTGTGTGCTGTCATAAAATGTAATAAATGAGTTGTTGCCATGTGACTACTCAAATGTTTCAAAAATACTCTGTAGATTCTACAAATGATCTTTTTTGTCATTAATACTCGGTTGGGTGGGTGCAGCTTCTTGTGAAGACAATGATAAGCTTAAAGTTGCCTAATGGGAATCACTGATGAACTACATTGCAAACAAGCATGTGGACCATTCTGGCATTCTAGCATCTTCTGCATATGTGAACATGATCCCATTTGGGAAGAAAGACAGTGGTTGAAGGATGGTATGTTTACAACTAGGATATGTATAGAAAAGTTTACATATGCTTACATTGCTATATTTCAATATCCAGTTACTGATATTAGCTTCATGTGCACACATGTGGTATAACCAAACGGATAATGAGATTTGGCCATAATTGGTTGGGAAACCCAGTGCAATTTATATTGTGGGCTTATTCTAAAGAGTTTGAATCACAATACTCCTTTGACTTAACCACACAGTAAGCACAGACTGATACACTTGTTTATATACACAATCATTTTTCTTGATTAGGCTCCAGGGCATACCTATGGATAAAGTCGATCGCAGTCCTCACATACTTCAAGACATCCAGAAGCTATCACCTATACATCAAACTTATGGATTAGAAGTGTTCCACAATGATGTGAATCACTATGCACCCAAGAGTACACACTTTTTATGGATCCATGCTTGCAAGATAACTAGTATGGAATTACGCAAGCAGTCTAGATGTTTAGCTCACTTGGGTGGTAGCTATAGATCCTATGACATCACTACGGCCACGTGATACCTATCTAATTTTCTCTCAATACACTTGTGCGTAAAACCTAAATATTTCCTTGTAGTAACTAAAGAGCCCGAGAACAGTGTATGGGAATAAGGTAAAATATATTTTTGCAAGACAGGCAATCAAATAATAATAATAAACTAACATGTATGTTCCCTATTCCTTTAATAACATGTACTCGACACACAAATTAGGGCTGACATTATGCTACCAGTAAATGAAGTCTTTGCACCAGCACTCAGTTCATGCTCCTTGCAAAAGTACATGCACAGAACAGTAATCTTTTTCATAGATGAGATTCCACATGGACGTCAGACTGTGATGGAAAAAGGCATTCAGCTACACTGATGAGTAGTATTACACAATTAAAACTAGTTTTAAGCCGCCAAAAAGCAGCATTTTAAAAACAATAATAACCTTCTCATTGCTGGCATTTCTCTGGGTTACATGTGCCCCAATGATGTCACAGAACAAATGCCTGCAATTTGCTGTGCTAATGAGTGGAGGTAAAAGGAGGAATAGGTTGTATGGAAATGCCAAAATACCACCTTCAAGACATCATCCAAAGAGGAGCTAGGCCTATGAGGAAGCATTGACCTGAGCCTCAAGGGTTTATAGTTTCTCAAAGGAGAGGTCTCAGTTGGTAAGGGAATAATACACTCTCCTGACTGTGGTGATAATCCATCATAAAAGCACTCAAAATATGTATTGAGCCCTTACAAGGTAAAAAAGACATTTCCAACCCTTTACTTTGGAGGCCTTAAGATAGAAACTGAGTGCCATCACTGTTTTGACCATCCCCAGCATAGATGTGACTGCAACTAGGAATCTCCACAGGTAGTGGAACTAGGTAATTGATTATTAGCTAAAAATCCTTGCTGGCCAACTACATAAATGGAATTGTAAATTCCATTCAACCAGAGACTGCCTGTGTCAACAGACAAGGCATAAATCTCACTGCATCTGCTTGCCAAGTAAAAACATATTCTCAAGTGTGAGGTCCTAAAAGGATATCTCACTCAATGGTTCAGTGGGATTAAAAACTATAAACCAAAACAAGTTTCCATCTTGGAGAATGAGTGGGTGAGAGGTCTCGGCAGGTCAAAATACTGTCCCTAATAGAATTTATGTGTGTTAGAAATGGCTAATCTCTAAACATCTTTTGTTCTCAAAAAGGAACAAAAATGGAAATCAGCAACAGAAATCAGAGAGGGACAATTAGGATCAATGGGTTTCCTAATGCACCAATCACAGAAGATGGCAGCGTGGACCTTGGATGAAGAAGCTTTCCTGACCTTTATAATACAATTGCATGTAACTTCTTCTTGCAGAGAAATCACTTGAAAAGGGGAGAATCTGTGGGCTTTTGTGGCTGTCCTAACATTTGAAAAACAAAACAATTACAAATGTTTTAATGTCACACACAAAAAAATTGTTGCAAGAAGTGTGTGCTATGTGCACCCCTGTGTATGCATGAGGTAAACAGCTGAATTACCTGCTTTACCTTGAATAAAGTAACATTTTTCTCACTGTTGTAGCCTTTCACTGAGGAAAAAAGTCAGACATACATGCAAGAGCAGTGAAAAGCGAGTACACAGACATTAATAATATACCTCAAAACAAAAAGACAATCAACCATCTTTTTATGTCAATTGATTTGATTAATAAACTAGCTTCTAGCTGCCCTTTTATTTAAGGCTGGTTCTTCTGTTCCTCTTTATTACAAGAATTTACCCATAACTTAGCTGTATACTGAAAAGTAGGAGTGGACCCAAACCCCTAAAGATGGGATAAATGCAGCAACATTGTATGTCACTTAAAGAATTGAATTCAAAATGGGAGAAAAGGCTACCAGCATAAAAATTAAATTATGTAATGGATAGTGTAGCACCGAGATTCAAGAAGGGAGACAACTAATGTGGTAAATACTTGCTAAAAGCACATTCCTCTCATGATGATTCAGGCACAGGGCCAATACAGCAAGGTCTCATTAAAAAGATGATCATTCTGCTCATGTACCATGTAAGGTACATAAGTGGATTGCATGATAACAGAAAAGTCTCCACTATGTGGGAGGATGTATTCACATAAAAAAGATGCAGTTTTTTGGTACAAAAAAGTAAAGCTACACGTTAGTAACAGCTAAACTGAAAACCAATTAAAACCAAATTTTAAGGGGTCCAAATGGTTCTTAATTGGGTTTTACAGCATCAATTCTCTATAATGCACCTACCTCCACTTTTCAGGGCCTTGTCAATGTACTCTGCACAAGGTTTGAAGTGTGGCATCATATTATAGGTTGGACTATCTTGTGCCTTTATGCCCATGAACTGGATTCCTGCCATACTGTAATAGTCTGCATTGGTGTTAACTTGGTTAAATTTTGCACCCATAGCACAGTTGAGTATGTGTGTGATTCCAATGGCTTGGAGCTGAGGCTTGTTGCGAGCTAACTGACTGCAAGAAAAATCAGATGCTAAACATGTTAATGGGTCAGCATCAAAAATTAGAAAAATGCTAAACAACTTTTTTTTCACAGATTTACAACATTTAGCAATGTTGTCCCAAAATATTTGAGATGTTTCAATTTAGCAATTTCAGATCTATGTAGATTATAATATACAAATCTATGCATGTTAAGTCACATTATGCTGATATTTAGTACTTCCTTGCCACAATGCTGTTGAAGAATGCCATACAAATGTATGGTGTTATATGTGAGGTTTTCTTATTCTCCTTTTGCTCTTAGGGGACCCGAGTGGCATAAAGCGCTGTCCGTTACGGATCACTGCCATCTCACCTCTGTCTGCGTGTGTTCGAGTCTAGGATTCGGCTAATGTAGATATGTGAGAAAGCTTGCCAGTAGCTTCTCGTGGGTCGGTGGTTCTTTCCGGTGATTTCCCGGTTTCTTCCTCCACCAATAATACTGGCCGCCATGAATAGCCTATCGTGTGCTGAAAAATGGCGTTAAGCCCAACAACAACAACAACATAATGCTGCTCAAATAAGTCATAAAAATGTACAGTGTTATACATAAGGTTGCTTTATACTGTGATATAGTACACCCTCATAATAATGATGTTCAAGTAAACCATAAAAATATGTGCTGTAGGGTCACCTTACAGTGGGGTACAATATACTGGGGTATATTATACATACTATTATTATTATTATTATTATTATTATTATTATTATTATTATTATTATTATTACATTATGAATTAGGTTCCATGGCTATACTCATCCTTTAAAAGAACTGTGTTATTCTGATGAATTAATGTACTGATAGAGTGATGAATTTTTTCTGCACACAAAAAGACAAAAATATCAGGGACCTGAATGGCCAAGTGGTCTAAAACACTCACCATTCCAGATGACTGCCATCTCACCACAGTCTGTGTGGGTTTGTTCAAGTCTCAGGCTAAGCTAAGGTAGGTATTTGAGAAAGCTTTCTTGTTGGTTCTCGTGAGTTGGTGGTTCTTCCTGGAGTTTTCCAGGGTTCTTCCTCCACCAGGTATACTGGCCACCATGTATAGCCTATCTTGTGCTGATAATGGCTTTAAACCCTATTACTACAACAACAAAAAATTGCATACCATTGATATGAAATAAACAATCATAATTGGTTCTCATCATTCACAAACTAATCCTGAATGGATTAAAGTGGAATAGAAAGGATACAGTTCATTTGAATAATAATAATAATAATAATAATAATAATAATAATAATAATAATAATAATAATAATAATAATAACAATAACTTTAAAGAAGGGTAACACAATTAGCTAAAAACTAATCTACCATCATTCAAAAGAATTTATTTTAGTTGTATCTCTGAAGCCACTGGATATATTGGGTTTAAAAGAAGTAAAAAGAGGGGGAAGTTCTAATCTTAACTGGAATACCATTCAAGAGCAAAGTTCCAGAGTTTTGGAAACTTTTTTTTTAATAATTCCTTTTTTGATTTGGAAATTTTATACTGTTTGGTGGACATATATCACAGGTGGGAAGTATTGCCTGGTAGCCTATACTGGAATAGTGATTGCAAATATTCAGGAGCACTATTATTTGATATCCTGTACATTAATTTGGCTTTTCTTCAAATGGATTTGATCTTTAATAGGTAATATTTTTAGCTTACCAGTTAATATTTTTTGCTTTCTGGATTGATATTAGCCCCAATGCTCTTTCTCGAAGATATGCAAGATTTGATATGCTTTTATCATTTAAATTACCCCTTACTACATTAGTCTAAATAGGTTTGCATGAAACTGTTATAAAATAGTTTTCTGTGCCTTTCTCTGTGCCTTTCAGGGATAAAATGTCTTATCCTACTAAAAAACAATGAACTTGAATTCACTTTTTACTGATATGTTTGATGTATTCAGTCCATGATAGGTTATTATATATCAAATCACCAAGTATTCTATCATGACAGGCCATTTGCAAATTTTTATCCTTTTATATCAGACATAGTTCATCACTATCAAGATTTGTCCTCTTCTGCCATGTTGAGATAGGTAATATTTTAGTTTTACCAGTATTTACCACCATGCAATTGCATCTGAAACAGTAGTCCAGTTGGTTTAGGAATTCTTTGAAGAAATTTTGAGTTCATGCTGTGTATTTTGGATGTCTGACATTGTTGTATCATCTGCATAGAGATCTGTGGATGATATTGAGTCCCTTAGAACAAGTGGTAGGTCATTAATAGATACATAAATATCAATGGACCTAGAATTGAGCCCTGTGGTACTTCATATCTAATTGTTCCAGGTTTAGACAGAACATTATTTATATAAACAAGTTGTTTTCTCTCACTTAAGTACAAAGTAAACCATCTAATTGTGCTTTCATCACAATGGTAGATTTTCAGGTTCTTTAAAAGGATTTCATGATCCACCATGTCAAAAGCTTTCCTGAAATCTACAAATTTGTTTTTTATTGGCATCTGTTAGTCTCGAGAGATGATGGAAATGCACCCATGAGGGGTGTCCAAGTTGGAAGTTGTGCAGCGTCTACTGTGGCTATGGAGTCTCACACGGGAGTGGTAATCCTTGCTGTAGTTGCTGCACTTGAAGACTGAGTCAGCTGGCTGGACTTGTCTATGGCAAGCTCTTCCCAGGTGTTGACATTGATCCCAAGAGCTTTCATGTCGTGCTTGCAGACATCCTTGAAGCAGAGATGTGGCCGTCTGTTTAATCTTCTGCCAGAGACAAGCTTAGAGTAGAGAAGGTCTTTGGGGATCTGTCAGTCATCCATTTGACATATATAGCCAGCCATTTGATGCGATGCTGGCAGAGAAGTATGACCATGCTGAGAATTTTGGCATATTCAAGCACCTTGTTGTTTGTCACAGGATCCCTCCTGGTGATCCAGAGTATGCATCCGAGACAACGCATATGGAAGACGCACAGTCTTTTCTCCTGAGAGGCATATAGGGTCCGAGTTTCACTGGCGAACAGGAGAGTGCTTAGCATGCAGGCACTTTACACAGAGATCTTAGTGTTCATTGTCAGCATGCTGTTGTTCCACACTCTCTGCCACAATCTAGAGAGTTGTTGACACCTTTCCAATCCGCTTGTTGAGCTCGACGTCGAGTGAGAGGTTGTTGCTGATGCTAAAGCCAAGGTAAGTTAACTCACTGAATACTTCTAGTTTGTAGTTGATGATGATGCTGAGAGGATCCGCATACTGAGCCATCACATTGATTTTTTTTAGGCTGATGGTCAACACAAATTCATCGCATGCTTTAGTTAAACAGTCCAACAGGCATTGTAGTTCAGCTTCTCTGTGAATGACTAGAGCATCATCTGCAAAGAGCATGTCCTTACTGGCTGCTTTCCTTACTTTGCTCATTGCTTTCAGTTGTGCCAGGTTGAACAGTCTGCCATCTGAACATGTGTGCAGGTAGATCTCTTCTGTGGAAATTTTAAAGACGTACTTAAGCAGGACAGTGAAGAAGATGCCGAAGAGCATGGGAGCAAGGACACAGCCTTGGTTCACTCCACTGTGGATGTTGAATCAATCTACAAATATAGATCCAATTATTCTGCCATGGTCAAGTGCTTGAAGCCAATTATCAGTTAGGGAGATCAAGGCCAACATTCAGTACATTAACAAAAGCCACATTGTCTGGTAGGTTGGTATAAATGAGAACAATAAGAGTGCTTGACTTTTCTGTTACCCTTGTGGGCTCATTTACCAGCTGGACTAAGCTCAATGGTTCAATAAACTAAATCCAGTTGTTCCTTATTTGAGGATTGAGAAGGTCCTTATCTATATTGCCAAGTATATACAGTATGTTTCTTTCTCATGTTCAAGAACATTTTCCATTTGTTTCAAAAAGTTATCATTCCAAATTGCTTTGGAGGAAGGAGGCCTATAAATGAAACCAACTAGGAATAATTTGCATTATTTTGAGAAATTTCCACCCAGATATTCTCAATTTCATGTCACTCCAAGACAAGTCGCCTATCTGCATTTACATCTCACCTAATATATACAACAAGAACGCGTGTGCAGGTAGATCTCCACCACCCTACTGTCTCTCTGTCCCTGCATAATAGTTTATTGTAGCCTTGACATTGAAATAGATTATCATTGTGGTTTAGTATTTAATTTGGTTTCAGTGAGTTCTAAAACATGTGTATTATTTTCCTTGGAAAACAACAAGAACTTAATCTGGTCTATTTTTCCCACTATACCTTGTCCCTTTAAATGACTTATGTTAAAACCTTTTGTATTTAGTTTCATATCAATTATATATATGTCATCATGCAATGGAGTACTTACTGATATTATCTCCTGACTACCTTACTACCTTTATCATTTTGACATGCTATTTCATATTTAAATGTTCATATATATTATTGTCTTCAAAATCACATACATCCATTAATTTTTGCATTTACAATAATGTCCATTTAGATTTGTTACAGATAAGCACTGGCATTCTCCTCTTTGCCATCTTCCTAGTATATGTAACACATTGATTAACAAAGCCTTTGTGTCCAAAATTATGGAATCTGAATCATACTTGTGATGTTTGACGGGGCTTGCCATCCACAGGGACTTTACATAGTAGTGGTCAGGCCCCGAGTGGCAGAGTGGTCTAAAGCACTGTCCGTTATGGATCACTGCCATCTCACCTCTGTCTGCATGGGTTCAAGTCTAGGATTCAGTGAATGTGGATATGTGAGAAAGCTTGCCAGTAGCTTCTCGTGGGTCGGTGGTTCTTTCCGGTGATTTCCCGGTTTCTTCCTCCACCATTAATACTGGCCGCCATAAATAGCCTATCGTGTGCTGAAAAATGGTGTTACGCCCAACAACAACAACAACATAGTAGTGGTTGATGATATCAATGTAATGTACATTCCAAGTTTTATCCCCATCAATTTTGTATACCTTCACTTCTAATTTCACTGTCTGAGTCACAAAGTAAAAACTATCTTTTTCAAGAAAGCTATACAAAAAAGCCCTAATTTTGTACGTTTTTAACACTGAACATCTATATATAGTTTAAACACTGCTGATCAACACACTTTGCTGCAGCAATCCAAAAGTACTATGTTATTTCAGCCTCACTTAAATTCAGCAACCCAAAAATTAAAACTAATTTCAATTATATAATACTTACATGTTACTAGTGCATATCTGGTACTTTTCTAATACAAAATACCTGACCAAATGAACAAAATTTAGTCCACCCCCACTTCCCAGTGGGTTGAGCCAGAATCTTCCAGAAGACTGCATCAGCCCTTCAGGATAATACCACCAATCTTTGGCAGGCTTGCATGATGGCCCTTATCATTATTTTGAGGAACAAGCCTAAAAACTTAGTGGAACATCACTAAAAGACTGAAGAAGGAATCTGGCAATAGCAATAGGTATTACATTATTTAATTAGTTTTACCCTCACCCATCCCTCCAATTACAATTTAATATCTATAATTCTCTACCTGTTCCTAATATTGCATGGCTGAATGTATCAGTTCAGTGGGAGGTCTGATGATTTCATAACTGGCAAATAAACATCAAAGACAAAAAATACTCACCCTCACAGAAGAGCTGGAAACTAATACAGGATGGAATCAGTCTGGGCCACTTTTTCAGCAACAACAAATGGGTCCCATGAGAAAATGCCTTCACTTTGGCAGGCTAATGAGCAACAATAAAAGGAGGTGAAACTAGTGTGAGAGTGTCAAATTATGGCTTTCATCACATCCCCCAAAGAGGAATAGGTTATATAGGCCCATGAGGCAACAATGGGTACTAACCTCATGGGCTTTAATTTTATGAATGGTTACTAATCTCATGGGCTTTAATTTTCATGAATGGGTACTAATCTCATGGGCTTTAATTTTCATGAATGGGTACTAACCTCATGGGCTTTAATTTTCATGAATGGGTACTAATGGGTACTAACCTCATGGGCTTTAATTTTCATGAATGGGTACTAACCTCATGGGCTTTAATTTTCATGAATGGGTACTAACCTCATGGGCTTTAATTTTCATGAATGGGTACTAATGGGTACTAACCTCATGGGCTTTAATTTTCATGAATGGGTACTAATGGGTACTAACCTCATGGGCTTTAATTTTCATGAATGGGTACTAACCTCATGGGCTTTAATTTTCTTGAATGGGTACTAATGGGTACTAACCTCATGGGCTTTAATTTTCATGAATGGGTACTAACCTCATGGGCTTTAATTTTCATGAATGGTACTAATGGGTACTAACCTCATGGGCTTTAATTTTCATGAATGGGTACTAACCTCATGGGCTTTAATTTTCATGAATGGTACTAATGGGTACTAACCTCATGGGCTTTAATTTTCATGAATGGGTACTAACCTCATGGGCTTTAATTTTCATGAATGGTACTAATGGGTACTAATCTCATGGGCTTTAATTTTCATGAATGGGTACTAACCTCATGGGCTTTAATTTTCATGAATGGTACTAATGGGTACTAACCTCATGGGCTTTAATTTTCTTGAATGGGTAATAATCTCATGGGCTTTAATTTTCATGAATGGTACTAATGGGTACTAATCTCATGGGCTTTATTTTCATGAATGGGTACTAACCTCATGGGCTTTAATTTTCATGAATGGGTACTAACCTCATGGGCTTTAATTTTCATGAATGGTACTAATGGGTACTAACCTCATGGGCTTTAATTTTCATGAATGGGTACTAACCTCATGGGCTTTAATTTTCATGAATGGGTACTAACCTCATGGGCTTTAATTTTCATGAATGGGTACTAACCTCATGGGCTTTAATTTTCATGAATGGTACTAATGGGTACTAACCTCATGGGCTTTAATTTTCATGAATGGGTACTAACCTCATGGGCTTTAATTTTCATGAATGGTACTAATGGGTACTAACCTCATGGGCTTTAATTTTCATGAATGGGTACTAACCTCATGGGCTTTAATTTTCATGAATGGTACTAATGGGTACTAACCTCATGGGCTTTAATTTTCATGAATGGGTACTAACCTCATGGGCTTTAATTTTCATGAATGGGTACTAACCTCATGGGCTTTAATTTTCATGAATGGGTACTAATGGGTACTAATCTCATGGGCTTTAATTTTCATGAATGGGTACTAACCTCATGGGCTTTAATTTTCATGAATGGGTACTAACCTCATGGGCTTTAATTTTCATGAAAGACAGATCCACATCGGTAAGAGCCATGCAAACTCTCTTGATAGTAATGATAATCACCAAGACAATGATGATGTTTTGGGGTTTAATGCCATTTTCCAGTGCATGATAAGATAGTATAACTCAAGGAAGAAGAACCTCTAAGAACCACTGAACCATAGGAAGGAAGCTACTGCCAAGCTTTCTCACATACTCAAAATGGCTGAGCCTGAGACTCTAACCAGAGGGCATAGATGAGATGGCAGTGATCTGTAAAGGTGAGTATTTTTAAACTACTCAGCCTAGAAAAGGTTGCAACTGAAATATTAGCTGAACCTTTAATGGGGATGAAAAGATGGTTTCCTTCCTTGTTTTTTAGAGGCTGCCAAGAAAAAACATAAAGGCCTAACTAGCTATAAAAATCTATGTTAGTCATCTTCAATAAAGATACAGCCAAGACTGGAGATCTCACTCAGCAACAGAAGGTAACTGTTTGCTAAAAAAATCTGGCTGGCAAAGAAAAGAAACTGCTTCCTAATATCCACTGAACCTCATATAATTCTACTGTGAACTATGAATTTTTGATTGAAGCTTGCCCCTTTGTCTAGAAAAAACTAAAGCAAGCAAGAAAACCATCTTGTAGACATGGTTATCAAAGCAAGCTCCACCAAAATGTTCATGTTGAGGTTATTTAGAGACTGCAAGACACAAGAGATTCCATTTCTGCTAAGTATGAATGTGTCCAGATGGCAGGGCCTTTCAATCCTTGAGTGTTGGAAAGAGCTGCTCAATAGTCCTTAATAACATAAACTGACCATTGTTTCTCTATGTAAAGCTAAAACAAATATGCCCCTGTGCTCACAGGAGGACAGCTAGGATGACAGGTTTTTTACTACACTAATCATAAAAGATTCTCCATTTGACTTGATACACCACAGAGCTCAATTTTCTCCAGAACTGAATGATGCACTTGGCAACTGTTGTCTGTGGAGAGATCATAAGAAATGAGCCAATCATGAAGGTGGAGAATCTGTGAGCTGTTGTGGAGAAGACTGCCCCAGAGCCATAACATAAGCTCCACCCTCTGAGGAAAGATTGAGATCAATTAACCACAATCACAGGGGCCACAGATGTGTAATCCAAATAAGTTGAATACTGGAGTGTCTGCCTTTGTGTAGGACCTGTGTGATCATTCTCTATGATGAGAAGTCATATGTGAACAGGCAATCACACTTAAAGATCCACTGCCCAAACCCTCTGGATGGAGACATGGGAAACATAAATGAGAAGCTTGTTTTTCAGCCTTCTAGCAAAAAGTCCCCTAAAGGAGATCCCAAAAGCTGGAACAGGGAGTCTGCTATGGATCGGTGGAATCACCATTCTGTAAGAAATATCTTCCCTTTCCTTGCAAGACTGTCTGCCAAAATGTTCTATCTACCAGGAATGTGGTGAACTGAAAAGAAATATTCCTTCTGAAACTGTCCAGTGAAGCTGATTACAAACCTTCACAGAGAGAGAACATGTTTGGTATGCCTCCTACTGATGTAAGCTACCACTGATGTGTTGTCTTCAAAGACAATCACACAGCAACCTCACATCTTATCTGCTGGATGCACCCATGAAGGCCTAAAAACAAAACAATATCCTCATTTACAAATGTTGATGAAGAGAGTAGATTATTCCAGAGACCAAGACCCCTAAAGGTAAGGTCATTAATTAGATGAGACTTTCCCCCTTTCTTGGGAACCTAGGAAGTCCATGAAAAGAGGGCTGGGGATTGGTCTTTTAATACCTTTCTAATGCATCCTTCCAAAAATGAAATGAACCTCTTCCTTTAAATGGACCACAAACTGACTGGTGGAAGCAAATAGGGGACCTTACTAGAGGAGATTTTAAACCAAAGCTTGTGTGATAGAAAGAACCCAACCATTAACTGTAATGCCTTACCAAACCTGCAAAGAGAGAGTTATTTTGGTACCAATGAGAGGTTTGCAAGAGAGGGACCAAGTCCCTAGGACTGTCCACCCTTGTCATTGGGACAGCTGAAGTCCCTGAATTTCTTCTCTGGACCCACTTGCCAAGGGGGAGCTCTGAAATGTGGCTGTTACTTTGACTCAGGCTGCATGACTTTAAACCAATGTAGCAGGTGGGTCCTGACATCAATCTGGATGATTCTGCTCCTTGAAAAGCCAGAACAGTACTGATGGTCTCTCAGATCATGTTTAACATCTTGACAAGGTTGGAGAAGCCCTACTGACTAGAACATATTCAGTAATTTTTGCCACTGCTTGAAAAAACAAAACAATGGAGATCCATTGGTGACAGATTGGAACAGTTGTCTAAAATAACTCTGGAGAGCTTAATTTATCAGTGATAAAAAAAAGTCAGGGTATAATTATAATGTTTACAAATGTTTATAGCACACAAGATGATGATTAATAATTCACTGGATAAGATAAGGCAATGTAAACAATGGTCCGTGAAAAATACTATGACGTCAGAGGCCTTCATGCATGCCCAAGATGTGGAGGATTCTCCAGTAGGGCTGATCTAGTGTACAGGAATATTTCAGTTCACCTTAATGGGAGGACAAAATTCTCATCATTTGGTCAGGTATTTTCGTCCCTGAAAAGTACTAGCTATCTAATGAGAATTACTGATAATTAAATGTACTTTAATGTGACTCTAACATTTGCATATTTTCTTTTCTTTTATTGCTATGTCTCATTATTCTCTTCTTCAATGTAGAATGAATGATAATATAAAGTAGTAACCCACAAACTACCTGAACTCAGACTGGTAGATCAAGCATTAAGTAATATCTGGCTCTGGGCACAAAATCTGGCATAACCAGTCTAACATAGCTAAATCTATCTACATGTACAAGCTATTTTGCTTCAGGATTCTGATCTTCCTTTTGAATTTTTAACTTACTGGTCACCTAATACAATCCCAGGAAATACTTCATCAAAATTATTTTTGGGCTGTGTTGGGTATGTATACATCCAAAATGTTGGCTGTGCTCCTGAAGGCATATTAGTTCTTCTATCATCCAAGTGATTGTCAGTAAAAGACCTCAGGTACTCACGTGCCTTATTAAACACTTGTGCAGAGTATGCCATTTCTGAAAAAAAAAATAAAAAAAATTAACCACCACAATTTACCTGATAATAAGCCCATGCTCAACCATAAGCCCACTCTATTTATAGAAATTTTGGAAAATATGGTGTTCACTAAAATTATCTTCATTTGATAATGTGCCCACCACTGGGTTTTAAAATTATGTCAGGCTAACACCCTGGGCTTTTTGTAAATAATGTACCATATATACTGGATTATAAGGCTAGCCCAACTGCAAATTGCAGACCTAGATCTAATGTTGCATAACAGGTCAGCAGATCTGAATCTGTCCAGTTTTTTAGGAGTAATCAGTAGAAAAACATATACCCTTGTCTGCAGGTGCATTATACTATGGCAGATTAGGATCTTTGTTATTTTCAATTTGACAATTAAATTATAAACTCATTTTCTTATCCTAAAAAATGCACTAAAAAGAAACAAATTAACTGAATTTAGCTGTATTCCACTGTAAATACACAATTGTTGATTCATCAATGTACAATAATATTAACGTGCTTATAGCCGAGTACAGCAACTTATGAACTTTGTCATCAGATTAAAAAACTGTAATTATAGACTACTTAAAATTGAAATTTTGAGTTATACTGTCAATGAATGCACATGGATTTTATTTCTATGTTAATAAATATGTGCATAAATGTAACTATATTATCATTTTTATTACCAGCTAAATAAAACATACTTATGCCCTGTCACATGCATCATGCTGTCAAAGGGACCCCAGCTATGACCTGTATCATACAGTGTCTTCTACTGCTAGCCTAATATTGTATCAAAATAGTTACACAGGGAAAATAGAAAACATTTTTTGTATGACACTCCATTTACCCAGCAGAAATATTACTTTTCTGACATCTTGAATTACTGGCTCTGAGGTGCTTAGTTTCCTACCAAAACCTTCAGTTGTACTTTTTTCCTCAAATCTAATCTTTAAAGAGACTTGTAAAATGGTACATTTCTGAAAGATATCAATAGCCCTAGGCCTCCGAATGCTTTTCTATGCCATATATTTTTAGCATGATGGTCATAATCTGAAAAACTCTATTTTCAAAAAGATATAAATATTCTCCTAAATAACTGCTTCAATGATCAGATCAGCATTTTCAATTACTGCATCTCTCACGTTCTTTGGTGACACTGCAAATATTATGTTCATTTGTTTGCTGCTTTGAAAGTTCATCCACTTTGTCATATCTACTTTCAAATGGACAAAACATCTGCTTTAGTAAATTCACAAATTTAATCAACTAAAACCTAAAGCATCTAATATGCATGAATATAAACGGTTTGTTTTAAAAGTAGTTCCTACCTTTATGTACATGTGTCATGTACATGTGTGCAATATGAAGGTATTCATAAGCTACTTCATGATTCTGACAAAATAAAGTTAACAGAGACAACAATGCACACACGCATACACTTATTTATATATATATATATATATATATATATATATATATATATATATATATATATATATATATATAAGTCAAAGACTAGTCAGACAATCAGCTTTTGATGCCAACAGTTATTTATAATTACATGTATGTTTGCCAGAATCAATCAAGCAGACTCACTAAAAACAAGAAGCTGATAAAACCATACTTTTCACATGACTGCAAGAAAATGGTACATTTTGAATATCCAAATAATTAAAGATTTTATGTTGGATTAATCATGTTTCTGCTGGCAACCAGAATTTTTGAATGGATTATCCAGATTAACATTTGTCTACTTTTGGAATTGTAATCTTCTGACATTATGAATTTGTTTTACACTTAGCAACAAAATAAATTTATTCTGATACCTAATTTCAAAGTTAAAAAATAGTAAATACCCGGTTCAGATCTCCTGTCCAGATTTTAGTCTTCCTCACCATTTCCACCAAAGCAGCAACCAAAAATTTTTAGCTTTACAACAATTAGGATAAATTCAACATTGATCCAAATGAGTGGCTAGGATGTTGAATCCTTTAACTAAAAATACATTAATCTACCTGTGCCTGTCATGATAGTTATCAATCTCTAAAATAAAACTTCTTCTAGGTATTTAGTCAACTATAGCAATTAGAAAATCAAGTACCATTAATTGAACTTTTTGGGATTCCTCTTAGGAAAACAAAATTTAATTTACCCCATCTCAGCTCATCATCATCATCAATCCCTTAAACCAAAAGGTCCTTGGGGCACCATAGCTGACTTAACAACCAATTCTCTCCATCTTTCCCCATTTTCTACATCCCTTTGGGAATCTCCAAATCCCATGCCTGTCCACTCCTTAATGTTTTCTTCCCATCTCTTTTTCTGTCTGCCTCTTGCCATTTCAGCTAAGAATTCTAAAAAATCTCTCAAGCCAAATGTGTAACACTCTGACACCTCCTGTCAAATATCAATGCATTTGCTGCAAATAAGTCCAACTGCATACAACACTGACCCAATGTGCTAACTAGTATCAAACACATTGCATTGACCCAAATCTGCAAGCACATTAGGTGACAGCAGATATTGATATTTTATTTTGCAGCTTGATTTGACTTAAAAAAGAGAATACTGTATTTTATTACTTATAAGACTAGTCCAATTACAAACTGCATTGACACAGATCTCCTGTCCCATAATACAAATGGCAGATATGGGTCTGTGTTGTTTGTTAGGAGTAATCAAAAGGAACAAACAAGAATTCCTATAAATATTGTTTGGAGCACTAGTTTCTAACAATTACATGTATATGTATGTGATTGTTACATGAATCACCCATAAGTCTGTTTGGGTCCTAAAAGTTTAAACAGAACAGTTCCTTCAAACTACAACTGACCTCTTGCACAATTATAAAGTCTGTCAACAACAGGGCCTGACAAATTCAAATATGATTAATTGCCTGAACAAACTTTTCAGCATTGGAAAAAATGAATTTTTCCTCCAGATTTTATATTAATAACTAGGCATGTGACAATTCCACCTGCCTTTTCAAATTTGTCTTCCTAACAGTTTGCCAGACAATGGATTGTTTCCTCCTATTAATTAGCCACTACAACAAAATTGCACTGGCCTCATAATGCATTTAATCCTTTAGCTAAATGCAAGTACTGACCTGTCCTGATTATTTTCTTCTCTTGTTGGATTGGTCAAGAGGTCAATTATTAAGCCCAGGGTCACACAGGTGGTTTGCACCATGTGTATTATAAAACATATGTGATTTCTATCTCAATAATTTCAACATATCTCATCCAGTTTTATTTAAATGTCAATAGCATACTCATAAAGTTTAAAGTGCAAGTCAGACATACCAAAAAGCAGGGAGTAAATTTCTAAATCATCAATGTTCTATCACACACATTAATAATGGGTATATTCACTTTCAATGCATTTGTATTTTTCATGCAACACAAATTACATACATAACCATCATATGTTATGTTACCTTATATGGTCATGAAAACAATCAGCACTAGCCTTACTACTGGTATTCATTAGAGTGCCATAGTAACTCAGTAGAGTATTGGACTTGTAATCCAAAAAATGCAAGTTCAGTACCTGTCTTAAATGTCTGAATATCATCAGGATGAAAAACACTACATTTGATCTCTCATTCAGTGAAGATGTGCTAGCAATGTCAAAAAAAAATTCTTACATATTTTCAATTATATTTTATGTCTTGTGTCATACATATAATTCATAAACTCAAAGTTAGGCACTAAATCGTCCCTCATCATCTGATCATTGGCTGAAATTTAAATATTGGACATTTAATTTATAATACATGTACCTTTAAAATAACAAAGTCTCAAAAGAGGTTGTCATGTTACCCAAACGGTCATTTCATATCTTTACATAGCCATAAATTCATGCCATCTTATCCACACATGACTGGACATTGGTGAGAGAAGATCATAGGAAAGTTGGAGACACTAGACTGCCCTGTGAGTGATAAAGTTGTGCACTTATTAAAAGGGTAGGAAGATGGTTATAGGAATTTCAGATGAGCTTTTTAACAAAGATTAGAGAGAAGGAGACAAGGAGAGCTAGTGGAATTAGGCTGTTGTGTGAAAGCACAGAGCCAGGAGATGGAATGAGTGTACCAAAAGTACCAATAAGGAGGCCAATAGATGGAACAAGGGTACTTGAAGTAATGACAATGAGGCCAGGAGAACAGAAACAAGGGTACGGAAGTACTGACAAGGAAGGCTAGGAGAACGGAACATGGTTACCATAAGTACCTACAAACTGAAGTTACAGATGAGTAATATAGAAAGGACATGGGAAGGAAACACTCTCACCTTTAATTTTATGTGATGAAATAATCGGCAATTTGAATAGGTAGGTATTGAATTGTTTGGAAGCAATTGCATTGAAAAACTGTCCTGTAACTTTACAATATCATGATATAGTTTATTAAAATGCTATACCTTTCACCTTATTTTTTTACTACTTTATACATCTAGACAGCTGGCTTTGCTGACTTGGGGCTCAGAGCTATTTAACGTTTTAATTGTCTGTCTTTCTCTGAGGTTAGTAATAACACTTTTGTTATAACAAATAAAAACATTAGACCTTCTTGTGTGTAATGAAAGTGGATTTTGTTCCATCTTTGACAACATCTTCTGTGCAGCAACATTTGCAAGGAGTTTTAAAAAGTTCCAGTCTGTCTGGGCTTTTGTGGTTGAACAAGGAGAATGCATGTTGGATAATTGACTTCACACTGAGAGCCACATCACATGTCTTTTTATATAGGCCTTATACTTATCACCTAAGCTGTATAGATTTGTCATTCTGCTCAAAAGCCAAGTAAAGTACTTGGCTTCTATAAGCATCTTATTGACTGGACTTCTGCTCAGAAGCCAATAAAAGTACATTTATTTTGAAGTCTACTTCACTGTTAATTTAAACATGATGAATCAGTTTTTAAATGAACATGAATATTTGAATTAAGAAAAGGGTCACCTAAAATTATAAGACAGTATATATTTAGAAAAATTAGCTTCCTAAAATTACCCATTCCTTTTTGTACAAGTCAACATGCATGGTCTTTTGTTTCTTGAAACTCTTATTATTCTCACAATTATTAAAACTAAAATTAATTATTTTGGGGTTTTAATCATTTGTAATCATGATTATACTATGTGATTTCACTGCCAATGAAGGACAATTATGTATACAATTACTGACATTCTGAAATCAATGATTGTAATAATACAAAATTTTTAATATAATCTATCTGTCTGTAGTATAAACTATAATGTTAAGGTGCTTTCTTTTGTGTGGTCAGTGTGGCACATAAACATTAAGAATAATGTATTGGCCAGTTCTGTAATACATTGTTGACTGCAAAATATAGTTTTGTTTGGGGCATGAATTTGAACTGAGTTTCAGTTAGGACCCACTTGTTAACAGTTAGCCAGACAGATAAAGTGTGACATTAACATCAGGTCATAGTGGTAAACTGTCCAGTCAATTTAAACTAGAGAATATTTTAGGAAATTTTAATCCATTTCAAACAGGTGTCATAAAATTATATGTTCCAGAATAGTTTTTAATAAAGGCAGACTACAGGAAAAATTTTTGGACTTCTATGGTACTCATAAGAAATTGCGCTGGTAAAGAAGTAATCCTGAATGCCTATTTAAATGATGGGGTGTGCTCCCATTTGGAATTCAGTCCGGGTTTCTGAACAGTTTCCTTCATAGAATTAAGCAGTCAAAATTTTCTGCCAAAGGGAAAGTCTAGACTCCATGGGAGCCAAAAATGTTCTCCCATTGTAAACCTTCAAAGGGACAGGGGGTCTGAACAAGATCCATGTCAAGAGAAGGACAGAGGGAATTATCTGATGTTAAGTGAGCAATAACTCAGACAAAGCATTAGGTTAGTCTCATTTGCACACAATGACATGTCTGTAATTATTTCTGAATTTACTTATTTTAAATCTGTACTTCAATTTTTAAGTTCTGAAATAATAGTGAATGTTTAATGATTCATGTTGCAAGAATGTCTAATAATATTTTATTATATGAATGAGTTAAGGTTTAGATGTTTGGTATGTAAAAGAAATCATCTAGTATGAATTCATGCATTTCTTCTGACGCAAACTTCTGATGCTGAGGATTGATTTTCACATGTTTGGAAATATGTGTCAATGAATCTTAAATTAGCAAATTAATCTGGTAAGGACAAGAGTGAAATCCATTAATTTGTGTGTAATTAAATTGTGAGTTGTTTTTCTAACGAAATGATAGTGTAGAATTAAGAACATGTGCCAACTGATAGGATAGCTGGCAAATGTATAGCCTCAGAAAGGTGTGATGGTTTATCTAGAGAGATTTAATTATGACATGTCCTCAAAAGGAATGTGTGGGTGCTAGAAGAGACAAATTCATGATCAATAGGACTGTGTATCAGTATTAGCTTGCAAGTGACCTTATTAGCTAGTTCTGTTGATTTTCAATGGATGATATCTGAAACATAAAAAGAGGGGGAATATTTGTTGATCACATAAGAAGTACCCTGACATGTGTTTAAATTAGGTACTATTGTTTTTATTGCTCTAGACATACCTGATTGCACAGTGGGAAAGACAGAGCATCTCATAACAAAGATTTGGTGACACAAAAGGCTAAAACAAGAGAGAATAAAGACATAAAAATTGACTGATCACCAGCAGTGATTTGAGAAAACTGGAAGCATTTCCTAGTTTGATCTATCACTCAGTCATAAAATTAAATTTGTTCTTGTTCTATCAGTAACAGAATGGCTAAATGAAATTTACACAATTCTGTAACTATTTTCTGAGAAAATGTTCATGTGATTTTTTGATTACATAATTGATTAAACTGTTAGATTTTACATATGGTGACTTATTCTATTCTATATCTCTGCTCAGACCTCTGTTATACCATCCATTAATTTCACATTATATTAATTACTGATCTGGGCAATAACACCATGATCCTCAAATAACGACATCCAAAAAACCTTAAGGAGTGGTGAAGATTTTTCTCCATTAATCCACATACACACCCTATTATAACAATATGTATATACATGACAGTAAGTATATACCTGCTTATAAGTCAAACTTCAAACAACAAAGATCCTGATCTGCCATAGCATAATACAATGGCAGATCCAGGTCTGTACAGTTTGTAGTCGGACTCCAACTTAAAAGCAAATATAAATGGTAATGGTACATGTAATATCAAAATATGGTTTAAATATTCAAAATGGAAAAAAATAGACTGTCATTCATTGTTTCCAAAAAATAATATAACTTTTTCAGTTTAAAAAAATGTTATTGTTTTGAGGTTCAATATACCACTGTTGGTTCCACCTTAAGGTAAAAATAAAAAGGAAATGATTATGTGTGACACAGTCTCCACATATGAGAAAGGCATGTTGGAATCACCTGTCACACCTGAGAGCACTCATTGACTCTATAGCTGACTTAGTTATACTTAAAACAATATGACCAAAGGGATTCTTAGTACATATGACAAAAGGGATTTTTAGTGTGAGATAAAGTAAAATATATAGTAGCACCAATACCAGGTTTTTAACTAGTAATATGTTGGGTGTTCGAGTTTGGGAAATATTGGAATTCCAAAGATAGATGTGGCAGAAGCAATGATAAATCTGGGTACTGGGTAAAATGTAATGCTGTTGAAACACCATTTAGTTATGGTATGAGATGGGGAAAGGCAGCTGTCATTCATCTAATAATGGTTAGCCAATCATATTCTGTATGTTGGGAAAGGGTGTGGGTTTACAATATGTGTATATAAATAGATACAAGACACAGTGAGGGCATTAGGAAAAAAAGAGAAAAGATAAAGTTGGAAAAAGGAAACAGATATAAAAGGTGTTGAGTTAAGAAAAAGGATACTTAATAGACATAATGGAGTGATGTATATTCTGAGTAAGAAACAATAAAAAGGCATTATTGTAAAATTTGGAGAGGTGGACAGAACTTTTAGTGTATATATTGAATATTGACAGTAGATTGCAATATGACTTGTGTTTTAATTAGTATACCACTGGTCCACACATCACCACGCTGTCAACAGAAAAACCCAACAGGTCAGACAGACCACACATAACAGGTCAGATAAGTATCAAAGCCTGTCATGTTTTTTTAATGTTTGGTACTAAAAAGATTAATTTTACCAGATTTAAAACAGTAATTGCTGAATATGACAAATTATTTGAGTAAACTAAACTTTTTATGCTCTTTCCAATGACAAATTTTCACAATGTATCTTATATTTGTAAAGTCCACATAAATGATATGCCATCTTTATCATACACTATTTCCTAGCGATGAGTTTACACTAATAAGCCATCATGTGTGTTGATGTGGGTTTGGGAATATTGCATCTCAGGTGGGAATGCTCCGAAACTTGTATTCCTGTCCACACATTCTGACCTTCAAAAATGATTTCCCCATCCCACACCAATGTACTGGTTTTTATTGTTCCTAAATAAGCTTCTCTAAAAAAATATTAAGAATTTGGCAATGTACCAATCAAATACTGACTTCATCCACAAAGAATTACTGTATAACGTTATAAAGCATAATGAAGTAAATACAGTGTGTGTGATTTGGATTTTTAACATAGCTTTAACAAGTAAAAAATCAGTTCACCTCATTTGAACATGTTCTTATTGGTCATAATGCATTTTATCTTGTTAACAACTATTTAAATTGTTTTACTACAAATAATTTAACTTTGTTTTGCTTTTTTTGCAGTTAAATTACAAATCAACATATTTTATTGGAAAGAATTCCTTCATACCTTCTAAACAAATTTTGATGTTTGAAAAAAAAAACACCCAAAAATGAAACTGGAAACCTGTCTAATGGCCATTCCTAACTAGTCTGTTAAATTATTGGTTGCCCATTTAACAATCGAAATGTATACAGCAGTTATTCCGTTTGTGGAAAACAGAATAAAATTAAGAATATCTTTAACAAAAATCAAATTAGCGGTTAGTAATACCTGAACCTGCAAAACAGAACCGAAGAATCTAATTTCTTCGTGACGGGAAACAAGCAGGTCTGAGACACGCCCACATGGAAAGCCATTTTAGTACCTTCTACTTAGTGGCCGAGATAACTGTTTTTGTATTTTTCTGCATAATAACCACTGTCAATTCTCTCTCTCATTATAAAATTATTTAAAGTCAGTACATATTTTCAATTTCTGCATTTCAAAACTTAAAACGTACTCTGACCTTTCTATAAAATTACAATATTCGCTTAATACACAAAATGCGGGCTAAACTTCTGTTTATTTCAAATTAAAAATGTGTCGGCCATCTTTATTTTGCCTTGCCATTAACAAAAATATTGTTCTTTTTCAATGCTCACGTTTAAGCTACATTATCGTTAAATTTTTACAAATCAACGATGTTGCAGTGAAAATGTATATAACCTAAATTAAACTTCGTGAAATTAAAAGAAAGGATCCAGTTCTGTGCCAAGAAATTTACCTATTTAGTGCCTGTTAATCTGCAGGCGAAATTATGGCAGACAGCAGGTGCGAGTGTAATTTCTTTTTCCGCTTGTTGCCTCTCTGGATCAGTTTAAAAACAAAAATGTTTTAAACGTAGATTTTCATATGGAGACACCCATGATCCATGAGAAGATGATACAACCGACAATGTCACAAATGCTGAATCAACCCGTTTGCTTACAGATGCCACCTCGATATCAACAAAGCGTAACTGTTAAAAGGGCTATTTATCTCCCTTGACGACCGTACTTGCACTGTGGCAGGTTGCGGAACCTTATGTACTATTTTGATTCTGTGGATGACCATACATAAAAAGCACGTTTAAGGGTGGTTATGTATATAATTTGTATGTTTCTTTTATAAAAAAACGTGTCATGTATTGATTTTATTAACATGTGTCAGTAGTAGTGGTGGATTCTAATAGTTGTTAATAATAATAATAATAATAATAATAATAATAATAATAATAATAATAATAATAATAATAATAATAATAATAACAACAACAACAACAACTATAGTAGAGATAGTGTACAAATCGCTTTTGAAGTGGAGAAAGCGACATTTTTCGTTAACATTAAATACTCTTTTCACGACTAAATTTTGTGGAACAAAAATAATGAAGAATGTCAATTTCTTGACAAAAAAAACCCCTGATTTTATTATGAATTTAACTTTCCAGGTGTTATTTTCAAGGAAATCAGGAACTTTATTTGTCGATACAAACGTTTAATTAAACAAGCTTCCTACTCGTGGGAAGGAAACGTTGTTTTTATTTTTTAAAATCTCACTTTTTGAAGAAAATGTGCTATTTCTCGTCAATATAAACAGAAATTCGCTAATAACGTCCAGTACACCTGAAACACTTAACATTTTTAACGAAACAATCAACAATCTTCATGAAGACTTGACGGTAATTGTATGTGACTCTTCTTTTACAGCCAGTAGATTTTGTAATGGTGCAAACCTTTGTAGAATAATTTCACAGTGCATTCTGTAGTGGTCCCCGTGACACGTAACCTATACGATTGATATATTGGCTAGGCTCTCATTATCTTGGCAGCTTGTAAGAGTTAATCGTTCCTTATTGGAGGCATGACTGAATTTTAATTATGCTCTGTTCAATAATGATCAGAGGCATGCAAGCTGTCAATTTTAACGGAAGGTCACTAGCGGAAAATGACAACATCTGAGACAAACCAGGGACAATTTTATGAAGATTTGGGTCATTTGAAACCGGTGTCATAAAATAATATTTTCCAGTATAGTTATTAATAAATGATACCCTGGGATGATTATTCTAATTTCGATAGATGATGACTTGTTTGGCAGGTAAATAAAGTAATCCTGATTGGCCAGCTAAACAATGAAGGGGGGGGGGAGATTCCCAGATGGAATTCAAGCTTTCAATAAATTCACCTAGTGAAATTAGTCACTCTAAGTTCTGAGGAGAGACGGAATTTTAGCTCGGGAAAATAATAAGTATTTCTCGCTAAAATATCCTACGGACGCGTGTCGGAAAGTGAGGGACGCAAAAGGTTAGATCCTACTTCCCAGAAAGGTGCGAGTCTCAAATCAAGCACAAGGTTAGCCTCGACTGCATACAAGATATATGTTTATTGATAAAAGCTTGTAATTATTCGTTATATATATTCATTTTAAATTCATACATCATTTTTTCCCTTGAGTTCAGAAATAATTCTTTGCATGTATTTTATCCCAAATGTTATGTGGCTCGGGTATTATATGGATGAGATCGGATTTAGTTTTGTATGTAATAGAAATCGTGTATCATAAAAGTTTCATGCATTTCTGGTGAGAAGTAAATTATCCTTCTTAAATTATTAGTATCATGTATGCTGAGAATTGACTGTGGTTTTTCTTTGTCTGGAAATGCATCTCAATGAATTGTTAATTAGCAAAGTAACGTAGCTTGGATAATGAGTATAGTCCATTCATTCCTTATGCAATTTAGTTGTGAATTATTTTCAACCGAGAATCGAGGGTGTAAGCATTTGGAGTGTGTGTCGGCAGGAATAGCTCAGCTGGTAATTTATAGCACAGCGGGGCAGTAATACTTATCTGAGAGTTCTAATTATGCAATTGTTCCAGTTAAAAATGCGAGTCGCTAGAAAAAGCATATAAATTCTCATTAAAAGGGTTGTGGGTGCGTATTAGTTTACCAACTGACCACGCTTACTTCTGCTGAATAACGAGACATGATATCTGAAATAAATAAGAGTAAAAATGTTTGATCCCAGGAGAAGAAAAACTTGATAAATATTTAGGTTGGGTATTATTTTTTTTATTTGGAGAAAAATAGCTCAATACTGTATTGCTCAGTGGGAGAGAGAGAGAGAGAGAGAGAGAGAGAGAGAGAGAGAGAGAGAGAGAGAGAGAGAGAGAGAGAGAGAGAGAGAGAGAGAGAGAGAGCAACGCCGACCTATCTACATTAGGAGATTTGGAAAAGACCGGATGCATCATGTGATGATATAATGCTGGCAATTTGAGTTCGATCAGTTACTTGATTATGTAATGAAATTTGTTCTGTCAGTAAAACAAAATGACTAATTGAATTTTACCGATATTTTTAACCCAATTCTAAACGAAAGTGAATAATGGAAATGTCATGTTCAATTTCATTTTGTTTATGTAATTGACTAAATTGTTATAGCTCATGCTATTATATTCTATGCCTCTACTTTGATATGTTATTATTGCATCCATTAATTTCACATTTGATGTTATTTACTTGATCCGGACAATAAAACCATGGTCGATCATCTCCTAGAAAACGATAACCAAAAACTATTTAAAAAGGGGAGATATCTCACACATCCAACCCCCAACTTCCTGACAGGTTTACGCTGTAGACCATTCAGGTGACAATGTTGTTACCATAACACAAAATGTTGATGTTACTATAGGAACAAAGTGTTTATGGAGACATAAACTGTTTTAGGCACAAATGAAAATGTAAATGTTAACCTTTGATTTTCAATCGAAAACTACACAAATAATATTGAGGAACCAATGTTTGACGACAGTCGAAATACGCATCCCTAATATCCATCACTCTCTTTCGCAGTATTATCCAGCAACCAGTTTTGTTTTTATTTCTGCTACCCGATCATTACTTTTTGGTTACTACCCAACACGGAATAAACGATATCCAAAACTCACTGAGTAGTGCCTAACAACCCACACCCACTATCAAACGAAACTGATACGATTGAAAAGAAGGGACGAAGTCACAAAAACAAACTATTCATCATTCGCATTTTGAGTATTATCCAACACCCACTTTATACCAACTATCCAACATACACCCTAGTATAGAAAGTCCCCCTTTTGATTATTATCCAACAGGCTGCGGGAATGATCAAAACCTCTTACACGACAAAAAGAGGAAAAATGCTTTATGCACATTACACCTAATCCGCATAAATTTATTGTTACATAAGAATGGTATGCTATACAGGAAGAGGATGAAATATGCACACAAATATCACCCAAAAGCAATCATAGTTGTCAGATCCTGCGAACGAATCGGTTTTTATCAGGAGAAGTACTAATGTGAAGGGACACATCCGTATGATTCGCACGTGGACGAGAATGAAAATTTTACCAACTTTGCTTAGAGAGAAATGTCAAAGAGCGTGTTAAGACAATTTTGTTTTTTATAATAAATAAATGTTGTGTAGTAAAATTTTACATCCATTGATTTATAACACTGTCAATTAATCATCGATCGACTCTTTATTTCTGATATAAAGAAAAGAGATAACCATAATGTTTGCAAAATCATCTTTCTAGTTTATCATCAATCAAACCAAGCCACTATCCGTTCTAAATGAAAGCCAACCCCACGTTGATGAAGAAAGCAAACAAAGTACTGTCAATACAGCGTGGATTCTGTTCTTTGTAACCTAATATTATTGAATCGAGTCGGCAAAGTATTTATTATTATAAAGTCAATGATGTCGTCTTCCAAAAGGAGGAAATCCATAAGAATCAAAATATTCCACACTGTGATCTTTGGAAAGTAGAGATTACCCATTGGGTTCCTGAACGATGACTGTCGTCTGTGCTAATAACACTGGCTAGAGAATCGTCATGGAAAATTCATCTTTGACACACACCACAAGATTCCAAGAAGCTGTGTAATAAATGTGAATCAGAAGATAATGAAGTTCACAAGTATCCATTCTTTATATTTTGTTTTCACAAGTAATGACATGTCACCAACACACCCGAATTCATCCTTGACAATTTTTGTGAAGCAAGTCGATAAACAATGGACTATCGTTTTGTTGAACTTATTAACTTTGATGTGTTTGATTTCTTTAAAATTCCATGGTCACGAAAATTTGGATGCCACCATTGCAAAATTTTCTCTTCTGAAATAAGAGTCGATGCATCCTACAGGTATTCCTCCAACTTTTCTTCTTGAGGTATCAGCAAACGTTTATCGTGTTGTCTTTGACTATGATGAACGATGTAATTTCCACAGCAATGCTTTCTGGTTAGACATGTATTCCTTTCAGCTAAATCCCAAAACCTCTTTACGTGCCACGCTGTTGCACGCGTGACCTAGGTTACCGACCATGCTCTATATCTGTTGTCGTTTCCCTCTTTATAATAATAATAATAATAATAATAATAATAATAATAATAATAATAATAATAATAATAATAATAATTATTATTATTATTATTATTATTATTATTATTATTATTATTATTATTATTATTATTATTATTCGAAATAGAAGAAAGCATTTCTAATTAATAATAATAATTATATTATTATTATTATTATTATTATTATTATTATTATTATTATTGACTTTAATGACTTTAATTAAGGATGGTAAACCAATTAAGCTTAGAACTAATCTACCCTGAGGCCCTCATAAAAAGGATTAATTTTTTAGCTGAATCTCTGAAGCCATTGGATATATTGAGTTCGGAACAAGGAAATAGAAGGGGGCATTTCTAATTTCGGCTGGAATACTATTCCAGAGCAAATTTCCGGAGTATTGGAAACTTTTTTTTAAAAATAATTCTTTTATTGGTTTGGGAATTTTATACTGTGTGGTAGACGTATAGCTTGGGTATCGCCAGGTGGCCTATACTGGAATAGTTATCGCAAATATTCAGGAGCCCTATTATTGGATATCCTTTACATTAATTTGGCTTTTCTCAAACGAATTCGGTCTTTAATGGGTAATTTTGTTAACTTTCCATCTAAATTTTCCTAGCTTTGTTTCTGGAAGGATATTAGCCAAAATTCTCTTTTTTGAAGATGTGTCAGCTTTGCTATGTTTTATAATTTGAATTACCCATTCTGTATTACAGTAGTCTAAATAGGGTTGTATGTACCTGTTGATCAGTTTGTTTAGGTCATTCTGTAAAGAAATTTCGAGTTTATGCTCTGTGTCTTGGATATCTGGCAATGTTGTGTCATCTGCATTCAAATCTGCAGATGATATTGAGTCCCTCAGTAAAAGTGGTAGGTCATTAATAAATAAAATAAATAGTAATGGACCTAGAATTGAGCCTTATGGTACTCCGTATCAAATTGTTCCAGGTTCAGACAGAACATTATTTATATAAATATATTGTGTTATCTTGCTTAAGTATGAAGTAAACCATCTAACTGTACTTTCATCGCAATGGTAGATTTTCAGTTTCTTTAAAAGGATTTCATGATCCACCACGTTAAAAGCTTTCCTAAAATCTACAAATATAGATCTTATTATTCTACCATATCCAAGTGCTTGAAGCCTATTATCAGTTAGGGGGATCAAGTCATCTCGCATAAATGTTTGTCTAAAGCTTAATTGATTAGGGTACAACAGCAAGTGTTTGGTTAAATATGGCATGAATGAGTCATAAACACGTTTTTCAATCAATTTTGACAGGTTTGGTAGTATGGAGATTGGCCGGTAGTTATCAGAATCATTCTTAATACCAGATTTGTGAATATGAGTAACTTTTGCAGTTTTCTATGTTTTGGGGACTGATGAGGTTGCAATACTTAACTTGATTATGACTGTTATGCTATCCAAAATTGCAGAGGCAGAAGATGTAAAGAGTCGTGTACCAGTCTGACAGTATATTGGAGCGATATACGGACAATGGGAATTAACATTACAGACCCCTTCCCTGGCCAGTATACAGACACGATTTATACGGACAAAATATCAACCTAGGCCTGTATCCGGACAATGGAAATTTTGTATAGGAATAAGAGGAATAGCACAGATGGCATGACATCACGGTACTGAACATTGGTAACACTGTAGCAAGGAGCTGACCTAAATACACGCAGCTACCACTACTACTATAGAGAGGGACATATACACATACATACACATGCAATAGGGACATAGAACATGCAAAGGACCAAATTTTTAGGTCGATCTTTGTTAGAACACACTTAGTTGCATATTAGTACCATTAACGTGATTTACGGGGAAATGGCCACCTTATACAAGTCATAAAATACAGATTAGTTCGAGCAAGGCCAGAATTTATTAGTTTTTAATTAAAGGCTGAGTTTGTTTAAACTTACCGAACGGGGTTCAAGTTTTGTTCTGTTTGAACTGATTGTAGAAGACAGCACATTCATAGACATTTGTTGATTGAAATAAAGCAGTCTTTAGTACAAGAAAGGCTGGAATTATTGTAAATCTGATTAGTCACGCTGTGGAAGGGGCGTGGTTTAAAACGAAAACCTTAAGTTTAAATGTACTGGAGAGAGAGAGAGAGAGAGAGAGAGAGAGAGAGAGAGAGAGAGAGAGAGAGAGAGAGAGAGAGAGAGAGCAACGCCGACCTATCTACATTAGGAGATTTGGAAAAGACCGGATGCATCATGTGATGATATAATGCTGGCAATTTGAGTTCGATCAGTTACTCGATTATGTCATGAAATTTGTTCTGTCAGTAAAACAAAATGACTAATTGAATTTTACAGATATTTTTAACCCAATTCTAAACGAAAGTGAATAATGGAAATGTCATGTTCAATTTCATTTTGTTTATGTAATTGACTAAATTGTTATAGCTCATGCTATTATATTCTATGCCTCTACTTTGATATGTTATTGCATCCATTAATTTCACATTTGATGTTATTTACTTGATCCGGACAATAAAACCATGGTCGATCATCTCCTAGAAAACGATAACCAAAAACTATTTAAAAAGGGGAGATATCTCACACATCCAACCCCCAACTTCCTGACAGGTTTACGTTGTAGACCATTCAGGTGACAATGTTGTTACCATAACACAAAATGTTGATGTTACTATAGGAACAAAGTGTTTATGGAGACATAAACTGTTTTAGGCACAAATGAAAATGTAAATGTTAACCTTTGATTTTCAATCGAAAACTACACAAATAATATTGAGGAACCAATGTTTGACGACAGTCGAAATACGCATCCCTAATATCCATCACTCTCTTTCGCAGTATTATCCAGCAACCAGTTTTGTTTTTATTTCTGCTACCCGATCATTACTTTTTGGTTACTACCCAACACGGAATAAACGATATCCAAAACTCACTGAGTAGTGCCTAACAACCCACACCCACTATCAAACGAAACTGATACGATTGAAAAGAAGGGACGAAGTCACAAAAACAAACTATTCGTCATTCGCATTTTGAGTATTATCCAACACACACTTTATACCAACTATCCAACATACACCCTAGTATAGAAAGTCCCCCTTTTGATTATTATCCAACAGGCTGCGGGAATGATCAAAACCTCTTACACGACAAAAAGAGGAAAAATGCTTTATGCACATTACACCTAATCCGCATAAATTTATTGTTACATAAGAATGGTAAGCTATACAGGAAGAGGATGAAATATGCACACAAATATCACCCAAAAGCAATCATGGTTGTCAGATCCTGCGAACGAATCGGTTTTTATCAGGAGAAGCACTAATGTGAAGGGACACATCCGTATGATTCGCACGTGGACGAGAATGAAAACTTTACCAACTTTGCTTAGAGAGAAATGTAAAAGAGCGTGTTAAGACAATTTTGTTTTTTATAATAAATAAATGTTGTGTAGTAAAATTTTACATCCATTGATTTATAACACTGTCAATTAATCATCGATCGACTCTTTATTTCTGATATAAAGAAAAGAGATAACCATAATGTTTGCAAAATCATCTTTCTAGTTTATCATCAATCAAACCAAGCCACTATCCGTTCTAAATGAAAGCCAACCCCACGTTGATGAAGAAAGCAAACAAAGTACTGTCAATACAGCGTGGATTCTGTTCTTTGTAACCTAATATTATTGAATCGAGTCGGCAAAGTATTTATTATTATAAAGTCAATGATGTCGTCTTCCAAAAGGAGGAAATCCATAAGAATCAAAATATTCCACACTTTGATCTTTGGAAAGTAGAGATTACCCATTGGGTTCCTGAACGATGACTGTCGTCTGTGCTAATAACACTGGCTAGAAAATCGTCATGGAAAATTCATCTTTGACACACACCACAAGATTCCAAGAAGCTGTGTAATAAATGTGAATCAGAAGATAATGAAGTTCACAAGTATCCATTCTTTATATTTTGTTTTCACAAGTAATGACATGTCACCAACACACCCGACTTCATCCTTGACAATTTCTGTGAAGCAAGTCGATAAACAATGGACTATCGTTTTGTTGAACTTATTAACTTTGATGTGTTTGATTTCTTTAAAATTCCATGGTCACGAAAATTTGGATGCCACCATTGCAAAATTTTCTCTTCTGAAATAAGAGTCGATGCATCCTACAGGTATTCCTCCAACTTTTCTTCTTGAGGTATCAGCAAACGTTTATCGTGTTGTCTTTGACTATGATGAACGATGTAATTTCCACAGCAATGCTTTCTGGTTAGACATGTATTCCTTTCAGCTAAATCCCAAAACCTCTTTACGTGCCACGCTGTTGCACGCGTGACCTAGGTTACCGACCATGCTCTATATCTGTTGTCGCTTTCCTCTATATAATAATAATAATAATAATAATAATAATAATAATAATAATAATAATAATAATAATAATTATTATTATTATTATTATTATTATTATTATTATTATTATTATTATTATTATTATTATTATTATTATTATTATTATTCGAAATAGAAGAAAGCATTTCTAATTAATAATAATAATTATATTATTATTATTATTATTATTATTATTATTATTATTATTATTATTATTATTATTATTATTAATGACTTTAATGACTTTAATTAAGGATGGTAAACCAATTAGCTTAGAACTAATCTACCCTGAGGCCCTCATAAAAAAGATTAATTTTTTTAGCTGAATCTCTGAAGCCATTGGATATATTGAGTTCGGAACAAGGAAATAGAAGGGGGCATTTCTAATTTCGGCTGGAATACTATTACAGAGCAAATTTCCGGAGTATTGGAAACTTTATTTTAAAAATAATTCTTTTATTGGTTTGGGAATTTTTATACTGTGTGGTAGACGTATAGCTTGGGTATTGCCAGGTAGCCTATACTGGAATAGTTATTGCAAATATTCAGGAGCCCTATTATTGGATATCCTTTACATTAATTTGGCTTTTCTCAAACGGATTCGGTCTTTAATGGGTAATTTTGTTAACTTTCCATCTAAATTTTCCTAGCTTTGTTTCTGGACGGATATTAGCCCAAATTCTCTTTTTTGAAGATGTGTCAGCTTTGCTATGTTTTATAATTTGAATTACCCATTCTGTATTACAGTAGTCTAAATAGGGTTGTATGTACCTGTTGATCAGTTTGTTTAGGTCATTCTGTAAAGAAATTTCGAGTTTATGCTCTGTGTCTTGGATATCTGGCAATGTTGTGTCATCTGCATTCAAATCTGCAGATGATATTGAGTCCCTCAGTAAAAGTGGTAGGTCATTAATAAATAAAATAAATAGTAATGGACCTAGAATTGAGCCTTATGGTACTCCGTATCAAATTGTTCCAGGTTCAGACAGAACATTATTTATATAAATATATTGTGTTTTCTTGCTTAAGTATGAAGTAAACCATCTAACTGTACTTTCATCGCAATGGTAGATTTTCAGTTTCTTCAAAAGGATTTTATGATCCACCACGTTAAAAGCTTTCCTAAAATCTACAAATATAGATCTTATTATTCTACCATATCCAAGTGCTTGAAGCCTATTATCAGTTAGGGGGATCAAGTCAGTCTCACATAAATGTTTGTCTAAAGCTTAATTGATTAGGGTACAACAGCAAGTGTTTGGTTAAATATGGCACGAATGAGTCATAAACACGTTTTTCAATCAATTTTGACAGGTTTGGTAGTATAGAGATTGGCCGGTAGTTATCAGAATAATTCTTAATACCAGATTTGTGAATATGAGTAACTTTTGCAGTTTTCTATGTTTTGGGGACTGATGAGGTTGCAATACTTAAATTGATTATGACTGTTATGCTATCCAAAATTGCAGAGGCAGAAGATGTAAAGAGTCGTGTACCAGTCTGACAGTATATTGGAGCGATATACGGACAATGGGAATTACATTACAGACCCCTTCCCTGGCCACTATACAGACACGATTTATACGGACAAAATATCAATCTAGGCCTGTATCCTGACAATGGAAATTTTGTATAGGAATAAGAGGAATGGCACAGATGGCATGACATCACGGTACTGAACATTGGTAACACTGTAGCAAGGAGCTGACCTAAATACACGCAGCTACCACTACTACTATAGAGAGGGACATATATACATACATACACATGCAATAGGGACATAGAACATGCAAAGGACCAAATTTTTAGGTCGATCTTTGTTAGAACACACTTAGTTGCATATTAGTACCATTAACGTGATTTACGGGGAAATGGCCACCTTATACAAGTCATAAAATACAGATTAGTTCGAGCAAGGCCAGAATTTATTAGTTTTTAATTAAAGGCTGAGTTTGTTTAAAGTTACCGAACGGGGTTCAAGTTTTGTTCTGTTTGAACTGATTGTAGAAGACAGGACATTCATAGACATTTGTTGATTGAAATAAAGCAGTGTTTAGTACAAGAAAGGCTGGAATTATTGTAAATCTGATTAGTCACGCTGTGGAAGGGGCGTGGTTTAAAACGAAAACCTTAACTTCTCATAAAATAATTGTTATACAAGGGAGAGACGTTTGTCTGCAGGATTAGACAGACACCAAAAGCAGAAAAACGAGGTAATTGCACAAATCTCATATACTTATTTTCTGCTATGATACAATTGCTCGTAGGTACTTGTATTTGCAGAATGTATTTGTTGAGTCGTATATTAATTTTTTTATATGGTATACGTGTGTCAAGTTTGTTTATCTGATCCGCGCAACGATATTTCCTTTTACGTATGCGTTGGCGATTTGCTAAGTTATAGTTTTAATTATTGTAGGAATTGAGTATGTTGAATTCATACTTATTCTGTATACGGAATTATATATCCGACATAATTCTTTTGAATTCATTCTGTCGATAATATTGTATTTATAGTCATGGATGAATTGATGATTGATGTTACGGATAAAATCGGAACTATCCGAACGAATTTATTATGTGTATGGTAGCCTTGAAGTAGAGGAGGAATTTCATTCATTTACGTGTAACGAGACCGAATGAAAGGGCTAATAACACATGTGGCGTAAATGGCCATTCGCAAATCATTAGTCTAGGAACTAGCCGTGTAGACTGTTTGAAAGTCGATAGAGTTAATTTCTTGACCTCGAGGGATCAGTCTAATTTTGTATTTCCGTATAATGCGTAGGAAGAATTAGGTTCTTTGTTTATATTTTTATAAGGTGAGATAGTCTGGAAAAGAGTTACAACCCAAACAGTGTGGGAAGGAAAGAGATAGTTTGGAACAAAGGAAAAGGCATCTTGGAACAAGAGAAAGTCGAACGGAAGGCGTACTGAAACAACGGAACCGAAGTAGAGTCTGAGAGGATATGTGGAACGGAATCAGCCAACAGGTTATGCATTGATGCAAGGCAGAGTTATTCGATATACTCGGACTCGTAAATGATGATTTTGGATTCTATCTTAAACAGAATCGGCTAGTCTTATAATGTTATTGTATTTTTAAAATTCCTTAATTAGTAATACATAAGAAAGAAGTGTATCTTTCGAACTGTAATTTTCATATTATTTACTCGTGGAAATTTTTATTGTTTGAAATTTTATTAAATTTTGTCTTTACTTGTAACGAGGGCTCGACTTATTTGCTGTATATATTAGCTCAGTTTACCTCTTTATTCCATTCGTAAATTCCCACTTGTAATAGCTTTATTTGATACCGGGCAAATATCATCGTTGGAGGTCACTCCTAGATACGAACCAAAAACAGTAAACCCACCACAGATAAGTTTATGGGTTTACCGTGACCATATACCACAGAGCACATAGATAAATATATAGGTAACACATATATGGAAAATTTTTGAAATTTTGAAAATTTTTTCGAGGCATTGCAAGTGGCAATAAAAAGTGTCTTTTAGGTTCTTCTCCTAATTTCTTCTCTTCCTCCATCATTTTCTTATCTTTTGTCCTACATTTTTGGTTTTCTTTTTTTCATTCCTCCTCCTGCTTTTCTTTTACCTCTTCTTTCTGTTACTTCCTTTTTTCATTCTGCTCTTCTTTTTAATTTTTTTCATTCCATTCTCTCATCCTCCTTGTGTTATCTATATCCTTCTTTTCTTCTTTTTCAATTGATATTTTTTCATTTATGATATCCTTACAGCTTATTCAATTATATATTTCCATCTTCACATGATAGGGGTTATAACACCCATACTCTACTCTCACCAACATTTCCTTTAACATGACTAAAGTATCAACTACCTCCTGTAGCCTCAGCATTTTTTCGTAGTTGCTTGCCATGGCTGAGTATTCAATGTTTACTGTCGTAAATGAAGAACGCTATGTTTCTATATACTTCAAGCATGGAAGAAACCATCCCTTAAACTCACTTCACATAGGATTAACGAACAAGCAAGCATAAAACACTCCAATATGCTATCCATACAAACAAACGAGCAAGCATAAATCACACAATATACTATCCACACCAATGAAACGAGCAAACATAAAACACACAATATACTATCTAACCCAACGAGAAAGCATAAAACACACCAATATACTATCCACACCATCGGATGAGAAGAAGAAAAACAACAAGTATATATGCATACAAACGAATGAGGAAAGAAATACAAATATACTATCCAGAACAACGAACTCGCATGCAGACACATACAAATATACACATACATTTGTAAAAGAGTGAGTGTTTATTGTCACACTACACCACATACATACGAAATGGCAAATTGAATAGTCTCTCTTTTCTAGAAATATGGTTAGCCCTGAAAAGAGCTGTTTTCTAGAACTCCACGTGCAATGACTAATGCTATAATCTTCCTGGTCTGGCACCACACACGCAACGCCTGCTCCAGTTTTGCTCCCAATTTATGCGTGTGACTGGGAACGCAGTAGGAAGTTGAGTGGCTTCACTCTCCCAGTCTTCCGTCTTTTGGATAGTGAAGGGTTGTTGTTCCCTCTCTCTTCTGTGCCAGACCTTGGGGTGAATAGCTGGAATCTTTACTTCATGTGGTACTGGTAGTGGCTGTGGCTGTGGTGGTTGTGCTGGTACTAGCTGTGGTGTCTTTGGTGTCTTCACCTCAGGTTTGACCTCACACTGTTGTCCTTCCAAGAGACAAGATCACTCTTTTCTTTTATTTTCATTCTCCTCTTCTTTCTTCTTTTTCACCTTTTCCTGTCACTTTCTGCAATGGGCTCCTTCATCAGCTCATCCAGGAGACGTCTGGAGTACTCCAGGTGCATTTGGAGTTCAAGCAATTTAGCAATTATACTATTCATTTTTAATGTTGATGAGTCAACGGTGGGTAGCTCGACTGACGATTGTAAAGCTTTATATCCATGGAGCATGGAAGTGATAGAAAACATCTCTTGGCACTTAAATTTTACCATCCCATGAAACGCGCGGACTTAAAGAAGCAAGCACGTTAACATTTTTCTTTTTGACTTATAATCACAGACAGACGCAATTTGGACAAGACAGATAAACGAAGTGCTCAAAGATACATTTCTATATTTTCTAATTACAATTTTGGCAAATCGAGTGAATATGTCTTTTCGAGAGTCTTGGGTAGCCCTGAAAAGGGCTGGGTGTTTTTTGTTTTGTTGACGGAGAGTAATGACAATCTATTTTACTGTCTACGATTGCGTCCCCGTCTGGTAGCAGGCTTTCCTATACGACATAGCCGGCTTCTGCAAAAAGAGAAAGAGAATATTTTTTGGTGTCTAATCGACAGTCAACAAAATCTCTGTCTGGTTCTTGCTGTTGCTGATGCTGATGCTGTTGCTGCTATTGCTGTTCAATTTCTTCTTCTCTCTGCTTCTTCTGAGGCCTGTATTTCTCAATCCACCCTTTTTGCTCCTTCTTAATTTCTTCTCTAAAGACATTTGTATGAGGTCTTGGGCTATAGAGAGCATCCTGACATATCTTTTTCGTCATGCATAGGTATCAGGTTTAGCCTGACACGATGTAATTGAAAGCAAGCTTCGTATAGTTTTCAAAAGTGACTGATGCTGAAATCTTACTAGGAACGTGAGCTGCTGACGGTGTTTGAAAGACTTCACGTGCTTCTTCTTCAATAACGCGTGGGGCTGCTTCCGCCTTAACCACTCACGGTAGTGGTAGTAGTGGTAATGGACTTTTCATCAAGGCCTTAAAATCTTTCAGAATAGGTAGAACTGCTTTGTCTAAAGATTTTTGGAGAAAGAGTTTTAGTAGTTGAAACAGTTGACCGTATGTTGAGATTTTTCCGTTTGAATGTTACGATCCAATAATGATTGTAATTCGTGTTGTAACTGGAACATCTCGGTTAAATGAAGGTTGGGTGGTAATTGCTGGGTCGGTTGTTCTTGCCATTTTGGTATTCCATCCATCGTTTGTAAGGCATCTAAGTCAGTTTTCGCCCTTCCATCAGATCTCAAGTATCACGTCTGAGATCTTTGGATTCCAGTGTTTTCGTTTAATCTCTATCCTCCCAAGATATTTCCAAATGTTCCCAATTCTCCTTTCATCAAAGGTTTTCCTATTGTTTCCACTAAGTGTCACATGTCAATTTCTCCGCGTTACAACAACATCGTTTTCTTTTGACTATTGGGTATTTTCTTTTGGACCATTTGGCGAAGAACGTGTTGATGTTTGGTTTAGCATTTTTCTTCTGATATGGAGACAAAGGTATCGTGCCTTTCAAGACATTCAGATAACATTCGCACACCATACCGATGAAGTCTTTGGAGGCAGTTTAAATGAGTTTTTTTTTGCATAGGTGGAGGAGCTTTGGAAAAGACGGACAACATGTCCCACTGTTTAGCTAAACGAGGTGACAATCCTTTCCTTTTCTTTACATTGAGGGTAGAAGAAGGAATTCTTTTTTTTTTGGGGGGGTGACATCTGTGCTTGTTGGTTGGTTACGGGACACACCAAAGAACTACACTAACTTTCGATGACTTGGGTACACGGCCTTATATCCTTTTTTGGGGGTAGGGCACTATCTCTTCGTCATAAAGGTGACAATGTGTTTTCCAAAATCGCCCAAAGAAGCCTCCTCTTTGGTGGCTTTTCTTTTTCTTCCGACGAATGTATCCTTTCTAGGGTTGACTACTATATTTGGCAAAGCGGTTTTCTAGGATGACCTTTTTTTCTTTCCTTTTTTTTATTTGCCTTTCTGGCCAGGAGAATGATAATAAGGTGACATCTTTGGGTGCACAACAGACATTGCATTCCATGGCTTGACATGCGTCCTTTTATCTTATTGTTTGTTTTGAAGCTTTAATTTTGTTCACAAATTCATTTGCTAACTTTTCCATTTGAAACAAACAACCAATACCCCAATAACAAGAGCTCCAAAGAATCCTCTCTTTTGGTGGCTTCTCCTTTTCTTTAAACGAGTGTGTCTTTTCAGATAGTGTATGGCTAAGCTTTTCTTAGGATAACGTGACTGTCTTTTTCGTTTTCCTTTTCCTTTTTGCAAAGAAGAACGACGATGGTAACGGTGTGTTCATTTTAGAGGAGACATCTTGGAGGTGTTCAGCAGCACAAAAAACACTGATTCTAAAATTCACATCAGGTCTTTTATACTGGAATGTGCCGCCATTGATTGTCTTACGTCGTGTCAATTTGATGACAGGCAACACACGCTGTGGAGGAGTTCGCAAGGGACTAAATCGAACCAGTTCTTGCTTGAACAAATCCAGTAAATTTTGTAGCACGCCTGGTCTCTCTTGGACTTTGATTTTGGAGGCAGGTACTTTGTGAGCAGCAGCATCTGTTGATAAACAGGAAATGAATATCACCGCTGGATAAGAGTTTGAGACGGTCTCTTATAGGTAGAAACTGTTATCTGTGGGTTTTTCTTATTCTTTTTCTGAGGCTGTGACCTGGTCTTGGTACCTTTGCTCGTTTTCTTTTTCTGAAGTAGTGACCTAGTCTTGACACCGTTTCTCTTTTTCTTCTGGGTATGTCGGGAGAAGCTTTTTTTTACATGGGTATATGTTTGGAAGCATTGGGATCCCATTTTAAGATGGAATGATTGATGAAACCTCATAGTGAACCACTACCTCCAGTTTTCAAAATGATTTGCTTTTTGGTTTGAGTGTCAATACAGGATCGGTCAGTTGCGTTAAGGCTACTTTGTTTCTGTCAAAAAAAAACATTTGGTTTGATGTGAAATCTAAATGATGCCTTGCAGTAATTGACATGATGTCACTGTAAACCATCGTAAGACTTTTCTGACTGGCTTCTAAGACACGAACACGTATTTGTAGTTTTTTTTTCGATTGATGCCTTTCAAGGTACGAATAAATTTGACGGGAAGATGAGACTGAAGAGACATCATGTTGACACTGTGTGAGACAATGTCCAAGTGACCGATGTTTTTATAGATTTTTTCCTTTGGTGGTAAAGTCGATGTACACGACAGGTCCTCCTTCTCGGCACCAATGGTGAAACAGATGGATACGAAATCCTAAATAATCATGGCGAGTGGGCTTTAAATGCACGAGTAAAAAGGCGTGCGGGTTTTCAGTGGCATCTTTGTACGCGTGAGTTAGGTAAGGTGTTTCTGTTTGGCTAATACTTGCATTTGCGGTTTATATATATATATATATATATATATATATATATATATATATATATATATATATATATATATATATATATATATATATATATATATATATATATATATATATATATATATGACTTTTAAACAAAACGATGTAATCAGCATTGAGACTGGTGGTACGGTGGGCTTTACTTTGTTGAAACAAATTTTGAGTAATGTAAATGACACTGGCATTACGAATATGCCCTTTGCGTGTAAACCACAGTTTAATTTATTCTTCGTCTTCTCCTAACATATCATCAAAGATGACCAAATGTGTTTGACTGGGGTCAGACAGGAATGCCTTCAACAAAGACAAGAATTCTGTACGCCAATTGCCACTCTTTGTAACATCACACGAAGCGTTCCGGTTTGACAATCGATCAAATTATGTTTATATATGATCAAACTTTTGATACATTCAGTTTTTCCTGAATCGCTAGGTTCAGCAATAAGCATGTTAAAGGATATCGAAGATACAAAGCCTACCAACTAGAACGATCTAAATGTTCGTCGATGAAATTGAAAGTGGAAGAAGAGAAAGTAGATACAGTTGAGGTAGCCATAGTAGTGTAAGGAATGTCACCTTTTTTTGACACGAAGACAGACAAGACAAGAGCTTTTATACTTTGTTCAGGACAAGTTTATTGCAAACTTTAAAATAAAATAACATGAAATACATGAATATACAATAGTGATTTGGTTAAGTACATGAATGAAAGAAACATCAAACCAATCATAGAGGAATATAAACAAGTTTCTACTTTACAACATTTTTTGTCATCCAAACGTACTGTCCTAGTGACAGTGTGTAATGTTCTAAATGTCTGTACATTCCTTGGTACCGTCACACAAGGGTCCTCCTGAAATGGCCTTTCGGAGATGTCAATGACAATCCTGTCCTGAAGAGAGTGGCTTTCCTCGGTGACAGGCTGTTCTTGTTTTTCTTCTGGTACTGTCACTAACACAGATTTAAAGGTGGCTTTTTCACGGAACGTTTTAATGTTTTAGGATAACAAATCTCGCTTATAGTGGGTCACTTCATTAGTCCAAGTCTCAAAACCCAAACTTTTCCAGTCACGTACATCTGTCAAGTGTGGATGTAAGTCACAAGCTACACACACATCCTCATACACATTTTCAATACATACAAGTTGACAAATCTTGATTTCCCGTAAAGGTCGAGAAGTATCCAGATGAATGCGCAAAGCTTTGAGAAGAATGAATCTCTCGTGAACATTTTAAATATAACACTTTCGTGTTTTATCGAGTGATAGGTACTGTTGGTAAAGAGTCCACAAAGCATTGAGCGGTAAATGAAATCCCGAAAGCAAGTCACTAAGATTACACACTACACGTCGACCCTAATTCAACCGACACAGTTCCAGTAATAGACAACAGTAATCCTCCACTGTTTGAATATGGTCATAGATCTCCTTCCACGGAATCTGTTGTATCACCAACGATAAAGGTCGTGACAAGGAAGAACGTTTTTATAGTCTCTTTTTTCGGCAGCTATAACCATAATTTCTGCACAAAAGCGGTCGTATTACTCCGTTGTCGAATCCAAGCTTTCTAGTCACTAACTGACACATAACATGTCGAACAGAAGTTTCCTTTTCCATTAAGTATACATTCTGTACAAGATTTTGGAAACTCTCTGATTCTTCTTCTGAAATTCGATTCAGTTAGTGTACATGGTAGTAAATATAATTACTGCCAACAATACAACTATCTTCGCCCACGAGTTGATCAATGTCTGGTCACTTGAACACTTTCCAGATTAAATCATCTTATAGCATTGAGTTACCAGTGGTTCAAACATCGGTGGCGTAACGGATGCAATTCTTCTTTGCATTTGACGTGCGTTTTTACCAAATATCAGTAAATGCGTTCTCTCAACTCTAGAGGTAAACCACGAATGGTCTCTTGTTAAGTATCTATATGGTATAACTTTTTTATGCCTCGTTTTGTCGGAGGTAATAAGTGTACTTTTTGCATAGCAGTGGTCGTATTCCGTCGATGTATCCAGTCACTAACTTGCGCATCACACGGCGTTCATAAGTTCTCTCCTTAACTAAGTTTACATTGTGTACACGATTTTATGAACCCTTTAACTCAGATTCTGGAATTCGTTTCAATAACTGTATTTTATAGTAAACTGAATCGGTAACGAACTAATCCTTCTTGTCCTCAAGTACTTAAGTAGTTGATGAATATCTGATCAAGGGAACACTTTCATTAGAATCAATCCTCTTATTGCATTGAGGTACCAATGGTTCAAACGTCGGTGAGGTAACGGAAGCAATTGTTTCTTGCGTTTGACTTGTATTTTGACCAACTCTCGGAAGATGCTTTCTTTCAATTCCACAGGTAAGCCACGAATATTCGCGTGTAAAGTATCCATCCAAAGATTACTTGGGTCTCGCTAAAGATAGGTAGTGACAATCTGGAGATCATCGAGCATGTTCCATGTAAGCGGAATCTTTCTGTTCCCACTCGTGAAGTGACACGCAACAACTGAAGCACTTAATTTTATCCCCTTCGCCCAAGTAGAAAAATCCGGCTCTGGCTAATTCTTCGAGTGTAGGTCCTCCCAGATATTTTGCCATATACTCGGAAGGTTTGGGTCCGACTTTCATAGTCACAGTATTCTATCAAACGCACAGGTAACTAATATTCGCATTGTGCAGGTTCATTTCGATGAGGGTGTAGTGAAATGTGCAGAAATTGAATCAGTTTTAAGTAACATCCACAGAGTGGTAGTCGCGTGGTTTCTCTTGGAGGATAACATCCACCATAAAAAACCCAGTAAATTGAAAAGGTGTATGATGAAGAGTGGCATCGCATTCGCATCCGTCAGGTTTGTCACGCACAGCATCATCACCACTTTTCATGCTAGGTTGGGTGGTCATAGCAAAATTCCCATGACAATAATGTAGTACTGAATCACTAAGGTTACAACGTACGGAATCTATGTCATCGCAAGGTTTAGCATCACACTCGAGTTAATTCCTGCTGGATACATGCTGTGTAAAAGGATTCATCTTTCTCTCTTGGTCTTGGTAGCAACAATGAACTATCGGTCTTGGACGATGTCCCTTTTTATATGCTGACCAATATCGACGTGTCCAAACGGTAAAGTAAAGTGGTTGGGAAGCTATTTAATAGACTTTTTCCAAGGGTCGATTGACGATTTTGATGCGTGGGTAAATGTGCAGTCTTGGTGGGTAGGTAAGTGGTCACTTTAAAGTTTTAATCCTGTCCAGAATGAAAGGCTTCTTTGAGTACACTGAAGTTGACCACTTGACTGGTGCTATAATTGAGAGTCGATTCTTTCAGTTTACACTCCTAGTGCACTTTTTCTTGAGGGTTACGGTATTCGTAACCGTAATTTTTGGTACCGACAATTGCAAAACGTAGAATCTTGTCCTCGGGATGCTCTTCTGTTCAGGCTCCTAAACGGTCTCCTTCAATTTTAGGTTGCTGTTGCCCAAACGATTGATGTAGATGCAGTTGTCCATTTCAAAATACAACACACGATCTCCTAACAGTTCTAAAGCTTCGTACAGTTTTAAGCGAGCCCGGGCTGTCACGTAAGCCGCAATGATAACATATCCAATTTCGAAAGGCTTCTACAAAGTCCAGTTTTTCTTCGTGATTGACTAAGTCCTCACGAAAGACGTTCACGTGCTTCATGTATTTGGATTTGTCGTGAATCATCTGGAATTAACAACAAGGTTCTGACAAATGCTTCTTCTTGGGTAAACACGGTCGTTTTGCCATTTTACCATGCAAGCAATTCAGCATAAATTAGCAAACGATCGCCTTTCTTCGTTTTCCTCGATTAGGTCGAAAGTGATATCTTCCTGTTCTCATTATATCTCTTTGAATTTATTTCGGTCTTCGGAAGTATGACACCAGGAAGAGTAGCCACTGGATTCTTGTTTCAGTTTCAAAAAGTCATTTACGTAGTCTGAGAAAATGTCTTTTAAGTCTCTTCGCCCTTGTGGTATTTTTCTGTCTTGAAAAAGTGGTAAATTTCGTACACTTCAAACGTTTGGTATCCCAAGTTCATAGCTTTAAACAATTTCACGCTGACCCACGTTCCCGTCAAGGCACGTTATTCTTGAGTGTGCTGACAGGGTGGTCCTGGTTTCGGCACACGTACGACACAAGGAAAACATCAGGTTTCCTTGGAAATGACGTGGTAACACAAAATGGAATAAGTACGTGGGAGGCAAGACTTTATACTTGATCAATCCTTGGTATTGTCAAATGTTTTCCACGTCAATGTGTTTGGTCAGCAATTGTGGGTGCCCTACGGAAAAGTGAAAATATTAGCACACGTACGGATACAGTGAACACACGTCCAAGTATTCGATTTCTTCTCCTATCTCTTCGTCGACTTGGTTCAGCAATCAGGTAGCATTCGTCCGTCCTTCATACAAACTGACCCATTGGGTTTAGAGGGTCCACAAGCTTTTAGCTTTCCATGATAAGCTTAAACTTGGGATTGTTCCCACATTTCCACCACTTGGTATCCCTATTCTTCTAACGCCAAGCACCACTGACAAGTGGCCTGGTACAACTCTTCCATGGTGTCTTGTAAAAGTTGGTTGTTAAGGTTATGTGGAGGGTATCAGATAGGACATCCGTGAAATAAGCACCCGTAAAACTCGTACACAATCTGGGGGTTTTCTAAGCTCCACCAATCCACTGAATACCTTCGGATGGCTTTCTCGCCTCCTCCGTTGCGGACAGGTTGAATCCATTTGTTTTCCTTGTTACACAAGTAATGTAACCAGCGTAGGTCATTGATCGAGTATTGACATCTGACAATGTTCGTCGTTTGAGGACTAATGACAGCTAGTGTGTTTTTGGGCATGAATCTTTAGCGGTACACTAAGGAATATGCTTTGGCATGGTGAAAGCTTCTTTCAAAAGATCGATTACTCCTTGTTCCATGAACAGTTCTCGAAATTTTTCATAGCATCGCCTTAAAATATCTACGTCGGGACGACAATATTTTAACATTTCCTGAAAGTCTAAAGTGAGTTTTGGTACCCTGCGTAGAAAGCTTCTCGTTGTTCGGTACTCATGTTGTCGGGGTCGTAGTAATGAGCCTCGGGCAAATGGTGTACAAAGGCATGTTGATTGGCTTCGGTATTGAAAGAAGTAACCTTTGGCCATTTCTGTCATGCCAAACGTTTTAGGCATACGACTCAAAAGCATGGCCAAGTAAATCATGGAATCTTTACACCGCACTTGACCCACTTGCATGGAAATGATTTTGGCCCCGTTCAAAGTCAATTTAGGACGTTCCGTACTTTGTTTCGTATAGTATCTCAACACAAACTGTCTATCGTATCCCGAGAAATTATTAGCTATCACCATGGCATAGCGATAACAATCTCAGTAACTTTTGATGTATTCGTGGCTCCTCATCTCGTCGATAGGGTCTAAGATCCATTAGGCAAATTGGATGTGTTAGGCCCCCAAAAGATTTTTTCACGTCCTACAGGAATCTTGCTACAGTGAGGGCAATGGGTAAAGAGAAGTTTCTGGATGCATTTCTCACTCACTCGGTAAGCCACACAGAAATTAGGAATGTGAATGCCAGTTCTTTGATTATGTTGTTCTCGATTGTTAAAACCATAGTCACATTTCTCACAGTAATAGCTGTATGACAGGAATGCAGCGATACTGGTAATGGTATCAAAATGTTCATCGTGATAATAGGCGTGAATGATTTTTTCGTCTTCAAAATCTTTGCCTCGAAATAACAGAGGTCCGCGCACTTCTTGAGGGTACACTTTCAATGTGTAGTGTGGAGTCAAGATATCTTGAAATTTTTAAATTTCAGGAATGCCACAAGGTGTGTCCTTTTACTGGCTAGCCTGTTGTAACAAGGTTTCTGCTTCTTTTCTTTGATTGGATCGGCTAGATTTTTGAATAGCTTACCAGGCTCTTTTCCATTCTGCCGTGTCGTTCTTGTCGGCATACGTTCGTCCCACCACGATGGCACGAGCTAAACACATCTGTTCTTGAAGATTGTTAATTCGTACGAGGCTACATGCTGACACCTTTTGAGCTGTCCTAACCCTTGGAGAAGACAAACGTGGTGTAAGTCATATATAGTGTCGGTTTTCCGTCGGTGATGTGAAACTTGTCATTGGATTGTAGCACGTGTTGAATTTTGTCCATGACTTTGGAAGGTGTTGATTCTGCTGGGCTACTAAACTCTATTAAAACGGGAGACTTCAAATTGTCGTGATGAATGGAAAGTCTCAAGCGATCGTCTTCATTGGATAGACATTGCCGATTCAGTATATCTAACAAAGAATATCACGCATCAGTGAGGAACCCTTCTGCTTTCTCCAATGGTACATCGGACTTGAAATCTTTAAACTTAGCCGTATACGTGAAGGCCGTAGTTCTAAATTTTCTAAAGGAGCATTTTTCTGTCTTTCAAATGTGATAATAATTTTTGGGGGGTTTACTGATGGTAATGAACTTTTGTTTGGTGTAGACACCCTAGGCTTAGATTCTGGTTCACTCATGTCATCTTCAAAATCGCTAATATAAATTTGAGCCAAAACTTCAGCTACTATGCGAGGCGATAAATCACGTTCCTGTCTCTTACTTTTTTCTTCTTTCTTTACAAAATGATGCGATGATGGAAGTCTTTATATCCATGTCAGACTAGTGTATATATAAAGGGCTAGTGCATTTCCTCTCAGTATTCACTTTACCCTCAAGCTGACCACTACGATGGAAGAACCAACAGAGATCAAGCTTCCGATTAGAGCTATGCGAGATGTCATACGAAAATTTTAATCAGAAAATCCGACGGACTATTCTTCCTCCTTTCGACATAAAAGTCAAGATTTTTGCTATATCTGAAGAATAAAGAGCATTAGACTACAGAGTTTCCTGAACGTCAAAAAAAAACAGTGTAAAAAGAGACTAAAGTCGAGATACCTGTTATCATTGACAAGAGAGAGGTCATTGGTCTTCAGAGTGTCCTAAAACACAACAGGAGCAGGAGTAAGAAGAAGAGGGAAAGGAAGAACCACCAGACGTTCCAAAAGATAAGAAAAGAAGGAGAGAAAAAAGGGGGAAGAAGAACAGGAGGGAAAAAAAACGAGAAAGTAAAGAAATTAAAAAGCATAGTGAACAAACAAAAAATAAACAGATACAGAAGTCTATGAACTTTTTTTTAAAAAAAAGTGTTGTTTTTGTTGTGTTGTGAATTGGATTGTAAATATTTGTACCAGAATAGACCAGACTGAAAAACATAAGTGTCTCCTGGTTTTGGTGTTTTAGAATATGAGTCTACCCTCACGCACTCACATACATATATACATTATAGAGTTTGTTTTTTTTTTATTTTTAAAAAAAGTGATTTTGAGTTTGTTTTCATTGATTTTGCCAAAATGAATATAAACTCTTTTCAAAAGAAATGGATGACCTTGAAAAGGACTGTTGGGCATTTGTTTCTTTTACAACAAACTCAGGAATAAGAAGCAATTCGCTTTAACTGCCTTAAGTGTTTGCCACGGCCAAGGCCTACTTGTGGACATGCTCTTTTCAATGATTGAGTATTTAACTGCCTTAAGCCTTTGCCACGACCAATGCCTACTTGTGGGCGTGCTCTTTTCAGTGATTGAGTAGAAATCACTAGGTGTGGTATCTCTGGTGTAGTCACATGGTTAGGCTTTTTGGTTAGAGAAGGTCTTATACTCTTGGGTCGTAATAAAAAAAGTTTGATACATTTGTTTCAGACTTCTTAACTCAGCTAAAATGTCAAAGAGTACCGGGACCGTTTGACTTTCACTGTTCTTCTCTCCTAGACTTTGTTTCTTTTCCACTGCTTCTTCTTCCAGTTAGGTTGGAGTTCATTCTTTACATCGATGCACTTTCAGTGGAGCATTCCTAGAGACTACATCCATAAATAAGTCAGTCGACACCTTCAAAGCTTCATCTATGTCAACAAAATTTTGGATCATATTTCATGGAACTTTACATAGTTCATTAAGAAATTGTTCTTCATTTTAAAAATATTCAACGCTCTGTTAGTGGTACATTGGTGTGTATTTTTTATTTCTCTTGCATTTAACCTTTCTTGCAAAAAATGTAGGATTGTGGTCATTATAACAAACATTCATTACATAAACGCAAGCCACATTGTCCGGTAGGTTGCTATAAATGTGATCTATAAGAGTGCTTGTTTTTCTGTTATCCTTGTGGGCTCATTTACCAGCTGGACTAGACCAAATAATTCCATTCACTTGTTCACATACAGAAGCTGAAAATCCGTTAAACCTTTACATTTACAATAGTGTCCATTGAATAGTTACAGTCAAGAGTCTCACTAGTTTCACTAAGATTTGCTACAAATGAAACTATTGCATTCTCCTCTTTGCCAGCTTCCTAGTACACATAATACATTGACTAACAGAGTCTTTGTTTGTGTCCAAATCTATGGCATCGGATGCACTCAATCTGTTTGCTATGATGACATACTTATGTCACATGCCCAGTTTCACTACAGTGGAGACAGCACCCATTATTATTAAGCCTGAAAATGACGGCGTATTTGTTAAAAACTGTTTTCCTAGTTATATAAAAAAACACCTTGAAGATCAAGAGATCAAAACCTTGGAGAATGCTGCTCTTGTTGCTGATAAGAATTCTTAACTAATAAAGTTCCTGCTGTAAGCAAATCTTTCACTCAGCAGTCTACTGATAGAAGGATGTTTCAATCAAATACGATCTCAGCCTCTGAGTGATTTGATTCAAAATCACTGCCTGTTCCTATAATTAGTTACTGGAAGAAGAAAGTACAAGCCGTTTCGGATTGCTTCAAATTGAAATATAGGCATCAGAATCAAGATAGACCTATCCCAAATACTCTTATTTCTAAGAGGTCAAGGTCACGGTCATTTATTGAAAGCAATACATTATTTTGGGTTTGAAAAACCTCAGTCTGATTGTGTTTAGGAAAATTTTGAACCATTTATGTCGAAAGGTTCTATATCACTCTTCAGTGACTTGACCAATCTTATCCCTATTAAAAATGTTAAGGGATACAGGAGCTTCTCAGAGTCCTTTAGTTTCAGGTATTTTCCTTCTTATGAGAAGACCTGTTCTAATGACAGTGTTCTCTATCAGAGAGTAGAGTGCGGCTTTGTTAATGTTCCTCTCCATTCTGTTAATTTGTCATCTGACTTAGATTCAGGACCTTTGACCGTCGGTGTAGCATATACTTTACCCGTTGAGGTAAAGAAGAAGGTTGTGGTTTCCACTTGTAACTGAACCTATTGAAAACAAAATCCCTGATTTATTCCCAGCTTGTGCAGTTACCAGACCTATGGCAAAGAAAGCTCTTGCGAATGATTTTGATAAGGAATGTATTCATTTAGCTGGCACATGTATTGGTCAGGCTTTTGATGAGGTCACTTTCGCTTCTAATTTGGATCAGTCTAAATGTATTGATCATAGCGATCCTCCTTTGAATACTCATTCTCTTTTACCTGATCAGGGTGATAAACGACACTCATTTGTTGTTGAACAGGAGAAGGAACCTGAGATCTACTGTTTGTTTCAAATGGCCTTTAGTGAAACTGAAGCAACTGAAGTACCTGTCTGTTACTTCATAAAAAATGGAGTTCTTATAAGAACATGGAGACCTCCTAAGGTACCTGCTAGTGACGAATGATCATTAAAATATCAGATTGTGGTTCCGAAACCTTACAGATTGGAAATACTTAGTTTGGCTTATAAACCTCCTCTGGGTGGTCATTTAAAGATCAATAAAACGTATCACAATATCTTGACTCATTTATATTGGCCAAAACTCAAATGTAATGTTTGCAAGTGTTGTCTATATTGTCATAAATGTCAAGTTGTAGGTAAACCAAATCAAAAGATACTTAAAGTTCATCTGCAACCAATTCCTGCATTTGACGAACCATTCAGCAGAATTATGGTACACTGTGTTGGTCCCTTACCAAAGACTAAGTCAGGCAACCAATATTGGTTGCCCATAATATGTGCTTCAACAAATTTTCCAGAGATTATTCCTTTGAGGAATTTTGCTTAATTTGGCCTTCTCAAATTTGATCAATCTGGTCAAAGGTAAAATTTCAAGCCTGGAATGTTCCGGTTTGTTACGCTTGACTTTGGCACTCTGCAGTTCAAGTCAAAAGTGAAACTATGGCTTCACCAAACTTAACTAGAAAGGATCTTTCAGTCCTATAATAAAATTAATTCTCTGGTCCATTCTGCAGAATTGTCTTCAATTAAGATTTTATGGCCCTTACAAAGTAAAGGGATTTTGGCAAATTTCGCTAACCGAAACAGCAAAGGAAATTTCGGCATTCGTGACCAGATGGACTCTACCAGTATAAAGTAATGCCATTTGTTATGAAGGGTTCTCTAATTACTTTTCAACGCCTTATGAATATGTAGATCTTCTAATGAGTGTCAAATTGTAGGAAAACCAAATGAAAAAATACTTAAAGTTCATCTGCAACCAATTCCTGCATTTGACGAACCCTCCAAATAGAATTATGGTAGATTGTATTTATCCCTCACCAAGGACCATTTCATCTAACCAAACTTTGTTGACCAAGTGGTGGTCAATAAGTATTCCAGAGGTAATTCCTTTGAGAAATTTTACTCAAATTGGCCTTCTCAAACTTGATCAATCTGGTCAAAGGTCAAATTTCAAGCCTGGAATGTTCCAGCTTGTTAAACTTCAATTGGGCATTCAGCAGTTCAAGTCAAAAGTGAAACTATGGTTTCACCAAAGTGTACTATAGAGAATTTTTGAGTCCTGTAGTGAAGTCCATCCTCTCTTGCTCATTCTTCAGCATTTTGTTCAATTAAGATTTTATGGCCCATACAAATTAAAGAAGATAATTACTGGTTAAGTTATAATATCAGTACTAAAGTATATGTAAATAAATGGAGGACTATTATTTTAAAAGAAATCGCCAAGTAAATCATGCAATTAATTTAGTTATACCTGTCCCACCAAATGAAGATTTGAATAAAGGAATTTAGTTGGATTATACTATCTTGGAACAACAAGTCTTTGCAATTTGGAAGTTATGGAAAATCTAGACCAGAAACCTTCTCATTTGCAAAATCAAGACAAGAAAAGAAAATTACCGTCTGAATATAAGCACTTGATTCCAAACGTGCCTACAAAGACGAACAACATTTTTCACAACGTTGAAATAGTATATTCGAAACCAATGAAACAACACTCATATAGGATGAATCCTTTTAAAAAGGAAAACATGAAAAAAGAGATTCAGTATTTATTTGACGATAATTTTATAGAGCCCAGTAAGAGTGATTGGAGCTCACCGTGCATTTTTGTTCCAAAACCGGATAAAACTTTCTGAATGCTTACGGATTAGAGATGGTGAACAGTGACAAAAACAGACTCATTTCCACTGCCAAGAATCGATAAAATTAGAAATGCCAAATACGTCACTAAATTCGACCTTCTGAAGGGTTTTTGGCAAATTCCACTACTGGAAAGAGCAAAAGACATTTCGGCATTTGTGATTCTAGATGGACTCTACCAGTACAAAGTGATGCCTTTTGAGATGAAGGGTTCTCCAAGTACATTTCAACGCCTTATGAATATGATTACTTCTGGTCTAGACAATTGTGATGCCTATATTGATGATGTCATCATCTAAACAACACCTGAAAAGAACATCTAGCCATGATTCGGAAGTTCTTCGACAGACTCACGGATGCAAACTATTAATTTATCTAAAAGCGTGTTACTTTTCTAGGACATATTGTGGGACATGGTCAAATTAAATTTATAGATGCAAAATGCAAGGCTATATCTGAATTTCCTGTGCCTGTCAATAGAAAACAGCTGATGACTGGGTACTATTGCAAATTTTGTTCTAATTTTTCTGATTCTGTCAAACCTTTGACAAACTTGTTGAGAAAAAAAAAAACAAGTTTCTTTGGACTAAAAAATGTCAAAAGGCTTTCGATGGGTTAAAGGACATACTTGAAAGTGCACCAGTTTGAACAACTCCAGATTTCATTCAACCATTCAAACTAGCTGTGGATGCAAGTGATATTGGGGTTGGAGCAGTTTTGCTTAAAGATAACAAAAATGGCATTAATTATTACAAATTTTGTCTTTGGTCACTCCTATTGTTACTGGCATGGTTAAGAAACATATTTTCAACAACTGGATTGGTTGGACTGTATCATGTTTAAAATACGCCTCCCTCAATATTTCAATATTTTGGGGTATTTATATTGCTCAACGGCATTCCACGTAGGTTTATTTCTTATTAGTGTCTTTATTTTTTCTCATAAAATTTAATTGTCATATTTATGAGATATAAATATACAAAAATGTATCCACAATAAGATATACATCATATTTAACTTACTGCAAATCCACCTTTTAGTTTTTCCTTTGGTTTCACCTATGCCAATGCTCAAATGCAGGTTTGGGTGAGCTAGTCTGACTTTCCTCTGACACTTGCCACCCCATTTTTGATATTCGGATATTTATAAATGTCCAAATATCAAAAATGGAGTGGCAAGGGTCAGAGGAAACTCGGACTATGGTTGAGTTATCTTTAAACTTTGTTGCCTTCAATGCTTTTGATTTCTCATCTGCAACTTTCTACTTGTCGTTTCTGTTTTCCTACTGCTCTCTCTCTCTCTCTCTCTCTCTCTCTCTCTCTCTCTCTCTCTCTCTCTCTCTCTCTCTCTCTCTCTCTCTCTCAGTTTTACTTTAAAGCGGCTGCCTTGGGTTCCGCGCCTTCGGTTTCCCAGCGTTATGATTGAAATATATATATATATATATATATATATATATATATATATATATATATATATATATATATATATATATATATATATATATATATATATATCAGAATCTTGTCTAGCGAAAATTCAGGAACTGTACCAAAACCGTCTCCGCCTCAATCGTGATACCTTGGGCTTTGCAAACTAGAAGGCCTTCCTTGAGCTATTATATAAGCCTACATGTAGATTACTATATTATACTTATGGCGTGGGGTGTTCAAAGAAAAAATGAGTTTTCTGCTTGAATAATAAAAACAGACTCAAAGCATGCGCCAAACGTCTATAACACAAAGCTATGTATTGGCTGTGTATTGTAAAGGCTGTTTGAGAACATTAAATAATAGATAAATTGGTTAGGCGGTGTTCAAAGGCTCGTCAAAATAAACAGCCAGTTCGCCAGTGTAGGATACGCTTGAAAAAAAGATTAACTTTTAATATCTCCCCATCAACAATGCTGAGTACCAAGGCTCAACAAAGCGCAGTTTTACCTACCGTATGTGCTCCCGTATAAGTCGATACAAACTACATACCACATTTATTCTGATCTGCCGTACCATAATACATGGTAGTACATAATACACATGCAGAGCATTGTTTGTATTTTGTTGTTTTGTTTTGTGTTTTTGTTGTTGTTGTTGTTTTTATTATTATTGATTACACAATACCGACATATAAGCAAGTATGAATGGTAAGAGATGTGGAAAGGAACATGGTCGTGGTTTGTCCCCGAGTAGCTCTGTAACGCCTGCATTTAAATGGTAGTCAGCGGTGACGTCGCATGCAAAGCCACCTGTTACCTGGGACTGAAAGTTGTATTGCCAGTAACTGTCAAAATTTGTGTTGTTTACTCTAGATGATATAAGTGTAAATGTCAGAAGCCGTGACAGTTACTGCCGAGCAGAAACGGCTTCAAAGGTTAATGTTATTGTTCAGATACGCCTGGTTTTCTTAGTGGTTTCTTGTCATATCAGCTCTTTTGCGGACCAATGATTCCTTCCGTTGTATGTTAGTCGATTTTGTTTCGTTCTTTAGTGTATGTGTCCATGCATATGTCATTCCGTTTTTTTTTTCTCCTGTATTTTCACAAGAATGGTTAATATTTCTCCTTCTATCGGTCTATTTATGCATCAATCGAACTATCTGTCGATCTATCTACTTATGCATCAGTCAAACCAACTGTTTATCTGTCTACATATACATGTATAAAACCACCTATAAATGAACAGCATACATTCATACAATTTTGTTTCACTGTACAAGTAATTTGTAAGGACATCAAATTATTCTTTACTACAATTTTCACATAAGAACTTTGTATTTCGAAAACCGGTAAAAGCGATTTTAAATACTAATTGATGTTGATAGATGGTCAAGTTAGTCTGAAATCTTAAAGGAAAAATACTTGTTTATCCAGATAAATAACTCATGTGATTATGGATGAATTAAATGTTGCTCATCATTAATACGGCCTGATTTATTTTGAAAATGAATTTAGTGCAAGAACAATGACAATAAAATATGAAGATGCAAAAAATAAACAAAAGGTAAATATGTAAATAATGGCTAAGCAATGTTTTTCATGATAAATTCAATTTAAACAATCGGACAAACAAAACCTTTTTGTCGTTTCAGTTGCAAAGAGTGAAATTGTTAAAAATGTATTTTGGGGTTTCAGAGTCTTTCTTCAATGTCATCTGTGGGTTTATAATATTTACTGGGTTTCTAGGATACCTTGCAAAAATTGTACATGATACCTTGTTAATAAATGTCGCAATTTTTAGTTGTTTATAACTTTTACAGGTGTCAATGTCACCATGAAATGGTGACATTTACCGGCTACTTTTTTCCACCTGTAAATATTATAATTACGGGTGTTTGTGACATTTACAGATTCTACATACCGCTTGCACCATGCATTTCTCATTATGTTGACCGTACTCTGTCAGCATAAATTTATCATTGCTATTTCCATACTCAAACAACACACATTCATCATTGTGAATACCATACTCTATCAACATACATTCATCATTGTGAGTAACGTGCTCTCACAGCTTGCAGTCATCATTGTGAGTACCATACTCTGTCAACATACATTTCACATTGCGAGTACCATACTCTATCAAAATGCATTTAAAATTGTGAGTAGCATACTATATCAACATGCTCTCATCATTGTGAATACCATACTCTAACAACATACATGCATCATTATAAGCATCATACTCAAGCAACATGTATGCATCATTGTGAGCACCGTACTCTATTAACATACATTCATGACTGTGAGCACCATATTCTATCAACATGATCATCATTGTGAGTACCATACCCTATCAACATGCACTCATCATTGTGAGTACCATACTCGATCAACATGCACACATCATTGTGAGTACCATATTCTATCAACATACACTCATCATTGTGAGCACCATACTCTATAAACAAGATGACGATGTGTTTTAATTTCAGCTTCGTCCTATTATTACAAACTTTCAGTTTTGTTCTATTATTGTAACCTTTCAGCTTCTTTCTGTTATTGAAACCATTTTTAAAAGACTAACAATAATCGTCGAGAACAAACCATGTCTTTGTCCCATTCCCATCAAATGACAAAATATTTATCGCAGGTGCAAAAATGTATTTGGACAGAATTGAATGTCATCATCAAAATGAAATAAGCTCGAATTTGAATTAGAATAATTGCAAACCATAATTGCCCTTAATTAATCGTCTTTGTGGAATAAACAAATATCTTAAAACTAAATGTCAACTCTTTAAGACAATAAAAGCATCCAACTACATGTTACACTTGATTTTATTTATCGACATAATTCCAATAATTAAATGGCTTACGTGCACTTTCTGTAATTTTACTTACATAAAGCATAATAATCATATACGTCCTTGGTTTCCCTACGTCATGTACATGAATTACTTGATCAGTGACGTCAGAGTTATGAATCAAAAGTAGTGGGATAGAGGGGAGACCTCGTCATGGTTTTGATAAAGAATTGTTTAACGGAAGCAAAACGATCGAGCTATCCGTGATATTCGCTTAATTATTTTGATTCGGAATGAAATCATCGTTTATTACGCTAATGAAAGCTGTCCCAGGCATAACTGACTAAAGTCAGCAACGTGTAAAACTTTACTTCTTGCTGAAGTAGAATGATGTCATCATCAGTGTTCCACTAATATATGTTTGACAGTCAAAAGAGAAGGAATAAATTCGGAACTGAAATAATGTCATCAAAAATTATGGCCAATGCATTTTAAAACAAAACAAATCTCTTGGACGTTTGTGTTTTGGATGTCCAATGTGTTACATGGGAAAGGACTCGACCTCATTTATGTATGAAATGTGTCATCTAAAATATCAATGCTATTGTTCAGCCACAACAAGAAAACACACACACACACACATACATACATTCATACATACATGCATGCTTTTTTATTTTTAAAACAAAATAGTTAAAATTAATATCTGATTCCATTTAACATGCTAGTTGTGCTGTGTTCCATAAGGACAATTTTGTTATTTATATTTCCCTTTATCACATACTATCTTTTTTTCTTTCTTTCTTCTTTTTTTTTTTTTGTCAGCTTGCACTCGTTTGTTCTTTCTTACGTTATCGAAGTACGATAATAGAACAGAAAGCGGACACGCCATATTGCGATTCAATAAGGATTTTATGTCCGCCTTCCAATTATTTGTTTCTTATGTGTGTTACATAAAATGTTCTCTCTCTCTCTCTCTCTCTCTCTCTCTCTCTCTCTCTCTCTCTCTCTCTCTCTCTCTCTCTCTCTCTCTCTCTCTCTCTCTCTCTCTCTGTGACATTGAATTAGCCTTTTGCTTTTACACAACACTTCTTTTTGGAAACGAGAAAAATATCCTTATCGAAAAGTTCTATGTCACAAAATAAAACAAAGTTAAGAAATGCAGACGTTCGTTAAGTTCATTTCGTCACTATGGTTACTATATTTGGTGGCCATAGACGACAAGCAAACTGGAGCTGTTTCGTCTGGCGCTGAAACTCGAGCCCATGCCGCTACTGGTACTTTTTAATGCCGACTGTCCATAAATCCCTGTAGAAATAAAAAAAATATCTTTGCAAGGTTGAGTTTCCTTTACTTTAAACGTGAAAAACAACAATATTGATGTAAAGAGGTCAATGAACATTTTAAAGTAATTTATGGATAAACAATCCCGGACTACTTCTTGTGAAACCTGCAATCAAAAACTCACATAGGGTGATATATGTCTGTACTCGACAACAATTTCCATGTACTAATCTCCAAAATCCTCGCTACAAACAGCTACAACGTGTCTTGCTAACGGAGTGTGATCCATACCAAAAGTTTCTTACAACAGAAGGATCTTGATGGGTTTAGCACTAAAAGTATGGTTTGTCCATGAAAGTTAATGTATTCTTATACTGGAGCGTAGCCCAGGATATAGACATTATAGTTTTTGTTCGTCTTTTCCATTCTGGCCAGTGTGCTCATGCTACTCATGCCGTCATGACTACTGCTACAATGTCCTTACAGTATTTCGGTTTCAACACTCTTTCTCAAAGTGACGGGAAGTATATATTCAAAACTCTCCTGGATTACCATTCTTTCGTTTCATTTATGAAGACCAAAAACAAAACGCGAAAGGTTTGAGATGCATGTTGAAATGGCAACTGAAGTACAAGGATTAGGTAAATATTTGATAATTAATGCAATTCTCTCTCTCTCTCTCTCTCTCTCTCTCTCTCTCTCTCTCTCTCTCTCTCTCTCTCTCTCTCTCTCTCTCTCTCTCTCTCTCTCTCTCTCTCACACACACACACACACACACGATAAAACTCTCATCGTATGCTTGCATCACCAAATTAATTATCTGCCCTATTGTGATTGGGTTTAATCACGGAAAACATAATTGTTTTGTTTATCTATTATTTAGTTTTTTAGTTTTGCACGAAGACAATATAGAGTTTATAAAGTCTTGGGATGACTACTTGATGAACACGAATCTGTATTTGTCAGTAATTAACACCAAACTTGTATCTCTGGTTTTGTTACAAATGGCACAACTCTGAGTTAAACATGTTTTGGAAAAACAGATAATTTAAAAGGGTTACATACATTTATGTCATATCTTGTGTATAAATATTGAACAGGGTATCAGCTCGATAAGATTAATTGTGAAATTTAAACACGAACAGTTGTTTTTAACAATCTCATGTTGCTGGAAATTAATTATATTTACTAATTAGATCTTAGATATTAGGTCATTCGATCGTTGGAAAGTTATATTCCCTAATAATAATCTCCATGCCTCTGCATCAAATGGTAAATGGTAGAGCTGATACAGATACGGGCACTTTCAGGATCTGCAAGTCCTTAAGGCATTGGCCCCGTAGTTTTGTTTTGGTTTTGAAAAGAATTCTCGTTTCATTGATTTTAAATATAATTTCAAACTGCACAATGGATTAAAATATCGATTTTATATAATAATACTAATAATCAATATCAACATTTTCATTACCATCGCCGTCGTCAATATGATAATTATTGTTCCTTTTTGTTGCACGGTGTCAGTTCACTATGGATATTTGTTTACACTATTATTACTCCGTGGAAGTGGTTTACGAAGGTGAAATTAGGTGTTGTGATGTACCTTTTTGTTTTTCGTTGTTAGTCCGAAATGAAAATGTTAAAATTTTTATAAAATTACACCAGACGAAGTCCATTTCCTCCTATAATATTTTTTTTTTCAATAAAACAATGTTTTTTTAAAATATATATGCAATGTTAAATCGCGTGGTATCAATATTACACCCCCCCCTAAAGAAAATGTGTGGTTGCTTATGTTCAAAATGGCTGAAACCAACAAATTCCAACACTAGGCGAGAAAAGTCAGGGCAAACTCGCACAATCTGATTAAAATTAGATCCCTACTGTCCTAGGAAAATGGAGATCTGATTTCAGTCGGATTGAAACTTGGAAATCATACATCAACGGAACAAAATAATTTACAAAAAGATAGAAACTTTATATTAATAAGCACCATTTTCAAACTCAATGATTTTAATAATATATAGCAAACACAGTCATAATTAATTACGTAAACTGTACATTAAATATATTGTACAAATCAAACAAAGAATACTAAATAAATAAATACGCATCGCCGTGGACATATGAAATTATAAGATAATTTCTAAAGTGCCTCGAAGCTACACGCACGATAGTGGTGTGTCCGAGAAGAAAGGTATATACTTAAACACATGCCGTCGTCCATAATAGATATAAATAACTACAATTCCACCAAAGATATGTTCAACCTCTGAGGATCATTTTAGCATCGTTAATGCTCAATGAGCCTCCATAGCTCAGTGGTTAGAGCACTGGTCTTGTAAACCAGGGGTCATGAGTTCGATCCTCATTGGGGGCTATATAATTTTTCCTTACTTGCTAATGTATTTATTAGTACCTTTTTTCCCCCTATTTATTATTATTATTATTATTATATATATATATATATATATATATATATATATATATATATATATATATATATAATTTTTTAATAGACTACGTTTTCTACGTTTTATATATATATATATATATATATATATATATATATATATATATATATATATATATAATTGGATGTAAACCACCACGTGATACTAATCTAGACTTTATTACACATTTATATTTTGCGAACTACTGTTGGTTCTCTGTATCCATATCATTTCATGTGAAATTTTATCTATATCAACGCCTTACACCCTAATAATAACAACAAGCTCCCACCCACCCACTCCTGTTTTGTTCCAATAAAAAATGACAAGCATCAGATCAAAATCAACCATTAGAAGTTAAAACAATGCAATTGCAGAGACCTTCCTGCACTCCAACACCCACCTCTTTTGCCGAAGAAGGCATATGACAGGCTTTAGAAGCGAATCTTAGGAAATTGTTACATTTCACCTCAACAGCATGTTTCAGTAGCGGTTATTAAAGCTCAGGATCATACGTTAACTGAGGGATCTTACTCAAAATGGATATATATATATATATATATATATATATATATATATATATATATATATATATATATATATATATATATATATATATATATATAGTTTACAATACATACAAATGTAGACCTGCTGATTAATAATACAATCAAGTAGATAATAAGAGCTGTATTGTGCCTCGTATGCCGGGGTATTATGTTCAAAACCGTACATGTGTGCTTGTACAGTTATAAAATAGCCGTTCAGAAGCCTAATATAAAATATAAAAGGTGAAAGGAAACTCGGACTAAAGGGCAAATCAAAGGTTAAAAAGCACAATATACAAATAACGGAAGGAATGTAAAATTATTATTTAAAGCATGAAAAAATATTATAATAAAATTGTATGGATATGTTTTGCTAGTACATCCACGTGCTGTGTTTTTGGAGGTTGGATTTATTCAAGTGAAAGTGTCTCTGTGTTATGGTGAGTGTGTGTCTTTTTTTGGTGGAGAATTACTTATACCGTTTATATAGTGGTTAGAATGAATTCTCGTATTCTAGTTGTTGTTTGCAAAGGAAACCGATTAATATATTGTTCTCTAACTTTTAAGACTTTGTCGGAACTTTTTTATTTGTGACAATTCTTTTGTCATCGGCGATATATGTATCTCGTTCTATTTTATAGAAAATAGAAAAGTTTGTGGTTAGTTGTTGAGGTTATTGCTTTTGTTGTTGTTGTTGACGACGACGACGACCATGATGACGATAACTAAGACGACTACGAGATACTGATTTAAACTTGTAGATAGGCAAACGGCGCATACACCATCATGACAACATTTTGAAACAGTTCTACTGACAAATATCTCAAACTTCTTTGGTATACCAAAAAGAAAGTTTTTTGCATTTCCTTTAAGTACATGTGTGCGTTTGGGATGATGCTTTTTACGTGTACAATTCGTATGTGTTATGATATGTGTCACGTGCATGAGAGAGAGAGAGAGAGAGAGAGAGAGAGAGAGAGAGAGAGAGAGAGAGAGAGAGAGAGAGAGAGAGAGAGAGAGAGAGAGAGAGAGAGAGAGAGAGTATTAAGAACGACTTGCATTCATTGAGAAGTGTGTGTGTGTGTGTGTGTGTGTGTTATAGGGTTTAACGCCATTTTTCAGCACAAGATAGTTGAGAAGCAATAATATATTATTTGATTGACTTCAACTCAGAGAGCATGCTCTTACTATCTAGTTATGGGTACTCGTATTTTGTTTCAAATCTCTATCGACCCGGACTGATTTATCTATCACTTATCCAAAGAATGCACGTCTGTACATCAATCTTAATATCTTAATATATGCATGTATTAATGGATGCATATACATGTTTTAATGTACTATAACGGACGTACGGACGTACTTACGTACGTGTGTATGTATGTATGTATGTATGTATGTATGTATGTATGTATGTATGTATGTATGTATGTATGTATGTATGTATGTATGTATGTATGTATGTGTAGGTAGGTAGGTAGGTAAATATTGACAAATGATTGTGCATATGTTAATTGTTTTGTGTTTTTTTTTTTTGTTTCTTTTAACAGAGGATGTTCCTGACAGAGAGGCAAGTGAAGCTTATCAAGAGAATTAAACATATTTATACTTTCCCCCACTTTTATCTGAGTGCAGCACTTGTAGTCAGATCATGGGGGGTAGAGATAGGTTTGAATTGATATAAGACCCAGATAGAACCTGTAATTTAGCAAGGACTTCGTGTAGGAACGCCTAGACAATGGTTAATGTGGGTTTTATTGAAAACAGAAGCAATCTTACTTTCGACAGTAGCCTTTAATGTGCCATCTTTGACTTTGAGAGTTGGACGAAATTATGGTGTGGCTAGTTTAAAAATAAACAATGCATTTTCTGTTTTGAGACTCTTTTCTGATTGATTGATGGAAATTCACGGATATTTTACAGGCGATGCCAACAGAGTGAAAAGCTGTGAAGATCTGCGCAAATCTGACTTTAATGGAAGCCCTAGAAAGTAAGCTGTGATTTATTTCTACTCTCTTGCTGCTTCCTGGAGATTGGATGTAATATGTCATACCTCAGCATACCTACACGGAATTATTGGATGTATGGTAAATGCTCTTCTCTAAATACCCAGCCTGGAGAATCAGGTTTTTTCTTGGTATGCTCAAGTGGGTAAATGAAGGTAAAATTTTTGTATACTTGCTGAGTGATTTTCGACGATTGAATGATTTTCTATTTGGATAACTTTCTTAAAGACTCTGCAAATCTAGTGTGAAACATCTAATGGCTGGACAGTTATATTTTGTGACGTATCCACAGCTTGAACGGAGCGGGATACAACATCAGCGGTAAGTCACACTCTTGATACCTTGGATAATCGAACTTGTCGTGTATATGTATGTATGTATGTATGTATGTATGTATGTATGTATGTATGTATGTATGTATGTATGTATGTATGTATGTATGTATGTATGTATGTATGCATGCATGCATGCATGCATGCATGCATGCATGCATGCATGTATGTATGTATGTATGTATGTATGTATGTATGTATGTATGTGTGTGCGCGCGCGTACGTACGTACGTATGTATGTATGTACTTATTTCTATTTTGTTTGTGTGTGTATGTGTATTGGCTTAATTATACTGAAATACCTGCTAAAAAGTGTTTTTATTTTTGCGTTGATTGCATTTTATTTCAGTATATGAAATGGAGATGGTAGATAAATTGGCTTGTTCTGAAAGTAAATTTCCAACTATTGGGGTGGATGGAAATGTTGCGTGAAAGTTAGTCGTTCAAATGAAAGGTGATATCCATCAGTGGACAAAAAAAAATATGTAGAATTTTCAGTGCTATGATTTTTCTTCAAGACCACAACGCTGACTTCTATGAAAATGTACGAGCAATAGATCTCGATTTTGTTCATCTATCGGATAATATAGTGAAAATCTACCCCTGTGCTAGAAATATTCAAATCCATAATTTCATAAAATTAAACGTGTGTGCGAGCGTGCGTGTGTGTGGTTGTGCTTACGTGTATATATAAGGCGAGTAAATCGAAGGTGTAAGTCTTTAACGGTGTCTCATCCAATTACATCGAATCTACATTTTTTAAAAAGCCAGGTGTATGATATTTGCGTCTTAGGAATCACGGGAAACATTTTTTCATTACTTTTAATAAACTACGCAACTGTCCTTGCAATATCTAGAATGATCTGTAGATTTAAACATTTAAACATCCGGTCTGAACAAAGATTTAATTTAAAGGCTTTCTCAGATCTGCTCTTACATAATGCACTGATTGGTATGATGCTTTACACATGCAGATCAAGGTCGCTGATTGGTATGATGCTTTACACTTGCAGATCAAGGTCGCTGATTGGTATGATGCTTTACACCTGCAGATCAAGGTCGCTGATTGGTATGATTCTTTACACCTGCAGATCAAGGTCGCTGATTGGTATGATACTTTACACTTGCAGATCAAGGTCGCTGATTGGTATGATGCTTTACACCTGCAGTTCAAGGTCGCTGATTAGTACGATACTTTACACATGCAGATCAAGGTCGTTGATTGGTATGATGCTTTACAATTGCAGATCAAGGTCGCTGATTGGTATGATACTTTACACCTGCAGATCAAGGTCGCTGATTGGTATGATGCTTTACACCTGCAGATCAAGGTCGCTGATTGGTATGATACTTTACACCTGCAGATCAAGGTCGCTGATTGGCATGATGCTTTACACCTGCAGATCAAGGTCATTGATTAGTATATTTTACATCTGCAGATCAAGATCGCTGATTGGTATGATGCTTTGCACTTGCAGATCAAGGTCGCTGATTGGTATGATACTTTACACCTGCAGATCAAGGTCGCTGATTGGCATGATGCTTTACACCTGCAGATCAAGGTCGCTGATTGGTATGATTCTTTACACCTGCAGATCAAGGTCGCTGATTGGTATAATGTTTTGCATTTATAGATTCATGTGGTTGATATGTATGATGTTTTACACCTTATATCAATGCGCTTATTGGTATGATTCTTTACACATATAAATAAATGCGCTGATTTGTATAATGCTTAAGGTAAATGTTTGATTGTTACGATTCTTTACACCTACAGATCAGTGCCTGATTGGGATTATGCTTACCACATGTAGGTAATTGAGCTGATTGGTGTGATGTTTTACTTTCATAAATTAAAGCGTTGATTGGTGTGGTGTGATGCTTTCCTTTTATAAATTAAAGCGTTGATTGATATGATGTTTTACACCTATTGATAAAATGTACCGATTGATGCTTTACACCTGTAGATCAAGGTCTATGATTGGTATAATATTTTACATTATTAGATTAGTTCGCTAAGTGGCAGGATATTTTACACGTATAGGTTAATGCGCTGATTGGTATGATGCTTTACACATATAGATCAATGCGCTGACTGGTATGACGCTTTACACCTGTAGATGAAATGGGTGGTTGGTATGTTGCGTACCTTTAAATCATCGCTTTACACTTTTAGGTCATTGCTCTCATTGGTATGATCTTTTACACCTATAGATCAATGCGCTGATTGGTATGATGCTTTACACATATAGATCAATCCACCGACTTGTATGATACTTTACACCTGTATATCAATCCACATTATTGGCATGAAATTTTATACTTTAAGATCAATGCGCTGATTGGTATAATGCTTTGCAGATATAGATATATCAATGCAATGATTGGTACAATGCTTTGCACCAATAGATCAATGCGATGATTGGTATAATGTTTTGCACCTATAGATCAATGCGCAATTTGGTATAATGCTTTACTGTGGTTATAAACAGTAGCATATATATTACTGTGCCGCAAAACAGTTAACTGTTCACATGGCTTGGCCAAACAAGCAGTATGTAGCCAAAAACAGCAGTGTAATCAATTCTGCTGTCAAATTAATGGATGTCTATCGGTCTAATTATCTGTAGCTAATTTGCTATTTCCACCCTTTGTTCATAAATTCCGAGAAGACATGGCGATCCCTTAAATGTGGTTAGATGTAGCTCAAGTGGTCATACAATCCAGTGCCGTCTTAACAACATTGTAGGCTTTGGGTAAAGCAATGCATTGGGACCCCCTGCCGGGCATGCTATTCATTAACAATATAGGCAGCATCATGCCCTGGACAATTGCCCAGTGTGTCCATGCATCAAGATGGCACTGATTCAACCATCTGCGAAGATAATAAATGTTGCATAATGCAACGAATTTATGACGACGGTCTGCCCGACAAATTAATTAGCAAATTAATTATATATATATATATATATATATATATATATATATATATATATATATATATATATATATATATATATATATATATATATATATATATATATATATATATGTGTGTGTGTGTGTGTATGTGTGTGTATGTGTGTGTGTGTGTGTGTGTGTGTGTGTGTGTGTGTGTGTGTAACCAGCGTGATTATGAGAGCGACCAATGCATGTTAATGAGGTTTGCATCTGATCGGCAGAACTCTTCGACACAATAGTGACCCTACATCATCGCAAGTCACCTTTCACTAGCAGATGCATATACTGAGATTTTCTCGTTTTTCTTGAGTACCAAAAATCAAAATTATCCAAGAACAAAACAATGTAACAGTATCTTACACAGCAATGGCTGTGCCAGTTGTATCGACTTGAAAGAAGAGAAACTTTGACTCCTTCGAACAGAGTAAAAGGTCAGATTGGGCCACAGTGGCGGAAAGGTTTTACTGATAATCTAAAAGACAAGAGTCACTGATCATATAAATGATATAAGTAACTGATAATTTAAATGATATAAGTAACTGATAATTTGAATGATATAAGTAACTGATAATATAAATGATATAAGTTACTGATGATTTGAATGACATAAGTAACTGATGATTTGAATGATATAAGTAATCGACAATATAAATGATATAAGTAACTGATGATTTGAATGACATAAGTAATCGATAATATAAATGATATAAGTAACTGATGATCTGAATGATATAGTAATCGATAATATAATTGATATAACTGATAACTTGAATGATATAAGTAACTGATGATTTGAATAATATAGGTAACTGATGATTTAAATGATTGATATAAGTAACTGATGATTTGAATGATGAAAATAATCAATAATATAAATGATATAAGTAGCAACGCCAGCAGGTCATAAGATCAGTGTTAAAGGTAAAAAATACAGAGAAAATTGAAATGTTTAGAAAAGATGTTATTAATACGTTGTTCTGTGATCATATTCCAGAAGGACAAACAGTCTACCCAGTAAATGGCTCAATTACTGATGACAATATCGAAAACTTATCTTTACAAAACGATTTTCAGCTGCACCCGGAATTTGATTTATATGAAGCTAACGATTGTGGTATTATTGGAAACAGATAAACTAAAAAGTTCTTGGTCTTATGAATAATAATGATGAATCTGAGATAAAAGTAACTGATGATATGAATGATATAAGTAACTGATAATATAAATGATATACGTAACTGATGATTTGAATGATAAAGGTAATTGATAATATAAACGATATAAGTAACTGATGATTTGAATGATATCTTAGGGTACTGTCAGAGGAACACTAACCGGTAGAGTTAAATATATTAGCCATCGTTTTGTTTATGAGGTGTTTAACGGACCTATACCCAATGTTTTGTTGATTAATCATATTAATAACGTAAAGACTGACAATCGACTGGAAATTATTTAGCTAGTTACCCAGCAGGAAAATGTGAGAAAAGGAGTAAGTGGTAGTGGTATTAATTTTAGATGTCCAGTAGAAGGTGTTGTTTCGTCGAATCTCGAAACAGACGAGGAGATTAAAGTTCCTTCAATCTCATCTGCTGCTCGATACTATAAGATAAATCCTATGTCAGTAAAATTTGGTGTTGATAGAGTAACAGGATCAGCTTTTTTCAAGCAAATACGATGCTATGATTGTTTTTAGATATGATGATTAAGTATATTTGATAGCTCGGTTTTAGTCAAGCAATGATGGTGAAACAAATGCTATAATATCATCTTCATCAACTTTTAATGTTATAAAAGTACGTTCATTAACTTTATTTATTTTTTCTTTGCTGTTAATAATAGTATATTAGAATCATCTTGCGTAAAAATGACGTCAACCGAATATGCAATGTAACCTGACAGACATTTTCTCACCCCTTCGGCTAGTTCATTGTAATTTGATATATTCACTTTTTGGTGATATTTTACACAATGAATCATCTTACATTCACTTTTTGGTGATATTTTACATAGTGAATCATCTTATAACAATAAATTAGATAAAAGTATATTATAATATGAACTTGATGGAAATACTCGCTGAAATATATATATGGAAGATAATATCGCAGGAGATTTCATCTCAAGTGATTCATTCACAACAATATAGAGTTGCAGACAATATTACAATCACTAGTGATATAATAGACAAATCTGCTAGCTATAGTGATGCTATTTTGTACAACAACGAATCTAACGATAATGAAATAGTTGCTGTCACTGACAGATCAAATTATAGCAGACCAACAACTGGAAGATATAATGTCAAATACCACATTGCTAAAAATAATAAAATTTAATTTTACTGTTGTCGAACAAGAAATATTGATTGTTTATCAAACCTTTTTTAATTATCAAAATTCCAGGTCGACAGAAATATATAAAATTTATTTCATATTTGTTAAAAATGTAATTTGATGACAATCTCTAACGATCGCAGGCAATATCTAATATCGTTCTGTAAACCAGTAAAATGTAAATCTCTCAATCGTAAGTACGAGGAAATTTATAAAAACATTATTTCATAATTTGTTTGGTTGGATTTAACTATTAAATTTATCGCTATATCAACGCCACTTGACTAAGGTTTTATTGCCTTTTCTCTTAATAACTTTTTCGTCAACGAAAACATCTTGTTCAGTTTAGTTTTTTGTAGTTCTTGTTCATAAAAACTGTCTATGATAAGTTTCCCTGCCAGATCTTTTAGCTCGTATGTTACATGTATTGTTAAAAGTACTTTATCAGCGACAAATACCTCTTCGCTCCAATTTGGAAGAAAATCCTTTAAAAATACCTTTTTCGTCAGAGAGATTCTAACTTTATCACACACATTAAATTTATGTCTACGGTACATGTTTTCATTTGCTAATATTGGATTTTTAATAGCGTCATTAGGTGACATTTTGATGGTTCGATGTTTCGTGTTATTGTACTTGTCAACGATTTGAGGAAGAGCATCCACATATCTGTTAGTGTTTTAGCTGTCAAATATTTGTGTACTTTTTCATTTATTGTGCGATTAAATCTATCAATGACAACAAGTTTCCTTCGTTCCCTGTAACATATTTTGGAATGTTATTTTGTTCTAGAAACTGCTCCAACTTTTTATTGAAAACTTCGCTCCGTGATCAGTCCAGATTTTATTTGGTTTTCTTTCAGTACTTGTTATTATCTGTTTTAACGCATCAGTTATAGACGTTCCTGTTTTATCCGAAACTGGTACACTAAAAGCATATTTGCTAAAAATATCTATTAAAACAAGTATTTTTTGTTATCGTTAAACTGAGCAAGTTTTGATACATCAACTAACTCTATCGTCTAGATATCATAAACGGCATTCGCGACAACTTGACGTCTCGTAAACTTTTTATGTTAGGTTTGTGTAGTTCGGCTGTGATATCGTCATACAATTATTTTCCAAATCCTAATTTGTATTTTGCTCTAATAAAACCTTGCACTTGCCTTCTATCAAACCTTCTCGTAGATTTGTAGATTCCATATCACGTAATTCATCTAACATTACTTTATCACAATCTGATTTTGAGCTTTCGTGATCATAACATATATCATGATACATTGCTATTGTATCAACTTGATTATAAGATTCTTGTTCTGGCAGTGGATTATTGTTCTCGTCAAGTTTGTCAAGAGGATCATAAGATCCAGTATACTTTTGACCTGGCAATGTCCAACCCTCTTTTAGTTTTGGTAATTTCCCAATAATTTTGTGAATGTCAATTCCGCTGCCAATTACATTACGGCAATTATATAATTTACGGTACGTGATGATTTTATCTTGTTCTATACAAAAACTTTTCTCACAACCACAGCTGCATTTCATTTTTGTATTATGTCTCATAGATTAATTATCAATCAAGATAACTCTGTCAATACGTATTCCAGATCCAGTTGTCGATTTCAAGAACATACTTCATTCTACCACAAATAACACACATACTTTTTAGCATCATTTTTTTCGTCGTCTCATCCTTTTTTTCTGTTTTAGTTTTAGATTTGAGACAGTATGTTTACATTATACTTGTATGTCCACACAAAGTATAAACTCTGATCTTTAGTTAGATTTACAAAAATTAACTGTAATATCATCGTTTGAGTGAGAAGGATGCTTATCAAATTATAAAATAAACTTTAAAAGATCAAGATCTTTTGACATTTGTCTGACAAACATTATACAATAATAACCACAAGCTGATGTTCCAATCGGCTGAAGCTGATTGGACGAAGAATCATTTTTATCAAATTTTTATAAATTTAATTTTTTTTATAAGATCGCTCAGAGGAAGTCCAAAATGAATCAAAATAATAATTACCATGGACAACAACCCAGTAAGTGCCGGTGCCATCGTTAAAATTTTCTATATTTACAATGCATGAACCAACTGCTGGTTCGTCATCGAGTTCGTCCTTGGAAAATCCTCCGAGAAATCCGAAAACATCAGTAATTTTTTTTTCAATGATATTGTTGTTGTTGTTGTTGGGCTTAACACCATTTTTCAGCACAAGATAGGCTATTCATGGCGGCCAGTATTAATGGTGGAGGAAGAAACTGGGAAATCACCGAAAAGAACCACCGATCCACGAGAAGCTACTGGCAAGCTTTCTCACATATCCACTTTCGCCGAATCCTAGACTCGAACTCACGCAGACAGAGGTGAGATGGCAGTGATCCGTAACGGACAGTGCTTTTGACCACTCGGCCACTCGGGGCCCCTATGATATCCAAATTACTCAAAAACGTCTGGTCCGTGGTAGAGTCATTCCACGTCCAATTCATAGTAGATTTGGATGAAGACTTCCCGTTAATCCTGCTAACAGAGGAGCAAAAGGAATATTTCCTAATTATTTTGTTTGATGGCGTTTTGTTGTTTTCTTTTTTCGATGATTTTGTTTTTCGTTGTGGCATTTATTTTATATTGTTACATAAAACTAACGACAGATCTGTCTGATTCCACGACCTTCGACTGATTTTTTCCTTCCACCAGACACTGCTTCTGACGGAAACCCTAGTCCAAGTGTACCAAGTACTGGTAAAATTTACTAACTATCACAGAAAGTGCTGATCCAAAAAATTCACCTTGTTTTGACATTGCAGTTACTTGCGAAACAGAAAGTTTATGAACAAACAGTTTGTTGCGATTGAGTTTATTAATTATTTGCTGCGTTAGCATTAATTTAACCGTTGTTTTGTTCAAAGTCTCAGTGATATCAGTCGCTGGAGATATCATCAAAGAAACAGAACGTCGTTTAGCAATCTCTGATGATAATTTTTCAACTTGTCCGGATGTTAGGTATATTTCTAGAGTGGTTTTCATTATTTTATATCAAGGTTAGATTCAATTTGATCGCGTCAATTGTCAAGAGTATATAACTAATCACTAGTACATATACGTTTCACTGTTCGGCTGGCAGGGCGTCAATGTCCAAGTGACCTCGATATCAGTAGTTGAGCCGATAACTCGTTCAGAATGTTTTGATATATCAAAAGAAAAAGATAGGCATAGTGAAAGAAACTCTTCTAGTGATATTTATGATCCACTGCCGAAGTTTTCATATCTTTGTATTGCTTCTATACGATACATGTACGGCCGAGATATGTTTCTTGTTTGATTGATAGCAAAATTGCATTCGATTGCATTCAATTCGGGGTATTGTCTGGAATGTATTCTATTCGTCCAACGGCAGGTTTATCAAATACGGAATTGTTCATTTCTTGAACATTACGAAGTGCCTGTCATTGAGATACATCAAATAAGTGTCGAGGCAGTTGTTCGCTGGGCGTGGTTGTCACACGCCTTGTGTAATCAGTTGCGTTAGGAATTGCTGTTTGATAAATTTTGCAGAAAGTGTATCTTTTTTGTGTAGTTGGTCAATAATAGTTCGAATTCCATCGTTTTAGATACAGAAGGAACAGCCTGAGGTATCCGCAGTGTTAACATTGTGATAGGAAACTGTTCTGAAGCCACTCCACTCCAATCATTTTGATCAGCTCGATCTAAAATAAGTGTATGTTTTATTCCTTAAAAAACTTTATTTTATTTACGGCAAAAACCAAAGATTGTACTTGAAAGAAGCATTATAGTTATCTGGCGAGATTCTGCAGATAATGCTTTTCGTTTGGCAAATCCCTTGCTGTCGTATTATTCTTGTTACCGCCAATCTTATTGGTCTCCAATATCACCAGCTACATTACCAGCGGGACTGGCGATTAGATTATTGTTGTCTTCAGCAGGATTACCAGCACCAGTACGAAACTCGCTAGAAACAGCTGTCCTAAATGAGGTATTTTTAAACCACATCATGTTTGTGGCCACAGATCTAGAATAATCATCGCTGTTTAGTATTGTACTCGCTTTTGGCAAGTGAATTGAAATATCTTCTACGGTTTGATTGGGCAGTTGGTTTCGTGCACTTTTAAACAAGCTCCAACCGTTATTGACAAGAGCAATTTCTATACCAAACGGCAATATCACCACTTATCGCAGTCAATATTTGTCCACGCACTTCAAACACTGCCTAATGCGGCAGTAGAAACACGTCCTTGTTGCGTGTGGTAAAAGTTTTAACACCGGTTTTATTTTATTCGTTCAAGTTTTCATCTAGATACTGTACGTATTCTAATTCTGTTACATCGTCGTCAGAATCATATCTTTTGGTAAGATCGAACTAAGTTTTTAGCTGACATTTATTTTATAATTTCTTCACAAAATTAAAAAGCATATGGGGTCGTCAGCTTTATTTTCTGTACAAGTTTACGTACTATTTCTTCACCACGCGGTGATAATATTTTTTGTTGTAGCTATCATGGTTCCTCTTGTGTCTTCTTTCTGCGCAATATCTGATTAAACTCGTTTTATTTCCAATTCGAAAGGTCCTCTAATCTTATCAACGATATTTTGTCCTACTGCGGTGCCTGCCGATGCAGTTGCCCCGTCGCAAAAGCTTTACATGCGTCAAGTGTAATTGGTGCTACTTTACGAGCAATTCCTGGTATATTTTCTTTAATTAGTAAATATGTTTTGAAAACTCCACCTACGATTTTTCTTTTTTAAATTTTGTCGTCTCATCTTTATCTATAAAAAATAAGATCACAAAATGGATTATGTTACAATACGTTAGTGTAAATAATACGTGACAATTTCGTTGTTGAGATCTATTTATCTACCTGATTGATATGTTAATTTCATTGTTATGCTTCTTATTTGATTTTAGACATTAATCGGATAATAGATAATCTGACGTGGATTAATTTGCATGAGAGAACCTGGTGGAATTTCTGGTGAGAAACTGTAATTTTTTTGGTCCTGTACTGCCCTTGACTGAATAAGATCTAGATGCAATATAACAATTGACAAGTATGGTATTTACGTATGTTATATCCGCTGGCACTTCACAGTCGTATGTGACAGCTCATTAAATATCAACGTAATTGTGATGATTAAATCCTATCAGTGATACTTATTTGCGATGTAAATCTGTCATATTTTTAAAATATTTTTATCCTAGCTCGTGATATGTTATAGTTTTGTATCAGTTCAAAATTGTCTGCAACTCCCTTATTTTCCGTTATCAGCTCTTTTTTATCATCTTGTTAAGATCAGGGAGGTTATAAGCTCCTTGTGGAATTTTAAATGTTTGACATTACCTGCATGTCATATCTGTAATAAACGGAAACTCATCGTTTACTCAAGTTTTCAAGTTAGCCATGGCATTCCAACAAGTACAAGAAATTAATCAGATTTCATACAGTTTTGTAGGATCAAGTTCTATTGGTGGATTGTAATAAACAGAAATGTTTGCGCTGTTTCATGCTGCTTGCGATGAATCAAGCAATAATGTTGTTGATGTTAGTGACATTATATCAATATATATCAAGATCGCTATGAAAAATTTCATACTCGGATGAAATCAGCAACCTGCTCGATCTTGGATGATCTAGTATATCAATAACTTCGTTATCGATCTCTACACTTTCGTTACCAGCCTCTTTTGATGATATCAACAACATTAGTCGATGAACTATTTCTGCGTTTGATGTAAAATCTTTAACTGCAGATTCAGTGGTATCCTCTGGTAATGTTTTATCTCGTTTATTTGCATACTGAAAAATTTCAATTCTTTTTCATATTCTACTTTTCTGGTTCTATATTGTTATACTGTTTTATGAAAATTTTCAGCAATAATTCCATCTCTAATATTATCAAATAATGCAGGAAAATCTTTTTTATCTTCAATTTTTGTAATTCTTTTATCATCAGAGTAATCATTTGCTATAATTTCTGTTAATTTTTCTATAAAATTATCATAGTTTTCTTTTTTGCCAAGTTCGAGTTTTGTCAATGTCAGTAATATTATGTTTTTTAATAAACTCGTTATGTTCTGCATCTTATATTTTAACATGTGGATTTTTTTCTATAAATATAATTTTTTCAGTAGGTATTTTTAATGCAATTATTTCAGTCATTATTTTATGTTTCTCAGCCAATTCCTTGGTTTTCTCTGACATTTTTTTATTCATCTTTTTCAACTCGTCTCGATTACCAGCCATTATTGGTATCGCATGATAGATTTCAAGAGGATTGTTCATTAGCCTGTTAGATTCAACCTATCGTGCAGCAGGATCAACAATGTGTCTTGCAAGTTCGTTTACAATTTTTACAGTTTGTTCTTTCGATCTTTCTCCAAGTAAACCTAACAAACCCTTTTCTTGTAATTTGTTAAGCTCATCTGCAGATATTGCCGGATGCTTGCCAAGTACTGCCTCAGGGACAGGTTTGAAAAGTTGAGCAGTTTCTTCCTCTGCTTGTACTTGTCCATGCCGAGCTTCTTCCACTTTTTTCTTAACAGCTGCTTGAGTTTTAATAAACATTTTTTAGTAAGTCAATTCTTTGCTGATACTTGTCCATGATTTTTTATACGCTTTACAAAGTTAGATTATAGAAACACGTCAGTGCAACAACGAAACAGATTAGCTAGATCACGAGCTAGCTTGTCAAATAAAAAAAAATTGTATTTGTCTTTAGTTGCTTGATTTAATAAATTTATCTTTCGTTACATCATCGCATTATTCGATTTTGCAAGATTTCTAACGTCAACATTATCCACTCCGGGAAATAATATGAAATAACCAATATTTGGCCTGATATATCTATCAACATCGTAAAAATCTTGGGCTCGATAAACATAATTACATCTTTTATTGCGTGATAATGAAAAATAAGATAATCTTGTTCATCTCGTTGTTTAGCGGAATATCGTCGAAGACGATTATTTTATGCTCGGAATAGTCAAGATCGTTAACTGGAACAAGTTCTTCCGGTTATCTTATTAAAAATATATCATTGCCAGCGCCAAGTTTATCACGAAGTTTATTGTTGTACTCGCTCAATAATTTGTATTTGTCCTGTTGGAGGTTAATTGTGTAAATATACACCTTGTCATATTTGAAGTTATCGTTGAGCAAAAGATTTAATAACAGATTTGTTTATCCGATCCTGTGCGACCGACAATAAGATAATGACAATCTGGAAGGTTATTGTTATGTTTATGATGAATTAATCGTTCGGTATCAAAATTTAATATCTTCGCTATTATTTTTTAAAATAATTTTGTGTTATATTAAACCCACTATCGTCGACAATGTTGTGTAGGACGGTAGGTATAATGAGCTCTTATACGAAATTTGGAATATTATTGATAGATTCGTCAGATAAAGCTCAGCAAGGTGATTTATTAAGATACGCAACTCTTGATTAGCTCAGAAATGTAATCAATAATTTTTTCAATTATCACAAGTGTAGATCAAAATGAAGCTGTTTTCTAGGAGAAACAAGGAAAATTAAAGAAAAGTAATGTGCAACTGTCAGATTTACTTGTACGAATGCCTTCCACAGTTGTTAATATCGTTACTTTTACTACTCAAGGTAAGATATAATATTCTAATAGATAAGTTAACGATTATGTCAAAAGAGCTAGTGATTTATTCACGGGTAACAATATTATGAACCAATATAACATTACATACCTTGGAAACCTAACCCAAGGTAATGATGCCGCAACAAAAAATAAAAATACGTTGATTATCAAGAATCAAAGTACCTATTAGCCAGCGGTGGTATAATGCGTGCATTTCTCAACATGAATAATAATGGTATTAGTAATCTTAGAACACTAGAATCAGATTTTGATGCTGTAACGAAGAAATATGTCGCTGATGTGAGGACGTTATTAAAACCAATCAATGATGTATTATTGATGTATGACTGTATTAAATGCCAGTTATTATAATCACCTACAACTGTTTATGATCTTTTGCAGAAACGTGAATAGTACTATTTCTTTTGAAGTCCACCAACTTTTGATAATAAACTCGCTGATATTAACATAAAAATCAATGATATTGTCAGTGGATCTCTAATATCGTTCAAAAAACGAATCTGAGTAAAATTCCTCATAAGCAGATTATCAATGTGGTATACACAGTAGCATCAAAATTAGCAACATACACACTGCATAATAACACTATCAAACATACCGCTGAGGTCACTGTTGTATAAAGACTGCCCGTATGTAGTGGTGTAAAAGTTACTATTATTTGCCACATAGTTATGGCGTCATTCGAGCGATGCTTTCTCTGGAGTTGTATCTATAGTGTTAAATAAAGATGTCGAAGAATTTATACTGGAAGCGTCAGATAAAAAAAAAATTGAACACAGCGTCATACCGGTGGTGTCTGTAATTTGTTGCCGAAACACCACAATTAATTACTTGATCAGACCTGGGGATTATGTAAATAAATATTTATTAGGAAAAAGTATAGTTGATTTCAATATTATATAAAAAGAAATTCTAAAACAAGATATGGATGCGCTAATGCAATATACAAATATTGTAATAAAATACTTTGGTGTGTAAAAAAGAATGTTACAAATACTATAACAAAATACTTCTGATAATATCATATTTACCACTGCTAATGACCAGCTTTGGTATAATTTCAAGTGGAGAACCATTAAACCCGTTTTTGTTGATAATATCAGGAATTGGTGTTTCTCTTTCAATGGTGTTTCAAGAGATCGAACCTCGACTTATAATTTTAAAAGTGCCTGCAAAACAGCTAACATAACTTACAAAAAATTACTTGATGACTTGGGAGGTGTAAAATATGATATGGACGATTTGATACGTAAGTTTCGTATTATTGACAGTATGTTAACAGATATTCTACCAATGAGAGTCAGTAAATATGTAAAAAGATTTTCAAAAAGTATGAAATTTTATCTAAACTATAAAAAAAAAATGTTTGAAAATTTCTTGGTAAAAAGTCTAAGATTATATCTGCGCCAGAAACCTCCTTTTGGTTTTGAGAAAATCGTTTGGGAGTGGAGATTTTAGAGTCTTCGAGAGGGTAATTTGTATTTGTTTGGAGAGTGGAGAAAGGTCCCTGCGCCATAAAATATTTCTCTTTTATATTTCCATTACCCAAACCAATAAACAACAATCAGATACATGTCTTTACATTACAATTCGTATCAAATATACAAATATTCAAATATCCATGCTCTGATATATTCAAATATCTGTTGTAACTAATCGTACGTAGATCAATCATTTTCCGGAAGTCCTTTTCAAACATGTGTAAACTCGAACATAACGCATTACTAAAGGTACTGGTTACTAAGAAGTAACCTACCAGTGAATTGCAATATTAACTTTGACGAACTAGAAATCTACATAATTCTCTACGTAAACTCAAATTCATGTCTCAAATACGCTTATAAATGAAACACTACCATGCAATATAAAATACTAAAACGATCCCAGTAATTAAGTCGACATACTACCAATAATTACAATTATGATGCCGTAATGTTTTTCAAACTTCGAGCAAATAGCTTACTGACCTAGTCGAAGCTCTCCTTCTCTTACAATTCTGGTCCTACGATTCCCGCCAAATTACGAGTGGCTTTTCCCAGAGTATACTTAATTCTTATAACAGCAAGATTTTCTTCTCATAATCTGTTCAAGTATACTGATAAATTTACTGCACGTTTAAGCTATAATTTCGATCTAATATTTTATTCCACCATCTATCTTAATTCCAATTGGATATCGCTGCGAAATGTCCCAATCAGACTTATTTGTCAATGTCTTCTCGCTTGCTTGTCCAAGTGACGGGTGAAAACTCGTCCCATTCACCCCGAGGGCTTCCTTTTAACCCCTGGATCAATTTGTAACGCCTAGGTGTAAGGACTACAAATCCATTAATTGGCGGCTATTCTATAATCTGGGTGGCAGGCATATTCGTTTAACACTGTTTGCGGTGATGTTTACACATCACACGTGGTATTAATCTACCAGTTTATACATTTCCTGATACCTGGACTCAGCGATCGTGACACTTAGTATAGTCAGGAAGTGGAAGTGATGTGCGATTTACCTCACTCACTTTTTTTTTGTTGTTATTATTGTTGTTGTTGTTGTTGTCATAGTTATCTAGGAAATGATCGACCACGGTGTTATTGCCCAGATCGAGTAAACAATAAAATAAAATAGGAAATTAAGGGATGGATTAGCAGATCTGAGCAGAGTTATAGGATAAAACAACACGAGCCCCCGTATGTAAAACATAGCAATTTATAAAATAGCGTAAACAAAATAAAATCGAACATGGTACAAACTTTTACCGGTTCCGTACTAATAGAACAGGTTCCATTATACGATCGATTCACTAATCGAACTCGAATTGCCGGCATGACCACATCACGTGGTGATTCTGGTCTTTTTCAAATCACTGGTGCTGAAATGTTTGCGTTTATTAATTTCCTTCTGTCTCTTTGTTTGTCTCTCTTTATTAGCCTGTTCGGGTCATCATCCACTTGGCTGTAGACTGTGATCTTATCCCATGATATAACACAGTATGGAGCCATTGTTTCTTACAAAAAAAAAAAATAATCCTCTACCTAAATAATTGTAATTTTTTTTTCTTCTCCTGGGGTCAGACAACGTTTTCACTCATTTTTACTTTTGTGTCCTATCTAGCTACTCTCTCATTTCAAATTCCGGCATTTCAACTGAGACCATGCCATAATTCACGACATAATTAAACTTAACAGTATCTTTACATTTTCCAGCTGAACTCTGTCTCGATTCTCGATTGAAGAGAATTCACAATTAAATTACACATAAATTAATGGACTCATTGTCTTAAGTACATTAATTTGCTTAATTAGAGATTCAGTGACATACGTTTCAGACATAGAAAAATCAATCCTCAACATAAATAATGAAAATCATTTAAGATATAACTTAAATTTTTACTCATTTTGTGTCAGAAAAAATGTATGAAAATTTTCACTACATGATTATTATTATCTACAAAAACAACTGAACCCGAACTTATTCATTTACGAGATATTGCATGACATTCTTAGAAGCCATGAACCATATAACATGCACGATTTGTGTCTGAATTAAATAATAATTTAAGTTTGAATTTAAGATGAATTAATTCAACAATTGCTTACGAACTTACATCAATTAACACATTATATATTATTGTGACTAACCTTGCCTTTCCGAGCCAAACTCTCTTATCTCTATCTTTTCTGGATAAGGTTCTGTTAAATTTCTTAACCCGTTGTCCCTTGGACGATGTGTTTAATGACTGACATTACTTATGAGTCCCTCAGATTTCCTCCTCGGCAGAAAATAATTGGATGGACTAATATCGCGAGGGAGATTATTTAAAAACCCTGAATTCTGTCGGAGAACACACACAATCACGTGTAGCTTATCTATTCAGGATTACTACTTTAAATGCCAAACTTTTTTTTTATCACGTCATAGAAGTCAAAATAGTTTTCTCTATTCCACCTTTATTAATAACTATTCTGGAAGATATAATTTTATGACACTTGTTTCAAATATTCCCCGACTTCCTAAGTTTTCCTCTGGTTCGTTGAACTCTTGTCATTTTACCGCTATTAACCTTGCATTAACACTGCACTCTTATCTGGCTCTAACCTTTAACTAAGCGAGTCTTAATTCAATGCATGCCCCAAGCAGAATTCCATCCCTCAGAGTCACCAATTTATGGTGAGTCTAACCCATACGTCAAATTTAATATTTACATGTCACTCTGGCCACAAGAGAATGCAGTCAAATTACTTTAGAGAAAAAAATATATACAAATTTTTGCATCATTATATGACTGTCTTCATCAAATATTTTAGATGAAGCAGAACTATTTGATACGATTTTATGAAAAGCGTGAAATTTATTCATTCGATCGCGTAATGCTTCAAATTTAGCCAGATTCAATAGACTGGAAAATTTACATAAACATTCCTTAAATGATCATATATTATATACAGAAGCTGCAGTTATTTTACAGAAATGCCTAATGCAAAAAGTCGGATTACAATTTTATCAATTTATAGTTAATTAAGTAACTTTGCGTGAATAATCTTACACTCAGAAAGAAAGGGTTATTAAATGTATTCCATAATGTGATAAACCTAAGCAGTATATTTCAGACTGGAGCCCCTTTTCACTTCTAAATGTATCATACAAAATTACTTTAGCATTTGTTGCATATAGAATTAAAACTGCTTCACACAATTGTATGTACGGGTCAGACGGGGTTTCTAAAAGGAAGATTCAATGGTGAAAACTATAGTAATTTGTATGATTTAATTGGTTAAAGCCCAATACTCCTGGACTACTTCCATTTTGGTTGATTTTAGAAAAGTATTTGATTCATTTACATGGCTATTTGTTGATTTGTTTTGTTTGTTTTGTTGTTTTATTTTGCTGAACCGACGATATACTAGATACAATTTTTGGATGGGTTGAAACATTACATTTTGTGTAATTATTAATGGTCAGTATTCATCAGGTGTTTGTTATCAAAGGAGAATGTAGACAGGGGGATAAGCTTCTCCCATATACTTCTATCCTGTGAACAGCGCTTTTAGCCCAAATGATAAGGACAAATGGCAACATTAAGGGAATCAACACAGGTAATATGTTCTTTCTCGGTATGCTGACGATATATCACTTACTCTTGATGGTGCAGATAAATGTATGTCTGCTTTATATCATTTATATCAATATTCTAAATTTTATGGTCTTAATATAAATATTGAAAACAAACAAAAGCAAAGGTAGTTTGGATAGGAAGTAGAACAGGTAGCAACAAGGAATACTGTACTGTCCAGAATATAAACCTAATTGGGGCCACGAGTGACAATTATGCAAAACAATATCTTATGAATGTTGATTTAATAGAGGCAGATCAAATTAGCCTCAATTTAGAAAACAAAAATGCTGCTTTTAACTTCATGATGTTTATGGAAACTGTACACGGTAACAGTTTTAAAACAGATGGTCACTGTACATTCAGTTAAAAGAGTAATAAACCGTGATTTTGGAAACATATGTACATATATGCGTGCACGCACACACACACACACACACACACACACACACACACACACACACACACACACATGCACCATCCTCCTCATGTTGCGTTACATATTCCAGGAAGAATTTTGTTCACAAGCAAAATTAAAAACTATTTGAACTAGCCCTTATGTTCAGAAATAACAATTCGCCCTTCGACGGATACTTGAATTGATTGATCAATATATAAATTTACTAATTTAAGCGGCCGTCTTCATTTCCGTTAGATGGTCTCTTGCTATGTGGAACTAACGCTTGGATATCAACATGCATGTATGGCAAAGCCTATACTGTATGCCAGTAAGTAATATGCTATAAAGTTGCATGTATGTAAATGCCTTTTGCGTCAGTAATCACTCTTTCTTCATATGCTGCTGACGTATTAGGGTGGTCATTCGTCTGGTTTAATGCGGGATATGTCCAGTTTTCAGTTGCTCTTTCCCCATCTTAACCTTAATTTTTTTTTTACGTGTGCAGATTCTTGAGTTCCGTCAGTGTCAACCCAATGTTATGTACATATGCTTTTGTCCGTCATGTCTGCCAATGTAAATTTAAAAAAAAAAATTGTTTAAAGTAATTATATATTATTATGGTTATATTAGGATCATGACAATCAAAGCGATGTTGTGACGCACAACCCAAGTTTAAAAATTTCCGCATTTTTATTGTGTCCGTTTCCTTTCGTATTTGTAATCGCTATTAGTGCACGTTGGCATTACGGTTTTGAAGCCATGTGATCGAGTCATATGATCACTGAAAGTTTCAAGTAATCATTTCCGTATGTCGAGAGTATAAACCTACACCACATGTACATCAAATTCCTAAATATTACCTTCCTCCTCAAGTAAGAGTAGACGTGACCATTTTACTGCTCACTATACAATTTAAAGAAAACTATAAGGAGACAAAATTTGCGCATGTATACATCGATGAGTGGATAAACGAAAGCACAGCAAGATCACCAAAGTAAAGTTATGCAGACGATTTTTCACAATCGATCACAACAGTGATGTAAGTTGCATAATATTTAGCCTTAGCTATTTATATCTTTCAGTTTCCATATTTGTGCTTTTACATCTGCACCATATAGCCTTTTTAAGGCAAAAATATTGATCAATTGAGAAATAAGATGAATCACAATTTCGCGATAAGGCCCGTTTGACAGGCTGAAGTGAAGATATCTATAAAAGGGTAACATCTGTGAAAGAGAGCAGCATCGTCAGCAGTGCACTGAGTAATGAATCAGGAAATATAAAAATAACCATAAACGGGGAGATGATTAAGTAGTATGATTCAATGCTGATAATATATTTCATCTCCAAGATACAGCAATTTTTTTAAATATAAATATGTATATATTGGACCTCAATTCAAGGATCATATACTTGTTTCTGAGATACCTGGCAATAATGCTGTGATCTATTTTGAACTAAAATGTATACAGGACCACAGTGAGCTTTCTGTATATTAAAATATAATTCCCATTTTAATGCTATGGTACATTTTAAATGATGAGCAACACCAATGCTACTCCTTGAATGAATATCCTAACAGCACAGCTCAGACTCCTGTAATCAATAATAAAAGTTTAATGGAACACAGCCTTGATTCACTCCTTTACAGTATATTCTTGTTATAAAAAGCTAGCTTGACGTCAGCTGGTATAATTTATGAGAATTGTTCTATTCTAACTGGAAATGAGGCTAACATGACAAGTCTTTAAACCATAGCATGTCACCCACTGGATAGGATATGTCTATTAGTCAGGCACATTGTTATGCTATTTCTCTATAATGTATCTTTGTTTGAGATGTTAGTAAATGTTGGGCAATCTGTGATATGTTTTTCTCAGCTTGTATTTGTAAGAAGGATTACCCCAGTCCGATTCAAGATGACTTTATCACAGCACTTGAAAAGAGGCAAGTAATCATTTAATCGGACATAAACTGACAAATTTATGTTTTGTTCATTGCTGCTCTTGGTTAATGTTTATATTGCATAATTATGTGTGGTAGCTTGTTTTCACACATGGCTTGATGCATTCATTTATTCATTAGTTATTCTGTTTGATCAGAAGGATATATGCATGTATGGACACAACATTCACCCTTGGTTATTTCAGTTTTTCAGTTTTTCTAGAGACAGATTGACATAATGCATCATTATGTTTATGAATAAAGTGTACAAAATGTGACACTCATAAATTTTGAAGATTAAGTTTGAGTCTAAAAACCAATATTCAATACCAGTTACTTTCAATAATTCTTATGCATTATCCAGTTAATCTTCACATCAGTATTTGCTTTTTTACTTTTTGTTTGCAATAATCTGAACAGCCTTTACATTTGCAAAGCTGATATTGTTCCAGTTCAAAGACAGAGTTCAACAGTCATACATTATTTATCCCTGAATAAGGTCAGGACAACACCTTAATAAAATAAGTAAGGAGTATGCTTATAACCAGACAGAGACATATGTAATGTAAATATCTGGCTAAATTTTGTAAAAGCTGGGGTGGTCTAACTCTTGCTATATAAACCATGGGCTTATCATTGGCTTATTACAGATACTGATGCAATAATCATGTTTAAGAACATAAATAAAAAGCCTGAATGCATATACCCCTTATTCATTCTTATATGCTTATTTAAAAGATATATTTGTTGATTGACATTTTTTAGCCTAGCTGAAAAATATGCTTTTTTCTGTTACCCTCTCTGTGTCCTCTACTACACTTATTTAGAGCCAGTGTAATTGTATAACTCTCTAGCTTTGCCTACATTTTCACTATTTATAAGTTTTACAGTACTGACCTATTTCTACTGAAGTGCTTATGCTTAACACTGTTAAACCTTACTTGAATGGCAGAGACTGATAATTCTTCTGATGACCACAACTGATAATTAATATGGCAAAAACAAAACTAGATAGATATAAACAGATAGTGACCAGTGTATTTCATAGTATGTGGCTTACACTGGTATAGAGCATTTGGTATAAATCATTATGAACATATGCACTCAGGATGTTATTCAACCTTGCTATGTATTTTTGGTATGGTCTTTATATCTGGTACTTTAATTGAGTTTCCTGCCATTTCATTCTAGTTTACAGTTAGATAAATTAACTATATATATATATATATATATATATATATATATATATATATATATATATATATATATATATATATATATATATATTGTATACCCTTAGAGTTTATTTCAAATTTGTTCTCTTGTAATACAATTATAACTTTAGGGTTCATTTAAAATGGGTGTCTGTAATATCCATGACTTCTTAGTGACATTTTTTTATGGAAGTGGTTTACCAAGTTCAGTCAAACCTTTGTGGACATTTCCAGAAAAGACATCTTTATATAAAGGAAAACATTTACATATGTGAAGTGTTTCCAGATCATACATTTTGGGGTCCAGGTGATTGAGTGGTCCAAAGCAAGCACTTTTACTGATCAGTTATCTCACCTCTGTCTGTGTAGGTTTGAGTCTGGGGCTATTCCAATCTGGGTACTGGTATCAGAGAAATTGCCAGTAGCTCCCTCTGGGTCATGGTTCTTAGTTTGGTTTTCCCCAGATTCTTTCTCCACCAGTTTAACTGGCTGCCATGTATCTTGTGCTTAGAAATGGAATTAAAACCAAAACAACAACAGCAACAACAATAGATCATATTTACAGTTCTCCCCATCATCAGGTAGTCCCGTCACAAAGCATGTATAATCAGTATAATGCAGTCCATTTCATAAGGCATGTATATTTAGTATAATGCAGTCCTTTTAATAAGGCATGTATATTATTTTGGTAGTCCATTTCATATGTTATTTATAATCAGTATAAGGTAGTCCATTTCATAAGGCAAGCATAATCAGTATAAGTTAGTCAATTTAATAAGGCATGCATAATCAATATAAGGTAGTCCATTTCATATGGAATGTATAATCATTTTGGTAGTCCATTTCATAAGGCATGTGTAATCAATATAAGGCAGTTGGTTTCACTAGGCATTTACAATCTGTATAATGCAGTCCATTTCATAAGGCATGTATAATCAGTATAATGCAGTCCATTTCATAAGACATGTATAATCAGTATAAGGCAGTCCAATTCATAAGGCATGTATAATCAGTTTAAGGTAGTCCATTTCATCTGGAATGTATAATCAGTTTGGTAGTCCATTTCATAAGACCTGTATAATCAGTTTAAGGTAGTCCATTTCATCTGGAATGTATAATCAGTTTGGTAGTCCATTTCATAAGGCATGTATAATCAGTTTGGAAGTCCATTTCATAAGACATGTATAATCAGTTTAAGGTAGTCCATTTCTTAAGGCATGTATAATCAGTATAAGGCAGTTCATTTCATAAAGCATGCATAATCATGGATTCCATTTAATTTTTTAATTGCAATATTATGTTTAAAATAATTCGTTATAATCCAACTTCATCCATAAAGTGGCCCACTTTTATGACTCTCATGAACAACATTTTAATGATGGAATGTTGTACCTTTTTATTCATTAGACAAAAGACATCTATCATTGATGGTCAGATGTGTGGTCCCTTGAGTGTCCTTTATATAAAGCTTTCACAGCATATACTTTGATCTAATTTAATAGATGTGTTAGGGTTCATCACTGTTCATGATTATTATTGCAATATATATGGTATTGCCCAGGCTAAGAAGGAAGTATATACCTTTGATAAGACTAGTACAGAAACAGTGGTCCCAAAACAGCTATTTTATTACAGTGTGACCCTGCTATAATGTGCTCTTTTATAACACCACACAAATTCAATATTGATATTGATGACCTTATAATGTGTTACATGTTTAAATCAACTGGTCACAACATAAAATACCTTTGAGCTCTAAAAGATATGAAATACGACTAACTGAAAACACTAAAAATGTTAGTTTTTTGTGCAACTTTAGATCATGTGATGGGATCACATGGTCACTTAATTCGAGCAAAGGAGTAAATATGTCAATTAGGACATGGGCTATTTACAAGTTCAATTATACTGAACAAAATTCAATAATACAAAATAAAAAAGATTGTTTACAACAGAGCTGATGCAAGCTGAGAATGACTTTGATTATGACCAATTATTTTCACTCAGTGTTTACAAGAGCAACAAAGAGAAGAGTGTAGCCAACAAGCTTTGTAAAATTTAACAAAATAATTTATTTCCCTAGAAAACAAGGTACAGTGTGAAAAAGGACTTACTGTTTTTGAATATAATCCAAAAATTAATCCTAGAATGAATAATATAAGTCCTATCACAAAAAGGTTCTAAATGAATCAAAGATTGAATCCCAATGAACTTCCACTATGGAGGACGATGAATGCAGCATTGTACTGATGTGTCAACACTTCCTGATTGAATTTTATGAATCAAGAATGATATTCCAACTTTAGAATTTCAAATAATTTACAATAATTGTCTTTGTCCAAGAATATTGATGAAAAGCACTTATATTTCCAGGAAAAATAAATTATTTTACATAACAATTTTAACTCAACTGGTCACAACATAAAATACCTTTGAGCTCCAAAAGGTATGAAATACAACTAACTGAAAACACTAAAAATGTTAGTTTTTTTTTTTGTGCAGCTTTAGATCATGTGATGGGGTCACATGGTCACTTAATTCCAGCAAAGGAGTAAATATGTCAATTAGGACATGGGCTATTTACAGGTTCAATTATACTGAACAAAATTCAATAATAAAAAATAAAAAAGGTTGTTTACAACAGAGCTGAAGCAACCTCTATGACCAATTTTTTTTTTCACTCAGTGTTTACAAATTCTGAATTAAGGTCAGGAACTAGGTCAGCTAAAAACAATGTAGCAACACTGTTATTTACTAGAAAGGAACTTAATTTTCTGAAAAACATGTCAAATTAAATGAATAAAGTTATTATTATAACATGTAATGAAATTTAAAAAAAAAATTTTTAAACTAACACCTTAGTAATTAAATTACATATATGTAACAAATGGTCTAATTAGTTTTATCTCAAAAGTATTAGGTTTAGAGATTTCTTTTACTATAGATGAAAATGAATTTCATACAGGGATACATAATTATTTAATTTTGTGTAAGTACTTGTTTATTAGAGTAAGACAATAAACTTATTCAGATGACTTTAATTTTTTTATAGTTTGGCAAGGATTGAAACTCAGCAAGCAGGATCTATTTCAAGATGTTTGATTGAGGGATTCACATTAGTTTAGCAAAAATGGTGCCTAGAATAAATTGCATGCATGAAAATTATTGATCATTGTATTTAAATATCCTACTTTTTTTTTTTCATTAATGCTTCCATTATTCAGAGAATTTAGCCAATTTTTAAATTGAGGGGAAATCTACCATCCATCACACCTTAAAAACTTTAGTTCTATGATGGACCATTGTTATAAGCAGCAAGCACTATCCCAAACAAACAGTTAATGGATTAATGAATGAAGTAACAGTTTGCAATTTAATAGGCGAGGTGCACTACAGTTGTGTATTTTTTATCATATTTTTTGTTTGTCTTTTTTTTTTTAAAAAAAAAAATCACTTGTGCCTAGCTGGTGTGCAATTTTTGGAAAAATGTTTAAATGAACCAAGATTTCTTTGATATAATATGCCTAATAATATTTTTGTCAGTTATGTTCATGTTAGAGGTTGTTTTTTTTTTCAAATTTGCTCTGGCTACTTATTTACAAAATTTGATTGCTAGTCATTTTTTGATCTGATTTGTTAAAAAATTTCTAGGAAACATGTTATATTTCAGGAAAAGATTTTATCATCCAGTGTATATGCAGAAAATCATGTTGAAATCTAAAGCAAAAAAGACCAATATACCTTATATATTTGAAATCATGTTAAAATCTAAAACAAAATGAACAATATATCTTATATACTTGAATATAGTCTAGTTGCATTGATCATAGACCCTCATCTACCAGCACATACAAAATCAGATTTTATTGGTAGAGCATTTATATTTTGATCAGTCTGGCTGAAGGTGTGTTCATATTTCTTAATTGGAAGTACAGTATGTCTGTGAGGCATGCATGGAATGTCTCTTGTAAACATTTTGTAAACATTTTTCTTTTTTTGTTTACAGAGTTGCCATGGCAACTGGGTCACCAAATTACAAGATTATATTATGTGGGGAGTATGGTGTTGGTAAAAGTTCCATATTCCGAAGATTTATGAACAATTCCTTTCTGGAGGAGACAGGGAAAAAGTCAACTATTGGCTTGGATCAAGCCACTCAGATGTTCAGAGCCCATGGTACAGAGGTCAAGGTAAAAAGAGTGCACATTGATTGTCTAAATTTTCAGCTATATATAAGTAAACTAAAGGGTATGTAGTATAGAATACACATAACTGTTTTTGTTTTACAAAGTTGTCAATTTGATTGCAATAAATCATCTCCAAACTTGATATTGGTTTTAAAGTAACTTCCCATTGTGTGTCTGGGACAACCAGGAGAATTTATTTTCATAGCACTGCAACCTGTGTGAATAGATTTTCCAATTTCCAAAATAGATTCTATTATTTTTGATATATTCATGACTTTTTCCTCAGGTGTTAATGAGAATTTATAGGTGAAGAAATGCAAAAAAATTGTACAAAATCAATGAAAATAAAGCAAAGAAAAGGGGTACTGCATATGCATCCCTCCATTTGTCTGTCTGCTACACTTTCATTTCCTCGCATAGTTCCAAAACCATTTAAGATGTCTATGTGAAATATGGAACATTTACATGTACATATATTAGATTTATGGTAAAAATTTGCTATTCACAATTCTTCATCTTCAGTATTTTAATTGTGTTTGACCTTTTATCTGTTCATCCAGCCAGCCAGCCATCATTATCACTTTCCATTCTGTACAATAACTCCAAAATCAGTATGAGATAAGGTTCACATCGTAGACTAGAGGTGTTAATATTCATTTTGCCAGTACTTCAGGCACAATATATTTTATAATTTTTCTGTTTCTCGGTTCAACCATTCATCATTTTTGCCAGACTATAACTTTCAGAATGTCCATATTTCATTGAAACTTGATTTACATGTTAGTTATGTGGTTAATGTGTGCCTTTTGCAATTCATTCACTTTTTCTTAGTGCTTTTGTCAATTGTCTAACTAAATATCCTATTACATCATACTCTGTTGTGCATTTGAATTCAATGGGACCAGATTCATGACTCTTCCCTCTTTTTTCTTCAAATAAAACATTGAAATTCAACCATCTTTGTTATTTTTTCATAAACAAATAAATCCATCAATAACCAAATGCATAAAGAAATGGATACAAAAGAAGTAAAAACATTTACTTTCAATTTCCATGGGCTGAAATCAATCATTTGGCTATGTTCAAGTTAAAAACTATTGGTAATATATAATTTAATATTTCTAAAAGCATTTGAAGAATAGTCAGTTTTGACATTCAACACAAAGTCATGTTCCATTTGGCACATATTTCATTTGAATACACTGAAGAGGAAACATCATTGAACAGTTCATGCTTTCATTCAATATCGACCTTTGTCCATCATAAGTACATTTGACAGTACTAAGTATAACTGGTTTGTCAGCTATCTTTGGCACAATCACTAGCTTTCATGAAAAGAATTTGAACTTAAAAGTTTTGGCGTATTGCACATGCTATGTAATTGTTAATTATGTAACTGATATTATGTCCTGAAGATCATACTCCTTCAAGGTGGCAATCATGGGGATATCATACAAAATTATATATATATATATATATATATATATATATATATATATATATATATATATATATATATATATATATATATATATATATATATATATATATATATATGTATATATATATATATATATATATATATATATATATATATATATATATATATATATATATATATATATATATATAGTTTGTTTGATACCTAGTTATTGATTTGTTAGTATATGCTGATTTACAACTCAAGTCTAACTGCAGATACCCAGATCTTTTGATACATAATTCGATAGTAGGCAGGCTTGGGTCTGTGCAGTTTGTTAGCCACAGTTCAAATCTGATGTTGCATAATGTGCTGGTAGATCTGTGTTTAGGCAGCTTTTCTAAAGTAGTCAGCCATACAAACAACATAGACCCTGATCTGCTGGCACATAATGGACTCAACTCCTTAGTGGATATATGTGGTACATGTCATAGTCATCAGGAAGATGTACCTCTGGCATTTTGGCACTTTGGCATTTTAGCATTAACATTGTAACTGTTGTAGGAATATTTTAAGGTATTAAATTTGATGGGATTTATTTATGGTCACCATCTTGTAAAAGAAGGGTTGATTTTGTTTGTCTTTGGCAAAATCAAGACTGACTTACATCAATTTTGACATCAATCAGTTGGAGATGGACTGGAGAATTTGCACCATTCACAAAATGTATCATTGTGTGCACTTCTTTCCTCCATCTTCACATACAGGTCAAAATATTTGTAAAATAAACTTCAACACAAGATAACAACTGCTGTCAAACTGAAAGTATTAGTAAAGAAGTGCACCAATATGTGTGGGCAATTTAATATTTTGCAAAGACACATTTTTATTTACAGATATAACATTTGAGATTTATGTTAGATTGACCTGAGCAAGTCATAAAGATAAACAAATTAATCAAGCCTTAGAACTATTTTGTTTTTCATAACATTCAGACCTGTCCTCCAGGCTGGCATGTGATGAGATAATAGCCAAAATTTTGATGGTAATACACCAGTTAACTGAGGGGCTTGTTAGGGGCAATGGTGCAGAGTGCTGACCTTGTGTAACAGATTGCAATACAGAGAGAATAAGAATAAGGAAACCAGACTACAGAAATATAGGCATCAATGCTCAATAGGATTAGATACAGAAAGCCCAAAGAAACTTCACACAAAAATATAGACTGTATATGGGGAACAAGTTTATAATGTTCCCTTTTTTATGTAATCAGTGGCTGAACATGCTAATGAGATAAAGAATATTAGCACAGATTTGGAAGATTCAAAACAACTTGTTACAGTTTTTACAAGCCTAGAACATAGAAAATAATTCACCCCAAAGAGTGAGTCACATCATAACCTTTGCATGCATTATTTAAGGAATAAAATTTGATGGGATTTTTTGTGTAGTCATTCAGAGAAAAATAAATTGTTAAAGTTTCTCCAACACAGCCTGGTAAGCTTTTGAGTCACTGTGGTAGTATGATACATGGGTGTGATCCATAGGGACTGCTTGATCCTGTTAGCATTCAGCTAACTGGCACATGTTTATGGGAGGAGATGTCTGGAGCCAAATTTAATTAGGTGAAGACTGATATAATACATGATTCATCTCATTGTGGAGCATGAATTCCACTTGGGAATACAGTTCCACTTTAGCAATATTAAATATAATTTGCATCAGAACCATTCAAAAAGGTTTAATGTGTGTATCATATTTGCTTCATAACGTTGGTTGCCCGTCTTGAAAGAAAGTTAAAATTTTCTCACGTTTTTCAAAGTCGGTGTTGGAAATGTATTACATGTATAACCATTGTTGCCTAAGTGCACTGGTGGCTCTGTGGGTACACAGTGCCATGCTGCTTGCTCAAGTACAGTTATGGCTCTTTGTAGGTCCAGTTGTCATGTTACATGCTTAAGTGTACATGTGACTATATAGAACCACAGTGTCGGGCCTCTTACTTGTATCTCAGTAATGTTGTTACATGAATGACCTTTTGTATGTTTGCACCTTTTCCATTATATTGTGATTTGCCATGTACATTTATTTATCTGTGTGTCAGTCTATCCATTTATCATTAAATTTAAACTCTATTTATATACCCTCTGAGAAGGCTTGATCATATTTTAGTGTGATGTTTTAGGAAGTAGAGTAGAGACTGAATAAATAGTAAAAAAAAATGTGGTATCTTGAACCAGTTCTTAGTAAGGTTGCAACATTTACCAAAGTGTCTCAACATATACATGGTTTACAGTAACCATAAATGATGCCTGTAATTGAAATGGTTAGAAGCCCAGCCTTACCCCCATCTTCCTCTAGGCTTACTGAACTGCTGACAGCTGTTATAATGCACATGCCATTCCTCAAACAGTTTGTGAAAGTTTCCTTTGCTCTATGTCTTTTACCTCTGTTGATTCCAACAATAAGTTTTGCTTGACATGTCTTTGTTGAATATATCTGACATGTTTCATTAAAATATCCATAGGACTGTCACAGTATTGTTGAATCCTATCAATACCTGTGTGTACATGATGTACAGTCTATCAATACCTGTGTGTACATGATGTACAGTTTATCAATACCTGTGTGTACATGATGTACAGTCTGGACATACAGATGGGATGCTTTTGTAAGATCAACAATGACTAATAAATTGTGTTGTAGTGTAGTATAAACTTTAAATGGCATTTCTTTAAACCTAGCTAATCAAAGGTTGTTTAAACATAAATACTGAAACTATGTCACATTCTGTGAGAAAATCAATGATATAGTATCTACACTGTATAATTGATATACCACAAGATGTATAGATTTTTGATTAAAAGGAAACAAGGCTTGCTGAGTTTGCTTTTAATGAAAAGTTTATACAAGTGGTATATCATTGATACAGATTACATGCTGTACATATATTTTATTTGTATCACATACAAATACATATATTTGTCCTTTGAACAGAAATACGATACACTACAGGCAGTTGCGTATTGACCAAGTGAATGAATTCCTCACATCTCCGAGTGTGTCCACTTCAAAATGTAGTTCCATACTTTTTGTGGCTATTCACAATTGCCATTGTATATTCATAAGTTGATTGTTTTCTTTTTTAGATTCTGTTTTTCTTCACATTGATTAAATCAATATTATACACACTTATAAGATTTAAACATGAAAGATGGTTTTAACAATAAAATTTGAGCACTACAAATATTCGGTTAGCTACACCAATCACGTGAACACTAAGCCAATCAACTACTTTCTCATGGAAATTATTGTGGAATAGAAACTCAGCAAAATGATGAACTACCAAAAGGTTATTAAAATATTTTTAATATATTTTACAGTTGATTGAAGTCATTATTCTGTTTTAGTAACAGTACTACCAATCATAAATAAACTAACTCTCTCTGTCTCACTGTTTCTCTCAGTCTCTCTCTCTGGTCAGTTTGATTTTAAAACTCTCTCATTCTTTGGTTGGTTTGACTTAACTCTTACCAACATTCACAAGTCCAGAGATATTTTTTGGGATGATACAACTGAAAATCCTGTATGTTCATCAATTCATAACTTTTAGCCCATATCTTGCAACCATGGTCCAAACAGAGGGAAAGAGAGAGAGAGAGAGAGAGAGAGAGAGAGAGAGAGAGAGAGAGAGAGAGAGAGAGAGAGAGAGAGAGAGAGAGAGAGAGAGATACTTTGAACATTTTCATATTTAATTAATAGAAATAATTTTTTAGAACATTATAGTATGTTTAAGAAACAACAACATAATCAAAAAATTTAACTACCGGTACATCACAGTATGTGCACCACATAATCGAGAAATTTACGGTATAATGTTGACTTGGTTTGCTGCTTTGTATCATTCATAAACACTGCAGATAAATCTCAAGGAAAGTGCACATGTATTATTATGATGAGCCATATTCTTGTAGGTTACTTGGTGTAATTTCTGTTTCAAGGTTTTAATGGACCAAAATATCTTATCGTTCTCACTCCACATTTCTGCATAGTTTATGTGTGAGAGGGAGGTGAGGGGGAACAGAAATCAGAAAGGATTGTGATGAAAATGTGAACCATATTAAATTCATTTAGAAATGTGGATTATTAATACTATTTATCATCATTTTCATATGTCACTAATCAATAATGTGTGGAAATTCATCATCGATAAAAAATCAACTGCAGACAATAGCTAGAATGATTATATATGTGTATTATTGCACCATGGGCAGATCACAATTTAATATGCCAATAAGATTTGTATATCAAATTGCTTTATACCAACACTTTATATGCATGTTATTTTTAATGTATTTGGTGTGTATGTATGTCTATATGTCTGAATGTATGTATGTCTGAATGTATGTATGTATATATGTTATATGTATATATATGTATGTGTGTATATATATATATATATATATATATATATATATATATATATATATATATATATATATATATATATATATATAATAAGAAACAAATTACATGAATTCTATCTAATTATCCTCTTAAGCAGAGCTTTGGAAATATATACAGGAGTTTATTTGCAATGGGTAGTTACTGCATCAGTGACAGCTTTATTCACATTTGTTTATGCATTGACTTTTTTAGTTTTTGTGCGATTGTTTGAAAATTTTCATGACTCACACAATTGCGCAACTTAGAACCATCCCTGCTTTAGAACTGATTCAGGAGATATTTTAACTTTTAAAAAATAGATATACACACTGGGACTTAGACTGGGAATACACAAGATCAATTAACATTTTAAGAATGTGTTTGAGTTTGGGGTGATTCATTGATTAACTAGAACATATAAGAATTACCTTTGGTAATTAATAAAGGAAAATCTAATGTGTTAGAGTAAACATACAAAAAGTGTTAAAAATGTTGGTTTTAGAATCAGATTGTTACTGTTAGTTTTCAGTGGGAGTTTAGGCTACCAAATTGTTGGTGCTTTTGAGTTATTCAGTTGGTATTAATTTTTAGCTTTGTTTTCAAAGAAAATTAATACATCTGTCTTTCCATTCTATAAGTCATCTATCGATCCATCCTTTCATCATTTATTCCATCCTACTTCCACTTCTGTACATTAACTCCCTTAAGGATCATTGCATTCAATTAAATTTGTATGCAGACAATGACATAGATAAGGTTAATTGAATTTTCAGCAGTAGGTGTTAATGTTTAAAGTTGTTTAAAGACTCATTGTTAGAACACCTGCTTTAGTTTCCATATAACAAATGTAATTGATTTTCAACCAGAATATATATGCATATTGATACCTATGAGATTTCAGAAAGCTTGATTGTCAGTGTTGTATGTCATCATTTGGCAGGGTTACAATCCCTTTCACTTTCAGACAACTTGGGCATTTATGATAGGATGTCAATAAAATTTGTTTAACAGCTTGATATAAATGGGACATGGACAGAGCTTGATATAAATGGGACATGGACAGAGCTTGATATAACTGGGACATGGACAGAGCTTGATAGAAATGGGATATAGACAGAGCTTGATATAAATGGGACATGATAGAGCTTGATATACATAGGACATGGACAGAGCGTGATAGAAATGGGACATGGACAGAGCTTTATATAAATTGGACATAGACAGGGCTTGATAGAAATGGAAAATGGACATAGCTTGATAGAAATTGGACATGGACAGAGCTTGATAGAAATGGGACATGGACAGAGCTTCAGTGTGAGCATTGTACTACATTATTTACAGCAGAGTTGTAACCTCTGATTGTTGGACCCATTAATTTCCATTTCTGCCAAATAACTCACAGTTTGAATTTCAACAAATGTTGGTTCTCAGTTTGATATTCATGGAACCTTTGCTCAATTTTCAGGATTCATTGTCTCATTTAGCAGATGCATAATCCCAGACTATCTGAGGCATGTAACATTTTGGTCTGCAAAAAAGCTCTGTTACTTGTTATTGGATTTGAAACAGTAGGCTGCAACTTGAAATTGATGAGGTTTTTTTTGGTCAAAATTGCAGAATTGGGTTTTCAGCATGCAGTATCATCTTTTGGCAGAGTTATGGCCCCTGATCATCAGACTATTAAACTTTCCATTCCATACATTAACTCCCTAAATTATTACCGATTTCAAGCAAATCTGGTGAACAGCTTTATTTAGATGACACAGGACTGAATTTGATTTACAGCACTTCATATTATTATCTAGCACAGCTATGGCCTATAATTGCTGGAGCCACCCATTTTTATTTCCAGATAACAGTTTATTTAATTATTGTTGGGTTTTGTAGAAAATTTCACATGAAATAAATTGAGTGATATTTAATTATAAGCTTTCTTTATTATCAGTTATGGCCACTGAATAGTAGACGTCCACACTTTTGTTTCAGCACTCTGATGTTGGTCTTCAGCTTTATATAGTAGTAATGAATCCTCACCTGGGCATAATTGTTGCTCTTTTGCTTTATGAAACCTCACCTGGGTAGGATTATCACTGTTTTGCATACTAAATTAGTGTCTTCCTTTACAAATGTACATTAATTTTATCTGCTAAAATAATATAATTACCTATCTAGCTTTCTTAAACTTCAGATTTAACTAAACTTAAAATTATTATTGAGAAAGTTAAATTTTAAGTCAGTAGACCACGTTTTTACATGTAAAAAAACCTAAAGAAACTTTACAAGTTTGAGACCATATTTCCAGCACCATCCTTGTAGAAAAGTGGAGGAATATAAGTTCTAGGAAATTGTATGTTAATGATGCTTATATTTTTCTTGGGATCCAATTCAGCAATCATTAAAGTAGTTGTGATGGATTATTGGTCAAATTCACTCAACAGTGTAATTGCTTGTTATAGACACTGTGTGGGTCTGGTCTCTAATGCTTTGTCTGCTGTAAGCACAGTACCACCTGTCAGAGTAAATCCAATTCTCATTTTCCAAAGAATGATCTGCTGTTGTTAATAGGATGGGTAGTAGCTATATTTGCCAACAGTCAACAAAAAGTGTGAGTCACAGTCTAGATAGGCCTAAGAAGGATAAGAAAAACTGTTGGAATGAACCTTCCCTTAAAAGTTTGGTTTTTGTTGGTTTTAGTGGCACTTTTAACAATTGATACTTTTAACATATTGGCTGTATCTTGGTCATGTATCTTTCCCAAGAATATTTAGGCAGCCAACCACAGTGGCATGGGCAGGTATCAAACCTACAACCCTCAGATTATGAGTCTGATGCTCTATCAACTGAGCTACTGCAACTCTCACATGAAAATTAAAACTGGAATTGTATTGAAATCAAAAAAGTGTTTAAAAGACCTTCATAATGGGCAAAGATTTTTTTAGAATCTATCTTAAAATCTTTTTAAAAAATTAGATGTTTTCTTTTTTTTAAAGGTTTTCTTCAAGACCATCTTACATTCAGGAGTATTGAAAAGTATTTGTGAAGAACTTTTGGCAGTAAGAAATGTGTTCTATCCCATTTCTGATTTTAAGCTTCTTTTTGTATTTGGTAAACAGTACTTAGCCAATGCAAAGAGGTCAGATTCAGGTAACTTATTGGTTCTTCCTAATGTTTGATTCAAGGGTCATGTGATTACACATAAAGCTTGCATTTTAAAAATACAGATTTGCAAATTTTAAGTCTACAGTTAAGTTTATATTTTAACTTTTCATATTTCATTATTTATGATAATCTGGAAATTTGCTATATGCCATATATACTCACATATAAGAGGAGTCCAGCTGCAAAGAGTATACCCCCTTATTTTTCATTGCATAATGCACCACCAATCTGTACTGGATAATCCTTTACTGGATAATCCTTACAAACTGTGGGTCTTCACAGCTTGCATAGGGGCCCCAGTGGCCTAAATCGATGTCCGTTACGGATCACTGCCATCTCACCTCTGTCTTCTTGTGTTCGAGTCTAGGATTCGGTGAATGTGGATATGTGAGAAAGCTTGCCAGTAGCTTCTCGTGAGTCTGTGGTTCTTTCAGGTAATTTCCCGGTTTTTTCCTCCACCATTAATACTGGCGGCCATGAGTAGCCTATCGTGTCCTGAAAAATGGCATTAAGCCCAACAACAACAACAACAACTTGCAGTTCTAGTCATCTTAAAAGCAGGTAGAGATGGTCTAATTAGAAAAATAACCAGAAAATCTTTTTTTTTTTTTCAATGTCTTATGCAGCTCATGGTCTATTCTCTTTTGTGTTGGTTACATATTTTATTGTTGGTAATTACCTGAGGCCTAGCATTGTTTTTCTTTACATTTTATGTTATGTCCATAACAAATAATAGCATCAATTATAAAACCAGCAATGGCACTGAGGCCTGTTGGTTAATAATCTCCCTTGTGAAATAGACACTAGTGCCTACATACAGGACTATTAAATATTAAGCGGCTGTGTAATGCCCTGTTTTTTTTATTATCTTTTACACTCTTTGAAGCTTTTTTGATGAAAATATTGTTAGCACAATTAGGTTTAATCCTTCGGACACATACAGATTTAATTTTGTTTCAGTGTATGTGTGCACATGTATATGAATTGATTAGATTTTCATGCTGTTAACATCAAATTTCAAAATGTTACAGATTTTAAAAACAAACAGTTGGGGCATATGTGTTTTGAAAACATAATGTATTTACTTAAAAAGAGGGTAAAGGTCAGTTCTTTATGATTTGGAAAGAATTGTGCCAGTGAGATCCTTTTGGATTGTATATACTCAAATGATAACTTGTCTTCCATTTTTTTTAAGTTAGTCCAGTTTGTTTCTGATTGGTCACAAATTGGAAAAATGCAGCAAATTAACACTTCTGATATTCTTGAAATGAAAGGTGTCTGTTCTGTTTTCGAAATTCTTGTTTCTGTTGATGCAAATGTTGATAGACATTCTTTTCTGTTTCCTAAATTTTTGTCTGGTTGTTCCTTCAATATTTTCTCTCAGACCAATTTATATAATTGAGCTTTTTATTTTCTATGGTAACACACTGTTATGCATTCTGCATGATATGTTGGGTCTAAAGTCATACTTTGGATTGAATCCCTTCACATCTTTTCTTTTCTGGGCTGTGCTCAGATTGGTTTTAGCTTTGGGATTGTTACTGTTGTGGCATTTCTCCTGTTTCCATGGTTCCTTTCATACCACTTTACAAATCTCTTATTAGTAGCAGGAACACCTCTTAAGGATTATCATGGAGCAATTAGAGATGATAAGGGGAGATAGGTTTCTGGAGGAAAAGTTATAAAAACACCTGGGGAAGCTAAGCCTGCATCTAATCTGACTACTTCATGACAGCTGGCAATTCCCTGCCAAAACAAATCCTAGCCAGGTCTAGACTTTCATGATTTGTTTAAACTCATACATTTGTTAACAAGAAAATTGACTTTTATAACTGAACCAGCCATACCACCCCCACTATGCAATTTTTAGGTAAATATTATCATTTATAAGATTAGAATAAATTGAATTCTAAAGTACTTTCTTTCTTTGCATAGGTTTGCAGAATGTTCTTTGAAGTTTTGAGTAAGGCTATTGTTTTTACTTGTGGTGATAGACAATAAGAGCTTATGGTTTGGCCTGGTGTCTGGTTGTTGTTGTTGAGCTTAACGCCATTTTTCAGCACATGATAGGCTATTCATGGCGGCCAGTATTAATGGTGGAGGAAGAAACCGGGAAATCACCGGAAAGAACCACTGACCCACGAGAAGCTACTGGCAAGCTTTCTCACATATCCACATTCGGTGAATCCTAGACTCGAACCCACACAGACAGAGGTGAGATGGCAGTGATCCGTAACGGACAACGATTTCCTGGTGTCTTGTTTTTCATTCATCATCTGCCTGTTACAACAAGTTTATTACTGATACTCCTCCTAAACTACTTGGATGATTGCAATGAAACTTTACAACACACATTTATCCTTAGTCTAGTTGGATGATTGCAGTGAAACTTTACAACACACATTTATCCATGGTCTAGTTGGATGATTGCAATGAAACTTTACAACACACATTTATCCTTGGTCTACTTGGATGATTGCAATGAAATTTTATAACACACATTTATCCTTGGTCTAGTTGGATGATTGCAATGAAACTTTACAACACACATTTATTCTTGGTCTAGTTGGATGATTGCAATGAAACTTTACAACCCACATTTATCCTTGGTCTAGTTGGATGATTGCAATGAAAGTTTACAACACACATTTATCCTTGGTCTACTTGGACGATTGCAATTAAATTTTATAACACACATTTATCCTTGGTCTAGTTGGATGATTGCAATGAAACTTTACAACACACATTTATCCTTGGTCTACTTGGACGATTGCAATGAAATTTTATAACACACATTTATCCTTGGTCTAGTTGGATGATTGCAATGAAACTTTACAACACACATTTATCCTTGGTCTAGTTGGATGATTGCAATGAAAGTTTACAACACACATTTATCCTTGGTCTAGTTGGATGATTGCAATGAAACTTTACAACCCACATTTATCCTTGGTCTAGTTGGATGATTGCAATGAAAGTTTACAACACACATTTATCCTTGGTCTAGTTGGATGATTGCAATGAAAGTTTACAACACACATTTATCCTTGGTCTAGTTGGATGATTGCAATGAAACTTTACAACTCACATTTATCCTTGGTCTAGTTGGTCCTATATGAAAATGGTATTGATTGTACATACAGTATGGCCACCACAGTAGCCATTTTGAAAATCTTATTGGTACTTCCCCAGAACTGGTGGTCATATTAAGGACTTTTTGGTTTGAAGAAGTTGAATGCACTTTTTCAGCACATGTATTTGGTGGAGGAAATAACCTTGAAACCCCTGGAAGAACCATTGACCAAGGTAAACTTCTGCTTTTTCACATGTTCACATTGGTTGTACCAAGATTAAAACTCACAAAGACAGTGGTGAAATGTTTTAATTATTTATAAAGGCTAGTGTTTTATACCCCATGACCACCTGGAGCTTTGGTCCTTCCTCTTAAAGACTTGTGATGTCCAGTTGGTCATTAATAAAAATGGTGTTGATCTAACATCCACTATTGCCAACATAACAGTTTTCTTGAAAATCCAGTTATCAACATGGGGTTTTCTCCATCGATATAGGTTTATACCTGAAGATTCCATTTAATGTCTTTTTGGTTCAAAAAGAAAATCTTGCTATCCAGTCATCCAGTATGGTCACCACAGTGGCCATCTTGAAAATATTATCATTGTTCCACATACATGGATAGTTGTGTAGTTATGGGATTTCTTATGATGGATAATTGGTCCTTAAAGAAAATTGTGCCAACTGGACATGAATATAGCCAACCACACCAGCCATCTTGAAAAGCTTGTTACTACACCCAGACCAAAAGTCTTATCAGCATGGGATTTACACTAGAAGATTTCTTTTGGAATCTAGGTGGACTTTAAAAAATTTTGCTAATTTCAGTCCAATATGACCTCAACAAGACTTGTGATGTCCTGTGACTTGTGATGTCATGTAGGTACACAATGAAAATTATGTTGATCTGACATTGGAAATACTAATTATGATTTTCAGATGGTCTTGAATGAAAATGGTGTTGACATGACCGAAGGTATGGCTGCCACAAAATACAAAACTTTTTCATAAATTCTCCAGAATTGATGGGCTTTTACTTGAGTCATCATATGGTGTCCTAAATGAAATTGGTGATAATCTTAACATACATATGATTGCCACAGTAGCTAATTTGACAAACAAATTGCTCAATAATATTTGCTAAATAATATCAGAGATGGTTTCATCACTGAGCAATTATAAAGAAAGAAGAAATGGACTTATCTTGAGTTCTTGTAAAAAAAAAATTTGGACAGTAGAATGTCAGTCCCTTTGACAGATTCATGTTTTGTTTTTTTATAAAACAGCACTTTGAGAACATTATTGGCTGTACAGTGTAGGCAGCTGATTGAGGCTTGTGTGAACAAGTATTGAACCTGCTACCCTTGGATCAATCATTCAATGCTCTACCAACTGATTAACCATGGCTTTCTTTAAGCAAAATGCAACTGCAATAAAAATATTTGAGGGAAACGAGCATAAAGGACAAAAAGAGTGTGGTTTATTTTACACAAATATTTGAATATTAACTCATTTACCCTGGAGAATTTTGTTGTTTTCGCTTGAAATGCAAGTAGGAAACCAATTTTGGGAGCTATTTCTGAATACATCCTAATACATTGACCTCCAAGACACCTCATGCCTATTTGTGTTAGAAACATGGTTTTTCATTGGCTCTTTTACCAGAGCATGAGCAGAAGGGTAAAAGTTGGACTTGTATTTTGTTTATTTTTTGGGGGTTTGGACCCATCATTTTCATGTCAAGATCACTCTTTATTCTAAATGCCCATCTTATCCTACTTTTTGCAAAGGTTCACCTGTCTGTGTGCAGTTCAGACTGGTCTGTCTTAGATCTGAGGCCAAAAACTCTAAAATCTGGAAACAAAACAGGATTCCAACCTCTGGCGAATTTTGGCTGGAATAAACTCTGGTCCAAAAGGTGATGTTTTCCTCTCTTTATTTTGTAGTGCAATTAGAACATCCATATTTTTTGGTATCATCGTAAAGCTACATCTGTCTACATTTCCATAACACCACCCACTTTATTGTGTCGCACATGACCTTGACGCTAAAAAGCTCAGAAGTAGGCTACCACCTCCTGCCCCGTAAACACAGCGCTAGGGGTTAATGAGTTAAGAGAGATACCATTGTTTTGAATGCACCATATAACATCATGGTGGTGGTGTGTAGCATTGCAACTTGTATTGTTACATATTATGAGAATTATAATCTCTCGTTCTGCACAAAAATATTAATATTACTCGACATCAGAGCTTAAAAAGTGAATTAAAGTTGATAGACTTTTAATATAAATCAAGTTGACATATAGTACTGAAAAAGTTGTTTACATCAGTAAAGTTTGAGTTGCCTTCCTCTTAGTATTAACTCATATGTCACCACCACAAATTAAATAAAGTTTTATAGCTAGAATTACACTTATAACCAGCTGGAGCCATCAAACTGGTCAGTTCCTTGTGATAGTGATGTAATTGCCATTACACACTTCCCCATCAGCAGCATGTGGCACTGATTTAGTACAACTCTTGTCCCTTATTCCAAAAAACTGTATTGAAACACTACATCCAGTTTAAGAAAAACAAGTGACTGAAAAGAAAGAAAAAAGATTATATTCTTAAGCTGCAGTAATCCCCATTATATCCATGTACCCTCACTTTCTGGCACTTGAGTATGCATGTAATATCCATGTACCTTCACTTTCTGGCACTTGAGTATGCATGTAGTATCCATGTACCTTCACTTTCTGGCACTTGAGTATGCATGTAATATCCATGTACCTTCACTTTCTGGCACTTGAGTATGCATGTAATATCCATGTACCTTCACTTTCTGGCACTTGAGTATGCATGTAATATCCATTTACATTCACTTTCTGGCACTTGAGTATGCATGTAATATCCATGTACCTTCACTTTCTGGCACTTGAGTATGCATGTAATATCCATGTACCTTCACTTTCTGGCACTTGAGTATGCATGTAATATCCATGTACCTTCACTTTCTGGCACTTGAGTATGCATGTAGTATCCATGTACCTTCACTTTCTGATACTTGAGTATGCATGTAATATCCATGTACCCTCACTTTCTGGCAATTGAATATACATGTAATCCCCGTTACAAAAGTGAGTGGCAGTGTTGAGTCCGACCATCTTTGACAGATAGCATTTTGTTATGAAAACATTTCAATATTAGGCAAATGGTGCTGATATGCCATCAGATATGGATTCAGATACATGTATAAAAGCAGTGAAACATTAAAACAATTGCTCTCATAACATCTGAAGTAACAACATTGTATGTAATTGGCCTTACGCCTACCCAATCAGTGACTTAACCTCCGACAAACATACAGCATTTAGCAAAGAAATGTTTCAGTTTACATGATATCTTTATTTAAAGCAATTCGTATTATTCTTAAAAAAGAAATTACAAAGTTACAAAGTTACATTTATATATGTAGTTCAAATTCGTACATTAATATTATTAGTGTTTTATTTCACTAAATAATAACAAGCAATTATAAAGCTGTTTAAGAATTTATTCATATGAAAGGAAATTTGCTCCAAAAGATGCTCATGTATTTGGTATATAATGTTATCCTTGTTAATTTTATCTGACCTATGCTTATACTGCCTTGGAAGTACATAAATTAATAGCAAAATCGTTAATAATTATTGTTAGAAGTATACTGTTGTACATAATAATCTTAAGGTCTGCTATGTCAGTCAGATGGAATTTTTATCAATGATGTTTGTTGATGTAAACATGTAAATGCATGCTTAATATATCAGAAGATGATTATTTGAAACCTTTATATCATATTTCTTTATTACTAATTACATTTTTGTATCACCATGCCAACTTCAACCCAATAAGAATGTAAAGTGTCTCTCTAGTGTCTGAAAGATCAAGATGATAAATAATTTACTTTTGGACAAGCCAACATTAAAATTTAAATTTTCAAACTTTAAAAAAATGCAGCTTTGTTTTCAGTGCTGCCTGTACAAGAATAAATAATATACATGTATATCAAAGTCCTAAAGTTAGGGTGTTCTCCACCTATATTCTTGAAAAGTTAAGTTTATACACACACACACACACACACACACACACACACACACACACACACACACACACACACACACATATATATATATATATATATATATATATATATATATATATATATATATATATATATTTCAATTTCTTGGCAGAGGGGGGTTCAAGCAATCAATGGGACATGTTTTTATGCAAAACAAGATTGTCAGAATGACAAAAATTATTTTCACTATTAATGATAGAGAAATCAACAAATCATTTCAAAATTGTAAATATATATCATGATCAATTCATTGTTGCTACCAGCAGCTTATCGAAGGGCTGATTGTGGCAATAGGTCAATTCTACAGAAAGCATCCCTTAGACCCAGATTTCTCTTGGCTTTTAGGTGAAATGTCATTCAGGTAAGTTATCTCAGGTCACATGGCTTTCATATTTTCCATATAATTGCCAGGGAAATTTCCAGCCAGAAAGTACTAGTTTCATATTTTGTAGTGAACAGGGAATGTGATAATTGTTATGTAATTTAGGTTTTCTTTATTTTCTTGCCATTATGTGAGCAGAATATGATATCAGTTTAAAAGCTAAGGTTTGGTAATAGACCCCTGCCCCCAATCCAATATAAGATCCATTTCACTTATTTTCACAAGTAAGTACCAGTTTTAATATGAACTTGGCTTTATATGATAATTTCCAACCAATCAGATTTTATTTATTTAATTTTATTTGTTTTTGAAAATTGGTTGAAAATAATTTAAATTTAGGCAGGTCTTGTTTCAAAGTTTTTGTGGTGTCTAGAGATGTTGTTCAGTCATTTTTCTATCTACCTTGTACTGTTGTAAAATTTTAGTATAAAAGAAAGATATAAAAATATAAAGACTGCAAGCCAATCTATGTCTGTTATCATGTCAAGAACAAAAATCATTTTGCTTAAAATGTTATGGATCTAGGGCCAATCCGTTTGTTTTTTTTTAAGTCTGGCATTTTGGGTCATAGATCAGTTAGAGTAAAAACTTGGTCAAAACTTGTGTAATGCTGGCACTCATTCATGACTCCAAAAAAGATGATTTTAAATTGTTTTGTAAAAATAATAATTAATCCAGTTTGGCATATCCTTGAACATTTAAATCAGTAAGTTTATATTACTACACTTTTGATACCTTTGCATATTTCTTTTCTTTTTGAGGGACAGCACCAGTTACTGCATGGGAAACAGTTACCACACAATGTGTCTGACTTGTTCCAATTTCCTTATTCTGTGCATTAGTTTATCAGAAGTGATAAGACTTAAACATTAGTTAATGACAAGTAATTAGCACGGAAGTACACTGTAAATGAAAAACATGCTTTAAATTAACAGCGTGTGGTAAGTGGTACATTCCTGTGATGGTTTTAGGAAGGTCACATATTTGTATGTAAGAAAGTGATAAGTAGTAAGTATTATTGTGGTTCTTATTTGCAATGAATTTCTGGCATGAAAGTATGTATGTATGTAGGTGTAGTAGGGACATTTGATATGATTCAACTGTTTTTCCAATTTTCTGGTCTTGTACATAGCCATGTTGCATAAAATCCACTTTTCAAGAAATGTTCTGCTTCTGCAGTCTAAAAACAATACAAGTAGACCCAAAGTAGCTGCCACCCACCCAAACACAGCTATTATGTATGTATGTATGTATGTATGTATGTATGTATGTATGTATGTATGTATGTATGTATGTATGTATGTATGTATGTATGTATGTATGTATGTATGTATGTATGTATGTATGTATGTATGTATGTATGTATATATGTGAGTGTGTATGTGAGTGTGAGTGTGTATGTGAGTGTGTGTGCATATGTATGTATGTATGTATGTATGTATGTATGTATGTATGTATGTATGTATGTATGTATGTATGTATGTATGTATGTATGTATGTATGTATACATCTGTTTAAGCATGCATGTGTGTATACATGTATTTAAGCATGCATGTATGTATACATGTATTTATTTGCTGGACATGACTGGACATTGAGAGGTCTTGACCAGCAGATAAAAGGACAATTGGAGTCTAAGGATATCCTATATCTCCTGGTATCCAGTTGTATTTGAATTGTTTATCCATTAATTGACCAATAAACACCTTAATAGAGTGAAATTCAAAGGACACTTTGCCTAGTTTACAGATTGTTGATTAAACCTGATTCAAAAGGTGATGAAGTTAAGTTTAAAATTTTTTGTTATTGTTGGGAAATCAAAACAATTATGCAGATATAGCAGTGTTAAAATTGGTGACAAAAATACTGTATACAATTAAATATACAGTAGTGCCTCAAACAGTCATAGCTTGACTAAACTGTTGCCACACAGAATCATTCAGTTTGTCAGAGTTGATGGCATTGTTGTTTTAATTGTCATTCTTGCATAATTCCATTTTTTCTTCAAAATATTTGAAACAGTAGATATTCCTGTGTCAATTCTTTCTTTAGTTTCTTCAGTGTAGGTTTTAGTAGATCTATACTCTTTGATCAGACTAATTTTACTTTGTCAGAATAGTTCAATATTGCAAAACTTGGCTGGTTGTTCTGACATATTGACATCTGAGTGAAGATAAATGAGTCATGACTACTTAAATACATGTATGTAACAATTTTTCTCATTTGAAAATCAGTTGAGTAAGTCTGGATTTTAGAATAATGTTTTGTCTAACTAACTCCATCAACAAAGTATCAGATGTGAGGCCACATTCCTGGTTAATAAAGCCCCAGTATGTTATTAAAGAAAGAACAGAAATAATGTTGTGTTTGTCATGTATACAAATGAATGGAATCAGTCCAAATAGATAATAAACAGATAAACATAGTATTTCTTAAGTGGCTTACCAACACACATTTTGTTTTAATAATTCACCTTCAAAACTGGCTCTTTTTTGATGGTGCAAAGACTTCAGATTTGTCTGTTGTGGGTCCTAACTGGTATCCTCTATTATCAAGTATTATTTTATCTTTGTGTGCTCTAGGGACATTTTTTTGATCTTTGTTTCAGAGATAAGTTTAGCATAGTACTTGTTAGCCATAAATACTCTGTTCCAGTATGTGTTCGGACTTTAACATAGCACTTGCTAGCCATAATTTTTCTGTTCTAGTAAGTTCTAGTACTTTAGCAGTTGAAATGCATTTGCAAGTTTGAAGTGGGTTTTGGTTTTATGGGTTGTTTGTTTGGGAGGGTACAAGTCTTGGGGTTTGGTCAGTGTGGATATGTGAGATGGCTTGCCAATAGCTTCTCGTGGGTTGGTGGTTCTTTCTAGGGGTTTTCCAGGTTCTTCCTCCACCATTTATACTGGCCACCATGTATAGCCAATCTTGTGCTACAAAATGGCATTACACCCTTCAACAACAACAATCTTATTGACCTGTCCATGGAAATTGATAGTACTTAGAGCAGTTTGATTTGTTGATACAACCAAGTAGAGGAAGGTCAGAGTTTATTTTTACTTTGTTTAATTGACTGATGCATTTGTAGAGGGGATTATATACAGTGATAGGACATTTGTTGCAATTTTTGTTATTGTATATACTCAGTTATAAGTCAAGTCCAACTGCAAACTAACCAGACCCAGATTTGTTGTCAATTAATGGACGAGAAGATCTGGGTCTATGTAGTTTATTGGGAATAAAAAGTGGAATAGACGACATATACCCTGATCTGCAGATGTATTATGCTATGGCAGATCAGGATCCTTGTTGTTTGTGGTTTGACTCAACATATAATTGAGTGTATAAATATTACCATATCAGAAGAGAAGCTATGGCTGAAAAAAAAAGTGTGTGATTCAGGTAACCAAGTGAAAATGTTTGGAAATGAGATGATCCATACAAATTATTTTTATTAAATTTTTTTTTATCCAGCATGTATTAATTCATGTCACAGTTTCCAATCTAAAGATGAAAAGCTGGGCACTGTGTTCAGAACTGTTTTGTGTATAGAGTCAGAGGCATTAAGATAGGAGTGGTTGAGTCATTGGAATCACACATATTTCTTCAGTTGGCCTAAAAAGGTATACATGTACTTTGACCAGTTGGTATTCTTAAATTATTAATGGATCTTAAGACAGGTACTTTCTATTTGGATGAATTATTAGGTCAAACATGTCTGTAATATATTATACATGGCTGACTGTAAATAGAATTTACAGAGAAACAATATGAATTTGATTAAAATTGCTCCTTTATTCCCATTTGTTGCACAGCACAGGATACAGCAGAATAGGAAGTTTGGATTTGAATTCAATTTTAATGTGCATGTTCATGTGTACATTGTTATGCCATTGCACTATTTTTAAGGCATGCAAATATGTAAAACTAGCCTAGTGTGCTTTACAATTTAAATATTCTTCAATTGAAATTTATCTGAGACCTGATGTGAATTTTTTAAGAAAAATTCAAACTGCATTGACCCAGATCTGCTGTCCCATACTATGCCATTGGATCATGGTCTATATGGTTTGTTTTTCTGATTAATACTAATAAAGTGCAAAGACCTTGATCTACCTGCACATTAGTCTAATGGCTGATCTGGCTTCATGCAGTTGGATTCAACTTATGCATCAGTATATGATTTTGTACATTTATGGATGAAGGAATGAATGTGATTGTGATTTCTTTTGTTTATTCTATATATTTTATAAATCCTCTGCTAATAAAGACATTTACCATATTTATCCAAAGATATCCCACCTCCCAGTTTTACAAGGGTTTTTTTAATCCTTCAAGTATATAGGGATATCTTAATGTGATAAAAAGCCCACCCACACTTTTAACATGTTAATTAGAGCTGCTCCCCACCTCCAATCTTCCCTAAATATACTGTGTGTTTTTGATACTTCCTGGTTGTTATTTGAGTAATGTGACTTTTATGTTATTCTAGTTTAAACATATGAATCCTCCAGTACACAAAGTTTCCTCCGAGAATAATGAAACAAAAATCCTTTGTTCATGCAGTAGACATTCAGCATGATGTCCGACACAGTTAAATTATCCTTACATCAGGCCCACCTGTCCTTAACACTAACCTCTTAATGCTGAGCATCAAGCAAGACAGCTGCTAGTACCATATTTATTAGTCTTTGGTTTGACTCCTATGGGGTTTGAACCCACAACCTCCCACATTGGAGGCTGTGAGGCTGTCGCTCTAACTACTAGGTCACCAAAGCAGTCAATAATAATAATAATAATAATAATAATAATAATAATAATAATAATAATAATGACTGTTTTCAGAGGGTTACTAAATTAGTTACAAATGAGAACAAATCAAACTTGAGGCCTTCTATTATGTACATATAACATACAAGCTAATAAAAAGACACATCCACACACACACACACATACACAGACACACACACACACACACACTCCAGTGGCCTAGTTGTTAGAGTGTCCACCTCAGAAGCTTGAGGTCAAGGGTCAAGAAGATGATAGGCATAGAAGTGGTCCAGCATGTTAGCAATTGTTTGTTATCACTACTCAACCAAAACTACTGTATTTACTCACTTATAAGTTGAGGCAAACTGCAAACAACAAAGATCAGGATCTGCCATAGTATAATGTGCCAGCAGATCTAGTTGTTTATTCTATTAATTACTCCAAACAAACTGCACAGATCCAGATCTGCCAGTGTATCATATTATGGCAGATCTAAGTCTGTGCATATTGCAGTTTGGCTCAACTTATAAGCAAGTGTGTATAGTATTGGAAGACAAATCATGAAGTGCAAAATGATTCTGATTGCTCTCTCATTGGGACAAATCCTGGATCAACAATCTGGTAAGAAATATGGACTTAAGAATGGTGACAAGCAAATGACAGATAGTTGCATGACAGACAATGATGAGAGATGCTGGGCAATAATGATGAGAGATGCTGGGCAATGACAGATAGTTGCATGACAGACAATGATGATAGATGCTGGGCCATGACAGATAGTTGTATGACAGACAACTATGATAAATGCTGGGCCATGACAGATAGTGGTATAACAGACAATGATAATAGATGCTGGGCCATGACAGATAGTGGTATGACAGACAATGATGATAGATGCTGGGCCATAACAGATAGTTGCATGACAGATGATGATGACAGTTGCTGGGCCATGACAGATAGTTGCATAAATAACAGACATTGATGATAGATGCTGGACCATAACATAAACTGACTTGGCCATATGGCCAGGTGAACTAAAAGCAGTGTTAGCAAACTTCCTAACATGTTTTTTTTTGTTTATTCAAGAAATCAAATATATATCATTATCATAGGCACTTGCAATAATGATTTGTTAATGTCTGCAAAATATATATCATTATCATAGGCACTTGCAATAATGATTTGTTAATGTCTGCAAAATATATATCATTATCATAGGCACTTGCAATAATGATTTGTTAATGTCTGCAAAATATATATCATTATCATAGGCACTTGCAATAATGATTTGTTAATGTCTGCAAAATATATTAATATAACTAGCATTGTATATTTGCCTCAGTCATTGGAGGAAATTGTTGGAAACTGCAATAAATAGTCATACTCAGCTATGACTAATTCCAGCTACATAAATCTGGAAAAGTGAATATTTATTGCAGAAATGATTAAATCCAAGGTCCATCTGTTAATTATCAACATTCCCTGATGTGAGCCCACCATTCTGGGATTGAATTTCAGTATGCTCAGGTAGAACATCTGTTGGACAATTATGTAGATTTTTTTATTGTGTACATTTTTCCTTCATTTTTTCAATGGAAAATAAATGCAGCAGTGTTTTTTTTTTTCTAATAATTTTAACTTTTCTTTATATTTCTGTCAGTGACATTGACCATGTTATCTCATGACTTTGCTCAAACTAATAAAAATCAGCTAGAGGTTTCTGCTAAATTGTTCTATCCTTCTTAGTTAGTGAGGGCACTGGATTAAATAAGCTTGTGATATGCTCAGTTCAGTCAGTCTTCTATCTTTATTTTCTTGGGTCTTTTTATGTGCCCACTGGATACCATGGATGGATTTTTCTTATTACAGCTTGCACTACATATTGACTAATTTCTTAGACCAAAACCCTTGGTTTTATACTGGAGCCTGTTTTATTTATTATTGAAATAATATTTGCACAGTAAGACAAAATTATTGAATTTCTTCCAAATCCATAACTGAATTTTTGCCAGTAAGTCAGAGAAGCACAGTTTGTAGTATTTAGCTGGATTTTCCTTTGATAACATGATGATCATATAAAGGATAAACACAGACATCAACCAAATGAGAAATTGCTTTATAATACCTAGATGTAAAAACATTAAAAAAATCATATTTAATTGATATTGAATATAGTATGACCAATTTTGTTATCTTTACCTGATTGGTAATAGATAAATAAAATCAATTAATGAACCATCCTTTCTTCAGGAAAACATCTGCGAAGAAAATCTATGAAGTTCAAAGTATAATCTCTTTCTGTCAGTTGATGTTGAAAACATGTTGATGGGGCAAGTCAAACAAATCTGCCTTCTGTTGAAAGAGGAAAAGGAAACAAAGGAATTATTTTTTTTAAGCTCACCAGCTCAAATACTCTTTGCCAGTTATTTATATAGTGTATGTTTGATGCAGCCGTTATCTGGCACCCAACTTCCCGTTTGCATGTCAAAATAAATTGGTTTTTGATCTGCATTAGTCTTTGAGATGACAAAGAGTCAAAATATTTAGAAAACATATAGATCCAAACATTGGTAATGATGCAGTTATGATACAATTTATCCACGGTTTTGATCTAATCAGCCTCATCATTAGGGATGATTCATTGTTTTGTGGGATTTAACACCATTTGTTGAGCACAAGATAGGATATACATGGTGGCCAAGGTCTTTGGTGCACTAAGAACCTGGAAAGACCCCAGGAAGAATCATTGACTGACAGAAATCTTTCTCACATACCCAAAAAGGTTAAATAAAGACTGGCACCTATGCAGAATAAGGTGAGTGAGCTGTAAAGGTGAGTGCCCTTGACCACTTTGGGGATGAAGACCTTTCTACACCTTGGCAATTCAAGCAAATATTTCTGTGCTTCAGATCTCTGAATTTCATTGGATGTGGCAGCAAGCTGCTGCATCCAATCAAAATTCAGTTGTTCACATCTGAAGATGGTTGGAACATAATTGAGTCCAGGGGAGCACACAGCTTAAATGGACTGATAAAAAGCAATTTTCCACCGACAGTCAATGTTTGCACAATTACCTTTCACTCAAATAGACATATAATGGCTTCACTCTGGTATGTAGTCATACTTTCAATGTTAAACTTACATAATATCCTTTTAGGTCAATTGCCTCCACTGTTTTTGTACAATGCACCATGCTATTTGTTAGTTGACATACTAAGGGAGGGAACTAATGAAATCCAATAGATGTTGCTAGGACACTGCATTATTATATCTGTTCAGTCTGCCAGTGTATAGATAGGGTTATCATATTGTAACTTTGGCTGGTGAAAATGTCTGACTGAAATATCCGAAAAACTGCATTGAGACTTCAAGGTTAATTGCCTGAGCTGATTGATAGCTCACCTAAAATTACCCAATTGTCAATATATCTCTGTGTGTGTGTGCATTCTTTGTACCTTGAATGAGTGCAACCTTGCATGGATAATGGATATTACAGTGTATAAGAAACTCGTTTACTTCCCAATGGATATTAATCTGTGTTAAATTGGACTTTTGTACCATACAGTATCTATAAAGAAAAATATCCATTCTGATGAAACATGAAACTCTATAGGATATTTCTTTCACATGAGCTTTATTCGACAGGTGACAACTCTGTTATTATTTGTTATGAAATCATGAAGTTTAAGACCTTAGTTTTAAGTACTCTATGCGTTAATGTGTGCTAATAAATTTTGGAAAAATATCCTTGGAAGGTTTCTCTTTAAATAATTGAGATTATTTAATTGTGACGACTTGAATTTTGTTTCATAATTACGGCACATTTAGCAGAGAAGACTGTCATTTACTGCCTGAAGTGAATCGGTCTTTTTAAGAGAGACAACAGACATTGAGTTATTTGGCATACCAAAAATCACACATGTAGTGAATTCTTTCTTTGACAAGTCCACAGGTGAACCTTGTACATTTTTATATGCATTCCATAATGTAGAACATATTAAATTGTGATGTTGTCAGTTTGTCTGTCTATCCATCTATTTCCAATTTTATTTCTTTACAAAAGCTTGACTTGTAAGCCATCTACAGTAACCAAGCTTTGTGGATGCCTTGTGGTAAGAAAGAACTCCTTTAAAAGTTCATAGATTAAGGTTGCTGTGACTGATTGGTTTCCACATCATAATGAGTTACAGCTACCAGGCTCAGCAGGTGTCTTGCACTTGGAACAATGAAAAAAAAAACACATCATTGTTGGGTTCAGTGTCACAAAAAGAAAAATGGTGTCTGCATAAAAACTTAATATATCTCCAATAGAAGAAAGAAACTTACTGATTTTGAAGTCAAAAGGTCAGGGGTCAAGGCTGACATTACTGAAAGAATGAAAACAGTTTCAGCAAAATAACATTAGTTTTATGTAACATACTTAAACCAAGCTTTTTGGATGACTTGCATTTGGGGTGGGGTGGTTTAAAAAGAAGCCAGTCAATTTAGAAGGTCAAAAGGTTAATGGTCAGGATCAATTTGGCTTAAAGAAAAGTGGGTATTATTGCATACTGTTTGTTGTAGAGTTATTTTCTTGATGATCCTTTGTGGATTGCCAACACTTGGGAATAAACAAACCTGTAGATTATGATATCATGCTAAGTCAAAAAACAAAAAAATAGTTTCTACATGTTATTCAGGACAATGTCTTTAAAATTCTGTCTTTAAATTATCTCCAGAGTCAACCACACCATCCTATTGCCATTGTAAAGGGTGGGTATAATGTTCTTTTGGTTCAAAAGTGAAGATTGGGTCTTCCAAGTGCTTTTATTATCACACAGAATTGTGTAAATGAGGATGTGCTTATCATCAAGCTTGGGTTTACCATAGTACAATGATTCATTTAAAGAGTGATTGTTGGGGCTTGTTTTAAGCTTTCCTAAGGAAATTTAAAATTCTTTGCCTATCAGTTAGCATACTGGTAACTAATGCTTTAATATATGTGATTGTATCTTTGCAACAAAATAGTCCTGCTAATTGACATTTAAGCACTGGTACCTGACACTGGTATGTAATCATATAATCAATTAACATTGAGGAATATCAAATTATATAGTACAGATTACATAGTTACCTATAGGGCTTCTGCCCAACTGCTTGACCAAATGAAATACCCTAAATCCAGATAGATTTAGGTCATCTTTAACACCTACCTATTTGATTGGATTCGCCAGAAAAACATTGATTTTCTTACTTGTCTTTTATATTTCCTGATAAGTCTGGCTCAACCAGTGTAAAAACTATATAGATGCTGCTGTGACATCTCAATAATGTGCTTGCAGATCAGGGTTAAATTGCTTGTTCTTCTAACTGCATTGACCCGGGGGCATTATGCTATTGCAGATCTGGGTCTGTGGAGTTTGCAATTGCGTTTGATTTGTAAATGAGTACATACAGTAACTCACCAAGATATTTGTGCTCATCAGCATTTTCTGGTCTGAAGTAATTTTTTGTTACTACTGTATAATGCAATGGCATGAAGCTTTTATCTTACCATCCTTTAGTTCTTGTTGTTTAGGTCTAATGCCATTGTACAGCATACAATAAATAGGCTATTCATTGCAACCAGTATAACTGGTGGAAGAAGAACCTTGCAAAACCTTTGAGAACCATTGACCCATAGGAACCTGCTGGCAACCTTTCTTGCATATTTACATTGGCCCATAGTGTAGTGCTGTGTTCAAATGTAATCTCAGATTATATGTTGGGGACCAAGTAGGGTCGGGTTGGTGGTTTTATCTCTAATTTTGACTACACTTCTGATTAATTTGAGTGTAAGAACAATCAAGCTTCAAAATATTTTTAATTTGAAAATTCTGACCTATCTCAAGTTTGCAAATATTTAAAAAAAACCCAGTTCTCTGTAAAAAAAATTAAGACAGAGATTGATTTTTATGGATTGATGGTGTACTAAAATCAGAGTATATAAATTACAGGTAATACAGTATGCATGCTGTATGCACTCTGTTATAAGTTGACTCCAACTGCAAATTGCACAGATGCAGATCTGCATTTTATTATGTGCTGTCAGATCTGGGTCTATGCAGTTTGTTAAGAAGATGGGTTGAACAAAACAACATAGACCCTGATCTGCTATTGTATTATCAGAAAGCAGACCAGGGTCTATATTGTTTACTGTTGACCTCAAAAGTGAGTATAAATGATACAGTAGATATAAATATCAGCTATGCTAACAAGTGGTATTAGATGACAAGGTATCACCTGTGTGTCATATTATGAATTATGTAAGTTGAGATGACCAATAGGAAACATTAATTATGGTATAGTCAGAAGTTCACTTGTGAGTGAATATAGTAAGAAACATCAAATAAAAAGTTAGAACTTAGTTATATAGTTTATCATTTGAGAGTCCATTTAAATTTCAAAATGTTACTAAAACATATTGACATTCTGCATAATTTAATGTTTAGATACAGTGAATTGTTTTGGACAGTATAATGCAAATATAATTATTCTGTGTCTGTAAATAAATACATGTTTGTTATTTACTAATATACAATTTTATGAGCTGTATTTATGAGAGAAATGAAACACTTGGTATTTATAATTTCAATTTTATAAGAACTATTTGTGTTTTCTGTTTTTATTTGTCAGCACTATAAAAAGTAGTCCCAATGACATCCTATTGACAAGACTATGTAGGGCTTTGGTCCTAACCAGAACTCTCTCTTTTGTTTATATTGGTATTGAAAGGGGTAGGTTTGATAAGATGTTTGCATTAGAGATTTGAAGAATATAAAACTTTTGATGAGGTAAACAATTAGATAATTGCAGTAGGAAATGTTATAAACAGCAAGTAAAATTTCAGAGTGCTGTATACTAATTACAATGGTTTCCCTTGAAAGAGCCTCTTGTGAGAAATTCTCTGGTGAGGAGAAGCTATCTTGCCCAATATAAAAAGAGTATATTTTGACTATTTTGGTCTGCTTGTTGCAAGTCATTCTTTTACGGCACTATGGTTTCATTGCAGAGAAGAAGTTAAGTCATATATTTAGAGATTCTCTATGTGTATCTCTTCACTGTCCTTTTTTTTCTATTTTCAGCTGACCTTGTGGGATACAGGAGGAATGGAAAGAATGAGTTTCATTGGCTCCAGTTATTATCGAGGAGCAAATGCAGCTCTGTTGTGTTACAGCATGCGTAACAAGGATTCCTTTACCATTCTGTCTCAGTATATTTTGGACATAGTGATGAATGCAGAGGGGGCCAAAATATTTCTCTGTGGAAATTTTGCTGATTGCACTGGAGAAAATTGCGTAACTAAAGCAAATATTGAAAGCTTTGAACGTGAATGTGGTGATGTCCTGTCAGGAAATTACCAAATCTCATGCAAAGACAATACTGGGCTTAATGACATGTTTTCTGATATTGCTAGAGTTTTGCATCAGGATGCTGTAAATAAAATGACATTACGTAAAGATATGATAGTTAGACCTGGTATTTCCCCAGAAGCTGAGCCTGCTCACAAGAGAAAATGTTGCTCAGAGTAACATTAACAACTCCAAACTTCAGGATGTTGATGTTGTTACCAGATTTTACATTATTTTTATTTCTGACTACATGCTTTTATGAGTATTACTGGATATTTCAATGACAGACAATATTCAATTATTGCAGAATGAATGCAAATGTAAGCTAATCAGTTTATTAATTTTTATATGGTACTAATTCATGAATAATTTTTCCAAGATTATTGACATAGGATGAAATGTTTGTATTTTCTACTTTTCTTGAAGTTGATGCTGTGGAAATAATTTTAGAAGGTTTTATTTTACTGTGATCTGTTTAGTTTTAAGGGGATCATTTTTAATGTTTTTGACATTTTTATATATTCATAAATTTAAAGACATACATGTAGGATAGCGTTTTACTTAAGCAATTCCTTTTTATTGTGTTTTGAAATGCATCCACTGAATTGACAAAAATTGGTACCTACTATGTTTCACTTATGTCATATCTGGTGGTGGTGGTGGGGTGCTATAGTGCCAACACCAGCATCACATGGAAAATTACTTATAAAACCACAAATAAAGCAGTATTGATTACTGTGCCAGTAATGTCTCCAAAATGCCATGTTTTCTATGAACAAAAAGTTCCTTGTGTGGTTGCAATGGTATGTACAAAAATGAAGCTATAATTTGACCTTATATCTACATTTGTCATGGGTGGGAAAAAAACTTTATGCAGTATATACTCTCTTATAAGTCATCCAAATGCAAGCAGCATATACCTTGATCTGCAATTGCATAATGCACCAACAAATCAGGGTCTAAGTCGTTTGACGATCTAATTACTCTAAGCAAATTGCACAGACCCAGGCACATTATATAATAGCAGAACTGGATCTGTGCAGTTTGAATGATAAACTTATAAATGAGTATATATTTATCTGCTTCAATGGGGGACTTGGTTATAAACGTAGTTGTATGCTATAAGCATGCAAGAATATTGATAATATTTCTGATAATGTAAAGGGAATACTTTTTGTCTGATGGAGGACACTTTATTATAAACATAAAATGTATAATAAATGGGACAAAGCTAATATTTGCTCAAACTGAGCCAACTGTCTTCTGTTCTGTCATCCTTACTGATGTTTGTATATTAGTGTAAATGATAGGGGGAAGATGGAGTTTCTATACATTATCTTTCTCATTAACTGAATAATGGAGGATGCAAATTATCATAATCGCTATGCATTTTTGAAAATGAATTTACAAATTGATAATTAACATTAAAAAAAATCATGAATAATTCTTATTTGTCTTTTGTACATGAAAAAACTTGTATCATTGTTTGAGTTTTACCCCTTAGCAGATACATTCCTTAGTAAATGCTATTGTAATTGTATACATTCTCCTTTATGATATTAGTATGTATGCAGTATGTACCCAATTGCAGGAAGTATAGACCCAGATCTATCTTTACATAATTAACGTCACAAGGTCTATAAATTATAAACAATGCTATTGTATTGTTTGAGTAGGTGTTTACCATCTGTATTTAATGTATTGTCATTCCACCATGATTTAGCCTTTCTTGTGGTTTATAAAAAATTGTCAGTTGACTGACAAGTAGTAATACCCCCCTTGAACAAATTACAGTTTAATTTTTTCAGATGAAAATTATTAATTTTGATAATTTTGCAGGAAATAATTAAACATACAGTATGTTATCTGTTTTTCCTGAATGTCATTGTATAGACTAGTTCTACTTTTTTTTTTAGACTGGTTTTCCTTTTAGGAGCCAGTAGAGAACAGCTAGTAGGCAGTCAGCTGAATGATATATCATTGGTGACACAGTGTGCATTGGATATTCATTGGCTAAAATAGTTAAATTCATAATAAGTCAGATTTTCAGATGCTATATATTCAAAAAGTCACCTGTTTAAAGTAAAGTACAAGTCATGCAGATCAGGTATGCTTTTGATTATATCTATTGCAGTTATAGTTTCAAGTTTTTTTTTCTTCATTTTTTGAGAATTTGATTACACCTACCTTGAAATGGTGATTGTTCTCTTTATGCAATCTTCATCAGACATTATTCTTTGGAAGATCATTTTATAGACACCCAAAGAAACCCATACAACAAAATCAATGTTCAAGTATGTTGACATTTTTGGATGATCACAACCAATTATTAGACATCAGCTTTTCTTGGCCCATTTTGTGCCAGTTTGTATTTGTATAAGTGAATGGGTTGTTTTCACAGTGTTATAATTGTGTATGCAAATACCAGTAATGCAACACACCTGTTACATCATTCTGATTCCCTAACAAACCTGTCAGGATCAGTCATCATGTATATTCAAGATAAAAATCTGATGTAATTATTGATAAAGATATTTATTCATCAGTGATAAAATAGATTGAAATGAAGTGACCCTAAAGCACAAAAGACAAAATAAATCTGGAAGTTCATGGCTTTTGTCAAAAGAAGGAATAGTGAAGTTGATCTGCAATCATGCATATTGCATACAAATAAAAATGTGGATTATTTTTGACGGCCAATATTGTGATTTTAGAAAAATATTTTGTATAACGTCCCCAAGACTATCATCTTGAAAGATCATTTCTGAAAAATATTCTCTGGGATACTTCATTTATGGAATTAAAATTTCATAACAAGCATATAATGCCATAACTTTTATGTACAAAGGATTTTTGTGAAAACAGGTATTTATGCCAAATACAACTGACAAGCCAGTTTTAATTAGTATGGTCAAATATTTTATTTGTGGTGGAGATGATAGACAGAGGATGATAATGAATGAAAGCGAGAACTGTTCAAAGATGTTTCTTCTTCACTCTTTTAAAATGAAATTTGTACCTAATGGAATATGACTTTGTGTCAAATTCAAAACTGAATATTCTTGAAATGCTTTTAGAAGTAAGAAGTTGTATATTAAAAATTTGCTTGTTAATTTTGAATGATAACAATTGATTTTAGTCCATGAAAATTGAAAATGATTACAAGTTTCTACTTGTTTGTGCATATATTTGTTTATGTGTCTGTTTGTTGTTTATGAACGAAAAACAAAGGTGTTTAAAATTACATTGTTTGTTTTGAAGAAAAAAGGGGAAAGGTCACGAGTTTGGATCATGCATTTGAATGTGATGTATTTGGATATCCTTAGGCACAAAATTAGACATGCCTTTATAATTATGTGGGAAGAACAGTGTTGTTAGGTGCTGGTTTGCATGGCTAGGGAATCAAAATGGCAGGTATGGAATTGCAGTATGTTTTGTGATGTCACTTGAACACAGTGGATGGCTATCAATAAAATCGAGAAGTTTTGTGCTGACAGCTGAATTTAAATAATGACAATTTTTCTGTTGATTGTTAAATTTCATAGAAACTCCATGAAAGGCTAAATCATGGTGGGGTGTCATAACTTTATTTTATAAATGAAGAAAGATGCAAAAGATTACAAAACATTTAAAATTATATTTATGTTTCATGTAAATATTAATTTTCTGTGTCCTTAATGGTGAAATTGGTACAGAACATTTGAGACTTGATTGATGCAGTTCTTTTTTCCATGAGAATCATATCACTGTCAAAATTTCTTCATCTAAGTTTTTATAATGTGAATGAATATATCACTTTACATTACAAATCAACCATTTATACATTTTATTTCATATTATTTTACTAGCCATATTTCTGCTGGAAATCCTGACATTGTCCAAAATATTTTAAGCAAGGTTCTGAAGAGAACAGAAATTGAAGAAATAATTGAAGCAAGATCCAGATTTCTGCTGCCATATTTTCAGACCTTTTTGAAATGCATGCAAATAAGTTGTTTTAGTTTCATGCTCACACTGTTTTGAGGATATATTGGAGTATGCAAATAATTTTTTTTTCAATTTCATGCTCACCATGCTCAGACTCTTGAAGATATATTAGAGTATGCAAATAAAGGTTTTTCAATTTCATGCTCAGACTGTTTTGAAGAAAAATTTGAGTATGCAAAAAGTTTCTTCAATTTCATGCTCAGATTGTTTTAAAAATATATTAGAGTATGCAAATAAAGTTTATTCAATTTCATGCTCAGACTGTTTTGAAGATATATTAGAGTATGCAAATTCTTCAATTCCATGCTAAGAAAGACCGTTTTTAAGGATTTATTGAAGTATGAAAATAGTTTTTTTCAATTTCATGCTCAGACAGACTGTTTTAAGGATGTATTGGAGTATACAAATAAAGTTATTTCAATTTTATTCTCAGATGGTTTTGTGGATGTATTACAGTATGCAGATAAAATTGTTTAACTTTCATGCTCAGACAGTTTAGAGAATGTGTTGGAGTATGCAAATAGTCATTTCAATTTCATGCTTTGACACACCATTTTGAAGATGTATTGGAGTATGCAAATAAAGTTGTTTCAATTTCATGCTATAACAGACTGGTTTGAGGATGTATCGGGGTATAATTCAGAACCAAACCATGTCTGAGTTTAATTGTTGGCTGTGTTTCACTTGTGTTAGAATTTTCATTTATTGTCAACCCTCATTCTAAGACAAGATCAAACCCATCTCATACTCCAGATATTTTTAAATTCAGGGTCAGTCTCCCCAGTCTCAGTCTCAAGTCATTTCAAGGTTTTCTTTTTCCTTTTGGTAACAGTTTCCACATTTCTTTCTGCTTAACATATTTATTTTGTATTATCTGAGCTTTTTTTCAAAAAGAAACTATCATGTTGTTCAGAAATTGTTAGTTAGTCAGCAGTTGAATGACATATTCTAATATCCAATATTTTACAATATGTAATTAGTTTTGTTAATTCACATGGCAAGGAGGTCAAGTCAGTTTATGGGATGGTCTTTCATCAGTCAACAGGTGCTATTTTCAACTTCTGTTAAAATCCACCAGACAAGGTTAAACCAAACTTCGCACAGAGAATCAAGCCCTTTAAAATTATGTTGATCCCCATTCAAATGTAGTCACCAGTACTAAAAACAGAACAAATTTTAAGTGACTTCTCAAAAATCACAGAATAGAAGTTGAAGGTTATTTTATATAGAAAACCATCCTGTCATGAAGACATTTCAATATGGACATCATTATCCCCAGAGAACTGATGATATACTGCCTGGAAAGAATTTCCAGGACTCCAACATCAACATGTTTCTTTTTCTTAATTGTTGAGTGTTGAAAACATCTGACACTTTCAAGATGGCCAGCATGTTGTACATATTGATCATAAGACTTGAGCCATTTTCAGTAGGTACCAAATAAATACATTGTAATGTGTCTTTTGGTAAAAGCAATATGCCAGAATGGCCATACAAACTTGAGTATCCACAATAAAAAGATTTTGACATAATTTTTATTTATTACTAACTATGTAGACGCCATAAAAAATCTTCTGGTAAAATCTCATGACATTGTAATGATCCATTCAGGGTGAGCAGAGATGACAAGATGGCAACTGGACTTCATTATAAATCTTTATGTTGATATGACTTTATATTTTGGAGAAATAGCAATGAAAAAGATTTTGAAGATGTCTGCCATAGTAGATATCCGATAGGCACCATTTTTATTTAGGACCAACTAAAATTAGAAGAAGTTATTGGTGAAAATCCATGTTGATATGACCAGTCATTAAAAGGTAACTATAAGAAAATTTTTCAAAGGGTCACTGCAAACTATATTGGATGTTTGAGCAAACCATTTTTAGGATGAACTAAATCTTGGGATGCATGTATACATAAATTCCATGGCAATTCTCCAAGTAGTTCAGGAGCAGCAGCAACAACAGATTTGTACCAATGTATGGACAGGCAACGGATGATGGACAACAGGCCATCATATATATTCTTTTTATCTTGACCAGTAGAGCTAAAAATAAAACCTTTACATGTCTTCTCAAAAACTGCTTGTTCAATTGGACTAAAACAATAATTGTAAATAATCACTTAACAGAATTTTATGTACTTTAAGAGAAAGTAGTCTTGTTTGAATGCCTTTCAGAATTATACCAATGATGTCATTGTACCATCAAATTTGGTTGATGTTATTAATGTAGAAAAATATTTACACAACTATATATAAAAAAACTAAGCTGAGCAGAATTAGACCTACTTTACACAAGCATTCTGGCATAAGTGCCTTTCAAAACTGGACAAATGATGTACAATCAAATATGGATAAAGACAAAAGTACTAGAGAAATCGTTAGAGAGTTGTTTTTTTGACAGAGAGTATTGTACTAACCCAGACTTTTTGGCCAGCTGCATTTGCATATGGCTTCAGTAGGTGTATGTCAACCAGATAAGTGATCTCAGGTTACGTCTCTTGATTAACATCATTAACCATATGTCATGAGTTCAAATAATTTTTGAACCAATCATTATTAATCATGCACAAATTTGTTTTGATGTTGCTATTGCTAAGAAAGTTCAAACAGAATGACTTTATTAACAATGCCCATGCAGATTATAAAGTGTTAGGCGGTTTGTGGTGTTTGGGTGTTCAATTGCACCTAAAGAAATGCAAAATTATATGATGAAGTAGTTTAAGTTCCTTGTTTAGACACACCATGCTAGCCAATGATCTGGTGTGATCCGATGAGATAACCCTATCTACGCCATGGCATCTATGCTAGCCAATGATCCAATGTGATAACTCTATCCATGTCATGGTATCTATGCTAGCCAATGATCCAATACGATAACCCTATCTACACCATGGCATATCAAGTAAATATATCTTAGCTTCAGGTCTGTGAATTTTATTAGATACAGTGGCTTTCCACTACATCCAATCAAAATCAATTTGTTCAGATTTGGACACTGTTCATTAATGATCAAGACAACGGGAGCACACAAATTCAGTGGACTGATAAATAAGCTATTTTCCACTGCTGGTCTGTGTTTGCACAAATACCATTTGCTTGAATACTCTTGTAATGGCTTCTCTGGTATTTAATCATACTGTTTATATTAAACTTTCAAAGTATCCTTTTGAAGTCAGTTGCCTCCACCATTTTTGGATAATGTACAATGTACTGCTGTGACACACAGTTGGTTAGTTGGCATTACATACTATGGGAGGCAACTCATGAAATCCAAGATGTTGCTATGAAAAAGCACTAAAATATCTGCTGCATCCACCAGGGTGTAGATAGGGTTATATCAGAACCTTGACTAGTGAAGATGACACCATAAACTGATCCTTCTGCTTTTTAGTTTGGCATGCTAACCACAAAGCAAATGTGGATCCCAGAAAATAAAATAAAATGACAATCATTGTATTTTAATTTTTAGCCTTAGTTTGTAATATTGCTTATGATGTGACTGCAATTATTTCAAGATACTAGGATATCAGTTGTGATATTACTGTTACAGATTGAATTGACACATTAGCAAAGCTGAATATCAGATGTATCTGTTATTAAAATTGTTGTTTCACTTAATTTTATTTGTTCCATGGATTGTATCAAGGTACTTTCCAATTTATTTACAGGCTGTACACCTGTATATAATTAGATCCAAAAGCAAACTGCACAAATCTAGCATATTATGTTCATCTGAGTACATGTTCTTTGCAGTTGGACCTAACTTTTATAATGCCAGTATAAATAGAACATCATTGTCCCTACTTGCTGGGAGACATGGCTATTTAAGATAAATTATACAGAATAAATTGTAGATGCTATGTCGATTCATTTTGATGATTAGGCAGACTGATTTTAATAAGTTTAAAAGTATCATAGTTGTTAGACTGGTAAATGCAAAATTTCTATCTCAACTATAACTTAAGTTGTTAATATTTTATTACAACACAAAGTAAAGATGATGGTATTTTTCTGTACTTACTGGATACTAAATGCAGTAGTAATAATTGGTGTTAGAACTGACCTTCCAAAACCTGCTTGATTTTAGGCCAGAAACAATTGAAACAAATAGTAAAATCAGTAAACATTACCGGCCTGCTCAGAAAATGTATATTAGATCACCAGTCAGTAGCTATTGCTTGTAACACACTTCTTGCAAATAATCAGCCATTAAATCTTGTCTCACTTAGCTCAATCACTAGGTGGTGTGCATGCATCTTAGTGCATATGGTGATTTCTGATATTTACAAGTTCTTAACTTTCTGCCATAATTCAGTTTCACAAACTTTGGTTTAACTGGAGTTGCACTTATAAATGATTATCTATCACATTTGGTGATATAGTCTCTGTGCTTTGTAACTTGAGTGTGTGACAGAACTTTTAAGATATCAAGGGTAGTTGTGAATTTTCATGAGAAATGTATTCATGAGATCATGCGTGGAAAGGAATGCCTTATATTTTAAACAGAAGGCCTTTTATACTTCCTCTAATTCGGGTCTAGCTGCTGACAACAGAGGTACTGATCTGACATTACAAAATACACTGCCAGATCAGAGACTATGTTATTTCTTATATTGATTGCACCTAACAAATTTCATAGACCCAGATCAGCTGGTACATGTGACAGCAGATCAAGTTCTGTGCATTTTGTAGTTGGATCCCAATTGTATATGAACATGTACTACCTTCTTGCCATCTGCATTGATGATATTAACTTTGGACTTTGAAAAAAAATTATGGTGAATTACTCTAAAACAATTCATAATTCATTGTGCTAATCAATGCAATTTACGGACTTTTTAAGATAAGTTGAGTGCCTTATTTTCATTGGTTAGAGTTTTACTTATATTTTGAAGCTATGCATTTTATTCATACTTTAAAGGTTCTAGAGATTTTAACATCTTTGCTTTTTCAGTGTAACATTTAAAAACTTTTTTTATTGTATAGTGTGCAATATATAGAGCAGTGGTATGGAAAACAAAGTTTCAGATATTTTATGAAAAAAATATAGTTATATGTTGATTAATATGTGCTGGAGCAGTTTTGAAACTAATTAGAAATGTTTTTAGAATTTCATATTTTCACAATTCTGCTTTATTAGGTTGGGGAGTATGTAGTGTTATGATGTCCATCCCATCCATAAGTTTTTGTACACACCCATTTGCATATTGTTTTTATTCATTCTTTGAAAAACTTTGGATTGAAAGAAAAAGTATGAACCTTTATTATTAAGATTATTCAAGAATGATCTTCATTTATTTTTCATTAAAAATCTGTGAGAGTTAAAATCCCATAATTTATAAGTTTTGTCACTTAAAATTATTTACTTTTCAGTCTGATTAAAATCAGATCTCCACTGCCTTATGTAAAGATCTGACAGCAACTGCATAGGGGTCATGTTCTGATGACCTATGCTATTACTATATTGCTAATTTTATCAGCCAATCTGACAAAGTCATATATATTGATATTTGGAAGACTGAGCAGTATGGCTCAAGAGCAGAAATGTGTGTCAAATAATTTGATTAATTTTCAGAGTTATGAAAGCTGCATTTCCATAGGCTAATCCAAAGATTACCAAAACATGACCCCTAAGTGGTCATTGTCAGATCTTCACATAGGACTGTGAAGATTTGATTTTAATCAAATTGGTTACTTTTCACCTTCACCCTCAGTGGGATGAAATCTGATACTTTTACCATGTGTAGGTAATGAAAGTGTAAATGAAAAACAATGAATTAAACTTTCCTAAGGGAAAGTTAATGTTCAAAAAAGTTCTGAAGGCCTGGTTTATGATACTATCCTATCCATATGATGCAGTGTGAAGAAATTATTAAAGGCATACTATTTGGGTTAGTTTAGCGAGAATTGATCATACTGTATAATCATTTTAGGGACCGTGTATGTGAATATTGTATGTTGCAGATATATTATGCATCTGTTTTATTTTAGGTATATGTGGGATAGGTTAATATTTACCTTAAAAACTCATACATTTTTTTGTATTTATAACATCAATATTGGTATGTATAACAATGTCAGCTGATTAAACCACTCTACCACCTGCAATTTTTGTTCATAGACTTAAAGTCTGACCAATATATTTTCTTACTATGTATATATTCATAGTATCTTCCTTTTAAACCAAAGAATTTGTATTTCTTATCTAATTCCGCAGATTTTATTTTTTTTTGTAGATAAATATATTATTATATATGCATTGTCACACTTTGAACTTGAAACATATCTCTTAAGAATTCTTTATAATTATCATAGTGAGGAGTTAATAAATATATAAATAATTATATTTTCTTATGTGCATTTTCATATTAACTGGGAAAAGAATTTGTTGCAGATGGGATATGCTTTTAGTTTGCCTTTATCAGATACTGGATTGTCTCTTCTACACATATCTCCTGCCCATCTTTGTCATCACTGGTGACATCTACAGTCAGGTTAATGGTGTACAAGTTTTGCCAGCTTTATGTATTATTTATTCATGGTGCATACTTAGGGTTTTCCTTACATTATTCTTAACCACATCAAAAGAAATGTGCTCACAGTGACCTACTCTTTTTAACAAATGATTTCATTACTAAAGGTTAACCCCAATATAAGTTTGGAATTTGATCAGTGTTTACAGCATCATTTTGAATTCCAGTGTGCTATATGCCACTTTTCTGATCTTACAAACATGTTTTTTACAGATTTATCCCTGTGTAAAAGATTTCTTGAATATGTTGAGCTATAGGTAGGATGTAGTTCATGGAACTTGGTCAGGGTGTTATTTTTATCATTCTAAGCAACCATAATTGAAAGTAGTCATAGTGACCTATTTTTCTTAAACTAACGATTTTGGTGTTTTCTGGTTAAACCTAATGAAAAGATTGTTTCCATGCAGATTTCCAGCTGTTATCATGGTATCTGCATGGAATATTGCATTTTCCTTGCAACATTTTTAACCACCCCAGGGAAGTAAAGGTCACAGTGACCTATTTGTCTTACAAGTGTGTTATTTATGGGTTATCTCCAGTGTTTTGTCTTCCCAGCTAATTAACAGCTGTAGGTAGGCCTTGTTGATAAAATTTTGTCTTAGTGTCTTGCATCATTCTAAACCATTCCAGATGAAAATAGGTCGCATTGCCATACATTGTATATCCATATATACCCATTAGATCATTATAATCTGGCACAATCTTGTTAGCACAACTAGTCCCCCAGATTTGATGGGTTGCCATGCAACTGAAAAGAAAATGAATCACTGGAAGATACTCATATTGTCAAATCACTTTGTTCCAGCAATTTTTGTTAAAAGTTATTGCCATTTTTATCTGATAACTAGAGATAATCATGTTGGCATAAATAGTCCAGTAGTCATTGATAGATTACTTGGTAAATAGCATGGTCAGCCTCCCTAAAGATGCATGTATCAACAGATCTCATTTGTCCCTATCATATGTCAGAGCTATTATCTATTCTTCCTTGTCCCTAATAGTGTACGACTCATAGGCACAAATAGTTTTGTAGGTTTCTTTTTATGGATTTCTAATAGACTTTGTAAATAGTATGGTCTTTACCTGGAGATGCACTTGTTGACAAATCACTTTGTTCCTACAAAGATTGTTGTTGTTGTTATAGCTTAATGCACAGTATGAAAATTTTGTTAGTGCAACTAATCCTCTATTTTTAGATAAATCACTATTTTGTTCAGGTTTTGTCTTGTCATTTAATGTCGTGTATGGCAGAATCTTGCAGTTTTTAGGCTTTCTTTGGGATAAGACCATGGTACGGTTCTGTATCCATAAGATCTGCCAACCCTTGTGATTTTGCCTTAAGTCTTACAAAAATAACCTTTAAAGTACAGGCTTACAGAATAAAAGAAAAACTATGGAAATATGACTGTTGTAGTAAAATCCGGATAATTAGCTCATCTGTGTTTGATCTGAATCAGGGAACAAGACTAGTTTTCAGTAGTATCTCAGACATATTAAAATGCACACATTTTATCTTGTAAAGTGTCTATATGATCACACTGTTGATTATAAATATTTTTAAAAAATGGTGCCAGCAGCAATATTTTTTGCAGAAAAGATGTAAAAATAAGCCTTTTAAAAAGTGTTAATAATCAGTGCAAATGAACAAAAATGAATATTCAGATTCTCATTAATAAAAGCAGGAAAGGACATAATTATGTTTACCAGACATCCTGTCAATTTGAGTATGTTTTGTGGCAGGAGATATGCTTGCCATTGAAGTCAAAACAGATCTACAAGAATGTCAGGCTGAGAGATGGCCACAAACCATTGAGCTGCAATGGGTTTGGGATTGAATTGTGTGCAACTTTACTAGAGGTATTGATACTGAATTGTGTACAACTGTACTAGAGGTATTGATACTGAATTGTGTACAACTGTACTAGAGGTATTGATACTGAATTGTGTATGACTACTAGAGGTATTGATACTGAATTGTGTACAACTGTACTAGAGGTATTGATACTGAATTGTGTACAACTGTACTAGAGGTATTGATACTGAATTATGTACAACTGTACTAGAGGTATTGATACTGAATTATGTACAACTGTACTAGAGGTATTGGGACTAAATTGTGTGCAACTGTACTACAGGTATTGGGACTGAATTGTGTGCAGCTGTACTAAAGGTAAAAAGGATCTACAAATTTTTCAGTTGAACGTAATAGTTACCATTGCTGCATCAGTTTCAAACATCAAACATTTTAACTTATGTTTTCCAACTTTACAATGGCAGTGCACGATCTTTTGTTACACATTACTGAAAATGGTCAAAATTATGGACAAAATCAACTGCCTTACAGAGATGGTTTTGTTAGGCATGGCAGGTCTGGTTGTGTGTTGCTACCACTCTCAAGTCTATATTTCTAATCTGATTTCAAAGTTGGAATATGGGTTTAATGGCAAATCATAAAAATTTCAGTTCAGTAATGAGATTCATGTATACTAACAAAGTGATCTGGCACTTGATTTTCTAAGTTTGTTTTGAGACCATATTTGTGCTCCAGCTTTGATCAAATGTGGAATGTATTACAACTTCAGGTAAGTTGGATGGAAGGCATATCTCTGAACCACTTTTCATCAAACTTGAAACATGGGGTTATATTGATATAGATTTTGGATGGGTTTCATAATGCACTGGATATGTGGGTATATAAGGAGGTAATCTGCATCTGATCATGTTTTCAGTCTGGAGGCCATATTTTGGATCCAATTTTTGTCAAACTTGGAAGATATGCTTCATGCATATTAATGAGGCAATCTTGCATATGATTGGCTGATATTTGTACCATTCTGGAAGCCATATTTTTGATGCAGTTTTTATCAGACTTGGTTTTTTTGAAAATCATTAACAGTTTTAATCACAAATGAGTTGTGTCAAAAATAATCAGCTGATACTGCATTTTATTGGCCAAGCTTGTTGCCAATCTGAAAGACATTATTTCTGATCCAGTTTTGATCAGACTTGAAATATGGGTTTATATCATAAAGATTTTGTATGGGTTTAATAATGAGTGCCATCCACACAGGATTCAACAGTTTTAGTAATGAGCAAGAATCATTCATATTTATGGCATGATATTGCATGCAAGAGGTTGAGCTTATTGCTATGCTGAAAAACATAATTCTGATCAGATTTTGGTCAAAATTGGAATATTGTTTATATCCTCGAGATCATTGGAAATTTCAAAACTAAGCTAGGTCAATGCATATTAATGATCTGATTTTGCATTGGCTGAGCTTTTTTGCCACATCTGTGGCTATTTTTGGATTTATTGGGGTTCATCAAAATCATGGACAACTTTGATTATAAGCAAGAGACTACATATTAATTATGCCAGGTCATCTGTTATGCAAACAAGGTGAGTGATATCAGACACACTCAACCTCTTGATTAGTGATTGCTGTGAAACTTGGTACATATGGTCATTATTTACAGATGACAATTCTTTGTGTTTCCTTCAGTTTTGGAAGAGTTATTGCCCTTCTGACTTGCACAAGATAGGCTATATATGGAATCCAGCAATAATGGTTGAGGAAGAACCTAGGAAAACCCTGGATAGAGCCACTGACCCACAAGAAACTGGCAAGTAGTTTCGCATACCTACATTGTTCAAACCCTCGAACCCATGTAAACAGGTGAGATGGAAATAATCTGTAATAGTGAGATCTTTAGTCTACTTAGCCACTTGTGGCCATTTGTGTGTAGGTAATTTCAAGCATTAGATGTACACAGTGTAGTGGTGAGGTTTCTGACAACACTTGTAATGACAGACAGAAAAAAAATCTTTTTGCAAATGAAGAAAATTGGGCCACTTCAATGAAAGTTTGGTTGCCCAAAATTATTTACTTGTCTGGAGTGGTAGGGTCTGGGTACTTGTATAGTTATTTCCTGATTTGTCTTAATTTATGTTGTTAAGCAAATTACAAAATATACTTTCATTTACATCTACAAAAGTTTTGGTTGAGAATTCAAAAAGCGACTTTTGTGGCATGGATTCTAATCTGATACAAGAACAAAATTTGTCACAAGAATTAAGATGTTTAGAACAGGCTACATTATAATAAAGTTGACCACTATTTTCTGAAATGGCATCACCACAACGCACTGGCTGCAGTGATTCATGCAAATACCCCCCCCCATTTGACCTCTGTCCCTGTAACTAATGTATAATGAAACCTTCAGTTTTCATTTGAGTTTGTTAACAATCCCAAGGTCAGAATGTCTGTATGTGTGTATATGTGGATTGAGAATGACATCATTATTAAAACTTTGCATCAGATGGATACTGTTTTGATTATGTCTCACTGTTTTGGCACTGTCAGTCAACCTAAAATATCCACTATTTTTAAAACGTTTTCAGAAAGGATTTAAATTCCAAGTTCAAAATTTGAAACTGCAGACCTTACGCTTTAACTTTAACTTCAAGCTAAACCATGTTGGAGACATGAATTTTCTGGATATTGTTTACTTTACATGCTCAATCATGTAATACTTAACTAACACAGATGTAGTCCCAAAGTCACACATTTGGGGTTGTGTTCTTGAGCTGCAGTTCCTTGCTCAAAAAGTTCTAAGAATATCGGTCTACATCTTTTCCTTAGGAAATTTTTGAGGAGATAAAACTCATACACAGAACTAGAACCCTCGATTAAATACATCAAATACTTTTGCAATATTGAAATATAGTGAGATGGCCAACAACCATTCAGAACTGTTGGATTGGGGAATAAAAACAAAGCACAGTTAGCAATTATTCAGAAAAATCAGTAGTAGCTGTTGTTGACTAGTTTTCAATGGCAGCATTTTGCTTGTCTGTACCATATCAAAGAAATGGAAGCCAAATACCTAGCTTTTCCAGAGACACAGAGGCATTCAACCTGAGCAGGTATTCAATCTAAGAATGTTGGATTATGAGTGAGACAATCTACCAACTGAGCTACTGTGACTGTCAACTTAAAAACATGATAAGTAGAAGAATAGAAACCTTGTCCAACTATAATACAAGCATTTATAATTTAGTCTGGAATGCACAAAACTTCTGCAAAAACTCTTATTTATATAAATAACTAAAGGGTACATGCATATAAAAGACAAGATATATTAAATAGGAGTTTTGGGTTGTTTTATTGGCATTAAACACTTAAATGACCTTGACCCATATATTACAGCTCTGCAGAGTTGTGGACATTGCAACTGACCTGACATTCTTGTCAGTTGCTGTGGAAATTAACTATATAGCAATAAGACTAGACTGATGCAACTAATACAGCATAGTACTAACAACATGGCAAACAGGTTTTAACAGTGATCCTCCCAAACAATGGAAATTTTCAGACTTATTTTGAATTCAATTTACTCTACTTCTAGATATTTTTCTGTCTTTACAAAGTATTAAATTAAACACTCAAAATATAAATCTTAGCAAAATACAAGATGTTATTGATGTTTCTAAATTCTTTCATGAACATGAAGGTGAATTTAATTTTGGGAATTTAATTGTGAGTCTCCTTGCAAAATTCTTGTGATTTTTATGTTAGCTAAGATTCAGTGTTTTTTTAAATAAATAGTACTAATTTTATACTACCAATCTTCAGCCTTTCTGATCAATATGACCATTAAAGATGAGCCCATTGATACCAATTTGATCCAAAATATTTCCAGGATTGTCTTTAACTACATGTATAATCCTAAATACTTAACAAATTTCTCAATGAAAAACCATATTCTTTTTAAAGTTCATATAGTCATTTGTGTAAATTCTCATGCTACTGATGACGGTTTCACTTGCATCCCCAAACAAAATGACTGCTTATCATATACAGAAAAACACAGTGGTATCACTCATATGAACTCTTTCTGTGGCCACCCATTCAGCACTGTTAAATGTGGGGTTTCTCTCACGAGACAAACTGGTAAAACTATAGTATAATGGTATCAGGCAAGGTGGCCTTTTATCTTGCCAGGGATAGCATCTAACATGGAATTGGGAATGACGGGTGGAACTATAATAGTTTTATGAGACACATAAATCATGGGATTTGGAAGGAACACTGAGTGACTGGCATGAAAGCAGATAATAAGTGCATTTTTAAAGTTTTCACTGAGTATTTTATATATAAAGCATGCCTTACTAGTCTAAAGCATTAGAGACAATACAGATTTTTGTATACCCAAACAAACATGTTTTTCTGTAAATTTACAAATTATTCTTTGACTATCAAAGTTGGATTATTCAAATCTTGTTGTTGCACAATATACTGTGCACCTTTACGGACAAAATTTAGTGACAGTAAATAAAATCCTAGTTATGGGTTATAACAAAATTCTCCATCTATTAATAAGTCTTTAAAGATGGAACAATGCTTATACCATGTTTGTAAACTATAATGCATTTAGTTTTTAAGAACTGATGAGAAAAAAATGTTTTTTTCAATGATGACAAGAATAACCAACAGTAAGAATAAATCATCTGTGGATCTATTAAAATCACTTAAATTCTTGGAGCATTGATGGAGCAAATGACTCTTTAAATACCTTGTATAATTTTGTTCTTAACAATTGCAGGCACATATTGTCATTATATACTGTACATAAGACATGCATGATCTTTTTATGTTTAAAATCCATCTTTATTTTAATTTTATCTTACTTGCATACCTTCCTCTTTGATATATAAACATTATTTGTAGGAAGAAATCTACTATATGTACTTATGAGGAATGCAAACTCAAACATGAACAGAAGAGAAACACATCTGCCATTTGACAATGCACTGCCTTATTTGTGCACATACATTCATTCTACAAATGATTTAGAATCCAAGTAGATCTCTCTCTGCTGGCATGGTACAATGAGCTGTGTACTCAGTTAAAAGTAGGGTACATCTTATACTTAGGCAAAAATGGTAAAGAGTAGTGGGGAAAAAAATACAACCCCACGAAACAAAATTGTTTACACAAAGTTGATTAATCATACTATATCATCTACTATTAATGTCCACAAGGACACCTTTAAAAGCACTAAATAGATCAAATTGTCACATGGTATGTAATATAATACAGTCTTCCATATTTAACAAAACACTGTAGAACCTCTGCACATTTTTCTGGTAAATTATAAAAGATAATCATGTTACTCTAATGTGAAAGTTTATATCATGAATGACCTAAACCAGCTAAAATAAATGTAAAACTTTGATCAAGGTTATACGACATGAACAACATATAATCCTGTACACCATGGGTTTGGTTGTGTCAGATCCTGGTCCACAATATCTAGCAATTAGGAAAAGTCTGGATTTATATAAGATACAGTGAGTACTTTTTAAATTTGTCTTATATGGATCTCAAAACAGATGATATGCAAATTATATCTCAATAAATAAATGTGTGGTTCTTATTGTTGATTTGGCAATTTTTCATCCATAATGAAATTCAAATCATAGGGAATTATCATCATTATTTTTACTGGAGTTTAATAATTCCAAAAGAAATAATTATTATAGGTGCACCTTACCTATTCTAGCTAATATTTCAAGTGCACTTTATCTATTCTAGCTTTAATCTGTAATCTTTGCAAAATCATATTAGGTTCAAACTGGCTTTAAAATGACATTTGATATGTAATAATTTAACAGTGAAAACTGGCTGAAAATGAACACAATCTTCTTTGAAAATAACCATTCAAATGTCAATTCAATCAAGAGCAGTAACTCCTTCTGAACAATTTTCCATGGCAAATTGTTGCTGAATGAATAGATTTCAATATTTGAAATAAATGTCTATGGAATTAATAAGGAATGACAAATATAATGACAATTTCTTCATCTATCATTAAATCAACAACCATACCTAACTGTTAACCACGAGAATTATTCTACTCTCCTAATGCAACTTGAAAAACATATAAATTAGTCACTTTTGGTTTACAATTTGTAACAGATGATGATGAATAAGGTATCTGAAATGCATGACAAGCATTTTTCAACATTTACAGGTGTACATGTACATTCATACCAACATTCCTTCCATTTTCAGCACCATATTCAAGCCAGTAATAGGGAAAAATGAACTTTAAAAACTGAGGTCATGTTATTTTACATGTGAATATATATATCTGAAACTATATCAAACGGTCACATTAACGTTACTTCTTACTGTGCACATGGAATACTATTATACAGAAATGTATAAGATATTGTGCACATTTTGCCAACATAAGGTACTGACGACTTGGGTTTAGAATCTTATGTATTTAATTTCAGGAATTCATGACTACAAATTTATGGAGTACATGCAAAAGGTTGTGTCTATATCACATTAATTTTTAATCTCAAGAAAATTAACACTAATATTTAATATTTTCACATTTTCATATGAAAACCACAAATAGTAAAAGATTCTGTTCAACTGTAATGGTGTAACAATTATGTAAAAAGGAAAAACGTTTTAGGTGTGAGCTTATACACAACACTCACTGGTTATCTAGCATTTGTTTACTTCTATTATTATAAAGGTCTTTTAAATCAGGCAATATGATAGAAACAGAACAGTTTATGCCATATTGAGGAAAAAAGTTCACATTGGTTGAAATTTCAAAAAAGGAATACAGTGAGTTCCTTAAAGCTGAAGATAGCCTGCTATGTAACCAGATGGAGATAGTGAACTGACATCAAAGTGTCCTTGGGTTCAAAAAAGATGCATATTTCAGAGACATCAACTGCAAGTCTTTCACAATTAAATATGGAAAAATATAACATAACCTTCAATACATAAAATATAATTTTTCTTTAAAAAAACCCCTTCCAATATTCTGCATGTATATAAAATGGCTGTTCCCGTAAAATTTACTTGGGATTCAGAGAAGGCACTTTTGATGTGGAGCAGTCACCTATAGATGCAATTTAAAATAGTTTATCACTGTCATATGAACTATTGAATTAACTAGATTACCATGTCATACATTTTTTAAAAAGTGCCTCCTCTTACTACCATGTATGTTTAAATGGAATAGCCCTAATATTGTTCAATCTAAACCACACAATAAATCTTCTCTTTGCAGAACACATCCCTTGCAACCCTACCCCTCAGAACAATAGGACGAATGTGTTAGTAATGAATTATTTATTTTTATTTTTGTCCCGTCTAAATTCTACTTACATAGCTGAAAATAAAATATAACTCCTAAAAATGTAAAAATTTAAGAAAATGTATGAAATTTTATTCCCACTCCCTGGACACAAAGCATTATATAAGGAAGCTGTGTATCTACATTGGGTAAATCAAGAACAGATAAGAGAACAAGATTACCATGAATTGCAAATGTGCCCCATGTTTTAATAGTGCTCTATTTTGGTATTAGACAAAGTTGATTTGGGATAAATTATACTAGTATGTCTCAAGGGCCTTGCCCCTATGGTCAAGATATGCCATCTTGAGCAAAAATTATTGTGTGGAATCCATTCTGTTCTTAACAATGGCTTTGACATGTAATCTCCAAATCCAAAGATTTCTTTTGATACCATACATTTTCAGTAGTTTTTACCTTTATCTTCCTTCTTTATATACCTTTTAACACCTGTAACTATTATCTTACTGTACAACATTTTTCCATTCCTTTGGAATGATTTATCTTCTTGATATTGTTTTCTTTTTGCAACTCCATATCTTTTTAGGCTTCTACCTTTAAGATGGCAGCATATAACAAGTATTGCACATATGTGCTGTTAAACCCTATCAATATATTTTGATACTAAAAATATGAGCTATCAATAAATTTTGGTCAAGGAACTTATTCCAAACAGAGGTTATTATGTAAAGCCCATTTTCTCCATGTCACAATAGCCTTTTAACTCTAACCTTTTAAACCCACAAGCAATAGGTATCTTTATACCTTAAGTGAAAGTCCTCTGTAAACACTGGTGAATGTACACAGTGTAGAATGAAAGTTATTATGCAAAACCCATTTTTCTTCTTTCATTTACAATTACATTATTGTTTAGCCTTTGGACCCCACAATCAACAAACTTCTTTCCTACCCTAAGTGTAACTAGCCTACAAACTTTGGTGACAGTACATGGTCAAAAACTAGAGCTTTTGTACAGAAACCACATTTTTCATTTTTCAACCAGTGACAATGATTTCTGACTTTTTTTTAACTTCCAAATCAACAGGCTTCTTCCTTACCTCAAGTGGAAGTCATTCATAAAGTTATGTGCAGGTACATGCTGTAGAACTAATGCCACTGCACTGAAACCATTTTTTCCCCTTGTTAAAGACAGATGGTGCATTCCTAAGGTTATTATACCGAACTTGAAAAGGTAACAGACTAATGCATGTATAGATGTGTGTAGGTACATGTATATGGACAGCATAATTGTAAAGGTTCCAGATTTTTGGAAGGGCATATACAAACTTTGAAATCCCTCTTGAAAGCCTTACAATTTCATTCTTGATGCAATAAGAAATCAAATTTCAAATGGGCATGAATTGTCCGTAAAAATGTAATGTTATTATTTGGCTGAATCTTGATGTCACTATGGTATTTATTTTTATTGATATTTTATGACATAAAAACCAAGCTAATGAACATATTACTCAGTAAAAATGAATATATGAAGAAACATACAAAAGCCTGCAATCTTATGTGCCTATAAGCATGATTTCGCCATCATACACAGTGGGAAAATAAATAATAAACATTTATAAAATATACACAGTCATAGTATTTCATCTTACAAAGAGTATTGGTTGCTATTAACAACCATGCACACATTTTATCTTCTCACAAAACAGCATACCATAATATATTACTGATCACAAGATTTTTACGGACAAAAGCTGACAAGTATCATTACTAAAAGTATAATCTAGACTTTCATGCACTTTAACCTTTACAAGATGCAAAAAAAAATCCTGGGGCTATACATGCAGTGTGATGGGTTCTTTTGCTGACTACTTCCCAAATATAGAAATATATTCATAAATTGTCGGCTTAAACTTATCTTTCTCAATGACTAGCCAACCAAAAATATGTTTGTGGTAGCTTTATAGAATCAACAAATGTCAATTGTCAACAAAATTTATACTCTTTAAATGCTTTCTCTTTAATATATCCATAAAATCGGGAATTCATAAAAAAATTTCCAATCACTAGTATAAATAGTAAATTACAGGCATGGAAATGTTATTTGCATACCTGACTTAAATATCTGGTAAACATTATTTCTACCTGTACTGAGGCAATTTCTGTCCACAAAGAGCATTTAACAGAGCCAACTCTGAATGTATAGTTGAACAATGATTAACTGGACACTTAAAGACTATCAGAATCAATGATTAAAGAAGAAAGCTAATCCTGATCAAGAGGAGGGGAAAAGTCTAGATAATCAGTGTATGTGCAGCAAAGATCTAACTGTAGTGTCAATTGGTTCCATCTTGCATCTATTGAAAAATGTCAGTAAAATCTTACAAATGAAGTTGCTGGAATATCCTGCATTTGTAATTTTCATAATTTTGCTAATTAATGGTACAAATTGTTTTACATCAAAAATCTCCATGAAACTATCCTCAACCACAAAAGTTGTGAACATAACACTAGGTAGAAATTTTCCTGTATTTAGTACAAAGTAAATATTTAAAGAGACCTTTAATAAATATTCCTATCTTGTCTTAATTAACATACAATGATCATAATTATGGAAGTCACTTCAACAAAATCTGGTTGAATTGTGATTAAAAATCACAGAACAAGCTCGTATCTTAACCATTATATATCACAACAAATTAAAATATCCATTTTTTTATGAAATAGGTAAATCAGACAACGATTTGAATATTTACTGATTCGTTAAAAGCATATATATATATATATATATATATATATATATATATATATATATATATATATATGTATATGTGTGTGTGTCTGTGTGTGTATGTATGCAAGTATTGTGAGTGTGAATATTTGTGTGTGAGAGAAATGCTAACAGAGTTACCTCTATAGCTAAAGAGTAACGACGCTCTATTAGAAATAGTTTTGGAATGTCTGAGACTTTCTGTAAAGTTTGTTTCTTCGATGTCATGATACAGCCATAAGTCACTTATCTAACTAAAAGGGAATTGAAAATTTCTTAAATGAGTTGTGCTATGTTACAAGTACTATGCTTTTGCAAAATACGGATATCTTAAGCCTACTTTTAAAATAAATTTTGGGATTAAGAAACTCCTCCTATGTGGTCCACAAGAAATCATGAATAAATAACAAAATAAATACATAATAGGTATTGAGGGTATTCCATTTGTCTAGATGAGTGAAAAATGAAGATGAATGCACAGGTAACTGACATATTTTTTTGCATTGCAAAGTGATCCTGATCTATGCTGTTTGTGTTTTTAGCCTCTTTTCAAACTTTTTTGCTAATTTAATTTGACTGAGAATACTTGAGCCGTATTTCACTTGAAAATGTGATTAACTAGATGGTCTGCAGCAGTCAAAGCAACTGCTTCATTCTGTTAAACTATCATGAAACCTGACTGATTTGCAATCAGTGCATCACCACATAGTAGATTGAAAATTGATAACAGAGAATATCAACAAAATATATAATACTACCTTTCTTTCTATTCTGCATTCTCTTTTCAAATATGGGAAAACAAGGAACAAGCAAAAAAAACTCCCCAAAAGAGCATTCTATCAGCATAAATGTACTCTGTAGATACAAAGAAACACAAGCAAGTTAAAGAGTACTTATACTCATTTTGTTAACTAGGATTTCTCTGTACACAAGAGTAAGAAGATTTTTGAACATTGCACTTAGCCAAGCAGCTCAAAGTAAGGAATATGTAAGTATGTATGTTTCATATCCATGGTCATATCCTAGTTAGGTCTGAGAGATGAACTCTCTCCAATGTAACAAAAGTAACTGTTTCCATGGAGACTTAAAATAGTTGATCAAAACACTGCAGACTTTGGTTGAACCTTCCATTTCTTCCATCTATCTGAACACAATTTTTGACTGTTCATTTGTCTGTAAGTAGATAGCTGGAATTTGGAACACACCAGAATGGATCAAGATTCTGATGAACTGGGACCATTTGGATTAGTCTCTGATAGTGCTCTCTTAGATGGTTTACTTTTTGTCATCCTCTCAAGTTCTGCTGCAGCATCTCTGGCAGCTGTGGAATCTGCAAGGCAATAAACATCAGTAAAATGATAAATCATAAATAAATAAATAATAAATAAATAAAATGATAAAATATTAAAAAACTATAAAAACTAGAGAAAAAATATTGGCATCAAATTCCTTTTACCAACATTTGTCAATACATTTTTTAAGAAAAGCCTTTTCAAAGAAGTCTGTCATATGCAGAGTGGGCCAGTATGACCCAACAGACAAGGAGGAAAAAGCATTGCTCTGGATTCTGAAATGTCCAAAATCTGAGAACTCTAATTCTAATCCTTTCTGAGTAATCAAAAAAAATGAAGACCAAATCAATCAAAATTATTTTATTTATTATTTTATTTTATTTTATATTGAATTATTTTATTGTGGCCTATAATGATTTGGGATGCTTCCCTGCACTAAATGGCCATAGAATATGAAATAACACTTTTAAACAGAATGCCTCTAACAATGAATGTCCAAGTTTATGACCCTGACTAAAATACTACTCCTTGGACAAAACAAACTATTCCCTGTAATCATTACAACTAAATAAAACACATTTACAAAGAATAAACACTGTAGTGTTTTGCTAAGATAATGTAATGTAAAAATCATTAAAGAATGAAAAGTCAGGGAAAAATAAATTAATATGGCAAGGCAATATTTATAAATACTTCCATGTATAGAGTTTCAATGGGTTGAAGGGTGTCAACGCTATATAGATAAGTAGTAACTTCACCTAAAACTTTAATAATGTTGTAGTTTTTAAATCCTAAATAACCCCTACCCACATCAGCCAAGTGCAAAATATTCCCCATTGTTATTGGCAATAAAAAAGTCCCTCAAAAGAAAACACATCCAAACTTGGTAATTTTGAGAAGGATCATATAAAGAAGAACTTGTCCTAAAACTTAAACCTAACAATAAGTCTCAGTGTATACATTTTATTCATTCATGTATACATTCATTGAAGGAGCAAGATCAATGAGAATGGTCAGCGACTGCTGGAGATGTGCTGCTCCTACAACCTGTGTGTGACCAACACCTACTTCAAATGCAAGGAAACCACCAGGTGTCATGGAGACATCCATGTTCCTGCCACTAGCACCAGCTAGACCTCATCATCACCATGCATGCGGAACTGGCCAGTGTCCTCCTCACAGCAGTTACCACAGTGCCAACTCTATCATAGACCACTCTAACGTGGCTAGCAAGGTGTGAATAATACCCATGAAGCTGCACCATGTCCAGAAGAAGGGTCGCACATGCATCAACACCTGCTGTGCAAGCAGCCCAGAGAAGATGCATCAGCATGCTGCAGGAGACCCTCACCAAAGAGACACCTGATGACACCATTGACTCCAAGTGGTCCCACCTTCAAGAAAGACTATATACAATTCAGCCATTACTGCCTACGGGAAGGAGCACAAAAATACTGACTGGTATGAGGCCAACTAGGAGGCATCGGAGAACATGACTGAGGCAAAGAGGAAAGCCCTCCTGTGCCTAGTTCTAGTGCATTGCAAGCCCTCAGGACAGCCAGGAACAATGCCCAGTGGACCACCTGCTACTGCGTCAACACCTACTGGCTGGACCTCTGCACCAGCATACAGATAGCTGCCGACAATGGGAATGCAAGAGGCATGTACGAGGGTATCAAAAAGGTGATATGACCAAACAACCTCCAAGACTGCCCCCCCTCAAGTCCAAGACAGATAAAGTCATCACAGACCATGAGAAACAGCTGTAGCGCTGGGTTGAGCACTATCTTGAGCTGCATGTAACCCAAAACATTCCTGAATGCCATCCCAGACCTGCCAATCATTGAAGAACTAGATACACCACCCACCCTGGAAGAGCTCAGGAAAGCTATTGACTGCCTTGGTTGTGGGTAAGCCCCTGGCATCACACATGAAAGTCCTCAAGAACAGAAAACCAGCACTACTTAAGTCCTCTTATTCTGCTGGGAACAGCGACTCATCCCCCAGGACATGCAAGACGCCAACATCGTCACTTTGTACAAGGAAACTGTAGTGATTGTAACAACTACCAGGGCATCTCCTACCTCAGCATCATTTGAAAGGCTTTCACACATGTTGCAGACCCTAACATCCCATGTCTATCCAGAATAACAGTGTGGCTTCTGAACCGGCAGGTCAACTGCAGATATGAAATTCTCACTATGCCAGCACCAGAAGCAGCATATGCCCCTCTATACTGCCTTCATAGACCTGATGAAAGCATTTGACCTAGTCAGCCAGAGCGGACTCTTCAGGCTCCTGCAGAAGATTGGCTGCCCCCAATGACTGCTCATTGTCATTACATTGTTTCACAAAAACATGCACAGCACAGCGTGTTTCAGTGGGACAACATCAGAGGCCTTACCTGTCAGCAGTGAAGTGAAACAGGGCTGTGTTGTTGTGCTGATGCTCTTTACTATCTTCTCCATGCTCCTCCAGTATGCCTTCAAGGACTGCAGCGATGGAGTGTACATCCACACCAGGGCGAACGGCAAGCTGTTCAACATTGCTCGTCTCTGTGCAAAAACTTGACTAAAGTTACAGAAGTTCACATCTGTGAATTGCTCTGCAGCACTGGGAAGATGGAGAGCAGCAGCTGGTAGGTTGCCTCCTCTCCCATGCCTTCAAGGAATTTGGACTGACCATCAGTTTGAAGAAGACAAACGTCATGGTACAGGTTGCAGACTCATCTCCCACCATTGCCATCGATGGGTACAACCTTGAAGTTGTTGAAAACTGCACATACCATGGGTCCACCATTTCCAGCTCACTCTCCATTGATGCTAACGGTGAACGGCAGGATTGCCAAGGCAGCAGCAGTTATGGCCAGACTGAACCAGAGGGTCTGAAACAACTACAACCTCACTGAGAAGACCAAATTGCTATTCTACCAGGCCTGAGTGCTCAGCATACTCTTCTACAACACCTACATGAGCCACGAAAGGAAACTCAACAGTTTCCACCTCAGATGCCTGAGGTGCATTCTGTACATCCAGTGGCAGGATCAAGTACTCAACACGTAGGTTCTGGAATGCACCATCATGAACAGCATGTTCTCAATTCTCTTCAATAGGCACCTTCACTTGCTTGGTCAGGTTAAGAGAATGGATCCAGGCCACATTCCCAAGAACCTGCTATATGGCGTGCTCGCAGAAGGTGCATGACTGACCAGATGGCCACACCTGTGTAACAAAAATGTCTGCAAAAAGGACATGAAGATGGCTAACATGAGCCTCAATGACTGGGATAGAGGTCTGGTCTGCCTTGCTGTCAGACAGGGCTTTCAGAAAGCCAAGGAAGCGAAAAACACAAACCTCACTACAAAGAGAGCCAGGGGGAAAGCAAAACAGCAGCCTAAACAAGCATCAATGTTCATCTGCAGCAAGTGAAAAAGAGACTATCACTCTAGGGTCAGACTCTTCAGCTACTCACAAAGGCGCAGATAGGTCACCCAACCGAAAGCTACACCATTGTCTCCTGAAGATGGACAGATGCTGGCAATGTTACATTTTAAGACCCCTGAAATCCCACCTTCAGTCAAGTGTAAGAATTAGCAATTTTCGATTAAAAAATTACCTACCCAGAATGATAAATTATAGTGATATAGACAAAATCGCTCCCCAAAATATGAACTGAAATGGAATGCAGACATCAATATCATGTTAACTATATAATTTCTCCTAATTCTTACAATAGTTGGAACAAATATCTGTCAAAATAATAACCAAAATGTGCTCTGAATTATAAAGACAAATTTTATCTTTTAATTTTCCTCTTTTTGTGTTGAAGAATAATTTTTGATTAATCATTTTATGCTTCTGCTGGATGTAATAAAAGGCTGGTAAGGAAAGCAAATGTTACAAACACTTTCTTGGTTACTTAATCCATAAATCTGAATTGTAATCTTTTATTGGAATATGTGTTGAGTGCAGGTAATCCATTTTAAAAGTATGTATATTGGTTGTTGTTGTGTGGCCTAAAACCATTTTTCAGCACACAATAGGCTATACATGGCAGCTAGTATTAATGGTGGAGGAAGAAAGCGGGAAATCCGCTGAAAAAACCACCGATCCCTGAGAAGCTACTGGCAAGCTTTCTCACATATCCACATTTACTGAATCTTAGACTCGAACCCATGCAGATAGAGGTGAAATGGCAATGATCCATAATGGAGAGCGCTTTAGACCGCTTGGGGCCTCAGTATGTATATTGGTATGTATCCATTATGAAGTGTGGTATGTCAATGGTCACTATATGCAAATTTGATTCACATTCTTCCATTTTAATGAAATTTATAATAAAAAAATAACATTCAATTTGCATTACTGTGCTAGTTTTTATGCCATTGCTGGTGCCATGATCTGTACTCATGCACAACTCACATTTCTGCACATGCTTCTCATTGCTCACAGAGAAAATTATTCATAAATAATCATTACTTGAAATCTTCGAGATATGATTTGCAACCTAATACATCCCTAATTTATAAGCATCCTATGAGAAAAATTGCTTCTGATTTAAGTAATAACATCGGAAATTGATGGCATAAAATTGAGCATGATAACTCCTTAATGCCACGAAAGCAAAATATATATGAACCACTTCAATTTTAATGAGTGGGTAAGATTTATATTCTGTAACTATGTTAACATTGAGCTTTTCATACACATCAATTTTTGGTGTTTCTTTTAGAAATTTGACTCTTTTTTTTTTTGTTTCAGTAAACATGCAGGCCTTTATTGCAGATATGTAGATCAAAAAGTCAAAATCCCACTAGATTTTTTTATTGTCCCAAAAGTTCAAAACTATGACAAAAATTGAAATATAATGACATGAAAATTTATTCTGGTGATCTGCTGCTGTTTGTCAATGAGCTTTTGAAGATCCTCATTACATCACTAACTGGTTTAGTTTCTGTGAGTACACAAGTAGCTGATCAGACCAATTACTGCTCTAAATTGTCTGTGGCACACTGCCTGGGGTTGCTTGATCAATAGAGGATGTTCAGAGATTTATGATGCTTATGCTTCCGCATGCCTCTACAATTCTCCTCCTGTTTGAAGTCTGTAGCTCCAGTATGGATGAGACTGCACTCAGTGGAGCGATTCTGTGGGAGATCTTCCCCATGCCCTGATATACTTGTGTGCAGGTCTGCAGCTCCAGCTACTAGTGTATCCACACTTGCTGTTCTTTCACCAACTACCAAAAGATGTATCTGGTGGGAGAAGGGGAATGGCCTGACTTGTGCACAAGTTGAATTTAAGCAAGGTAAAGATGCACTGAATTACTTTTACTCTCTTCTGTTCAGACCCGTCTGAATCTAGCAGCATGACAATATAGTCAAGACATCTAGAAATGAGCCTGGACATGGTGAATGGCGATCAGGTTTTACTGCACTTGAACTGATTCCCTGCCCTGTCCACACAGCTCTTGCACTCTGCCTTCACAGCTGGGAGGATGAGCATATCCAGAGCAAGTTAGATTTACTTATCCAATCTGAGTCAACAGTCATGGGTACAGTAGTAGTACCATCTACTGTTACTTGCAGAAGCAGACCTAGTCTGAACTGACAAGGTCTGGTCATCTACACATGCATAAAAACATGTCAAACAAATTTCATGTGTCAATCTCAAATATGCAAAGGTTTCATTAGTATACACTGAGTGGCTTTCGGGTAATTTCACTTAGAAGGATGGGCAGACAGTCAGATGGACAAAACTAGATACCACTGCAAGCAGTGTGAGCATAAAAAAGTTAAATGGTAGGAAAAACTGCTGTAATGGCAGGAAATCACATCAAGTGATCAACATGCATAGACACAAACATACCAAGTTTGTTAAGATTAGGGTTTTTTTTTTTTGCAGAGCTGTAGTAACTGTTTCCTAAAAAGATGAAGATTGCTCAAGGGGCAATGTGTACCTAAGATTGCTCAAGAGGCATATGTGTACCCAAGATTGCTCAAGAGGCATACGTGTACCCAAGATTGCTCAAGAGGCATATGTGTACCTAAGATTGCTCAAGGGGAATATGTGTACCCAAGATTGCTCAAGAGGCATATGTGTACCCAAGATTGCTCAAGAGGCATATGTGTACCCAAGATTGCTCAAGAGGCATATGTGTACCCAAGATTGCTCAAGGGGCATATGTGTACCCAAGATTGCTCAAGGGGCATATGTGTACCCAAGATTGCTCAAGAGGCATATGTGTACCTAAGATTGCTCATCTGGCTGCCATTTCTATGATAGCAAATGTAAAAGCAATTTTCAGGAAATCTAGGTCAGTAGGATGCTTTCTATTGATATTTCTTCCAGTTTGTTGATTGTATTATGTTGTGAAAAAACCCCAAATGTTTCAAGACTTTTAATTTTTTTTTTATCTCTCTAGCCCAAAAAATGTTCAGTGTTTTCAAGTTCATCTAATTCTGTTCAGCAGCAGTTAATTTTTTTAAACCCTTTACCTCATGAAGGCAACTTTGGACGCCTCTACGCCATTCTCATGAAAGCACCTTCTGATGCCTGGTGTAAATATCAGCCATTTTGAGCGGGTTTTCGTAGTGCCACCTTCAGGGAAAAATCCCCTATTAGATACTACATCCACTGTTGTAAATGACCATTACATTAGATCATGTGGTCACTGTTTATGCTCTGGTCAAAACTGCCTATATAAAGTAACTGGGTTGTATTCTCCACTCTCCGAAATGGTGGTCATGGATTTCTTTCAGTACTTATGATTTCATGATTAGAATCACAACTATAAAAGCTTCAATAACTTGGGTAAAGGCTCTGATACTAATGTAGGAAGCCATTAGTTTATAAATTATCAAATTCAGCTGAATTGGTGATGTGGACACAAATAACTTGTAAATTTCAAGTATGAGAAATGGCAGCTATGGTTGGTCATGTTGCTTCACTGACGATGTGAAAAAGTTCTCTCAAGATTTTAAAGCAAATAAAAAATTATTCTTTGAAAAATGATTCTACAGCTACAACTATCAAATTTTACTCTTAAATCTTTCCATACCATAATATATGTTTACCAAAAAACGTAAAATGGTTAAAATTGCTGTTACACTTCACTGTTTAACAGGCCTATGTGTATGGGATAGAATAGGTAAAAGGTGTTCTATTTATAGTGCACTGCACTGGGTAACTTGGCTACATGTGTATTGAAGGTCGAAAAAGCCATACACTTATGAAGTAAAGGGTTAAAAAATGTTGTGCAAATGGTTTTCTACTTCTAAATTTGATAGCAGATCAGCATCTTATGTGCAATTATGAAAGGTTTTCATGCCAGGATGCTATCTGGCAAGTTTAGTCAAATCATATTCAATAGTTTATGAAGAAAAGTGATTTTAAAAAATTTCTTATTGGTAATCATGGCCACATCAAATCAGTTATCATTTGTAAAAATCTTTTCATGCCAGGATGCTTTTGTACAAATTCATCAAGGTTATGACTAGCTTGTGAGAAGAAGTGAAAAGTGTTTTGTCTCTATTTGTAGTGTTGGTGGCCATATTTGACCAGCATCAGATGTAAAAATTTGTCAGGATGCTGTTCATCACACTGGGTCAAATTGAAGTCATTTCATGTCTTTTTTATTTTTAGAAAAAGCTGCCATATTTGATGACAGATAAACATCTTCAGTACAAGTACTTTGTATTTTTATTAAAATCTGCCATATTTAATGACAAATCAGCATCTGTATAAATTTGAAAGATATTCCAACTATGCTATAATGACATACAAATCTAATCTGGTCAACTACATATGAATGTAAATATGTCTACAAAATTTCATGTATGTTGAGTGGTTTTTGTGCAACATTGCAAAGAAGCTATTAAGGATGGCTGGATGATCAGGACCAAATCACTGCAAGAGTAGGAGCCAAATGTCCCATTGCAGACATTGTAGCGATATGACTGAAACATTATTAAATTTATGTTAAAAATACACATATTGAAATACACCAAAATCTCATGCTTTACTGGGATCACAAAAGTCAACAAAAACTGCTTTTGGATTTGGTGCATTATAGCAGAGCAAAACAAATAGGTTCTTGAGTGCTGATGCAATCTGAGTAAAGTGCCTTACCCATGGACTTACCAATAGCTGACCTAGGCTGGTCCAAGGGTAGGATTTGAACCTGCACCATTTTTGTCATAAGTGTAGCTGTGTTTCACCCAACACAAATTGGTATTGTATATATTTCCTTATAAGTAACATCACAAACTGCATAGACCCAAATCTACCATTATATAATGTGCCAGCATATGAGTAAATTCAGTTTCTTTAGGCATAATCAGATGAACAAACACAGATCCTGATCTGCCTGTACATAAGTCATTACAAATAAAAGTGAATTCCCAATATTTTGCACTTAAAATGTGTTTTTCACATTGACCTCTTTACATCACAAAAATATACCTGAACGTGATGGGCCAGGTGCTCCTGTCTTCTTACTCAGCAAACTATTGAAGAAATTGGCCAGCATCCCTTCACTTGTTGAAGTTGGCTGTTTTGCTTCCAGCTGCAAAAGCAGAAGATATTTTCCATAAAGGTTGATTTGGTTGTGATTCATGTATTTTGTACTTTTATATTGCAAATCCATACAAGAAAGACTACAAAATAACTTGGTAATTTAAAACAAAGTAACTTGGTAATTTACGTGCCTTTCCCTATGAACCAAACCGGACTGTCTGATATGAACCAAAATTCCTCTGCTTTTGAGTTCTGCACACTTACCACCGAGTCATTCTGGTTTCAATACAGTTTACAACAAAGATTCCCTTGAAGAGATCAATGCTCTTGTAAGTTAAAAAAAAATCCAGGAATTCAAGATTTATACCATTTCTTCCTCTTAACAATCTTAGATATTTTTTAGCAAAAACATGATTTTCAAATTAGCTGCTGTGGTACAACAGTATTTTTAAGACACTTCACATTGCAGCCATAGTGGATGAATGTATGATTGGTCAGGCATTGTTTTCATTTTTGACTTGGTAAAAACAATGTTGTAATGATCATCTATTTAGAGGGAGTAGTAACAACATGATTTTTAAAACAGTCATTGTTGGTACAATTTTCATTTAGGAAAAACTGAAGACCATATGAAGCAGTACCATTTTCATTAAGGACCAATTAAAACATGGGATGAACATGCAAATTTCAAGGCAATCCTACAAGATTAGGAGTAGTGATAACAAACTTGTCCTTTTGGAAGGACAGATGGACGATACACAACAGACCATCTCATAAGCTCTTCTGGTCTATGAGCAGTTGAGCTAAAAATCAGAAACAACTTTCAGTAATGTTGTGTCTGTCTTTCTGGTTATTAAGTTGTGACTATACTAAATTCTTCAACTTGTAGTTTACAGCTATGGTAGTAAGAGTGTTTCTGCTGTTTGTAGACAGGAACAGCCAAAACTGATATTCCTATGCTTCTGCGTGTTTTTCCATACAAGACAATTACAACTTGTAATATTGCAATTAATGAATATTTACTATTATTCACTGAGTACCACTATTTGTAGATCTTCTTGTTACTTTCAACAAATTATGCATTTGAAATAAATTTTTGAAATGGACTTTAAATATAAATGCTCTAATGGTTGATATGAAAACTAATCAAAGCAGATCACATACTATTTTACTTTAATATGTAAACATAGATAATCATGTGCAAAATATATGAATGATCTGTCTGCCAATATTCATATATTTCTAGCTTGTTTTCATACACTGACCACTCTATATTCCTACCATGACCACCCTGTACTTGAACCGTAACCATCATGTGTGTATACCTTGACCATCCTGTATTCATACAATGACTACTCTGTATTCATGACCTGACCACCTTGCATTCCCACTCTATCAGGTAGTTATACCTTGACCACCCTACATTCATACATTGACTACCCAGATATTTGTACCTTAACCACCATGTATGCATGTCTTTACCACCCATATTCATACCCTGACCACCCTGTACTCATATTTTAACCATCCTGTATGCATACTTTGCCCAACATGTATTCATACCATGACTATATATTCATGCCTTGACCACTATGCATTCATGCCTTGACCATCAAGTAGTCCTACCATGACCATTTTGTACTCTTACCTTCAGCACCCTGTATGCACACCTTGACCACACTGTACTCATATCTTAACCATCCTGTATGCATACCTTGCCCACCCTGTATTCCTACCATGATCTTGACCATTAAGTAGTCCTGCCAGATTCACCCTGTATGCATACCTTGACCATCATGTACTCATACCTTGACCACACTGTACTCAAACCTTAACCAACCTGTATGAATTCCTTGACCATGCTGCATTCATATCTTGAACACCCTGTATTCATACCTTAACCACCTTGTATGCACACCTTGCTCACTCTGTATTCATATCTTGACCACCATGTATGCATACCTTAACCACCCTGTACTTGTACCTTAACCAACATGTACCTTGACTACACTGTACTCATACCGTAACCACCTTATATGCACACCTTTTCTCACTCTGTACTTATATCTTGATCACCCTATTTTAATCTGAACCACCCTTAAAATCTTGGCCTTTTTAAAGGAATGCAGTTTATATAATAAATGTTAATCATGTTTTAAGGATTTCATGTGTTACCTAAATCTAATTTTTGACATACATTTTACAGAATTTTAACATCTCCAATTTTCATATTTTATCTTGAGGCATACTTAATGTTTACATTCATTTGGCATATTTTATCTGTCTAAATTTTATCTGCAAACCATTTTCTTAAACATTGTTAAAACTTTACATCTTTACATGCACTGGTAGCATATAGCCACTTTTTTGCTGTTTTGCTCTAAAACATGCACACATACATACATACACAAACACACACACACACACACACACACACATATATATATATATATATATATATATATATATATATATATATATATATATATACACACACACACACACACAGACACACCATAACCACCCTGTTCTCATCCCCTGACCAATACAATATGATTTCATACCTTGACAACCCTGTAATCACACCTTCACCATCTTCTATTGAGCTAAGTGATTGATGTTATCTTCCATTCACTTCCTTTGATAATTACACATGCAGCTAAATATCTTCCAATATAACAATTATTATAAAATAATATGCAATCAGTTAGATGTTGAGTTATTGAATTAAATGTGCCTCTACCAATTAACTGCAGAAATCACATCCTGTGAACTACAACTCTTTGAAAGAAATAAAATTACTATTTGCAGTTTAATAAAAAAAAATATACTATTTTAGAAAAATGATTAAAACATTGAGCTCTTTAAAATTTTTTCCATCAAAATGAAATATAGTAGAGGCACCACTTCCAATAACAAAGATTTTAAAATATTAATGTCAACTTTTAATTTCTTCTCCAAAAGACAATAAATCATGGTATCAAAAAGATAAAGAGCTATAAATACCCAAATATAACAGTAATATTCAACACAAAAAATAAAATTATTACAGAGGAAAAATAGCCATGAAAAATATTTGAATATATTTTTGACAACAATAAATAATGAGGTAAATAAAACAATGTCAAAATTTAAGTACAAATTCAATTATACAACCATGACTGTCCTTCCCCTATCATTAGTATCTATAATACCAACACATTTTGTGATTGCACAATTTTAATAATTATGTTATTCTGTCTTTCATGGTTATCTGGTTAGTATATCAACTCATAATAGCATACTGATACTCTATATCTCTCATACATAAATGAATTCATACTGTAAATTTTAAAATAGAATTACAGTATATACTTCACACAAATGCAGATCAGGTAATAACAATGCTGCAACAGTCATAGAGGAAAATAGGAATTATAACCTTACAACTGTGATCAGACACAACAAACTGTCACCATAATTACTTAGAAAAAGTTTTTTTTTAAAGGTGTGACAAAAATAACTAACAGAAGGCAACAACATATGGTAACAGAATGATACTTAGAATTCATTATTTTTTGTAGTTTTGTTTTTATTTTGTAGTTGCTACAAACCTCTAAATCAAGGACCCAATGAACATCACAGTTAGTGTGGAAACAAAAGCTCTTCTTTCAAATCTGATTAATTTAAGTACCCATCAATAGTCATTTTCCCACAAACTGCATCAATGAAAACAAAATTAAAGTAAAAATAAAGAATTTTTTCATACATAAAATAATGCAATTTTAAGCATTTTGTCACAAAAAAATGTGATTTTTAGCATTTAGTCCAGAGTTAATACTGTTATGGTTTAATAGGTTCAATCAATACATGCTATTACTTGATCACTGAGGATATTCTATGAAATATGACGATAAAATCGTATATACCCCGAACTAGTCTTAGTCACCAAACCATTTGATGCAATCAAAAAGGCACTGTTAAAATCATGAAGATTTCCATAACACGTGTAACAAAAGTTTTGTGATTAACTATGTTCACATATTACTCCATCAAATTTAAAAAGTAAAATTGAAATTAGTTCCAAATCAAAGAGAAAAAAACCCAAATTTATTAAATTCTGATCTAGAGCTCTTCTCCATCATTGTAAAAAGCTGACACAGGCAACTTCCTCCACTGCACAAGTGAGACAAATGAATTTAAAACCACACCCAATGATAGGATGGACTGGGCCATACTTTGCCTATCCTAGGTATAAACGTGTTTATGTACAAAGAAAGTTTTTCAGCATATGATATTTCAACATTGGTCTAAAAGGCAAATGAAGTACTAAGGCAGGTAACCTAGGTTTAATGATGCTCATGTTGACATAATTTGCACCCATCTGGTAGAAATTGAAGACATCTGAAATGCTGTTAAAACTGTTCTTTCAAGATAAGTTGAAAATAGGTTTTCACCTTGTTACTATGGTTGACATACTTTGACAAATTATGTCTATCTTAGAAGGTCATGCGCTAAAAGAACATTCCTACCATATCTATTCAAAACTGGCAGAGCATTATGAAAAAAAAAGTACAAAAAAGGTTTCATTTGATCAAAACTGACCAAGCAGTTTTTGAGAAAAATCAAAAATAGCCATGTTGGCAGATGACAGTGAGATGAAAGTGAAAATCTGGCTGAATTTTATGTGAAGAAAGCTTATCATAATTTGTGTGCACTGATGCTGTCACAGACTGTGCAAAAACATGTATGTGCTGGACAAGTTAGCAATGTTTGCCAGGATTGGAACTACTCTATTCTGGAGATGTTGCTCCTCTCCCAATATGTCTGTGTCCAAACAAACACATCTCCTTTTTTTTACTTTTTAGCTTACCAAAATTAAATGGCAATGATATACCAGACATGAATGGTGCTAGGGTTCTAAGTACATCTATGGTTTAAAATGTTTTTTTTTCACTTGCTTCTGTCAGGATTCATACACACAGACTATTATACACCTACTTTCATGCAGGTTCTGCCCAAGAAGAATGCATTTAAAGTATATGCTCATATTACAGAATAAGTATTTGTTTAACAGAAAGTCAGCAGGTGTTGATGTCATAATTAAAGAAAATGCATCAATTTTTAGGAATATGGTTATATTTTCTGGCACCTTTTTCCTGGCAGTGGGAGAATGAAGGGTTTGTGGTACAAGGTATTAATGCTCTACAAGCAATATTTGTTAGTTGTTCAAGAGATATATCTTAGCTTACGGAGCAGAAACAAAAATGTCACTGAGCTATTCCAAGGAGTGCTACATCAACAAACAGGATCATACATAGCACACATACTATAAAAACAACTGTCCAAATATTTTTTGCAGAGTTTTGTGGAAATTACTTTTTTATTTGTTATCTGATAAATATAAACCACTAAAAAAATTTCTTTAGAATGACTACTGCCAGTTTCACACAAAGATCCCATGTTTGAATATAAACTATCTGATTAGATAACTGTGCACATTTTGACTGTTTTATCCTGAAATATTGTCTTTAAACTGTGCTCAACGTCAATCAGTCATATGATTGATGCATTGCTATAAATAATTTGACCCTCACCTAATGGTAGAAATGTTTGAGCAAGCATGACCAAGAATAATTTGTCTTTGTATTATAACTGTTTCTTTAGAAGTACCAACAAAATCCATTAAAGAGTTTAGGTTATAGGAGCAATTGAAGAAACTTAAATCTAAACCTTGCAGACTAGTAAGAGGGTGAATTGGGGGTAAAATTATATATGTACTTAGCATGAATACAGACTAAGTTTTCCTGTGAAAATATATTAAAATGGGATGTATTTAAGAAGTTGGCAGAAGTTGTCCAAAACAAACTATGTCAATAGCACTTTTCTATCAGATTACAAATAAAAAATATATTGTGGAAAATATCTGCTAAAATGCTTTAGGTTGATGTTTTTCTGTACAGCAACACAGTAGCTTATTTTGGCTGAGGCAACTGGAATAATGTCCCTTTCAGTATGCACCACTGCATGTGATCCTCTTAAGTTAGGATCTGATCCTGCACCCTTTCAGTGTGCTAACAATGAACCACCACAACCCTGGTTAACACAAGCTGTCTCTAATAAGATGCAAGAGAGCACAATGAGGCTATTCTATATCTGCAGTCATAAATGCATTTGGACGGAGTTTAACCCAATCTTGCATGACAAGCCAAATCCATAAAAAGCAACTGATCAATATATTTATTACAGTACAACACATAACTCGGCTGTTAGCAACACTGAATCAGATCTGCTGGCATACTGGATCAAATCTGGGTCTATGCTGTTAATTGACTAGTGATTTAAATGAATAGCATAGAACCTGATCTACTGGCATGATATATTCTGGCAAATCTGAATCTATGTTGTCTGCGATTGAACACATAGTATATAGTGATAACAAGAAAATGTATCCCTATTATTGGACATATATGCCTCAGCCCCCTCCCAGTTTAAATATGAAATGTAAAAAGAAATGAATAATTTATGCATCCATATCCTTAGGCATTGTCTTTTTTAACATATAAAAATTATAAACTTCTTAACCTGGCATGCAACATTTACATGTTATCACCCTACTTCCAGCTCTGTACAGTCAGAATAATTTATAATAAACCAAAGTGGGTGTTATAGAAATGTAGTCCAATGTAGCTGTACAATAATAGCAAATAATGTTGACTTTCTACTTGCTTTACAAAATACTGCAGGAAAAACCCCAATTTTTGAGACTTCTTTGTTTCTTTTTTAAGGCCGAAAGCTACCGGTTTTGAGAACTGGGTTTTACATTCAGATTTGAGACTTTTAGGTCAAAGATTTAAAGCAGACCAGTCTGAACTGCACACAGGTGAACATTTGCAAAACAATTGGAAAGTTTGACATTTGGAGTAATAAATGACCATGACAAGAAAATCATGGGTCTATTACGCAAAAAAATAAAACATGCAACAGGCACACAGATGAACCTACAGTGCAATCATAGATGGCCCCAATAAATCTTTTGTGAATGTATAAATAACGAAGAACTTAGACAATAAGGCAAATAAAATTCCGATGATAGAAAATTGAGATATGGTGAAATGATGAAAGTTAGCTACTGTTTTAACACTGTTAAAATAAACAAGTACCGAATGTACAGTAATTCTTCAACTTACAGCAAATAATATGAAATATTGGCATTGAGATAAAAGAATGACTGAAAAGGATAACAGCTTTAAATAACTGATCTGCATTTGGCAAGCATCAATCAAAATGAAGTTTTTGCTGAATGAGGACAATACTTACCAGTTTCTACAAAAAGATTAAAAGAATAATAAAAGATTATTGCTGTACACTCAAATTTTGTAACTTCATTAGCAAATAGTGAGAGGACTCAAATTAGTAATTATCACATCATTTTAAAACTATAAAATTATTCATTTTTTAAAATACAAAACACACAGTGCAAGTTCTGGCTTACTTGCAGCTACAAAATAAGATGGAAAATAATGGGGTGGGGACTAGTTAATAAAAAAGAAAGAAAATAGGGGAGTGGTTGAGAGAAATTGATTTCTGTGGACCATCTTTAAAGAATTATATATTGTTAGATAAGAGTTACTTGAAAGGCTGAAAATTTAAAGATATCCAAGATAAACACGTTCTTATTTTTAATTGCTGAGTACTGAAATCATCTATGACATTCTCTTCCAAAACTCCAAAATACCAAATCTGACAAAAAACCTAATTTCTTATGTTTGAGTTACAGTGTTGACAGGATACCTGATCAGAACCCCATTTAGGACAAAGTAAATATCTTAAGAACCCATGCCTAAATGAGCCTTTTTCAAAAGAAGCAGCTATAATCAGACTGTCCATATATTTACATTGGCATCCATATTGGAGGTCTGAATGGCACCCATTTCATTTAGGCCTTATATCATAAAAAGTCTTTAAATGAAAATACCTTGTTGCTAGAACTATCCATTTTGATCAAGTAGCTAGTTTTCAAAATGGCTACCAAGAAGATATGCTAAAAACTTTTGTGAAAATCACATTTTAATAGGATCATCTGTTAAAGAAAAGTAGCATACAATTTTCAAGACACCTTGCCATATTGAAGGTCTGATAGACACAATTATCATTTAGAACTAACACCAAGTCTTTTAATGAAACCAAACATTTATGTGACCATTCATTCAGTAGTTATCATGCTTTCCTAAACATAAATTACCAAGTCATTTCTAGGGTTTTTCCATGATAAAATTAATTTTGTAAAGGTTCACATATGACCATTACTGAATGGAATTAAAAACATTTTAGATTATAAAACAGGCATTTTCTAAATCTAAAGATGTTTCTCTTTCAAGACTCTCCAAAACATCAGAAAAGATGATCATGTACAAAACCACAACATCTATCACAAAACAAGTTTGATTATAATCCTATAAATTGGCATGTAATGTTATAAAAATGTACAGAATAAAAAGTGTAACTTTTGCTGACCTGCATTATGTTGCTAAGTGGGAACAACATAATAATGAACATAAATTAGTTTGGATTCTTTTGTTTCCTTTCAAACCTTTAATTCTAATATATATATATATATATATATATATATATATATATATATATATATATATATATATATATATATATATATATATATATATGCATCTTAAAGGAAAACCCCAATAAATGCAAATAATTAGAATCTTGTCTTTTAAAAGAAGGAGTTCAACCCTATTTATCTGTGCCAAAAAAATCCCAAACAAGATTTTTCAAACAATCTCTTAATCTGGTAACATTTTCAAATGTTGATTTAAATTTTGACAAAAGACCTTCAAAATTATATACTGTTGTGTAAACAAGGACTGAATTTTCTGTGTATCAACTTGTCTTATATATGTTAAGCCAGTCCCCAAACCTGTATTGATACAGGGGCTTGTATCGTTTTTTTAAAATATAATACAAAGGATGACAATTTCTCATTTCAGCTCCAAGATTCAACAATTTGAACTACAAATATGGCTTAAAACAAATAGCTGTGTTTTCTAGTCCAGGTTTTCTCTGAATATTTTCATCCCATTTTCATATTTGGACATTTAGGTTAAGGTGTGGGGCCACTTCAATTGCATATCTTAAATTTGTAATTTGCCACCATCGTGTGGTAGCAACAAATGCTAGTCGCTTATCAGCGGGCATAGAATATTTAAACTTGTGTTATATCTTTCTATACCTGCATGAAATTGATAGAAAAATGATTTATTTTCTCAGAAATGGCAAGCATTATGATTATGTCTTTAAACTGCTGACAGACATGCTGAAACTATGGCATAGATGAAGCCTGACCCAGTACTCGCCATTTTCATTACTAGTCATATGACTTCATAAATCTCAAAGGACGACATCGGAAGCCTAATAGTCATGTGATATCAACAACAAACTCCTTTTTAATGTTGTTGTACAGAAATTCAATTATATTTAAATGAAAGGTACTATTTTTGTAAAAACCAGTAATCTGGCCAGTCTGATTTATCAAGCAAAGAGCATGTCAACATGGTAGTCACCTGATACAAAACTCCAGAAGTTGTTCTCAGATATATAAATATGGAAAATTTTGTGTTCTTTCATTTATGTATTTTTATTAAAACCAGTATGTGACTTTCATTTAATATTTTTAAAAATTTTTCTTTACAACATTTGAAAATGTGGGTTGTTAGATTTGTGTACTCCTGCAACTAGCAATGCAATTTGCGAGTACCAGATAACATGTCATCAACACTATAGTTTTATCTTGTCTTTCAGCAAATTAAAGACAAAATGATTTATTACTCACAATTTCTGAGAAAATAAGTAATTTTCATATTGATTTCATGCATGTATCACTTGATCTAACAATGTTTAAAGTTTGCAAGGCCATCTGGTAAGCAGTTTCGCCTTGCCACCACTATGTTGGTCTCTTGTGATGAAGTGGAGGTGAATTAACAATGTCAAAGAGGAAATGTGTAAACCTCAATTCCCACCCCTACTAATTAATTTACTAGTGGTCATCCTCTGATAGCCAGGTCTGACATAACTCTATTTCACCATATTCACCACCTGTGGGTACATCCCAAGGTAAACTTAATTCTAACAAATAATTCATACCTGAAATACCAAAATGTGCAGGCTATACTTATTAGTCTGCATTGTTATACAAAGACCACTATTCACTTTGGCAAGGTAACAGTGAATGTTTGCTAGATATAAGACTTGCATTTAGTTATGGAACTACTGTATATACTGGCATAACTGTTACATATTCATGAAATAATGTTAGCCGTAATGTTAAGATCATCAATCTACTTTACTTTTTGTTTGGCTGAACAAATCATAATTGTTCACATAAATGCAAAGCTGGATATTTTGGCATCTCCTTAGTTTATAATTTGTGGATTTGTCCATTGTTTTCTGGCAGCAATACAGGCCAATTAATCATTGAAACACTGAAACAGGCTTGGATTAAGAAGGAATTTTAACTGGCAACTATATCAGTACTTTAATGTGTACTTGCCTTTCACCCCATTATAATAGCATGATTACTGTAGTATCACAAAATGTGACAACTCAGTTTTTTTATGTCATTAGCATAAGTTTTGAAATATTTCTGAAACTTCAGTATTGTATTTTGGATTGATCATTAAAGTTTAGTGCAGTAGTGCCCATGATTCGAATTCAATGGATGTACTTCATTCAGCACATGTTCAAATCTAAAATTGTACATGCTGTGGTGCCATTATATAAATAAGCTCACTATCCCAATTGTGAGTGTTGACTCAAACCTTATCATTGTTCATTATCTTACTGGGAAAATATTTTAATGAGTTAGGTATTTACAATTTCAAGGCAAAATAAAAACAATTATTGGTGCACTGATATAGAAGGTCTAATGCAATCGTGCATAAACAAACAATAATCAAGTCAAAAGGAAGGTTGAGATAGTGTTACAGCAAACCCATGAATGCTCAATTCTTGTCATTAATCTGATCAAGTTATACACAAATCTGATTTAGGCTATAATAATAAGAAAACAGAAAATTAAAATGAACGTCAGACTTTTCAAACATTTCTGCACAACAACTGTACGTGGCAACCTGAAAGAGTTATATGTGTAATTTTTGCTAACGTATGTTTGCCTAAATAAATGGATTTAAAACTTACTGTGTGCATCTTGCGATGGTGTCTTGGACTTTTGGGTCAGCTTATATGCAAGTCATGTACTTTTTAGTGTTTATGCCTATTCACTTTGGGAGGGGGTCAGCATATATGTGAATGGGCTTATGTGCGAGAATATATGGTAGTCAGCTACATAATTTTTTGAGAAGTAGAAAGATAAAAATTTATTTCAAAATTTACGATGAACTAGCTGCCTTCCCTCCTCCATTGGCTATTCACAGAACAATGAAATTAATCCCTGGTCTTATAAAATGGAATGAAGCACTAAAATTATGAAATAAATAAAGAGAAACATAAACGATCACTGTGAATTACACATCATATGCTTAATTCATGCTGAATAGTATTCTATGTCATCTGACTCTATACAACCCAAGTGATGTGGGTCCACAAGTCACAACAAATGCAATGCAAAGAAGCATAGCCTAAATGGATCCAAACATTGGGAAGATCAATTACTTAAAACAGATCATAGGGAAAGGGGGCATACAGATCTTATCCCCTTTCATAGTCTGATGCAAGAACGCAGACTATCTATCCTCAAAAGGACTGGTTGGAAGTAGGGCGAAAGTATGTGCGTGTGGATGGTGTCTCAATCTGATTTCTGTCCTGATACAGTTTTCTAATGATTGGTGACTGTTACTTGAAAATCAATGCCTATGACTGATGCCAAATGCCCAATGACTGACCAATGACCACTGAGGCAAATCTAAATTGCTGGATGAGGCCTCTTCAGAAGTTATATAGTGAGGCTCTCCACTTTCAGGGTGGCTTGATTTGCTTGTTTCCAGCACAGGAATAAGGGTTTAGAGAGGAAGCTTCTCCTTCCTACTAGGGGAGTTCAATTCAATCCATGCCAACATTGGAGTACTGGCTTGGAGAAGGTGATGCTTCTCCCTTATGGTTAAAGGGAAGGCAGTGACATGACTCACTCTCCTTCCTAGTGTTACCTCCCTTGGGAGAGACTATGGACCAGATTCTCACCAGCTCTTACAGAGTTGGATCAACTGTCAATGATCCATTGGCCTTATATATCTCTGAAAAGAATGATTCCATATCCTCCTGGGATCTAGGAGTATTTTTCTCTAATGAAGAGTGAATCTTCTCTACCCCTAAAGACCCAAAGAAGGATCTCATATTCTTCTAGGATCAAGGAATTATCTATTTCTTCTGAGTTCTGTGCAACTCAAACATGATTCCTGCAAGTTTCTGCAATGACGAGAAAAGGGCTTTCCTCTATCCCTATAAGTTCATCTACTCTAGCTAAGTCACATACCTCATCTGGCTGCAAAATGGACTGCTGTCCATATGCTTCCAGCTTGTGCAAGAAAGGCCAGTAGAGCATACATCCTCTGGGGCTTTTCTATGCCTTCATATTACCACACTATGTGACAATTATTCACGAAAAAAGAAAATCCTAAAACAATAAACATTAACAACTGTAATAGTTATGAATGCTGTGAAACCTGTCAAACACAGTATTATGATAATGGTTAATAAAGAGTTGGGTGCATCTACTGAACTCACTATTGATGACTGGTGTGAGACCACCCCAAGACTCTACTGAAGAGAATGATGGTGTGAGACCTCCTAAGAGTTTAAAATTCATTAAGTACTATTTGTCAGTGGAAATGGTATGCAGAGACGGTACCTGGATTTTATCTAAAGTGGAAGAGGGGGATCTCCCCTCTCCCCTTGTCACCAAGATTAGGTGGGGGGAATAGAAAAAAAAAAACGAGGAAATGGCAAGTTCATTATTTACCTAACACTTTGATAGTCGACTCTCTATATTCCTGCCCCACTCTTTTAGGGCTGTGTTGAAATCAAAATCCTCAAAAGATGTCAACCCTAGCTGTATAAGGATTATTTTATTTTTTCTAGGGTTAATCTCTTCCTTATCTCTGAATATTATTCTGTGCTAAGAACCCCCTTTCACTGTCTGCCATCTGACTGCGTATATGCAAGGCTAGCACAGACATCCATGTGATGGTAACCTGTGAATTGTAGGGGGGGCATGGTTGACACGGGGGGGGTGGCATGGTTGATGCAGAAGGCAGTCAGGTTGGTGCCATGGGTATGGCTGGCCAGACAGATCTATCACTAAAATTCCTGACAAATATATGTCTATGTAGCTTATGCCCAGTGAGACTCCTGATCATCCAGTGATCCTGATTTTGTAAAATCTTCCACAGTTCACATGTTATTGTCTCATTGATATCTCATGTAAGAATTTTGTTGTTGTTGTGGGGCTTAATGCCCTTTTTCTGCACACGATAGGCTATACATGGCTGCCAGTTTTAATGGTGGAGGAAGAAACCGGGAAATCCGCAGAAAGAACCACCGTCCCACGAGAAGCTACTGGCAAGCTTTCTCACATATCCACATTCGACGAATCTTAGACTCAAACCCACGCAGAGAGAGGTGAGATGGCTGTGATCCGTAACGGAGAGCGCTTTAGACCACTTGGCCACCATGTCATGTAAGAATTGATGTTCACAAATTCAAACAGCCCATTTCTGACAATTTCTTCTTTCTCCCACAACATCTTGGTCTTGTGTTTCAAACATCAAACATAACACCCAAAGCTTATGAATTTTTGTATCAAATTTTGGTTTCTTTAGTCACAGTGATCTTGACCATTGGAACTTTAGACCTTTAACTTTACAGTATTCTTTCTTACTCAGTAAAAGCCACCTACAGAGTTTGGCAACTGTAGAGTAGACAACTGAAGATATTGTGTAAACAAAACTGATTAAAAAAAAGGATGTATGAATACGCTGACACTAACAGACGGAAGGTATATGAAAAATGAAATGACCAGAAATTAATTTCTACACTAACTACTGATATTTTATGTTGCACCACTCCTTGGTGGCACTAAAATGTGATCAGACAAGATCTTTTAGTCTGTTAGCACCACCTCAATGTGTATCCTGGAAGTAACAGCATTTTGTTTTCCTTCTGATCATTTCCATATTAATGTACCCACAGCTAATGAATGTAGGTAGAGTTTGTCAGCTCTGAGAATTTGTAGTGGAGTAAGAGAATATGGCATTCCAATAAATCTCAAAGAAATAGACCTTGTTAATCAGGGCTGAAAATAAAAACACTGAATTTTCTATTAGTTACTGGTGATACAAACAATAAAAAAGGAACAAAATAAAATAGACAATAAGCACACAAACAAAACAGGATCAACATTATTCACATATTAATGCAAAGCCAATTATTTCTGTGATTTGTACCTTTTTTGGGGAAGCATTCTGGACAGGAGATGGCGTAGAACCTGCTCTTTGCACAGGAGAACCACTGGCAGCAGGCCGTACTGGGGACTCCTATAATCGATGGAAAAAGACCAAATGTTAATTCCAGTCATATTTTACCTCACCTTTTCAGTTATTATAGAAAGGAATAGCAATTTGCTGCAAATTTATAACCAGACATACATATATGATTCATTTTACATATATTATTTATTTGTAATAAAATAAAAATAATGCTTAATTTTTTAATCATAAAACAATCTAAATTTAAACGAATTGAGTTTTCCTTCATAGCTTGTTGAACAAGGATGACCCAAAAGATTGAAGAGAAGTAATTTTGATGACCCATGATGTCATACAAAACCTATCCATTACAAAAGGTACAAAAAAGGGTAGCTGCAGAATGAAAGACAATTCAGAAATAATCAGGCCAATTGTACATTTGCACTCAACATTAAAGGAATGTTCCACTTAATTTTTCATTTCTACTAAAAGGTTTCAATGCATATTATATTTTTATCTTTAGAATAATAAGTATGAAAGTGAATTTGTGAAGATGTAAATTTTTTTCAAATCTTTTGAGATTAAATGAGAAAAGATCAAATTTCAGCTTTGGTACAAAGCATAAAAGCAAGCCAACTTTGAGAGATGTATAAGCATAATTCATTTGAAGCATGGCATGTCATGATAAAAAACCAATTTTGTTCTCCCAAACCCCCTGATACGGTTGTCTTTTGAGGAAACACAATTTTCAGTAATCTGCAAAACTAGAAAAAAAAAACAAACCATACCACATTCAGTATATGCTCGTACATGTAGAATGTATACATGGTAAACAGTCATTATTCCTTGGACAGTTTACATAGTGGCAATTAAAGACAAAGAGGTCAAGCATAAACCACCATTCACATATTACTTAACTGGCTGACAATAGCCAGTGAGATGTATTTGAGGGCTGCTGTGGGTGGGCCCATTTTGCTAATCTGCATAGGTAGGATCAGGAAGCAGAACAACCCATTATAGGTATATCAAAGAGATGCTAGATGTGTGTATAAAAACAAAAGCTATTACATATCATTACTCTGAAAGAGAATGTTTAAGCCATATGTATTATATTGTTGACAAGATTGTAAACAGCAGCATTGTTTCTATAGTCAGATTTTACTCCATATATAGAGTGCAAAGCATGAATATTTCAGTTGTCACAGTAGTGTTCAAGTGAAATTCATTTTTGAAGCAGATTCAGTAAACAATTTGCTATCAGCAAAACCCCCAAAAATAAATTCAAGAACTCTTGTTTGACAGAGTTTTACTTTGTGAAGCATGCCAGCAAATAAGAAACAAAAAGATAAGGTGGGGTGGGGGATATTAATTCTTGCACAGACTGCAAACAATACATTGACATATCAACTTGGTTCTGACCAGATTCACTCAGAGAATCCAGCATAGAAGTTTGAACACCAGGACCATCCACTCACTAGTGAGTGTAGTGATGAACACTAATGGCATGTTACCTTTAAACCCCTTTGTACCCTATTTAATTTATATTCGATTTATAGCTACTGCAATGTTGTGTGCCAATATTAAAAAAGGGGAATTATGTGGAAATTGTATTCCAGGCTTGTCGAATTGCAGTAGGGGCTCGTGAGTTTACTACAGTCACCAGCCCTGGGCCTGTGTCTAAAAATAATTATCCTTGAGCACTGTTTGTGTATTTGTCGTTGTTATTCTTCATAGTGATGGGGACAAATGTGGACAATATTCAGATTACAACACTGAGCCTGATGTGCAAAATGAGACCCACTGCCTAACAGCCAAAAGCAAGAGCAGTTGGCCCAAACATCTGAGTCAGTAGGATTCATTCTGTAGAAGTGAAAGCAGCTGTTTCAAATGCTTCTCTAATTTTCTGTATCTTCATCTCTATTTGATTCAGGATCATCATCATTTGTCCAATACTGAAACACTGATATGCCAAGATGCCTTCAAATTTTGTTTAAAAGTGAGAAAATTGTTTAGTGTTATTCTGTTTATCATAACAATGACCATAATTGAGGGTAGATTTTTAGAATTTATACAAATATAAAGACTTTCTGGTGAGGATGCTTACTGTAAAATTTTGGTTAAATTCTAATGAGCAGTTATTGAACAATTTTTATATTTGTACTATTAGCAACCATATTTAATGGCAGATTGGCATCTTTTACAAGAACTTAAAAGCTCATCATACCAGTATCCTTTCCAACAATAGGCCTGACACTCTTCACTGATACGCATTTCCATAAATTCAAGATAAAACCATTTCTACTCCCTGATATTTCTTAGCAAGATTTTCAAATTAACTGCTGTTGTGGCCAAACTGAATAAAAGATCTGCATTATTTTCATTTATGATAAATTGGACCTCATCTGATATATTTTGGTGCAAACCCCTAGTGATAGAGACCAAGCATTGAGGAATATCAGCAAAATTATTATTCTCAAGATGATCACCAAGTTAGATGTTAAATTAGCATCCCATTCATTCAGCCCAACATATTAAGAAGTCTTCTGGTGAAAATCCCATCTCAATAAAACTTTCCATTTCGGATGAGTAGCAATATAAAGATTTTCAAGACAGATCCCATGTTGGCCATGTCTGATCAGCAGTATTTTCCTTTAGGCCAAACTAGATGTAAGAAGTCTTTTCAGTAAACCTCATGTCAATACAACTTTCCATTTAGCAAGAACAGCAATAAAACAATGTTCAAGACAGCTGCTGCAATGGCCATAAAGGATCAGATCAGCAGCAATTTTATTTAGGGCCAGCTAGAAAAGATAAAAACATTTTCACTGAAAATTCCATCTTCATATGACCATACATTCAATAGTAGTGGCAATAAGATTATCCTTATGGTTGTTGTCAAAGTCATACTGGATGAATGAGCAATATCATTTCTATTTAGGACAAATTAGACCTGGGATAAATGATTCTAGTTTCATGGTTTAGAAGGAGTAATGATTACAAACTTGTACTAATGGATGGACGGTCAGATGGAAGACAGATAAACAACAGGTTTTCCCATAAAGTTCTATTGGTCCAGCTCAGCTAGTTAAGTAATTTAAAGGATAATTAACTTTTAGCAATGGTAGCTTTAATGCTGGATTGGCTTCAACTGTTCAAAATTAAAAGATCTTCACGATACTTTCTGTTAATTGCTCAAGTTCTGTTGTTTAAAAATTTTCCTATTTTCAGTGCTTCCTGTGCAAATTGGTCAAATGTTTTTTGAGAAGTAATAAATGACAAATGTAATTAAACAATGCATGCCAGATGGAGAACCATACCATTAAGCTCACTTGGTTTTCTAACAATTGAAGTCCTATGACAGATGGGGACAAAATAATATTTAATACTGAAATAACTGTGATTAAGTAAATGGAGTACAGATAAAGGACATACACAGACTATAGATGTGGACTATACTGATAAGGATATGGACTATAATGAATTAGACAAGGACTAAACCAAGACTAATTTGGACCAATCTAAAACTCTATGGCACTCACTGTGGCAGCTCCAGGTGGTGGCTGTTTGCTAAGCTGTGTTTGCTGTTTCATCAGGAACAACTGCTCATCTTCAATTGCAATCTCTGCATCTCTCTGTACTGGCTGTAATGGCCATAAAAGAATTGGAATATAACTAAAATTTATAATTACAATAGCTGCAATCAATGTTTACTCAAGTATAATGTTCTATATTTATCTTGTGACTCTGTTAAACCCACAAACCTCATCTGATAATTGTGTACCCATCATAACAGGAGATAACGTTCTTTGAAGCAAATTAAATATTCATGCTCACTGAATCAGTGATGGTTCTTTTCATAGGTAAAGAATTACTAGCAGTTCAGAAAACAATGTGAAAAATTTTTATCAACTGCTTACAAGGGTGAGGTCACAAAGGTTTACAATAATGCAATCTTCAATCTTTAAGACCGACTTGTAGAGTTATTGAGCAGACATGGAAAGAATCAAGTTTCAGTGGCCATCTTTGAAGGCACAGGAGAAAAGATGAAAGGGGAAACAAAACATAGTTAATCAGTAACCAGGGCCTTATATATTAAACCTTGACTGTGGTACTCAAGATGCAAATCCACATAACTACTATGGTTCATCCCTGTACCTCAAACTAGACAAAGCAGAAAAAAGGAAACTTAATATATTTTGGATAAAATCTCAAACATTCAATGCTGAATATCTTTTAGAAATAACATCACATGCAACACCAACTTTTATAAGAAACTGTAGCAAGTGTCAAACATTCATTTCAAAGTAAAAAGTATAAAGTAAGAATAGTGCAAAAAGAAAAATTCAACATAAAGGATCATAATGTTCACCTTGAAGATGTGAACCCTTCCCCAATATGGTAAACAACACACCTGGCATATGTGTACAAAGTTGCATCCCTAAATCATATAGCTTTAAAGTTAAATAGCAGCACTTAACTGTGACCTTGACAGCACCACTAATATGGAACATGACACACCCACTGATGATATACAAATATACCAAGTTTCATCATTTGATCTCAGATGGCTTTATTATTACAAAGGGAAATTGAGATGAAAATGCAAAGTACAACACATTAAGATGCATAAATATACCAGGCTTCATCCTGAAATCTAACATGGCTTTAAAATTATAGCACAGAATTAAATGTATGATGGAAAATGCAAAATACTGAACTATGACCTCATGCTTGAAAACAGCAGCCTTAATTTGGTATGAACACATCTCTGAATATATCAATAAGTATACAATGCATGGAAAATGTGATGGATGGACGAAGAGACAAAACAGTTGATAGAATGTTCACCACTTTTCTTTGAATAGGCAGGGGATAAGGAAAAAGTCATGGGAAAAAGAAAGGAGGTCATGATAACTTTGAGTTAGGATTCTGTACAGTGACAGTTGTAGAAGTTAAAGTGTTTTCCATATTTAGTTGCACATATTGTACAAGGCTCACACAGGGGGCAGAAAAGCAAAAGTGATATCTCCCAACAAATAAAGAATGAACAATCAAGTTCTCAGGAGATGTGAATTATAAGTAAAACATACATTTTTATTTATAATTACTGATTTAAAATATATTTTTAAAAAACTGACCCTACTGTGGTCAACAAAATATGCATGAAGTAGGTGTTGCATGTGATGTTATTACTAGAGAGTAGAACAATGTTTTGCAGATGGGCACGATTTTTTATAATTTATTTTTAAAAGACTAACTGACTTATAAATCTCTTTCAATACTGGTGAGAAACTGAAATAAATATAAAATATAGATGAATAGCTGAGTTTTTAACAGACTTTTCAAAACCAACTGCAAAAATAATTTAAATTATATATTTGCTTGATTTTAATGATGTGACTCAATAATTTCTTGTGTGCATAATTCCGAACAGCTGACACTGTTGATTCTAATAAAGAAATAAAGTTGCCCTGTTTAAAATAACTCTAATGTTACCATTGTAAGAACTTTACACATCTTACTCTTCCTGCAGGCATTTCAGCCACAAGCTTTTGTAAAAAGACAATTTAGGTTAGTAGTAGTTCACTCAAGTTAATCTGTTTCCTAAAGACAACTTGACTAAGAAAAACCTTATCAAGGCATAAGATTATTATGTAATGTGCTAAATCAGGGCTCAAAACAAGTAGCAGTCTGCTGGCCCATTGCTAGAAATTTCATGTTCTATTAATAGTTTTCATAGTCTGACAGCATGTAAAGTTTTTAGTTGTCACCAGTCAGTGTTTATTTATGTTACTATATATAATTTTGGGAAAATCTGAACAATCAGTCATCTTCTAAGTTCTCTGAGCTAAATGCAACAATCCCCAAAATTCAATTGCTTCTCTAAATTGTTAGAGCAAACGTGAATTTTACAATCCCATTTTAAAACAATTCTGTATAAATCACTAACAGTTTTGTTAGATTTATAAGGTAAAGTTGTATGTTAAAGACTGTTAGCCCAAGTTTCCTCTAACCTTTCATACCATATTTCAGATATTTTGATGTTTATGTTGAGGCGTGAGGTTAGACAGTATTTAATGTTGGAATTCGGTCAAACCAGTGTCAGAAATGCAAGCATAAAATTTGTTATCTGATTTGTAGACCAACAAGACAAAACTACTGACTTCATGAAATCTGATATTATATATATATATATATATATATATATATATATATATACACACACACATACATACATACATATACACGTAACAAGATTAATGCATGATCTTGTAGAATCACAATGGATTAGTGGTTAGTGTAATATATTCACAAACAGAAGGGTTTGGATTTAAATCCTGACTAGTCACTATGGTGCATCTCTGGGTAAGACATTTACCTCTATTCGGCTCAGTACAATAGCACTGTTTATGTACTTATGAACTGCTAAACACCATTCAATCAAACAAAACAATCAGCATTTGAGTCATTGCTATATTTCAGTATGTTGGTATATGTACGTGCACATGCAACGCAATCATCAACAGATGATCGTCTAACACATTTTTGACACAAAATACTCACCTTTCTTGTAATTGGTTTTGCTATAACATCCTCAAATGAATCCGTTGCTTTCATACTTGCCAAATTTTCATATAAAATAGCTACTTTCTTCTCATTGTCCCAACCAGTGGGTCTGCAAAATAAATAAGAACTGAAATGAAACTAAACAAAAATTATCTAACAAAAGCAGCTTTTATTTCAACATAAAAATTATGACTGGTCTTGAAGTGTATAAAATAAATCATTTTTATCCTGTACAATTTGACGTATAAGATGAACATTTATTGAAATTATCAATGAATATAATCATATCTTGTGTTTTGCAGTGATTATTTACTCTTCTTAATTCAAAGATTTTATTTTCTTGATTGCAACCTTTTTCTCAGTCTTCTGAACAGCAATGAACAATTATCAAAAAAGTCTTGATTATTGTTGCAATTCCAGTGGAATCTCAGCATTTTGCATTTAACAATACTCCTGAAAATGTCATGAATGAAATCTTTATATCTCTGCAGCTTTTGATCAGTGTCAGGTTCCCTGAACTATACTCTTCTAAATTATCTCCCTTTGCAAACCTACTTCCTTGTAGATTATTATATCCAAGTCTACACTTTTGATACTATTTTAACTTTTATTTATAAGTGGTAGTTATTCATCCAATAAAGAAATTCTCAGTTCTTGTTAATAAAATTAAGAATATCAATGAATCTAACAAAGAAAATGGTAGCTTTAGATCCTTTGTAAATACTTTTCTTCCCCTATTCAGCTATTTAAATGTTTGTATCAACTCCAGCAAACTATTCTGCCATTGCTGTACCTTTCTTTTACAGATACATATTTTCAAAACAAACTCTCATAAAGTTTAACATTCCCTCATCTGGTTGATTTGGACAACATATATTCTGATCTTTTTATAAGCAGCCAAACCATGATTGTGCTCAACTTAATATCTGCTTAACAAAATACCATTTTTAAGAGGTTTATCTCGGCTTTTCCTGATAATCATTTACCTAATTAACAGATGAAAATGTTTCTGAGCCAAGGGTTATAATCAAAAATCAATCCATTCAACATGTTCAATCTCACTTGAGCAATCTGAAACAACAGCATAACATGGCAGAACTTCCACTGGTCAAGTCCACTTTTCCAAGTTTGTGACTTTATTTGAAGATAAATATACCTTGTTGTTGAATTATTTGCAGTCAAACTCCCTTTTATCCCAAAATAGCCTCAGATAACTTTGTCAAGACTTCCAATGTTGCATCATGTTAAATTGGTTTTGATAAAGGTTAAGAATACTTGAAATCATGTAAATTTCACTTTGCTTTCAAAATTAACCGATCTTGGTTCATGAAAAAGGAAACATTTCCTGTTAGCTTTCTTTATTGCCGAGTTTTGGTGAATTTCCATTTGGTAGTTTAGGAGAAGACAGCATTATGGACAGATGGATGGATGGTTGATATCCTCTGCTAAGATGAAAGATAAACATAATGTAATGTTAAAGCATTTCTACAGTCCCATAAAGGTAGATGGATAAAGAGAGAGATTACACAATAGAGCTGTTGTGTCTGAAACTTACATGAACACACTATCTTTATCAACAACATGTGCTGACTTTGTGAAAGGGAAGCCATATACTCTGTGAAGTAAATATTTGTGTAATAAATCACAGTTTTTCTCTTCTTTTACTGATGTGTAACACAGAGCAGCACCATCTGATATTATGTTAAGGATAAACCTGTCACACTAAAATGCGGTGATCTAACATTCCTTAAACCTTTAAACCCTATATTGCAAGGATTTTTATAATTTATTCAACCATTACAAATACAGAGTTTTATTAACATCTTTACCTTCTGTCTTGTAACACATTTAAATTTATCTGGAAGGGTTTATCTTCCTTATTTTCTTTTTGCAATTATTTGTTTTAACATTACAATATTTTTGTTAGAATATGCAACATATATCCAATATTGTGCTTATATGCCATTAAACCTTTATATAATATATATCCTTATGTCATTTAAGTGTATATACGGTTATAGGGTGGGAATCTTAACAGTTTCCAGGTTATGACATTGGGGCAGGTCCATGTCCCACAGGCATGTGACTTTGCCCCCCATCTCCTTCAAATCTATATGCAGTTACAGTGTGGAGATGACCCAGGGAAAGTCCCCTACTCCTTGGGAATAATCAAGAGCCTATATTGAATATATGATAGACTTTGTCTTCTTATGTACTTCAAACCTGTATGTGGTTACAAGGTGCAAATCTCACAGTTTTAAAATTATGAATGGAGGCAACATTCATACAACCCAAGGACATGACTCTATGGTGTAATCCTGTCACATACGATAGTCTCCGCTTAGATGATGTTTTACATCTACAATGTTTATGAAATTAGTTGAGATTTGAAACAAGAGGTACAACAGAGCCTGAGACTGCTCACCTGGCTCATGTCTGCCTAACTGTCAAACATGAGCAGTTTATATCAGGATATCTGAGTTAGTAGGATGCTTTCTATAAAAGTCTTACACTGATCAAACAAGTTTCAAACATTATTGTTTCAAGGTTTCTTTATTTTACGTTTCTCTGTCCATATCTGATGGTACATTAGCAACATTTACAGAATAGCTCTTTTATGCCAGGATGCTTTCTGTCCAACACAGTCCAATTCTGCTAATGTTTTTTTTTCTATTTGTAGTAATGGTGGCATTATCTGATGGTAAATTAAAATGGCTTTTCTAAATTTAAAACTTTATGCTATGGCATTTTCTGTAAAAGTTGGTCAAACCATGTTCAGTGGTTTTGAGATAGAAACAGCTGCTTAGGGTTTCATTGTTTGCATAACAGTGGGCATAAACTGATAGCTGATTGGAATCAATTGCATCTGGAGTTGTCACATTTATACTTGAAAATAACATCATTTTGCTTTTGTCATGTAAATGTGTACACCCACACCCTAGAAAATTCTTTTTAAACTTATAAAACATGTAATCTAAGATGTGAAAAATTTTGAATATTGGTAAATTTGAATAGCTAAAAAAAACAAAGCAACGTGATATATAGTAATATTTCACAGAGGAAAAAAAGTGTAAAAAAGATGGTGATATTGCAATACACAAGCAACAGAATTAGCTTAATTAGGTGAAAGTTCAGATACAATGTCAGTTCATCTAGAGCACAAACATAAATCCCTTCAAAGGAAGCATATAGCTGATGAAACTGGTTTTTAAAAATATCCTCATTTAACAACCACTTATAGCTTAAAAACCCAGCACTTTCTTCAATGTCGAAAGAAAAACATGAATAATGCATAAAAAAATAGTACTGATGTGTGACCTGAGACCACTCAACATAGTGGTGGGGGAACATTTCAAAAGTTTCTTTGCTGAGCTAAAGTTTTCATACAAGGTTATGTGCAAATTAATTATATCAAATTATGATTTAATCTGTAAATCAGGATAAGCTTCAAAGAGTGAATATGCTACATATTCTGTCTAAGCTTCAGGTATCATGTTTACTAAGGACTCTTCCATGGGAACTTACATGGTACACAGTGGAAGCACCTTTTTAAACAAATATATGCCCAGTCACTCTGGTGGCAATTCAGAAGTTTACATCATTTTCCTATGAGCTCTTTGGGTTCCTATAAAAATGACACAAACTTCTGAATTGCATCAGTGGGTGACCATTCATGCTGAAAGTGCCTTCTCTGTTTCACAAGCATTTCTTACTGAATAACCCTAATATGGTTTGAGAGGACTCCATGCAACTACTTTGTCATATAACACTGTTGCTGCTATTCTCTAATTAAAAATGACATAAAGTGTATTTGTGACATGTATATACATATTAACATGGGTTAAACAATATCTTACTCCAGAGTAATAATCAGTTCAGAACAAAGGAAAACTTTCTCTTCCCCGTGTTGAAAAACTCGTCCAATCACATGCAAGGTCAAATCATTAATTAATACAAAATCAATATTTCATGCTTGATCCAAATTTGATAAAAAAAAAAGGTCTCCAGAGTGATAACAAGCTCTGTCAAATAAGTCTATACTCAAAGACTGATAAAAATTGAATCAGAAATATATGGCATCCTGGGAGTAGCAAGCAAATACTGACAGACAATGGGCTTATGACAGATGATGGATGAAGGACAATACAAAAAGCTCACTAGTCTTTACATTAAGGTAATCTAAACACTGACATTAGGATCCACAGGTGAGAGTAACAGTATACCATATTCATAATGTGGTCAAAATAAGCCAAAGATTCGTCAAGGAATGCTTGTGTTTGGAATTGGTCAAACCTTTCAATGACAAGGATACAATTCAAACAAAACTTTCTAATATGCTGTTGAATAAAGTCAAAATGTTCTTCTCTGAAGTCATGGTCTTTCTCCAATGTTGAGATTGCATCTGACTGAAATAAAATGAAAAATTAGAATTATTCCTTTCTAAGCGTGTATGTGGCACAAGACGTTCCAGAGTATACAAAATCAATCTACAAATTAACAACATGTAAAAAAAAATAATCATATCATTTCACATTGCTACTTTACCACCATAAATATTGAATTTTAAATGATTTGGATTTTACTGACCCTACAAGCATTAGCTAAACCCTAAAATCTGAAGCCTCTGCTAAATTTAATTTCTTGTTTTGTTTGGTAAATAAAGAAAAAAAAACTGTTAAAAAAAGGGCTCGATACCACTCAGCTAGTTAGCTGAAAGAAAAGCTTAGGCCACATAGGGCTACTTTGTCTGTTAATGTTGGTATTGTTTCATCTTCTCTCCACCATAATGGATACACAGGAATATTTTCCTGGAATGAAATGATTAAGTAATTTATAAAACCAGCATTATAACCATACTCTTTCCCTTGGGACAAGGTCCTGATTAACAACTTAGTAACTCTTCATAGCTGCACTCCTAATGTATATAATTTTTTGCATTAAAAGGGAGTTAATCTGTGTAGGCAGCATGGATTAATGGGTCTGTTCTCATCCTTGGAGTCATAACTTGAAAACTATTGAGATATTAACCAAAGGGAACTGTGATGCTAAGTAGTTAACCTACTTGATCAGAAGATTACAGGTTTGATTCCTTCTATCTGATCTGCCTAGATCCTAAAAAAGTGGATTCGGCTATTAATTGATCTTATCTGAGTTCTTCTGGATTCAAGTTTATAAACCAAATCTGATCATAACCGAATCAGAAATATGGCTTCTAGAGTATTCACAAGCTCAGCCAATTAGATGCAAGAGCACCTCATTATCATATGCGAATCTTGCTCATAACCGTATATACCAGAGATCTTGATGATATCAGCTTTTACATGTAACCAGGTTGAAAGGAGAGCAGAAATATGGCTCACAAGGTCAGCCATCAGATGCATTATCACCTCAGTAAGTATGTGCAGATGTTGCCAAGAAATCAAACCCATCTGAGGCCTTGATAAAAAAAAAAAAGTTTAAAGAATAAATCTGATCAGGTTCTGATCAGAAACATGGCTTCCTAAGTGCCTGCTTGCAGAAGACCTTGGTGAAAATTCTATGTTAATGTGACCATCAGTTCTGGAGACAAAGTAATGAGATTCTAAAATTGGCCACCACTGTTGCTATACTGGAGGTCAGATTGGCATAATTTTTATTCTGGACATGATCAACTAGATGCCATTTATAAACTTTTAGCTGAAAACTTCATACTGATATAACTTTCCATTTAGGAGAAGTAGCTACAAGATTTTCAATATGGCTGCTAATGTGGTCATATTGAGGTAAGACACACCAATTTCAATCAAGACCAATCAGACATCATAATTAAGTATTTTGGTCAAAAACCCCAAGTCAATTAGGATGAGTAGCACCAACAAGATTTTTAAGATGGTTGCCAGGATGGCCACACTGTATATCAGATTGGCACCATTTTCATTTAGCACCAATTGACATCATAAGAAGTCTTCAAGCCAAAACCCTAAGTCAATAGGTTATCTAGAAGCAGTAGTTGCAACAAGATTACTAAGACAGATGGACCAAATGGACATTGTAAGAAGCTTTCTAGTGAAAATTCCATCCTGACATGGCCATCCAGTCAAAAAAAGTAGCAATAACAGGCTTTTCAAGATAGCCAACCATCACTGACATCTGATCAGAACCATTTTCATTTAGGACCAACTAGACATCATAAGAAGTGTTCTGGAGAATAGCCATGTCAATATGCCTTTCCTTCAGGGACAGCAATATTTTCTAGATTGCTGTAGCAGTGGCCATACTGGATGTCTAATTGGCACCATTTTCATACAGGACCAACTAGACAGCATAAGAAGTGTTCTGGAGAATAGCCATGTCAATATGCCTTTCCTTCAGGGACAGCAATATTTTCTAGATTGCTGTAGCAGTGGCCATACTGGATGTCTAATTGGCACCATTTTCATACAGGACCAACTAGACAGCATAAGAAGTGTTCTGGAGAATAGCCATGTCAATATGCCTTTCCTTCAGGGACAGCAATATTTTCTAGATTGCTGTAGCAGTGGCCATACTGGATGTCTAATTGGCACCATTTTCATACAGGACCAACTAGACAGCATAAGAAGTGTTCTGGAGAATAGCCATGTCAATATGCCTTTCCTTCAGGGACAGCAATATTTTCTAGATTGCTGTAGCAGTGGCCATACTGGATGTCTAATTGGCACCATTTTCATACAGGACCAACTAGACAGCATAAGAAGTGTTCTGGAGAATAGCCATGTCAATATGCCTTTCCTTCAGGGACAGCAATATTTTCTAGATTGCTGTAGCAGTGGCCATACTGGATGTCTAATTGGCACCATTTTCATACAGGACCAACTAGACAGCATAAGTAGTCTTTTCATGAAAGCTGCATGCTGATATGATCATCAACTATAATAAGATTTTCAAGATGGCTGCCATGGTGATCTTATTGGATGAAGAAGCAGCACATTTCCATTTCAGACCAACCAACTTTAGGAAGACTGTGCATGCATCCAAGTGACAAACTTGTGCTAATAGATGGATATATGGCATCCCATAAAGCTTTTGTAATCTCTACCAGCTGAGATATATAAAAACCTGAGGGATCTTCAAGTTGATTTTTTTAAAAGTTTTAGTCTTTACAAAATTAGCAAAATGCATATGTGCAATAATGTACATAGAGACTCCATGCCAATACAACCATCTGTTTACAGAAAGAATCCATATAAGGATTTTTCTGGGTAGTCATCAAGAGGGGCATTTGGAGGCTGGATCAGGATCATTTCAGTATAGGAACAACTATATATTGCAAGAATAAAAGGATTTAAAAGAAAACCCAAAATGTAAGAAAACCATGTTTGTATGGACAATCTGTTCAGGAACTGCTGTAAACAGATTTGTCAAAGAAACCACCATGGTAGACAACCTGGACTTGTCAATCATAGAATCTGAAAATACACTATTTGATTTGACATGGTAATCTCTTATCCACTGCCACTACTTTTTGTTTGTGACACATTATAAGTATTTTAGTGAAAATATTTGAAGCTTTAACTCTCCAAGCAAAAGAAAAAACAAGATTTTCAACATAGCTGCCATGGTGGCAGGTCTGATCATCATCATCATGTTCATTTAAGATTAACTACATATTGTAGCAACTCATTAGGTGATACACCATCCATTCAGGAGTAGTAGCAAATAACAAAATTTTGAAGCTGGCCATATCAGATGTTAATTCTGCACTTTCATTTAGAACCAACTAAATAAATATTTAAAAAATCTTAAGAGTTAAAACTGCAAATTGATACAGGCATCTGTTCAGAAGTAGCAATAACAGAATTTTCAGGTAAGCAACCACATTGGAGGTAAAATTGCCACCATTTTCGTTCAGTTATAACTAGACATGATTATAAGTTTCTTAGTGAAATCCCTATGAAGCAAAAACATGATTTGCAAGACTGCCCAAATACCAAATATTCAAGGAGAACCATATTCATTTAAGACAAATGAGGATAAGTGTGTGTAAAGTTTTATGGCAATTCATCCATCAGTTTTGGACAGGAGTGTTCAACCCATGGGTTGCAAGCAGCCCAGTTGTTCACATTGTGTGACCCATGGCCATGAAGGCAATCCTTCTAAAAATATGCAGTTTAATTAATATGTATAATTGGTGATAAGGAACTGTTCTTGCTTATGTGGGCCATTAACACCAGGTATATGATCTGTTCTGGAGCCCCAGCCAAAATGATTAGATGCCCCTGGTTTAGGAGGACTTGTGAAGTAGAGATAATTTGTGCTAACAGATTGCTGACAGTTGGAAGGATAGCAGGGCTGAGCAAATAATTTTTTTTAACCATTTGTCCAGGACAAGTGATTTCAGAAAATTCACTAGTCCCACCTTTCTCTTCACTAGTCCCACCTTACTTTTTTCTAGTCCTTGCTTACTTTTCACTGGTCCCAAAATGGTAATCACTTGCCGAGATTTGATGAAATGTATGTAATCCATTGAAAAAACAAACGAAATAATATACAATATTATTTCTTAAAAGAATTTAATTTTTCAAAAACATTGGTTGTTATTTATTTGGCTTCTTCAGGTTCACATATATGTTTTAGCTGATGGATTTGAAAATTATGTCCATGTATGTGTCTGCCAGCTGCACCAGCACAAAGCCAGTAGTTGAAAGCTTTGTCTGAGTTAAAGTCCTCAAGCTCTGGTCCATTTGCAGAAACGTTCATCTGGGTGAATTTCCTACCTGTGCCAGTTTTGAATATTGTTTACAGTAACTGCAAAACATCTTTCCTTCTGAGTCAATATATTCAAGCCAAGGATAACAATAACCCAATGCTGCTGAAAATTTCTGTCTTAGTAGTGTCATATTTTTTTGCCATCACTGATTGTTGCTTATGTCTCTTTGGAGAAATAGCTACTGCACACTAAGTATCCATCTTACGTTTTATCCCTAAATTTTCAAACAAATTTACATTCTCCTAATCGCCGTTATTACCTTCCTTACAAAAATAGTTTAGCAAACTCATTTTATCCACAGAGTATCTATCAGCTTGCTTGGTAACTACCTCTAAAGTGATCATAACATCAATTTTCTCTTTTAAATACGAAATGAAACTGCTCATTAATTATAGTCCAATGCTATCCCCCTACCGATTGCAATAAGTAAAACATTTACTGTGATAAAAAGTGCACAGAACTAAGTTAATTGAATCATTGATTTATAATTTTTAACCTGGCTGTGACCAGATCAACACTAATACTGGCATCCCCTTGCACCTTTCATGCTTAATGGACTTTCCATACTAACACAGCGCATTATTCTGTACACTATTGGGCAGTTTATTTCCATCCCACAACATAATGATATAATTCATCCTATTCGGTAAATACCAAATAATTCCGTAAATTACCATAAAGTTCAGTTTGGAATTATATTCATTTGCACACATGAACATATTAATGAAACCGCTTGTTAAATCCAAGTGAAAAGGAAAATTTGTCATTATTTTTCTTTGCTTGATTCAATACTGTAAATATCGGAAGCAGATGACATATGCATGTATATCTTTAGTTGTGTTTACACCCCTTTGCTAAAAAAGGACTGGTTCAGTAACTGGAATGTCTGTCTATTATATCGAAAACTTCCGTTAAGTATGAAATGCGCAGACGAAGACTGTGTTATGGCCATTCAGGTTAGAAAATATAAACAATGAATGACTTGACTAAGTTCTTTAGGTTTTCATTATTGAAATCGGTAGGGGGTACAAACATGGGTTAAATGACTCAGACTAAAGTGTAATTGTTTCACTTCAAACAAAATATCGCACAGTTATAAATTAAAGGATCATTACTGTTATTTAATCAGTTCATAAAGGAAACTGACATTGATGTTGGTAAAATACCTATCATTAATTTAATTACACTGACTCACTGGATTAAAATCATATCGAGTCACACATTCTGATCTAGATTGTATTCAGTATGCCCAGAGGGCATGATTGGCCAAAAAACAGTAGATATAGTGATTAAAGCACGAAAATAAGGACTAGCCCGACTTGTTTAAAAAGCACTTGTTCCAGACTAGCGACTTGGAAAATTTTACTTGCCCGACTTTAAAAAAATGACTAGTCCAGGACGTCGGACTATGAGATTTGCTCATCCCTGGATAGGCAGACAACATGCCATTGCATATACTCCAACAGACTATGACCACCAGAGCTAAAATTAACATATTCTTTCAGAAAATTATACAACAATATTTAGCTCAAGAGCAGCATTTTAAGTCATTAAAATGTTTTTCATTATTAAGAACTGTCCACAATACTACTTATGGCTTTGAAAATACAATTAACTTGCATATGCATCCAGCCAAATATGAAAGTAAAGTTTTCTTGCTCATCAGGTTCCCCAACAAAACTTGACAGATGATAATTAATATGTCTTGTGTTTTGTATTTTTTTCCTTTAGTTTTAGTGAGGGCATAGTCTAGATTTATGTTGAAGTAAAGGTCTGATATGTGCAGGCACAATGCCACATAACACAGCTACAAATCACATGGTGAATAGTGTTATCCAGTTGAAGCCTTGCGGGATTTTGGCAAGTCATGGAGATGAGCTTCATTATATTCTTTGTGACTATAGTGCTTAAAAATAGGAAAAATATAATGACAGAATATTACAAGTGATATTTATGGGGATTGTTATGTCAAATGTCCTATATACCAAGTCAGCAACTGGTCATATTACATTGTCAAAAAAATTCAGATGCTTCAGAACACTTGTTCTCTGAGCTAATGTTACACTTTCAAATACTACAGCTGTTACAAAAGCTATTACAGGCAAATACAAAATGTACACAAGTTGGAAACTAAAATAAAAAGTCAACAAATATGTTTGCTTCTCTGTTATGGTACATGTTATCAGTGTTACCATAGTAATTCTGAAGCATATGTTACATTGTTTGAAAATGGACCAACTTTAAATGGAATTTCAAATTTGTATGTCACAGCTTGCAACTGTTATTTTTTGTACCTTATTCCCTTTATTAAACCATCCCTCTTGCTTTCTTAGTTTTAATCTGTGAAATTTTCTGCAATAACTTTATTCTGCAGATAAGTCATTGTTATTTTTCATGAATCAGAATGTAATACTTGGTACAATAATGAATAATCTGATATGTTCAAGGAGACTAATGCCTTAAATTGACAGTAATTTGCTAAATCAAACCCCTTACCTGTACCAATATGGATGGATGGTTTGGGTCTGACATTACTCTAGATAATATTTGGACGTATTGGGTATCTCAATCATAAAAATTAAAATTGCTTTAATTGATAGGTCACTTAAAATAAGTGGACTGGGAAATCTAAAAGGTCAACAGAATATAAACTTTTATCTGTCCCTCCAGTTTATTCATACTGATTTCTGTTTATGCTGGTAAAACAGGGAACTCCTAGAATAATGTAGCAATTTAGTAATATTATATACAATTTTCTGTTCAATATGGAAAACAATAAAAATGCAGGCCTCCAGAAATGACAAAATATGCCAGACATTATTTTAACCAACTGATATTATGGAATTCTCTCACTGACATACAGCATACACAATTATACCCATTTCTCTGATGGACTTAACCCTCTGAACCAATTCCACTAAAGTTGACCAGATGGGTAATTATTCTTTGCTTTTATAAAAGGCTCAAATGAAATAATCAGCATTTATAACAGACTTGATATTTGTTTTAATCTCTTATATGACTATTATTTTTTTAATGTTCTTAAGACATACACAAGAATGTATGAAACTGAATTGGGGATTCTGTACATAGCTGAATGTAACCTCAATAGGAACCTAAGCTTCCAGCTTGAAACAAGTTTGGGAGTAAACTAATTTCAAGGCATCCAACAAACTGCTAAGTACCTTAGTTATGACTACAACTATGGGTATTCCCAAATTCTGACTCAATATGTTCTCCCCAAGTGGTAGGAGACCACCATCTTCCTCTGATGTTGAGTTGGAGGAATGTGGATGCAGGGGGTTTACATCTCGTCGGGATGTGGACTGCGTCACTGAATGACTCTCATCAGGTTCTGTGTATTCCTGGAAAAACCTAATTACTGCAACAGAAAAAAATATATCAAAAATTGTATGGAAAACTGCTACTATGGAATTAAGCAATGTCGAAAATGCAATTTTGGATGAATCAGCAAAGTGTTCACTTTAATATTTTTGTTAAAAACATCCTACTTGAAAACATAATGGCCTGACTTTTGATTCATTGAGGATAATTTTATAAATATTACCCTTAACCCAGGGTTATGTAGTTCTCTGGCTTTTCAGCCTAGTGAGGGATGGTCTTGGAGCCATCATTATGGTGACCTTGGAGTTTCTCTGGTGGAAAACAATAAGTTTGTTTTATTAGTCGAGTATCTGCGTCTTAAATCATCTTTGGGGGGACCTTAAGTGGTGTTGGGTTTTTGCTTCAGGGAAAACTAAAATGTTTTGACAGCATTGATGATTCTGGGTTTATGAGTCATGTTAACTAAAAAAAAAAAGAAAGGTGACCTTTGCTTAATAGTGTTCTTCTAATTAACTAATACAACTTGATGTGTTCATTTTAAAGTTCATTTCAAAATTCAATGCTACTTACTGTTTATACTCACTTTTAAGTTGGTTCCGACTGCAAACAACACAGACCCTGATCTTTAATTGCATAAAGTGCTGGCAAGTCAGATATATGTTGTTTGTTCTACTAATTACTCCCAACAAACTGCAAAGACCCAGATTTTGTGATGCATTATGTGATGGGAGAACTGGGTCTATGCAGTATGCAGCTGAATCTGATTTAAAAGCAAGCATACAGTAGGCTGATAAATTATACTCTATTATAACATTTCCTTCCAGTACACCTATCAGCCTTCAATCCAAAACTTAACGCAAAATATCTTACATTATTTACAAAAAAATTTTAAAATAATAGCTGACACTGCTGGTGATTATTATAGTTGTGGAAAACCCAATAGTGTACATAAAATCAATATTATGCAAATAAATCAATATATTCAGTTACTACAAAAGTTAATTACATAATAATCAGATCATCTTGAATGAACTTAATTATTTAAGTAAGCTAGCCAATAGCAACCATACCAGAAAAATAAATACTCTCAACAGCTGTATTTGATGCACTGGCATACTAATCAATTGCTATATCTGGCTGAAAACAGCTTCAAAATTTCATATTGGCAGCCCTATCAATGCCAATTGGGGATTACCATATCTGAACTTTATCATATGGAGTTCTAAACTTAGCCATGCTGCATGCCATTTTAAAGGTAACTGTGGCTGGCTATAAATGTAATAATGTTTGCATCTAGAATCAATACTTAACAGCAATTTTATACATATAAAAGATACATCAAAGAGCAGCCAAAATCCATAATGTATACCATCAAGTCTGAGTCTATGGTGTTCACCTGAAATGTTAATGAAGCAGCATAGACTTCAATCTACATCTTTGCTATACAACGGACTGGATTTTGGGTCTAAGCTATTCACAAGAATTTAAAAGCCTGATCCTGATATACTTGCATATTAATCAACTGGCAAGATCTGGGTCTACGATGCTTATAGCTGTGTGCACTTTTAATCAGGAGTCATAGACATGCATAAACAAGAGTACTTTGAGTAGCCTGTCCATATTTTTATAGTCCTCTATGTAGACCACTGCAATGTTAAGTGCAGTAACCACTCTTCTTCTTTCAGTCACAGTGACCATGACTTTAGACCACAAAATAACAAGACTTCTTCCTTACCTCAAGCATAAACCATTTATAAAGTTTGCTTCAAGCATGTGCAGTAAAAGTGATATTATTGTAAAGAAAGCCAACTTTCTTCTTTGAGTTATCCTAGTCTTGTTCTTTTACTCTAACATCAACAGGGTTCTTCATCATCTTAAAATGAAACCACCACAATTTTTTGCCCAGGTAAGTGAAATAGGATTACCATTACTGAATGGAAGCCATTTTCATTCCTTTAGTCAGTAACCTTTTAGCAGGTTCTTTACTACCCCAAGTGCAAGGTATCAATAAAGTTTATTAACTGTAGAGAGACCCGGAGTTATCATACAGATACCATTTTCCATTTTGTTTAAACAACCTTGACTTTTTACCATCAGTCTCCAGAACTGATATAACCAAGATTTGTTAACTGTATACCGTGATTAACTTAAATTTACTGTGGGAAACAATAAAAAATGTTGGCAAACGATAGATGGATAGACAAAATCATATTATAATACACTTCATAATATGGTGGGTGCATGAAATACAAAAAAGGGAAAGGGCAATGGTTGTTACTATTACTATTAATATAAATCACTGAGATACTTTAACAAAAGTGATGATTTTTATTAAGCAAATCAACTTGTTCAACAAATTCAAAAACATAAACAAACTAAAGTATGCTATTCATAAGCTTTGGCTAATGCCTACCAACAGAAATCAAATCTACATGTACATACAAAAGAATTTCAAAGTTAGTGATAATTTGGCATAATGAACTTTAAAGCTGAAATTTCAATTCACACAATTTTAAATTAAATGGTCCAAACTGACCAGATATTCATATATACAAGTAAATACATGTATGTACTTAATACTTAACTAGAAGGGTCCAAACTGACCAGATAGTCATATATACTAGTAAATACATGTATGTACTTAATACTCAACTAGAAGGGTCCAAACTGACCAGATATTCATATATACATGTACAAGTAAATACATGTATTTACTTAATACTCAACTAGAAGGGTCCAAGCTGACCAGATAGTCATATATACAAGTAAATACATGTATGTACTTAATACTCAACTAGAAGGGTTCAAACTGACCAGATATTCAGATATGCAAGTAAATACATGTACTTAATACTCAACTAGAATGGTCCAAACTGACCAGATATTCATATATACAAGTAAATATATGTACTTAATACTCAACTAGAAGGGTCCAAACTGACCAGATAGTCATATATACAAGTAAATACATGTATTTACTTAATATTCAACTAGAAGGGTCCAAGCTGACCAGATAGTCCTATATACAAGTAAATACATGTATTTACTTAATACTCAACTAGAAGAGTCCAAACTGACCAGATAGTCATATATACAAGCAAATACATATACTTAATACTCAACTAGAAGGGTCCAAACTGACCAGATGCCATATATACAAGTAAATACATGTATGTACTCAATACTCAAGTGGTTTCTTTTCCTAATGAGGTCATTATTACAGCAAAAATAAAAGACTGGCAATATCCAACTCTACTATAATACAGCTGCCTTTACAGTGTGAGTGGAAAAAACAGGTCATATGAAGCCAGATAAAAGGAATAAGCTGCTGAATACAATGACAAAAATCAATATGTCAATCTCCCTATATGAGCATAATATTCTTATCACAGCACTATGAAACACTCTACAGTAAACAGACACCATTAACAAAAGTGGTCCAGACTGATCAATACATGTGTTCTATGTTAATGTGATGCATCACTATCACTTAATTTAGCAATATTTACACCATTAGAAATTATCAAAACAACATTATATCAATTTCGAACATCAATCTGATGGATGCTGCATTAACACCATCATCATTTACAACCAACTAAACATTACACAACATCTTTTGTTATAAATCCAATGTTAATATGACCATCCATCTAGGAGAAGTAGAAAGTCTTCCTGTTTTGGGATGAGACTTGGTTATTTGGTATCTACTTATGGACGTTCTTCTACATGACTACTAAAGAACTGATTCATTGCTAATGTCTATAATTTAAGTGTAGCATTAAAATGCACTCTGAGAAAGGTGAAAGTGGACAGAAATCCATCTCTTTTCATTGCCTATATAGGTTATACATTCAATGCTGCTTTAATGGCATTGGAAAGTTTGGCTGTTAAAAGTTAGATTTATTTACACTGGGCTCTTTAAACAATGCAATATCTTCTTTACCAAAAAATTGATCAATGCAGGGACTTTGAACAACATGGGTGATAAAGCAGGAGTTGGGCAAATTTAGGCATTAGCAAATAAAAAACTTTCTCAACGGATGCAATGAAGGCTGAGTCATTTCATGTCACTGTCAGATCTAGCAATCATGATGAAGCTTGTAAGCATTATTCGTCATAGAATAAATAATGGGTGACACAGACACCTCTTGTGATGCTGCTGGTAAAACTTGCTGAGACTGATGGCAAACTAGATTGGAACCCTGTTTGAAAGACACAATTGCTGACTGTATTGTCCATTGTCTGGACAAGATATCAGGCATCTGGAACAGTAACATTGTCATAGCTGTAACCATAGTGGCAAGTTCTAATGGGCTGTCCTGGTGCTATTTAATGTTGGTTGGTGATACAAGTGAAAAGATAAACCTGTGCCATGTATCAATATAATTTACAATACACAGCCTGTGATACAATACATATCAATACATAAATGAACTTGATAGTCTTGCCATCTATGAAAGGTGGATAGTGCCCCTTTATCTATGTTGACATACTGGTCATATTTCCAGCATGCAGATTACAGATAGAGATATAGCTATCATCTGTTTAGATGCAATTCTCATCAATGACGAGAAAACAAATATAATTTTAAAGATTTCCTGTTGATTGTCAGTGAGTTTTATTCATTGTTTTAGACCATTAAGTGAGGGCTTTATTTAAGTCACTTTAACTTTACAGACACATTATTTTGCATGGCATAAATACTTTGAAAACATCTTATTACCAATTTCGTGTCTCACTTAAATTTGAAAGACATTACGATGTTATCTTCAAAACAGAAGAAATAAATCAATTTCCTTGTGCAAAGAAAATTTCATCTAGAACAAATTCTAGCACAGGAATGAGGATGAATCTATCACATTGTACTTCATGGGGATGTAAAAGTCTGCTTAATTCCACAGGTATTTGTTAGTGAAGGACAGAACTGACAGCAGCCGGTCCTATTCTATAATTCTGTTAAAAAAAAATTGTACACAAGGTGATAAACTGAGTGGTTTAAATTCTGCCCTCATGATAATTTTGTGCAAATTTTATTTATTCCATCAGCATTTTTATTCACTAGTTAAATATCTCTACAAGTAAAAAGAAATTCCAAATATGTTTTTCATGTACAATTTAAGGAGAGATGCTGCTAGGATTTTATCTTAAAGTGGACTTCACCCTTGATACCAAAAGAAGGGAAGAGTAGAAAAGAAGGAGGGGAAGAAGGAATTGGTCATAGTTTAATATTTACCAAACAGTTCAATACCTGCCTCTCTTCTTGCTCCAGTTTTTTTTAACTCTTCTTAAGTCAAAAGCTTTAAAAGATGTCACCTATAGTTGTGTAAGTATTAATCTGTTCCTTATTTTTGATCATACTATTTCTTATCTGTGTATGAATATTTTTTCTGTGCTTCCTTCTAAAGGTGCTTATTCATTTCTAGCTTTGTCAGCTTGAAATTTGTAGGACTGATCTTTGTGACTGTTATTTACAACTTTCCAGAGCTCAGAGATATATATTTTGGGTACATCTGCTCCAAAAAAGGATTTTTCACTAAAATAAACTTACTTTCTTGACTCAGTAGTTTACTGACTACTATGCCAGATTTCTTATCTGTTCCATAATACTGTATTAGGTTTGTAGTACATCAATGCCATAGTCTCCTTGTGCAGATAGAGGTATTCAAAATAAATATCATTACTTCTTAATTTCATCATCCTTATTTATTCAACTTCTCTTAACCTTGATAAGGATTGGATGTATGGTTTTGTGGCATATGATCCACAGGGGTAAATTGATAAAATTAAAATCACATTCTGCTTTTAAATTGTCTGTATATTACATATGCTCAGTATTCTGCCCTTTCTACATTTCGTTTTGAAATAGCTCTGAAAGGGAGGCTGACTGACATGCTATCTTTTTCCATCTTACATATACATCATTCTTAGCACCATTTTTGGGTTCAAGATCACTCACTCTCATCTCCATTCACAATTTTCCAGCTTCAATATTCCAAAATACCTAATGACTTTAAAATCTGTCCTCATCATCAGCTCTCACAGGCCAGTATTTGCCAAATGAAAACATAATGAACCAAGCTGGGAATCAGACAATTTGGGTTTTTAGGTAACCCATATTTTATACATACCTTTGTAAAACATCCTTATTGAAAGGTTCAAACTATGCCTTAATGCTTATTCCAGGGTTCCATGTGCCAAACATATGTAGTTTAACAACCATTCATGTCATACTTGAAGACCCCCCCCAATCAAACAGATGGCGCAACAAATAAAAATTGTATACTCTGCCAAGCAGATTTTTTTATATGCACGACTTTCAACTAATTTGCATGAGTCAGGCAATCACACCCCCCATTAGAAATCAGTGACATTGGTGCGAAGTTTCTCTTACTTTGCAAACACTTCCTGTTTGTCGGGCAGGAAATAAGCTATACTAATTCCTGATTGGTAGTTATTATTTAACCTTGACCAGAACAAGCAATAACCACCAATGTTAGTTCAATGTAACATATTTCACAGTGTGACACACCGGAAGTGTAATTTTTAAAAAGCAGTAAAGATAAAATTCAACGTAAAAACTTCACGTACACATGGTTATTAAATGATGAGTAAATACTTCATTATACAATTGGAACAGTTTTGGAATCTATCCTGTATGCCAAACATGCTGCTGGATTAAGATAATCAGAATGGACGGGGAGGGGCTTATTATGAACCATGTCACTTTGTTTGAATATGCATAAGGCAAGTACTCTCAATAATCTGTTTTGTTTTTACTAATAAACAAGAGTACCTAGGACTGCAAATGCTGTTGCAGATGAATTGTTATAATAAGAATAACAAGCTAAACTAAAAATAATTATTCATGACTACTGAAGACTAAAATAACTTGCATATCATTTTGTATTGATTCTCTATCTCTTGTATCGCCATGTCCATCATTCCAGCAAATGTATCAATGCATCGATATACCATTTCACCTTTAGTTGGTGATGACACTAGACTCAAGATATATAGGTATGTACCAATACTAAGCTATCAACTGATCTAATTCCAAAACAGCAACTAGACATTATGGCCATTATATTGCCATGGACTTACATAGATCTATCTTGGCACTACATTGGATGGGAGCTTCCCATTGATGCCACTGATCTGATATCAGGATGGGATACATGATACATTATATCATAGGTGCTGCTTAATATTTGGGTAACTAGTTTCAGTAATGTAAGCATAAGAAAAAGACAGCTGAGTTATATTCATTAAACTGTAACTTTAAACATCTTGAACAATGCAAAAGCAATTAAACAAAAACTTTAAAAACAAAAATACTAGCTCATGTCTTTTTGCTGAAATCATTTTCAGTTGGTCTTTCCTTTATATCGACATCGCCAAAGGGCACCGCATTTCTAAATGCAACAAGACCACATCTGATCCCTTTATTACTTATATACTGGAAATATCTAAAAAAAAAACATCCTGCATTTGGCCTAAACTCTTTAGATTACAACAATAAAGTAACCAATTAAATGCTGTTGTGAATACACTGGAACCTTAATCCCATTAAGAAGCCATGCATCCCTGTTGCAACAATTGCTGAACAGTTCTGATAAACACTGGATTCACTGGTTTGTTTTAGGCACACAAACTAAAAAATGGTATTTCAGAATCACCTGTTAAAACCATGTGAGCACTTAGTGTTTAGAATCCCAGGTAATGTTTCCCATTCATAAACTACATGCTTCACTTCATACCCAAAATTTATAACTTTTAACAGCTGTATCATAAACAGATGATCTTCATAAGAGTAAATATTTGGGGATAAATATTACAATTTACTAGTCTCTCAACAACTTGAAAATAAAGTTCCACATTTCATAATCATGAATAATGTTTTCTCTGGTGAATTTAGAATTTGATAAGCCCAATGGGCACCTTACTAAGAATATAGGAGGGGCTCATATGAAATTAGAGGGATTCCAGGTGTCAGGCTATCAGATACTTTTGTAGCTCTGGGAAAACAATTTAAATTATCTTATACTCACCAGTTATTGTGAGCCAAGACTGCTGTCTTGTTACCAGTTTTCCATCACTCATAACTGCCAACTCTAACAAGACCTTTTTAGTAAGACATTTGATATTTTAATAGTTCTGACCAATTTTCTGTAAGGTGTAATGAACTGCTATTGTCAATATGTGCTGCTACTGTCAACATGAAAAACATATTTGAAAAGTTCACAAGTGTGATCTGATACAGTGAAGGCAACATTACATTCAAATAAAATGTCTGTGAAGAATACTTAGACCTTTATGACCTCCAGTTAAGTTTCAGAAAATGCAGTTCAAAACCCTGCAGAGGTTAAACGCTTCTTGCAAGATTTCTCAACTAGGTATAATATTTATTTTTTCTGATTTCACATGGTAGCAACAATCATTTTTCTTGCTGTAAGCAGTACTCTAATAAACTCAGTATGATACTCAATAAAAAAATTGTCATCTTACCTGCTGTTTTTCCCATCACAGCAAAGAATTTGAATATTCGTTTTTATACTTACCTGCTGTTTTTCCCATCACAGCAAAGAATTTGAATATTCGTTTTTATACTTACCTGCTGTTTTTCCCATCACAGCAAAGAATTTGAATATTCGTTTTTATACTTACCTGCTGTTTTTCCCATCACAGCAAAGAATTTGAATATTCGTTTTTATACTTACCTGCTGTTTTTCCCATCACAGCAAAGAATTTGAATATTCGTTTTTATACTTGTGTGTGGATTTTTAAAGACTAAGTGGCTAACTGTCCCTTTAACTTTCAGATTTCTTACTAAATGCAATGTAATTAATATACAGCAGGTTTTCAGCATTCAGCTTCTTACAGGTGTGTGATTCATTTACATAAATTAAATCAACCCATTAGGCCTTGAGGATCCCAAAGTCTGCAATAGGCTGGACAATACATATTGCACATGTTTGTAAACAAATATTAATTTGTAATTATTTTGATTTTCTTCATAGATTCACAGATAATATCTAATAGGTGAGAGCTATAGTAAAAGTCATAAAGTCTTGCAGGCATTATTTATGTCATTTTTTAGAATCAGATATAACATACCTGTAAATGGCATTTATTCATTTTATTTGGATCCTCATGCATCCATATTTGAAAGATCATTATTTACATGCCTCAAGAAGTACATATGGCAAAATCAATGTTAAAGTACATCAATATTTTTAGACAATATGAACCTAAAAGTGTCATAAAATACAACCTGGAATGAATGTTGTGTGCAGTGATTTCACAATCAAAGCGGTGTGTTGATAAACAAATTTATATTACACTATACTGTGATGACTGTGCTTTTTTCTTGATCCAGTACCTAGTTACCACATTAAAGTCCATATTGATCAATAATGTTTGGAAGTTTCTTGATGAAAGTTAAGGTGTAGAGCATTCAGTAATCAGGATTGAATAGACTTTGGTTAAATAAAATTAAGAGTTATATTTTTAAACAACAATTTATACTTGAGTAAATGTATATACATGACCTGTATGACTTATACTTTAGAGTAACAGAGACCATAAATATGCCATTTAGCACATTTTGACATATTCTGCATTACTTCATCTTCTACCACCAATTATCATGATCTACAAGCATATGTCAAATACAGTCAAATGTACATGTCAAATTTCACAATGACAAGTTTCATAAAAATATTGATATTATTTCATGATCCTATAAGTGTAGTTTTTTTTCTTCCAGGCTGCAAAACCTGTAATTTCAGTGGCCGAGTTGAACTTCATTTTCACAGAACTACTGACCCATTGAAAGACTAAAATGAATTCTAGACCTTCAGGATCTGAATTAAACATGAAATAACTGGAACCCATATTCTGCTACCAATATTTTAATCTAGTAGCAAAATGTCTGAACAAGTGGAAGATTTTACCTACAAACACATATTCTGTATTTGACACTTGAAAACTTTGCTTTTTGTTTTCTATTATATTGTTGTCACTCATGGTGTAAATTTTCTGCTAATATCTTTGCATGTAAATAACACTGAATTTCAAACACATTAAACTGATCTGTGCTGAAATGATTATTTTCAACAACAAATATCATCAATACATGCTCATTATTTTGAATAAAGTATTATTAATATTTTTCTTTTGGAAAGGTTCATCTTGATCGATAAAATTAAACCCAAGTGTCACCAGTGTTCTTACTTTTCAATTTTCTGTTGCTACAAAATGTCTGCCAGATTTTTTATTTGGTTAGCAAGTTTGCTATTAGCTACTTTATAATCTGAACCTAGACCTTAACCAAATTTTTCCACGGTATTTGGAATTATCAGTCAGACAAAATTCTAATTAAGGTTCCACTGTGATTGAGCAACAGATAATCTTGTTGATCAGATGCCATTTTGCTTTTTAGGTTAAGTCCTAGCACCATTTAAAAATAAATGTCATGAATTATGTGTTAATAGCAGAGGACAAAATGGAGTGAAAGCTATCTCATGTAATATTAAAATTTCTATAACTGAACGATTTCCCCAAAGTATGTACTATACACAACATCAGCTCCTCTCATCAAGTTTTAAAAAAATATATTGTATCCCATTCTGTCACCACATCATACCTTTACAACAAAAAAATGTAAACTTATGCCTAGTTTGAGGAAAAAGATGCTAGCAACAATAACAAACTTTTGTCCTCCAAGATTTTTTTGTGGAATGATCAAATAAACTCCCCTATCTGGCCTTACCAGAAATGCCAGTCAAAATGGAACATTAAATATTTTTAAAATATCAAGTATGCTTGATTTCTATTAATAATTAATTTTTAAGACCATTAGAATGGAATAAAATACTACTGTCAGGTGAAATTTTAAAACAGTTTTTGTCAAAAAGGAATATGTCTTTATTAAATAATTAGTTTGAGAGAAAACCAGTGCCTCATGGAAGGATAATTATGACACAAATACAGCAGCAGTTCGTATCTGAAAATAACACATCTTCCAGTATATCTGTTAATTAGTAATATCAATGGTTTTTTTGTTGAAACAACATACTTTTATCCCCTCTGAATTTTTAGCAAATACATATCCACCAAGCCAATTTTCATAAAAAATGCAGGCCATGAGCCATTAGAATTTCAGAATCCTAGGTAAAATGTCATTGCTTTAAATGCATTTAAAACACGTTTGAAAAGAGTTCCAGTAATCAAAATAGCACAAGAGATTTCAGTTAAATGTTTCCCATAGCATACATGCCAAGTTTTCAGGAAACAAATCAGGGAGATTTGTATTCAAAATCAGGGAGATTGGGCCCAAATCTGGGAGATTAGCATAACAACTATTTTTCTCATTATATTTAAGCACAAAATTGCAGATCGTACCACAACTAAGTCAAATAACTATACTGGTTAGAAAACAATTCTTGCCGCATACCAGTTGTCATTATATTAATAACAACTCATGACCGCATTCAAAGTTTTGGTACCTGTTTTTTTTAAAAAAAGAGCAACTATAGCTGATAAGCTCGAATCGTACCACAACTAAGTCAAATAACTATACTGGTTAGAGAACAATTCTCGCCACATACCAGTTGTCATCATATTAATAATAACTCACGACCGCATTCAAAGTTTTGGTACCTGTTTTATTTTAGAAAAGAGCAACTATAGCTGATAAGCTCAAATCAAAATAAACATGTAATTATTATTAACAGAGTTATTATTATTATGATGGCAATTGGTTTGTGGTGAGAATTGGTATCTAACCAGTAATGAATAATTGCCGCGAAAGTAGTTGTACGAATATGCATAAATTTTTATGTGTCTGGTGATTCTCCTCTGGCGGAGTGCACTACTTACTGTACAACAGCAAAGGCCGATGATATTCCGATTGTTGTGTGTCTCCTTCCACTGCCAAATTGCGCCATGTCAGCAAAAGTAGTTCAGAATATAATTCTCAATAGTGATGAATTATATCAGTGGTTTATTTCTTGAATTGACAGAAAAGGCAGAAAACATTCCCATTGTAATAGCTTGATAGTCTGGTTCCTTGACCTCTCTCTACTCTGTTACACCTCAATACAAAGTGTAACGGAGTGGAGAGAAATAAGGAAATCAGATTAATAGCTTGATTGATGGATTACAGCAGTTGTGAACAGTGGATTGAATGTTTTTTTTTAGCTGAAAATACCTATGCTTAACAGTTTATTTAATTTCCGGGAGATCTTGTCAGCAAATCAGCAAATTGGTAGATCAAAAGATGGGGTCAAAAATCAAAAGACTCCCGGACAATTTGGGAGACTTGGCATGTATGCCACAGGTCAGTTTAGAATAGTATCATGCCATACTGTTTCTATGTCAGGACATTTTTTAAAACATCATACCAAGGATTTTTCCCCCAAACTGACCTTTTACAGTTACAAAATGCCTATTTCATGTCTCACTATAAAAAAAGTTGCTTATGTGCTTTAAATAATTTCAATAATCATAAACTGAACTGCTCGCAACAGTGTGTCCACTCACTGAACAGCATCTGACATGCTGGTGAGTACACATATCCACCCTTCTCAGTGTGAGGGTAATTATTAATTTTTATTTGTTAAAATAAAAAATGTAATTCGGGCGTAAAAAGTGTAATCTATATAATACATGCCAGAATCACAGCACATATGAAGATGTAAAAAGTTTTGGTACAAGAGGCAAATTTTATAAGGATTAGAGCCAGAATACAAACACAAAATATATTGAAAAATTATTTTTATTCAGCACTCACTTCTAGTCTACTCATGTAATTTTTGCTGAATGATCATGAACTGGAATCCTGCAATGATCATGGTGAGGTGCTAAGAGTACTGATTTAAATTCTTCATATATTCTTCTTTTAAGGTTTGTAAAGTGGTGTTGATTTGTCCCCATTTCTGACATGTTTTGAAGTTTTACAAGTTCCATCTGCTCTAATAATTTTTATCATAACATCCACAACTCACACCATAAAGTGTTTCACTTAGCATCTGGTGCCATTTTCTTTAAAAATATAGACTGGTTCACTAAATAGCCTATCAAATGAATCTGTTAGGCAAGTTCATTTCTTAAGAAACCCATCCGTTTTGTTGGAAAGGGATCATATACAGTTGCTATAAATAACAAATAAGGAAAGTAATCTTATACTCTTTTCACACAGCAGTCATTGTTCTAAGAATGTTCTCAAATTTATTTATTATTTTTACCTTTATTGTTTAATACAGCAGAAAAGCGTAATCCATATATATATTAGTGGAAAAAAGCATAATGATTACACCAAAAGCGTAATTATTGGCATGTACGAGAACAGATATGATTAATGGGATTATCTTTCAAAGTTAAATTGCCCTTTTAATATTTCACTTTCACTAAACAAAAAAAGTTGCTAATGTGCTTGATATAACTTCTATGATCATAAGTTAAAGTGGCAATAAATTTGCGACCAAATATGAGGCTATTCATTGAGTCCACTGACTGACACCATCTGATGATCTATGCAGGAGATCTTTGTTTATTTAAACTGCAGCTCTCTACTTAATAAACAACATTTGACATGCTGGTGGGTAGATACATATGTGATTAAAGGAACGATCTTTTCCCACTTAAATTGTCTGGCAATCTAAGGTTTGGTCCTGTCATATTTCTTTATTCTAAATGACTCAATGATTATTGCCCATTCACCAAAGAAGCTATAACTAATTGCAATGATTAAATAAAACTAGTCACAACTTTCACATGTTGTATGTAATTATGCAAACCTTGAAAAGGACTTGCACAATGATTGGAAACTTTATGACAAAATGACATTGGTGAAATGAAGACTAAAAGAAATATGGAGAGAAAAGCAAAGCAAAAGCGAAAGATCAAAAATAGTGGCAGCATTAGTGATGTAAATGTCCTATGTAAGCTGTACACTGTGAAGTAAAGTGAAATGAATTTATTAATTGGTCAATATTTCAAAAGTATTTATGCACATGACCAATTCTACTTGTACATTCTTCAGACCATTACTGAGAAGAAGCCAACACTTGGTTCTGTTTATAAGAACATTGTGAAGCTGAAAAGACATTTATTTATTCCACTGCAGCTGTGAAACAAATTTTATAATGAGTAAAACTGATTGTTACTAAAATCAATTTCAAGTGCCTACCAAAATACCAAAAACAAACTTCTTATGGTAAACAAATGAGCATAAATTCCCATTAGACATTGATCTAAATTAGTGAAAATATTCCTTGCTTGAAGAAATGGAAGAATCTGTTCAACAGAAGAAATGGAAGAATCTGTTCAACAGGTTTAACAATACAATTTTAGGTCTCTTAGAAGTTAAATGTGCTAGTGCATACAGTATAAGAGTTCAAACGTTTTGCTTTGTCAAGCAAATGTTTACCTTTACTTAACCTAACACTAATAAAGTATAAAACAATTTCAAAATTAGTTCTATTATTATTGTCTTAATTAAGTCAAAATGTCTATGGCTGTTCTAGTAAATATACTAGGGACCCAGGGAAGACACTTTCAAGAAGTAGTTACCCATATATGCAATTTATATCATCTTATTGTTAACTCTGAATGATCATAGTACCCTGGCACACATTTTTAAAAAGTATATTCCCCATGTACATTTTAAGTTTAAATGAACAGCCAGTAGCACAAATGCATGTAAATGCCGTTATAATATGCAAGTAATTTTATGCCTTACTATTTGTATTTTACACACAAGGCAACAATTATGATAAAAGGAATGACACTTTACTGGTTATAGACCAATTATCAGTGTGTACCATTTGTCGCCATAATAAAAATAACTCTGTTAATAATAATTACCTGATGCTTATTTTCGATTGGGCATGTCAGCTATAATCACTCTTTTTTTTTTTAAACAGGAACCAAAACTTTGTGTGTATTAATATGATGACAATTGGTACACGGCAAGAATTGGTCTCTAACCAGTATTGTCCTGAAATGTTTCTCCTAAAAGTATGTATTCAATTTAATTAAGGAGTAACATAATAATAAAAATAATGATTATAATAAAAAATCATAAAATTTTTTATTACTATCATTATTATAAACTGAATGCTGTTATTGCAATAAAAGGGGCTTCATTGTGTACTAAATGTGCCCTCTGGACTGGATGACTACCATGGCTATCAGTATGGTATTAGTTTTTGGAACATTCCCGTTAAAGCTGATGAAACCTTAAAATGACGCTAATATTCCACATGTACATGGAAAGTCAAAGTACTTACAACTTTGTTCATAGGCTTTTCTGGCTTCTGGGGAAATCTTTAGCCTGTCCAAATGTTGTTGTAGTACTGTGACCCATTTTTCAATAGTCTCCATGATACTCCATGGATTAGCCATAGAGGCCACAATCATGACAATGGTATGCTCAAAATTACTTTCTGACAAGGCATACTTGAGTAATCCTGTATGATTTAGATCACCATCTAATGCCCAGACACTTAGATGAGCTTGTTCTGAAAAAATATTGACATGTAATAAAAAATAAACAAGGTTTCTGCAGAACATAAGATTTTCTCCAAGAGCAGAAAAGTAAATCATGTATCCTGCCCATAAGCCTGACCATTTAAAAAGATTTACTTTTTCTGATTTAAAATTTTAAGGAAAGTAAATATTATGTTCATACTGCATTGAATAAATATTTTGTCAAGTTTACTTGTATATGACCTCATTTTCTAAAAAATACATAGCGAGAGATAAGCTTCATAAGTTAGATATAAAAATCTGCTGACATTCAGTGTAAAACATTAAATTTGAAGAGGTCTAGATGTTTAGTTCAATTACAGAATTTATCACAGACTTGGTTAAATATATTCATTTTAACTTTAACCACAACAGATTTACTGAAAACATATCTAGTGGTACTTACCATCTCCATACTCATCTTTTACATCTATGTAGTAGTACTCCAAACCGACCCCTTTCTTGGGGTCTTCAGTTCCTTGCAACTTGGCTATCAAAGTTGTCTTGCCTGATTCATTATCACCTGGATTGAGAGAAAAAAAAAATGCATATGTACACTAAATTACAAAAAGGCCAGGAACTGCAATCCAAGTATTGCTGTAAAATCTTTGACCTTGGCCTGAAGGCTCAAAATGCTGAAAAAGCATGTGTGCTTTCAGTACTTTCTTAACTTGATCTGACTATTGGAAAACACACAGCCTATAGTATGAAAAAAAGCCTACATGGATTAAAAAGCACAAAAAAACTGGAAGGCTATGAAAATGTAAGCAGCTGATCTAAACATAAACTCAAATGTGTTTACTTTTCTTCAACAGAATGATAGTTGGATAAAAAAAAAACGACAATAAACTGTAGGTTGTCCAATAAGCTGCTGAATTTTAGTTCCAGAACTGTCTGCCCTTTGTGTTATTGGCCTTTACATTGCACACATTATCATCTTTTTCTCACAATATTTTTAAAGCTTTAATGTCTGTATTTTTTTCATAACTTTCACTAATAGAAAAATCTTAAAATTCCAAATCAATAAATTAGTTACCTCATTTGTTAGAGAAAATTAATAAAAAAATCTGTGAAAAGACCAATGAATGCGAGTCAAATAGAATGTGAAGACCTAATCTAGTTTTAAATTTATGAAAAACACAATAAGGAAATATTGTAGCTTTATTTTCAATAAACCTTTATCCAAAACAATTGCAATGCTAAACACACTTAAATTGTATGCTCGCCAACATTTTCTGTTTATAGCAGTGAAAGCATGATGAAATTCACCAACTTATTCTATACCTTAGGCAAATTTTTTTGTGGTGGGTCTTATTTCACTTGTAATCTCTGGAAATAAAAGATAGAGGCGAAATGAAACATAGCAACTCACCTAGTACTAATACTGATTTAGATGTGGGAAGCTTGGATGCTGAGCTTGACTGAACTTCTGTCAATATGGATGCCCTGTAAGAGAATAAATTCAATACTCAGGGGAAAGGCATGGAATCAAAATATCAGGTACATTAATCTTGTTTACAAATAACTATAACTGCATCATAATTTTTCAAATGTATCAAACTATTCTGGAAAAGTCATTCTTATGAGATATCAGAAATATGTAGTCTATTCTAGGACTCAACATTTAGAGATGGAATGGAGGCTATTCACCATCCAGTGGAGAAAAATGGGTAATTTAATGTATGCTGTTTGAGCATTTGGTTGAATATTTGTTAAAATAGCTTTAAAAAAAAGTGAAATCTGCAATCATGAACCCTAGAATAGACCCTCGCTGTGAGTTCTTGTATCTTAGAATTGATGAGGAGATTTGGAGGTTTTTTTCAGGGGCCAGGGTATGAACCAGGCTGCATATTTGTACTCTACACAAGGTAGACATTGTGTTTAGAGATAGGAATTCTTGAAGTATGACATCATATTGGGATTAGGTATGACCTTTTCAAACAATGTAACTTTTCATGCTTTGTTTGCACTGAAATCAATTTACTTTTATATTTACCCATGTATAATTGCTACCCAAATGTGGAAAGAACACATTGTATTTTTGTGTATATAAGACACATTATATAAAGTTTTACATACCCCGCATCCAGAGTGCATATTACATATAGGTGAGTCATATGTTAAACATTTTTTAGACAAATAGTCAAAACCTGCATTTTATATATGGATGCATCTTATAATTAGATGTGTCTTATATGCGCGAAAATTTGGAATTTTTTTAACATGAACAAATGGTTTAGTGTGATATTGAAGGACAATTATTGCGGCCAATATTTACATTTTACAATTTTCATTCCTAGTTGTAAAAACAATTGGGTAAGTGTTCAGTAATTACGTGTACCAATCCAATGCAGGCCACTTCAAGCCTTGTTTACATCCTATGGGTGATGAAACATTTGACAAATTTTCATTTATGATAAATAAAAGGAAACCAATGGATATAAATTGCTCAATGTGGCAGATAGCTAGGCCACATGCATCTTATGTAATTTTTGTTTACACAAGTCATCAAAATCCCAGAGTTTTATATATGGGTTCATCTTATTCTTATGTCAAATATCTTTTTACACAAATCGTCAAAACCTGTGTTTATAATTAGGTGCATCTTATATGCATGAAAATACAGTAAGCTATTTACTTTAAGCATTACTTGCAAAACAAAGCAATAGGTCTAAATTGTTTTAAAAGATTTAAAAATGTATGCACTGGTAAGCAGTTTCTTGCACTACTCTTACCTAAATACCTTTCCCTCAGTAAGGGTCAGCAACTAGAACAGTATTGAAAAAAATCCTCTAGTTTGATAAATTGAAGAATATAAACTACCCTTATCAAACATGTAGATGAAAGTGTATCTTGCTCAATACATTTTTTCAGTACAACAAATTATTTAGAACACAGGATTTGTGCACCAGAAAGCCTATGCAGTAGATTTATTTTTCAAGTTTTAAATCACCCAAAATTTCCCAAGGTCTGTTATATTGCAGGTTGATTCATAATTTCCTTGCAAAGGGCTGGAATTGCAATTGTGCAAAGTGTTTATTTTTCTTTCTCATTATTTAACCCTTTAACTACGACTACCGAATCTAAGCGTCGCCTGTAAATAGCTCCTGAACCCCACTGATGCATATAAGCAGTGTCAATAAGCCTTGTTTACAACTCCAGTGTCGCTTATGAGCGAGTAGTTCTGCAATACTCAAAACCCTAGTGTTGCATCTATGCGAATGTAACCGCTATGTTAGCTAAACATTGATTGGTTGAAAGTACAAATGTGAATTTTTTTTTTCATCATCATAACCAATGAGAAGACTGGTTACTGAACATTTTGATAAAAGTTTGAAAGCTTAGAGGTTAAATTTAGACACTCAGGAAGGAAATTTCAGGCAATGTACAAAACACGTGTAGTTGAGATAAACAAAAATGGATTCCTAGACAGATATTTGTGACTTAAATGGATCAGATAATGATGTTAGCCCCGTTTCAATACTAGATGTATGTGATTTTGAATCAAAAGTATGAGGATTTATTTTGTGCAATTCCAAACAGTTAACATGATGGGGATTTCTTGTCTGATTGTTGTAGGAGTAAATAAAATGTCAATATATGAATAACAGACACTATACAAGATAAGCTTCTTTTTATTTCACTGAAATCCTGCAAAAACTAATTAAATAATGAATATAAATGTAACCATGTTTATATTGTCAGTTTCCGTAGTCAGCCATGATGATGCTCTAGTATTCAGCCTAGCAAACAGCATCAGTAGTCTCAGAAACTGATAGGATAGCACTCAGCAGTAGTTAAACTGCAGAACAGATGTAGTAGCTAAAGGGTGAAAAAGAGAGAAGTCACAAGCAGAGTTCATTAGTGCTACAATACACTATGACTCAAGGGACATATAACCTGAATAACAAGTACAGTCTGTACAATAGCCTATATCCTTAAATCACACATTTGATGAAATGAACTGCATGGAATCTGACCTGCAGCCACATTATGTGATAGAAAAAACTTGTTCTACAATGTTTTCACTTGGACATCAGAAAATTGGTCTTTCAACAAATACTTCAGAAAAACAGGTTTCACAATAATACATTTCAGTCATGGAGACAACTGATAGTTTTCCTATAATCTTAGCATGAGGCCCAAGTTGGCATTACATCACTCACCGGGCAACTACAACAGCTTGCAAATGCAAATTCATAATTGCACTAAACTAGAAAGGGTGAAACTCAGTCTTATAGCTTCATTTCTTTCAACAACAACAAAAAAAACCCACATTACATACAAAATTTTGATATATTACACACTATACCACTGTCTGGAATATTATACTATTCTTGGTACTGTATATTGTGGTTCTGTAGATATGGTTCTCAATAAAATGTAGTTGGCAGTTATGGAAGCTGTACTGTGTCTATGAGTGTACATGCATGTGTCTGTGATACATACTTGCATAAAGTGCATAAAAAAGAATGTTCTGAATGAATACAGTTGTGAATGTCCAATGATGTAGTCCAGAATGTTTCTGAGTTAACAAAAGTCCAAAAAAATGTATTAATCACAAAAATAAAAAAAACATAATAATAAAAAAGTCAATTAATACTTTAATGATTACAATGAATTTCGAAAAAATAATTCCTCTTGAATTTATATCTGACAGACTGATCAGAAACAGGAATGAATTATTTGTCAAATCCCTCTCTATAGTCATTCCCACCTTACTATCAAAACAGCTACTCAAAGACATCCATCTAATTGTTATGTACATTTAATTTATTTTGTGTTCTTGACCTTAGTGCACTAATGAGAATGGAATAGTTATGGACTACCTGACTTTCATCATTTTCTTTAAAAGTTGCTTACTGATCTTTGCATTCAAGTTCTAACCTTATTTACAAACTTAGAATGTTTTGAAAGCAAACTTTTGAAACACATCCAGGTCATTTTATGGTGTCTTAGGTTTTCATACACAGCTAAGGTAAACACAATTATTTAATTCCTATCTTAAGATCAGTCTGTGGAATCATTTTCAGTTGTGCTCATATATGATTTGAGAGGATTCATATATTTAAAAATTATGAATTTGAATTAACGTGCTCACTGACTTTGGGGACTAAAACACTATTTTGGGATTACTGTGAATTTATTCAAAGACATTTACTATATAATGTCATCATGATATATCAAGATTGTCAGTACATAAACCTATTCAATACTATTGGTACATCAGTACCTTCAAAACTGGAATTTCTTCGGAACACTCAATATACTTTAAACTTAATAGAAGGTTTAAGATTATTTGGGATTTTATTCATAAAATTGTATGTTCATCCTAAATTTTCATTTTTTAAATAAGAGAAAAACATTTATTTGTTGATTAAAAATAAACAACTTGATTTTGCTACTTTCTGTTACTTAGATTAAGACCATATTCATAACATCATGAAAGAACAAATTCTCATCGCTCTGAAGGAACTGTGTGATTGTCACCTCTTCAACACTTTACATACAGGTATGTTAGGTGTTGTTTTGGGTTTAATGCCATTTTTCAGCACATGACAGGCTATACCTTCAGCCAGTATAACTGGTGGTGGAAAAAACTGATAACAATTGTCCCTCAAGAAGCTACTGACACATGTATGTAAATCTGAATACTTGTTATGCTTAAAAGCACTTAAAACCAGTGCCATTAGTGGTGTTCTGATCAACATGATTTTCAATCCAATCTTGTAACAGGTGCTACAAATATTACAGGAAAAAGGATAAAAATTCCACCCGACAAGATTTACATTCTATCAGGATATTTCAAAACATAACTTTCGGGCCAATAATGGAAATGGGGGCCACAGGGTGACCCTGGTTAATATAGCATGAACATTATTGAAGCTTTCATACATGTACCCAACTAACTAAACTCCATATTTGAAGTTCAAAAGTAAATAATGAACTTTGCCCACAACATCTGAATAATATATTTCATTTTAAGTACAAAAATAGTACCAAGAACATAAATTGAGATCAATTACCAATGATCATTGCAATACACAAATACCTTTAAAAAAATCATTTGCTTACTCTGGTGCTAATCTATGGAATGAACTCCCCAAAGCAATTAGATCAGAAACAAATCTAAATATGTTTAAAACAAAAGCATGCGACTACTATCTTGAAAGGCAGTTTACATTGTAGATATTTTTAATATATGCACTCCAATTTATTCTGTTAATGTATTTCATAGGCATTTTGAGCTTTTATACTAAACATATTTTTTCCTCTCTTTTTTACAATAGCTTCGTTCTTCTTGAGGGCCTCAGGGGAAAACAGTATAATATACTGAATTACCCTCATCATGGTTATATTTTTTTTTTCAAAATCTCTTCAGAAATATTGCCTCCCAGTGTCCACAAGCTAAACCAGTCAGAAGTTAGATAATGCCATTAATCACAATCAAGCTCATCCATAATCTTTATGTAACAAGGATACATACCAAGTCTGATCAAACTTGGATCAGAAATATGGCCTCTAGAGAGTCCACAAGCTCAGCCAATCAAAAGCAATTTTACCTCACTAATATATGGAGTATATATCCCTCATAATCAAATTATATGAGACTTAACCCTTTAACTACTACAGCTGTTCTGCAGTTTCACTACTGCTGAGTGATATTGTATCAGTTTCTGAGACTACTGAGGCTGTTTGCTAGGCTGAATATTAGAGCATCATCATGGCTGACTACGGAAACTGACAATAAAAACATAGTTATATTTATATTCATTGTTTCATTAGTTTTTGCTGGATTTCAGTGAAATAAAAAGTGGCTTACCTTGTATAGTGTCTGTTATTCATATATTTCCATTTTATTTACTCCTACAACAATCAGACAAGAAATTCCCGCCACGTAAACTGTTTTGAATCGCACAAAATGAATCATCATTTGATTCAAAATCACATACATCTAGTGTTGAAACGGGACTAACATCATTATCTGATTCATTTACTAAGAATGATCCATTAAACTCTTCGATATTGCTTGCACTGAACTCTTCAAAGTCACAAATATCTGTCTAGGAATCCATTTTTGTTTATCTCAACTACACGTGTTTTGTACATTGCCGGAAATTTCCTTCCCCTGTGTCTAAATTTAACCTCCTAGCTTTCCAACTGGTATCAAAATGTTCAGTAACCAGTCTTCTCATTGGTTATGATAATGAAAAATAAGTATATATTTGTACTGTCAACCACTCAACATTTAGATAACATAGCATTCACGTTCGCATAGATGCGACACTGGGGTTTTGAGTACTGCAGAACTACTCGCTCATAAGCAACACTGGGGTTTTAAACAAGGCTTATCAACACTGCATATATTCGTCAGTGGGGTTCAGGAGCTATTTACAGTCGATGCTCAGATGTGGTAGTCGTAGTTAAATGGTTAATGATGCATGTACAAGCCTGATAATAATTTGCTTAGAAATATGGCCTTTCAACCCATCTAATCCACCTCAATAATCTTTAAGGATGTTTCTGATGCCAAAATCTTCAATAGGACAAGGAAACTAAACCCATCCAGGGATTGAAATTTCAACTGATTTAAACCATGCACAATAGACAGCATAATGACTTGTGCAAGTTTACAACAGCTCCATGCAGACAGTATGTGAACATTTTCCAATGAGCAAGAATAAACAAACAATTGACAAATTCATTCCCTGAGATTATTAGTGATTTGTGTACCTAGCATACATAGGTTAATCTGACAAATTTAAGTGCACCAAATATTTCCTTATTTATCTGTAAGGGAAGTGCAAAACATATTTTTTCCTATTTCTTCTTATCTATATAATTTCTGTATTTGTTTCTTGAATTTGTTGGTAACTAAACACTTAATACATTTCAAAGATAGAATAATTAACAAGAAATACAAGAATACATACAGCTTAAATCCTGCATCAAATCTTGGTTCCAATTACACTATGCGATCTGTGAAAATATGGAGTCTTTTTTGTACCAAATTGATGACATGTTATCAATGATGCCAAATGGTGCTCAGGGAATCCTTAAAAAAGTTTCCAACTTAAGATCAAGACTCAAAATAACCAATTACACGAGCTCATATTGTTGTAAGAGAGGACACTTCGCTCCTTTCTTATGCAACCAATTACTGAATCAACATTGATAATTCAAGCTAGATTTTGCGTAGTGTAATAAATTTGGTACTGATGCTTAGCTCAGACATTTGACTTTGTGTGCCTGTCTAAAGTTTGGCTTGTTATCATATCTTTAAAGAACGCTTGACCATTTTCCCATGCTACCACTCAACATTGCCATGATCAACCTACTCAATATGCAAGTGCAACTCGATGAACGGAATACTGCCCTATCATTACCCAAAGGAACAATACGTACTAAACCTATTTGCAACTTTTTTGTATTATTGTATACTACATATGTGACTGGTCATTAAATTGTAAACAATGATACAAGCTACTGTGTTCATCGTTAGATCCCAGTGTACTTACCTTAGTTTCTATTTAAAGTATCTACGTTAAACAGTTCCATGAAAATAGATGGGTGAAACCACACTGTCAGACTTATTCTTTTTTTAATCACATACATAGCAGACCAGTGTAAACTGACAATAAATGGCACCAGATATTGTAATAAATGGGGTTATCAATGTGACTGATGAATGTTATGACTGAAAAAGGTAAAGAGGAGAGAGAATTTGTTGAATTGAAAATGTGCAGACCTTTGAAGACATCGCCTTCCATATTGGAATTTCATCGGGATTCATTTAAGACTTTTTATTGATAGGATTTATTTAAATCTTTGATTAATATTTGGTGCTGATTCATAAACAGTGTCCTTTTTCTCATTTTGATCTTGCTTTTCAAGGAAAATAAATTATTTTGTTAAAATTTACAAAGCTTGTTGTCTTCACTTCTTTTTCTTGCTACTTTTGTTTGAGTCTAGACATATAATAGCACCAGAAATCAGCAACAACCAGTCTATTGGGTACTGGAACTGTCCCATAAATTTTTGCAACAGGTCAATGATGTGTGGTTGCATAAAGGGATTTAAGGCCAGTGTGTATACATGAAAAGATGTTAATTGGTTACTTTATTGTTGTAATCTGGAGAGTTTAGGCCAAATGTGATGTTTTGTTTGAGGTATTATAAGTAATAAAGGGATCAAATGGGCTTGTGTTGGCTCTTCTGTCTTTGATGAGATTGTCAAAAACGCTTGCATTATTTTTTTCTTTTTTAATTGTTGCTATGTTATTCCAGGTGTTTGAAGTTAAAGTTGAATGAATAATAATTCACCTGTCCTGTGCTCATGCTTAGTCCATTGTAATGAATAACTGGTTAAACAAATTAAGAGGCATATACAAAAGTTAAAAGTTTAAATAGAAACTAAAACTGTATAGATAAAGACACACTTCCAATGCTAATGAACATAAAAACTTGATCAACTTATTAGAAGGACACTGTTAGAGCAATAAAACAATTGCTGACCAAGAGCACTGGAATATATAATCACACAAGTCAATTTAATATGATTCTATTTTAGGTTTGGGAATATGGAAATTGGAATCAGGCTTGTGAGGTTTGTGTTGGGGCCTGTGATATATTTTAAGATACCAACCCTTGACCTGTGGCTAAGAAAAATTTTCTTTGAGTTTTGCCAAATGTATGAGATTTTCCTGAAACTTTTACTTCTCCTTTTGATGTTAGTCAACCTTGAATGCACTATACAATGCAATTTTTTGGCCAATAAAAGTTTCCTAAAAAACACCAATATCAGGGGAGGTGTCTTACACTGTAGGACTTAACTAACAAGCAGATCTCTACATTGGTTTCCTTCACATTACTGGTAGTAGAGACCAACTGGACCAGGACGTATTTCATATGGAAGCATTCACCCTCCAATCAAGTCTGACCGTCAGACACTTGCTATTAATTAACAAATTTATTTCAACTGACCATAGTATGCAGACCAGAGGTCTCGCTAGGATTTAAAACTAGGAGTCTAGGATTCCTAAGTTGATAAAATAGGAGTCCCACCAGCAAAAGTTGCAGTCCCCCTAAGCCGGAAATCACATACTTTCTTACACTTGGCTATGGTAGCATCCGAACTAACAGTTACAGCAACGTTAGCAGTTCTGAATCTCACTGAAATCTTCATATTTCAGTTTAACTACAAAACACTTGTCTAAATTTGCAAACAGCATTTTGTCCAAGTCTCTTGATTTTGAGTTAGCATGCAATATTTATATGGCAACAACTGGAAATGAAATCAATAAAAGTGATTTGCTCTGGGCTTCACCAATGTTGCAAATTGCAATTATGTTTTACATATTGGTGACAAAATAAACTATCTGGCCATATTTTTGGCTACATTTTTTTTGCTGATAAAAACGGTATATACAGTCTTGAGTTTGAAGTGGAGAAATTCAAAGGCCACCATGACAGGAAGCCGTGAACTTTGATATAAAAATGCACTGGAATCAATTGTTACATAAACAAATCAGTCATATTCACAAACCACCCTAACAGTTAATTATGTCATAATCTGCTTATGCTGATATCTGGTCTTGATACTGTATGCTGTAATATATTCAAACTAGCAACAGACGAAAAAATCAACCACCTCTGAAGGCAGAAATGTGAAACGGTCAACCACATGACAGCAATTTAAAAAAAAAAAACAAAAAAAAAAAAAACCCCTGAAAATGTAGTTTTGCTGCAACTTCAATGAAAACTGATTATCTCTTAGTAATGGATATATGCTAAGGAAATTTTTTTTATAAAAAAAAATTGTGTCAATGTTCTACAATTCATTTGATGTTGCCACAGCAATATCAAATGGGTATTTGTTTTGTTCTTCAAAGGAAACCTTTAGCAGCACCTTCAATAACACATGGACCTTCATCAAAGCAAGCCAGCAACAAACTAAAACAAAAGCATTGCTTCAGCAAAAGTTTCCTCCTTGTAACAAAAACGTGCGTACTAAGCACTCCTGTGTGGATGATTTTCTTCATCCCAAATAAAAAAATTCACATCCAAATATGTGTAATTAAGCATTTCCAAGATCTCTACAGATGGTAATTAAATCTCTTCTTTCTACTCCCAGCATTAATTCTTCAGAATACTCACATTTTTGTGTAATAATACCTGTTAGAACAGAACACCCATATATCCATCATTTATTAACCTTATTTTAAGTTGCTGACCCAAGCATGGAAACCAGCACCACCCCAGGGCAATAGTAACACTTAGAAACTTTCTAGTGAGAACTTTATTACTAGGAACTGACTTAAGCTTGCAACAGAAATGCAGTTCAAGTTGTGTTGTTACCTTACCCAAGGGTGTTGCTGCCTTCCAAGTACTCATCAGCAATTTAAATGATTAGGAAATGATGTTCTTACAGGGATTAATACTAAAAACGTTCAGATTCTAAAGGATTTAATACTATTGACCAAAACATTAATTTTACTTACAATCTGCATAAAAAGGTCAATAGAAATAAATTCATTTCTTGCTTGCAAGCATTCAGTAGTCAGATATGATTGGAGAGTGATAGCTTCAGTATGAAATATGGCCTGGGCTGTACAGTCTAAGCTACAAGCACAGGAGACTGCAGTTTTATCAATAATGCATGATGAAATTTCTGACTACATGAAATCACATTAACGATACTATAAAATAACAAAGGAATGCAACTCGACCACAACCCTCCGCTCGATTTGAATTTTCTCATGCATCTTTTATCCCTGAAAAACTACACATATCCATTAAAAAAACAGTAACGTACCTTCTCATTACTCTTGGACGACCATCGCATGAATCCAATCCAGCGAATTAACCTTTATTTTCACCATTACGGTCACAAACCCTGGAGATGTGAACCATTTGAAGAAGTAGCCCATTTCTACCACGGGCTAAATAACGTCATTAAACTAATTTTACAAAATAAAATGTTTAACTTGTTTTTTTTTCTTCAGATTGCATCATTTTATAATTTTTGTATCAATTTCCAGAACAGAAATGTATAGTTAAAGTTCTGATAGTACAACTAATGGCTGATGACGTCATCATATTCAAATATTAGAGCTTAGACTGATGATGGACCCGGAAGATTCAGTGCAGTATTCGGAACGATTATAAGACCCTAACGCATATTATACTGCTGAGTAGAAGTTTCTACAAATGGGCTACTTCCTCAAATGGTTCATGTCTCAAGTGTTTGTGACCGTAATAATGATAATAAAGGTTAATTCGCCAGATTGGATTCATGCGATGGTCGTCTGAGAGTGATGAGAAGGTACGTCACTGTTTTTTTAATGGATATGTGAAAGTTTTTCAGGCTTCGTGTGATTCTAAAGGGATAAAAGACGCGTGAGATAATTTGAATCGAGCGGAGATTTGTGGTCGAGTTGCATTTC